>OZ020508.1:142354131-143809169 GCA_963971375.1 Platycheirus rosarum
CCACAACTAAGTCCCCTATCAATAAATAATACTTCAATAACTTTTTCAGAAAAAGGTTAATCTGAAGCTTATGTTTTGTATGTATATTTTTTTTCAAAAGCGGCATCAACGTATATCTTCATTAAAGTATTTCTAAAGAGACTTGGCAAACATCATTTGTTCAAAATAAAAATCAATCGGAAGTTCGACTTTCTCTGTAATGCCGTATTTTATTTCTGCAAAATTCTATAGTTGAAACGATCTTTTTGCTGGTCCCTAATAATTTTAAAATGATTTTTTTCTATATATAAGTAATGTTTTAGGCTTTTCTATTATTTTTGACGTGATAACGTCCTAAAAATCGATGACAGGCGGCTACATGTGCGATAATAACATGACTCATGCTGATAAGACTCATGACTCATGCTAACCGCGATACTGTGGTTCTGTCAACCAAATCGATGGCAAGCACCAGGCGAACATGAAAAAGAACAGGCGCAAATTCCCAAAATTATTCCACTCAAATTCAAAAAGAAAAAGAAGAGAAAAAGAAACACAAAATAGGCGGAGTTTTGTTAAAGTAGAAAGTAGATGTAGATATTGGGGTGTGTCGATTTAACGAGAGGGTTTGTGGGTGTGAGTTAACGGGCTGTATGTTGGTGTTGCTGCCATCAATGTTTTCTTATGTAAAATTATCGACCGTAAACTTTACAGACAACCAACTCTTTTTTTTATTTTATGATCAGTTGAATATTAACAAAAAATAAAAAAGTTTTAAAGAGTATTTTTTATCAAATTCGTTTTAGTTTTCTTTCTTTCTTTTTTTGAGAAAAATAAGTTTTCATTTAACGGTATTTAATATGAAAGCTCTTACAAACGCACCCGTTAATTTTACTCTCAATGCTTCATTTCCACAAAATTATTGATAATAAACTAAACAAGAATCAATATCAAGTCATTGGAGTTATGCTACCAGACATCAGGTCCAAAATAAAACATGATTTGCAAGATACTTTATGACTGCCTCAAGTGCTTAATAGCCATCGACGTTAATGATCATGAGGAATGCAGATTTAAACACCTGCGTATTTTAATGTGGCAATAAGTCTATGCTGAACCACCTGTCATATAGGAATTGTGTTTTGAGTTACCAACGACATTTGGTTCGTCCAAAATCAACCAACTTTTAAAAGCCTTACAGGCTCAGAAAAAAATATTGCTACTAGGAGTTTCAGCTGCAATTCTGAACCTGATTGTCAATTCCACTTAGGAAGCCCTTAGAACTTATTCAAACACACGCTTTGCTCTTGCAACAAATTCCTTTTGTTAACTTCTAATGAGGCACAGCTGTTTGTATAAAATAAGAAACAAAAAAATCTCTGCTCGCCCATTTAATGACACAATGTTCCTATTTACCTCTCACCATCATCACCTGGTGCTCACGTAACAGAAGCAAATTCTTGCCGCACAAAAAAGTTCAACTCGTACGCAAATATGTCACATTTCTTTTACCAGCTGTCATTGTACAGCAATAGAACATTCCACCAGCATTTGCACACTCGTAACTGAGGTGAGGCACAGGAAAACCAAACAAAATCAAACATCCGACATCCCATTGAAACATGGGACTAGATCAAAGCCACATGTGCTAAGCTGGAGCTGGAGTTCGAGCACACAATAAACAGAAGTTGGGATTGGGAGTCACCTTTTTCTCCCACCTCAGCACCTCGCATTCTAATGCACACAAACTAAAACTTTTAGCTCCGCTTCAGCAATTAAAAGTACTCAAGTTTTCCACCACCCCGCACCATATGCGGTACTGCGCTGCAACACCAGCACATGCAGCATACGGATGCATAGCAGCATGAATATTTCAACGAGTAAACAACATTATGTAATTGCGTTCGGATACAAGAATATGGTGAACAGTGTACATATGTGGCAGTCGGAGAAGTTCGTCCTATCAGCAAAATCCACAGGACAAAAATCCTTTACATCGCTGTATCGCGTCGTTGGCGTCGGCGTCTGGTCGGTCGGATGCGGAGTGCCTTTATGCATGCAGAAATTCATAAGGAAACTGTCGAGCTTGTTGCTTAGTTTTAGGTTTTTCTTCATAAGGATGGTGAGGGTTTTTTGTCTTTAGGTTTTTTTGAAAAAGGTGTGCTTATAGAGGAAAGGTGTCATCCACCCGCAAAAGTGTGGTGCTTCGTGTTTGGAATTGTGCATGCTCAGCTAAAAATAAATCTTCATTAGCATGCGACACATTTTCTAAAAGCAAGTAGCAAGGTAGTCCTTTGCTTAGACTAGATATATTTTAAGATAGGGTTTTCGGTTGTGGACATAACGAAGGTGTAGAATATTTTTCATGTTTTAATGAAAAATTTAAAAGTTTGGCGATAGTTTTGTTAATTAAAAAGCAACGAATTTTTGTATGTTGCTTCAGGATTTTGTTCTTATTTATGTTTTTATGTGGTTCTAGCAGTGTTAGGAATTGAAGTGTGTTTATTTGAATTTTACATCTTGAATGAAATATATTACTGTCGTAAGAAAATAAAGATATTTCTAGTTTTAAAGTGGAAACTAGAAGCAGAAAAACTACAAAACTGAATATTTCCTGACTAATTTGATGAGAATACGAAAATTTCGATTGTTAGAACTTCAACGAATTAGATAAGAAAAGCACTTGGCGAAGATTTAAAAAAATGGATAGAAATGGAGTTTTCGAAAAGAACAAATTTCTAAACTCCAGCAAAAACTATTACACCACAGAAAATAGAGTTACTACACTATAGTTCTAAGTAAAGTATCTGTGTTTCAGCTTTGTTAACCCAAACACATAAAAGAAATCTTTAGAAAAAAAAAATATATTTCGAATATTTAAACCAATTAGTTGTCAATTTAAACATAAAATAAAGTTTTTATGTTTAACAAACTAAATATAAAGTATTGAAGCGTTGATGTTATGCTTGAGTGTGTGGGTGAGTTCAAACAGGTTGATCGTGGATAAGTGGATGCGTAGATTTGCGATTTTTTGTGTGACTGACTTGGATAAAATATTCGGGGTGCAGAGCCAGGCGACCTAACGAGTGTTCAGTCTGTCTACTGTGCGACAACGTAGAAAAGTAGTGAGAACGCAATTGGTCAAAAAATAAAAAAGACAAGTTACTCCAACTATAAGTTGTATGTTAACTGCTTAGCTTTATTCGACAGACTGCGCTTAGCGCTGGTTTGCTGCGGCCTTTTATACTTTGGCAAGCGGCTTTACATAGAAATTACAATTGCAACATTAATCTCTTTGTTAACAAAAAAACATATCTTAGTGTTTAGTTTAAGTTTTAGTGAAAAAAAAACGTGCTTTTCAAATTTTGATTTTATACAAACAAAAAATGTTAATTTGTGGTTATTGAAATTATGATATAAATTAAAATTTAAGTAAATTTGTAATAAATATAATATAATAAGTCTATAGTAATAAGTTAGGAGCCTGTTACAGTATATTAATTATTTTTCCATTAGGAAATGTACTTGGTCGCGGTTTCTGTTTGTTAGAATTTAATAATAATTGCAATAATAAAAAAACAACTTTGAATCCATCTGCTTCAAAGCTCCCAAGTCGCTCACAATCTTCTAAGTACAGGAGCTCATCTTAACACTGGAACTTATCAAGAACTGAGAAGGTGCAATAGAGTAAATAATGAAACCGCTCCTAACAAGCAAGACCCCATTAAAGTGAACTGCTTCTTTTCACAAAGAAATACAAAATCCTGTAACTCACCCTCTATAAATAATATTCTTTGCCACACAGAACGTTTCGAAGCCATATCTCATATCTGGATCAATAACTTTATTAGTGATTCCAACATTCTGAATCATCAAGTCACTCCAACTAAACTAAAATTTTATTTTTTTTTTTTTTTTTTGACAAAAACTTTAAGATCACATTTTACGAAAACCCACAATGACGAATTTTTCACAGAATCAATTAATTTCTAAAAGTGCGCTGTGGCTTAGTGGTTAGTGTGTCGGACTGCTTAGCAAAGAGCCTGGCTTCGAGTCCCGCTCATAGCCACCTTCTTTTCCTGGGTACTGTCTCTTGCGAGGAACTGACAAAATCTCCAAGAGTAAATAAGAGCTCCAAAAAAATTATTTATTACATTAATTAATTTCTACCTTGACAAAATCATATTTCCTAATTTTGTCTGTGCCTAAATCTTGGCAGTCAACGGCCTTGGCTCCGATAAAGCATCGCTTCCCGTGAGATCAGCGAAATTAAGCATCGTTGCGCGTGGTTAGTGGAAAGATGGAGGACCGTCTGAAAACCAACTGCGTGCTGTTATGTGTTCTCCTTCTGTCTTCTCTTCTGTCCTGTATCAATGTCGTCTTGTGTGTTGTCTTTGTAATTGTCTGAGCCGATGGCCTCAGTAGCCAGTGCTCGTAAATGTGTCTACTTCGTAGATTTATCTACGGAGTAGATTAAAATGTAATGTAATGTAATGTAATGTAAATCTTGGCAATCAAGAAAGACTTATCTTGACTCAAGGAAAACATGATATTCACATCGATATGATGGATTGTTTGTATGTATTCAGACAGAAAAAATCGCAGACTTTACTTTCTTCTCGGAGACTTGTTCTAGGCCGAAAATCGACAACCAATCAGGACCTACCTGGGCTCAACGAAAACGTAATATTCACAACGAATCTGCCCCGATTATATTTCCAAAAAAATTGATTCTGCCCGAAACTGCTAATCATCTCTCAAAAAGATGGCAGAAAAATTCAATATTTTCCCTTATGAGTAAACATGCCACGAGACCTATTTTGATAAAAGTCTCAGCAAGCCGAAATTCGGCTAAAAATACTGCCATGTCTCAAAGGCAGTACAATTGTGTCGTAGTCATCATTTTCTACGCTCATCTTTCACGATACTTCTGCTGTCAGTTCTCAGAAAAACCTAATTGCTTGCAGTAGATTTTTTTGATTGTATCGAAAAAAAACTTTAAAATTGATAGGCGATAGAAAATTACAGACTCAATAAAATCACTTGTGCACTGCGGTGATGTAACTATGCTATCTATGCTATTTTTACGAAAATTACTCCAGCGAAATCTTAATACTCCTACTGCTACGAATATCTAACAGTTTTCCACTAAGCCCAACTTCGGGCGAACTGTTATGTACAGATATTCTTTTTTTAGTCGCACCATACGAATGTGAAACGCATTGCTCTGTTTTGTCTCCCCTATGTATATGTAAGACTTCAAAACTAATTTTCACCAAAATGTTTATCTCCTCTTACACCCTATTTTCCTAATGCTCGTTCAGTGTTCAAACATTTTAAAGGTAGATAAAAACTTTTTTTTAGTACTGCAAATTATAAAAATAAACAAAAATTCACAGAATCACATCGTCTTTTCACAATATTTCAACGTCTACCATACTGTTTTTATTGTTTAATTTTATTAAATTCGATTCAGCTTACCACATCGAAAACAACAAATTTTGTAGAAAAACGTGAGGGTTGACCTCCTGTTCAATAAACATCCCTACAGTTAAAATCTAAAAACTGTAAAACACGTTAAGTTTTCGAAAAAAAAAAAGAAAAACAAAAAATCATTAAAAAGGAAATTTTCTCCAATTTCACCGAAACTCAATTACATAACATTCAAGCAAACCCAAGTGATTTTCATGGAATCTTAATTCATCAAGGCTATACACTTTAATCTCCATTTGAAGCCGAAAACATTCTTCACTTTGATTTCTAATTGAAAAACATGTTCCCCAAGAAGATCCATACGAAACGAATTCCTAATGACTTGCTAATGCTTATTTTAACTGCAGCTTGAAGAAAATAACAAAAATCATATAAACATTCATTATAAATAAGTGTAAACGTACTCTTGCAACTTGAGGGTTAACTATCGGTGTAGAGTCTATAAACAAGAAACCGTTCTTTCCTCGAAAAGGCTTCCAGGCTAATAGATAAGCACGGATTCCAGCTGAAAACTCAGCATGACTTCACCACGATTTATAACCATTAAGCAGGCCACGCACGTTCTCACTTCACTACAAAGCCACAGGAATTAATAAAACCGCACATACCAAACCGACACGGACCGACGGACGGACGACGAACGGACGCGACGATTGGACAGACACTTCATTTTATCTATGCAAACAATAAGCCCGAATCGATGTTACCTTCTCAGGCTCGACCACGATGTCTTTATCGATCACATCCCTACCTACACGTTACATGCTCACAATAACTATTGACAAACTTCAATTAATCCGAATCAATCATTTCTGCCTGCAATGAAAACGATCTCTTACATCAATCAAAAGCGTTAAACCGCTTTCAGCATGAACGGGAAAGCGTTAGATTAAAGCGGTGTCTTTACAAAGTCTTTGGGTACCTGTAGAGTAGTGGGTTTGGAGCGGCGGCTATAATGGTGGTGGATCCAGTTCCCAGGCACACATGGAGTCTCAATCAGGCAAAGACTACGGCAACTGACAGTCCACGCTCCACAGGCCTTGCATCGAGGAAATTTATTTAAATTGCTCTCAATTTAAATCGAGAGAGAGAGGTTAACGGAACAAATAATTAAAATGTCGTCTATCCGAAAGATTGTTGTCATGGACAAGAGGAAGAGGCCTTCAACGGGCATAGAATTTTCCATCTGAGAACGATAAACGATGGCACAAGACTAATTTCTAGGCTGAGAACAGGTTTACCTGTTCAATCTTAAGGCAGGAAGAAAATGTTGGATGCTGGATTGGATGCTACCTAGAAGATGTGGTGCCTGATCTTGATGTAGCTCAGAAGAGAGTTACAGATAGTTGTGTAAAAGAAAAGTTTATTGGGAGATCATATAAATTTATTACAATTTTTTGTGATGATTCTATGTAATTACATGAACAAAGGCCATACTTAAGGAGTGGTAATGAGCGTTGCTAACATATCGCATCGATTTGATTGCAGAGGATGCCGATATCGGAATGGCTGATAGAAGACTTTATGGGAGGTTTAAATGGTTTGAAATTGAACCGTTAGAGACGATCGCTGAATGAATTTCTTTGAATTCTCAGAATTCTCTGTTAGTTTATGTGACAAATAAGTTATGGCATTCTAACATGAAGATCGGTATTGCATGTCGGGTGGAAATGTTAGAATTTCCAAACATGGAAACGAACAACGAGGAATCTCTTGCTGCTCATTTCTTTTTTTTTTTTTTTGCCTACACATTTTAAAGCTTTTTTGCAAAGTGTTTAATTTTCCAAGAAATTGGTTTTCCTTTTTCAGCAGACACATTTTCTCTGGGGAGCTCAAGCATAGAGTAGGAAGAACACGTTTATAATGTAGAAATTTTTCAAATCGCCAAGACGGATATACAAGCGGATGTAAGGAATTAATAAGGAAAGAGTTTTGACAAGAGATAACACCTCTTATTAATGAAGATGACATCTTCTTAATAGATCTTAAGCAGACAGAGTAGCTTTTCGGAAAATTTTGAGAGCTCTATGTTCAACGGTTTAACCTGGTCAACTCGTGCATAAATTCCAAGAAAGCTGACAATTTGCATGAAAGTTGAGGATAAGGTTCATACAAAAGGTTTTTTTTCAGTTTTTAGCAAAATGGTAAGTTTTATGATAAAAAAAGGTGAGACAAAAAGATAGAATTGTAGACCATTAAAATGTGTGTATTGACCAATTTTTTAGATATGATTAGGTGGAATTTAGAATCTTCCTTCGGCTTTTTTTTGGTCACATAAGATTTAGCAAAGAAACAAAAACAGTAACTTTGGCATGTCCCGACGTTTCGGCTTCACTCGTTTCAACGTCATCAACACAATGATCAATTTGCAAAATAAGTGCTTAATGTCAACAAAAAAAACCATCTCTTTTCTAAAGCAGTACAAGAATATTGTTATTTTTTCAGCTGATAAAGTTAATGTGACTGTGGCAATGGAGCGTAAGGAGTATGACCATAAAATGAGTGAACTGTTGTCAGACCGCAATACATATTGGCGCGTTAGAAAAAATCCAACAACAACACTACAAAAACGCAACAATGAATTGGTTAAATTACTAAGCAATAACAAAATCATAGATGAAAGAGAAAAGGCTAAGATGACAACTTACACCGCGCAGCTTCCTTTCATCTACGGCTTACCGAAAACACACTAGCCAAATATGCCTATGCGCCCTATCATATCATCTATGAAATTACCTTGCTATGAATTATCGAAATTTGTTGGTTAGAATTTTACAATTAATTACGCACAACTCCGAGTACACTGTAAAAAATTCGTTCGAATTTGTGGAAAAGACAAAAAGTCAAATTAAAAGAAAATGATGTTTTGGTTTCATTTGATGTGGTATCGCTTTTTACCAACATTCCAACACAATTAGCGATCAATATAATCAAAAAGAAATGGGATGTACTTAGTCGACAAACTAAGATAAACCAAACAAAATTTTTGGAGATTGTTGATTTTTGTCTTAGAGAAAACAACTATCTACAATTCAAAACGGATATCTACAAACTTGTTTCTTTCACCCACCATTGCCGATATTGTCATGGACCATTTATTGGACGAATGTTTGAATTCCTGTAAAGATAAACCGAATTTTATAGCGAAGTACGTCGATGACATATTTGCTGTGATAGACAGACGAAAAGTTGATGACTGGTGCTTAACAAATTTCATCCCAAAATACAGTTCACGGTCGAAAAAGAACACAGCTGTACAATAGCGCTCTTGGATGTCAAAATCCAACGAGAAAACAATCATCTCTCATTTGATTGGTTTCAAAAAGAAACATCTTCAGGAAGACTCATTAACTTCCGTTCAAACTTCCGTTTCACTGTGCCAATGAGAAAAGAATCACAAGAATATTAAGTAAGTAAGGCTACCCTCCTGCGTTCATTCGCAGTTTGATTTTAAAACACAAATACAAAAGACCGAGACAGGAGAATGTCTTAAACACAAATGGGTTTTTTAACAGCGTCGTTTATGTTCCAGGTCTGACTAACAACTTTAATAAAATTGTCGCTTAAAACGTACAAGATGTTCGGTTGGCCTTCAAATCCAACCAAAGACTTGGACATCTTTTTTACAAAATTGAAAGTCAAACCGGATAAGGATAAAAGCACTGATTATTTATAAAATCAACTGCAAAGGAAAAGCGAACGAGCCCTGAAACTTATGTTACATTGGAATCACCAAACAATTCTTGCGCCAACGTTTGTCTAACCATAAATCAGACACCAACACTAACAGCCCTGGTAAAACAGCTCTTGCTTCTCATTCTATTGAAAATTGCCATCTTCCCGATTTTGAAGGATTCCAAGTTCTTCAAACAGAAAAACATACCTCTAAGAGATACACCCTCGAGACTCTTCATATATTAAAAAACAAAAACAATATGAACCGAAAGCAAGATACACAGAGTATATCATCAGTACTATGTTCTCTTGTTTCTACATAAAAACATAATATCTCTTTTTCTCTTTCGCCTTCAATCGAAACATAAACTTCTTAAGTTGAAGTGTTTTTTAATTTTTTTTTATTTCGAAAACTTTAAATTATATTAATTAAAAAAAAAAAAAAAAAAAAAAAAAATTGTCATGACTGTTGTAAATTTTAAAATTTTGTTTTGAAATATAAGTTTCTCACTATTGTTATTTATTGTGCATATAACTATATCTTGTTGTATTTTTATGTAATGAAGTTACCCTGAAGAAGGCAACAACGCTTGCCGAAACGTGGGGACATGCCAAAGTTACTGTTTTTGTTTCTTTGCTAAATCTAATGTGACCAAAAAAAAAGCCGAAGGAAGATTCTAAATTCCACCTAATCGAATTGTAGATCATGCAATTATCTGTAAAAAGTGCCATTTTTCCTAAGATTCTCCATATCTGAGAAAAAGTGATTCTAAAGTTTACTCAAATATTGAGTAGTGAACTTTGCGCAGTTTTTCACAGTCCACGATTTAGTCCATATATAAGAAGGTTTTACGCTACAAAAGGGCGGACAGTTTTGAATTTTTGACATCATATTTCAAAAACCCGGTAGATACAAAAAAAAATCCAAGACCACGCCCCTCCGCCTCTTCAAAATGAGAATGACTGAAAATCGGCACGAACTTCTTCACTCTTTGGCCCATAACTCCTTTCTGGTGAATTTTAACGCAAAATGACTTTATCACCCAACTTGTCGTAAATAAAATTCCCTAGAAATTTGGCGAATGAGTTTTTTGGTACAACCAATATCAACAGAGATATGAAGCAGCCAAAAAATCCCAAAATAAATGTTAAAATAGGTATCTTCCATAGCAACTTTTTTCTCGAAATTTTCGGGAACTAGTCAACCAATCCAAGAGAGAGATTCAACTTTCGATTTTATAAAAGCAATCTGACAATGGAGAACTGAAAACAAATTAAGAGAAGTAAGACATAAATGCAACTGCGTTACTTAGCCTACCAAATTCCTTCATGACCAGAAGTTAGGGATTAGGTTCAGCGATTTTCCAAAGACTATAGATACTTGAAGTAACTTCTCAAGAGAGTAAAAAATTTCACTTAATCTTCAACGAAAATATAATAACAAGATTTTCAAAGACGGCTTAAGTATTCGCAACTAAATTTGCTGTTAATTTAACGTTGCCAGACAGCAAAAGTGACCCCCCTGTTACTGTGAATGGGACAGGTATATTTTCGGATTCTTTCAGCTGCAAGAGCTTTCGAGATTTTGATATTAAAAAAATGATGATCCAGATGTGTTCTTACTCGTTGGCTAAATCGCAGCTCAAGCTTTTCAATCGCTTATTCTGTTTTGAATCTGTATGGAAAATAACATTTGTACAGCTTGTTTAAAAAAAAAAGACCATTCTAATTTTACAAACGTCTTTAAACGATCACATATGAAGATATCTGAAAATTTTAGTCTCCTTTATTGTTTTTCAGACGACTCTGCCATTAGCTTTTCATATTTTTTCTCCAACCCAAGTCTACGAATGTGGAATTAAAAGGTTTTCGAATAAGGACTTGACAATTGTTTTTTTTTAAATAAAACGCAAACCATTTGAGATATTTCAAGAACTTTATTATCGGCTTGAACTACAATCAAAACATTTAAAAATGGAGTTCGAATTCGTTCATGTGGCCACCGCGGGAACGTTTACAGCGGTTGATTCGTTAGACCCAATTTTCGATGACTCGATCACACATTTCCGCTGAAACGGCCACTATTTCGCGTTCAATGTTGGCTCTGAGCTCTTCCAACGTCGTCAGCATAAACCAATGATTTAACGTAGCCCCAAAGAAAATAGTCTAGAGGCGTTAAATCCTACGAACGAGGCGGCCAATCGACTGGCCCATTTCTTGAGATAACATGCTCATCAAACTTACTTTTCAATAAATCGATTGTAAGGTGTGCTGTGTGGCTTGTGGCAACATCCTGTTGAAACCACATGTCGTCCAAGTTCCTTCTTCCAATTCGGGCTAAAAATAATCGGTAATCATGGCGCGATAACGCTGGCCATTCACCAATGTTTATATTGAATTTTTTTTTAAATCATATTGAAAACGGGATGGATTTTTTTAAATTTTATTTTAAACCAAAAATGAGCTTCGTCAATGTATATGATTTTGCGATGAAATTCATCTTTTCAACGCTCTTAAAGTTGCGGTCACCGACTCCGAATTTCGATAGAAAATTTTTATAATTTGCAGACGTTGCTTGCTTTATAATGATGAAAATGTTGAGTTTACTGAATAAATTGTCAATGACAGTTCGATGATTAGTGAAATGGTACGTTCACAATTTAAATTCAAAGTTGTCAAGTCTCTTTTGGAAAACCCGATAACGGTACCTGTCATATAACCGTAAAAACTTATTTTTCTCGGAAACGGCTGCAAGAAATTTTAATAAAAAAAAAAAATGTTAATTAAAATATTTTCGAAAACTTTTTTCTTGTATTTTTAAATTTTCTGAATAAATTGACAATGGCAATTCGATGATTAGTAAAAGGGTGCGTTCACAAATTAAATTCAAAGTTGTTAAGTCCCTTTTGAAAACCTGATATAACTGTGTCAGTTGCATTCCTCCTCTTAAGGGATCCATCCAATACAACTGCCTAGCAAGGAAAGTTTATCGGTTCACCCATTTAGCCTAATTTCGGACGAAGCATTGAATAAAGATAAACCTTTTCTTTAACCGCACAATACGAATGTGGAATGGTCAACAAGGTATCTATGATTTTTGTAAAACTTGTCAATTGGAAATTTTCTTAGTCACGCTTTTTTTTAAGCACACATTAATGTTAATCTAAACTCCTAAAGCTGCCTTCAACCAATGCCATGAATAATAATACATTATCGCCGGAAAATTTGAAAATAATTACGTTCTAATGCTTTCATTTTCAATAATAAAATATTATTTCCAGTGATAGAAATCTCATTAATTTAAAGTTGCTGTAAGTGTGGTATAAAAAAAATTATTAATCTATACAAAACCTTCACACATAAAATAAAAACGAATTCAAAATTGAATTTAAAAAGACATTTACGACCAACACATAAAAAACAGATAGGGTCTTTTAAAATTACTAATAAAAAGTAGTAAAAACATTTTAATCGACCAATAAAACCCGAAAACTCTTTTTAATCCGGGAACAAATTTGAAATTTTGTTTACGACTTCACTTGGTTATGATGCATCTTTTTTTTTAACTATTCAATATACATAATATATTTAGTTTCATTGAACGAAATGCTATCAAGTTATTCTTAAATCGAAATAAAAAAAAAATCTTTAATTTCCGGATAATAAAAAAAAAACAATTCTATTAAAAACAAAACACCAAAAGTCTTAGTTTTTAAATCCACCGCCACTCGTTTGACATAAACAACCAACTTTTCAAATCTATCTCAAAACTGTTTTTTGTATCTGTGGCGACAACATGAGGAACAACTGTGTACTCAAGAAATCTGGCCGCAAACTCTATTTACGGATATTGTTATGTCTAAAACTATGTTATTCGTGTAACATAAGAATAAATTAAAATCAACTTCAAGCACATGATGTAAGATGATTCAAAAAGATCAAAGACTTTTTACTCTGGCCTTTGTATCTTTTTATCTTTTAGCTGCCAGCTATAAATTTTCTTATAAATCACCCAGCTGAATATGCGAGAAGAATTAACTTCATTTAGTTTCCCGTCTGGAGGACCGAGTGCGTACTATATCGTCCTTAAGATGGCTTGCCTTCCTCTTTAATAGCAAACTCTGCCCCATAGTCATATGGATTCCCTTCTATCAAGATGTAAACGAATCAAAATGGCTTTGCTAAAAGATATCAGTGCGATATTGTGTCGTATTAGATGGAGTCTTATATAGTGGGGCGCGTGATATACTTTTTGTGTGTGCAGACCTTGGTTCTTGTTCATGATGGCAAGATATGTCGTTGGTATAATAGAGGCTCCATTCATGTAGGATGATCAGGACATATGATTAAGTTTTAAGAATTGGCGGTGAGAGGAGAAAATGTATCATTTGAACACACCTTTAACATCACGTTTTAAGTCGGTCGCAAGTAGGAGGAAGTATTACACGGAGTTGAAAGGGCTTTAGAAGAGAAATTATTAAAGATGGCGGCTTAATGGTTTGTGAAATGAATAGGTTGGTTTTCACATAGATTTTTCTTGAAAAGATGTTCTGAAAGTAGGAAAAGATGCCAATATTAAAACATGGCTTTGTGATATTTTTAGAAGACTATTTCAAGCCTTTTGAAGAAGTGAGAGGTTGAATGCAATAGCAACAAACAGAACAGTCCTTATTTACTTTGCCTTTGCAGCTCTGGTGCTGGTTTTACCATGGAAATAGACATGAATATTTCCATGGTAAAACTAGTACAAAAGCTGTTTTCAAAATCCAAAAGACTCAGGAGCTCAAAATTAATGACATCGAAACATTTGAAAGAGAGTCCTAGTTTTCGCCAAAATAATGTAGTGTTTTTGGAATAATTGTTATACTGACAAGAACACAGTGTTCACTAGGTGGCAATGTATCTGGGAAAAAAAACAATATGTTGTGATTTTGGGCCGGCGGCGCGCGCGGCCCGGCGTGTCTGTAAGTCGTCACTGCATTCAAGAATACAATTGACATTAGTTAGAAAAATAAAAAAAGATAGGAAAACACTTTGTGGCACGTTAGAATAGGTAAGGTTTGTTGGTTTTCGGGAAACGGCTGATTCACTTAGGCCTCCTAAGGCCCGTTATGGTATAATATTGTGAGAAGTTTCTTACTAATTAAAGCAGCTATAACTTCTAATAAAGTTAAAGAACAAAGAAGATTTCCTTTCTTCTCCCAAGCAACTCCTGCCGAAATCACAAAACCCGAGTATCGTGGCGTGTATGTCTATAAAGGTGTGTCCACTAATGACGCCTATCCAAGAGCTTAATAATGTTATCTGGTTAGAGCCACCAAACATCTAGAATGTTTCAGGTCCAATTTCAGCTAGATCGGTTCGGTCGCTTGGCAGGTAATGAATATAGACTCATCAGATCACTTACGATTTCATCATTGTCCCAAGTGCATCATGTTGAAATCTAGATCTCAAAGTTTTTCCCACAAATAAAATTGGAGAGGTGTAGTTAAAATGATTTGGGATTTGGGATTGATGTGAATAAGTTTAGAATATTAATATGACCAATTAAATTGTTGACCCACTGATAAATGTCTTCGAGACAAATTTTGTACATTATAGATATCGAAGTGTGTTAGGTTAAGAAATACATAGAGAGCACCACTGATACACATACACGATGTTCGCTGGACTTTGCTTATTTTTTTAATTTGTTTTGTCCAAATCAGTCCACCATACTTCCACTCCATATGTTAATACATGTCGGTCTAATCACCACTGTGTATGGTTAATAGGTAATATGTGGAGATGGACTTAGGTACTATAATGCAAATTATGCATTCGTGCAGAAAAAACAAATCGAGATAACAATTAAACATGACATTACAATGATAGATGAAACATATTTGAGGTATTGGCAAAATTCTGTCCGTCTGTTCGTATGTATTTTTGACTACAGCCTAAACGGTTGGGCCAATTGTCTTCAAATTTAAATTTAATTTTTTTTTTTGACATTCTACAGAGGAATTATTTTAATTTTTTTTTATTCAAATATTAACGGTACAAGTGGTATAATCGTTAAGTAAAAGCTTATTTTTTTCGAAAACGGCTCCAAGAAAAAGAAATCAGTGTACTTTTTGTAGGTGTGGTATATATTTTGAAGGAAAAAAAATTAAGAACAATGTTATTTTTTAATTATAAAAAAAAAAACAAAAAAAATTTTAAATTTTTTTGATTATTTTAAATAAAAATAAAAAAAAACAAATTCAACACAGTTTATTAATATAATATTTTCTTTTCTGAATAAATTTCATCAGGCGTAGTCAAAAGATTGTGATGTACTGTAATATTATTAATATTTTTTAATTAAAAAAAATATTTTTAATTAAAAGTAATAAAAATTTTAATTGAAATAATCAAAAACATTTGAAAATAATTTTATAAAACAATTATAATGAAAAATAAACATTGTGCTAACAACTACACAGTAGGAGAGGAACCACATACATAAAAAAATTTAAAGTGGGCTAAAACGGTCCCCATAGAACTGTTTTTTCGACTTTCTCGTTAACTGGTTTTCCAATTACAATCAAATTTGATATTCAAGAAGATGAACGTAGCCAAAGTACACAAATATTTTCGAATAATTTTTTTTTTTAATTTTATTTTTGAAAAATTAATATTTTAAAAACTGGAAAGTGGATTTTTTTTATTTTTTTTAATGAAGGTTATTTTGTGCTTAATTTTGCATTCTTGAATTACTTTTTTTTATTTTTTTAAAGTTATTAAATAAAAAAACGTTTTATTTAAAAACCCTTCCTACGATTTTGAAAAACTCTTTTTAACATTTTTTAAAGAAATTAAAATAGCGTTTAAATTGTTCCGTTGAAAACTATTTTGCGTACTTTTGTTCAAACAATCAAAAGCCCAATTTCGGACGTACCATGAAATTTAGGGATTCTTTTTTTTAGCCAAACAACACGAATTTGGAATAGTTTACCGGGCGAGATTTTGCCTTGCCATTTTGATCTGCAAGCCTTCGAAACCAATGTTAATCGACAACTCCTATCCTTTCACAAGGATATTTCCTGTAGTCGCTTTAATGCAACTTTTCGGATAAATTCAAATAGTATCAATAGTAGAGAGAGAGAAAGAGAATAGTTTAGGTCTAAGTTGTAGAAAATTAATAGTACTGTACATTCTTCGTCAAAAGTCGAAAATAAGTTACTTAACCAAATTCAATTTACTTAAAATTGAAATTAGCGGTCAACTTTAAGGTTCTAGGAATTTGGAATTCAAAATATACATTATAATCTTTATGAGTTCGTCTGACAATCAAAAAAGAAAAAAAACTTTATCTTATTTTTTTCAATTTCAGCTCATCCCGAATGAGCAAAAAGGTGTAGTAACTTTAATCCTATTTTCGGGATTAACTCGAAAAATATCAATCGTAGACAAAAATTAACCAAGACCAAAAACGAACGCTAAAGACTTGAAAAAGAAAAAACCCTATCTATTTTTTTTTTCATTTCAGCAAATTTTAAGCTTGTAAAGCGTGTTGTGCTGTAGAGCTAACATTGGGGTCTATAGCACAACGCATTTGACTGTCGAACAATTTTCCAAAGTTTAAAAAAGGAATAATTATAGGTCTTTTGATCCTTTTGATAAACGTGAGAGCATTCACCCGCTTTGGGTATAATTACAACTTTACAACCTTTCGGAATCGTCTTGTCTTATCAACATTATAAGAGTAGCCTAAACCCTTTTAGTACGGGGCAGTTATAAAAAAAAACTACAAGTAAAATAAATGTCCAACAACTTTCGGCTTAATTTCTAAGGAAACTTCTGTCCTTAAAGTAGCTGCAAAAACCATCTTAGAAGCGGTGGTATGAATCTATACAACCACAACAAGTAACATGTCAACCGCACTACAAGCAACTGTCTCAAGAACAAGAAATTAATCCATTAGATGGACCAAAAGAATTCTCAGGAATTTCAAATCCATGTCTTCGCTTAAAGTATAGGCATAGAGTAATTCCAACTCTTTGTTGCACTTAGAAGGCTAAAATACTTAAAACGTTTCTGCGGTCTTGTTGAAAAGGTCAGCCAAGACCTTATGCGTAAGACTGGCCACCGAATGAAAAAGTAGCTTCCTGATGAACGTAAGAGTAAGAATGTTCTCTGTTCTTTAGATTTCACGACTGTCATGTCAGAAACGAAGAAAACAAATTAAAGAAGACAAAAAAGCAACTAAAACGAAACGAACAATTTACCAGGAGGACGACAGCGATTGCTATACTTGTGGATTGCGACAACATCTCCTTCGCAAACTTAACTTCTTTACATTTTTGCCGCTCAGTTGTCGGTATTGGCCTGGCCAATGCAAATCGCTAAAAGAACAACAAGGTCCACAAATGCACGCGTAAATTTGTTTGAAGATACAAAGAAGAAAAAATAAATAAAAGACTAAAACAAACGTAACTCTAGAATTTACAAGATACGAGTACACAACAAAGTCAAGAGTTTGTTCACAAACAGTGATACCCGCGCTGATACACTACAGCTCTCGAACAACAAGCGCAACATTCGAAACGCACAATCTGTTAACAAGCAACGATGTATCTCAAGGATTGTCTGCTGGTTTTGCGAGTATCTGACTGTATGTAGTTTACTGTTTCTTGGCCATTTTATTTGTATACTTTTCTGTGGTTAATATTTATTCTGTCAGATACAACATCAATGCCTACCGACTTGAAAGAAAAACGTATTTATAGGATACATTGAGTGATGGCGCGTTTGAGTTCGAGTATCTTCCTAACTACAAACAGCGTGTTTATCCTTTCAATCTGTTTTTAGAGTAATTAATTGTTTCTGTGAGAATTGTGTGCACCCTTTGACTAGAATCACTATGAAGATTGAACAGATTCGTTTATATTACACCTCGTAAAAGATACATCGCGTAAGATATTTCTATAGATACTTTTGTATCTTTAATTGAAATATTAGTATTGGATCAATAAAATTCCAACTGTGTTATCTTTTAATTAATACCTTTAACTATCTTAGGTTAGGTTACCAAAAAGATACTTTGTTGATCGGGATTACATACCTGTAAAGAGAAGAAAAAATGAAACATAAATATCTGTTTTTGAAAAATATAATTGTGTGGGTTTATCTTTTCTCAAAGAAATATAATTTATTATCTTTACGAATGGTATATGACAATGGGAGGATGAAGATACATATAATAAGCGTATTAGGTGGTTTCCTAATAATGTTGTTTTTCGAGGAGAAACACGTTCCAAGAAAAAAGAAAAGAATATGATAAATGGAGAAATGATGAGCGGTTCTTTTAAATCTGTATCTGTATCTATTCGGTATGAGTTTTTTGTATCTGAGACCGTAGGCTAACAAGTTCAAGTCATTTATTATTACAATATTTGAGCTTTGGAGGGAATTGAGGATTAAATTTCAAAATCGAAATTCTGCAGAAGTGCCAGGGATAGAGAGTGTCAGATAAGTTGACAATATATATATTATATAGGTATTGGAATTTATGGGTGGTTGTTGATATTATGATTAAGACAAATCACCAAACTTTATTCGGTTATGAATTAATCATTATTTTCATGAGTGAGTGGGAAAATATTCAAATGCGTTATTCAATGTAAGAGGTTGAAATGAGCCACTTTGAAGTAAACTAAATTAAGTTGTGTTTGGATAGGTTTCAGGGAGGCGGAGCGCGTTTTAAATTTTATTCTAATTCATGATAAATAATTTAGTAGTAACTTAATGATGAGATTATATAAATCAAAATAGCGCGATTCAAGTAAAAGTTGTCGTTTTGACATGGATTTTTTATGTTTTTTTGTATTTTGCTACATCAAATGGATGACATATTTTAGGAAGATTGAAGATCTGTATGATATAAGTATGAAATGTTGTCATGAATTTTAGAAGAATTCACTATAATTGTTGCTATTTGTTGTAATGTTTATATCAGACGTGTGATATCACACCTTTAAAGGGTTTCTTATGAGGCTATTTTAACTCAAAAGCCATCGTAGCCTCTTAAGGAAAGCTAAGATCCGATTTTGAGCATATTTTAGTGTTGTGGGAACGAATTATCGAAAGCTGGGTTCAAATAATCGATAGCAGGACGACAGTCTATTAAAAAGTTTTCTTTTTGATTTATAATTGGAAAGCTTGAATAGCAAAGGAATCTATCTCTCAGAAACCTTTGATAATCAAAAATCAGATGAAACAGATTGTTCACTAGCATCGTGTAGCTAAAGCTCCATCAGAATACTTTTGTTTTATAATATTTTAACTAAGTGTCTGTAAGGCACATTGCCTTTTAGAATGCAACATGACGTTGCACGACACGACGAAGAATTAGAAAGATAGGAAAAAATATTTTTTCGGCGCAGTAGGTCGAGAATTAGGTGACTATTTTCTCACTTAAAACTCAAGGGCGGCTCTAGCTTGCACTAGGAGTGAGAAAAATTTCTTCTCAACCTGAGTATCGAACTGACGACCTCCGGGCCAGAAGCGAACATCTTATCTACTGCAGCAATGCCGCCCGCTATCTTTTTATCGAATATAATATTGTTTTTTAATGAATAAATCATTTTCGTAATTTAGTATTTACATACCACGAATTAAATCACTCCTAAGTAATCAAGCTCTATTATAAGTCTACGAATAACGCTAATCACTTCACATTAACTAAGCAATTATCCACTATCCCAAAATGAACACCGTTATCGAAGCCTTGCGTATTATCATATTATGAATTAATAAAAAAAAACACTAAACTTTATTATGCTTACGTCTAAAAACGCAGCCATAAACTCCTAGCGTAATTAATGACCTAACTGACAGCTAATTTTACACGAGCATTAGGCTGCGTCCAATAACTGGGTTCAAATACAAGATCATGCGGCTAATCATTAAACACAATCTCACTTCGTTGGCGTGCACTTTTTTGTCGATCGCTGAACACGCCGTTTTACAATTTTTTTAATTTTTTTTCTCAAACGGATCAAAAACTAGGCGAAGCGACGCGATGTCGACTTCCCGCTGATTTGTCAAAAAATTGTTCACCCATTAAGTTTCGTATTACAATTTTTTTTTCTGAAAATTTTGCTATTAGACATCGTGCTTAATTCGTGCGTTATTAACCTGATATTTAATTTTGTCACAAAATTAATTGAGACGTTGCAAGTCTTTTGGTTTTGGCGTAGTTGAATTTAATCAGTAGCTTGAAATAAATGGCTGGCATTTTGGGTAAAGCTTAAGACCAATTTGTTATCAATAAATGCTATTCGTAAATTTTAAATACGCTAAGGAGTTGCTGACATTTTGGTAGGCGATGCCTTGAAGTGGTTGCAGATTAATAATAGATTTTCAATAAAGAGAAAGTTATCGCAACGTTGCGTTGAGTTGTATGTTGTTTCGGTAAGTAGCACAAAGAGTTATCCAGATTCTGTTTTGGTGGAATTGGCAAAAAACACATTAAGGTATTTTGGGAAAAAAAACAAACCAGGAATGATTTCGCGCAATAAGAAATAAGTATTAAACAATAATTAAAATTAAAAAATAGTGTCGGACAAAAAACGGAGCCTTGTGGTAGACCAGGAAAGATATTGATATTGTTGCTGGTAACATTTATATATGTCATCGATATGAGACGAATCCATATTAGATATGGTTTGATTATGGAGAAAGTACATACGGGTGGATGATTCTATATTCTTACGTAAAGTTTTTGCGGCACTAAAAATAAGAAACTTTTGAGATCTAGTCGTTTAAGAGAAGACAAATTGTCTTGAAAAATTTGTTATCATCAGTGTTGATTGAAATGTGGTAATGTTTAATAAGCATTTCAATATAGTTAGTAAAAAGCATAAAAAGGAGAGAACTGTAGAGGCTACCTTGGGGAACCCCATGTTACCTCGTATAGAACGCTTCGTTTGCTTCGACCTTACTTGGAACTAGTTATATTATTTAATATGTTTGTTTCCTTTTTCTTTTAAATGTATTATTTTTAAATTCTTGACGATTTTTTTAAATAAATGTTACTTTCAATTTTTTGTTTCTTAATCTAAGGTTTCATAGAATATGGGACATTTAAGGGAAATGAAATGTTGACGATGATGCGTATATAAAGCGGTTGTATAATAAACCGGATAAAAGAAACTGTAAAAATCGGAAATGAAGAGGTGGATATCAGAGGGTAAATTAAATTCAAAAGTACAAGGGGAAAATCACCAGAAAGACACATGAGTATTAGGAAAGAGAAGGCAATGGATGAAACAAGACAAAGGACAAAAGAACTACAAAATATAAAAGGTAGATGTCGAGGAAATAGCAGTCCTAATAGGAAGGAAAATACTAACGGAGGTTGAAAGAAGTATTTTATATGGGAGCTTCAGAGGCTTGGATTAGCTCGTCGTCTTGTCCCAAAATCAGAAAATTTCCAAGAACATCGTGACGGTTCAAATTGTATGTATGTATTTACAATGTGACTTCTCACAAGGGAAAGTACTTGCGAATTGCGACCCGTGGTGCATTTTATTTTTCTTGACTTTTCTCGTAAATTATTTAACGGATCACAACTTAGAGTTATATTCAAAAATATGTATTTGTTCAAAATAATTTTGCGCAAATTTTTGTTCGAATAAAATTTTTTTAATATTTTGTTTTAAATTCGAAAAAAAATTTAAAATTTTCGGAAAATGGCATGGTAATTTGTTTTTAGTTTTTTTTGTTGTAATTTTTTTTGATGTATATATATATATATAAAAACACAAAAAATACAAAAAAAGAATCTTTACACATAAATAAAAATGAAGTGTCTGTTTTTAAAATTAAAAAAAAAAAAACACAAGGAGATAGCTAGTAAGAAGTTAAGGCTATTTTGATTACTAGGTAGCGTCACGCCGGTTTGGTTTTTTTTTTTTTTTTTTTTTTTTTTTTTTTTTTTTTTTAATGTCCGGTATACCCGAGCAACTTCAGATGAGTAAGCTAGTAAACAATAAAATTGAAAAAAGCTTGATGTAGCTGTTCTACATTTTAGTATTTTAGGTTTGTTTTAAGTTATTTTAAGTTTATATTTAAATTAGTTTTAAAGTAGTATTAAATAATTAAGATTAATTTAAGACAGATTTTTGAGTTTCGAGTTTCCCACCTTGCCAAATAATTTATCCATACTAGGATCCAGAGTGTATTTGTTATATTTTTTTTAACATTTCCACAGTTTTAATGAATTTATTTTTGTTTTAAATTTATAACAAGCTCTTTTCTGACAAACTCCAAGAAACTGCCTACCACAATCCTAAAAAAAAATGTTTGAAAAACACTTACTTCAAAAGATACATTTTTATTTTTGTTTTGTATTGTATTTGTATTGGCTATTATTTCATGAAAACCAAATTTACAGAAAAAATCTATTCGCGGTACCTTTTTTTTAATTTGTAACCTTCCGTAAAGACTTATTGGATTTTTATTAAATTTTAGTTTTGAACAAATCTATAGGTATTCAAATTAATTCTGAAATTTTGAATAACATTTTTTCTTTTTATAAATAAAAAATATAAAATTTTGTATTTTTTTGAACTATCAATATTTTTAAAACTAATTAATAAATTTTATTTTAAGTTTTATGATTTTATGAATTTCTCAAAAACCATTGACATGAGTAATCATAGAACAAAACTTCTGGCTTTCAAATGCGGTATAGTATTTTATTGTAAGTGTTGTTTGTTTTTTAATATTTTTGTTTTCAATTTAAACCATTTTTTTCTAAAAGTTAAGTGCTGTGGTTTTGACACTTTTTAGGCACATAAGGGTTAATACGTGCGACTCTGTCGTGTACATTTTTACTTGCGATTCAAGGTACAATAATACAAGTTATGCATTCGTGCAGATTAAAAATTTTGAGATAACAATCAAACATGACATTACGATGATAGAGAAACATATTTGAGTTACTGGCAAAATTCTGTCCGTCTGTCTGTCTGTTCGGATGGACTGCAGCCTAAACGGTTGCCCCAATCGTCTTCAAATTTTGAACTTAAGGTTATTTTGACATTCCACAGAGGAATTTTTTCAATTTTTTTTAGCTCAAAAATTAACGGTACCTGTCATATAACCGTTATGTAAAAGCTTATTTTTCTCGAAAACGGCTCCAAGAATTTTTATAAAAACTAATCAGTGTGCTAATGTAGATATGCATTATATTTTGGTGAAAAAATAATTTAATACGGTGGGCTAAAAACGGTACCTCCCATAGGACCGATTTTTTTTTCTTCCAATTTTTCGAGAACTGGTAATCCGATTATAATCAAAATTGATATTCAAGAAGATGTAGGTAGCCCGAGTAATTTTGCATTAATTTTTTTTTCGAAAACTTTTTTTTTTGTATTTTTAATATTTTTTTTTTGAAAAATTA
Source organism: Platycheirus rosarum (assembly GCA_963971375.1). Taxonomy (NCBI): domain Eukaryota; kingdom Metazoa; phylum Arthropoda; class Insecta; order Diptera; family Syrphidae; genus Platycheirus; species Platycheirus rosarum. Next base: position 142,377,713 of record OZ020508.1, read on the forward strand.
ATATTTTGAAAACAGGCAAGTGAATTTTTTTTTATATTTTGTTTTTAAATGTACGTTATTTTTGTGCTTAAGTTTGTATTCTTGAATTATTTTTCTTATTTTTTTAAAAAAAGTTGTTTAAAAAAACCGTTTTATTTATAAACGGCTCCTACAATTTTGAAAAAAAAAATTCACACTTTTTTACATTTCTTAAAGAAATAAAATGGCGTTTAAATTATTTCACCCAATTTATTTTAACGTACTTTATTTGAACAATCAAAAGTCACAAAAATCGAATAAATGCTTTGATGTTCACTTTAATTTTTTTTAATTTTATTCTACAATGTGACCGCACATATGAGCAAGTACGTGCGATCCAGTCGTGCAATTTATTTTATATCTACACACAATTGTCAAAAGTCAAAATCGAAGTTTTTGTAAGTATAACTTTAATTTTGTTATTAAAAAAACAAACTCCTGCCAAACAATTTTCTGCCTCACTGTATATTCATTAGTTCTTGAACCTCCATTCACATTCCCATATTTCTAACATAAGAGCCTAAGTCATTTATGCAAATTGCAAATAATTTTGCTGGCTTGACAAATTAATTCCGAGTTGGAAAAATTTACTTGGGCTTTTAAACCACACACACTTCATCAAAAATTTGTGCGACAATCGCTTAGCCATTCGTAGACAAGCCTTAAAAAAGGAGGGGCTTGAAAAAAAACAAAACAAATGAATAATCATGCCAAATATTATCTTTCAGAATGCTACACACTCACTTAACCCGAAGTTTAACGCCTAAAAGTAATCAAATTTAAATTCAAGTGGAAAATAAATATTTATTTTTAGTGATTGCTGATGAATTAATCGCTTCCCCAAGACATCGAAGGTGTCGGGTTATTTGTGTGTTTAAAATTATTCTCATATTACTTCATCATCGTCACCTACATCATCATCGTTTACCTACTCTACTCTGCACTTTGACATGACATAAATTATAAAGTCATTTGTCAGAAATGGTCTCACTTTACACAGAAGCTCGTCGATATCCATTAGCTTCTTAGTGGTTAGATATCTCACTTTGAACCTTAATGTAGTGTTTGAGGGTGTTTGGGTTTGTGTGTGTGTTGCCAAGCTTCGATTTAAAAACAATCAATCTATAGCACCCACTTGCATTAAATTCTTCTTATCCACCCTTTAACCCCCATTAAACTAATCCATATAACAAGATTATCCTCCCCCTTTTGACCGGTCATCCCTGGGCTTTGAAGAACATTTTTTTGGAGTGACCACCTGCGTTCAAATGAAGAGGCGTTATATTAAAAAAAAACTTAAATATTATTAAAATTTGTACGTATATAAAAGCATGTGTTTGGATTTATTTTGCTTTTATGTGACAAAACATATGAACTACTTTAAGTATGTTTTGGACAAAATCATTTAATAATAGTACAAGGATTTAACTACCGTCGAGAGGATTTGTGTCTTCTTTATTATTGCCAAGAACGTCAACCTATTCCTGCAAACATTTTTTGTGTTTATTTGATATTATTATTATTAAAATTTATTAAGTTAAAAACTTAACTTTAACTTTTTTAAATAAATTCGATAATGTTTTCGTTATTAATTTCTTTTTAATATTATATAATATTAATATTAAGAATGGTCACACTAGTAATTGAATTCACTAGATTAAGTCACCTCTGTGTAGAAAACTCGTCTCTGTCTCAAGTATTGAGGTGGGTTAGTACTTCAGCCACTTCATCGTGCTATAGAACACATATCCATAGAACACAAGTAATGGTAGACCGGTACGTGTTGATGGAATATTTGCTTTATGCGGTACCTGGACACTATCTAAACTTACACCTACAGCCTAACGACTAGGCTTTTATAGAAAAACAGTTAAAAATAAAGTAGGTAGTCAAAAGGTGCTAAGAGGTTTCAACAAGGAACGTTGCCATTACCGTCGTGACTTCCCTCCGGTCCGCTAAAAGTTTCCAACTAAGTAGTTGATATACATATGAACAGTATATAAGTATATAGTCATGCAGAGATGGTGCTTCTAATAATTTGGATAGTTAACATATACTACAACTGGGAGCGCTTAAATCGCCCACTGGGGCCATAAGAGTCAGTTTTGTTTGGTCGCACAAATAATACGACGCGCTTATATGAACCTACTGATAGTCCACAACGGCAAGTTGTTTGATTGATGGCTGCTGTTTTTGAACTATGCTTAGATTGGTTGCTGGAAATACGCTATTGGTTTGGTTTTGCCCGAAACTAACTTCTAACGGAGGGTATGTAATTATTGATTTGCAGAGATTTTGTAATATTACGCATATTAATTATTTTATGATTGCAGATATATGCAGGTGCTTGTTGCTTTTTAAAAGATACACATTTTTTACAGAGATTGTATCTTTTGGATGCTTACAATCGAAAGGTATTTGATTTTTTTGAGGGCAGAAAAATTAGCGAATATTTCATTTAACTTGCGAGAATTGATTTCAGGGATTTTTTTTCAATATATTTTTTACGAGATTATAGATACTTCAGACAAGTTTTGTATTCGTAAAGGAACAAAATCGAGATTTCAATATATTACGATATTGTATATATATATATATATAGTGGACTGTACGGTTGTATTTTGAACAACAGCTAAAACCGGTTTGATAAAGTCCTGTTTTTATTTTTAGTTTTTTGATAAATTGTTTTTTTTTGTAATTTTGTTATGCAGTTTTTTAAGAATTTATTAATTTACACCTAATTTTAAAATTTTAAATATTTTTTTTGATAAGTTTTTAAAATATGTATTGAAATTTCAAAAAAAAAAAACAATTAAAATTGAAAAAAAAATTATTATTCAACATTTTTGTATGTAGAATTATGGATACTTGATCTTTTTAAATATAAAATTTTATTGAAATCCATTAATCTGTTACTGAGAAAGTCGAAAATTAAAAAAAAAACCAATAATAGACTTTTCAGGTAAATTTGGTTCTAATTAGCGGGAAGCTACTTACAACAAGAAAAATCTAAGAAATGTTCATTAAAATCGTTGAAGCCGTTTTCGAGAAAAATCAGCTTTTACTTAATCGTTATATGGCAGGTACCTAACCGTTATTTTTAGCCCTAAGCATTAAATTTCAATTTATTTTTGCTTTTTGAAAATAAAATCTTTTGAAAATGGCTTTATGATTTTTTTTTTAATTTTGCTTTTACATAAAGGTAATTGGTATAATGAATTTTGCATTCTTGAAATATATTTTTTTTTTCAAATCTATACACATAAATTGAAGTATCTGTTTTTGATATCAATAAAACAGCTTTTTAAAAGATGTATATGAAACCGTACTTACCCAAAAACAATTTTTTTTAATTTTTCTTTTCATGTCGGTCAGTCTTCCTTTATGCTTGTTTCGGCAAATCTCGGAAACGGAACCGATTTTGACGGGACATTGAATGCCAGATAACTGATGTTTTAAAACCTATTTAGTGTCAACGAGACGTTTTTTTGAAAATTATTATTTATGAACTGATTTTGACGGGACTTCTACAAGCCGAAAGAGCAACTAAGGCTATTTTAACTACCCATTTGGTGAGGCTGGTGTCGTTATCTTTCGAAAATTCTTATTTATGGACTGATTTTAACAAGACTCTCACAGGCGGAAAGCTTATGTTGTAAGGAGTAACATAGGTTATTTTGATTCCCTTATCCGGCGCTGGTGTTGCTTTTTTTCGAACATGCTTATTTATTGACCGGCTTGGCCACCCTATAGGTGGCACTGAGGTGGAAATAATAACATAATTGTAGTTTTTCTTAAATATATTATCATATCAACAATATTAAATTTTGTGTGTGGTATACCTAGCAAAGTCGCCGTCGGGTGGGCTCAGTTCGTCTTAAATTAATGTCCCAAAAAATTAATGTCAACGGTTTTGCCACAAAAAATTCAAAGTATACTAACAGTTACAGTTGATAATAGTCGTGCAATTTCAGTTTTTTGTTGTTTTTTTTATGATTTTAGTATGTTTTTTTTTCTTTTTTTAATATACAGCTAATTATAAAAATAAAAAAAATTGGGCTTTGGGATTGGGTACCGCTTTGTCTTATATGCCTTATAATATCACCTTGGAAGGCAAAATCTTTAACAGAAATAATAATAATAAAGTACGCCATCATATGTCCTAAATAATAATGAATTTTCTTAAAAAAATTATTTCGACAATTTGTTTTTTTTCGTTTTATTTTTTTGGATTTTAGTATTCATATAGAGCTATCATTAATTAAAAAAAAAATGTTTAAAATTCAAGAAAGTTTTTTTGAAAATTAATTAGAAAATATTTAAAAAAAATATATAATTCCAGTATGCAGAATTTATTTGAGCTATTTTGTTTTCATTTATAAAATTTGGTATTTGATGTTTGAGAAAGCGGAAAATAAAAAATTACAGTTTTATGTACCTACCATTAATAGACCCCTCCCCTCACAAATTATGTTTAGATAAAATAATAGACCATACCTATCAAAAGCTGTAGGTACATTGGAAAATTACATCAAAATCGTCACAGCCGTTTTCTTTTTTATGACGGTTATATGACAGGCAAAGTTATTTTAAGTCAAACAAATACAATTTCAAAAACTCTTCTGAGAAATGCTAAAAAATCACACACATACCCAATTTTAAAGCAACACATTTTTTTAATGGGATATTGCCCTATTAAACGTAGTGAATAATTTCCAAATAGTGTATCTTATGTATGTTTTCATTCGGTAGCAAATTCTGTGCCCCATTTATTGCTAGCATATTTTCAAACGCAAAACGAAATGATAACATAAAAAGCCTAAACTTTTCCAGGAACTGTAGTGCCAACATCTTAAATTAATTTTATTATTTCGTTAAAAAAAATTAATCTAATTTTTCTTAAATACCGTTGATTTTCTTTATTTTTGTAATTACAAATCAAAATCTTGTTAACATAAAACTGTATAACTCACTTCAATAATTACTCTAAAATCTTAAATGAATCTTCATCTTCATCCAACCGGAAAATGGAAATAATAAAATCATTACCCAAACCGTGGACTTACTATTAATTAAAAAAAACAGATTTAATCGAAAGAAAACATAAACAACGGATATGGTTTGGTCTTGGGTATACTTGGAATTTGTAATTCGTCAGTCGGTTTTCTTACAGAGCCGCAATCCTATTACTACATTATAAACCATAGAATCTCCAGTCAGTCATCGGGATTTAATTTGGTTGTTATGGCATTTTTCCTTTTCAGTAGCAGTATTCCTTTGTTGTATTCCTTTGGCTTGGGGAAACTCGCACTTGAAAGCGGTATGGCTGTGTCAGCCAAAGGTTCAAAGGAAACAACGAAAAACCACATCAATATTCATCGTATCAAAGTCAATGGCTGGAAGGCTTATAATATTTACAGACTCTCAGCACTTCTTCGTTTACAATATAAAATTTCTGTTTTTCCCTTTGAAATTCTAAATATTTCGAAAACATCAAAAGAAAACAGTCTCGAGTTTCTTTGTTTTTTTGTGTGGTTGTGACGAGCAGAGTTATGATTGTGGGATTTCATGTCAGTTGCAGGTTTCCAAAAATTGATGGCGATAAAGTCAAACTAGAGGAAGAGTGCAGAAAAAGTTTGTTTAAGTTTTCTCCCGGGCGCCATTTAACTCATTCTAAATTGATTTTGGAATAAACCATCCGGATTAAGGATGTAAAAAGAGTATATAGTTTTGTTTTGTTTTTTTAATAAGGATAATAAGAATTGTGGTTAGAGCTTGGAAAACCTAACCGTTTAGTCCTTTTATAATCATTTTTCGCAGCTCACTCGTGTCGGTTGGTATTTTGTTGTTCACCTCTTCCTCGTTATCTAATTTCCAACACTACTCATTCCTGCAGGTGCTGCGATCGATTGCATCTTAAGAGCAAAATTACGTCATTAAAACGGTTTAAGAAAGGATTCTGCACATGCGGCTAATTGCCCAGCCATTTGAATCTCTGGAACAACGTCGACGCACGGAGGGAGTACAAAACATGTTTTCTGCTTTGGCTAATAGCTTCCTTTAACCCGTCCATAGCAAACTAGTACCCTGGTGAGTGCATCGTAAAACCTTGGATATTATTATCGCAATTAATTTGCCGTCACTGTACAATCTGCGCAAAGTGCACAAATTCAACCTTTACAGGGTGGGAAATGCCATTAAATCGATGATTCGCGATTGCCGTACAACAACAACTACAGCAAATAACAAAAACCTCTAACTACCATCCGCAGGTGATTTCAGAGACAAGAGTTTTTCTTGGTTTGTTGGAGCATTGGCTAAGAAATAATGCAATAATAAATATCTGGCAATCAATTAGCATGCGATTTATTGTCTCATTATCCGTGTGCACCCTGTGATTGCGCTTGCAGTTCAATGATACGCATAATTGTTCTTCGCAGTTTTTTTTTTTTTTTATTTAACGTTTACAGAGTGTGAGGCACACCTTTGCAAAAGGAGGTTTTATAACAGGAAGAGCTGTAGATATTATAATTTGATAGCTTGTGGTGATTTGCCTGGTAATTGTTGTTGTTTTTTTTATTGATGATACCTACTGTGGTTTCTAACAACAAAAAATTAAGGAACAGACGTTTTTATTTCATTTGCAAAACTTAGAAACTTACTGGAAGCAATTTCAGTAGGATTTTTATGATTTAATTGGTGAATTAAATTGTAATGACACCTGTGGATTAGCTTAAGAGGAAAATGCAGTCGATTTGGGAAATTTTCTTCGTTTAACTAAATGGGCGGAAGTATTGAAACATTAAATATAAAAGCTCACTGTTTCATCGAAAAAAGAACCTTTGATTGTAAATGTAACTACTAATCACATAATCTTAAAAAAAAAACCTTGAAAAAGGTAAACAGACCAAGTTTTGCTTCCAAACGACGCGACACTTGTAATTCGTTCAAATAATTACCTGCAACATATGGATTCAAGTTGAAATATTAAACCGGGATCAAAATACCAAGTTTAAAGAAAATTTCAAACATGATCAGGAAGGGGTCTTACTCACATATTTCATTTAGAGAAAATGCTTTGATCTTGATCATTTTCTAGCTATGAGTTCGACTGTGATTATAATTCACCCACTTTATTGTTTCCCTTGAAGCTTTATTTTTGGGGTTTGTCGGGTTTAGTTCAGAAAAAGTTGTCACACCTCTCCGTTTTGAGTAGTTTGATTTGTGAGGCAAACTAAATGCAGTTCTCGTTACATCTCTTTGATCCAGTAGTTCTTGCGCCTGTATATTGCTTTTTGAACAAAATTGTCAGGGCATCTTCGTTCTGCAAAGCAGAAGCAGTCAAATTGCTCATGCTGTATTTTCTTCAAAATATTGTTTTCTTTTTTTTCCTTGCTTCTTACTTGATCAAATTTTTTCACTCCTGATGCCGACATCAATTTACCCAGAAACTTCTTATAAAAAACATTGTCAATCGATGGACGGACAATTCCATGTAAAGCTTTACTTTCAGCTTAGGGGTTATTTTTCTATGACTACGATTTTTGATATCTTGATTATAGATCCAAGATATTACAACTTTTCGAAGGACTGTTGCGTTCTAATAAATGTTCAGATCACAAATTGGGCATGGGTATTCAGTCTTTTTCGAACTAGTGTGTTATAGATTTATCTCCAGATAATTCACCAAGTGCTGGTAGCAATATTGTCGGATCTTCACTTATGACGATTTCATTATTAGCAAGTTATAACTGATTTACTTTCGGGTCCATCACCTTACCTACAAGTAGAAAGTGAAGGGCTGCAATAAAGGGCTCAAGATGCTCCTCTAGTGCACACCAACTTTGATTGGAAATTCTTCCGGAAGGTAATGCGAGAAATCTTTCGTTTGTTTAGCCATCAACTTCAGATTCCTCAAACGGTCATTGGTTTTCAAATTATTTAAGAAGTCACCAAGAAATTTCTTCAAAACGATGATACCGTCAAATGAAACTTAACATCAAACGCCTTCTCATTATGGCCACTCCTAGTTTTCGACCACTCTGTGACATTACTTTGCCATCCCCATGAATCCGTATATTTCTGATCCGATCATTTCTAATCGGCTCAGGATCAGTACAATGCATAGCAGAAAAGTCGATAAGGCTACTTTTTTTCTTTTTAGTACTTAATTTTTGAAAAACTTAAAAGAAAACCAACGGATATATGGGAGGTTATAAGCTTTCATCCGATCCGATGTATCGCGAAATAAAAGCTACAATGGATTTTATAATCAAAAAACTCTGACAGGAAACAGTGACTTTTACCGCCAATAACGCGATTGCGAAATTACTGGCCACATGTGAAAGTTTCGCTTTCAAATTGCAGGGAATTTTCAAATATCTACATCCGAAAAAAAGTTTCCCTTTCAGCAATATTTAAAAAATTTCTCTTGATTAAGACGCGAAATGAGTTTCATTTTTTGATCATTAGAAACAGAAACTACTGATGTATTACCTTAATTTCATCTGATCAAAGCTCACCGGGTTTAATGTAAACATTATAATTTATAATATTTGTTTTACCTGCACATGCCCATCGTTCTATGAATAATCTAAGATTATGATTAATCTATTGCGTGTGCGGATAATACCCATTTTTTTGTTCTTGATTAATATAAAGATAGTTTAGGTTAAACATTAAATATCACGCATTAAGAACTTCAAATGTTAGTTTTTCTTGTCTTCCTCTTTTGACGACCCTAATTATGATCACAGGGTATAACCATAGAAAAAACAAAGAGTTCCCCTCAGTGGAGGAATCTAACCACTCAAAGTAGTTAATCACAATTAAAATAGAATATACCATCTGAAACCAGAAGCGCGGTATCAATCGACTTATCTTTTTCATAGTTTTTGTATCTTTTTTCCTGAATTTAAAATTACTTCATCTGACGAGATGAACAAATTCGTATTATTAAGCCATTGACTTTGTGCTGTCATTGGTTAGTAGTGTTCTTAGCATTTCTTTCACTAATTCTCTAACTGTTACCATCAATCAACATCACATGTAGTTTAATACCCTCTTGCGGGTTCCGAGTGCAACAGACCGTTTCCCTCGTCCCAATCAACAGATACAAGGCTGTCAGATAATGCGGAACGTTTATCTGTTTGCCCGCATGGAATCTCACATTTCTTGGTTGAGTCCCTGTCCTGTGTCATCTCTAGTCCCATTCCAGTTAACATGCCGCACACAGATGTTTTATACGTTCTATTAAGCATGCTGCAGATTCAGGCAGGCTTCACGTTGCACTCAACTGCGTTCTAAGTCGTTTCAGCATCAAACATATTTGACTCTAATAAAAAGGGTGCACCAGAGCAGGAATTGTAAGAAATTCAATGCAACACTTGGAAGGAACTATTCAGAAGATACTGATTAGTCATGGGATTTCAGTCGGGAGAGTGGAATTTAATGTAACTTGTTGTGTTGCAGGTTTCTGCTCATTAATTGTGTTACTATATTAAAACTTTTTTATCGGAATTTGTTTTTTTTTCTCAAATGCAGAACAATTTTGTATAAAACTTCAAACTGATTTTTACATAATTTTTTTTTGTATTTCAATAGGTATGGTTGATGATTTCTTCAAAAAAAAAATAATGAATTAACTAAATTAAACTTAAACGACATTCTCCAATATAAAAGACCATCACAAGTAAGCCGTTTGGATCCCACAAAAACATAGATTCATTAATTTTTCTTATAAAACCAATAATTGGCCTTAAGAAAATAAAATACAAATGACATTATATCGGTCTTTATACAACTGATGCGTCCCAGTATGAACTATATTTTTCTAAAATGTAAAAAAAATCTTAAACTACGTTTCACTTCATCCCTCAACATAATTTAGGTATTTAGTTCGGTACTGATACGGATAACTCTACTCAGAGTTGTATAGAATTTCGTGAGTTCATGAGCCTCAGTGACAAAGCTAACACTTCTTTTCCTCAGCGGATACGAATGCTATGACCGAGAGCTGTTGATGGCAATTCACTTTAATTAGTAAACACTTGATGTCTTGACGGGAACATTGCCGCCCGTTCTATTTACGGCGACAACCGTGACGCACGGGAAATGCGACGTGGTTATGGCTTCGAAGGCGCCCCCAGCCTCTTGCCGACTTCCGTCCGTTGTTTCGTGACAAAAACACAGTGACGGAGTTCGGAGTTTATATTTTTTGAGATTTTGTGTTTTTTTTCAAGTTGTTGTATTTGCTTTTATTATGTCGTATTTCTCGAATGTTAAGGTTATTATTGTTTCAAGAAAGACATTTTCCTTTCTTGTTGTTGACACAAAAGAATCTTGATAAAGTTGCACGGAAAAGTTGTTCGTCTGTCTTGATTTTCTTTATTTTCGTGTTGGAAATATATTCATCTGACGAAATTAAATGAAGCTTAAGAAAGTTGGTTGTGAGGATATTATTATTTGTGCGGTTTTCTTGGGATGGATGTTTCTTTTTTTTTTTTTTTTTTAAAGGCAAACGTATATATAATATAAGTTTGTTAAGATTTTATTTGAAAATAAAGCATGTTTCTTTATTGCAAAAGTTTTACAATTTAAAACTTCTTTGCGGCACACTCATAAAGTTCTTGGGGGAGTGCAGAGAAATGAACCGAAATGAGGGGACGTTGTCCAAAAAGTTTGAAGGGAGGCAATTTTCTTTTTAGTATTCCTGTGAACATCTTAGATTGAAGGACAGATTTTGAAATTGACTTCTCTCTTTGATAGCATAAAAGGAAAGATGTTGATGTACATAATTAAAATTTAATAGAAAATATTTATTTATGTAGCTTTGGACATGAATTGAATAGTGAAGTAAGGACAGTTGTTATGAGGTGAACAGAATTTTTTGTCACTCGGCATTGTGACATAAATTTTTTTTTTTTTTTGTTGGAAAACAAGAAGAATTACCAGGTTATAATAATTTTCGATATAATTAGTAGAAATGAGTAAAAGCATAATTTTCAATGATTTTTACTTCCGATTATAGGTAATATAATGCAAGTTATGCATTCGTGCAGATTAAAAAATTTGAGATAACAATCAAACATGACATTACGATGATAGAGAAACATATTTGAGTTACTGGCAAAATTCTGTCCGTCTATCTGTCTGTCTGTCTGTCTGTACGGATGTATTTTGGACTGCAGCCTAAACGGTTGGGCTTCAAATAAAAAACGTTTTCAAATATTTTGAAATTCTACAGGGGAGTTCTTTCAATTTTTTGTTTAGTTAAAAAATTAACGTACCTGTCATATAACCGTTATGTACAAGTTTTCTTTTCTCGAAAACGGCTCAAAGAATTTTTATTAAAAAAATCTGTGTACCTACTACTATGTAAGCATTCAGCCCTATCACGGGTCTGTCGTAATAGAATCGTACTATGAATCCCGAAAAAAGGTATCACTGCTCCCGTCGTAACGAACATTTTCGTAAGAATTTTAGAGTTCGGGAAAATTGGTATCACTAAACCCGAACGAATAGGAAATTTTATTGATTTTTCTACGAACAATTATTTTGTTCGGATGTCGTAATGTAAGTATTTTCAGTCTAAAGAAGAACAAATATAAAACTTTAAACAAATATTTAACAAAAGGTGAAAAGTGAATACGAACAGAGCCCAATTCCAAAGGATTTTGGATATGCTCCAAGAGAAGCAATAAATTGTCCAGGGATTGTGGTCGAGTGGATTAAAAGCGTCTCTTAAAATACGACGTTGTAATTTTAATTTGCGTTTTCTACACGCATTTTCTTGTTTTATTTCACAATAACAATCGCAATTGAATCCATTTCAGATAACTTTTTTTCAAAACACAATTGAAATAAACATAATAAAAGTGACATTTTATTTTGCTTTTCACATTTTGACACAAATCAACTGATTCCGAAAGTCCGAAAAGAGGTTTGGATAATGGCTGATTCCGTTCGGGGTTTGTAATTAGAATTTTTTCGTATTCGAGGCGTAGCGTTTCTTTCGGAAATTTTCTACGAGGGAATTTGTGATAGGGCTGATTATATTTTGATGGAAAAAAATTCAATGCGGTGGGCTAAAAATGGTACCTCTCATAGGACCGGGTTTTTTTCTTCGACTTTTTGAAAACTGGTGATCCGATTACTATCAAAAGCGATATTTAAGAAGATGTAGGTAGCCTAAGTATTTTCGCATTAATTTTTTTTTCAAAAACTTTTTTTGAATTTTAATAATCTTAAATTTTTTTTTGAAAAAATAAATATTTTGAAAACGGTTAAGTGATTTTTTTTCAAATTTCATTTTTAAATGTTTGTTATTTTTGTGCTTAAGTTTGTATTCTTAATTTTTTTTTAATTTTTTGAAAAAAAATAAGAAAAAACCGTTTTATTTAAAAACCGCTCCTATGATTTTGTAAAAACAATTCACACTTTTTTACATTTCTTAAATAAATAAAATGGCGTTTAAATTATTTCACTCAATACAATTTAACGTTACTTTATTCGAACAATCAAAAGTCACAAAATTCGAATAAATGCTTTGATGTTCGCTTTAATTTTCTTAAGCTTTATACCATAATGTGATCGCACATATAAGCAAGTACTTGCGTTCAATTCGTGCAATTTATTTTTTCAAACGATGCTTAATATGAACTCCAATGTCTTCCAAATTATTGGTAAAATGATTGTGACCGCAATTTTAAAAGTCTAAAAAACAGTCTAGAAGCACATTGATGTTGAAAAATTAAGATATATGACTCTAGATTACAATTATAATTATTCATACATGTATTTGGATTACTCAGGCATAACACTTTTTAACGGAAGCGGGCGGCAATGATTAAACGAAGCTTCTAAACAATGAGGACTACTATTGCCAAAGGTTTGAAAGCGATACTCAATCTTAGACTCTTTTTCTATTGGTACCAGAATCGGTTGATAAAATCCCAGAAAGAGAACCGTAAGGCGATATGAGAAACCCAAATGAGATCGCAACCCATTTCTTCGGAAACTTTAAAGTTTAGATACGCTTCCTTAAAAGTAACATATAACTTTAGGTCTGATATGATTAAAAAAACTTATTGCGAGTAGAACAAAAAGTATCAAAATGAAAATTAATCCATGGTTTGACTAGGGCTGTAAGGAGGTTATCAATGTGAGAGAAGCAAGTTTCCAATGTTATAAAGCCAATCATTGTGAGTTTCTTATAATATCAGATTATAAAACTCTTATTGTGTCAAAAATATAAGCTTTAATCCCAAATTAACTTATAAGTTATTAAAGTTTTCCCAAAATGAAGTTTTAGTAGCATCCAATTACATAAAATGTTAACGCAATCTCACTCACATTGAAGTACCGGCTTGTACGCAGATAACACAAACTTATCTAATAAACTAGCAAAACAAAGAAATAAAAAAGAATTTTCTATCATCATGGCTCATCCTTAACACCATATTGACCAATATTATCTTCATATCAATGACATCCTAATGACAACGTTGTAGTTAGTCAAAAGCTTCCCAACATGCTAAGGAGTTTCTAATGTAGGCCATAAAAGAAAATAAACAAAAAAAAAAAAACAAAGGAAAATAGCTGAAACGCCCCAATAGCATGTGTCCTAAATACCAACTTAGATACAAAAAAGCTCGCAAACAAAAACACTTAAAAAAAATAGTAAAACACTTCTTTATTCCTGCTTCATGTCCTATCATCGATCAATATAAACCACCGCCGACAAGTGAATGTAATCTAATCGTTTGTATACTACGGCGGGAAATTAGGTTGCAATATACACAAACAAAAACAAGATACTTATTTACCATCGAGTGCTAAACATCAAACAATAAAAATAGTACAACTATTGGTAGTTTGGTAGTCTGAATAAATTGCACAACATCAGGACATGTCGTTCGGTCAGTGTCCTTTGCGAGTCCAGGTTTTGTTATGCAACATAACATTGTCAACTAGCTACTGTTCATAAAACAAATAAAAAAAAAAGAAAAACAACACAAACCATTGAGTAGAAAGCCGATAGATACAATATCTATCTGTTGATTTTTTTTCAATCTAAATACAAGGGTCATGTATGGGTTTGAAAAAAAACTTAAAAAAATTAAATTAGATAATGTTAAAAATGATATCTTTTATTTGACAGGCAAACTAAAAGAAAATCCAAACCAACTGAGGAAAACCGGAAAAAATCAAATAGGCTACACAAGACTTGTAACGCTTATAGTCGACAAAGACGAACCAAATTTTTGAATGATGAAAAATTAAGGCAAAAATAACTAAAATTTTCCACTCTTAGTAAGATTTGTTGGACATTTGTAAAAAATATCCGGACGCTTGTGGGCAATCAGAAATTCGTTCATTAGCCGAACTACACGAATGTGGAATGATCTTTCTATCTTATTCAAAAATTTAAGGCCAAAGTTCACCGACAGTTATTTTTAAATCACCTCCAACTTTGCTAATGGTCTGTACTCTGGCATTTTAAGGGTATTAAAACTCCTTGAATAAACCCGCATCATGAAAATTAAGAAAACGTAAAGAAAACGATCAAATTAATAAAAAAAAATAGTTAGATATAAACATAACTAATGAAACAAAATTAATGAAAATTTAGAAGATTTTTTTTAATTGGCTGTTTTGAAAAGTACGTAAAAAATATGTATAAAATGTTGGCACATAAGTTTTTGTTTTTAAAGCTTATCTATTGGATTGGATATTTATAAGCAATTACGTACACCCAATTCCCTGACCTTTCACATTCACAATAGATTCATAGGAAAATAAATATCCTTCTTGTTGACAGCATAATGAACACTCTTCGCATTATATGAATAATAGCTCTTCCTTCAAGGGTGTTATTTTTCTTTGCAAATTGGCAACTCAGCCAAGATGATTCCTCTCGTCTTCGACGCGACGGAAGGGCGAGTTTGAAATTTCATTTCATTTCTTGTCGATAATTACAAAGTGATGGAATAATTGGTACGCAGCTGGAACCAGAGATTTTTGGTATGGATTCCTTCTCCATCCCGCTCGCAGCGTGAGACCCTTATATTTTAGAAAACAATTAATCTTTTGAGACTTTCCTGTTCCCACTCCCGTTGTTCGTATCGATTTCTTCACCAAAGAAAAGGTTCTTCACTAATGACAGCATTGCGGTTTGGTTTTTAGAGAATCATATTCCCTTAAGGGAAATAGGAGTCGAACGAGATAAAAGAAATAATTTGACCATACAAAAATTAAGACCAATTATTTCGATCTTATTTGTTGGTGAAAATGTTGTATCTTTTGAAATGAGTGAAAAAAATATGGACACTTATTCACGTATATTTGTATCTATTTGGTGGTCTGATGATGGGTACGTTCATAAATAAGATTCAATTCCAGCAACGAATAAAATCCTTTGTTTTCTAAAATAAATTGTACGACTGTGAATGTGCGGTCACAGCTTGGAATAAAATTTGAAAAAAATATTCAAAGTTTTTATTCGATTTTTCTACTTAATTGTAGAGTAAAAGTACGTAAGATAGTTTTCAGCGGGAAAATTCAAAAGCCATTTTATTTCTTTACATAATGTGAAAAAGTGTGAATTTTTTTGTCAAAATCGTAGGAGCGGTTTTTTAAATAAAATAATTTTATTTTAATTACTTTTTTCAAAAATTAAAAAAAAATTGAAACAAAATAATCTACATTTAAAAACAAAACTAAAAATAAAATCCTCCTACTTGTTTTCAAAATATTGATTTTTGAAAAAAAAAAATATTAAAAACACAATTAAAAAAGTTTTCGAAAATATTTTAAAATAAAATTACTTACATTACCAACATTTTCCTGAATATCAATTTTGATTAAAATCGGATGACCAGTTTTCGAGAAAGTCGAAGAAAAAAAAACGGTTTTATGTGAGGTACCGTTTTTAGCCAACCATCTTGAATTTTTTTTTTCCACCAAAACATAACTTTCACCTACACTGATTTAGGCTGCAGTCCAATATACATCCGTACAGACAGACAGACAGACAGAATTTTGCCAGTAATTCACATATGTTTCTCTATCATTGTAATCAATCATGTGTGATTGTTAGAATTTTTTTTTACGAATGCATAACTTGCCTTATAGTCCCTATAAATCGCAAGTAAAAAATGGGCACGACTAGTCGCACGTACTTGCTCTTATATGCCTAATAACATTGGGAAGCCAGGTCTTTGACAGAAACAAGAAATATTAACGTTGAAAATAGCACAGTTTGAACTTATAAAAAGTATAAAAAGCACAATACTAAACGGTTTTTAGTAAAAATGAAATACGCCACACACGTCTTAAATAACAAAGAATTTATAAAAACGTATTTCGAAAATTGTAGGACCGGTTTTGATAAAATCCAGTTTTTTTTTTAAATTTTGGTATGCAGTTTTTAAGAGTTTAATAATATTCATGTGATCATAAAATTTAAAATAATTCTTTTTGATTAGTTTTAAAAAATATTTAATTTTCAAAAAAAAATCAAAAATTTATTTAAATTAGAAAAAAAAGTTATTCAAAACTTTTATATGCAGATTAATTTGGCTACCTAGATCTTCTGAAATATAAAATTTGACAGAAATCCAAGAAGCCGTTAACGAGAAAGCCAACAGTTAAAAAAACCGTCATATGAAAGGTAACGTTAATAGACTTTTACCGTATATTTGGTTCTAATCAAATGATACCCTATACCAAAAAAAAAATTATCGAAAAATTTTATCAAAATCGTTGGAGCCGTTTTCGAGAAAAATAAGCTTATCCTAAACGGTCATATGGCAGGTACCGTAATTTGTAGGCCTAAAAATAAAATTTAAATATCCCCCCGGGGGAATGCCAAAAGAATAACCCACACCAAATTTGAAGATAATCTCTTAAGCTGTTTAGGCTGCAACTCGTTATACATACTGACAGTAATGCATCCATTTTTTGTCGCTCACATTTTTAGACTTCTCTATAATTGTAATGTCATGTTTCATTGTTATCTCATTTTTTTCTTTATTCACGAATCCTAAACTCTCCTTATAGTCCCTATAATCGCAAGTAAAAAAGCAGAACTACGTAAGCTAAAAACAAAAGTCATTCAGAAAAAACCGTTCTACACATTTTCATATCAAAAAAGATTCAACGTATGTAGTATCTGCTTAAATAACTTCAATAGTGTGGGAACTTCTAGAAGACTTCCCAAAAAATATCTCACACAGCTTTTTGCCGTTATCTATCTACATAATAAATAACGTGCTTCGTGTGATATGGGACGTGGTCAGGAAACTAAATAAATAAATGTCCAAAATGTATCTCACAGTTAGTCGTATTTGTTTGAATACCTAGATGGATGTATTTTAGATAAGCTTAACTAAGAATTTTCCAAGATTGATGGACAAAATTAAATCAAAACAAGATGAATGCATAGCTTTGATTTAGTAATATAGGCTTAAAATCATAGTATCTTAACCAATATAGCAATAAAATTTATTTTCTTTGAGTTGCCATAAAAATTCCTAATTCTTGCAGTCTGTTTGCTAAACGGAATAAGTAGATACCTTTAAATTATTTCATATCTTACATACGAATATACCTATGCGTTATCTGTATACAAAGAACAAATCAATCACCTCCTTCCAGAGGCAAAGAAACGTGCAGCGCTTCCTGATTTAGTAATCAAAAAGCTCTTCAATACCTATGTACATGATGATGAATGAATCAACCGACCGACATCACCCTCAAAAAAGCCATCCAGCATTTTTATTGCATTCCAATGGTATCTAAGAGATACCCAAACCAGGAATTCATAAATTATTTATGATGGCCCATGGAAATTTGATATTTACTCGCGCAGTTGAAATTTGTTTATTTGTTTTTGTTATTTTTATTGTGCTCCTTAAAATGCGTCAAAGAAAGAAAATACTTATTACGCTTTTTTTCATACAGAAAAAATATAAAAAAAAAACAAAATTAAATGTCAAGACAACACAATTGAATTGTTTGTAACGTAATACTCAATCTAACTTTCTTTAAAGGCAATAAAGAAACTGTCATATTTTCCATTTCCCGTACCAGAGTTGCCTATAGATTTTTGAGTATCTTCAAAATTGACATGCTAATAAACTTCGAAATAAAAAGAGCTATGCTAAGCATTTTATTGAGTGTGGGCGATATAAATGGAGACTTTAAGCTTCAATAAATTAGAAAATAATGTTTCTAAGGTAGAAATAAAAAATATTGAATTTTAATACGACACCTACGGCTAAAATTGAAAAGAAGATTTTGGAGCGGCTTAGACTGAATATGAAAGATGTCGTTAAAAAGAGGCCAAAGAACCTATTGTTTTGTGATTTATATTAAAATTTCTTGCAATAAATTGTTTAAATATGCTATATTCTGATTTAATGTTGCGGATGGTTGGACAGAAATGGGTTTTTGCTCGCACGCACAAAACAAGAAAAACGAGATTTGCACATACAAATGAAAATTTTAGTTTGCATTTTTAATCTTTTAATAAACAGATAATAACACCGGACACGTTTTTATCAATTCTAGAATTAAGTTAAAAAAATTTGTATAGTGATAAAAAATTGGCAAAAGATATGTTTTTTAGATAAATGTGTTCGGAATTTTTGTTCATGGTTTGTCGGTAGTTAGTTTTTGTATTTTATTTTTTTTAAGACCGAATTAACTATTTTTTTTCTTTCTATAATTAGCACAAAGAATTATTTGTTACCCTTTTAATGTAGAGCACACTGCGCAGGCATTAAGAAGATAGAGAGGAAAAGATAGGAGGTGTCGATTAACATTGGATTTCAAATTACCGTCCAATCTGTAAACTTTCTACCGTACCCAAAATTTTTGAAAAATTGATTTATGACTGCTAAGATGGGACTAGCAGTCAATGAGGCCAAAAAGGAATTACCTGCAGTCCACAAAAAGGGACACACAACACCGGCGGATTGGACAAAACATCACAATAGACAGGTACAACTTTGAGGTAGTTAGGGACTTTGTGTACCTCGGATCCGCTATAACATCTGACAACAACATCTCGTCAGAAATAAAGCGAAGAGTAATTACTCTTGCCAATCGCTGTTTCGATTGGCTAGGAAGCCAATTGAGTAGCAAAGCCCTCTCTCGAGGGTTCGGAGACTCTATGGCGCCGAGGCATGGACTCTATCTAAAGTGGATGAAGATATCCTTAGTCGTTTCGAACGTAAGATTCTTCGGAGGATTTTTGGCCCTATCTGCGTTACCGGGCTTTGGAGGAAAAGGTTCTACCAAGAACTATACGAGCTGTACAGCGACATTGACCTGCTCAAAAAAATACGCATATCACGTTTAAGATGGCTAGGTCATATAGAGCGAATGGACAACAATGCTCCGGCTCGCAGGATCTTCGATTCCATCCCAGAGGGTAGACGCAGTCAATGAAGATCTCGCCGTAGGTGGCGCGCTCAAGTGGAGGACGACCTCAACCAACTTGGAGTGCAAAATTGGCGGCAGCTAGCCAAAGACCGAGCTGGCTGGAGAGGCATGTTAGTTGAGGCCCAGGTTCGTCCCGAACTGTAGCGCCCCTTAAGTAAGTAAGAAACTCTTTCAATTAAGAGAATGGTTTTGAATGGACATGAGAAAGGCTCTCAATATAACGTCGTATATACTGACTTTTCTAAAGCTTTCGACCGAGTAAATCATGACGTTTTACTGATGAAAATAAGGAAAGTATGTTTTCACTCGAATTTCTTAAATTGGATCAATTCTTACTTAAGAGATCGTATTCAGTACGTTCGTATAAACAATGTTTTTTTCTGAACCGGTTTATGCTACTTCAGGTGTCCCACAGGGTAGCCACTTAGGCCCTCTTTTTTTTTTTGTTTTATGTTAATGACAATCCTGAAATATTTTCGAATTCAAAGTGCTTGATGTATGCAGATGATTGAAAAGTGTTTCGTTGCATAAAATCCGAGCAAGATTGCTTCCTATTGCAAGAAGATCTTAGTAGATTATCGAGTTGGTGCAATATTAACTCTCTCAATCTTAACATTTCTAAATGCCAAACCTTAACGTTTTGATAGAAACCGTTCACCAATTAATTTTACATATAAGATTAATCATAAGGAACTGTCCATTATAAATTTTATATAATATTCGACAAAAAGCTAGACTTTTTACGACAGATAGATTTTTTAGCCGCCAGAGGCAATTCCATGTTAGGTTTTATTTTGTGTAACTTCAAAGAGTACTCTGATCCTCAGACTTTAAAATGTCTATTTTTTGCTTTTGTAAGATCTAATTTGGAGTATTGCAGTGTAATTTAATTTGGAATCCTTCATATGCAGGTCGTAGGCAAAAGCTTAAAACAGGGGAGACGAAGTCTCCTAAAGGTAAGTAAAAAAAGAAGGAATGCAAGTCCTGTCACAAATGCAACTCCAAGCATGAGTACCACAGTTCCAGTTACTCAAGATTATATATATATTATGAAGACATACACAAAGAGATAAGTAAGACAGATAAACTAATATCTGAAAAATTGAGTAAGCTCTAAGCTTCCGGCTAGCGCTCGATTAAAAAGTAAATAATTCTGAAAATGGAGCAGTTGTTTGAAATGTTAAATGGCAAAATCTGTATTTTATTAGGTATAATTCATTTGGAGAAGTGCGTTGATTTTTTTTATAAATATTTGTTTCACAGATTACCAATGTCTAACAATACCTTAAAATCGTTCCAAAATGAAATTATTAACAATCCAAACAAAGTCTAACAATGACACTTTAACCAACATTTTTGACACAACATCGATAGACAATTAAAGAACGCCCTCCATATCTACTTGACTTCCTAAGGAAAGTGCGCCATTTCTTACAAACAACAAAACTAACAACTGATATCGATCGATCGATTTACACAGAGCAAAGAATAGTTGATAATCAAAACCGACTATAAAAAAGCGACAATCAACTATCACCGTAGCCGATTCCACCCCTAGTAACACAAGGTACGAAATATTCAGGATTTAAATAAATAAACGCTGGTGTCCCACAAGGAAACGTCCTTGGCTCAGTATTATTCTCAATTTATACTCAAGATATACCTCAAGAAAAAGACGTTAGTATCCACATTAAAAACAAATTAGACCAAGATATGGCACATTTTTCTAAAATCTAAGCGAGTCCAAATCAATGCATATTAACTTCACTAAGAAGAATGTTAAAAATAATCTCATCTTTATTGACGCGATATAAATACCGTATGCGAACAAAATGGAAGATGCACTTTAGAGGAAGCTACAAGAAATGGATAATGAATTACCATAACTGAATTGGCTTATTAGAAAATTGTCTAAATACCTTTTAGAAACTGCTTATCAATAAGCAAATGCTTAAAATTGTATAGACGTTCGGAACACAACAAGCTATGGACAAACACTGAAATCATATCAAAACAAAATCCTTAGAGCAATCACTAATGCTAAATGGTACATACGAAACCGTAATTTCCACAAAATTGTTTATATAGAAACTGTCAAAGTAGAAGTTAATATTAGTATCAAGTTTGAAACACGATACAAGACCATTGTAATAACCATTAAACAGGCCCTTGAGGACACTTATTCTAACTCTAGATAACGACAACGTTCTACTGAGCGTAACAAGATCAATAACTAATTTCGATTGTTCTATTTGCATACCCACTTTCTATTATCGAGATTCCGCTAAAATGTTGCAGTTACGAGTTCAGGTTCATATTCTCTGCGGAGCTAATAACAGCACAGTATTGCCGGTATAACATGTATCTACATCATACGTCGTAACACCGACCCTTTCTTATAATAGATAAAGTAAAAGGAACAACCTTTAAGACCGATACTGGAAAACAGGAATGAAAAGCACAGGACTAAAGATACTTCCCTTATGTACTCCAAATTTCAATAAGTGCGTATGCGTATTTTATGTTACAATCTATAGATCTTAGGGCCAAACATTACAATATTCACATTATTATACAAGATAATGAAAATGTTTTTACAGAATAAAAACATTTTTCTTCTTTGACGCTGATATTTAAAACTTCATTAAAAAAATCTATACCACGTAGTAACGCGACACCAATTTCAAGTTACCAAATTAATATATTCAAACTTTTATTCTCTGACGTATGGATTTTATCAAAGTTTGTGATTGCATCAATTAATCAATCTTGAAAGTTTCAGTGAATAAATTCGTATTGACAACGCATTATGTAAATTTCTATAGTTCAAATAATTAAGTATATTTTCAACTTGATTTCTCTTTCTTAACAACAATATCGCTTATCATGTTTTTTTTACAGGGTCAACCGAGGGTTCAATATATATTTATTTTATACGTTACAATGAATGCAATGATTCGCTGGCTTAGAAGAATTTTCAAAAAGAAAAATTATGCATTTTGTGTAATTCCGTATTTATTACTCCTGCAAAAAAAAAAAAGAATATTGTTCAATGCTTATTGATCCAAGGACAAAAATTCGACCTTTGAGCCAATAAACATATTACTTTCAAAAGGGAAAAAAATATCCGAAGTTTTTTAGAGTTTTAAGATAAGCAAATAAAAAGCTGAATTACAGAGAAATGATAATATTAAAAAAAAAAATATAACAACTGACGGCTCTGGAAAATTCATATACATTAAAACCGACACACTCCAGATTTCGAAAAAAAGTTCTTCGAAAAAAGTAGAACATGCAAATAAAAATTTAGCTAATTATAAGGTAAAATGGGGTAAGACAAAAATTAAGGGCAATAAAAAAACTGAACAGACGCCACTAAACCCTTTAGTATATTTTCTTCGGTAAAAAGGAGAATTAAATAACAAATTTTGTATTACTTAAGAATTATTTTTTTTTCTTTTTGGGAGAAATGGAAAAACAAAACAAAAACAAAATATCCAACTTAAGAAATATTTTTTTTGGATATTTGTAAGGCATGTCGCTATTTTTTTAAACATTTACTTAGAGTCTAAATGCCCATATATGTATGTAAGAAATATATATTCAATATATATTTAATGATACTATTGAAAATATATTGTATCATGTGTAGGTACATTGATGCATTGCAAATAGCCAAATATGTGCTGAAGATTTTAAACAATAAAATGTTTAAATCAATTTTATTGATCTCACTCATTAGTTATTTATGAAAGTAGAGTATCAGCTGAGAGGATATACCCTAAGGAGTTTTAAAAACATAAGTTGCCGCCCATCCTCTGTTGTCAACTGTAGGGTTGCCAGGTATAAACATGGAGAAAATATACCCTAATGTGATATTTCATCGAATTAACTATATGTATGCCTACGTAATTCGGAAAGACGAAAACGCTACCGACATGATTCCTTCCTCTCAAACTTCAAAATCTTAAACAAAAACATTCAATACGAAATTTCCAAGTTTAAGAACAAACAGTGGGACTCTCTTTTATCGAGTTTTATGATAAAGCTAGTAAACCGTACCGGAAAATAACAAAAGTCATAAACAAAAAAGAAAGGAATATTCCTCCTTTAAAAGTACAAAGTAATGTTTTCATTACTCAAGAAGAAAAAGCTAATGTCATAGCTACAACGTTTTTCAATAATCACTCTATCTCAGCACATCTTAGCGATAATAATACTGACATTGAGGTCCAAAATGTCCTCTCTGAGCTATCATGTAGATCATCCATAGTTAATGAAAATTATTATACTAACCACAAAAAAGTAAAAGAAACAAAAGGTCTCCAGGATTAGAAAATATCACCAACATTCTTATGAAATCTCTTCCGAAGAGTGGTGTAAAATATCTCACCATACTTTTAAACTCATGTCTCAAATTTAACTACTTTTCAAAATATTGGAGAATTGCTAAGGTAATACCAATTGCAAAGCCAGGCAAGCCTTTAGACAATCCACTTAGTTATAGACCTATCAGCCTACTTAGCTGCATAAGGAAAATTTTAGAAAAAATAATGAAATCAAAAATTCAAGTTCTCGTCGATGATTTAAGAATCTATCCTGCCACCAATTAGTAAGAATTAAAAAGTCCATATCTCAAAAATTTGCAGATAAACAATCTACTGGAATGGTCTTGCTAGACATCGAAAAAGCTTTTGATACGGTCTGGCATAATGCTCTCATCTTTAAACTTTTCCAATTCAACTTTCCTTGCAATATAATTAAATTTATATAAAGCTTTCTTGAAGACAGAAAATCCGTAGTCTACTTAGGAAACGTAAAATTCTTTTTATATGACGTACCCTTTGGTGTCCCTCAAGGATCCGTTTTGGGCCCAATTTTATTTAACATTTACTTATCGGACTTTCCTGCCTCGATCCAAACGTGGGTATCGCTATGTTTGCGGACGATACCGCTATTTTTGCCTATGGCATACTCTTTCAAGATGTCTCAAGGGTTTTGCAAATCGCACTTATACTTATTGAGAATTTTTTCCACAAATGGAAGATAAAAATAAACGCTACAAAAACCAGAGCAATGTGGTTTTCACGTCGCAGAAAATCTTGTTACCTACCATAAGCGAAACTTCGTCTATGCTGTGCAGAAATCAAATGGTCAGATAATTGCAAATACCTCGGTGTTATTTTGGATAATAAGTTAACTTTTCAACCTCACATTTCAAATACAGTGAATAAGAACTTTATATCATTTTATTGATAGAAAGTCAAACCTTAGCATGCAAAATAAACTAATATTATTTAAAACCATTTTTCAAGCTATCCTTTTGTATGGGGCACCAGTTTGGTTTAACTGCGCTCACACTCATATCAAAAAACTTCAAGTTTGCCAAAATAAAATACTTAAAATGATTGCTTATTACTCAACAAATAGGCTCCATGATAAGGCGAATGCTAATACTATTATGTTCCTTATAAGTAAATATCGAGAAAGATTTTGTTTTAATTGCACTTATTCTGAAAACGAACTTGTTCGTCTACTTTCAAATTAATATATTATTATTATACTATTGTTACTCACTGCTTAAATTGTAGATTATGGGAACACAGCAATACTAGATTTAAGTATCATATAAGGGTTTTTTTTCAGTAGCATTTTCCCTTAATATAGTAACTGATTTCATATTATCTGCCTTTCATTATATAAACCAAGAATTGAAGTTGTAAAGAGAAGAAAAAAATATTTCTATATCACTTACCTACAATGAAATGTAAATCAATTACTTTTATATTACACTACAAA
Source organism: Platycheirus rosarum (assembly GCA_963971375.1). Lineage (NCBI taxonomy): Eukaryota > Metazoa > Arthropoda > Insecta > Diptera > Syrphidae > Platycheirus > Platycheirus rosarum. The sequence continues at coordinate 142,402,979 of OZ020508.1, forward strand.
TAAAGAACTACTAAAGAACTACCTATATGTATATCAAATAAAAGCCCATTTCATTCACAATCGTATATAGGTATATAGGGTTGGCTTATCAAAAATGGTGCTTATACAGGGTTAACTAGATTTAAGATGTTAAATTAATATTTATATAATTTATTATATACTAATAACGGTAAAACTGACAATAAAGTATTGCAGGTTTTTTTAAAGCTAGAAAAAAAATAGAAGATACTATTATCTTTGTTTTTAAATAAAGCAGGTTTTATAAATAGCTCTTGAAAAAACGTACTTTAAACTCGACATTTTAAGAAAAATGTGAAAAAAAATAGTTAAGTTTTTATGTTTTTCAATTATTTAAGTATTTGTTATTTCTAATAATTCTTGCAAACAGGGAAAACCAGATGATTTTATGTGTTCCAAACCCACTTTTCTTATATTTTTTTTTGGTATATACTCTTTACACATTTCACCAAGAACACAACCAGAAGTGGCCATTTTACCGCCAATCGGCTCAAAAAATTCTGTCCGAGGAACGGTTTTGTAAATTTTATGTAATTAACCATTACTCAATGGCTACATTTTCCATTGACTCGATGAGGTAGTTTTCTTACGGCCGCCTCCTGGACTATTATGTCTCACAGATAAGAGAGACAGGCTTTGTCTCCATTGCGAACAAATCTGAATAGAATTGCCTAATTGCTAGCTTAGAGTACTGCATAACTGTTCATTCCTCTTTTTTTAATAAGGACTCAAACAATTTTAATGGGAGTAATTTGAATCTCCCATAGGAACAAAAAAAAGATACATTAATGCATTTTTAATTCATATTCCCACACCGCGTGAACAATGAAAAACCTTTTACTCTAAAATTGTATCTTTCGTTGCATGGGTCCATGTGGTGTCAGTTTTTCTCTTTAAACGTGTATCTATGCAATGTATCTTAAATACACAAACCACATACATACAAATTCATTAAACAAAAAAATTAAATAAAATCAAGCTTTAATGACTCTATCAATCGCTCGTTTAAATTCACCAAACCAAAAAAGAGTTTCAGTGTAATTCCCAACCTACCAATGTTCTATTTTATTTAATTACTTTAACGTTCAGACGAGCACAATCTTCACTTCAAAGCGTTGCGATATATTCTTTTTTTTACAGGAATGAAGAGGGAACAAATAGCCATAAAATAACAAGAAAAGAATTCCTAACAACATGACGCAGCTAGAGTAAATTACTTGAAGCTTGAAGCGTATAACAATCAAAAAGCCTGAAAACAAAAACTCCATCGGGATTCGGGAAACAACAAACAACTATCCGCAGCCGTAGCCCATCAGCTTCAGCGGATAGAAGATACATTTATGAGATACAAAAGCCCATGACTTGAACGTTTAGACAGAGCGTTAGTTTGTCGATGGGTGGGTGTTTGGAATTTTTGTAGAGCACTTGTTACAAGTGGGAGAACATATAGTGCTGTGCTGCAAGAATGTTCGCCATAAATTGTTTTTTGGGGTTTTTAGTGAGAAATTCAGTTTTGTTGTTAGATGGACGAAACTATGTTTTTTTAGTTTTTTTTTTTTTTTATTTTAGTTTTAAAGCATTTAAGACTTAACATAAAAAGAAAGCAGTGTGGTATGACGAAGCTGAAGACGATAACATGTTGAAAAGCCCTTATGGGTTTCGATGGTAACTGTCGGTTATGATTTATATAGGACAAGATAAATATTATCGCTATTGTGAGGAACTTTTGAGGTTGAGTAAACACTTTTCTTAACACATCAATGGGGTTTGGCTGATAGCTTGTAGAAAACTTATGTTTACTTGACCCAAATATTGGTTTGAAGTGTTGGAATAAGAGCTGGAAAATATTTTCAATTAAGAACTTGTGTTTTAATGTTTGCGATATTCTTCGAGCTTAAAGTTTGAACACATATGTTGTGACTGTTATTAAATTCATTTTAGAAAATATTTATTTCAAAACTCAAGAAGAAAAAGAACAAATCAAAAAGAATAAAAACTAAAGAATTTTTTTTACAAATTATGACGTCAAAACCTTAAAAGTAAATTTTGGTCCTTCGATCCGGATTTTTTATAAGCATCTGCGGATACGGAAGCTAAACGCTGTGAAACTTTTAACATTATTATGTTTTGAGGTCTCTAAAACTTTATCCTTCTTACCAAGTTGTGTCAACCACAACAAAATGAAGCAACACAAAAATACATGTCAAAAAAATATCTTGACAAATTGTCACACATGTGAAAGTTAACATTTTAATGCGTTTCCCATTTTCCAAAGGGCAAAGAATAGGGATACACATGCTTTGCACGTTCCATAAAGTTCATGTATTTTTTTTATTGATCGGATGGCTATAACCATAAAAACAACTTTCGAATGTCTAGTCAAGTTTATTGGGGGTGGATAATGGCGAACCCTTCAAATATAAAAATGACGTCTCTTCTCCTACAGAAGTTTACATCCATTTCTTTTCTTTTTTCTTTTTTGCTTCGATGGGGTGGAAAATTGTTTTCCGGGTTTCCCTGTGCACTTGTATAGGTGCATACATATATAAAGCGAAATCAAGGCGAATTTTTTACTTTTATATAGAGTTTACCTTTTTGGACCCTCGTCTTAAGGACTTTGGAGATGAATCACGCCCACTGCGTCGTTTTTCGTCAGCCGTCTGAAAACCGAATCCCCCTTATAATATCATTTCAATTGTTGGCTAATTAAAGTAAATGGGATTAAAGTCTGGAAACTTGAAACCCGTGTCAAGAAATCAATATTTACTGTCTTTGGCGTTGTTGAAAGACGCCAGGCATATAAGATGGAGGCTCCTCGAAGACAGAAAAAGATGGAATTGTGTATTTTCATCATTAAAAGGTTTTCAGTGAGGACAAAATTGTCGTTATCAATGTGACTTGTCAAACTCCTGATATTCTTTCTCTTTTTCCCTTTTAATGCCTTGAAGCTTAATGACAATTCTATTTGTTTTGAATCTTCTTCCTTTGCACGTCAGCAGCACGCACCACATTTTATAAAATCTAATGTAGGGGAGAAAATGTTTTTTTTTTGTCATCCCTTATTTACTTGAAATGGAATCGGAATGCACCTTATCAGAAAATTTGATATATCGAGGGGTATGACTTCGCATAAATAAAATATCACTCATTTGGGAACGGTTGGACAAAATCCTGGTGAATTTTAGAATTTAGAAAAGTGTAGATTCTCCAAGTAGAGTTTTTTTTTCTTTATGGGTTAGTTATAGTCATTTGGGTGATATTAAAATTATTTCTCTTTTATTTTAGGGGAGTAAAAATGCCCTGGAGGGTTGGTATCTAATGGTGGCAAAAAGTGTGTCCTGATTTGTTGGAAAATGTAGATAAAACCAATTTAAGGAGGCTGCTTTGACAATATTAAGGCGAATAACATTAAGGTTTGTTGATTGATGATATGAGTTATTGTTATTATGATAATATTTGTTGGTTTAATCTTAGAACACTAGGCGCTGCTATGAGATGTTTTTTAAGACAAAGTGCACTCTTAGAGGATTTGTTATTTCTTCGCAAGAGGCAAAGTGGCTCTGATGGGAGATCGGGTCCAACACACTTACCACTTTACCAAGCGGGACTATAAAGAAGAATGCAATTGCCTTTATTTCGAATACAAAAATATATGGAATAAATGGAACTCAGAGCTGACATTATCTTTTCTGTCGACCAAGATTCTGCCTGCTGAAAGGTAGTACTTACATTTTTTTTCTTGCGAATAAAACAGTGCTAGTGAAACTAGGCTGAAAAAGAGCAAGGTTTAGTACTAATAGCCCATTCCTCTTAGAGCGGGAGTAGATTTTCTCGGCCAGCGACGGTTATGATGATTTGGTGACATCAGTCCCATTTGTAAATTCAGTAACTGTAAAAATTACACGATTGGCCATTACGTCCAATTGATAAAACTGTATTATCAAAATAATTTGAAAGAGGATCCTAATTTTGTCCAAAAAATCATCTTTAGCGACGGCGCGGAGTAGCGGCGTCATTGTCCTATACTTTTTTGAAAACAGTGTTGGTGGCGAGCGCTACGAGCCCAAATCTAACTATATGGACCTAGAAGACATGTTGTTCCACTAGGATAGCGCTACCTGCCCTCACATTGGACGTGATGTTACGTCAAAGACGTCGATTTGGGTGTATATCTTATATCCTCTCTGGCTAGTAGCGTGAGATTTCTACATTATTCTCTTAATACGTTCTTGATATCAAAGGTGTCAGTGAGGTCTTTGGTGATCTTGATATAACAGCCTGAATTTTCCATCTTAATTTTGCACAAACGGGCGAGTTTGGCAGGGATGCCAAGGGGGGTATGAATCGAGCTATATTAAGGTTTTTACATAAGATTTATAGTAATGAGGATATTTGGTCGATGATAAACTTTAATCCTATAAAATTGCACTGATTCGAACCTAATAGGTTGTTGACGAATGGCTGTAGGCGTTCACACAATACAGCAGAAAAGATGTTGTAGGCGATGTGGAGGAGACTGATACGTGATACCTATGTAATTGGTGCAGTTCAGATGGTCTTCTTTTTTTAGGGATCGGGGAAATTGGGCCATCTGTTCCGGTGGCTTCAGTGGGCTATACTGCCCTCCTAAGCGAAAAGATCGTGTCTCAAAAAAATTTAATTTTCAATAGAAGCTTTTTTGTAAAAGTACATCCCTCACCTGTTTAATATTCTATAATCTATTCCCAAGGAGATATGACAAATTCGCTTAGGTTTTCAACAATTTTTGTGAGATACGTCTTTTTTCTTAACGATTTTTTTACTATCTCTGAACAAGATACGGTTTTTTTATCTTAAGTATAATGCCAGGTAACTCACAAACTTTCCAAAAAGGCAAAAATCTCAAAAATTAAAAAATTGAAAAATCTACTAATCTGCTAAATATTATGTAAAAAGGCAAATTTCTTTTTAAACTTTTCTGACTCAAATTGAAATTTATTCCACAAAGAGCTGATGAGATAAAATAGATCTGTTCGTTATGCCCCGTAGATTAGTGATTAGTATGTCGGACTGGTAAGCGAAGAGTCTGGGTTCGAGTCCCCCTCATAGCGAATTTCTTTTCATTTTAACAACACACACACAGGAATGGTTGAGAGTATAAGTCACTAGGCCTTGGCTCCTTAAGGAACTGTCACGCCAATAAATTTAAAATGTATTCGTTATTCCAGTTATGAAACTTAACTGCAAATATTCTCTATGAACGAAAGAGGTGGGAGGTTTATCAGTTGAAGTCTTTGAATGTATGGTGGTAATATTACTCTTTCTGAACAGGGAAGAAAACGAAGAGAAAATCTTAAAAATCTTCGTTGGATACTTTCTATTCTATTTATAGGAATAGAGTAGTATAACGCCCCTACAACGCAACGTTATTCAAGGATTGGTCATCAAATGAAACATACAGAATTTTAACAGCAAAGGGACCACGAAACTCACGAGAAAATCTTTTGACGAAACCAAGTGTTTTGTTTGCTTTTTTTATGGTGTAATTATAGTGATCAATGAAAGATAGTTTTATTTCTAATATAATACCTAGATCGGAAAAACCAGATAATATACACCAATGTGACGAATTCAACAGATAGTCGAAACGATTATTTTTGCACCATTTCCAAAATTTATTTAAATGATTCTACATTTGCTCACAATCTGAGCTGTTGTCAATGCTCAAACTATTTTCACATCATCGGCATAAATTAATGTCATTGAATGTTTAAAAATATAATGGAGATCGTTTATAAATAAAACAAATAAAAGAGGACCAAGCTGACTCCCCTGAGGACTACTAGAATTAACTTTAAATTGACGTAAGCCTTATTCCTAAATACAACGCTGTAGCATCTATCCTTGAGGTATGAACCAATCCACAGCACAAAACCGCCATTAAGTCCAAATTTTCTTTAATTTGTTTAAAAGTATTTCATGACTTAATTTGTCAAAAGCTTTACTGAAGTCATTAAAGATGCAATCCACTTACAAATGTTTTTCAAAGGCATCTAAACGAAATGTGGAGAAATGCAATAAATTTGTTAAAGTTTATTTCTTTTTAACAAAACCATGTTGGTTTTCATATACGAGTATAACAGAAGACCAGTTAAAAGAAAGAATGTCACAGACCAAAGATTCGAAAAGTTTATGAATAGCGGGTAGTTTCGCAATAGGACGATAATAATTTGTTATTAAATTTTTAGGACCGTTTTTATGAATTGGCGTTAGAAATGAGTACTTCCAGAGCGCAGAAAATTAATAACATTGAAGTGATTCGTTGAAAAGAATAAACAATGGATAAGATAGGTAAGACACACATTTCTCTAACATATATGACGGTATACCATCAGACTGTTTTTAATTCATAACTAGCAAACTGCTTATATGTTTTGTCTAAGAGCTCGGAAACCATATATTTAGTGTCATCATAACCTCTTCAAGACCACAATATTAAAAAAAAAACTAAGAGAATCTCTCTCATCGCGCATTCCTTCATAATCATTAATATAACCCAAACAGATACAAGGCATTGTGAAACAAAATTAAATTCTTATATAAATAAAACTTTTTTCAGAAGTTTTTTCTTATTTAATATTGCCTCGGCGTCCATCAAAGAAAAGTTTCATTGAAGTCAAACAAAAACGAATCGAATGAAAAATGTATCTGACCTGTGAGGTCAAGAAATTTCTCAAGTTACAGATAACAAGCTTGTCAATTGTAGTCCAAAAGATAAATAAGAATATTCTCTAAAAAAATTAACACTTGGTCACTTGCAAAAACCGATGATGTATCGATGACTACTTTTTTTTCATCTTTTTCGCCAGCCTTTTTCTCACTTTATTTGTATCTTTTGTTGTATTTTTGACAAAAAAATGTCATAAATTTATTCAATTTTAAAGCTTTGCTGGGGGGATCTACGAATTTAATGAGGGTCGGTTATTAAGGTATCTTTTTGAAGCTTAAAAAAAAATATTCAAAAAAAAAAACAAAAAAAGAATGGACACAAGTGTTTTTGAAGCCCGAAGGTTGTGCTTTATCATTTTAAAAATTTATGAGAAGACATAACTTAAACATCTTTTTCTGCAGGTTGATTTGAATAATGTGTTTTTTTTTAATAATTCGTTAGACTCTTTTGTTTATAAATACATCTTTATTAATAATTTAACTGTCCTTCTGTTCTGATGATGGATAAGTCTGATATGTTATGTACTACATTTATAATGACAGTTTTGATAATCTTTTTATTAGGTAAAAGGAATCTTAAAACTCTTACACAAGCGTGGGACAGGGTGTTTTTGAGTTATATTAACAGTTGGAAATGCATAGTTATGCTTCTGGTTCTTTCTAGCAATGAACAGGGCTACGTGCAAAAAAATTTCTTTACAAGCATGTCAATTTCGTGATCAGCAATCATGAGGTCATACAATACGTTTTGTTTTTTATTTACAAATGATACAAAAGGTTGATGAAACGAGGGACAGAATGCTCACGACACTTCTACCTATTTTACATTCCAACATGCTTTATGATCACAACGAGACAATTTCTTTAGAAGACCAATAAATGACAAATTTAATTTCAAAGCTCACGCTTTAATTAAACTCGTCACGAAGCGATACTGATTTATCTAAATAATGCCATGTTCGCCTCATACATACTTCATGAGAGTCGAAAAAAAAATAACATATCTTAACACTATCAACAAAAATTATTACACACGAAAACACCTTAATCCCGACAATCAAAACTGAACTATTGTGTTCGTGTTGCCGTCCTGGTTATTATTCCAAACGCGTTGCCGTTTTTTTTTTTGTATAAAGTTTAAAAATATATGACTAAGACTAACCAATACCATAATCACATTTCCTTCTTTCATTTGATTATTTAAGCGTTAATTTTATTTATTTTATTTCACATTCCATTTTTATGCCACACTATCATCATTACCAACGTGGTGGCGGCATGGCAATTCGAAGAGCTCTAAACAATATTTAGTTAAATTTAAAATCCTCATCACGTAGCAGACCAAAAGATCTGGCGACAAAAATCATGGAAACAAAGTACTGAACATAACGCTTTAGTATTTCGATATACAAAAACACATAGTCCCAAAAATGGAATACACAGAGCTGGTAAAACATTAAATGTATATTATTCATTCATTCCTATTTTTGTTCTTGAAGTCCAAAAACGAATCGAAATAATGTTTTTTTTTTTTGTCAGCAAATACAAAACAAGACCAACAACATATTGAAAGACTTATTGTATGCACATAAACTTACCTTCAACTTTTGCCAATGCCAGGACAGAGATCGTCTGCAGAGCTGGAATGGCCCAAGCGGCCAGGTGAAACAGATGCGACTTGTTTTCGATGGCTTCGTGGCCCCATTTAAGACCGGCTGCAAGGAACCAAGCCAAAGCCAGGCACGACCACCACGCAAATGCAGCCATACAGCAGAAATACAAGGCCATAAATAGGACAGTGCACGAAGTCGATTGTCGATGTCCCTGCGGGAAGAAAAAATATAATAAATAAGTTACGACTATGGCTTAAATAAATGGTCGACAAAAGGAATACAGGGGGTTTGATATAAAATATTGGAAAGCATATTCAGAAATATTAATGATAAGTTAAAGTTAAGGAAATAATTAAATAAAATTATATTTAAAATAATTTTGAAAAATACTTGGATTAACGGAGAGATCACATCTAAACAATGAACACCAACAGCTGAAATATGTCCCACAAGTTTGCATCAAATCCCAAGATTGACACGATTGGAGATCATAGGAGCATACAAGTTTGGAAAATTAACTTTCAAAAGCACTCGGCAATTTTTCTCGAAAATGTATATAGCATTTTGGAAGCCTCGGGTAAACTATACGGATTCCAGCATATTCGTCAAAATCTCAAAATATAAGAAATGGCGAGTTTGGAAGATTGAAAGTAGGCGGAGGCGGAGCTTCGAAAGGACACGTCGGAAGGTCTAACGAGGGCTTAAAAGCCTGCCATGGTAGTATGGAATACAGAACTACAAATATTTTTAAGAAGAAATCCTTAATTTGTCCAGGTTTACTCTTTTTATAATTAGCTCACATAAAAAAATTTCGGCTGACCTTTACAAAAAAGGGAAGGATATACATATAAGGATAACGATGCACATTCCATTTCCATATGAGAAGAACAAAAAGAGCCCGACAAGAAGGGCGCAGGGACATAAGTCCCCGAGACATAGTCCCCACTTTTAGTTTTGAAACATATGTCCCACATTGGTGGAACTTAAGTCCCAAAATCTAATTTGGATTTTTAACAACTATTTTGATATTATCTGATGGTTTTCAAAACAAGCGCATTGCCTAGGTATTGTGGTTTTGAACAGAATAGTTGAAAAAAATTCCGCGACTTCAAAACCACAATAGCTAGGCACTGTGCTTGTTTTGAAAACCATCAGATAATATCAAAATAAAATAAAACTCCAAAATTATTATAACGGTCACTATAAGATTTAGAGTAGGTGTGAGGTTGGGTAATGCAAAGCTTCTTTATATCCGAAAGATTCGTTAAATAAAAGTCATTTTGCATAAACCCAACCTCGCACCTACTCCAAATTCTATAATGGTCTAAACTAGGGGGATTCGAGGGGCAGCATAACTACACACCGCTTTAACGACTTAATCTTTAATACCTTTGTAGGGCACATTGCACTTTCAAAAGTGTTTAGTGGGACATAAGTCCCACACAATTTTTAGTGGGATTAGTGTCCCGCAAAAGTGGATTATAAGTCCCAAATAAGAATTTGGCACTTATGCCCCACCAAGGTGGGATATAAGTCCCAAATCATAAGACCGAGACTTATGACTTGGGGACTTATGTCCCTGTGCCCACAAGGACCACATTCACATGGTTCGTCTGAAGAAAGAATCCCTAAATTCACAGTATACGTCAAAGCTGGGTTCCAATACCAAGTTTAAATAATGGACATTTCTTGTAGTGAGAGTGAGCAGTATGTTTTGTTTGGTGGCCTATCAGTGTAAAATCTTTGTACTTTTTCAATTTTGCCTCAGAAACTGTAGGTAGGTTCAGGAGCACCTATAGTCATTCCACAGAATGAAACTGAACGAATGCGAAAGAAGATTGGTGTCTTAGTGAACGATTGGAATGTGATTTTGGGTGTACCGATCGCTCAGAATCGCCGTCTTTTGTTTGACGATTTATTTTTATTCGGACGATTAAGGCAAAGAAACAGAGACTAGGTACTAGATAAATCAAGTGGTTCAACCTAGGCAGAGAAAAATTCACTTGACCTTCTTTAAAATCCTTTGACTTTCAGTTATTGAATGAGATGAAAAACTGCAAAGTGAATCAATTATTCTTTGGAAATGGATACAGCCTTAGCGCGGAAAAGTCTTAACATATATTCTGTCTATTTTCTCCTTTACACATGCATATTCCGCACATTTATTTATATGGGACAATTTTTCTCCAGTGCGAAAAAAAAATAATTCGTGGGTATATGATCGGTAATAGGCAATAATAGTGGAGGATTCTTTGATGAAGACATCAAGCTTCTCGTAAAGGTGTGCAGTAGATGAAGTTCCGGGAAAACTGGCTATTTTCTGTGATCGTGACAGGTCCTCTAAGTTGAAAGTAAGGCAGATGTTAGCTGTTTGTCTAACACTTACATAAGGTTTACTGTGTTGGACAATTTCCAAGCCATATAAGAATTATTTGACGGTACCTAAAATGAAGGTGTTTCTCATGTCAGCCGGAGAGACAAAGGGTAATCAAAAAGTAGGAAAAAAAATCCGAGAAGGGATTAACATCTTCGTCTGCTAAGGTGGTAATACCATGTTAAGGAAGATGATAAGCTGGGAATCTAGTTTAAAAGACTATAACTTTCAAAATTATCGTGGAAGTAAGACATGTGTAAGAACTCCAGGATCAAACAAATGCAAAACGACATCTACATTTATTTGGCTTCAGACCTGGAACAATCGGAAATCTAAAGTTTTCCGATACCAACCAAGCGAACTCCACATCTGAAGCCTTAGATCAAAGTATTAAAGTAGGAGGATTGTCGTTAAGGAATTGCTATAAATGAATACAAAATCCTAATATGCAAAAAGTGCTGGTAACATTGATTTTATGTTATACCCGCGGATTCGTCTTCGCGGACGTGTCCGGTAGCTTATCCAAGGGTCGGGGTTCGATTAACCGGGATGCCACTTTTTTTCTAGGTACTTCTTCTAGCGAGGAAATGACAAATCTTCGAAATGTAAAACTTGTCTCGAAAAAATGCATCTCATATAGCCGTTCGAGCTCATCGGCAAACTGTAGGTCCCTTCCAATACATCAAATGTACAACACTTACACAGAAAATGGAGATTTCTCGCCAATAAATCTATTTATTTTATTTATTTTTTTTATTCGATACCCGGTAAAATTTTTTTTTCAGATTTCTCTTGCAGAAATCGTGCATTTTTTGGGAATATAAGTAGCTTCTGTAGCAGTACAGTGAATTTTGTAACTCCTCCATCTACCAAACTTCATAAAAACATTCAGTCGTTAAGACATTGAAACACATTTCAAATAAACCTCCAGCGATTCATTATTTCACAATTATTATTAAGCTTCTCCCATAGGGACCGTGATCCAGGATAAAAATTGACTTATTTTTATTCAGTTCCTCATATCCATCTGTTAACCAAATGTCATCTCAGTCAGGTAAGCCGTTGAGGCGTAATTGCGGAAAAAAGATCAAAATATATAAACTTTCGCATTTATAATATTAGTAGGATTTGATATACTGGACCACCACATGGTACGTTAGATATATGGTTTACAGAAAAGATTTAAAACGAAGAATTTTTGAATAATCAAACGGTAAAATTTCGTTATACAAGGCTTAAAAAGAATAACTGCAGTTAGAAGTCCTAAATGCTTTTAGGTCATTGATGGGCTTTATAACACTCAGGCAGGCATCTGGCATGAGAAAAGGGAAATTTTAGAAATAATTCTAAAAACGGGTTTCCCCCATTGAAACTTCTATTTCCTTAGACTTTTTTGAGAGCTGATTAACAAATTTAACCACACATTTTTTGGATCCCGACAACAGCGCCAGATATCGGGTCTAACCGTAACTAAACACTATCAACGTAATCCTGTTAATAACCAAACAAAATTTATTAGCGTTGATAAGAAAATATATAAATGTATTGAAAACTACATTTATATTAATATAATTTCTCCTCAGCGCCACTTATCATGACTGGTATGACTTTAGAGTAAAATCGGTCCATAAATAAGAATTTTTGGAAAAATGCGCCAACGAGGATTATTGAAATAGCCAAAAATACTTCTTATAGCATCAGCTACTTGGCTGTGAAAATGCCGTCAAAATCGGTCCATAAATAAGAATTTGGAAAAAAAATGTCCGAGCGCCACCTAGTGGATATTTTAAAAAAAACTTTAAGTTACTCTTTAGAACATCAGCTTTCCGACTGAGAAAGACCCGTCAAAGTCGGCCCAAAAATACGAATTTTCATAAAAAAAACGATACTAGCGCCAGCTATATGTTAATTAAAATAACTTAAGTTACTTTTTTAGAATATCAACTAATTGCCAGTGAAATTCCCGTCAAAATCGGTGCAGGCGTTCCCAAGATTAGTCGGCAAAAACAGACAGAAAAACATTTTAAAAATTGTTTCCGTTATTAGTATCGTATATACTTTCATATGTATCTTGTAAAAAGCTGTTATTTTGATATCAAAAAAGACACTTCAATTTTATTTATGTGTATAGATTCAGACCACCCTGTAAGAAAAATTCAATCTTCTTCCAATGCACCTAATAATTTATTTTCCACAGTTTTTCTTTTCTTTTTCATTTTCTTCTTCTTTGTGTGAGAAAATAGAATCTTTAATTAAATTTATCCAAAAGAAGTACAAAAGAAAACATATTTATATGCACAACAACTCGTGCACATAAAATAACGTCTTATTCTGCAAAAAACCTTTTATTTATTTAGGTATTCTATATATACAATACTCTACGTACCTGTGTTATAGTTGACATCATTTGCAGTCGGCCAAGCCGTATCGGCGGAGGAAATGGCTCACGACATGCAACCGAGTCACCAGCTCCAAGACCCGCCACATACGCGCATCCAACTACCAAATAGCAAACGGCCAAGAACACAATAGCCCGTTCAGGATAACGAAAACGTGATGAATCGATTAGGAACGTAAGCACCTGAAAAAGAGAATAAAAAGTATAAAGAAAATCAGAATATTATATATAGAAAGATGAATTTCAATATCTTTAGGTTTGGTTCTTGAGATGGAAGTCAAGTCTGAGAGGAAAGATGCGGATGAGTTGAATTTGTTCCGAGGCGAATAGATGGAGCAACGTGACCATGTAATTTATTTTTATAAAGTAAATAAAAATAAAAAAAAATTAATTGACAATTTAAGATTGATCATTAAAAGTGAAAAATATAATGAACGCGAGTTGGTAAATCAGCTTTGGAGGTTGCTTCTGTGTTTGGCCATATAAGTGTGGATCAAGAAATCTCAGCTAAGAAGTGGGTTCCTATAATGAACTATCAGGTTTGACAACATTTTGTTTACTTTAGCTTTCTTTTCTTCTCTGGCGTGGCTAGAGAGCGGGTAGTTGATCAATTTCTATTAATTGATAATGAAACGTTTCTCAAAGGCAATCATTATAGAATATTTAGAAGTTTATCAATAAATTTAAGAGAAAAGAATTTAAAAAAAATTAAAAATCAATCAGATTTTTTTCAGAAAGAAAATCACAAATTTTGAAAGCAGTATCTTTAGTTAACAATCCCTTTTCTTAGGGTATTTTTCGGTACTTAACTCGTTGTTATGTGAAAAAAGAATCCATATCTGGAATTGTTAACGTTTGTACTTCACACTATAATGAATTCAATAAAAGTTATTTAATATCACCGCCACTTTGTGGCTCACCCATTATCATTGTTCAACAAAGAGGAGTGGGCAAACAAATAAAATACATAAAAAAGATAAAATTTTTCAAATGCTGCCAAGTTAAAATAATTACACCTTGTACGTTTCATGAGGTTAAATTGCAGAAAAAATGAAGGCAAACTCATTAACACCGCGATCTTTCCCCAAAGCCAGAGTAATTACGAACACCAAAACGGTGTTATTATATCTTTAAGGCTCAATTAATTTTCAAAATTAATCTCTGCCACAACGGATTTCCGTATTTTCTTTTACAACCAACAATAATTACAAACTCTATCGTGCGTGGCCGATCTAATTTGTATCTGTATATCTTTATAAACATTCAATTAGCCCATAAATGTTCTTTTATAACTCGTAAAATGTGTGATAATAAAGGACGTCGCCGTCGTCTTGAATTCGTGGTTGCAATTAAAATTGTCATCGTAATAGGGAATGTTACCTCGAGAAACCCACGTTAACGACACGAGATGACCCCGTTGCTGACATGCGAACTTTCATCGTTTTTCGTCAGTCGTCTCCTATTCGGAGATTTCCACATTTAAGTCTTCAAAAAAAAAAATTAGGAAAATAAAAACAAAAATCATAAAAAGTTTTCAGAAAGTGCGGGTCATGAGTTCCATGTGATGCTTATACACCACCCTACCTACTTTTGCATAGTTAGAGGAGCCAGAAGACCATTAATGTCACTCACGGTAACTTGCCCTGAGAAGAAACCAGATAATGACGATGAACAAATGCTGGTGATGATGATGACGATGACGATGACGATGACGGTAATGGTTAAAGTTGATGAGGATGATAATGATGACAAATCCAAACTTATAATGTTCGTTTTCTTTTGTATAAAGCTCGAGAATCCACCTTCTGGGTGACACAGGCAGCATTTGGAATTAGATTGAATTGCCAACAAAAAAAGAAAATGAGGATCCATTTCTATTCCACACACACGCACGAGGAGAGATTTTTTCTTTGTATTTATTTTCTTTTTCTCCTCTTAAGGATTCATTTTTTGGACTTTGGCTCACAAGAAGCTTACACAAAACCTAATTTATTTGCTGGTAGATTTATGGAAATTTCTTGGAGGTGCGGGTTGGTTTCTTTGGATGGGAGCAAGAAAGATTTATTTTTTTCGAATGGAAAATACATATTAAAATTCATGACGTTATCTGTCACCAAATCAGGATTGGGCAATGATTTTCGAATGACATCTTAGGATTCAATTCCAAAGTAGAATAAACTGATATAATTTGTTTTTCGTCGGTTGAAATGAAATATCATTAAAATACGTTTTTGGAATTGTATAAACATTTAAAATGTGATTGTTTGATGTATTTGATAATGGTACCACCGGATATCAGAAAACCTGGTAAGACGACCTTTCAGTTTAGGCATCGACTTAACAATTGTGTATTGGAAAAAAATATTTCGTGAAAAAATTATTTCGTATATAGCGGAAGCTGTCAGGTGCCACAATGCACCAAAGAAATTGAAAAATAAATTGCATGACTGGATCGCACGTACTTGCTCATTTGCTAGATAATTGCTTAGTGGCTGCATATATATGTTTGTATATATTAAAATAAAATAATTAATTTTTTTTTTAAATTCTTTCATTTTTTTAATTATTTTAAGAGTTTTTTAGGAAAAACTAAGTATGCAATAAAATTTAAAAACTAAATATCTATCCAGGAAAGAAAATATTGAAAAGTATTTTAATTTTTTTTTCTAGTATATCATTTGTAGTTTTCATTTGGGAAAATTATTTAAAAAAAAAAATCAATCAACCCGTTTTCAAAGTATTTCGAAAACTAAATTTTTGTTAATTGTTAAAAATCGAAAAAAAAAAGTTTTTTGCAATATTAATTGAATTAAAAATGACACAGGAATGTGTGCAAAATTTATTGAAATCGGGATAAAGGTTTACGGTCAAACCGCATTTGAAAAACCGGTTCTATGAGAGTTACCGTTATAGAACAAATTTCGAAAAATTCAACTGAAAGATTTATGGTTATAAAAAAATAGCACACTGAAAGTAGAGTCGTTTTCGAGAAAATCTAACTTTTTGTTATAGCTTATTAGAGCATGAGACACCAACATTTCTTGTCCGAAAGCTTACCATTGAAAATATTGAAAGATACTTATTCATTGAATGATGATGATACCAAAAACAAAATTCACAATCCGATCTATGAAGAAAACTTCTTTCAGAAATAAATGAAAATTTCAAATATAAAAACTTAAACATGAAACCACTATAAACTTACATAATTTTCAGCAAAAAAAATGCATCGCATCGGCATCAGCTGCATCGGCATCAGCATCACAAAAAAGCTGTATTGCCGTACCGCTGCACAAACATTTTGAATTTACAAGTTCTTTTGGAAAATGTGCGCATTCTGGTTCGATAATTCGATTAGTCTCTTATTTCGTTTGAAGTGTTGACACTTTTCTACCATTGTGGTAGATCGTTCTACCAAAATTTTGAAGAATTTTAAATTCTACCCGATAGTCGAATAATTCTACCACTATGTGCTCATTAAAAAAAAATGAGAACGATATGGTCAGTATTATTAATAAAATGGATGTGTTGCTTCAGAATCTGAAAAGTGAAATTTCATTTCAGATAAAAAAAGATTGATTTTTTTGAAACGAATTCGAAATTATATTATTGCATATGAACATTGAATGTATATACAATGCTTATATTAAGCTTGTAAACGCTTTAATCTATTAAAGCTTTTCAATTCCATAAGGTTTCAGGTGGCATTATAAATAGTGTAATGAGATCGTTAGATATTTTTTAAATATTTTTAAATTTAAATTAAACCACCCAAAATTGTATGTAGTGCCCCCGTGGCTTAGTGGTTATTGTGTCGGACTGCTAAGGGAAGAGCCTGGGTGCGAGTCCCGCTCATAGCCACCTTCTTTTCCGGGGTGGACTGCCTCTTCCGAGGAACTGAAAATCTCCAAGAGTAAAAATTAATTCGTCGAAAAAGTGCATCTCATGTAGCCGTTCGGACTCGGACTTGCAGATTAACAACGCACACACAAGAATGGTTGAGAGTATAGGTCACTACCTGGCTAATTAAGAAGCTGTCACGCCAATAAATTTATTTCTTTACCCAAAATTTTAATGTAAACCACAATTTATCATCATCAATACATATAGCTTGGACGAATTCAAGTCAAATTTAAACAAAATATGTGCTAGAGTGTCCCAAGACAATGTTTTGTCAACCTAATTTCGAAATTAATTTCTAATATTCATGTTGACTAAAACTACCTATCCTTATCTAGTACTTTGAGGTTTTCATATTTTTTTTTTAGAGTCACGGATGTGGTACTGCTACGACAGCGTTTGATACGTTCTTAAAGTTTTTATTTTGTCAGTACTTTTCATTTGTGGAATATAATATCTCAGGCTATTTGACATTACTGCGAAATTGTCAAGGATATAGAGCTCAAAACGAAGCTTGTCAGGAATATCAAGGGAACACCATAGAAGATTTGCAGTCGATGCTCAAAACGGCGATGACGAACCTTAATTTCGCTGCCATGCAGGCAAAATTAACTATCTCATCTGGACGTAGAAAAATAACATTTTGTCCACTTGATTTGGGTGAAAAAAAAAGCCATAGAAGTTGATGGATTGTCAGCAGAAATCTTCTAACTTGCAAGATGATGACTAAATGATGAAGTATAAAGTAGTATAAATGCTCATAAGTAAGATATGGTCTGAAGGAATCATACCCTATGAATGGAATTGAGGCGGCAGTTGTGCAGTAGATAAGATGTTTGCTTCTGACCCAGAAGTCATTCTTTCTATACACAGGTTGCGAAGCAATTTTTCTAACTCCTGGTATAAGCAAGAGCAGACCGTGAGTTTTAATTCTCGATCTTTTGCGCCAAAAAAATGTCTCCAGTCTTTCTAATTTTTCTAAACTAACGCTCGCATTGTGTTTATGCATTATAAGATTATTGATAACCCGTTGAAGGTGCCAATTATAAAAAGAAGCCCTTAACATAGGAGACCTACTGAATTGTTCCAACTACAGAAGCATCATCACTCCTTCGAACATCGAGAAAAGGAACCCAACATCAATGTTTTTTTTATTCCAAAATATCACGAAAGGTAGCTGTAACTTTATGGTCGGGACTTTGTCCAACTGAGCTCCGCTTTCAACTTACAGAACAATGTCAGCGCTGAAATCAAACGAAGAATAATTCTTGACAATCTTGACAAGTGTCCCTCAATAATATCACACCGCAGACTATTTAAAACGTTATTTTTTTTGGTCAATTGAAATCCGAAATTTAAAAAAATCGTGAGATTTAAAAAATTTTCGACGGTATATCCATTGAAATAATAACCCGAAAAAAGTTGCAATTACCAACAATTCGAACTTACGATGAAGGATGGGCTAAACCAGACGAAGACAAGGTAGATCTGTTCGCTGAACACCGAGGTTATTTCCAATTTGTTTGACGAACAGCATTTTTTGAAGGACCCCCGTGAAATTTAATGGACATCTGATGGAAACGATAATTACGACCTGGACAAACATACATATATGGCACATTGTTCTAAGAGTCCAAATCAGCATTTGTTAACCTCATTTAAAAGAATACCAACAATCTGCCCATCATTATTAAAAAACAAATCAAAGTACTAAATCATGACACTTGATGCTAAGGTTAAATAGAAGTCGCACGGAATAAAACTTTGGGGTTATACCAAATTAAGCTATAGGCAAACACTGCAACTATACCAAAAAAAAAAGGCTTTCCGCGCATTCGCCGATGCTGCATTATACAAATGTTAAAGAGAAACGAGAAGAGCTCGATATTGAATTACAAGTTTTAAACTGGCTTGTTGGAAAATACTGCAGGTACTTATAATAAACTGCCTATCTACAAGCAAGTGCTTTAACCTGTATGTATGTACTTGCGGCATACAACCAAACCAATATATAGGTTAACATTCGTGATAAAATTTAACTTTTTGCAGAATTTTATTTCCGACAAGACATGTACAGAAAATATTTGGGTAAAAATCATCTATGTAAAAAACGTACATTTAGAATGTTTTCCATGGTACATACGAAACAGCAAAGCATCGTTCTACAGAAAAAAGCAATTTCATTCAGAATTCGTGTAAATAAAAGAGTATAAATCTGGGTTTCCTCCCATTTTAATTAATCATCTCCGATAAAACTTTTCATTCGTGTATAATTATTCAACTCTTGATAAATTAATTAAAATATCGAATAGATTTTTATAACCATAAAAGTGATAGTAATGCATAGAACCCAAAATTCATTCAATTTTTTTGTAAAAATAAAAAAGATACATTCTTAAACCTGTTCCATACGGCCATATCTAAATTGAATATCTTTCAACAAATCATCATATATGGTAGCGTTGAATTTATTTTATGTTCTGTAAATGGGCTTTCATATTGCCATGCTTAGATAAAAAGTAGGCAATTTAAACTCAGAGTTTACAAACTTTTTTTTTCATTTATTTAAATAAATTGAAACGTTATTTCATTGCTGTCAAAATTTATTATCTTCAATTCAATTTAAATTTTTTTTTCTTTTCCATAAAAACAAAATGGATGTATGATTGGGTTGGATATGCAAATCAGGAAAAAAAATGTATTTATAAACCAAAGAGCTATAGAGCTTTACATGTTAAGTGTTTTAAATGTAACAAACCGTTAAAGCGATAGCGTGCTATGATTCCTGAATTTTAAAAGAGTTTTTTCTTTAATTACAAATTGAAATAAATTTCAATCACTTTAGTTAGAACTGCATGCTTCAGTTGTTTTATGAGAAGTCTTTAAGGACAAATCAATTGTTTCAACCGGTATTTTATATTAAAATTTATCCGCTTTAATCAAATTTCAATTTCATTTTATATTTTCGATTTTATTATGCAAATTCATCATCGAAAGCAGATAAACTTGAGACTGCTTTAAGACTTTCGATAAAAATCAATTTAATTCGGAATATAATTGAATCGTCACCCATCTCTGGATATTGAATGAAAGAAATCGCATTTTGAAGGATATTTTTATTTTTATTTCTTTTTTTATTCCCAGAATTCCTCTCTTTCCATTAGAGTATAGAAAATTCTTCGAAATCCATTTCTTTTAAATTCCATTGAAGCAATTCATCTTTGTTCCACCCTCAATCGCGGCAAGGGCAACCAGCCAAACTATACCAGACTCCGAGCAACATTGACATCCTCCTTCTATCCTCCTACACATAACGAAGGAGGACAAGGAATGTTATTTTTCGATTTCCGTGTTTTGGAACTTCATGCAATATCTACCAGATGTTTAAATGGAATTGTCGATTCCTCCGACAGAATACACCCTAATGCACTGGTATAGCCACATCGTAGTACATCCCTTGTAAGCAAGGAACCAAAAAAAAAATCTTTTATAATGTAAAGAAATAGATTCATAATTTATTTGACTGTAGCTAGCTTGTGCATCATTTATCTAATCACAGTGAGTGGCTGCTGTGGCTTTAGCCGAAGCAGGAGAATTCCCAACGATGCGACGTTATAGAAATGTAAGGTCGATAGATTGCCAAGGAAGAGATGCATTTAGCCATTCGCAGGCATTAGATTCTTCCAAAACTTACGGAATGCAATTTATAGGCGCAATGGCCTTTAAATTGAATATTCTAATGGGTCTTTGGCAAGCTCACAAGCGCATATAGTTTTGTGGTCTCGGTTTGTTTGTTCATCCGCCAACAAGAAGCGGAATCATTCTTTTTTTTTCTACTTAAAGACTTAGAGTAATTTATGACCACTTACCGTAAATAAACAACTGGCAACACAGACAGCCGCCCATGAACCGACCCAATAGCGTAAGACGGTTCGTTCGTTTTCGGGGAAGAACATGGCATGGCATGGGGCTCCACAGTCACGAGTTTCCTGGAACAAGACAATAAAATTAAAAAAAGAAAATGTAAAAGAAATATTTAGTTTTTGTATTTGTAAACGAAAATAAATTTAATGGAATGTTTCTATCAATGATGGGACTAGTATGGCGCTATCCTTAATGAATTTATGTTAAGATGTATCTGATAAATTTAAAAATACAATTTCGGTAAGCCACGAATTTTGACACACACAGTTATTATAAGAATTGAGTAAAGGTACATATATTTACATTCATATAGGAACTAAGGATTTACGTCAAGTTAAAAGAAAATATTTGTATATATACAAAAATCTATGTTTTTGGTTATAAATAGTATGAATTGCGACATAATTCTGATCAATAACATCATGTTTAGATGCTGCTGAAGGTGTAAAGATTCCAGATCACAGATCCCTGAGGTATTCAAATTCATAGAAAATAATCTTAATTCTGATGGTATTTCACTATTTTCGAAAATGCATATTAATATAAATAAAGGTTTTTGAAAATAAAATTTAGTTAAAAAATGGATGACCTGTAAATTAAAAGCACTTTTAAAAAAAATTGTTAGAATTAAAGGTTATTCATATGTGTAAGCATTTGGGTGTTTTCTATTAATTAATACTTTTACAAAAACAACTTTTAAAACCCATATTCATGCAGAAACTACATCGAAAAACTACAAAAACCATGTTATCGAAAATTTCGTGATAGCGGCAGGGGATAATGATTCACAAATGCAATTTTTGTAAAATATAGATTTTGTGAAGCGAAGATTTTAATTAAACATATAAAACATATAAAAACAACTCTTTCATTTTTTAATTCGAAAAAAAATCTTTTTAACACGGAAACTTTCTATTCTTAATATTATTTTCAAGGTTTTTTTTGGCAATTAATTTGATGTTGCAGAAAAGTCTTCGATCAAATTTCTCACAAAATAATTTATCTTCAGATCAGAGCTCTTGGTTTACGACGGTCATTTTTAAGTTGTATTTCTTCTATTTCGAGAAATGAACTTATAAAGTTCCTTTTTTTCAAATTTCTGTCTCTAAACTTATTTATGCCAGTGGTGTTCCTCAAGGAAGCCACATTGGACCGTGGCTATTTGTGTTTTTTTTCTGTAAATAATTTTTTTCTTAAATTTAAGTTCCAATTTTACTTTTAAAATTACTTTTTCAGAAAAGCGCTTAATACGACACTTAGAAAATATTATTTTCTAAATGCAGCAATTATCAGAGTTCATTTCATAAGCGACCTTATATCTTTTGTAAAAGTCTTTTGTGTGAGTTTCGGTAATTATACACTTTCGCGATAACTTATTAGCTTATTGGCTAACATTGTTTAGCAACACGAATTCAAATCGCATTTATTTTTTCTTTTGATTCTCAGAGCCATTTGAATGAAGTTCACTTTAATCCTAACGCCCTTCCCTGTTACTTGTCTTCTGTTCTTCTTTTCTATCTTTTTCACCATAGAGCTAACTATGGACACTTTGGACCAGAAGGTATCTAAAATGTTTCGTCATTCGCTGTTAACTTCCTTTTAAAAAGAATAAATCTATACTTAAATTTTACCTTTATAAAAAATCCCTATTTTATGCCATAATCCTTCTCTAAATATTGCCGTCTACGTCACTCGATTTAAGCACTTGTTTACTTGCGTACTTAAGATTGAAATATTTTCCAATAAACCATTTCAATTCGCGTAATTTAATATCGAGTTCTTCTCATTAAACTTGAGCAAACGCAAATGGGTCACTTTTGCTTGTAGTTTTACTTGGTTACAGCATTTCGGCAAAAGTCGTTTCGTTTTTTTTTTTGTTTCTGTTTTTGACATTTCGTCGCAATAGTTTTAAGGTAAAAACTGTACTTTTTCTGTTATACTTTTCAAAAATAGATTAACCGACTACCACCATTTAAAAATGTGTGGCCAATCCTGAATATCTGGACATTAAATTAATTTAAACCTATTTTTGTTTGTATCTTTCTGGTAAAAGATTTTGTACAAGTTTTTAAATTTGCAATTTGCATCCTTCTTTTTCCCTTTAAAAGTATAAAAGATTTTTTTTAAGAAAACCCCCAAAAATCAAAATTCCAAATAATCAAATAAAATTATAAAAATCCAATTAAACTGTTTACTAGCGATTATAGGTAAATTAAATACTATAATGCGAGCTATGAATTCGTGCAGATTAGAGATTTTGAGATAACTATCTCCCATACGGCGTTTTTTTTTGCTGCGACTTTCTCGAAAACTGGTAAACCGATTATAATCAAAAATGATAATCGAAAGATGTAGGTAGCCAAAGTAAAGTAGCGTTAAAATATTTTATAATTTATAATAACATTTTTTTTTTGTTTTTAGTATTTAAAATAAATAGCCAATATTTTGAAAACGAGTAATGATTTTTTAAATGTAGGTACATTTTCTGCCTAAAATTGCACTCTTGAATATTTTTTTTAATTTAAAAAAAAAAGTTTTTAAAAAGACCGATTTATTTAAAAACCGCTCCTACGATTTAATAAAAAAAATGGTGGCTGTCTGTAAAGTCGGTTTACGGACGATAATTTTACACGATAACGTAATAAGAAAACATTGATGGCACCAACATACAGCCCGTTAACTCACGCCATATACGATTTCACTAATCACGTACAAAAATCTAGTACAAAATTTACTACTTAGTACTAAATCTAGTACCAAAAATACAATAGTACTTACTTCTAGTACTAATTACTAAAAATCTAGTACCAAAAATACTATTATACCAACAACCTAGTATCAATCGGCACCAGTTTTATATTTGACTAGCGGTACCCAGCGCGCGTTACTACGCCCTAGAAAAAACATGTTTTAATTTGAAATACGAAAATAATGCTAGCGGAACCAAACATTCACGGAACGATCCCTGGACAAAACTATATTTACCATGTAAATTTAATTAAAATCCCTTTGGCGGTTTAGGAGTACACACATATGTGTAATTCAGGTCCGGTGCACACTTGTGTCATTTTGACGCGGCGGCGCCGAAGCGGTGACGCTTACACACAAATTTTGAGTAATTTAAGACGCAAAAGCATCACCCACAAACCCCGCCCATTTTGTATTTCATTTGCTCTTCTTGTTCTTCTTGAATTTGTGTGAAATTATTTAATGAACACAGTCCGCGGTTAGCGTAACGCGTTACTTTTCTTGTCAGCATGAGTCATGTTATTTCGTATGGGTAGCGTGTGATTGATTAATTAGACGTCTTCACGTCAAAAAATTCACACTTTTTTAAATTTTTTAAAGAAATAAAATGGCTTTTAAATTATTCCGCTGAAAACTGTTTGATGTACTTTTTCGAACAATCAAAAGTCACACAAATCAAATAAAAACTTCGAAGTGTCCTTAATATTATTAAAAATTTATTCGACGGTTCGACCGTACATAAGAGCAATAACGTGCGACAATTTCTTGGTTTCAAAAACAGTAACATCCATCGGGTTGAATAAAAGCTAAGAAACATCCTGTTAACTCCATAAGTAAACACAATTATTTCATCAAAATCGATCTAACTTTATATTTAATATTAAATTATTATGTACAAAGATAGCTTGAACACAGCGTTACCACTGGATATTTTTTTTTAAATTGCAATACATATGTGGCACTCGAGAAGTGCCATTTATTATGCATAAGAATCATTAATTACAAATGAAGAATCTTTACATATAATTTTTAAGTTATAAGCATTAATATTTAACACTTAAATGTTAAAAAAAAATTCATATTTTGTCAGCAAATTGAACAGCATTTCGACATTTAAGTTGTACGACTTTCTTCTTTCCATTAAATAATCATAGACACAGAAAGAAATATGTTGGCTTGGTGGTAACGCTTGAAAAAAGGTGGCAAAATGACACTCAAGTGTCACAGCGGCAACGCTGCTTGAACCACGGTGGGCCCACAGAAATGGATCAGTTTTATTTTTTTGTATTTATTTTGTTATTCGACAATAATTTCATTTAAACACTTTTCCCTATGATTGTGAGTGTATTAAAGGACCTTTGTTCATCTGTGAAAGATCGAAAATCTTTTGGGATTTTTAAACCTGATATCCGGGTCTAGTTTCAAATAAGTCCATTTGTAAGGGAATAAATGTGTATAAAGAAACTCTGTCCAGTTGTTAGGGGTGTCTATGAGCAGAGATTAACGTGTAATCTGTTAAGAACAAAATGGTAAATAATTTGTTCGTAACTTTAACGAAAACCTTTAGAGTAGGAATACGTCTAAAGTTGATATGATATACTTTTAAAAAAATGTTAGGAATTATAAAACCTGTTAAGGAAAAGTGGTTTAAAAATTAACATAATTAATTAATAACATCAAAAACAGTGATGTTAATGACTTAATTTTTGACAAAAAAAAACTTTAGAAAGTGGTAGAAGTTATTTATGTGTTTCTTTAATTTTTTTCTTTTTTTCTTTATGTTTCAAAATATAGAAATAAGAATAATTTAAATTCTACTATATGATAAAGAATATAATAAACATACTTATATATGTTATTTCTAAACCTATATATTGGAATCAAAAAAAACAATAGAAAAACCGTGCAGATTCAATCGATTAAAATGTAATGACAATGAGATAAAATAATAATCAGAACAATAGTCGTTATCCTCCCTTTTTCCTCTGGGAACTCAGGATGACAACGATAACAACAGCTGACCTGTTTCACATTAAATTTGTATAACTCCTCAGGTCTCTGGATATTCCCTGTAAAATACTCTGCCAACTATTTGACGAGGGTTCGATTCCATGCGGACGTCATACATCGCCCGTCAAGTGTATCCTTGGGCTGCCTGTTGTTGGCCCTTCCATCCGTCTTTATATGCCCGCCAGAGACAATTTATGCGTTCAGTGGAAATGTGTTCACCATACGTGGCCAAGTTTCTGCTTTTATGTCTATTGATTGGATGCTGGATGCTATATAAGAAGTGCGTCTATATGCGTGTACATAATAAGAAGTAGTAAATGGTAACTGATCCTTTAGAAAGAAAATGCATTTTATTTGCTTCTTTTATCTCTGCAACGAATTCAGATGGGCTCTTTGATTCTCATAGGCATTTTAAGGTTTCTTTAAACTATGGTCAGAGTTGCCAATGTTAGTTTTTTTTGATTTTTTAATATATAAAAAAAAAACTAGTAGTCCAGTTCCATAAAAAGCTGAGTTGTATATCTGAATGGTTAAGAGTTGTATCCAACAAATTAAAATCGCCTTAACCGGCAGTTTCACTCAATTATTTATATGGAGTGCCCGTTCAATGAAAACATTAAAGCAAAAGTGCAGTATTAAAAGAATTTCTTCTTTTTTTTAAATCGGTCAGCACGAGAAGCCAGAAAGGAGGTAGGTAGCATAGGTATTCCTGAGGGAAATTCAAGGAAAAGTAAGAGGTAGAATGGCATTGAACATTTTAACCATTTTTATATATTCCCTGGCATGCCATCCAGAAAAACAAGTCGGTAAAACAAAATAAGGTAAAACTCTTTTGTTGTAATTCCAAGTAATATCTGCCATATAGTCATGAGGACGCGACGCAGAGAAACAATGTGAATGAGAAGATGGATATCATGACAGAATGGAAATTTTGGTTCATTGTATCTAGATTTGTGGTTTATAAAATGTATGTTTGTTGGCTTGCCTATCCCAGGGGAATTTTAATCCTTGAATTTAACTTCGCGTTCTTTGTTCTGTGTATTTTGTAATATATAATTTTTTGAGGTTTTATAAAAGGAATTTGGAGTTTGAAATTTTATAACAATACAGGTAGATTATACATACGGTTAAGAGGCCTTTGGGGCGCAGAATTTCCTAATGTGTAATTAGTGGAATGAGAAAAAACAAAATTAGAAAGATGCGGAATTTCTAACGTGTAACATAAGGATTATTGTATTTTTTGAGTTACATAATATGTATATCAAGCGTACCTGGATATATACGTAATATATTACTTCAAGCAGAAGAAATAAGAACCGCGATACGTATTCTAAAAAACAACGCATTTAGGCTTGAAAGCATACCACCCAACTTCTTGAGACAGGGCTTAAGGATTAACGATGCAGAATGATTTCCGAAAATTTAGAACTTATTCTTAAAGCCTGGCGGCTTAAGATTTTTCGGAAAATGTCTATAAAATAATATTAAGGATCCTTTAATTGTTTAAAGTCCTCAATCTTCCGTTTCAGATTATTTCACTATTCACTCCTAAACTAAAGATGGCTGCTGAAGTAATAGAGGAAATATCACAAAAGCTTATAGAAATGTTGGAGTCTATGCTGATTGGTTATCAAAGTAATTCCGATCAAAACTTCGAACTATTTATGCTTTATTTGGGGGATCCTATGACGATTGTGACTAATTTTATGCGATAACGCATAACGCATAACGCGTTATAACGATAACGACAAATTTACGGTCTAAAACTGACCGATTATGATAAAATAGAGTTTTCACTTTCGTTTATAAGTACTATAAGGCAAGTTATGTGCAAAAAAAATTCTAACAATCAAACATGTCATTAGGATGATAGAGAAGTCAAAAAAATTGGGTCCGGAAATTCTGTCCGTCTGTCTGTCGGATGGGTCGATTTGCTTCAAACTTGGTATTTAGTATTAATTTGGTAGTATCTCGGGGGGTGTTTGCTCTAGGTTGAAAAATAACAGTACCAGCCATACAATCTTTAACAAAAAGTTTGATTTTCTCGAAAACGACTCAAACGACATTAATATCACTTTCTGGATGCTATTTTTTACAACAATACATCTTTCAGTTTGAATGATTTTTTATGAAATTTAAAACCTCTCATAAAACCGGTTTTTGTCAAATGTGGTTTTATCGTAAACCATTATCCCGATGTCAATAAAATTTTGCACACAGGAAGTCATTTATAAATCAATTAATATTGCATTTAAAAATTTTCAAAAACTTTTTTTTCGATTTTTTAAAATTTTCTAAAAAAAAATGGTTTTCGAAATATTTTGAAAACGGGTTAGTTGAATTTTGTGATGTGACCGCACATATGAGCAAGTACGTGCGATCCAGTCGTGCAATTTATTTATTTCCTTCTTAATATTTTTTTATGATTTTGGTAGGGGAGTTACTTAAATTCATAGGTTTATAGTTAAAAAAAAAATTGTAATTAGTTTGAAGACTGCTGAAAAGAGCTGAGTGTTGTACTAAGTTGTTTTCAAAATTTATTTTTCTCACTTACTTACTTTCTTGTATTAAAAGTCTTCAATTCGGCTATTAAATAGTTTAAAACAGATTTAAAAAAAATCTATTAATAGAAAAATATGTAGGTATTCTAGATGTTGATATGAAGAATTTATTTGGCAACCTAGATCTTTTAAAACATAAAATTTTGTAGTAATACAAAAAAAACGTTACTAATAAAGTTAAAAAAACGATACAAAATACCTATCGGTTAATAGACTATTCTGGTAAACTGTGTTTGATAAAATGATAGAATCTATCGAAATACCTAAATTATCCGGTAACCGAAATGGGTTAACCTAACACCGTTCGATGGATACTTTCTACAGATGGATGGAATCATAAAACAAATGATGTAATGAAAATCCTGTGCAAAAGGTGAAGACGGTTAGGGACTCTTTCCCAGCAAGTATATAGTTGAAAGAATTAACTTGCCTGATACGCGATCTTGAGAACAGAGCTCTGCTGAATAATTTTTACAATCGAAATACCCTTTCGCAATTTTCGGGGTAAAATGTACCACGACAAATTAGCCTTCAGATTGCTTCTTTTCCCAACTTCTCGACTAATACTTAAATATAGCTGCAAGATCCTGGCAATGAGTCCATAAGCTATTGGTGTGCTTTTACAGTATCTGACAAAAGCTTCTTTTACAGGTTACGGATTTTAATAGGTAGAACAAAACTGAAGGGATAGGCGCGGTCTTCAACCAAAGATAAATACCTATACTAGTAAACAGCTTTTAAACCAACGCAAGATGAACATTGAGAATATAATTTGTTAGAAATTCATCACGGATCGGATATACACCAACGAATACCTTCTGAATGTCTTAATTCTTAGGTCTCATCCTCTCATTTAGACCTTGAGGAAAAAGGATTCAAAAATGTCGAAATATGATCAAAAAAATATCGGCCAATACATAAAAATGCCAGAAAATACTAATTTGTCTTTTCTAATCCTTAGTTATATACTATACTGGCCTTGAGCTTATCTTTAACTTTTAAATTTCTTTTTAATAATATTGTAAAATTTACCGATATAAGAATATGCTGTTTCGCGTTCGTTATATTTTAACTTTAAAAGAAATTCATTTGGTGGAATTTTAGTTAAAATTTGAAGTTCGTTTTTTCCTTCTTCTAATTTTAGTAAAGTTAAAATACCTCGATTCACTTTTTTCTTTCTTTGAAATAATGTTTAGGTACTGGAAAGTAAAATGTTCAATTCTTAGGCACGAATGTGCATGAGTGAGACAGAGAGAGAAAGATGGGGTATTTCAGTGTGTATTCTCTGTTCAATTTATATTTTCAGTACAGGCCTTATGGAAGAGAGCTTTCAAACACATCGGTACCTGCTAGTCCAGGTAAGCACTCAACTTAAGAAATTGCCACTTAAATATAAAAATGAAACCTGAAATACATTGAAATTGTTGTTGTAATATTTCACCTACCCACGTACATTCCATCAAGACCTGTCTGCTCCCCTGCTGCGAAGAGAAGGATGCTGGTTATAAATTTGCCTCTCGCTTATTGTGTTTATTTAAAAAAAGCACTACTGCAGAGTTACCATTCGCCATTAATGGAAATTATAATACCTTTTTCTTTGGTTTTTGTTATGAAAGTTCGAAAATTGAAGCTTTCTTAGAGCGAATGAAAGCATATTTTAAGTTTAAAGAAAAAAGGTGTTGTCGTTATGTTTTTTGGCTTACATATTTTCGATTTTAATTTTCTTAAAAAAAAAACCCTTAAAATAAAGATACATAATATTTGTTGGCAATTTTTTTTTCTTACTTGCGATTATAGGTACTTTAACGCAAGTTAAGCATTCGTACACAAAAATAAATTGAGCTAATAATCAAACATGACATTACGATTGAGAAAATTGTTATTTAGGATGATGTAGTAAGCCTAAGTTATTTTACTTCAAAATATTTTCGAATATTGTTGTTAAAAAACTTTTATATTTAAAACCCGTTCCTACGATTTTGAAACAAAAATCCTGCTCCTTCAGTATTTTTAAGAAAATAAAATGGCGTTCAAATTATTCCGCTAAAAACTATTTTACGTACTTTTTTCGACAACGCAAAAGTCAAAATAAAAACTTAGAAATTCCTTTAATATTTTTCAAATTTTATTCGAGCAACTGTCGACAGTCACAGCAATTTATGTATTTAAACAAGAATTTCTATTTGAGCAAGTTTTTGTTGGAGTGCGGTTTATAAATTCATTAATTAATTACAATTTGTTGGTTGAGATTAGGCCTTCTGAGGAACTCTTAAAAAACGCGCCTACTATCTTAGCTCTTGGTGGTGTGGAAAAAGATAGATTTAATTTAATTTACGGTCTACATGTTTCTGTTTTCATAAAACTTGACAAAACAGTTGGTAAGCATATCTACATTGGTGCGAGAATTATACCAATTTATAAAGAAAATATAAATTGAATTGTAGTTTGTTGAATTTATAGTGTGAATGTCTCTCTTTTGCTGGTGAACCTAATGTTTTGTTGGTGTCTCGTAAATCGAGTAACTTTCGTTCTAAAAGTTTCCATGAAACCCTCTGGAACAGTTAGTCTTTTCTAACTAATAATTTATACATGTTTAAATGGTTCCGAAAAGTCTCTTTTACTGTTATTGAAAGATAAACAATTTTCTGATATTTTATGTACACATAGTTAATTTTCTTCAAATTCAATTCAAATATTGTATTTAATGTTGTCTAATTTTTGTCCAATATCTATTAAATTCGAAAACAAAAGTGCGTTTTTAATCCAGGGTAACTACGGTTTTTACAAATAAAATCCTCAAAATCCCGTTTTTGGAAAATAGTTTTGTTTTTTCATTTCTTTTAAAATTATTAGTACATACATTATTTTCATTGTTGTCGTTGCTTTCACTATTTATCGTAAATCAAAATAGGTTTGGATTTTCCTATTATATCTATAACTGACGCCCAACTTTCATTTTACCTACGCCCCCTTTGCTTAAATTTTTTTTTTTAATTTTTGTTTACTAACTTTTTACCACTCATTAAATTCACCCACTCATATCTGAATCAGTAAAGAAATCACTGAATCCAACCACAGCTGAATTTAATCGTAGTGGAAGCATTTTACATATTGCTGAATGCACTTAAATTTCCCTAATCTGTCAAAATAATTTTATTTTGTCATACATCGTTGTCGGTTTTCTTTCAAATTTCGCCTTACCGGGTTCAACGACAAAAACAAAAGCAATCGCCAGATCAGGTCAAGTTCCAAAGTTTGAACTCTAAATCACCTTCGTTCGATCTTCGAATTAATAGGCATTTTTCTTTATTCACTCAGAAAATGTACCTGAAGAGAGTCTGAGCATTCTGAGCATACTCTGATAATTATCTGAGCCGAGAATGGTCTGTCTGAGCCCACAGATATATTTTTGAAATACGTTTGAGCACTTTGCTGTCACAAATTGTCATTTTTGATATGGCTTTTTTTTTGCTTATTTATTTCACCTTAATCGCTAATATTTTTTTGTTTATAGATCAAACAAACTTAAAAAACTATTTGCAATAACTAAAAAAATTTGTTTATTTTTTTATATACATCTAAATTCTTTTGTATTTATAGTATGTTTTGTTACATATTTTTAAATATAATTTTTAATATTTATTTGTTTCATTTCAAGAAAATGGCTCTTTCACAGGCGGCAATATTATGCATATAATACTATGGTCTCTTTGACTTTGGCATCTATTTTTCGAAGAGTGGTGCAGCCAACAACTCTAAAAGTGACGTTAATTGCGTTCTGCATTTTCTCAGAATGCTCAGTCAATTTATCCTGAGCATATACAAGTTCTCAGAGCATGCTCTGATCATTCTCTGAGCGAAAAAAGAAATACAACTTTTTTGACAACTCAGACTCTTCTGTCTTCTCTGAACGGAAAAGGAAAAATGACTAATATAGAAAAAGAAGTCAGCAGGAGTGGATGTTGTACCTAATTTTGTACAACGACAGGATACAAAAAACATAGAGAAGACATTTTAACAACGCGCTGAATAATAGATACATATGTATGTATTATACAGTGAGTTGGAAGACAGCTGATGTACATCATCTCCCGAGAAAGGAAAAGGATTAAGATTAAGATTAAGATTAATATTTTAGATATCAGCAAGGTATTCGAAAAAGTTCTCAATAGAGCTCTCTCCAAGAATTATTTATAAATATTTTCATAAGTGTTAAAAACCTTCAAGCTCAGAAAATATTATTCTTTTCAAAATGTATCATTCCTTTCAACCACAATCTCTATACCAATTACCAATCATTCTCTGTAGTTATTGCATATGTTACCGCAATATTTCAATTTGACTTATTTGTCACCTCAATTTGGTTCATAATATCCGAACTTTCCACCATACAACGTCGCTTCGGTCGTCATAAATTATGCTTAAACGAAAATATCGATTACCACCCCGAAGGTGTTCCATGAACATGATGTTTATATTCCAGCACATGTGGTTTGGTTCTCCTTGCAATAACTACATCCAGAAGCGCAACAAATAAAAGAAAATATAGAAAAAAACAACACTCCCCTAGCAGCGCACTATCGATACAAAAAGATACATCTGAAAAATATCGACAGACCATGGAATATCAATTATGAAATATATATACCCTCCACAGTGCAACCGTGGCACGAAGTTGATGGAGGCTTAAGCTATAGAGAATCAAACAAACAAGCGAGGCCCGACCAACGCTAAAATGAAAAAAAAAATTAAAAATAGGCTAAGTAAGGATTAAATTTATGGCAAAAGATATGAACCAATCTCATGTGGGTTGAGTTAAATATAAATTCTTTGAAAGAGACACACATTGTTGGGGATACAAGCGTTATGTATTGAGGAACAGACCAGCTTTAGATATGAAGAGTTTTTGTACGAGGCACATTTAATTTTTTTTTTTTCGTTTTTTGAATCACACTATCAAGTGGCGAATCTTTTCGCCTTATTCGTTGTAAGTATTCCTCGTTAAGACTGGTTTACATATTTCATTACACCACTAGATGGCGTGAATGCCACAAAACCGCCACCGGAAAATAACTGCGCTACTCTTCGCCCATACAAATACAGCGATGCGTAAGTTTAACAAATAAGGCATAATGCCGGTTGGATATATAAAACAGGTGAAGTTGCTACCAGTTCTTTTTTTATTGCTCTTCTTTGTCATCTTCTATCTCCAGCAGTTCATTTTAACTTTATTAGTGCAGCAGAAAAAAAGAGGACCGAGTTCGACGGAAAAAAAAGATACCACATCCACACCAAACGTTGGACTGCAAGACTCGTTTAGTACCGAAACGTATCTTTTAGATACATGGTGATATAAACTTGTATCTTCTTCCTCTGTATAATATTTGTCCCCCTTGTTTTTACTTTGTGTTGAATGTATACAGAAAAGGAAAATAAAAGTCGAAAGGGGAGCAAAAAAAAAATATAATTTAGGACCATCGGCAAAAGTATGGCGGCCGGCAGCATGGTAGACAAACCAGACAGATAACCTTTAAATTGCCAAGTCTTCTCAGTTAACGAGGGGTTTGGGTAATTTGGTTAAATCTTTTGCGAGCTATAAAACGACAAGCGAGCGACGTAGTCTCCTTTTGCTCAGAGACGTATTAGCTGTTCAAGGAGCCTAGGAAAAAAAATTAATTTGGGGTCTACAGCAAAGTCCCTTAGTTCAAGAAACAACTTCTATATTAATTTTTTAAGGATGAAGCAAATAAAAACAAACATCGGCTTAAGATTAATTTAATAGGAAAAAAAAATTTGAGCAAAAATTAAAATTCCACGTGAAAAACCCAATGGAAAGGCTAAAGAGCAAATGCGGCCCTGGGTGCTACAATCAGCAGTTTAAAAGTTATTTTTCTGTTTTCATTTCAAGGGAGATTCTGTGTCGTGGGTAATTTGAGATTTGGACATGCATCTGTATCTAGAAAAATAAAACAGTAAATCATAGTCGGTAATTGAGAGTAAGGAGGATTTCACTTGGCGCGGTACACCTAACAGTCACCATCATCGCCATCAGGCTATAGCCTATCAGCCTTAATAATTCTTTGAATCAGACCGTAATTGGCGTGGTAGGGGCATACATTACCGCCTATCTATTGAGGGAAATGCTTGAAAAGATAAACACAAGGCGGTATTTTCTGGTATGGCACTACACTTCTAGAGTTTCCAACGTCGCGTCGTCGACGGACAATATGCCGACAATTGTTTGGAAAATTTAATTGTTTTTTTTTTTTTTTTTTTTTTTTTTTTTATATAATTTTTATTGAATTCACTCTTATAACTAAACTTAAAGCTAGACAAAAATTCATAAAAAACTAGCATATTTAACTTAATCTTAAATCTAACTTACTGGCCCCAGACGGGCGCTCTAAGTTATTCTGTATTAATTTTCTTAAAGCTAATGCCTTTCAGCGTATGAACTAAGTATATATTTTTTTTTTTATTATTTTTTATTTAATCAGAAAATTTAAAAAACTAATTGTCAATATTTTTTTTTTCTTACAACCTACTTAAAATTAAGTCTTAAAATAAAACTTAAAACTACCTACGCTAAATATGAATTACTTACAAACTACAACAGCCACAGCAGCAATCAAATATAATTTTATAATAAGACTTATCTATACTTTTTTTTTTTTTTTACTTTTTTTTTTTTATTGTTTTATGTTTTATTTTGTGAAACTAAAACATTAGATAAATATATACAAAAATTAACTTATGTGTATATATGTATTTATGACATATACGTGTTATTTTTTTTTTTTTTTTTTTTTTTTTTTTTTTTTTTTTGCCACTGTACCTATTTTACCTAAGACTAATAATACCAAACAGGTATTTATGCCGGCCAGGCTCAATTAAACACCCAACCCGAAAAGTTATTATCGTGCAGATTGAAGCCACCAAAACTGGCTCTCCTGCTTCATTCGATCTTTTCTGTCCCGTTCGGACACAGCCCTACTAAACCGAAGGCGCTCTCCTCCGCCTTGTGTGAGGATGTACCGATCATAAAGGAGCCGCCGGTCTACGGTTCTTCGTCTGACGTGGTAGATAAGCGGAACCGCCAGTCTATCTTGAACAAGCCCGCACATATCAAAATGAAGGAATGCCTCCGGCGGAATGAAACCGTTCAAGCGCACACTTTCAAAATATTCAGCATTCGGATAAAACGCTCCAAAAATCAAACTATTGGTCGAATTCATTGCTCTTACAATGTGACCACGAGCAAGTTTTATAATGAAGTTATCAATTCTGTTAATCAGGGCCCCATTATACAGGACCTCGTTGGAATAGTAGTAAGTATATACGGATTCGGGCGTTCGATGCAAACCGAGACAGCGCCGAAGACACTGCCTCTCGAAAACCCGAATCTTTTCCATTTGAGATGGAGCAATATTGAACCAAACAGGACAACCATAAACGATCATCGGCCGTATGAGGGCCATATAGCAAATCACCTTTACTCTTTTGTCAAGACGACTACTATAAAACAGTCGTTTTGTCTGTGCGAAGGCTCCTCTGGCTCTGGTCAGCGCAGCACTTATATGTCTGTCGAAATACAAATACTGATCCAGCCAGATACCTAGGTACTTTACTACAGTCTTGCTCATTAGTTGCTGTCCGCCCGGTCCAACAATGACCATCTTACGCCAATTCATGCGAGTGTCCCTTGAGGCCCCAGCCAATGGGGTCCGAAACAGAATTGTCTCCGATTTCAGGAAGTTGATTTTTAACTTCCAGTCATCGCAATATCGCTGAATCTTGTCGAAGTCACGCTGCAAAAGAGTTCTGATGATTTCAACCTTTTGGGCCGTTCTGTACACAATAAGATCGTCGGCATACGCAATTGCCTGAGTAAGACTACCTATCAAATCGCTGGTGTAAATACTGAAAAGAATCGGAGAGTTCACTGCTCCCTGTTGTAGACCATTCTTTATTTCAAATGTTGAGGTAGAAGTTACATTGCCACTTTTGACAACAAACTTTCTACCGTTGAGCATATCATAAAGCACATACAATAATGGTTTGCTTATACCAAGTCTGGATAGCTTAAGATAAAGACCCTCTAACCATACGGTATCGAAAGCCTTTTCCAAGTCAACCAGAACGGCACCCGTGCATTGTTTTTTTGATTTGTTCCATTGAATATCAGAAACGAGCTTAGACGCGGCATGAATTGTGTCATGTCCCGCCTTGAACCCAAACTGATTATCAGGAATGATTTTGTTATGCGCAGCCCACTTAGCCAGAGCCCTATTGATTATTTTTTCGAATATCTTACTTATGCTTGGAAGCAGACTTATCGACCGAAGATTCGACGGATTGGAGTTGTCCTTTCCCTTTTTCGGGAGAGGATGTACAACAGCTGTTTTCCAACGTTCAGGGTAATATGCATTATTCAGTGCATTGTTGAACAGTGTGGCATAAATGTCAATGGCTCCTATCGGTAAATATCTTAGTACAAGGCTGGAAATACCATCGATACCTGCAGACTTCTTATTCTTTAATGAATCGAATATGAGCTGGAGATCCATCTTCGCAATTAACAAGGAACTTGGCCCTGTTTGCTCGGCGATTATAGCGTTTGCCAAAAAGTCGTCATTGAACCGGGTGAAACCACAATTCTCGGATCGCCATTGCACAATGTCATTCCGAAGGTGGAAGTGATGAAGTAAGGCACTGTTCTCCAGTTCGTAGTTTGGGCGAATGCTAGCATTCACCTTGTACACTTGCTGGAAAGCAGCCCCCACTGTCTCCACTTTCTCCTGCGGATCTTCGATTATAAAGAAGTCATCATCCAAGACGGCTTCCTCTGGATCTATTTGTGCTGCAAAGAGTACGTCTCTGTTATCTGTTGTTCTTTGGAGTTTAAGACACGGAAGGTCATTTTGATCATTTTTTCTAAAAATCTTATTGATTTGGGGAAACATACTCGGGTCGCTGGAATTTACGGCCCGAATTTTGTTATCCCAATACAAATTAATAGACATTCTATAACTTTCTTTAATCAATTGATTTATGTTCTTGATTGACGACTTGAGTGTCCTGATTTCCGGATCGTGCGGGTCAGTGAATCGTCTGTATAAGTTTTTGAGTCTTGTCAGTAGACTGCTTTTTTGTCTGTGTAATGCGTCTATAGTCGCGTTTCTGTAGATGTTATTTTGGTCACGTTCCCTATATTTTGGTATAGTTCGTTCCATTGTTCGTTTTATTATTTCGTCCATCTGTTGTAAATGTTCGTCGATTTCTGTATTTGTTAAATTTCGATTATTTGGTGGGGCTATGTCACTCGAACGTAGTTCTCTCGCTAGGGAATTGGTGAAACGAGACCAGCGCATCTTACTGTAATTGTAAGAATAAACTGGAACGTACTCACCCAATTCCACGAGCTCGTTCGGAATCTGGATTACAGCAGCGAGTCCGCAGTGGTCGCTGTCGTACTCTACTGTCTGTAAACAGTTTCGAGGGTGATTACCTACTTTGTCCGTTATTATCAGTTTAGCGTCATAAAGCAAAAGGTCCAGAAAGGAACCGCTCCTTGGAAATGATGGCCTTTCAGTAGCCAGTAAGTCGACTCCATATTCAACGCTGTACCGATTCATCAAATTGAAAAGATGATTACCTCTAGGATTACTTACTTGATTTCCCCAATCATGGTTTAATTGTATTTGCATTGAGATGCACTACACGAGGATGAATTGTAATAATTTTATTCCAAGCTTAAAGGCTTGAGATGCATAGTGACGAACTTTTTTTGAACTTCGATGACAATGCTTTCAATTTTATGCTTTAAAGCTCGAAGGTGTTTTTCTCTAAAACTTTTAAGATTTTTTTTTTTTGTTTAATTCAAATGCTAATTTATGCAGATCTTAATTGGTGCTGCTACTGGTTAAAAGAAGAAGGTTGTCTTTACGATAATGAGATTGAGTCCCAAGAAAGTAGATAGTATCTAGAGAATCAGTTGGTTGGCGGGTAATGTAGCTCAGTTAGTTAAAAAAATGCTTACTATTCATGATAATTGAGTAATTAAAAGGCTGAATTCTTGAGTAGGTGAAGTTTGGTGTTCCGACCTACTATAAAAAGGATAAACAATTTAAAGATATAATACACTCACTTAAATGAGCTTATAAAAAATGAATCATGTGTTTCACAGTGTACTATGTTAATTGGAACTTAGAGAAGTCAGTAGAAAATTGTTCGTACAGCAGAGTGGCGCAGTGGAAGCGTGCTGGGCCCATAACCCAGAGGTCCGTAGATCGAAACTACGCTCTGCTAAACACTTTTTTATAAAGAATACAATATTCTAGATACTTTGGTCATAAGTTGGTTTGTTTGCTCCAATGGCAAAGTTTACTGAATGGCTTATAGCATTAAAATGTTGTTTGTCTCACCACCTACATTTAAAATTCTGCATGTTGACTTTCATTGTACAAATTATGGTATACTGTATACATAATGCTTTAAGCCGTATGAGTTGGTTTCTTTAGTCTGTTCAGTAAAAATTGTTAGTACAGGGCTT
Source organism: Platycheirus rosarum (assembly GCA_963971375.1). Taxonomy (NCBI): domain Eukaryota; kingdom Metazoa; phylum Arthropoda; class Insecta; order Diptera; family Syrphidae; genus Platycheirus; species Platycheirus rosarum. The sequence continues at coordinate 142,441,785 of OZ020508.1, forward strand.
ATTGACAAGCTTTTTTTTACAGTGGCGCCTGTGTATGTATATTATCACGACACTGAATTTAGAAAACTTCTATTGAAAAAGCCACTGACTTATCTAAATAAATTGTGTTTATCTCTCTCGTACACTCCATCATGCCCGATCAATATCAACGTTGATAGAGAATAATGAATAATGATGGCTTACTCACACTTCTACGTATCTTTTCTGTGTGAATTGAAAAAACGTATTCGACCAACAGGGTTACCTTTGTTAATTGAAAATAATACTATATAGCATTTCCATTGGTTTTTATCATAGTGCTTTCGGTTTTGAAGCTTTTGAGAACAAATTTAGTAGTGTGAGTTGTTAGTTATTGTTGTTGTTGTGTATTAATATTACTAATAGTTGGAAAATCGTTAAAATGCAGTTAAATTTTGTTGGCTTTTGATATTTTAGTAGAAACAAGTTTTTTTTTTCGAAGTTTGCAAGTGCATTGCGTGATCATATTAATTCGGAAAAGTATTTTGACGTGATGTTGTGTTTAATAAGACTGATGTCTGATGTGGTATTGTGATAATAAAAATAAATATATGTAGTATTTATTGAATATTGATTAAAAAAATAAAAAAAAAATAAAATTGATTTAAATTCTGTTTAAACTGTGATATGCTAATGTTTTTTTTTAATAAAAAGTGAGTGTATATGTTTTTAAATTAATAGTAATGCATTGTATTATAATCAGTAAGTGATAACCCTACGCTTATTGCTCTCCGATTTGTGACGATTTATAAGTACGTAAACTCAGTTAGAGTTTTATACTTGAAACAGAAATATGCAAGCCAATGTAACCATTGGCGCCTGGACCGAGTTTGAAAACTAAATCTATCGGGGAAAAAATATTGAAAATCGTTCGACCAGTTTTTTTGTGAAGTCGTTGTTTTTTGAAAAACTTTTCGAAAAAATATTTTAATTTTTTTAAGTAGTCATTAAAGAAAATCTGTAAAAAACAATTTTTTTTGTATTTTTTTTTTTATTATTTTAATTACCTAGTAAGATTTATTTACTTCTCAGAAAAAAATATTTACATATTTATTAATTTTTAGTATTTATGTGTTTATTTTGACAGACTGAAGATTATTATACCTATATAATCTATTATTTATCGTTTTAGAATAGTTAAACAGGAAAAGTATGTATTAAATATTATAAAGTTCTTATGTATTTTTTTTTAAGTGACTAACTTTTGGCTTTACACGATCTTAATGATCTACTCTTACTGTGTCTTTTTATTTAGATAAAATAATAAAAAATATTACTTTTTTGGGTTTTTTGCGTTCAGTTTAAAAAAAATTGACCAAGTCGATGTTGCATAATATACATATATATATAAAGTTATATAAGAAAATCTTTTAACTACCGAACCGATTTTGATAAATTATTACGGCAATGAAAAAAGGCTAGATATTTAAATCCTATTAGTAGCTTCTGAGAAATTTGTAAGCAAATATGTACACGTACTACATACATGACACATACACTCATGTATTTTGATATACTCCCTATCAGACTAACATTAAATTAAATTTTTGCCCAGGGCGGTTCGGTAACTAGACTCACAGGCAAACTATCCTATCCTTTCATTCCTATACTGACATTTTTTGTTGAAAAGATTATAAACGCCTTATTTATTAGTTTGTACTTAAATAAACTAGGATTAAAATAAATAGTTCGAAGCAGTGTTCAACAGTGGTGATTATTAAATGTCTTAAATATGGAAACAATAATAAATTATTTTTGAGTGCGTAAGAATAATAATACTAATACTTGTACTAATAACTAACGCAAGGGCTCACTTCAATATGTGAAATGGAATGAAGTCAGCAACCTATCCTATATACTCCTAGAAGAAAAATGTATTTCTTAATTATCCAATTTTTTATTTTTTTAAAGAAAATGTTTGTTGTTTTAAAAAATAAATTTGAAAACAATGCAAAAATCATTTTAATTTTAAGCTTATTTCACTACCCAAAATTACTAAAATAAATTACATTACTAATCTCTAATTTCCAGTTTATTCAGAAAGCCTACAAACATCAAATAAGCACTTTAACAAGGGAACCAAAAAAGCAGAGTGGCGCAGTGGAAGCGTGCTGGGCCCATAACCCAGAGGTCCGTAGATCGAAACTACGCTCTGCTAAGTTTTTTTTTTTTATTTTATCGTTATTATGAGTCATGTGAGTCAAATGAAAGCAGAATTTGTTGGTAGAATTTTTGTTAACTTATGTAACAAAGGCAGAGAGCTACCAGCAGCGCGTTAAATATGCATATAAATCTTAATTTTCATTTTCTCAGATAATGTCAGTTTGACGGGTTTGGGTTTTGCAGAAATAGAGTGAATTTCTAAAAGAATTTTGTTCAGAATTCATCGCAAAAGTTGAAAAGATTTGTGGAATCACTGTTTATAACTATATCTGCTTAGCTCATAGAGCCGAAAACAGACGTGCAGTTGTTCTGTACGCATAACTGTGAGCAGAGCCGCACCTAAAACAGATGTGCATACTTTTTGACATTTATGTATTGCTGTTTTAATGCGAAAATGCAGCGTTACCACTGGACATTATTAAAAGATTGCAAAAAAATATGACACTGAAGAAAAAAATGTCACTTTAAAAATAATGAAGTGTATAGCCAGCGCAGTAAAATTTTATACGGCAAACAACAACAAACCAAACAGTGTCGATGATTAAGTTAATAAAATGAGTGAATATAAAAAGTTGAGATAAAGTCTGGAATGCTTTGAAAAAAATGTCAACCACCTGGAGTGTAGAACCATTTTTGAATTGAAAGTGAATTATAGAGTGAGTATAGCATTTACCTGGGAATTCGATTACTGCGCTAGCTATAGATTACCAATAAAACACGACTAATATAACTATAAAAACTATGATGAAGTATTTTATTAAAAGTGGTGGCAAAAGTGTCACAGCGGTAACGCTGATTAACAAGTGTGGTATATATCAGTAATGCCAGATATCTTTTATTTACATTTTTACTTGCGACTATAAGGCAAGTTTAGGATTCGTGAATATGTATAAAACAAATTGCGATAACAATGAAACATGACATTACGAACATAGACAAGGCTAAAAAAGTGATCGAGAAAATATGTCTGCCTGTCTGTCTGTCTGTCAGTATGTATAACGAGTTGCAGCCTAAACGTCTTAAGCGAATATCTTCAAACTTGGTGTGTGTGATTATTTTGGCTATCCTAAGAGGGGAAATTGAAATTTTATTTTTAGGCCTAAAAATAACGGTACCTGCCATATGACCGTTGAGGAAAAGCTTATTTTTTCTCGAAAACGGCTCCAACGATTTTGATGAAAATTTTTGAGAATTGTTTTGTTGATATTGGCTATCATTTGATTAGAACCAAATTTACGGGAAAAGTCTATTAACGGTACCTTTCATATAACGGTTTTTTTTTAATTTTGGGAGTTCTCCCTAACGGCTCTTTGGATTTCTGTCAAATTTTATATTTAAGAAGATCAAGGTAGCTTAATTAATTCTGCATATCAAAATTTGTAATAACTTTTTTTTCGAATAAAAATTATTTTTTAAATTTTATTTTTTTATTTTTGAAAAAAAAATAAAAATAAAAAACTGGATTTTATCAAAACCGGTCCTACAATTTTCGAAATACATTTTTATAAATTCTTTGTTATTTAAGACGTGTGATGGCGTACTTCATTAGTACTAAAAACCGTTAAGTATTGAGGTTTAGATACTTTTTATAAGTTCAAACTGTGTTATTTTCAACGTAAATGTTACTTGTTTATGTCAAAGATCTTGCTTTCCAATGTAATAAGTCACATAAGAGCAAGTACGTGCGACCCAGTCGTGCCCATTTTTTTCATTTGTTGTTGTGGCAGCATTGAAACTAGGCATGAAATTTAGAAATAGAAACACCGTGCAGATTCTGCAACCCTGCAGAATTTTGGGTTGACATGTCCTATAAGAGCCTGTGTATTACAACGTGGCGTCAAAACGCGCCCTGTTTGACGAGGCCTTTAATGTTTTTTTTTTTTATCAGATCAAAATGTTATGTTTTTTGTATTTGTTTGCGCGAATGAATTTACTAACAACACCCATTAAATATTTTTTTCTTATTTGATTTCTTATTATAGAAATAAAGGTTTTTAAAAATGACTCCTGCGAAAAAAATAACGCCAATTTATTTTTTTTTTAATATGTCGGTATGAAAACATTTCGAAATCATAGGCTCGTTTTGCGGATTTTTTTTTTTTTTGGAAACGCGCGATGATTCACTATTTGAACACATTTGTTTTGGGGATATTAGCGAAGGGATTTTTGCCATGTGGGTTCTTTCTTTGTGGATTTTGCTGGTGGTGATTTTGTTTTGGGGATTTTAGTTTGGGAATAGTGTCTTTGGGGGAAAATGTCACCAGCCCATGTATACTAACAGAAAATTTGCGCGCGCACTGTCTAGACTATAGGCCTGCATTGTATCTTAAATATATGTCTATGAGCGAAAGAGAGAAAGAAAATGTGTGATCGGACATCTCTCTCTTGCCCCTACAGTAATATACGACACATAACTCCCCTCTTTCTCTCTTCACTAACTTATATCTCTCTCTCTTTCACGTGTAAAAGATTACAGATAACCCCCAATCAAAAGTTCTTTGTGCTAGAGTTGTCATACTAATTTACTAATAAACTATTGATTAGAAATCTTTATTTTTCCTCGAAACAAATTGTTCTGATATGATGATGTCAATCATTATATCAAGCATATATAAACAATTTTTTTTAAATATCACTGGAGAATATAGATTGCTTAATAAAGCTTACACACCAGATTGGAAAGCTACAGACATTTTCATTGGATTAATCTATCATCGAAATGTCAAGTTTGATTACTGTGTAAATAAATTTATTTTTTTAATTTAAGATTGCCTATAGTACATAGACCTACATCCAACATGTATTTTAGCTCAAAAGTAAAAACCAACAACATATTCAAGAATACTCTTGGACATGAAAATCAAAAAAGCAGAGTGGCGCAGTGGAAGCGTGCTGGGCCCATAACCCAGAGGTCCGTAGATCGAAACTACGCTCTGCTAAATAATGTTTTTTTATTATTTTATTTTTTTATTCAAGAAATTTGTAATTGAAGGCCAGATGATAATAACTATTTGCTTTAAGCAATCAAACCCAAAAAATATACTTAACAGTTATTAACCTTATTTATGCGACTTGAAATAAAAAGAAAAAAAAATTAAATTTATTTGTTTTAATAATCAAGTGGATGTCAATAAGAAAATTAAACTGAGTTCAAGAAAAAGCAATTTAGCCAGCAATTTATTTAAACCCCTCATTTACTTCGTTTGTAAGTAAGTTAGGTAATCTCATACATTTCACGTTCACCGTGTAAATTACAGGAAAAACCCCATTCCAGAAGCAATCCTTCTTCAATAGTAAATTAATTTAGCAAAATTGCAATTTCTTAAAGTAATTTTTCAATACAAAAAAAAAAAACATTAATTCCTATATGACTGTGCGAAATTTCTCTCCAAATTGATCTTCCTTCGTCGAAAGCCATCATTACCATGTCTTTACCAAGCGACTAGTATAAATTACTTGAACCAAAGACCCCATCGCAAATTTGTGTAATGCTGAAGGATTTGCACTCTTGTATCTCTAGCTGCATCAGCATCAGCTTTCGCTTGTTTTTTGTGGATGCAACAACAACAAAAGGCAAACTCTTTGCCCGAACACAGTTTTCTCCGACGACGACGTAGAATAATGACAATCGTTCATCTTTTTTCCTGTTGCAAGATGCAAGTTGAGTTTTAAATGCAAAAGACGTATCTCTAGAGAGGGACCTCCTCCACAATCATCTTCAACACCGACAGCGAAGACGATGCCGACGACGAATGGACAAACGGACAGATGAAACAAACGATTGGCGCAACGGATCAGCAGAAAGTTTAAAAAAAAATTCAATATCTACGGATTCTATAGATATAGATGGTTTTGTTTTGAGTACGAAATGGTGCTCGTTCTCTGTACACTTGAACGTTGATTAATTGCCTTTTGAAACAGAAAAATAAAACATTTTTAAAAAATCCACTTTAAATGATGCTGCAGCTGCATGTGGCGACGCGGGTCAGACATTCTGGTATCACCATTCAGCAGCGGTATTTTTTACAAAAAAACAAAAAGCTGAATACACTTCCAAACAGATCAAGATGAACAACGCAATGCACTCTACAAACGTGCTATAAAAAGCGTCATCTTGAGCTGTTGTTGTTGTGGCAAGATAACGCCATCAATCAACTTAATCGACCTGCCACAATAACAGAACGATTCTACATTTGCAAGCAGCTTGTAGTTTTTATTCGGTTTGAAGGCAAAACTTCAAAATCAGCTCGTTGGGTATTTTGTTTTCTCTGAAATATAAAATTTTTCAAACGTTTTCGTTTAAATCCTTCCTTTCGTCCCATAGCTAACCATAAATTCGTTTTTGAGTTTACCGAACGGACGACGACTATGTTGAAAGGCAAATCATTTTCATGACTTTAAAAAAAAAATTATAAATCGCCTTTGGGTGCAAATGTGCAAAATCGATTTTTCTAGTGTCCGTCGAAAAAGGGTTAAGGGTCGACTAGGAAGGATGAGGCCAGACGAATCGGCTAGATGAAGAGTGTTATGGTATAGAAACGTATAAGGATATAACTGCTGAACGGTCTTGCCTTCGTCTGTTTTTTTTTTTCTACTGGCGGATGGGGATCTTTGTGGTAAATGAGTTCAAGTGCGAGAGAATTAAATGAAAAATTCATAGCTTTATGTTTGCTTTGTTTTACGTACACAATGGTTGCACAGGGTGTTTCAAGGAAACAATTGTGATTATTAAATTTTGTTTAATTCCCTTTTATGGTTTTAAATGACTACTGGATTTGTAAATTAGGTATACAACCAGAAGATTTTTCATAAGAACGTTATAAATGATAAGGAAGGACTAGATTTAGAATCAATCTTTGTTAAATTAGTAACTGCCTTTCGAACTGTTCAATATAAGTTTTGTTGGACGGAATCAAGTTTGATATTAACAAAATACGGCGGGATCTGTTTTGTCTCCGAATCTTTCTCTGGTATTTATAAACGGTTTATTATCTGAAATAACTAATCCAATAATTTGTTTTGCTGACGAAAGCGCGCTTAGCTTTTCATATTGGTTTCCAGACTCTCATCTATATGTTCGTCGATGTTAAGTGTCGAAGTTTCCTTCAAAGACGCTATAGTCTATAAAGCACACACTCGGAAAAAAACTTGAGTTTAATTTCCATAATCGGACATGTGCTCCAATAACGCACTTATTGTTTTTAGATCGCATCCAAAAAAGCTGTAAGACTGACAGGTGACAAAAAAAAATACATCTCTCCAACACCACCATAATGTAATGTTCCTTTTATTGTTCTATCGCTATTTTGACTAAAAATGCCTAAGTGAAAAATTCAGTTGCATTCCTTCTCTGTAAAATGTCAATTTCGGACGCACTGTTAAGTACAGAGATTATTTCTTTAGTCGCACCACACGAATGTGGAAAGCTTTCCCTGACTCTGTTTAACCTTCACATTTATATATGCAGAAGTTTATGATGTGCATGGACATCTCCTTGTACATTCCTTGCTGTTTGCCCATAGCTCTCACAGTATTCATATGAAAACATTTTAAGAGTAGAACAAAATAATCCTATTCACGTGTGGTTATTATTAAACAGAACAATTTATTATATCGAAACATCAATGCAGTGTTTATATTGTTTTTTGATCGTTTGTTTTTTATATTATTATATTTTTATTTACCTTATTTTATTTAATGTATTTTATTTATTTTGATTGATTTTTTTGTTTTAATTCGATTTAATTGTAATTGATTTTATTTTTTATTTTTACCTAATTTGATTTTACTTTATTTTACATAAGTATATATAATTTGTTTATTTTATTTTTGTCTATTAAATTGAATTTATTTTATTTTATTTTACTTTATTTTTAATTTTTGTTTTGTTTTATTTTATTTAATTTTATTCTATTCTTTTTTATTTTATTTTATTTTATTTTATTTTATTTTTTGTTATTTTATTTTATTCTTTTTTATTTGATTTTGTTTTATTTTATTTTTTTTTTACTTTCTTTTATTTTATGTTATTTTATTTTATTTTATTTTAATTTATGTTATTTTATTTTATTTTATTTTATTTTATTTTATTTTACTTTATTTTATCTTTTACCGACCCGGAAAATCTTCGATTCCACCCCAGAGGACAGGTGGCGCACACAAGTGGAAGAAGACCTCAACCGACTATACGTAAGAGACTAGAGGCCGCCAGCTAGGGACCGAGCTGGCTGGAGAAGTTTGTTGGTTGAGACCCAGGTCCACCCCGGATTGTAGCGCCACCTAAGGTAAAGTAAAGTATTTTATTTTACTTTATTTAATTTTATGTTGTTTTATTTTATTTCAATTTTTTTTATTTGTGTTTTAAAATCCTACTTACATACACTATAAATGTGAATGTTTGTGTGTTAGGATGTTTGTTCCGCAATCACGAGTCAACAGCTTAACGGATTTTGATAAAATTTGGTATGTAGGTAGATGAGTACCTGTCTTGAACAATACGCTACTTTTCATGGGATTCCTCCGGGAGAGGCACGACTGCACGAATTTATGAAATTTGATAAATGAATTACTGGATTCAATACCCTACACAGACTACTTTTATTTCAATGAAATTAATTGTTCAGTGGAAGAAATCTGAATAATTTTCATTGACAGGTTTTTATTTAAATTAGAAGCTACAAAAAAATAATAAAAAATACTCTGAATAAGAGTTAAAAGTTTGAATGCCTAATTTAACACCCTGTATTCAAGGTTTCAAGTCAAAGACAACAATTTCAAAAAAGTTATTTTGCCAGAAGTCGAAGGATTACCAAAAAAGGATAACATTGACAACAAAAAATTAAATAATTTTCCCAGTCTAAAAGTGTAAACGAAAAATTGTATACCTACTCTTGGCCGTTTTATTTTTGTTCATTTGTTTGTGTTTGTGTTTTTTGGAAGCCAACAAATTTCCGGCGTAATGTCCTTTTCAAAAAGAAAGATGTATACAACTTCTTTTTTACACACATTTTCACAGCAGTTTTCCTTCCTGATGATGGAGTTTATCCGGCTTATTGGCCAACAAAAATTATTGTGCTTTCGAGACTGTGTTTCACTGGCATAGACAGGGCACAAAAGATAGACAGGAGACCATGCATTGGAAAGGAGAAGCTGCATCCGAAGTAATAAATTTCGAAAAAAAAGTTTCCCTTTTTGTGTAGTTTTTGGTGTGAGATTGTAGAATGTTTAAAAAGTGTTTTTGTCCTATTTTTAACTGATTTATAGAAAATTGAACGAAGTTTCTTTCTTGCCAAATAAAATTTGTATTCATTGCTGCTGCCGACCTGAGATGTATGACTCTTGATATGACAAACTTGTGGCAAAGGATAAATGAAGAAGTATTTTGTATCTTGTTAACTTTTATGAATCGATAAGATAAATAGGGTTGCCAGAGGCTTTTTCTTAATATAACTTCGCTATTAACTACAAATTATAAAATTTCAAGCTTGTCTTTTTCGGAACTGTCTGTATCCTGGATGAAGATGGAAAAACACTTAAGACAAGTTGAGTTGAATGAGGCCATTATTTGTTCATAGTTCCATTTTCTACTTAAAGTGTGCATTTCCTTTTCTGGAAACATTAAAACGTTCCGGATTGAGAGCTTATCTAATCAAGTCGCTGCAACCTACATGTTTGTACATTCTGTAAATCTTCAAAGTCTGCGGTGCCTTCCATTAAACATTTATGAAAGTCAATGCTTGAAGAAGTGGTTCAATCCACTTATAAGGAATAGAAGCGGTTCATAAAAATTCTAAAATAACTATTCAAAAGCCACATCACAGAAAATCGAACATAAAACGTCTCAAGTATTACCCAGGCCTAAGAAAACACTTAAGGAGCTGAATGAATGTATCGAAAGTGTCTTTCCAAGCTCTGTAGACGGTATTTTCTTTGCTTCTTCTTTACCAAGCCAGAACCCCATTGCCTACTCTCCGCACTGATGCAACCACACCTTAGGTGTGGAGAAGCAAATTAATTTAATTATTAACAGACGGCTTCTCACAATTGCATAGAAGCCAAGGAAGCTACCTCAAGCTATGTAGGGTATACCTGTATAAATATATATATAGCTAGGTATTCTATTCCAATCAAGACATCATGCTGCGGCCATTTTCCACATGCAACAAACACCAAGACCGACATCGACGACACACATCAAGTGATCCAGTTTCGTTTTTCTTTCATATGCCGGCCGAAGCGGAGTCAGGCCGAGGCCTTGGGGAGGACACTATGTACAATTGAGTGATAGGTAATCGATACTTTCTTCATTTTTTTCTTATAATTTCAATTTTTTTTTTTTTTTTTGTATCTTGTCATATTGACTTTATTGCGGACGGATCAATGGCTGCCTTGTAATTTACACCAACGGAGATGCGGTATTGATGATACCCTCGGATCTATGTCATCGCACACAGATACTATGGAAAACGCCTGATTGAATTGCGTACGTGGTAGAATGAGCATAGGTACATCCGTGAGAAGTATCTACAAGTGAATGGACGCAAGGGAATTCAATTACCTTTTGTTGGCAGATATCTTGTGCACTAAATCGACAATAATTCATATCCTGGTTTGATATTTGTGTTGAAATGTTGAATTGAATTGCTTGCAGTTGCCAATCGTTTGTGTGTTGCATGCCGTGTGTAGAGCACACAGTGATGTTTTTTTTTTTTTTTTTGTAGCATTTCCGTCAAGTATCTACAACAATGTTGCATGCAACAACTGTTGATCCCAACTTGACTTTAGGCGCTCCTTGTTGAGACAGGTTTTCCTCCTTGCATATATGGAAATGTATCTAGATACTAATTTTGTGTGCTTGTTCCAAACGGAACACTGTGCGACTGTGGAGGAATGATAAGCAATTAATGGCGTACAGTAAGGAAAAACGGGATACTCGGTATTGCAACCATTTTACTATATGAAGGCGGGTTTTATTGGAACTAGTTTGTCTTAATAGGTGGCGTTTGTTTAAAATTTGATTGCACACAAGGACGGGCTGGTGAAGACAAGTGTTAGTGGTACATGGGTTAATCAATATTGGAATATTGTACAATCAGTTCAGTTGCAAGGCAGAAAAACAATACAATTTTGTTATGGGTTTTAAGAAGATTTATAGCTTTGCTAACAAAGCAATTCAAGTCTAGTCTAATAGACTAGACTTCAACATTATTTTTTCAAGAACCTAGACCATTTTTCCGCGCTTCTTATTATTTGAAATTATTTATTTATTTATTTAAGACTAAATTTAAATTTATTTATGAAATTCACACGCATTCACTGCATTCTTTGTGATATAATATATATGTAAGATTATTCCACAGAGGATGGTCTGTATTGTTAATTTCCTCTGAAGTGTTCCTTTCCCTACTATTGAACCAGCTTATATTTACTTATCCTATAGCGTCTTGAATTTGCTTTAGTTTCCATGTAGCGGTGGATACACCCGCGTTCGTTTTTTTGGGTAAGATAGAGATGTTTTTGTTCTGGTTCTGTGCTTTCCCAGATCGGCGATCAGCTTAAGTGATTATTGAACTATTCGGTCATAGCCTAATAGACGATCGCCAGTTTTAAGCTGTGGTTGAGTTTGAAGAGACTTCTTTAAAGGGATCTTATGTTTTGACAGAATTTCCGCTTGGAATAAACATAAATGACAGGGTTATAGGAATAACAGAATATAATTTAGTTTTTTTCAGTTTTTTAACTGACTGTCTACAAATGGATAGATATGTCGTCGTATCATTGTTTCATTTTTCCAAATTAACCCTTATTTCAAACGCTAAAAATAAAATTGCAAAAATTTAAAAAAAATTAAAATTTCAAGAAAATTGGTTCAATCATTAAAGCCAAATAGAAGAACACACACAGGTAGACAGACATTTTTTCACTAACTATTTAAGACTTCAATATAATAGCAATGTCGTGTTTAATTGGTTATAACGAATCTGTAACTAAGCAATATAGGACCGAAAAGGTTGGAAACTTACTGTTAGGAGGCAGATCTTTTGGTTTCATACATATACATATCTCGCAAGTAAAAATGAAGAATGCATTTAAAAAAAGGCTATCTCCACATGTGGAACCTTAAAGAAGTGCTGTGGGAATTGTGGTTCCAGTTTAGATACAAGCAATGGACAACTCAACTGAAGAAGAATTGAGTGGTACGAAAGGTAATAAATCCAACAAAGATTGTTATCACTTTTTGGTTAAGCTGAACCTATGGCTATAAAAGCCCTGCTGATTGTTACGCGTTTCCAAAACCTTGGGAGGCAAGTAGATTTCGAAATGATGAAGAAATAAAAATATTGGAAAATAATAATTCAATACCATTTTGAACAATTTGGGCTTTCAATATGTATTGTAAATTCTAGAGTTGGTCTCGCTTTTCTGTCCAGAAAACATTTGAAGGAAGTTATCGTGAGATTTTTGCTTAGTTAAACCACCATAATCAGCTCCTTGATGAGCCAACCTGAATTCCTGATATTGCAGGCAAATCATCCCATCCTTGTACTTGTTTCTTTTCTCTGAACTTTGACTCCGATTTTTACACCATTCGTGTTTGATCGCTTCTAGACACAACTCACTATTGTGTCATCTCTGGAGATTTGTCGTGCTAAAAAAATCCAATTAAAGAGAAAACCCCTTAACAAAACCCTTTCGCAATACGAGAAAGTCAACTAGGATGGTCTGAATAATTTTCATTTGTTCTTTAACTGGTCAAAATGGCGCTTAGATCGTTACATAAATTCTAGGGCAGAGACGATAAGAAATATTATTTTTCTAGGAATTCGAAATTTCATTCTCAAAAGGTCGCCAAGTAGCAAACTTAAAGAAAACTCATGGTTTAATCCGAGCTGTGATGTGATTATAAGGTAAAGTTTTTAGTTTTGCAAAGCAAACATCAACGAGGAAAATCGGGATACCTAATTTTTTTTTTTTTAATCAAGTGTCTGTAAGGCAGATTGCCTTTTAGAATGATGCAACATGACGTTGCACCACGTCGCAGTAGATTGAGAATTTGGTGACTCTTTTTTCACTTAAAACTCACGGACGGCTCTAGCTTGCACTAAGAGTAAAGCAATTCCAGAAAAAATTCTTCTAAACCTGAATATCGAACTGACGACCTCCGGGTCAGAAGCAAACATCTTACTTTTTACTTTTAATTGATTTTTATTTTCATTTTAACTTATATCTACTTAAATGCTAGACAAAAATCTTAAAACTAGCTAAAAATATCATCTTAAATAAATTACTGGCCCTATGCGGGCGCTCTAATTTATTCTCTAACTTAATTTTAATTGCCTTTCGGCCTAAAAGCAACCATCTTATCTACTGCACCAATGCCGCCCGCATTGAAAAAACAATATTCACATTCGTCGAACAAAATTCTTACATACAATCAAAAATTCTGGGATAAATATAGTAATAATCCGCTGGCCTGGATAGTGTCCCCGATATATTTTTTTTTATAATTAACGCGCGCACAAAGGATTTTTTATTTCCCTTTTAATGTAGAACACACTGCGCGGACATTAGGATGATAGGGAGGGGAGAGATAGGAGGGGAGAGGTAGGAGGTGTCGATTAACATTGGTTTTGAATGTTCGCAGATCAAAATGGTAAGGGAAAATCTCGCCGGATAAACTATTCCAAATTCGTGTTGTTCGGCTAAAAAAACAATCCCTATGTTTCACGGTTCGTCTGAAATTGGGCTCAAGTGTGAACTAATGAGCATTCCTTGCGAGACGAGTATTATGGGAGAAACTTTTAAGGGAAGGAATGCAGCTGGCTTGTACATGTTAAATAGAACGGATTCAACCCTAATATTCAAAAAATAAATGCTGGAGTTCCCCAGGGCTCCGTTCTGTCCGCACAATTCTTTCTAATATGCATTAACGACCTTTTGTCTGAAACTACAAATCCATTTAACTGTTTTGCTGACGACAGAACTGCAACACGTATAATATGTAAGTTCATTAAATTCTGACAACATAGTACAATGGAGAATAAGAAATTGCATGGAATTTAATAGTTCAAAAACGCATTTGTGCTTTTTGTCGTTAAAACTTAATAAATCCGTCTATATCTCTGAGTGGCACTTGCATCGGAAAAAAGAACAAAGCCGCAGTGTTAATAATGTGCACCACAAACCGATTTCCGTGGAACGAACACATATTCGATGTCGTCAAAAATTCTGCGAGATATTCAGGCCTCTTTCGAAGATGTAAGAAATTTTTATAAGCCGTCTGATTTGGCCCTTATTTATCAAAATAAATAAATAAATAAATACATAAATTCTACCAAAGTTTAGGTATAAATTAAAATTATACAATAACTTTATGGAATTAATTACATCTCTCGAGCACTGTGATAACGTAAAGTGTGTTATATATATATATATATATCTATGCTTCAGTGAAATTGCCAGTTGTATTTCCTCTGAAACAATTTTAAATAAATACTCGCATTGCCGGAACCGTCATAACATTTACTTAAGCTTTACTTTGTATTTATTTTTAAGGTAGGCACAGAGAAACTTTCTTAAATCGCACCATACGAATGTGAATTGCTTTGCCTGGCTCTGTTTTTCGCTCCAAATGTTGATGATTACTGAACTTTAAAACTAATGGGCTGCGGTATATTATTTAATTACTCTTCAAACATTTTAAGGGTACACAAAAATGTTAAACTACTCTTTCCTATCTAAAAGATAGGCAGAAATGTAGTCAACTCATTCATACGCTTTTTTTCCTCTAAACCCAAACAAGGCGCTCCAGATTTGGTAAACAAATTTAAGCGATATTCCTGCCTACACACTGTCAAATTCCAGTTGAATTCGATTGGAAATAAAAATAAAAAATTAAAGAATTTGAAAATAATAAAAAATAACATTTCTTTACATGGGCCGCTAAGAAAATCATTTTTCGCCTGCCAATTTCTAACTCGATTTAATTTTTTTTTATTTTGAATGACATCAATCAAAACCAAAAGTGACATAAAAACTGAAATTAATGGTCTTGATGAAATTGCCGTTGGAACAACGTACCACGTACAGAGAATACGAAAACATACTAAACATTCAGGTTAATTAACCATTAAATCTATTAAACAGGCTCTCTATGAGACTTTTCAGACAAGCCTTAGCTTTTCAAACGTTTATTTATAACTTCTCTAGTCATACCCACTCCATAATAAGGAGCCCATGTTCGACAAGAAATATAGTTATTAGATGTTCCATGTCGCTCAATTTCCACTTTAGTAAACCAATAGATAACTCTTGTTGCACCGCCAGACTAAACATTCATTTTTGACAGCATGTGGGCTGTCACAATTGCTTGCCATTGCAGTTGATACTATGAAATTTAATGTAACTATATCTATACACAAACACGACGCATGTGGAAATTTCCATTAACTTTTTGAACTACATTTTGCAATATTTGGTGCGCATTCGGTTCATTTGGTGCAACAGACATGAGACATGGATTAATTATTCAATTTATTATCCAATCTGAATTGTAAGCCGAGCATCTTTAGAAGTTACTCACACTTAATCACAGTTTTAAAGCAATTCCAGATTACCCAAAAATGGACCATGAAGTAATGAAATATCAGGACATGCTGTTTCCAGATGTGTTTAGAGTAAATATGGCCATAATGACATGCACCTTCGTGAAGACTTTATCTTCATGGCTTTTAGTCTAGACTGCGGCTTTATATATATGGTTTGGTTTATGGCAATGATTTTGGATAAACATAAACATTTCAACTCATCCCGTAGGGTCTTCGCAGTTAACTAATTATTATCGAGAATCGGGACTGAACTCTTCCCTTTCGTGCATCATTTCGAGTATTTCCTATGTATGTTGTTCTATATTTATCGAATACTCTAAGCAAAAATTAATATCAAATTGGCAACACTCTTGAAAAAAAAGAAATCGCAAACTCCAAGGAGGTAGACTCATGCTCCAGGTATAGAAGATCCTGTACATGCGTTGATTGTTTCTCCTCCTCCAATCCCCCTTTTAGATTGGGAATTTCATTAACTCGCTGCACAGACGATTGAATTTATGTCGCCATAAACCATAAAAGTTTGTGGCACTGAAACTAAATCGTGACGACTTGGCATTTAAACGTTAGCATTAGGAGCATCATTAAAAACAAGAGTCTGGAACGAAAGCGCATGGAAAAAAAACAGTCGACTCGATTTGAAGAGCGCGTCTGCCTTTTGCCAGGCTCGCTGTTGCTCCCAATGGAAGTCGAATCGTGTATATTCTTCAATGCACAGAAGATTGTGGATAAGGCTAGGCTGGTATAGGCAATCTGTCTATATATATAGACCAAAGGAATCCACAACGTGGCAACCCAAAGGAGGAAGAAGTGCAACACCAACCAAGCACGCTTGCTGTGATTGTTTTTGATTATGAGCTGCAATTGCTCTCTTGAATTCCAAATCCAACATAGATCGACAAGCCATGTCTTCTGAAATTACCACATCATGGGTTTTTATGGATCCATTTTTGAAAATGTATCTACACAACAACGGAGTTGGTTATGTTTTGATTTTGGAATGAGTGGCAATAATGGATATATGATGTTTGGTGTACGATATACAATTGCGAGATCAAAGGAGAAAGATATTAGTTCAGTTAATTCTTTTGCGGTGTTATGGAAGTAGTCTTTCGGCTCTATAAGGCTTTGAGATGTGAGATTAAACTGTTTTTGTTTTGGTTGTATCTATGTTTAGATACGAAATGTATATGTGATGAGAGATGATGGTTTGGACAACTTTAAGATCATTGGCAAAAGGCAATTACAGATGTCGTACAACATACATGTTTTCGATGCAACGAAATGACAAGGATTCAACAGACATGAGGAGGCTGATGATCTATGATGTCTTTCTTTAAACTATAGGTTATGGTTACCATACTTTTTATTGACATGAAACGAACTTTTTTGTAAATTCTATACAAGTATTCATTTCACGTCTATGTTGGTTTCTATAGTTTTCTTGCTTTCCCAATTTCACTGTTAAAACGGTTTTGGAAATTCTGTATTTATTTATGAACAAAATGTATTTGTATACTTAACTACATAAAAACACACTTGACCTTAACGTGTGAAATAATGAACAAATATCAATTAAGTCTGTTTTAAGAAAGCTCAACAAAATTAAGAAAATGAAATAAAATCAAAATTATTTAGATAACATAACTTAGCAGTGATACACAGCTGGTCAAAAAAATAGGTGTGACTATTTATTTTTTTATTAGTTAATTTTTTTTTACATTTTTTCAGTTGCATTATAATTTTTTATGTTTTTAATAAAACTTCAATAACAAAGAAAATAAAAGACTTTAATAGGATCTTGAATTAATAGAACATTTTCATAATAAGTGGCCGAAACTGTCGATTGACGCATTTTAGCCTGGTCAATAAAATAGGCGCGTCTTCCTAAAGTATTAAAAATATTGATTTTATTAACATTTAATGTTGGTTACCTAAATTTTCGATTACCTAACTCTAATAACCATTGTTAGCTTGAACTTTTTGGAGTCGGCGTGGCATTGATTCCACCAATTTTTGGCATGTATGGGTATAGAATACCATTCTGTTTGAACGGCTTCCCACAATTGGTTTCCATTTGTGAAATATTGCCCGCCTAACTTTCGCTTGAGTGCATTCCACAAGTTCTCAATGGGATTGAGGTCAGGGGATTGACTTGGCCACGGGATAAGAGATACTTCCTTCTCTTGGAACCAATCTTTTACGAGACCCGCCGTGTGTTTTGGATCGTTATCCTGTTGAAAATGCTGCATGTTTTCCTCAGAAAATGGAAGCATTACATTTTCCAAGATATCCCTATACCCATATTTTGTTAATATGGTTTTAATGAGAAATATAGGACCGACACCGTACCAGGAAAAACATCCCCACACCATAATATTGCCACCTCCGTGTTTGATTGTTTTTTGTGTATAGCGGGGCGTCTTACATTACGCCCGGAGTCCGAAGAAAACATTTATTTTAGTCTCGTCGCTCCACAGGATATTACGCCATTTTTTAAGTTCTTCAGGTCCATTCCAATTCGCGTATCTAAGAGCAAATTGTTTCTTCACACCTATTTTTTCGACCAGCTGTGAGGTACATACATTCAGCACATTGATCCGAATTGTTTTTTGAGTTTTGACTGCAATATTAGTTGCTGAAAAGATTTTAATTCATTTGACAGGTGTCGTATGCTTTAAAATGTGCCTTTGCCAATTGTTTTGTACCTAAATCGACTACATATCAAATTCACGAAGATATTTTTTCATTGGATAGAAGTACGAATCAAAGAAGGTGTTAAGTTTTTAAACGCTGAAAAAACTGGCATCTATTTCTTTTATTAAGCGCACGATAGTCAAACTAGCGCATGGTGATCAAAACAATCAAACGTTCTGAAAACTTTAAAGGATTTTGGACAAGCTATGAAATTGAAAGAAAAGCAATTTTAAAACTCAAAAGTTCACCGTCCTGACCTTTAGGTGGTATTTTGCTTAACCTCAAAAGTAATGGAATTTTGGCAAGTAGGACAATATGGAAAATTATTAGATACACTCTTGTTGAAGAAAGCGAGATTGGAATTGGAAGACAAAGCAGCTGTACTCTAAACTACATTCATAACCCAAGACCATACCTGTTGAGAATATTAAAAGGCTTTTTTTTTAAACTTTTCGAAAACATATTCCAATTTTTTTTTTTCAGTATGCCAACATCTAGCAGCTGGTAGTCATTATCAGATAACAAAAAAAAATTAAATTTTTAACAAACCGTTTTTAAAAATAAAACAAAAAATTTAATAAAACTCAGCAAAAATTCTTTCATTTTTTTATTAGTTCGACCAGTTTTTTAAACTTTTCGAAAAAATATTTTAATTTGTTTAGTAAGTCATTATAGAGAAATCCGTAGTTTTCATCTGGGAAAATTATTTAAAAAAAAATAAATTCAAACCGTTTTCAAATTTTTTCGAAAACCATTTTTTTAGAAAATTTTAAAAATTGAAAAAGGACGAAATTTCCGGACCCACTTTTTTCGACTTCTCTATCATCGTAATGTCATGTTTGATTGTTAGAATTTTTTGGCATGCATCCATAACTTGCCTTATAGTACCTATAAACGTAAGTAAAAAGAATTAATGAAGTTAAAAACGAAAGGAATATTTTTGTTGAGTAAAAAAGATAATATTAACTTGTTCTTGCGCTAGTTTGTTTTTTTTTTTATGAAAAAAACAGCGAAATTTCTTTACAAAACTAAGAAGACGAAAAGGATGATTAGCGAAACGTGTAGTCATATCTTACGTGTCTGTCAAAAAGGCGAGAAACTTAAAATAACAAAAAAGATGAACCCTGCAGTCAGATTCTAACTCTTGAGTTATATATTAAAAGTCACAATTTATTAGTAGCAATAGCAAGTAGTTATTGCCCTATTTTTAAAAGAGTAGGTAGAAACTCCCACGATTAATAAAAACTAATCCGGATGTCTCGCGCACAGGCAAAAAAAGAGTACATGCTCGGGACGGGTGGCAACGCTCTTTGGGTCGTCAAACCTCAGACCTTATTGCACAAAATACGAATTTGAATTCGAAATAAATACATATCAGTTCAACATTTCACATTGAAGCCGATTCCAAAAGAAACGTTATTTTTGTCGGAATAAAAAGTTGCCTATTTTTGAACCCACCACCTCATCCACCTAACTGCCAAATGTGATCCATATTTCTTATGTTGTTGAGGCGTGATTGCAGAACAAACATCATTTTAAACATTCAAATACCCAAACATAGAAACATGCATGTTTATAATATTAGTAGACGTAGTGGTATGCATCTACTTGTTGTCTTAAACAAAATTGTTTTTTTTTTTAACTAAAAATAAAAAACACCATTTATCAAAATAAGTCCTACAATTTTGGATACATTTTTAGGTAGGTAACTAGGTATTGTGGCTTTGGCACTTTTTATTAAAAAAAATTTACTAAAAGTTAATCTTCTACACATGACTTGCTTCTATCAACGTCTTGGCTTTTATGATATAAGGGCGGTACTACTAGCTTGCCCACGCAGCTAGAAAAAAACATTTTAGAAAAAACGACCACGGCGTGACGCCACCAAGGAATCAAAATAGCCTTAGTTACTTCTTCAAAAATTAGCTATCTGCTTGTGAAACGACCCCAGCGCCACCAAAGGGTGCCTAAATAGCCTTACTTATTCCTTACAATATCAGCTATTTCCCTGTAAAAGTCCCGTCAAAATCTGGCCATAAATAAGAATTATTAAAAAAAAACAGCGTCACCTAGTGGGTAATTTAAATAGCCTTAGTTACTCCCTAGAACTTCAGCAATCTACCAGTGAAAGTCCCGTCAAAATCGGTGCAGCCGTTCCCGAGATTACCCGGAACAAACAGAAAAACAAAAATTTTAAAAATTGTTTTGTTGTACTGTATAATACTTTCATATGCATCTTGTAAAAAGTTATTTTGATATTAAAAACAGACACTTAACTTTTATTTATGTGTAGGTAAGTACAGATAGGCAAGTTTGGGATTCGTGAATATAAAAAAATGCTTTTACTGTGTAGCAGTATAGACAGCAAGTTAGTTGCCAGTGTGAAAAGCACATATAAACACATTAATTAAAAAAATTGAGTTAACAATCAAACAGGACATTACGATCATAAAGAAGCCTAAAAACGCTATTTAATTAATTTTTGAGTTTTTTTTTGAAAATTCTTAATTTTTGAAACTAGTAAAAACATATATTAAATTTTATTGGAGTCAGCTGTATATTAATTAACTCTAAAAACTTCTTTTTTTTAATTAAAACCAAAAATAAAAAACAGGATTTTATCAAAATTCGTCCTAAAATTTTCGCAATACTTTTTTCAAAAATTCATTATTATTTTAGACGTCTGATGGCGTAATTGTGTCAAAGATCCTGCCTTTCAATGTGAGTGACTAGGCAAATAAGAGCAAGTACGTGCGATCCAGTCGTGGCTATTTGTTTTTTTTTTTTTTTTTTTTTTTTTTTGTAGTGTGGTGTTTAAAATCTGAACCCTGAACCGACGGTTTTTGACATTTCCAAAAACTTTTGTGAATTGTTCGTTATCATTTCAAGCCGGCGAACTCACTTCAAGGAAAAAGAAGCAAATAAAGTGGGTACCTACAAACTTCTGCGCCACTAATATTATAATGGTTTCTAAGTGACGTAAATAAAAAAATCAGTTTTTATTAATTTTTTTCTTTAAATGTTAAAAAAATATTTTAATTTAATTTTTTTTATTTTAATGCATTCCAGAGTGCTGACGATACAGGTTACTGATGGTGAGCGGCATTACAAAATCCAACTTACATAATTTAGCTGAGATCTCCATTTTTTCCCTTCCAGATCAGGACTCATCAATACCATAACCCAAATGGCACAAACAAAAATAAAAAAAATTCAAACCATCCATTAAGAAATTATAAGAAAATTGAAAAGAAAAACAAGAAACAAGACTGAAACTTTTTCTCAGCCTCAGGTAGCATCTTCCTACTCCAGGTTCAAAGGCATCGCATGTCCTACACAAATACTATGAAATGAAGCCCAACCAAAAACAAATTCCAATTTGTTGTACAGAGATATCCCTTCCCTACCTGCTTGTCTACCTCATTCAACAAATAAACACACAAACAACTCGGAATCAATGAGAAGATAATTAAAACTAAATAACTAAGAAAAAAGGTCAAAAGAAGGAATGTTCAGAACAAAAAAAAAAAAAAAAAACACGAACAATCAGGGGAGGAATATCCTTCCCTTAAAAAAGAAGGAAAAATGGTTTGTTTTGTCATTTAACTTTGGGAGAAGTTAGGTAGCCTAGCCAGTTACAGGCAAGTGTAAATGTTGAACAAAATAAGGGAAACCAGGCAAAATAACAAGGACTTCCTTCGGCTTTGTTCCCGCCAAAGGGATTATCACCTTCAAAAAAATGTTTAGTCCGTTTATTCCCCCATTATAGCCCACGTACTATGCCCTTTGAACTCACCTTTCCGCCAACCTTCAGCGAGTATCCCATTCCAGAAGGTGTCTTCAGCTGAACCGGACAAACAAATCCAATATTCCGGTGAGGGGCTTCGACGGCATTTTTGCGCGGCGGAGTAACTCGAGGCAGATTGCTCCGAGTCGGTGACGGTGTTGTCGCTGTTGTGTTTTCCGCCACACACAAGCCATCACCACCGTAGACCGGAAACTTGGAACACTCCAAGTTTTCGGGCCAATTAAAGTTGTAGTGCTTCATAAGAGCTTCACAAAGACGCGCCGATTCGCACAAGCTCCGACACGGCGGTATCGGTTCATCGAGAATTGTGCACACGGGCACGTACAGCGAACAGAGGAACAGCTGCAGATCCGGACTGCACGCGATTTTCACGAGTGGCGCAAACTGATGCACTTCTAGCCCGGCTTCCTCTTGGCGCGTGTGGCCAATTAGATTTGGCATTATGGTCATATTGTACGGGATATCCTTGCAAATGGATATGGTTATGGGTTCACATCGATTGTGATGGGGAAACAAATCAGAAGACATTGCCGACGATGAGCCTGGTAACACCTCGACTCCACTATGATGATGGTATCCGCCACTTCCGATATTTGAGTCGTAAATCCTTTGAACTCCACCACAATGGGCGAGAATAGCACAGAACACAAGCAAGGAATTTTCCATTGCTGCGGATGGGAACACTTTTTATGGTAATTGAAACACTTGCCACTTCAAAATAAATCTGCTATCAACTTTGTATACAAAAAACTATTGAATTACACTTGATTGAAGTGATGAGTGATTCCACTTTCACTCACATGCATATACTTGATTATAATCATAATTGCAACTGTAAACATCCGGCGAGCATTGTTTGGCTTTATCGGGCGATGATTGCCGTTATGTTGGCGAATTATTGTTATCACCGGAAAACCGTTGTATTATTTTTATTAAACAATTTTGCGAGCGTAAACAATCATAAAGACGGGATGGAAACAAAGCAACATCACTTCGAATAATAACTGTTCGTTCAACCGACCGTAAAGCGACAGACACAAACTCTCACTTCGAACGACATTCACCAACTGAATTGTTAAATGAACTTTTGTGGGTGAATGTTTCGAGTGATTTATTTTATTTTATGTGCCAAAAACTGAAGAGAAAGAAAAGGAAAAAAGGTGAAAGAAAAAATGAAAAATGAACGAATGAATAGAATAGATGAACTAAATTTATTTATATTTACTTTCGAGTTGAGTGAGTATTGAGTAGTTTGTCATTTGTGTAGTTGTATATTCTATAAAATTATTGTTTTTGTTCATTCAACATTACATCTTTAATTTACCTTTCATTCTTCCATTTTTATTTTCTGTTCTGTGTGAAAAGAGAATATTCAGTGTTTGAAGTTATTTGGGAATTTATTCTTTCGTTTTCAATGGTAAATATCATAAACATTTACATATTTTTAAAAGCAAAATCGAATTTTCAATCTTCACGATTGACGACATGTCGCTGTCGCTGTGTTTTTATTTTTGTTTTGCTGTTTTTATTAGAGTTCATTGTTCATTTCAAAGAAAATGCCGGTTTAGTTCTCTTTCTCTCTCCCGCAAAGAGCAATATAGAATAAATAATATTCAGTGTGGCCACTTTGCTGAGTTTGCAGTAGATTTGCAGTTTTCGCTAAAAATAAATCCTCTGATTTGTTTGATTAAAGTTTTCTCAAACATCCGCTAAAAAGCTCTAAACCGCTCTAACTGGCTGAACACAATGAGCTGGAACGGGAGACGGAGCTGGAGCTGGAACAGATGTCAAAAATGTTGAATAATGAATATACACAAATTCAATGTTGCGAACACAATGGGACGCAGCTGCAGACGGAACAGACGGAGCTGCGATACGGAGACGGAAAGGTTGGTTAACTTTTAATAAGAACGTGCAGGTTTTTGACATTTCACAAAGAAACAAATGGAACACAACAGTAGTGCAATTTTTTTTGAAAGATCTTTGATAAGGTACGTTTGCATCATTAATATTTTCGGTAGTTTCTTCTTATTTTTACAAAAATTGTAAAAGGTGTATATCAGTAGGGGAACGATGTAACGAATGGAAGAATGAAAGATTTAATATTTTAAGGGTTGAGTTGAGTTAAGGGTTTCTCGTTTGAAAAAGAAAATATTTGACATGGTCTAAAAATAAAAACTTTAAAAATTGATTGTAGAACATATGGAAACAGGACAGACACGTACGTTGATGTTTACACTGATCTTGATTATCACGATTTCCAATACTTTCATATATCTATATAAACTGCGTTCTTTCAAAAATTATCCATTACCACAAAAGAAAAATATGATTGGGCCTCCGCACACGAGACAGCAGAGTGTGCAGGCGGGACGGCAGAAAATTTTCTACCAGGTTTGGAGGTACACACACAACTTTTCATTTTGAGGACTGCACAGAAATACAAACACATTGAAATATGGTTCATGTATAAACAAATTTCTTCCAGCATAATTCATCCCGTGTGGAGTGAAACTGGTTTTCATTCCGGCAGAACTAGTCTCGTGTGCGGAGGCCCATTGGGAGTATAAAAACTCTGGTTTTTAGTCCGTGCTAGCATTTTCTTTCGCGAACGAGAAATGCCAAAGCTCAACCCAAACATTTTTTTTAATTTTCATTCAATTCGTTTTTGTGCCAAAAAAAGAAGAAACAAAGAAGCGATGTAAACAAGGTATTATAATAAATAGGCTGATATCCGACTTATGTCAAAAAAACTGCACAGCGCCATTGTGGGCAGTTGCAAGCTGGGACGTACGTCCTCGTTTGTCAGCTAATACGCATGCATCTCCATATTCCAGCTCCGTTTTTGCATTGTGTTCGCCCAGTAAAGGTGGAGGTTCATTTTGGCCAATAGTAAAGCCATAATATCGTTTAAGAGAGCAAGTTTCGAATCACTTTAGGAAGTGCTGCTCGCGCAGTGTACTTAAAAATGTTAAAAGGAAAACAAATAGTTTCTTGTGCGCCCGTTATTTATAAGAAACCTTTCGCTACTTATAACAGGTCACCTAGTTTTTTGGCTGTAAAAGTTCAAAACTGGACCGATTTTCATGATTATTTTTTAAATGTTCGTGCTTACGGCGGATTTTCGATAAGAAATATTTAAATTATCCCCATGTCAGAATTCAGATAGTTTTTTTTAGCTTTGAATGCTGAAAAAAAACGTTTTTTTATGAATAATCCTTCATATCTTTTTTACCTCACTTTATTGAACTCCCGAATTTTTTTATCGTAATCTACGCAAAAGAAGGAACAAATTAGCATAAAAAAATCAAACAGTTGATTTTTTCAACTTTTACAGCTTAAAATAAAATAAGTGCTAAAATCAAAATAAGTATTAATGAATTTTCTTTATTATTTCATATTTTTTTTATTAAATCCGCAATCAAAATGAACATTAAAAAAAACGTGCAAATTCGGTACAGTTGTGAATTTTTTTACAGCCAAAAAAACAGTGTATAATAACCGAAAAAATACTTCCAATTTACAACATCATTTAAAAGTACATATTTTTAAGGACGAATCCTATACAGACGATATAAGGAGTTATGGAAAATGTTTATAATTCCCACAACAAAAAGGGAGGTTAATCTTCGACTGTAAATCAAGTATAAAATAAACTTCGAAACAAACTTAACGTAAATACTCTGAAAAATGTTATGTTTCTAGCGAAAGAATAATGTCAAAAACGGTTTGACATTATTAGATTCTTAATAAAAATAAAAAAATAAAATGACAATCAATTACGTTCAATGAATGATTCACCTGTCTTTAACTGCAGATGTCAACTTTTTCAATTCAAATGTTTTTCCGCTTTCACAAAGCACATAGCTTGCACTGTTATGAAAAAAGAAATAAATCGTCTAGGTAGATATTGGGAACCAAAGCCACTCATAACAGTGGTTGACCCTGAAGCAAAATTATTAGAGACGATAATTGAAACGGTTCGTCCAGGAAAAGTTAATTATAAGTCAAAAAATTGCCAATAGTCTAAAATATGGGAAAAGGCTTTTGAACTGGCCTTTTAGGAGTGTAGAAATATTGTATTATCTAAAATTGTATTTTAAGGTGTCAATGGCTCAAGAAAATATGTCCACATATATGGACACATATATATTTGCACCTAATTATGCACAGTGAAAAAAGTCATTTGAATTGGATCTTCCAACACAACCAAAAAACGCAAACACACCAGCAATGTTGAAGAAGAATAGTTTGAAAACAATCGTGCCATAGTGTAAAATTAAGGTCCACAGACACGTGATCTTATACTTTAAAGAAAACAAGAAATACAAATAATTCACGCCGTTGGGCAGTAGTTTAGATTATAGATAGTAGATTGAATCAATGCAACGCCGCTGACCCTATATTAACAAACAAAAGTCACGCAACCAAATATTAAGTACCAACAATATGTGTATACCAACAATACTATTCTTTTGCCTACTCGTTTTTACGAAAATGTTTAATTTTCAAGCTGGGTTTTATTGTAATCAATTCAAAATAATTGTTATTATTGTTTCTTAAAGTTTACAAAACATAAATTGGGTACAAAATATGCTCTTTTTAATCCAATACCATCATTTCGACCACAGCTTTATCCTGAAAATATTTAAATTATTTTAGAATACAAAATTGTTTGATTCGCCTATTATGATAATGAATTTTTTTGTTGCAGTCTTTTTTATCTTCATCATATTCATTTAAGTTTGAAAAATAAAATCGAGGTAAATACACAAAAGACTAAGAATAAACGCATTTAAAGTTCCCATTCCTAATCAGTCGGACTTCTCGAAATTATTTTGTTTAGTTTAAATGTATATTTTTTAAACTTCTGAATGAATTAAATAGTAAATGAAAAAGTCTGCATTTCAATGTTCTTTCACATTTTCTTGTGACGTGTGTGCTAAGCCCTCTTTTAACAAAGAATTTGGTAAGTATTGTTTAATTTAATCTATATCTATCTTCAAATGGTCATAGAATTAAAAAAAGAACACATTAGATTTCACAATAACCCTGAGGCTTCTTTTGGTTTAGAAAAATTGTAATTTTGATTTTAAAATGACGATTAAATTGTAAATCAAAGTCGCAAAGTTAAACTGAAATAAGATGAACATAACATACGTGCCTTTTACGAACTAACTATTATGTGCAATGTATGAAAAGCAAATACAAATTTATAAACTATGGATTTCTGGTTGAGATACGACAGCACTGGCCATAGTATCGAAATGAACATTTAGTTACAAGTGTACTAGAAATGAAACAGGTTCATTTGAGCAACATTCTTAAATGAACTTGAGTCGAAATAGGACACTCAAAAAATAATACTCATAATTTAAGTAAGTTTGCAATGGGCAGGTGGAAGCGCAATTTGTGCATTCGCATTGTTGCCATTGCATATTTTTGACTGTGTGGCTCTGGCTTATAATAACACAAGCAATTTTGTTTGGATTGCTTCGTAGCAAATATAATTTATTAAAGCCAAAGCTATTCAGTCACAATCTTCGGTTTCCGCATTAAATTCACCAAAGTTAATCTTCCTCCACTCGTCATTTTTCTTTTACCACCCTTAAAATATACGCAGAATTCGCAGCCATTGGATCGGACTGAAATTAATGTCTAGGCGTATGAAGCTTAATTATGCATCAAGCATCCTTCGGTCGGATTGATACACAGAGACCGACACACGATGATAAAGGAGAGTTATTATAACCCCCAACAGCCAGGCTCCAGGACTCAGGTGGAGAAAATCGTTTATAATAAATTTAAAAACATACTGAAGGAATTAATTATATTTATTGGTTGGCAAGCGGAAGAATGGAAAATCGCTGCAAGAGAGATTCCTTGTATGTATATACGAACAGCATTTTATGACCACCTATGGTTTGGTTTCCAGGGTGTATTGACGGCCGCATTGTGCGGAATAGTGTTTACCCGGAACTCCGGGAAATCTTCCTTGATGTTCCTCTGTATAGTGAGATTTGCAATGTACCTGTAACACTATAGGTGTACCTACTATAGCTTGGCACTGAGATTCTTACGTGATGTCGAACCACCGCTCCTGTGGCCTAGTGATTTCCACCGGATTAATCTTTAATTTTAAACAGGGGATAATAATTAATTCAGAGTCGTCGCCGTGTCGTCTAAAGGCAGAAAGTACAACATGGATCATTCCGCGGAACTCGTTAAAAATTAATTCTGCCTGTGCTCTTGCGTTTCGATTGAAAACTGTGGGATAAACAATCATCCTTTGCTTCCGCCTTTACTGTTCTCATTCCCCCATAGCTTCAGGGGGTTGCTTTTTAATCATGGGTCGATTGTAATTGTGTTGTCTCTTTGAATTTCATAATTCTCATATTTTGACAAGAGTTCATGGAATATGGTTTGTATTAACCCTGAGGGTGCAAAATAAGGGGAAATAGCACAAAAAGGGCTTATTGTTAATACCATGTTACAATAAGCCTTAATAACTCTAGAAAAGTCTGAGAAACAAAATATTTTATGGCTTCATTTGGTGCTTCCACGTTATAAAAATATTTATGAGCCCATGTAATGAAAAGGAACATATTAAAAAAAAAAAGTAAAGTTTAAATCAATTCTAATAGTGATTTATAAATGTATCTAAAATGACCGATTTCGTCATCAACCCCATCATAAATTATGTATCCTAAGGAAGGATTATAATGAGAAAGTATAGATAAATTTATAAGTTTACGAATAAGCGTTTAATCCCTTAATAACAACCAGGAAAGTCCCTTCAATATACTTACTCTGTAATTATAAATTACTTTTATATTTCGTCGTTTGCATAACAGCTTCTGGGCCGATAGAATGGATTAAAACAATACTGGCGTATATTCACGTCCTTAGCAAGAGTAAGAAATATGCCTTCCCTCAAAGTCGCTTTGTTGATATACTAATACTAAGGTAGGCATTCTAAAAATATAGGTCACCACCCAGACCATTTCTTAAGTAGGGATAAAGAAATATAAGACAGCATTATCTAAGGAAAACAATTGAAACATAAATCATAGAATATAGAAGAACCACATGCGGTTAAGTCTAAATTTTAAAGCAAGTATTCAGGCTATAAGGTAGTATATTTATTAAAAAGAAAAAAAACTCAATGCAAAAAAAAACGTCTCTTTTTTGAAATAAAACATTCCACCAACCAGTATTGCCACCATGGGCAATATAATAGGTTTTATCCATCACTTTTTATGGCTAAGACTTTAATTTGAAAAAGTTGGTAATTTGTGATTAATTTATATAGGTATGCCTATCACCTTATCCGAGAATTTTTAATAGGTATTTTGATATTTTTTATTTTTAAATGTAAAACAATAAACATACATTTTTTTTTAATTAAAAAAATATATTTTTTTAAAAAATTCGCCTTTAACGTAAGATTCAAATTAAGTAATACATATCCCATGTCACATAGAGCTTCAAGTTCTAACGCGGCGTTAGAAAGATTTTTTTTTTTAATTATTGTATGCTTGGTGAATTAAGTCATTTTGAATTTGTTGTAGAAATTTCTAAATTACTTTTTTGACTTATTTTGCGTCATTTAATATTGTTTTAAATATAACCTAATTTGCGTTTAGTGAGAAAATGAAAGTCGCGCTCCGGATAGCTTTCGTTGTCTAAGGCCGCGTCAAAAAAATGTCAATAATAATCTCAACGCCGCGTTAAAAAACACGTTTGTTTGACGAAGCCTTTATTATTGAAAAATGTAAACATAAAAACGTTTCTTAAAAACCTCTTGCTTTAAAAAAAAAAAAACAGTGTTTGAAAAAAAACAGGAATTTGTCCCATTCTGTTTAAAAAAAAAGCTGGCAACACTTTATATAACTCCCTTAAATAAAACAAAAAACTCCCCTTTTATTTCAAAGATATTTAAATTTTGTTTTTGAAAGCCTTTGAAAAGATTGTATGATGAGGTTGGTTTGTTCTTAGGGGAAGCTTTACTTCGCTCGATTGGACCTCCAAAGGAAAAAGTACTTTTTTGAACAAAATATTCCCTTATAATTGTGCTAGCGAATACTCCAGGTATCAAATGGTGTCAATTTTTTGAAAAAAGATCGTAATTCCTCTTAGCATACATCACCGAATAAAATTTAAAATATCGTTAAGAAAACTACAAGGTTTATTTTCGGTTTACATATACATATATATGAGTATTGATTGCTCGAAGTTCGTAAAATAGTTTTGCAACAAAATTACATCATTGTATTTTTTAATCGCATGTATATATAAATAAAATAAAATGTATTTCAAATCGGTTGTTTATTTGTCGTTTTTATTTTTTTTTTATATTTTTCTAAAAAAACAAACAAAATATTTCAAGAATACAAACAACTTAAAAAGGAAACTTACAGTGTCTAGCAAAAGCCAAGGTACCTCTCTCTCATTTTACTTGCGATTATATGCACTATAGGGGAAGTTTAGGATTCGTGAATATAAAAAAGTTGAGATGACAATCAAAACGACCTTACGACCTTCTCTATGGTTTAAAAAAGTTTGTGACAAGAAATGCCTGTCAGTCTGTATGATTGTATAACTAACTGCAGGCTAAACGGCTAAAGAGATTGCCTTCAAATTTGGGATGTGTGGTTCTTTTGACATTCCTCAGAAATGTTTTTGAAAATTTTATTTTTTAGGGTTAAAAATAACGGTACCTGCCATAAAACCGTTAAAGAAAAGCTTATTTTTTTCGAAAATAGCTCCAACGATTTTGATGAAAATTTTTGAGGGTATTTAAGTAGGCATTAGTTATTATTTTATAAAAAAACTAATTTACCGGAAAGGTCCTTTAATATTAATATTAATGCATATTTTTTTCGAAAATTCAATATTTTTAAAAATTATCAAAAAAAATTATTTTAAGTTTTATGAACTCTTAAAAACTACATACCATAATCTCAAAAAAATAATTTTTTTTTCAAAAAACTAAAACTAAAAAAACAAATTGCAATTTTCGAAATACCTACATACTTTTTTCAAAATATTATTTGAGACGTGTGATGGCGTACTCCATTTTTTATTTAAAAAAACGTAGTGTTGTGGTTTTGGCACTTTTTATAAGTTCGAACCGTGTGATTTTTTTACGTTAAAATTAATTGTTTCTGTCAAAGATCTTGCCTTCAAATGTGACTAGGTATAAGAGCAAATACTTTTGGCCCAGTCGTGGCCAATTTTACTTGCTATTATAGTTACTTTAATGCAAGTTACATATGGATTCGTGCAGTTTAAAAACATACACATATGGTTTAGTGGAAAAATTCTATGTCTTTTTGTACATATATAATATCGAACCACAGCGAAAAGCCGAAAACAGTTGAACCAATCGTCTTTGAATGTCTCTTAATATTTTTCAAATTTTGTTCGACACTGTGATCGTACATAAGAGCAAGTACGTGAGACCCAGTCGTTTAATTTATTTTATAGTGTTTTACAAAACATTAAAATATTTTTTTTCGTAAATAAATAACGAAACTTTCTTATAATAAACTTTCTTAAAATAAATCGCTTCATTAATTTTTAATAATAATATTCTGTCAGCCAGTGCAAGAATATGCATCGGAAACAAATATGTATGTAAAGCTAATTGTGCTATCGACGGCGAAACAATTTATTGGCTTAGGAGCCAGTTATAGCTATCATTGAAATGCATCATTGAAACAAATCATTGGAATTTTTTTGAGAGATCAAGAATAAAGGGATTTTCGTGTAATCGGTGGCCAATTCAAGCGTGAAGTAGATTCGCCATTTTTGGGAATTGTCTTAGCGGAATGCTATCTACTGTCTTGCAACTGCTCAATAGCTTAATAGGTAACTATTGCTATTTCAAAAAAGAACTCTCTGTTTATCTACTTAATTTGACTGATTTATTAAGTTTGAACCTAAAATCACTAAATTTAAATAATTTGTTTAAAAATTTGATTACAATAGTAAAAAATGGGCACGACTGGGTCGCACGTACTTGCTCTTATGTGCCTAATTACATTGGAAGGCAACAACTTGGACAAAAACAAATAACATTTACGTTGAAAGTAATACAGTTTAAACTTATAAAAAGTATTAAAACCACAATACTTAACGGTTTTTAGTAAAAGTGAAGTACGCTACCATACGTCTTAAATAACAAAGAATTTATTAAAAATGTATTTCGAAAATTGTATTACAGATTTTGATAAGATCCTGTTTTTTTATTTTTTGCAAAAAAAATTATTTTTATATGTTGGTATGCAGTTTTTTAGAGTATACATGTGAATATAAAATTTAAAATATTTTTTTTGATTAGTTTTAAAAATATTGATTTAAAAAAAAAAAAATTCAAAAATTTATTTTAATTATAAAAAAAAAGTTATTCAAAATTTTGATACGCAGAATTAATTTGGTTATCTAGATCTTTTAAAATATAAAATTCGACAGAAATCTATACAGCCGTTACCGAGAAATCCAAAAATTTAAAAAAACCTTATATGAAAGGTCCCGTTAATGGAATTTTCCCGTATATGTGGTTCTGATCAAATGATAGCCAATACCAAAAAAAAAATCTTAAAAAATTTCATCCAAATCGTTGGAGCCGTTTTCGAAAAAAATAAGCTTTTCCTAAACGGACGTATGGCAAGTACCGTTATTTGTAGCCCTAAAAATAAAATTTCAATTTCCCCTCTGAGGAATGCCAAGAGATGCATACATACTAAATTTGAAGGCAATCGCCTAACGCGTTTAGGCTGCAGCTCGATATACACCCGGACAGACAGACAGACAGACGGACATTTTTTGCCAATGACTTTTTTAGGCTTCTCTATGATCGTAATGTCATGTTTGATTGTTATCTCAATTTTTTTATATTCACGAATCCTAAACTTGCCTTATAGTCCCTTCCTATAATCGCAAGTAAAAAATGTCATTTGATATTTTTAAATTCTGATTCAAAAAGTCTTGCTCATATCCCAATTCCGCCTTTGTGTTGTTATTTTATGATAAGTGGATTTTAACCCAAGTCGTCCCTCAACTTAAATGTTACTATAAGAATTCATATGTAAAAATTTGAAAAAGGTCAAGAATCTGTTATTGTATCTAAAAACAATCAAAAATATACGCTTCCATAGGCTTAAATTTAAATATTTTACCTCTCATCCTTATCCCAAACCAGGTATTCCATATGTTTAAATTGTTTATTGTAAAAAATCTGACCCGAAGATCATCTATTTTCCCCCAGCCTTATTTCCTTTATGGAAATCTTATAAATTTTCTGATTCAATATATTAAATTCCATATAAAAAAAAATAAGAGGAAAACGTACATAACAACATAAGAAACCACTGAATAAGCAGAAAAAACATAGCCCCAAGAAAAAATATCACTCGCAAGGTCCTTGGAATCCTAATTTGTTCAATGCCATACACAAACTGGAGAGTCGAATACCCAAAGCGGAACGAGTCCTTTTCGTTTTCCCAGTCATGTTCTCTGATTTACCAAAGCGAAAAACATAATCTTGTTGCAAATAAGTTTATCTATTCTCCATTTGTGAAAATCCTTTTTGTTGTTGAAAGCTAAAAAGGACTCTCATGGGATATTTGCTCATACACATTCTGCTATTTATCCTACAATAAGATCCGAACTTTTGAAATAACAATCGAAAAATAAAAAAATCAACCAACTTGTCGAAAGAAAAGGATTACCGGGATTCGAAGGAAAAAAGGTATAGAAGATGGCGAAGGATACCAATTTACCTCTTTTTGGTCTTGGGTAGTGCAAAGTGTGCTAAAGAAAAACAAAATGTTGACTTGAAAACTTTATTTTCCTGCACTAAATTTACGAAGAAAAAAAAGTTAAAAAAAGATACATGATTGGTAAGTTCTTTGGGTTGTTTTTTTTTTACTCACAAGGATGCAAAATACTTTCTATAAATCGATGAACCAATGTTCCTTCGATATCTCTGTGAAATAGGGAACAAAATAATGCAAAACAAGTTATAAGGATTCACCATGAATAAATCCATCCATCCTGGAGTTTCTTTGTTGGTGTTGTTTCTCTGGTGCCATAAATTCTTTAATGTCAGTCTTCTTGAGAGCAGGAAGAAGGAAAAAATTGTTTTGGCAAATTTGGATTCTTGGCAATTTTTTTTCTGTTTTCGTCCTCGTGGCATATGAGGATAATTTTAAGATGTCGGAAGGATGCTTCCTTGGATTGCTTGAGTGAACTAACATTGAATTATGCATTGAGTTTCTTGTTGGATGACGGATTGGAAATGTGAATGATTTCATGAGATGGAATTATGCAGAAGACGGAAATAATGTGCACCAAGGTATGTATGTGTACTTCAATGTAATGGGATGAATTAATTTCAATTCTCAACTGTATTAGGTGCAAAAGTTCAATAAAGGGAAAATTCTACGTTATTTCGATTAGATTGGATTTGGATATTGACCAAATGGAAGACCGCATACAGTTGAACGAAGTAAGAATTTAATCGAACAACGTTTGAATAAAAACCGAGAAAAAATGTAGCGGATCTTTCGTCCGCTATCAGTACATGATAATGAAATTCCTTGCCTCAGTTGACCAAGCAGCTCACACAAGGTCTTAACGCCCAATCCAACTTTGTTTTTAATCGGCCTACTTTTAATTGAAGGCCTACATTATCTAC
This sequence comes from Platycheirus rosarum, assembly GCA_963971375.1. Lineage (NCBI taxonomy): Eukaryota > Metazoa > Arthropoda > Insecta > Diptera > Syrphidae > Platycheirus > Platycheirus rosarum. The sequence goes on from OZ020508.1 coordinate 142,476,778, forward strand.
AAAATACAAGCAAATACATATTTGAGGAAGGAAGATGCTTTTTCCATCTTCCAGTCACAATCAGTGTGTACAATCCACTTCATAGTCCAACCACACAATCTCTTCCATGTCCATGTCTCCTCGACAGAATTGCACATTTCATCCTTCTTTCCAACTCTTCAGCTGAAAGAGTTGCTATATTGCTAGTAGTAGGTGTGATCGTTTATGTTCTCTCTAAGTTAGCCAGAAATACATCTTCTTCCTTCGTATTTCTGCTTTTGCCTTCAAGTGATTATGTTGGCCAATCGACAAGTTAAACATAAACGGCGATTGGTATATTGTGGCGAAAAACAAACCCAAGACACGTTTCTAACAGATAATGCAACACCGATAGCAGAAGACTATAAGTACAGAATTGTACAAGGTGAAGAACATGCAACAAACCTACAAGCTACAAAAAACAAACTATTTTAATTGGAGACTTGGCAAACCTACCTCAGCACAATTATAAAGGAACTTTTACACATTTCCGTGTTCCAATAGCTTGCATGTGTGTTTGGGCAAAAAAAAAAAACAAAGTCCAATTGAGGATGAATTCACTTTTGATGGAAGATGGTTTTGGTTGGTTGAAGTTCGAAGTTTAGAGTGGCCAACGTTGTCATTTTGTAGAAGCTTCAAAATTTTGTTTCGGTTTGTATGGACATTGAAGGGAATTTCAAAGTCAAATACAATTTAAGTTTTAAGGTTCATAGCGGCATATAAAATGCTTTCCCATGCAATCTACTCAAAGAAATTCGGTTACTTTTTAATTACCGTGGCCGATGTGCCTCAAGGTTCAATACTTGGCCCTCTTCTTTTTCATATTATGTTAATATTGATATCCATTCGGCATTTGAGAATTATTATATACCACAAGTTCGCAGACGACGTCGAATACTGTATGTAAGCTGGGGGAATATCTCTTTTGACCTCCTTGTGGTTTCCCCTGGAAACAATGAAGGGAAATTAGTTGAGTCAAGCCAACATTCCTAGTAGGTTTTGTTTTATGTGAGTGTCACAAGGAATTGGTCATGATGAAAAAACAACCAGAATTCCTAGCAAGTTAGTGACTACATGTTTTAAAAGGAAGCTTGTTGATTAAGATCGCTCAAGGGAAACGAAGTATTTGAATTCGGCTGATTCCTGCTAACGAACACTTAAAATTTAAGAATACACTTTCTGAAGTGACACTGGCCTACGTAGATGACATCGACATTATTGTAATGACAACCTCATCATTTGTCGTGGGAATCAAGATCAAAATCAATTCCCTGACAACTAACATGAAACCCCCAAACAGCATTCAATTACGTTTTGGGGACCAATCCTACTAATGATTCTCCAGGTGAGCTGTGGTGAGCTTGGATTTTGCCAGTGTACCAACTTTAAACCTCCATATTATGTTTGATAAATATCTAGTCAGTCAATAAAATAAAATTCGGCCGGCATTGGTGCAGTAGATAAGATGTCGGAGGTCGTCAGTTCGATACTCAGATTGAGAAGATTTTTTTCTAACTAGTGCAAATTAGAGCCGCCTGTGAGTTTTAAGTGAGAAAATAGTCATCTAATTCTCGATCTACTGCGCCGACAAAAAATTCTTTCCTATTTTTCTAATTCTTCTAACTAGTGTTGTGCAACGTCATGTTAGTTAAAAATATTGTTATTATTATTATTATTATTGTATTATTATAAACGAACCTCGGAACGTAGTATAGTAGAACATGAATTTGAAGTAGTGCAATCCTTTAACTACCTTGGGTTAAAATGGCCGATTCTAGGTACAAAAGGCACTCTAATCTCTTAATCACGTTCAAGACGAATATCTTACGAAGAATTGTTGGTCCCTTATGAGAGGCGGGTTCGATTACCGAGAAGATACAATCATGAATTATATGTGATGTGGTGAAAAAAAAATAGATTTCGTTAGCCTTGACTGGAGCACCTATGCTTACGTTGAGAGCATAGCATAGACCAAAACGCCCGAAGCTTTTGGATGGTGTCGGCCAACGATCAGGATGTTTGGAAGAATTTGTTGGAATGCAACCTGGAGTGGATTCCAAAATCGAAATGTTGCGTTGATGCTGATGATGAAGTAACTTCACCACTTGTGGTGAAGGACTCCCACCAAAAGTGAGGCCAAAGTGCATTGGCATCTCCTTAAATCCACTCTGTCTTTCCTAAGCTCGCACTGTGTTTACTGACATCCAAAGGGTAGCCAAAAATCCCTTATTATACTTTATTATTATTATTATTATTATTATTATAAAAAAAAAGTTTTGGTGCAGAGAATTAACTCCATTACAAATTATTTCCCACTGGACATGTTTTGTTCATTTAAGACTAATCTCTTGGTGAGTTATGTCCCTGCGATTATATAGTTTATTCGATTCTTCTGTCTTTTTAAATCCTTCAGTTTTGTCTTATTTCATATAATGTAACAACATGTAACAACATTTTACATTTAAACTGCTCCCACGGAAAACGTACAATCAATTTCAATTTTTAATCTACCAAATTTGTTGACTTAAAAAAAGTATTGAATAAAATAATCAACCAACATATTTTTTTTAACTTTACTTTCTAACCGCTGGTCACACTGAAAAACATGGAAAGGTGCTAACAAACAAAAACAACATTGGATTTAGGCTTTCGAAGATCTTACGAGTATCTACAACAAGCTAGAGGTTCTGGCTTGGGTCTTCTAATGTCAATTAAACGCAGCTCTGCCGATTGCCGAACGTTGCTGTTCTTTTACACTTTTGCTCATCATTTCTATACTCTTTCCGCCACACCACACCAGACATCAGACACCGACTAAAGCTATAGGAAGCACACGAATGGTCTTGGTGGAGAATTCTTGATCTACGAGTGCAAGAATCTTTGTTTGTGCAGAACTGACACACGGTAGTAATAAATTATCGGAACTATGGTCCTTGGAAGAGTATCCGACAGTGCGTTAGTGTCAAACAAGATATTCTCTATCCGCGGGCCATTAGGAGGACCAATGCCCGATGCCGGCCGGCCGGCAGAATTGCTATTCAATGGTGGTGGCAGTCGGATACAGAATACGGCAACATTTTGCTGCAGGGCTAGACTTCAAACAACAAGAAAGTAATTAGTAGAATTGTGTTGAGGCTTAAGTGTTTTTGTTAGTGGAAACAAATCGGAGGGGGATTGTTTGGCAAGTAAGGAACCTTTCTATATGTGAGATACATTTATAAGTTTCTTTCTGTTCAGCGCCCATCATCCGGTCCAGCGTTGACAACTTAGCTTTTGGATTTATTTGTGCGTGCCATCATCTGATGGAGAATTTTGTAAATTTATTGGCAGTTTTTGTTGAAAGATAGATTATAAAATGAAGCATGATGAGGACATTGGAAACTCAAGTCGAGTCGAAGATTTATTCTGATTAAAGAGGCATTGTGAATTAATTAGTTTTTTTTCCACATGGACTTGGAGACATCGTCACATCGATGAGGTCTTTTTATCAGTATCAGTAGAAATTAAAGAACACGGATGTACCTACCGTTTTCAATATTGTTGTTGATTAATTATATTAAATGACATTTGGCGGATTTTATGGATGTTCTTTGGGTTGCTGGATTTATTAAGCAAAGTTTTCAGCATAAATTTAAAAAAATCCAGCATCCTTCAGATGTAAGGAAAATTCAACTCGCTTAGTTGAGTCATAAACGTTATTGATCACAAAACTTAGAGGTCGTCCCCACAGGATAAGCAAGTAGGTACCTCCTCAAACAACTTTGCAAAGCATGGATGTGAACATAAATCTAAACGAAATTTTTATATCCTCGTGTTGCATGGCATGGCTTCGATACCAATGGTGTCTTGTAGCAGATGTTTTCATCGCTGTTGGGATTTATTTCTTTTTTCAAGAATACACCTTTAATGCGCCCTAAAAGCATATAAACTAACAATATTGCAATAAATAAAACACATATAGAAAAGACTGCAAGCGAGATATTTTTATTTAAAATATATAGTCAGCTTGGAACGTTAGGTAAAGGTACGTAGTTTAAGCAAAGATGGCTTGAGGTCAGTGTATGCATTGTATGTACATCCACTAAAATATTCACCGGAAATAAATTTAAGCATTTTATTTTGATTTTGTTTAGCTAATCAAATTATGTACCTACATATGTAATAAGTTAAATTAGAATTAAAATAGGTTATTCTAATTACTTATTAAAAATACTTAAATGTGCTACAGATCCTTCCTTTAAAATGGATATAACCAAAGAACATCGATTTTTACTTGCGATTATAGGTGCTATAATGCAAGCTATGCATTCGTGCAGATTAAAAATTTTGAGATAACAAACAAACATGACATTACGATGATAGAAAAACATATTTGAGTTACTGGAAAAATTCTGTCCGTCTGTCTGTCTGTCTGTGCGGATGGATTTTGGACTGCAGCCTAAACGGTTGGGCCAATCGTCTTCAAATTTTGAACTTAAGGTTATTTTGACATTCTACAGGGGTTTTTTCAATTTTTTTAGCTCAAAAATTAACGGTACCTGTAATAAAACCGTTATGTTAAAGCTTATTTTTCTCGAAAACGGCTCCAAGAATTTTTATAAAAAAAATGTATGTACTACTGTAGGTATGCATTATATTTTGTTGAAAAAAAAATTAATATGGTGGGCTAAGAACGGTACCTTCCATAGGACCGGTTTTTTTCGTCGATTTTCTTGAAAACTGTGATCCGATTACAATCAAAATTGATATTCAATAAGATGTATGTAGGTAAGTAAGTAAGTAATTTTGCATATTTTTTTTTTCGAAAACTTTTTTTTTTGTATTTTTAATAATTTTTAAACAAATTTTTGTGGTAAGTGATTTTTTTAAAATTTTGTTTTTAAATGAACGTTGTTTTTGTGCTTAAGTTTGTATTCTTGAATTATTTTTTTTATTATTTTTTTAAAGTTGTTAAAAAAACAGTTTTATTTAAAAAGGGCTCCTACGATTTTGAAAAAAAAACACATTTTTTTTAAATTTCCTAAAGAAATAATATGGCGTTAAAATTATTTCACCCAATACAATTTAACTTTATTCGAACAATCAAAAGTCAAAAAAATCGAATAAACGCTTTGATGTTCACTTTAATTTTCTTTAATTTTATTTTACAATGTGACCGCACATATGAGCAAGTACGTGCGATCCAGTTGTGCAATTTATTTAATATCATTTTTAAATTATCCATTCCTGGAATTGAAAAAGAAATTGTATCTCAGAAAGGAGAAAGGACAGCTCCAATCTGGATTACCAGTCTTTAAAGTATTAACATGTTATTGGAAAAAGTCATTAAAGAATTTTGTCTCTGTCTGTAAGTTGCTGAGCCCGCCGTTTCTGATCGATATCCGATGCAACAAAATTTAAAAGTCAATGCGCGGGTGCCTGTCTGTTTGTTTTTGAATTAATTTTTTTTACTAAATGAAGTAAAAATGATTTTAAGTGATGGAAATCTTTATTTGGATCTTTACATTTTTGTTTGTTAAGTGGAAAATATGATATCCGGCAAGTGGCTGCCGCCAGTGTTGATCACATTTTTAACCGTTATATGGCTTTTTCCATTATTTTCCGCAAGATTTCTGTTGATAACTGTTCACCTTCCTGTCCAATAATCTTCTTAAGAGCTGCGATTGTCTGAGGCTTGTTGGCATAAGCCTGCGACTTCAAGTACCCCCAAAGAAAGAAGTCTAGGATGGTTAAATCGGGCGATCTTGGTGGCCACACCAAATCAAGCCCCGATCATCCAATTCTAGCAGTAAAAAGTCGTTTATAATGGCCCTGTAGCGTTCGCCAGTTACAGTGGCCATATTGTCGGTGGCGTCCTAAAAAGCCTACGGCTTAATCACTCCTCCCGTGTGAACGCCTCACCTGACAGTGGTTTTGACTTGATGTAATGGCTCTTCGTGTATAACAAGTGGATTTTCAGTGCCCCAGATACGAAGATTTTGCTTATTGAAGTAACTGCTTATGTGGAAATGCACCTCGTCACTTATGATTATTCAGTGTTGAGATTGAGGATGGCTTGACAGTATTTCACACGCCACTGATGGACAGCAGGCATTAACTGATTTGTAAGTTTTTCACTAAAATTCGCTGTAAGTATACAGTCTGATACACCCCATTGCGTGGCCCGTCGGTTGTTTGAAGTTTCTTCGTTCTCAGCGACATCGTCAGCCAGAACTGCGATAATCTCGGCCGAACGACCAGTCCGGTAGTAACCTGTTCCAAATGCTAGCCAAGGGCTCGAATGTTTGCCCAGTTAGCGCGACAAGATTAGAAAATTGACGTCCAAATTCACGCTACGCTAACACCACCCGGACGATTATTGGTCAAAAAAATCAACCAAATTTCACGCTCTTGTGGATTATAGAGCTCCATTGCTTGTATATTTGTATAATGCAGTTGTCTAATTCACAAATGTAAAATATGTTTGACGTAAGATGCTTTTTGTAAAAATTAAAATTTGCACAACCTTGTATGTATAAGCTTTTTGAAATGCTCACTAGCAGAACTTTTGCTGTTGAAATTGGCAATATAACTTCTTCCAGAGTTTTCAACCTAGGAGTAGGACCTACCAGCGCGCCGTCCTGTTGAAAACGCATTCCGTTCATATAAAACTCAGCCCAAAAAAAGTTGGTAACCATCGACCTATAAGGTATCGGGTTGGCAATTGACGGTGAATGCCTAGTCAACGTCGTTCTCAAAGATATATGGGCCGATCACAACATCAGTTCAAAATCCACAACAAACAGTGACTTTTTCGGGATGAATTGGAAGTTCATGGATTTCATGTTGATTGGTATCTTCCCAAGTTCGACAATTTTGTTAGTTGATGTCATGTCATCCAAATATTGGCCTCATCGGTAGAGATAATTTTTCGATGAAAATTAGGGTCAGTTTACAACTGCTTCACAGCCCATTCTGCAAATAAAAATACACGTCTTTGTGTATGGCCGTTTACCTTCAGCTCCTGGGTAAGTTGATTTTTTAACGCCAAGTTGTAGTCTGTGAGTAGCCTAGTTCTTGTGAGCGACGCGAAACCAAATGCCTGAAATCTCTACCGGACGATGTTTGCGTCTTACGTTTCATCAGCGTACGGGGGTACTTAAACTTATCCACCACACTGCGCGAGTAGTTCTCTCGCTGGGATGATTATAGCCACCATAAAATAGGTGAAGCGCCCGGAACGGTGCCCGAACATAAAAGCCATTTTGAGTTGTTCGCAATTATTTGCACGTGTTTTTAACGGTATTCATGGTGATTTGGCAAACAGACAAGACAGACAACGATATGGCCGCTATCAACTGTCAAAGTTTGGAAGCTTCTATTCCATTCTATTCGATACTGCTTTGACTAAGCAAAGGCTATGAGGACTTTTGCATGTGTGGAGTTAACGCTCTTGAATCTTACATTACCGAGTCAGAAATTCAGTAGGAAATGTACATATTATGTATCTACATATAAATTATTTGTAAACGCTTATCGTTCGTAAAGTTTATCACGATATACATAAATGTTGTTTTTTTTTAGCCAGTTCACGCGTTTCTCGGAATTTCGTAGTGCTCAAGAGATGTCCTCAGTCATTTTTGATGGAGCTGAAAAATTTATCTGAACACAATTTCCCAGGAAACCCAAAAAAACTTTGTATATCTTTGCTTCTAACAGAGTTCTCTCTGACAAGCTAAAATTGAGCAAGCAAATCCAAAGAATATTAGGGTTAATTTTTTTGACAGAGAAGTTGAGATTTTTACTTGCGATTTAGGTACTAAAATGCAAGTTATGAATTCGCGCAAAAAAAAATCTAACAATCAACCATGACATTACGATAATAGAGAAGTTAAAAATAGTGGGTCCGGAAATTCCGTCCGCCTGTGTATGTCTGTCTGTCTGTTCGCGCCTCTACAGCCTAAGCGGATGGGCCGATTTTCTTCAAACTTGGTATTAAGTATTTTTTAGGTAGTATCTCGGTGGTGTTTTTGATTTTTGCTCTAGGTCGAAAAATAACGGTACCTGCCATACAATTTTTAACAAAAAGTTTGATTTTCTCAAAAACGGCTCCAACGATTTTGATAAAACTTTCAGGGTGCTATTTTTTACAACAGTACATATATCAGTTAGAACGAACTTTTTGAAATTTGTTCTATAACGGCACCTCTAATATAACCGGTTTTTTAAAATGCGGTTTTATCGTAAACTATAATCCCGATTTCAATAAAATTTTGCACACAGGAAGTCATTTATAATTCAATTAATATTGCATTTCAAAATTTTCAAAAACTTTTTTTTCGATTTTTTTAAATTTTCTAAAAAAAATTGGAAATATTTTGAAAATGGGTTGATTAAATTTTTTTAAATAATATTCTTAGATGAAAAAAACAGATTTCCTTATAATGACATACTAGAAAAAAATTTTAAATGTTTTTTCATGAAGTTTTTCACAAAAAAAAAAACACTTTTTAATAAAACTAGTCGGACGATTTTAAATATTTTTTTTTCGTTTGATAGACATTTAGTTTTCAATTTTTTTTGCATACTTAGTTTTTTCGAGAAAACTTTTAAGTTAATTAAAAAAATTAAAGAATTTTCTAAAAAAAATATTTTTTTTATTTTAATAGGCGAGTGGTGGCTTAAGGTGGCAATCACTGTAAAAGTTCAAAGTTTTTTTAAGATACCTTTGTTATTTGAGGTTTTATTACGGTTTTTTAAATCTACAAAGGAAATTTGGGCTAACATATCGTGATGTTTTTCAAATATCATTTTTTTTTAAATAATAAAATAAAAGCTAAGGTATACATACATACACATGCACATTTATTTGTGCAAACATTATGCTTCCAGGGGGAATAAAAAAAATATTTGTCAATACCTTTCCTTCCCAATTCCAAAAAATTACTTCCACCCTCATATCTAACATCAAACTTTACGATTGTCCGACCAAAAATAAGACATCATTCCCCATATCGCAATGCGACAAAGAAAAACCTCAATGTACCCCCGCCCCATTTTATACGATTCCATCAAATCCTATTTCGTAATCCCCAACCCTTGACTCGTTTATCGATTTTTAACTTCCCGAAAAAACATCTTTCCACCTTACAACTCCCTGGATTAGATTCAAAGCCTTGGCTGTGCACTTAAACATACATACATCATCACCACCCCCATACATCCAGACTCTGGATGTCTGCTTTTGTTAACCAGAATTGCGTGCAATATTCCTAGACTAATTCCAATTTCAACAAGAATACATGCTACGCACGTACACCGACAGGCATCACAAAACTTTCACTTCCTCCAGAAAATTTTTGCAGCAGCGATATGGTGTTTGGTATTTTGAATATGCTGAGTACAATGCATTTGTATGTGTGCTGAAACAATTTCAGTTTTCCTCTAATACATTGTCAAAGTTACCATCGTCACGGATTTAGGGTTGATTTTCGATGGACGCATGAAAGTTGCCGGTAGAAACGTTTCAGTGGTGGAATGTGGCTCAATTATTCCGGAATTGGTTGTCTCTCCATACAGGAACCCCAAATTGTGAGTTATGAGGGGCATTTCCAGCCCATTTTTCGTCCCCTTTGACCCTTTGGAAGACGTTTCCTAAGGGTTATTGCATGGTGACAATGACGACGAGTAAGGGTGGTGGCTAGTAGGTGCGATAATTGAAGTACGAAAAGTGCCAACATGATAAAACCTTACGCTTAACAATAGATTTTCGACGGATGTCTGTCGTCAAGGAAATACTACCACACGTTGCTATGTCAACAATGGAAAAGGAAGTCCTTTTATAGAAATTCCGACTATAAAGCACTTTCCTCCACTACAATGGGTGGGAACTAGGAAAGCTGATTTTGCAAATGGAATTTTGTCGTTGAATGTTTGACACATTGTAAAACGCAGATTTTGAAAACCGTGCAGCTATTTTGCTGTGATTATAAATTCCTAACACACACAATCTAGAAAAATTGGGGTAAAATAGACATTTCAGGTTCCCTAAAAGATTGACAGTTAAAGAAAAAACCGGAAACGCAATAATATAAAAATGGCTGCATTCTTTTCGATGCTAACTTCAAGTTTTTGAACTGTATTGGTTTTTTTAAACTCCATTCAAAAAAAATTACTTCAATACCTAGTTTTTCAGCAGCAAAATTGTATACTTAAAATAATTCTTAAAGTTTTTCATATATTTAATATTAGAAAATCTTTTGATTATTTAAAATCCGAGTTAAACGTTTTCCACGCATTAATTACAAACTAAAAAAAAAATCAGAACATATAATTATTATTTTAATTCCAGGAGAACTCCACCGATTCTTCTTCATGCGTAGGCACGCCATCAGCAACAATGTTAGACAAACTACTTGCACCCTAAGGGCGTTGCATTAAAACGTATGCATAAAAAGAAGTAGGAAGGGCTACCTATATCAGTCCGGATGATAGGTTAAGTGCGCAGAACCTGCTGCAATTCAAACAATGTTGAATTCTGCACGAACCATCACAGCTGGAAGCTGCAACAATTCTCTCGTCGCTGACTGTCCATCTCTTCAATGCAGTGTTCCTTGTCATCTCGTAGCTGAAGGAAACCTATCTTTGGTAGACTCATTTTGATTGAGTAATTTTATCGCATTTTAACAGGAGCGCGGCAGAGGGTAAGCACAATGCCCGCGGGATGACTATGGAGTTGACTGACTGCGACTGGCATGGTTGGAAAAACGTTAACATTCAACCGCATAATTTATACCTTCTGCGTTTAGCCGTACTACTTGCGTTTTCGCACTGCGACTCATGTTACCGGACACAAAGATGTTTTTTTTTTGCATTTTCAACTCTCCTGGCGATGCGACCACATGACCGACCACGACCGGTTCGGTATAAACGTTTAGGGCGTGTATAGCATATAGGGCCTTAACCAAGATGGCTTTGGCAGAGAAGACCTAGCTCATCGATATGCAACGCTCATTTGATTGGCATTAACGCTCGTGATTGGTTCATTTACCTGATATTTAAACAATTAACCTGCCAACAAGTTTGAATGGCAATTACCAAAGTTGGTAACTGATATAAATGGTTAACAATTATGTGACGCGCAGCATAGATCGTATGGCTGATTGTTGGGTGTTGGTCATCGAGACAGTTGGGTTAAGCTTTTGGCCTTATCCTGCGTTCCTTCTTCCTTTTATTTCTGGTCAAGAAAAAGATCGTGATGGTATACAATTTATTATGTTGGTTATGGTTAATCTTGTGATCACGAAGTATCGATTCTATAAGCCATCCTCATCGCAAATGACGTGAACAAAAAATTTTACTTGAAGGATGGAATATCCTTATGAGAATATCTTCGTTTTTTGTTTACAAATATTCAACATATATTGGAAACTCCATAATTGCTTGCGAAGACCCATCACATAAAGTTCTCTTTGACTTCTATAAAAGTGCCAGTACGCTACTCATGTTCATCGCAGTTCAAAACAGATGACTCCACTCATATCAAACTGACCAAATCTTGAATTAGCTTCGCAAACAAGGTACTTATCATTGTTATGTCCTAATGGTTGGCCATTTGTTATGAAACCACTCCGGCAAGTCCGAACACAAAAAAAAGTATGTTAATGAAGTAATTTATCTTCAAGTATACCAAAGTAGATGTGCGACACATGGTCCTTTGTTAGGTTTCACCTTAGAATGTTTTCAATCATTGAATGGAAGTCATTATGGCTTGTTAGTTTTTTTTTTACAACCATGTGGACAGTTCATTCAACTTGGATACACATTCTTATATTTGTGGGTATAAAATAAAGTATGAAAAATCTTTAGGTTAATGATACACAGTGTTTGGCACCTTTTTTTTGGCAATAAAAGAACAAATGGAGAGCTAATGTCTTGATTAGCAAAGGCCAAGAGCAGAAAAGGTGAAATGAAAAAATATAAAACAAGGTCATTTGTACAAGATCTGAAAAAAAGTTAAAAATATTGCATGGGAAAACGAATAAATTTTTCACTACTTAGGCGGCTTTCTAAAAAAAAAAGAAAAGAGAGATTCCCATCCCTTTGCAACTTTTCATAGTTGCCTGGTGCGCAGGATACATTTTTGACTATTTTTCTATAAAGATCGAACACCAACTTCCTCCAATGTGAATAAAAGGCAATCATGAAAACATAGTCCTAATATCGGTTGAAGCTAATATAGCTAACAAATATCGATATAGCTTACAAATATCAATATTTCTTACAAAACCCTTTATAAAATGGTATACTTATATGTATTTCCTTGCACATAGCCTAAGATAAGAAAACTCCGCCTATTCTTAGTCTCTTATTCTCTTTCACCAACATTGATTTCCAAGGTATAAATAAAAGTGTTCTGGAAATTCCTATCATTTTGTTATTTTTCATGGTCGCCTGGTACACAGGATACATTTTTGAATAGTTTTTATAGGAGATCCAAGACCAGCTTCCTCAAATGTAACAAGGGATCATGAAAACGTAGTCCTAATACGCGTTAATATGGATATAGCTAGCTTTGCCACACAAATGTAGATTTTCTATCCATTCACAGACTTGAAATTCCTAAACACTACACTACAAAGTTTGTCTGTACCAAAATTACAGAAACAATGTACTGAATTTAAAGTAAATACAGAAAAGTTCAATGCATTCAACGCTAATATGTATAATTTAGATATAAATAATGAAACAAAGTGACTTTTTTAATAAATTTAAATTTGTATTTATATTGAATTTTTTTATATTTTTTTTTTGTTTTTATTTTAAATAAAGGATATATATATATTTATTACGAGGTCAATTTTTTTTTATTAGACATTTTTTATTTCGTAATTGCATATTCATGAAAATATTCTTACGACAACACTGGATGTATCTCAAAACTATAGATATTTCTTTTAATTGCCCGTCCCTAAAGAATCTTAAAACCATTCTTCGTCTCTTTCACCAGCATTGACTTTAAACCTAACCTTATTTAAAAAAAAAAAAAAAAAAAAATAATATCAAATCCAAAAATTCAGTTTAAAAAGCTTAAAAATAATCCATTTAATTAAATTCCAAAAAATTTAAAATAGAATTAGTAAAACTTCGATAGGACTTTGATAAAACGTCGGTAATGTTTCTTAGTTTTAAATATGAATACTAATCATATAAACAGCCGATTTTTCAGTAGTAAAATAAACTTGAAGTTAAGTTCGGTAGAAGCTTCATAAGACTTCGGTAGGTTTCCCTTCAACATTACTAATCACGTTAGAGGAGTTCAGAGCCAATTTAGAACGAATCAAAACTAAATTTAAAATATTTTTTCGTAGTTTTTCAAAAAAAAAAAAACAGTTCGAACGATTCTCAATATTTTTTTTCCTCGATAGACATTTATTTTTACAAATTTGTTGCATACTTAGTTTTTCCGAGAAAACTCTTAAACTAATTAAAAAAATGAAAGAATTTTCGAAAAAAAATATTTTTTTTATTTTAATATATACATATATATACATATATATGCAGCTATTAATTAATTATCTAGCATAAAAACAAGTTCGTACGACCCAGTCGTGCATTTTTTTTTTAAATTTTATTGTACAATTTGACGGAACATTTAAACAAGTACATGCGATCCAGTCCGGAAAATATTTGTTTACGGCAACACTGAATATATCTCACAAATTAGTTTAGTTTAATTTATTTATTTAAAATTGTAACTAACACATAAATTCTTATAAGGTAGTGAAATCTTATGAATAATAGATACTTGCAAATTAAATAATAAATGATAACATTTGATAACATTTGTATATATACGAAAGTGAACTCAAGAGTTTTAAAAATCCAAGATACAATAAAAAGGATAAAAATAGGCAGAAAAAATAAGTAATGTCAAATTATAATTTCAGTTATTAAATGTTTAATTTTGGTTAAAAAAAGGAAATAGAATTTTTTTATTTGCTGTCCCTACAGTCTCACAAAACCATTTTACTTCTTTTTTACTAACATTGATTTTAAACCGAATATTTTTTGAAAAAAAACAAACAAAAATTAATTTTAAAAAGCTTAAAAATAGTCCGTAAATAGAACGTAAAGTTTCCATTTTTTTTTACGATTTGCAAAGAATAAATTCCAATATATAGTATAGCTTTTTACAGCCTCAGAAAGCCTTGCGGAAATTGTACAGCTTTTTTAAACTTTGTTAGAGAAAACTAGTTTTTAAAATAAAATTTCAAAATAGAATTCTGAAAAGCTTCGGTAAGACTTGAATAAATCTTCGATAATACTTCTTATTTTTAAATATAAATACTAATCATATAAAAAATATGTATTTCAGTTATTAAATATATTTAAACGAAACTTCGTTAAAGCTTCTATAAGACTTGGTGGGTTTCCCTGCTTTTGCAAAACATTAATAATCATAAGAAGTTCAAAACCAATTTTAAACGAATCAATCAATTTCAACTGCAAAAGTTCCCGCGGTGTGCATATGAATAACATCGAGATTCATGCAAATTTTGATGATACTTCAAAATAACAACAAAAATCTCAAATGGTTTCGGGTTAGTAAAAAAAAATTGTCAAACATTCATTGTGTCGTTTTTAGGATTTAGCCCATTTGCTTGGCTCTAACTTGGAACTATTAAAAGCAGCGTCTAGCCATTCAGATGTCAACACTTCATTCCATTTTTTTATTATGACTTAACCCATAAAACACACAACAGACACTATTTAATATTATTTCGACTTTTCATTTCCTTCTTATTCACATTAAGGGCTACCATTTTGGTTGTCAAAAGTATTGAACTTTTCATCACTTCATGAACTGTTAAATTAATTTTATATGGCAATTAAAAGCATTTTTTAACAAGAGGGTTTCTCCCGGTTGTCGGAAATTCTACACAGGAAAATATCGATATCACTTGAAAAAGATTATATCACATTGCCAAAGAGGGAAAACTCGTCGATGTCTATAAATAAAAAATTAATAAATTTACTTTCTTCATCTTTTTGATTTTATGAACATCCGTTAAAATTACCAACAAAATAATATATTGTTTTTTTTTTTAAACTATGTGCCTGTAAGGCATAATGCCTTTTAGAATGCAACGTGATGCTTTTAGGGGATAGATGCATTTGACACAGAATATAAACACAATAAAAAATATCAGAATGCACTTTAAATTTTTAGAACAAAATTTGGAAAGTTTGTTTTCAATCCTGAGTGCGGGTGGGAATGCAATGTGGTTTTGATATACTGTACCATTAATTTGGGTCACTTTCCTATAGAAAACATCTTTATTCGAAACGTTTTAAATAGGCAAAACTTCCCACAAGAAAATTACAGACCCGGAAGAAAATTTTTATTTAATTTCAAATCCTACACTCTAAACATACAAACCGAAGAAATATAATCCTTTCCATTAAAAACGATGAGATTTATGCAAATTGTAAAAAAATTCCATTTCACCAAAAATGAAAATAGTTCCCAGACAAATTTACAATCTAGTGTTCCCAGAGGTGTTACTACAACATCCCGAGTACATCATAACTTCTATAGGAACCAGAATGCACATCCATAAAATCATTTCCAGCTGCAGCCAGAATTTCGATTAATGCAAACTGCACATAATGAAAATGCCTTGGTTCTGCAAGTCGATAGATGAATACTTCCAAAGACTGCGCATACGTTTGAAAGCATATCCGAAGTCCGTCGGGCATTGGCAAACATCCTTTTCAATTAAATACACTTTTCCCGTAACAATGTTGGCTTGTCTCGATGTTTCTCACATTCCCTGGTGGTGGTGCAACAGCATCAATCTCACTGGACCAACTACGATGGAAGTTAATTAAATGCTCGTAGCCAGGACGCTGCTAGCTTCTTTTTTAGTTTGTTTCATATTTCATCAACACAATAAGATAATCGACATGTGAATGAACGAAACTTGTTGGATTCAGAAACTGTCTTTTAAAAAATGATTGATGTTATGATAGGAGGAGAACCTTGATAATGGTGGCATGAGGTTTCACCTGTTATCCCGATGAGAATGAGATTGATTTGATGTAAAGAAGGAAGTGATTCTCCGTTTCACCCTGAGTATCATCTATTATGCAACATTACATCTAGCAGCACTCTCTCACTCATCGGTTACTTTATACCGATAGATGAGGTTTTAATGACGCGGACACATCTTAGGATTTTACGAGCTTCAAGTAGCTGGATGAAGAATACGCCAGTGCCAATGGCTAATGGCGATTGATTGCAAAGCTAATTTTCATCAACGTTGCTATTATTTTGTGTGGTGGAATCAGGGCTTTTTGTACATATATGTTGTTGCATGTTGCTGTAAACTGTAAATGGAGCCTCGTGACAGGCGGATCAGTTGTGGAGACACCAGCTTGTCACCTAGGATAATTTTGATGTATTTATTAGCCATCAAGGTGGAGCAAGTCGTGTTCTGGGCAATAGGGAACTGTTTTTGTAGTTAATTGATTTTTTTATAAGCTAGAGAAACGATCCGAGGAAACCAGAACATTTAAATTGATTTTGTTGGTTATGGGTGATTAGCATATCAAAGGCACTTGCTTCTGTTGAAAATTATATGCTAAGTGGTTGTATTAAATCACCATTTAGTTGCAGATGGAAATAACAATGTGAAATAGAATTGTTCAAGATAAATGTTTACTATTCTATTAAGTTTTATGTTAAAGAAGCCACACGACAGCGCATCGCCTCATTTAAATCATTTTTCCACATCAAATATGGCGGTTAGATCCTTTTCGACCTTGGAGGAACATAAATCGTTTTCCATTGACATTCTCCACACAATGTAGACTATGGCAGGTATGTTCAAACTGGATATTTATACTGGACATCTATATAGCTCGTCTCCATTAATGCTTTTATATGCGGATTTAAAATCGATGAAATGGTAATGGGAATCGATTTGATGTTTGTGTTTTTACTTGCGATTATAGGGACTATAAGGCAATTTTAGGATAACAAATAAATTGCACGACTGGATCGCACGTTCTTGCTTATATGTGCGGTCACATCGTCGAATAAAATTTAAAAAAATAAGTAACATTAACGTAGAAAAATAACATTAACCTGAACTTAAAAAAAAGTGTCAAAGCCAATAAAACAACGGTTCTCAGTAAAAATTGAGTACGACATCACACGTCTTGTATAATAATGAATTTATGAAAAAAGTATTTCAAAAATTGTAAGACGGATTTTGATAAAAATCCTGTTTTTTATTTTTAGTTCTTTGAAATTTTCAATTTTTTTAAATTTTGGCATGCAGTTTTTTAGAGTTTATTAATATAACATGTTATTATAAAATTTAAAATATTTTTTTTAATCAGTTTTGAAAATATTGATTTTTCAAAAAAAAAAAAATCAAAAATTAATTTTAATTAGAAAAAAAAGTTATTCAAAATTTTAATATGCAAAATTAATTTGGTTACCTTGTTCTTTTCAAATATAAAATTTGACAGAAATCCAAAGAGCCGTTACCGAGAAAGCCAAAAATTGGAAAAACCGTTAATAGACTTTTCCAGTAAATTTGGTTCCAATCAAAGCCGTTTAGGCTGCAGCTCGTTATGCATACTGACAGACAGATAGACAGATAGAAAGACTACGATTCTACTAAGATGTTCTCTTCATCGTTTTTATAATCTTCAGTTCGAGCTCTGTAGCTTTCACAGTTTCTTTTTACCTTGTTGTAAAACATCCGAACTTCATTCCTGCAGTAACAGCTCTCCACTTCATCAATCGCACATTTCGCAAACTGCCTTTTTTCCTCCTGGGAAGTAGGTTTTCTTCTTTCTTTTCTGCTGGCAGAGCCGGCGAACATTTCTGACTTCTTTTGAGCAGCAGCACCTTAAATGCTTCCCCTTTAGCTGCATGTGCTTGCCGCTTGCGGGCACTCATCGTCACACCAACATTTTTATTGTGGTGGTCGTTAAACCCAATGCTTCTCTAATGTTTTTTTTTTTTTAATTATGCCAGCCACAGGTTCTTAATACTCGATGATGGCATTCTTCTTCTTCTTCTTTGGAAGTTTTTAGAGATTCATTCGTTAAAAGAACTGGCGATTTCTTGCGATTGCGCAGCCGTTCGATTTCAAACTTCCTCAGATAATTACCTCTTATTCTGGGTGTTGTTGGTCGGGATATCTCCAACCGTACTTTGGCTACAACGAGGTGGTGATCCAAATGAATGTTTGTTCGCAAAGCTCGGATATACATGATACTGAAGCAGCGCCTTGCGTCGTCGATCGTAATTTGATCAATCTGGTTAACCAGAACCAGAACCAATTGAAAGTTGATACCGCTGAGATCAAACGAATAACTCTTGCCGATCGCTCGTTCTTTGGGCTTAGAAGGCGATTGAGTAGTAAAAGCCCTCTCTCAGCCAACTAAATTGTCCCTTTATAAGACCTTCGTCATCCCAGTTCTGCTCTATAGTGCAGACGATAACAGAAAAATTCTCTGGGTGATATTAGGTCCCGTATGGATTAACGGCGAGTTAAGAAGGAGATACAACGAAGAACTTAAGGGGCTATACTGTGACACAGACCTAGCCAAACGAGTAAAAGTCCAACGCTTCAGAAGGCTGGGTCATATAAACCGGATGGACAACAATGCTCTGGTTCAGAAAATCTTCGAGTCCACCCTTGAGGGACGGCGCGGCGCGGCGGCGCAGTAGAGGAAGACCGAGACTCAGGTGGCGCACGCATGTGGAAGAGGACCTCAACCGACTTCACGTGCAAAATTGGAGGCAGCTAGCTATGGACCGGGCTGCCTGAAGAACCTTGTTGGCTGAGGCCCAGGTCCACCCCGGAATGTAGCGCCCCCTAAGGTATGGAAACGTAAAGTTTATAGTTGATTGATTGACTCCGTAGCAAAGTCAGTTATTCTGAATCTGTTATCGGAAGTTGCTTGACAGTTTTCCGACTATATCTCACCAAATTTCCTATTTAACACTTGAGTCCTACTAACGTTTTTTCTTTACAACTGCTCCAATTGAAATGTAAGTACTAATTCATCGAAGTAGAGATTAATCAATATCAAAAGAAAGAATTTTCCATAAGACTCAGCATAAGATTCAACTCCTAGGTAACATAATAATTACTTTCTCCGAAACGATGTAAGGATTGATCATTTAAATTTTGTTTTCTAGGTTTTTCGTATGCTACTAGTTAGAGTTTCCGTTACCGGAAAATTAAATAAATGGAAATCAATTTTTTTTTCTAGAAGATTTTTTTTTTTTTAGGGGATGAGTCCAGAATAGTAGGATAGATAAAAGCTTGACCAGTAGTTTTGAGAGCGTTAACGAGTACATATCCAAAACAATGGATGGATGATATACTCATCGAAACAGCGTGTTAGTGTAAATCTCATTTAATTTTCTTGCGACTGTATACGCATTAAGGACTATTGTAGCTTGATGTCTTATTTTTCGTACTAAATTCATTTTTCTCTCGAAATTCCAAATATCCCAACCATCAACTTATGTGCCTTAATTTTCTACCCAAATTAGTAATTACAGTTACATTAAATCCACAACCCAATCCACAACCCAATCCCCACCATTGTATCCCTAATTTACACAGCATTAAACACCTCATCAGAATCCAAAACCCTGGAAAGCAATTCGATTAGGTGCCAACGGATGTCATGCTTTGGCTCTTCTTTTATATATGTAAAATATATTAGTAAAGGTATAATAACAATGTTTCTAATCAATGTCCTGCCAATCAAAATCTGTAAATAATTGCTCATCATGGGGGACAATTAAACCGGAACCATAGTATTATCCCATCGAAGTTACACAACAAGCAATCATCTGCACCATGCATTGTCCTCCCGTTTATCCTCGTTGATTCAAATGTGGTCAGTTTAATTATATTCTCGCTTGGAAAATGTGATAGGGACGGTTGGTGGTAATGTCCTGCCAAAAATGATAATGGGGGGATGAAAGCATTTTGGCTCCATTTTATGAGACATTAGTATTTTAAGAAGTCAAAATAAATGTCGACGTATTAAATGAAAACAAAGCAATAAAGTAACTCTTCAATCAACGATGACACAATCCTTAATTATCCAAAAAATGATCTTTGAAAAAAATGTTACTAAAACTAATTTAAAATAAATTCTATCCAGAGGAAGCTTTGAGGGGAAACCTATACTGCCCGTTTTTGAACCTGTCAGCTGAAGCCATCGAATAGGGAGTCGAAAAATCCGACGATGCCTCCACATAAAGAATACCATATATGACAAAATATAACTGGAATTGCCATGTAGAAGTATAAACAACAAAATGCCTCGACATCCCAGTTCAAAAGGCAATAGCATCCCACATTTCAACACTATCTTGCAAGAAAGGGAGGTGGAAAAACTCCTGGATCAAACACATGCAACGACACCTGCATAAAATTGGCACCTTCCAAAGGTCAAGCCGGCGAAAATTACAGGATAAAACCACAAAGCTATACATACAGTGATTTGGAAGAGTTTTGGTCCCAGTTGAGGTCATAAAGAAGAAGAATAATAATTTTTTTCTGATATGAACTTATTTCGTACTTTCCATTTTATATTCATTTATTTATTTCATTCACAAGGTTCTTCAAATAATTTCGGGGGAGCAAATATTTTCCTCGAAGATTTATGACCAGCGCACAAGGACAACTGAAGATAAATGTGTGAAACGTCAACCACTAAATTAGGTCCAATTTCCTTTACAGTAATTTGGATATTTCAACATATACGTCCCTTGATCCGGGCATAAAAGCAGCTTCTCCATGTTTTGTCTTCATTATAAGAACATTAAAAAATTATTTTAAAATTACTCTGCAGTCGCCATCCCGAAGACGGCACAAGAAAAGAGAAAAAGAGGAATAATCCTCATAAAATATCTTCGGCTTGGTCCATTGTAATTGCTTCATTTTCATTTTATCCTGTCCCCAGCCGCTAGGAAGCATAAGCATGATGCCTCGTTTTAAAGGGCAGTAATCTTTTGCCTTTCTATATAGAGTCACGGAGAGATGCCTATGCAGGTATTACGACGAGTTTGGAAAAATGCCGCGGACGTCTTTTTTTATTTATCGTTAACACTTTTTTTCGTGACAGCACAGGGTTGTTATACAAATAATAATAAATATTCCAAAATATTTATTCCAAAAACTAGTTTTTATAAAATATGCTTGATAAAAAAAATTATTTCAACTATCAATATCAATAGTTTCAGTCGATATATCAATACCGCTGAAAAGAAAAAAAAAAAAAACTGCACACAGAATCGACACCTGAGTGACACCGGACGTTCCTTTGTGTATATTTCAGGCTTGAATACACTCACCACAAAGAAAACAATCAAACAGCTTTATCCTATTTATTTAATATTATAAACGTGAAAGTTTGTGAGTATGTATCTTTGTTGCTCTTTCACACAAAAACTACCGAATGGATTTTGATAAAACTTCACAATTTTGTATGTCAATTGAGTAGACTAATTAATTATAGTATTGACTACTGGAGATAGTGCTTTTGCATATGGGTAAACCGATGTTATGCTTCTTCTTCTTCTCTGCTAGTCTTGTTATAATTGTGAAAGCAAAATGATCTGTGGATCAAAAATGTTCAAGCAATTTTACGTAATAATGAAAAAAGTGTAACCATACATTTTTACTTGCGATTTATAGGGACTATAAGGCAAGTTATGCATTCGTAAAATAAAATTCTAAGAATAAAAAATGACATTATGATAATAAGAAAGTCGAAAAAAGTGGCTGTCTGTCTGTCTGGTCTGTTCGTATCGATTCTTACAGCCTAAACGGTTGGGCCGATTTGATTGGTACATATTATTTTTAGAGTGCTCTATCCGACTATTTTTCGAATTGGCATTCTAGCTCCAAAACTAACGGTACCTGCCATATAACTTTTAATGAAAAACTTACTTTTCTCGAAAACGGCTCCTACGATTTTGATAAAATATTCTGAATGGTGTTTTCTTGCAAAATCTATCTTTAAGTTTTAATGGATTTTTCAGAAAAAGTTTTATAACGCTACCTCCCATATGACAGGTTTTTTAAAGTCAGACTTTCTCGTCACTAATTGACGGATTTTGATGAAATTTTTTGGAGTGTTTTATGATTTAAATAATATTGCTTATTAAAATTTTCAAAAACTTTTTTTTTTAATTTTTAATTATTTTTTAAAAAACTTATTTTGTTTTTTGAATATTTTGAAAACGAATCTATAGATTTTGTTAAAATTTTTTCTCCTAGTATAAACTATAGACTTCTTTAAATTGACATACTCAAAAAAAAAATTTAAATATGTTTTCGAAAAGTTTTCCAAAAAAAAAACATTTTTTTTGTCGAACGATTTTGAAATGAAAAAATTCATATAATAGAAAACAGCAAAAGAAATAAGATGGCTTACAAATTTTTTTCCAAAAAACCTTATTTTTTTAATTTTCCCTTAAGTTTTGTTTTGTATTGCTCGGTTGAGCTCTAGCCACTAGCCTAACAAAAGCAAACTTCGTTATTTGTGTTATTATTTATTTATCGTTATTTATTTTAAAGCATTTCATGATCATAACAGCACACAGCATACATAATAAATAATAAGGGCGCCTATGATATACTCATAAACAGGCATAAACAACTAACAAATAAAAAAATACACGATAACCTACTGAATGCAAAAATTTCAATCAAGAAAACAAAATTGTACACCTGCATACACAATCTCTGTGTTAAGTTTTAATTTTGTATTGTATTGTATAGGTAGGTACATAATATCCTAAATAAATTCCATGACTACCCCTAACATGAATTTATCGATCCACCAAACATAGATAATTATGCTACCTATTTTAATTCATTTTATTTCAAAAAGTAAATTATTGTTAAATGTGCCTTATAGCTTCCAATTATTTAAAAAAAAAATCTCACTGTTCCACATTTTTTATAGAAATAAAATGGCGTTTAAATCTTTCCGCTGAAAACTCTCTAACGTACTTTTTTCGAACAATCAAAAGTTACAAAAAACCGAATAAAAACGTAGAAGTTTTTATTCCACGCTGTGACCGCACATAAGAGCAAGTACGTGCGATCCGATTTTTTTCTAAACTAAATAACAACACTGAATTTATAACAGCACTGCACTACGGTAGCTCCAAACTGAGTATTACGGAAGGCTACCTTTATCTTGACATTATGAAGCCCAAGTGCTGCCTTATGCAATAATTAAGAAATTAAAGCTCATGCTGGTGTCCCTAACACCAAGGAGCACTTTCCGAACATGAGCAATATTAATATGGACATGAACACATGAAACCTTGGCCATAGAAAAAGTTTCCAATGAAAGTGATTAGAATGTTAGAAGGTGGCTGTGGGATGCAAATAGATGAAGAAAATTACCATTAAGATGTTACTTGTAATTTTCTTATCGAATTGTCAATTTGACCAGGAAATTAATACACCTCTGTGTTCTTTGGCAAAAGTCCTGCACTCCTAAGGGGAAGTTGGGAAAAGTAAGAAATCATGATCATAGTCGAAGATTTATTCTACCAGGACGTGCTAATAAAACACGTTATTCATACTCAAATGACATTTATCTTTGCGGTCGTAAATTTTATCGAAAAGGCTTACTCTATAAGTTCCATCTTTGTTTATCCCAAATGACCAAAGAAAAGTTTTTTTCCCATTTCAGTTTTTGAGTAAATATGAAGATATGGAAATATGTGAAGATGCATATGTTTAAATGGTGAAAATATTTTTAATGGTAAGATTCTTCGATGGAGGGAATTTTTTTTTTTTGAATTATTAAATCTGGGACTATAAATCTGGATAATAATTTAATGAATGTTCGTTCAGATTAGGATAAGACTAATGGTTGCTTTTTGTAGATGATAGTTGAAATTCCTGTATTTTATACTGAATTTTATTGAATTCTTAGAAGATTTTTTATATAAATGTATATTACATTCAAAATTTATGTAGACAAACCAACCACTTTCGCAATGACATATGGATTATTATTTACATTAATATTGCAGCCCCAGTCACAGTCAAATGTCAATTTAGAAAAAGAAGTCTGATTCGACCTCTTGATATTAATACTTCCGCTTTGGTTATTACCTACGTGAAACTTTTTCCAAAACCTACTTATATGAACAAAGCCAAGCACAAATTCGATTTCTCATCAAATATAATCCCAAAAAGAGAAAATTTAGTTGTTCCTCATATCATCCCTTTGGAATAAGAATATTGAATTGTGAATAGAATTAATGAAATAGTTTTTCAATATTCAATATTCTATACACAAGTCTCGCTGTTTCGTATGTACAACGGAGCTCTCTGAGGGCTTTGTTTGATATGATTTCAGGGTTTGCTTATAGCTTGGTTTGGTGCGACTCCAAAGATGTATTCCGTATGTCCATAGCGGTTTAAGCACTTGCTTGTGGATAAGCAGTTTATATCGAGTTCTACTGGTTTCTTTTTAACGTGATTCTTTCAATTAAGTTTAGCGTAAAAAGTTATACCAAGATACGTTGCTTCGTCAAAATTCGGTATTGTTGCCGAGTTAATAAAGGATGACCAGATTATTAACATTCTTGTAAGCAAAGTTAACATGTGTTGAATTGGACTTTATAAGTTTGTTATTTCAATAAGCGTTCTTTATAGCTTTTCGGTTGCTAATTCGATTTAGACAGATGATGCAAGTATGGCCTAAATTCTGAATATTCCATCCTTTGTGTAGCTCGGAAAAAATAATTTTCTATGTACGACATTTTTTAGAAGACCTTTAAGACTTTCTATTCATTTAAGTTTTTCTCGATTTTTAAACTATAATTTCTTCGGCTACTTTCTATTGAAGTGGAACGTAGTAAAGTCTTAAATAGATGTTGAATTAATATTAATATTATATTAATAATTGCTTCTCGGTAAGAATGCAAGCGTTTGTCAGCCCGTAACTGGGAGATTTTTTTTTTTTTTTTTTTGCTTTCTTT
This sequence comes from Platycheirus rosarum, assembly GCA_963971375.1. Classification (NCBI taxonomy): domain Eukaryota; kingdom Metazoa; phylum Arthropoda; class Insecta; order Diptera; family Syrphidae; genus Platycheirus; species Platycheirus rosarum. Next base: position 142,501,841 of record OZ020508.1, read on the forward strand.
TTGTGTGGGAAAGTTCTGAAAATATGACATTTCGAAATTGGAAGTTTTTTATATTTCTATTGAGTATTACCTGGGCTCTTCAAGAAATTCTGTCTGTCAAAGGATTTGAAAATTATTTCAAGATGTTCAGCGAACAGATCTGCTACGTTTTCGGGAGTCTTAGCCAATCCTTAATTGTTTGCTCGAATTGATACTGAATGTAACTTGAGCTTTTTTACATATCTAAAAGCTTTCCATTGCCTCATGGTTTAGTGGTTAGTGCGTCGGATTATTATGCCAAAGGGGAGAGTTTCCATTTCGGAAAAAATTAATTCGAATTCTGCGGTAAATTGTAGAGGTCTCCTCCACTCCTGGAGATTCGATACAGGAATAGTTGAGAGAGGATTCTGGGGATATAAAGTATAAATCTCACGATTTTTTGAATCTCGGATAACATTTTTGATTTAACCAGAGAGGTGATTCAAAACATTCTTGTGAGGGCGATATTGCTGCCATTTTTGGTGTGGTTTTCTTTTTTTGAGTTTCTTTAATTTCTAATGAGAAAGTTTTCTCACTTGTTTCGCGGAGTATTTTTGTAAACAGCGTTCTTGAAAGCCTTTTTTTAATTTATCGACTACTTTTCCGAATTTAATTCAACTTATTTTAATCTTAAAAAAATATTAAAATGACAAATAATCTATTAAATATATTCGGCAGTTCAAAAATCACATACCAAGGCGTCCCACTTTACTTAAAAGTAATTGTTAACGCAGTCGAGGCACCAACATTTTACACGGTTATAACTTAAAACTATTAAAATGTTGTCCATCTCTTCGCATATTCGTATCTAAGTTCGCACTTTATTTTTTTAATCTAAAGGTTCCTAGGGGATTATTTTATGTGTAGCTCTTCTTGCCAATTGGTATATGACACGAACGTTTGTCCAGTTAGACAAAGTTAGACAAGGTCCAGGAATCAGAAAGAAATTATCGATTCTAGACTCTGGGCATAAACGAAGCATCTAAAAGTTTCTTGTTGGAAAAGTTATACCGAAATTAAAGATTTGCTCTTCTGTAAGTATATTGCATGCAAGCTCCAGGACATGTTCTCTTGAATTTTCGCAACTTTCCTATATACGATGGACTTATGTGCTATCACACACTGGACTCGTGTAAGTTAGTATTGGACAATCGATTGGTAAGAAACTATCTTCACATTGGGCCTGAGATAAATCAATTGGAGCTGAAAAGGCGAAATAATTGCAGCCATTGCTTTTGGTATATTATTGTTTACGTGATCGGTCTAGTAACACAACTTGTACGGCCAAATAATTTACAACGGTCCTTATCTCAATGATCTGCACTTTTTGCATTTTTTTTTTAAGGTTTTCTAATTTCGTCTGAAATCTGAGTTACCCGATCTTATTTGGAACGGTATATGGTCTCATATTTTTTATGATTCATTTTAAGCTTTCATTTCGATTCAGCATGGATGAAATAATTTTTAGAAGATCAATTTTTTGCATTTTTGATTAATCATATTCTGGGCAAAAAAAAATTCAGACAACCTATTTGCAATATATTAATTGGCCTATAAAAGATATAAAATACTAAATTAAATAGCTGGGTGAAGGTTGTTGTAAGACCGAATCTTAGGCTAATAGTCATTGACACTGCTTTAAAACTGTTGGCTTAGAAACGTCTGTAAAATTCTCGATACAGATTTCAATCTAACAATAACAGCGGTTTTGATTTTTGAGGCAAAAAGAATCTTAATTTTTTTGTAAGCCAAGCAAATATTTCACTTAATTTATTTCCAATCGAAAGCCATTTGTTTTATTTAAGCTCTCGAATAACAGAAAACGCTAGACTATTTTGAGGAAAAGTCCACCAACTCGTTTTTAAAGGAAAACACCCCCCCTTAAAGGCAGATACATAATGGTTGCCTTAAAATAACCAAGGTTGGTCTATTTCTTCCACCACTTCTTTATTTGCAATTTCAAGACCTTCATATGTGCATGAATATCTCTTCATAAAATTTTCCAAATCTTTTAAATATATTTACTCATTTTAAAGAAAGTTCCAACCTCCTTAGTTCCCACAAATGAAATACAAAAAGTCCATTTTCTGTCGCACAAAGAAATATTTGTATCTAAACAATGACAAACCAATTGCACTTGTTACACAATTTCAAAATGCTTATTGTTTAGTTTTAAAAGTTTGTAACACTAATCCAGACATTTATTATTCCTTTCAAAAGATCCACATGCCCAGGACTTCATCCGACGTTACTATGCAAATTCCATTGCAAGTCCACATATTCAATTGTTACATCTACAGCCTGCCATAGGAATTCATTCAATTCAGTTCTTAAGTTCCATTATGATTATATCCCATTGCACATTGTTTGCAAAATGAGAGCAAACATTTCACAAATTAAATTTGAGTAGCAGCTACCAAACGCCGGAGTCTTACGAAACACTATTCCCTAACCCTGCCCGAAATGATAAAAGTTTTCGATCTCGTTAGCTATAGAACTAGGTTCTTGTCCCGACAGACGACTGCCTCTGCCACAGCAACACAGCATTTTGTGGTCTTGTTCAATATTTGTTGATGCGTAATTGAAGCAGCTTATGCTATGCGTTTTCCTTTGAAAGGATTTCAGGAAATCATTATAGAAACATACCCAATCCATATATGTGCGACTAAGGGCTCGAAAACATTTTCGAATTTATTATAAGATTCCAAAAAAACAACAAACAAAAAAAACTCAAAAACACGACAACTGTCTGAGTTTACATTGCTCGGATACGGAAAGGGTTTATTTACGTTGAAGTTGAAGACTGATCCTTGAAGCCTTTAACAGCTTAAGGACATTATTTGCTGAACATTTGATTCTTCACAAACCATTATATTCAGAGGATGTTGCTACTTGTTATTGAGAATAAATTGGACTGAAAAACATTATTATCCCTTAATCGAGAAATAACATTCCATTGGTTGTCTGGGATTGAAGCCTTGTGCTTGTGGAAGGTAAACATTTTAACGAAATGCCTATGCGCATAATGATTTCCATAATCCTTAAGCGAGTCTGGTCTTTTAAAGGATACGAAAGCAATAGTCAGAGAGCAATTTAGAAATACTTTAAATTGAGATTCACTTAAGGACCATCTATAGCTAATATAATACAACAAGGATTTTATTAATTCCTTGTTTCATTATAGGCAATCAAATACTTTTAATGGCATTAAAGATGGCTTGAATTTTGATTCAATAATATGTACAAATATCGTTGGATATTCTGTAAAAAGGTTTTATAGGAACTCAAATGAGGAGATGGAAATCTTTATAGATTTTCCATGTATTTTTCCAAAATTTATGATAATCTGAAAGATTTCTTCTTCTATTGGGTTTTTCAACAGGGACGCTACAAAAGTAGAGCGACAGGGACAGCAAACGACGCCATATTTCTTGCCGCTCTTTTGTAAGGTTTGCCATTTCATGATGGAAAGATATACGAGCCAACAACGAGTCGAAATTATAAAAATTTACTACCGAAATTCGGACTCAGTGGCCTCAACGTTAAGAGCGCTACGTCCAATTTATGGTCGTCAGATCAACAATTGAGCGTCTAGTGGAAAAATTTGAATCCACAGGCACAGTACAAAATGTTCCCGTGCCAGTGAGACAAATAAGTGCCCGTAGCATCGAGAATATTGCTGCCGCTGAGGCTTCAGTTGCAGTTGCAGAAAGCTCAAATGTGTCTCTCACACGTCGTTCTCAAGCGTTAGGCATCTCTGTGACGTCGTTGTGGCGAATTTTGCGAAAAGATCTTGGCCTACATCCTTACAAGATTAAATTGTCTTGCGTCAATGAAGCCGCATGAATGCTGAAATACCCTCTACGTTTAAGAAGCCTGTTATTTTTCCAATCCATAAGAAAGGTTCTTTAAATGCAGTGGAAAATTATAGAGGAATATCTTTTATGAACGTTATAGCAAAAATATTTTGCGGAGTACTTGCTGTAAGACTCGAAAGGTGGATTGATTTGAACAACATCCTCACAGACTTCCAAGCTGGATTTAGAAAAAATTTCTCAACAGTCGATCACATATTTACTCTTTCATCAATAGTACAAGCGTTTCGTGCTAGAAATAAGAAGGTTTATGCTTTATTTATAGACTTCAAATCCGCATTTGATCTGGTGAATAGGAATGCATTGCTATACAAGCTGTCGCAACTTGGAGTTTCCACGAGATTTCTCAAACTTATTAGAAATATGTATACCGATACGGAAGCTGCAGTTTGGGATGGTGCACTTTATTCTGAAGCTTTTAAAACTGATACTGGAGTTAAACAAGGATGTCCTCTCAGCGCTTTACTATTTTCTTTATTCATAAACGATATCGTTAATCATCTCCCCGGTGGAATCCGAATTGCAAATACCATTATTAACGTGTTGTTATATGCCGATGATCTGTTGATACTTTCTGAGACGCCAGAAAGTCTGCAACTAATGATAAATAGACTTGCAGAATATTGTTCAAAATGGGGTCTTGTTATAAACACAGAAAAGTCGAAAGTTATGGTTTTCTCACGAACTACTCGAGGTGAAGTAAGATATAACTGGATGCTTAATGAAAGATATTTGGAAGTAACGAAGGAATATAAATATCTGGGAATAAAGCTTAACCCAACACTGAACTTCGAAAAACACCTAGCGGAAAAAGCCAACGTCTCGCAAAGCCTTATAAATCTTACATGGAGGAAAATTTTTACAAACCAACACATAAACCTTTCAACAAAATACGCTATTTTCAACTCAGTCGTAAAGTCTACTCTATATTATGCTGCGCAAGTCTGGGGTATGAATGAATACGAAGAAATTGAGAAGCTGCAGAGAAATTTCGTCAAAAAAATATTCAGTCTTCCCAACACTGTACCTACATATGCTATATATCTAGAAACTGGTTTGCCGAAGTTATATACAACTACGCTAAAGTTGCAAGCTGACTACATAAATTTCAATCTATGTGACAAAAATTATTTTCGAGACTCTCTACACTTCAAAGATATTTCGTTAATATTTAAAGCAAGAAGTGAGGTCCTTTATTTAAATGGTAGTCCGTATAATGGAGGTTTTAATCAATTCTGTGATCTTTGCAATCATAAAGCGAAGGAAGACTGTTTCCATTTTTTAAGCATATGCCCCATTTTCAAGCAACAGAGAATAACCTACTTCGGAAAACGTACACTTTCAATGCAGGAAACAATAGACTTACTAAATGGAGCAGACTGGATATATCTTGCCAATTTTCTTAAAGTTAGTTACACCTATAGGATGCTACTGCTATCAGAATATGCTTAAACATTTAACAAAGAATTAGCTTAAAAGATTCAATTTTGTATTTTATTTTATTTTACCAACCGAGCTGACGGTAATACCAAAGCTTTAATATTCATTAAAAAAAAAAATTTTGTAAATGTATTGAAAACAAATAATAATAAATGAATTTTTACTTACTTTACTTACTTACTTACTTACTGAAGCCGCTTTACCACCAGAAGCGCCGTATGTTCGTGAATTGGGCTGAGCAACAACTTGAAAATTATTCGGATTTTCATCGAAAAATCATCTTCAGCGATGAGGCTCATTTCTGGCTGAATGGCTTCGTCAATAAACAAAATATGCGGTATTGGTCAGGCAACAATCCACACGTACTCCATGAGTCATCATTGCATCCCGAAAAAATTACGGTTTGGTGTGGTTTATGGGCCGGCGGCGTCATTGGGCCGTACTTCTTCCGTGATGATCAAGACCAGCAAGTTAATGTGAATAGGGATCGCTACCGTTCAATGATAACCGAATATTTTTGGCCCCAATTGGATGATATGGACTTGAAGGACATGTGGTTCCAACAGGACGGCGCCACAAGCCACACAGCGAATGTCACAATCAATTTATTGGAAACCAAGTTTGGAGAACGTTTTATCTCACGAAATGGTCCACGAATATCGAACGTGAAACTGCAGCAGTATCGGCCGATTTATGCTTGAAAACCGTCGAAAATTGGGTTCAGCGTCTGGACTTCTGCAAGCGTGCCCGTGGTGGCCATGCAAAAGAAATCGAGTTTCATACATAATGGCATAGAACGTACGTTCACAGGAAGATTTTATTTAAAAAAAACTTTTGTAGCGCTCTTATTGAAAAACCCTATATATAAGGAAGTTTTAGGAATCCGATGAGTTTTGACTCAACCAAGACGTCGGAATTGGAACTCGGATTTGAAACTCAGATTTGGAACTCGGTTTGACAAATCAATTGAAATATTTTTTCTGACAACAAAAATATCCCTGTTTTCCGGGATGTATGAATATTTGTAAAAAAAAGCATTTATTTATTTTACCGATGAAAATTTGTTTTACTGAACAGCTTATTATCAATTCACAAAAATATGGAACATTTCGTTCCAGTTTTCTGCGGTCAATTTTCTTAGTGATCCACTCATCAGTAAAAAATGAAGTTAGGCATTTTGCATCATTAAAAAAAATTTGAGGTTATGGCTGGTGTGGTTAGTATGTAATTACTGAAATAACTTTGTTCGTGCTATACGGTATCATTCTATCAAATCTTTTGATATCTCCAACAGATAGATATCCGAAGAAAGTAATATATTGTTTTTCAATATAAAGTTCTTGCCAGTTGATCTATTAATTATATATTTAGGTTCCTGTTGTTTGCATGAGAACAAACAACACATTTTAAATGAACTAGGAATCATAGAAGTGGCAGCATCCACCAAATTGGTTATTGTGAATACCAGTCTCAATACAAATTCCTTAATTTTTCAACTCTTTAAATGATAATAATCCACCACCGTTGTAGCTGCACAGTGATCGATCTGTGACTAAGAATATGGGTGATGGGCAAGAATGATATAAACAAGATTACGCCATGCTATCAAATAAAAGTTGGGATTTTTTTCTGTGACGTAGGCAGTGACCTTTGTTTGTTTTGATTTTAGTTCTCGGTTGTTCTTTAAAATGTTTGTCAAAGTTTCTGTGGTCCTTACCACCTAACATAATCCCCTTTTGGGGTTATACCTCCACTTCCAAAATTTGCTGTCGGCTCTTGGTCTATAACATTTACGTTGAAAATAACAGTTTGAACTTATAAAAAGCGTCAAAACCACAATCTTAACGATTTTTAGTAGAACGTCTTTAATAACAAAAAAAATCTATGAAGAATGTATTTCAAAAACTGTAGGACCGGTTTTGATAAAATCCTGTTTTGTATTTTTATTTTCTTTGAATTTTTTTTTTAATTTTGGTATGCAGTTTTTAGAGTTTAATTAATTAGTTAGTTATTTTTATTTCGTCCAAATATTTTCATAAGAGTTTGTCATCGCACATTTTACATTTTCAGAGATTTGGTGTAATACACCTTTCAGCTATAACATTATTTATTTTTTTTTAAGAATTATTATTTAATACATTAATTTAATTTAGGAGGAAGGACGAGTAAGACCCCCTATCTGATAAAAAAAGCATATAGCGTTACGTATACGCATGTTATGGCAATAGTAAGCCATTTAACATAATATTTAAAAATGAATGAGTGTGTAACTGTAACATGTATTTGTTTAAATTTTGAATATTTATATATACATTAGGAATATTCGTATATAAATACATTGGCAATTGAGTATGCAATAAATAAATAAATAAATAAATAAATAAATAAATAAATAAAAAATAAATAAATAATAAATAAATAATAAATAAATAAATAAATAAATAAAAAATTAAGTAAATAAATAAATAAATAAGTAAATAAATAATAAACAATATAAATATTTAAATAAATAAGTAAACATAAACACAACTAAATAAGTAATCAAATAAGAAAAGTAAATTAATAAATAAATAAATATATAAAATAAATAATAATAAATGAACAAGTGATTATAATTGAGTAAATACCTAAACAGTCTTATAATTGTTTTAATAACTAATTTAAACAAACATTTATATATCACAGAATTTCACATATTATTTGCATAAAAGCCAGAAACATAAAAAAGATGTGTGCGCTTATCACAGATTAGAATATAGTTGATTAATCAACGGATTATCAATGCAATCACAACTGTTCCTGAATTTAATTTTTAGCTTTTCTATTCGGTCACAAATCAATTCAACATTCGCTCTTCTGTGAAGATCTAAGGTGGAATAATGCCACGTAAGATTAAACATCATTTTAAGTATTTTGTTTTGTGAAATTTGAAGTTTTTTTATGTGACATTTAGCACAATGTCCCCATACCGGGCACAGTAACAACACTTGGAAGATAACTTTTTGTATAATAATTTTATTTTCCATAGATAGTTTAGAGTTTCTATTAATGAATGGGTAGAGTAATCTAATGGCAATGTTTACCTTGTTCAATGTTTTAAGTACGTGATCACTAAATGTAAGTTTTGAATCAAGGTGTATACCGAGATACTTAACTGTACTTTCCCAAGGGATTTTTATGTCATGTACTTCAAGCTCTGTGCTTGGAATGTAACAAGCTTTTCTTTTTCTTGAAAAAAGATTGCTGGCGTTTTTTAGAGTTTAATAAACATGTGATTAAAAAATTTATAATATTTTTTGATCAGTTTTAAAAATATTTATTAAAAAAAAATTCGAAAATTTATTTTAATTAGAAAAAAAGTTATGTAAGATTTTGATATGCAGAATTAATTTGGCTACTTAGATCTTTTCAAATATAAAATTTGACAGAAATCCAAATAACCGTTAACAAGAAAGCCAAAAATAAAAAAAAAACCTTATATGAAAGGAACCGTTAATAGACTTTTCCCGTTAATTTGGTTCTGATCAAATGATAGCCAATACCAACAAAAAAATTCTCAAAAATGTTCATCAAAATCGTTGGAGCCGTTTTCGAGAAAAATAAGAGAAATATGGCAAATACCGTTATTTTTAGGCCTACAAATAAAATTTCAATTTCCCCTCTGGGGAATGCCAAAAGAATCATACACACCAAATTTGAATTTAATCGCTTAAGGCGTTAAAGCTGCAGCTCGTTATACATACTGACAGACAAACAGACAGACAGAAAGACAGACATTTTTCTCGATCACTTCTTTAGACTTCTCTATGATCGTAATCTTTAATTGTTATCTAAATTTTTTTAATATTCACGAATCCTAAACGTTCAGTCCCTATAATCGCAAGTAAAAATATTTTGTACCGCTGACTCCATTTTGGCATTAGTCGCAGAGAAGGGAGCAGCTGGTATGATAAAAATAAATAATTTTATTGGCGCCAAGGCCTAGTGACTTATACTCTCAACCTTTTCTGTGTGTGTGTTTTGGTAATCTGCAAGAATGGAAGGGACCTACAATTTACCACCGAGTCCGAACGGCTACATGAGATGCACTTTTTCAAGACAAATTTTACTCTTAGAGGTTTTGTCAGTTCCTCGCAAGAGGCAGTACCCCGGAAAAGAAGGTGGCTATGAGCTGGATTCGAACCCAGGCTCATTCGCTTAGCAGTCCGACACACTAACCCTAACCACTAAGCAACGGGGCACGCTGGTATGATGATGAGTGCAAACTAGCATCTGAACGTAAGAATGATTCCCAAAAGTAGAGTAGTATCAGCGGGAAAGGCAGCCACGTGAATATGAATTTAGAGAGAATAGACTTCACAGACAAAATGGCTACATGATGGGAGAAAAACGTTGTCTGTGAATTGGAAACATAGAAAACGAGGTCCGCTCCAAATGCGGAAGAGTAACCAATAGTTCCAAAACAATATAGGGAAAACTAATCACCGATCCTGAAAGTATGTTGGACTCATGGAAAGGGTATTATTAAGCGGACAGTTCACGGTTAAAATGGCGATACTCCATTATTTCAAGACGCAGACCTCTTGCTGCACCCACCAAGCTCTGAGGTGTAACAAAATCGATTGATCTGCTCAATAAAAACAAGTACTCCGAAGCCATCCAAATACATGGTGGCTGCGTCTGAAAGCATCTATCAATCAATCAGTTTAGCGGAGGACGAATTTTAAGTAGTGCAATTTGTTTACCCTTTTGGTCAAAAGTAGTAGCCGACACTTAGGAAGAAATACGCCTTGCTAAGATAATCATTTTTCAATCCCTGGTATACAAGATACAACGTAACTTGTAATGCATATATGGGCCACGCCAAAAAACTCAGAAGTGCGAAAGTTCTAACCCCGTCTGAATTGGCTACAATTTATAAAGCTTATCTATATTTGTCCAAAGATTTACATAAATCAAAACAAATCGAGTTTCGTAGATCGAATTTTAAAAAGAGCCTTTAATAAAAAAAATTGTAAAGGGCGGTTAAGTTTTGTTTTTAACTATTTTGTCGCTAGTCTTGTAAAAATATGGCTCTGTTGAAAAGCCAGCTCCAGTCGTACCAAACGAATGTACGCTGGGACTGTTTTTCGTTGCTAAACTAATTTATAAAATTATTTCAAGTTGTCTATCTTTTGCTGTTTTTTAACGCTCATGCCTTAATACCAATACAAAATATATTGAACTTCGATTCGAAGCTAATGAATGATTGAATTATTAAAGTGACAGATTGTGAAGAGGCTTTACGTGGACACCTGCCTATTAAGGCTTAATTCCACGGTGGGCCTACCCACTTATGGAGTTCCCTTGGGGCGGACAGGACCCCTATAGTGGTTTGCCAGACCACACTATCAACTAGAGTGGGCTGCCAAACCACTCTAGTAGCAAATGATGAATTTCTCATGGAAAATCCATCCTCCTTGCTAAGAAGCAGGGCCTATCATGCACCCCTAGTATCAAGGTTAAATAAGACAATGAATACACGCTTCTTTCGAAGCCGTGCCATCCTCCCAGAAACCAAAGATACCTTTTCGCTTCCGCATTGGAGTAACCACAGCCCCCGTGAAGCTCCCACAAGGGGGCCTACCTCAATTTTAACAGGCGACTGCTACCGAGACAAGCTCACGTAATCAGCCGGGGCTCCTGTTAACCCACGGTGCCTACTTTTAGACCCTAGGTGAGGCTCGCCCGTCTCTCATGAGACGCACTTGTGGTTCGACTCCATGTAGTCGCTAGCCCACCATCCAGTAAGACAAACAGTTCATAATCCAGTCAACCATGGTGAAGACTAGGACACTCCCTGAATGCCCGCCTAGAAGCATGGTTACTACCTCGTTTCCTTACGGATAAAGTGGTAGTTGCTTAACTAGACTAGGTATTGGAAGGCTCTTACTTCCGGTAACCTGACCGTGGGCCTATTCTTAAACCCCCGCACCCACAGGGGGAATTATTAAGTGACAATAAGAATTATTTGGTTAAATATGAAGAAGAGCCGAACCATTATAAATTTTCCACCGCAATTACAATCTGCACTCAATTTCAGTTGCTGATAATTAAAACGCATTCACACACCGCAACCGCAAATTGCAAATATAATGCAATCGAACAAAATTACGTTAAAGTTCCTAAATTTCCTGAATTTGTTAAAATGAAATTCAACATTTGTGGTCTCCAAAACCCCTATCTGCCTATTAGATTGCTTTCCAAAACAGTTACCATATTCGATTATACAACTTCAATTCCAATCTCGGCTATCACCGCACACCGGACACTCTCCAAAGTGTCCATTTTACTAAAATGTTAACTAATGCCAAACACTTTGTTCCGGAATTGGAAATTCCAATTTGGCCTTTTAATGTGACTTAATTAATAACCGTGTTTCCGACCAGAGCTCTTGGAACTTTTAGATGGAAAAAAGTGATCAAATTCAATTATCTTCCTATTGCCAATGACACAAAAACCATCTCCATCTTTGGCTCTCCGCAGAGAATTCCTTTTTTTGTGAAACCTTCCTATCCTATCCCCTTCATCTGTGTATGAAGGAACAACCTGATTTCAGATTGCTGTCACTTGCAGCACCCTTCGGGTGGCTTAATTACATTCGACTGCATAGTGTCACTTGTAGCTGCTGGTACCTTGACATAAATCTACCTTCATGCTCCATGTACCTAGATAACACAATGGCTATGGTGAAATCAAAGGATTGTGTTTTTTTTTTGTGTCCTGGACCTGGACTTGTTTTTTATTCCATTCATTTTGTATCTTCTTTTTTACTTTCCATCTTAGACCATGATAATGGCAGCACGTTGTAGTATTGGAAGACAAAAAAAGTGATTGCCACATGGTGATTGAAGTTGAAAGATAGAGAAAAAACTGGAACTGGTTGGAGCGCATCCGCCGCAGATAGTTTTAATTAACTCTATCTAAAACTATCACATTTAATTAAATGTAATTCAAAATCGACATTTTCTAGAACTGCTGCTTGTTAAGCCAGGAGACAGGACCTACAGAGCTGTAAATCGATTTTATGTATGGGCGGGTTAAGTTTGTTATCTGTATGAAACAAGGGGATATTTTTTCCATAAAATTGATGAAATTTGTAGAGAAGACGTTAAGTTTAGATATATTTTTAATAAGCTTTTGACTGATATCTTTGATAACAATCTTTTTTGTTTTTGCTTGAAAATGACTTAATATTAACTTATATATTTTTGATACGGAAAAATGTGTATGTATAGTTGGAAAGATTATGTGCATCATTCAACAAGTTCTTCCATACATCCCGATGGCAGGCTAAAGCTATCCAGTTTCGTAACCCAAGACTTGGGGCGTCCTGGTCTATACGTCATTCTTTGAACGTGAGCAAAGACTGCCAAGATGCGTCTTCTACCATAAAAGAGTTGCAAAAGACCTTCCGAGATGGTTATTCTACGCTGAGCCCACAGGAGTCTACCGAATTTTATTTTGTACACCAATTTTACGTCGATCAATTTTCATACATTCCAAGATTCTGTTTTTGCGAGCCCACCCTGTATATCTTCCTCCACAGTATAATTGGCTACTAGATTTTTTTTAGGATTTTGTACCTGCTCAATATTTGGTGGCTGTAACATGAGGATTGTTTCTTTTTCCATTTCTTCCGTGAACAACAACAATTTTTACTTGCGATTTTAGGTACTAAAATGCAAGTTATGGATTCGTCTAATCTAACAATCAAACATGACATTACGATGATAGAGAAGTATTTAGTATTTACTAGGTAGTATCTCGAGGGGTGTTTTTAATTTTTGCCCTAGGTCGAAAAATAACGGTACCTGCCATACAATTTTTAACAATAAGTTGGATTTTCTCAAAAACGGCTCTAACGATTTTGATAAAACTTCCAGGGTGATATTTTTTTAAAACAATATATATTTCAGTTAGAACGAATTTTTAGAAATTTGTTCTATAACGGTACCTCTCATATAATCGGTTTTTTCAAATTCGGTTTTATCGTAAAATTTCAATAAAATTCTGCACACAGTGAGTCATTTATAATTCAATTAATATTGCATTTAAAACTTTTTTTTTCTATTTTTTAAAATTTTCAAAAAAAAATAATTTGTTTTCGAAATATTTTGATAATGGGTTGATTGAATTTTTTTTAAATAATTTTCCCAGATGAAAACTACAGATTTCCTTATAATGACATACTAGAAAAAAAATTAAAATATTTTTTCGAAAAGTTTTTAAAAAAAACGACTTTTTAAAAAAACTAGTTCAACGATTTTCAATATTTTTTTTTCTCGATAGACATTTAGTTTTAAAATGTTTGTGCATACTTAGTTTTTCCTAGAAAACTTTTAAGCTAATTAAAAAAATTAAAGAATTTTCTAAAAAAAAATAATTTTTTTTTATTTTAATAGACGTGTTGTTTTCAATCTGGCAATACTTCTTTCGGAGTTGGTCTTTTTGACAGCTGTCACTCGATTTATGCTCAGTTTGGTTTGCCATTTCATAATGATTAGACATATTCCCGAACAAGTTTGCAAATTGTACAAATTTATTACTAAAAGAATGGTTCGTTTCCGTGGAGCAGAGCATCGAAGAAGACCCGAACAACTTCGTGCGACCCAGTCGTGCATTTTTTTAAATTTATTCGATGATATGACCGCACATATGAGCCAGTACGTGCGATCCAGTCGTGCAATTTATTTTAAAGTGCATTTCCATCTTTTCATGATCCGTGCGTTGATCAAATTTACCTATCCGTCCTAACAGTATGCGTTCATCGTGGTCTATATTAGCCGTGTTTTTTGGCAAAGTTATCCGCAGCGCAGCTGGATTTTACACGCATTACAAAAACAACAACCACCTGCCGATAAAAACATTTAGCTGCCTATGAAAGTAGATGTTGAAATTGGCTGGGGATAGAATATTTGACATAAAAAGATTTCATTCACAATAGATCATTTCTGTCATGATATAAGACTTGTATCATGCATTTCTGTGTATCTGAAAGGCTTCGCTCTTAGAGTAGATTATGTGATTATAGGTACAATCAATCAAGATTATAGGAAATAGGTAAAATCATGATGATGTTCATTTTGATTAAATAGCATATCATCTGCATGATAGTTTGATTCGTTCGGATGACTCGTTTTCTGACTTTAGTTAATTCCGATTATTTTACATATAGAAGACTAAAATTATTATCTGATTAAAAAAAAACCATTATCTCATTGAAATCACTTAAGTCGATTAAGTTGATATGATGCATCGTCATTCAGTGCTGAGGTTTAACAAAGCTAATAGGAGATAGGATTTTAATTTCTTTAAATGAAATGGTACATAAGTGTGTTTAAATGGCAACATAACTGGTTGAATCCTTCTAAAAAATGATTCATATTTCATAATTTCGTAAGGAAATACATGTCCTTCGATATTTTAAAATTTCTTCTGTAACGCCACCTGTAGGGAATTATTTGAACCATACTATAAACATTTCCTATGGTGTGAGATAGATTCATATTCCCCCTGTCTTTTAGTAATTCATTAATTTTCTATTGCGCTTCCAAACCCACAATGCGCACCATTTATTTTACTATGCCTAAACCTTACCATAAGTGTAGGCAATAAGCTGACAAAGTTTCATTGGAATTGAATAAACAGTACGGCAGCCCATCACATACGAACAAACAGACAAACAAAACAACAAACAAACAAATTTGAATTTTTATATATTAGCTAGATGTTAAATATTGATTAAAAACAACTGAGTCACGAATGAATCAAGCAATTGTGCAGATGAAATGTTATAATTTATAAGACACATGAACATGGTTGTGTTTACTATAATCTGCAATCTTCATGATTTTTTATTTCCTATAAACTTGAAGATCTCTCCCTCTCTATCGAACAAGTATGATTTTTAGATTTTTATCCTTTTTTTGCAGATGTCGACATGCAGAAGCAGATCAATAAAAAAAACTTTTTAAGAATGTAAATATTTAAGACAGAGTTAAATAGTAAATAAAATAAATTGCACGACTGGATCGCACGTACTTGCTCATATGTGCGGCCAAATTGTAGAGTAAAATTTAAGAAAATTAAAGTGAACATCAAAGCATTTGTGAAATAATTTAAACGCCATTTTCTTTAAAAAAGTTAAAAAGTGTGATTTTTTTCAAATTTGTAGGAGCGGTTTTTAAGTAAAACGGTTTTTTTACCAACTTTAAAAAAAAAAAGAAAAAAAAAATTAAGAATACAAACTTAAGCATAAAAATAACTTTTATTTAAAAACAAATTAAAAAAATCAATTACCCGTTTTCAAAATTTAGATTTTTCAAAAAAAAAAAAATTTAATTATTAACAATACAAAAAAAAGTTTTTGAAAAAAAATTACGGCAAAATTACTTAGGCTATCTAAATCTTTTTAAATATCAATTTTGATAGAAATCGGATCACCGGTTTTCGGGAAAGTCAAATAAAAAAAAACCGGTCCTATTGTAGGTACCATGTTTAGCCCACCATATTAATATTTTTTCACCAAAATATAATGCTTGTACACTCATTTTTTATCATACAAAATTCTTGGAGCCGTTTTCGAGAAAAATAAGCTTTTACATAACGGTTATATGACAGGTACCGTTAATTTTTGAGCTAAAACAAAATTAAAAAAATCCTCTGTAGAATGTCAAAATAACCTTAAGTTCTAAATTTGAAGACGATTGGCCCAGGCGTTTAAGCTACAGTCCAGGATACATCCATATAGACAGGCAGACAGACAGACAGACGGACAGATTTTTGCCAGTAACTCAAATATGTTTCTTTATAATCCTAATGTCATGTTTTATGGTTATCTCAAAATTTTAACTTGCATATTGCATTATAGTACCTATAATCGCAAGTAAAAACATGTCTTATGGTAGCACCTCGATACGTTTGTATCATCATCCAGTATTGCCGACTATTTGGTTGCGAGTGACTCCATCAGGTGATAACCAGGTGGCTTTGTAAAAATCTTTACACATATAGAAGTCTGGTACTCCCAACAACCACTTTAATGAATACTGCCATTTCTATGACTCAAAGTCCAATGATACAAATATACAAATTATGGCAAATGCCTAGGATGATGGATGATACCTTGGACAGGCATTGAGGGTTCTCTGTACTCAAAAACTGTTTCGAAAAAGTCCTTTTTAGTTAAACAAATTTTCCTTAGCGTGTAGACAACAAAAGACAACAACAAAAACAACCCGAATCTCCATCAAATTAATTCCATTTTAATATTCAAGTCAATAAAACCCTCAAAATTGAAAAGTTAAACTTAATTTAGCCATACAAAAAAAAATTACTTAAAGATTACAGTTCCAACTTTAATGTTAACTTAGTTCCACTTCTTCTAGGCAAAAATTTATATGAAATTCTTATTACTACTTTGAAAATCTTTTCTCTATTTCCGGAATTGAATCGACTCACTAATTGCTCTCTCTTCCAGGATGTTCCTGATGCTTGCCAGTGTGTCCTTAATTCCATCAGCGATTAATCATTCCGTTAGTGACTTGTTATCTGCTTGTAGAAAATTCAAGTTGCAAATATATTTGCATCTGCACGTATTTGTTTTCGACACGGGATTTGCAACTGCTACCAATTTTCTACAACGAACGAATGAATGAGGAATATTTCATATGTCACAAGGGTCCCGGGGATCTGTTGTTCAAACAGATGTGCTGAGAATGTCCTGCACTGACAGAGCAATAAGAAGTCGTTATTTATTGCGATTGAATTGCACCTGTGTTAGGAGGAGCAGCTTCACACTTGACTCCCAAACATACCCACATATAGAGAACCATAGGAAGTCACGATCCCTAATCGGGGAATTTCATTAAACGATGTTCAAAGTGATTATCCCAGTCAGAGACATTCCCATTCAGTGTCACTCGTGTGCAGTAATTAATACATTTCCACGGGATTTTCATTTTCATTTTGCGGAGTCCTCCAAGCGAAATGGTGTGAACAAATTGCATTTTGCTATTTCATTCTGTTGCAAATTGCAATTGTTCAATGTTCACCCCTGGAGAGAGGATATGGTTCAGTCTACTCTACACACATCCAGACAAAAGCTACCCGCTTAGGCATCACCACCGAAATGAATTCATTTAGCTTTGTACTCTCTGTTGCTTCAGCTATTCATCACCTGAAGTGCAATTAATACGTTTTGAGGTTGAGGTTGAAGATACTTTCATGGCATCCCTATTCGTCGCCTCATGCCACCCATCTCCAATATATTTCGGGTTGTTTGTGTGCTATAAAAGCATCCCTCGATCAATAAATAAATAAAGAGGCCCCAGGATAGTACCATAATAATTTTTGTTCGGCAAAGAAAGTTAGCAGGATGTGAGCAGTCAAAGGGTATGTTCTAAGGGTAAATACTTGGGGTCGTTTGTGGCAAATGGGAGGCTATAAGTTGGTGGAATAATTGCTTTAGAAAGCCATCGCACTCTTAGTGTAAATGGGTTTGCGTATAAAGAGGTCAAAGCTGTTTGTTTTTATCAATGACTAGGGGGAGACGGGCTGAATATGTTTGCTGTACCTTTCAAGTAGCCTTGATTGTTTTGGGCTATAAATAGATACTTTCAGACTTAAAAGGTTTTTTATGTATTTAAACGGCGCGGCGGTGGAAATTAGGTGCAAAGGAGTTCAATTGGTATTACTCAAAAAATAATATTCAAATTTCAAAGAGGGTTAAACTGAAAATGCACTTGAAAATGGGACTTTTGGCCGGCTAGGTACTTAATCCCTATATTCTTAGTTTTTGTGTTTAAAGATTCTAAAGAAAACTGTAACCAATTACCAATTTTTTTCTTTATTTTGTATAAGAAATGTCATCAACACCGTCAACAACAGAACAAACCATTTAATTAAATTATTTTTTTGTTAAAATTATATTTGTTTCAATTTAAATACTAGTGACATCTGCATTCGATTTCAGTTTAAATTTAAAATCGGTGTTGATATGTGCTAAGGTTGTGGGTTGTTGTATATGGTATATTGGTATAAGTGTATAAGATTACGGAAAGATTTGGTATAAATTATATATAGGTTCATGGATTTGATTCGCTATTCCTTTGTAATAGATTGAACAAATTTTAAATCCAAAAAATTAAATTAATTTTAATTTAAAACAACCGGATTATTTCAAATTGAGATTTGGAAAGAAAATAATAAAAAAAATGACAGTGAGTCTGTTTGTCTGTCTGTACAGTGAGCTAGAATCTGATTTCATGTTTATTTTTTTTTAGCTCAGAGAGTAACGGTACCTACTTGCATTATAAGTGTGAAGGAAATCTTCTCGAAAACGACTGTAACGATTTTGATGATTTTTTTCCTTCTCCCATGTATCTTGTTAAACAAATATTTTTACTTAAAACCATCATTAAAGGTATCAACAACAGAATACAGAATATTTTCGTTTTTGTTTCGACTTTCTTATTAATCCAAAAAGGGGATTGTAAGTTTGAACAAGATTCAATGCACACATTTTGGAAAAAAAAGTTTTTTTTTTTGTAAGATTAAAAAATAAAACATTTCAACTTGGTGTTTTTGAAAACTTTAATATATCCAAAACCGTTTACTGAATCGGTTATTTAATTTGATATTACCTAAGGTTTTTAAGCAATTTCCTTAAAAAATACTGTGATATTTTTGACCTGAGGTTCGACAGATAAAACTCAATCAAAATTCCAAAATAATACAATAAATCTCTTAATTCTATGAAACACAACGTCTTTCAGTTTAAATAACACCAAATATAAGTTATTCCACTTAATCACAATTCAAATACGTTTTTAAATTTCAACAATTTTTATTTAATCTCAATTCAATCACTTTTTACTAACGTTTCCCGTAGTTAACAATTCGACTTTCAAAAATAAACTGAACTTTCAATGCCATCTACTCTTGTTTTTATACAAATTTACAAGCTTCTGGAAGCTTCCGTCTGGTTCTGGCACAATCTAAGCTTTCAGTACTAATTAGAGTCTCTAATTAGTATTTCAAGTTCGATTTAGTACTCAGTCAAAACATATTGCAAATATGTAGCATACTTTTAGGGGCATGGTTGTTGCACACAATAAATGTTGGTTATTGTACACAATGAATCCCACAGATGTCGTTAATTTACAAAAATGTAATCTCCTAGAATTTTGTATTCAAACGCAACTGTAATATTTGTGTTAAAAAAGATGTAAGTAATCCAAATATTTTTTAGTTTAAACTATTTTAGCATAAATGTTTTTTATGTTTTTAATAATTATTAATTTTTGTTAATAACATTTTGTATATTGAAAATGGCTCGTTAAGACCGTGCATATGAATTTGAAAAAAAAATATTCTTTAACCACATTTTTAAAAGAAATAAAATGGCATTAATTTTGATTCTTAACCGAAAACTTAACTTTGGAGTCTTTATTATTTTCATTAAATGAACAATTTTGTTATTAGAAAGACCCATGTATATATGCATGGAATATGATATCGTTCAAATGCCCGCTTCGTCTTGTTACGGTCGCAGGGAACCGCGTCATTAATTTTCAAAGATTCTTCTTGTCTTTTTCATAGATTCTGCTGAATTTGAGAAATGGCTTTCGTTTTGCTCAGCTTAGGGCATCAGTCGATTTTGCGTTCCTTAGACGTACGAATGTAAACTGATTGAATACAAATTATCGGTCGCTTCAAATTTGGCAACTAAACGTTGAAGAGAGTCCACTGTGAAGGCTCAGAAAGTCTACCTTAAAATGCCATATGCGGCCAACCAACAGGAACAGCCGCCATTTGAAAATAAATTGCAAAACTCGATCGCACGTTCTTGCTCTTATGCGCGAGCCTATCGTCGAATAAAATTTGAAAGGTATTAAGTAAGGGAACTTCAAAGATATTATTGGATATTTGTGACTTTTTTTTTGAAAAAAGGACGTAAAATAGTTTTCAGCAGAATAATTCTCAAAATCGTAGAAACAGTTTTTAAATAAATCGGGTTTTTCTTACAATCTTTAAAAAAAAATCGACAATGCAAAGTGAAATTACTTGAGCTCAGTGGCGTATTGAGGAGGGGGGCTCAGGGGGCTCAAGCCCCCCCAAGCCTGTTATTATTTAGGTGAATTCACATAATGTACATGATTAACTGAAACTTTTTCGTAAATCTAAAAGATTTAGAGGAAGCTCGGATACTCGAGTTCCCCCCAAGCTCCGAAACGACTGTTTGTGTTTGTTTGAGTTATACCCCTAGCTCAAGTTGAGGATTGAGGTTAGTGATGGGCGCATTTGAATTATTTAATCGATTATAATCGATTCATGCAACATCTCGAGATATCTCGATTCTTCATCCAAATCATTCGAATGATTTTATCACAGAAATATAGAACCAGAACAGCGACCGGTACCCCTCTTGCCTGAAACAACCTCAAAATATTTTTTTCGTGTCCGTATACACCAATATATGATTGTCTGTACATTTTGTGCTGGATTTCGTGTAGCAGTACATGCCTCGTGTACCTTTTATTTTACCATTTGACTATGGTAACTGGTGAATATTTCTATTGATAGCTATTTAGTTATCACCACAAGTAGTCACAAAAATGTGATTATCACATTTCAAAATGACTGTGAAGACAATATTTTTACGTTGTGACTATGAATTATCACAAATCACTTTAGCCGATTCCATCCCGTATTTGTTACAGGTAGTACTATACATCCAGAACACAAAACAGGTGGACAGATTAAGATAGGTAATCATAGTTAATTGTTTAATAAGAGAGGTTTTACGTCAAAGGCTCTGAAAAAACAAAAAACGAAAACAAAATATTCTGCATTAAAATAAATTAAATACTATTTCATTGATAGATTGATTTGAACTTATTTTTTCTATGTAACCATATCTAATATCGAACTTTTTCCGGTTTCTACATGAGTATAACCTTAATTTGTTAAATCAAATAATTTCGAGTTTTTCATTCTACTGTTTAGATTTGGAAACAAACATGGGATGAGAAAAATGGAGAAAATATCCCAGCAACAGCCTTAGCTTCTCTTCCCGTTTGCAGTGATGTACAATTCCCAAATATAAGAAAGATACTAGAAGTACTGTGTGTACTTCCAGTTACGTCAGCAGAGCCAGAGAGATCATTTTCCGTCCTTAGAAGGTTGAAGACTTGGCTGAGGGCAACAACTTCCGAAGCACGTCTAAATGGATTAGCAGCCATGAATATCCACAGAGAAATCCATATAGATCCTGAGGAAGTTGTTGAACAATTTGCCAACAAAAAAAATAGGAGAATGGACTTGATTTTCTCAACAAACAATAATTAAACATTATGTTTTTCATTATGTATTCAAACTTTAGTTTTCAAAACTTGCTTATATAACGAATGAACAAAGTTCATTATTATATTCTTTATTATTATTAAAATACCAATAAAAAAATTTTCACAAAAAGTTTAATTTTATGGATTAAGCAAGTTAAGGTTTCTTAGAGGGCAAACAAAAATGTTGGATTCAATTATTTTATTAACTTAAAAGGTCTACAAAAAAATTAAGAGGAACAAAATTTTTGAAAAATTTTACAGGTGAGCCCCCCCCCCAAAATCTTTTCTGGATACGCCACTGCTTAAGCTACCTACATCTTCCTAAATATCAATTTTGGTTATAACCGGTTAATCAGTTCTCGAGAAAGTCGAAGGAAAAATACCGGTCCTATGGTAGGTACAATTTTTAGCCCGCCATATTAATTTGTTTTTCTTCAAAGCATAACGCACATCTACAATAGTACACTTTTCGCCGTTTCCGAGAAAAATAAGTTTTTACTTAACGGTTTTATGACAGCTGACAGGTATCTTCAATATTTGGGCTAAAAAATGTACTTAATTTGAAGACGATTGGCCAAACCGTTTAGGATATAGTCCAAAATACATACGAACATACAGACAGAATTTTGCCAGTAACTCAAATATGTTTCCCATCATCGTAATGTCATGTTTAATGGTTATCTCAATTTTTTTTTTTAATCTGCACGATTGCATAACTTGCTTTATAGTACATATAATCGCAAGTAAAAACCTTAAAAACAATCGAGATAACAATCGAATATGATATTACGACGATAGAGAAACATAATATCGTAAGATATTATCAAATCTTTTGAAGCAAATAATTTAAAAAAAAAACGTTCCGTTTACCTGTCAGCGACATAAAATTAAAAATAAGTGCATTTAAATTTATACTGGAAAATAAATTTAAAACACAAACAAAATTTATGTTATTATGTTAATTTTAATTTGGACTTTCGCAACCAATGTAACAAGATTGGAATGCATCTTAAATACTTATATAAAATAACTTGCGTCTTGTATGAATCACTTAATTCCGTGCTGACACCAGGGACTACGAAAATGTATCTGACCAGAGTTTGCATTTGTAAGAATTTGTATTTTAATATTTTTTTTTTAATTCTTCTAATTTTAATGTTTTCCAGTAATTTTGGCTCTTGAAATTGCTTGCGGAACAATAAGGAATAAATGCATTTTTCTTTGCAATCATAATAAACCAATTTGTGGATATAATGGAAGGTGTAAATTCAAATTCAGTTCCAAATGTGATTTGGGATATTACAACTGTCAGTATACGCATCTTTTCAATCGTAAGTTTTGTTTCAGTATTAAGGGCTTTTTAAAATTTTGTTTTCTTATTTTTTTTTAATACAGGAATTTCAATTATAAGGGATGATGTCTGTCAAAATAGAAATTTCACAACATGTGCTAGTTTTTATGACACGGTTAAAAACACTTACTTTCCGATTCCCCTATGAGTTTATAAATGTTAAATGAATTTCTGAATAACACATAAAATAAAAAAATATTCCGGAAAATGTGTAAGATTGTTTTTTAATTATTAAACAATTACCACGTTTTTTTTCGAATCCGTAAATAGCTTTATAACGTCTAAAAATTTGTTACGTAACTTAAATAAAAAAAACACATCTGTTGGTAACTTGTGTTCCGGTATTTTATCCCAGAGCTTACACTCCAAGGAACTTATAAATAAGTTATCCAATGCAAGTCCTCTGATCCATGTGAATAAATTCTTTGTTGTGTTTCTTTATTTTTCTCATTAATGTATGGACTGTAAAAATAAATTTGTTTTATTAACTCTTTAATGGGGTTTCCAAGAATTTTTCATCGCACCTCTGTTCCACCAAACTGTTGGGGCAATAAAAACTGTAGGAACGAGTTCATCCTTATAAGAAGGTAATTTCTTAGTAATTAAGTCATTTTAATCTCACTTACCCTTGATCGAAGATGTCTTCTACATCAGCTCTGCTCATTTTATCAGTTACAATACTCGGTTTGTTTCTATTTGTTGTAATATTTGTGATTCGAAATTATATAACCAAATAAATATTTTAGTTTTTAATCTAACATTTGGAGAAGATATTGTTACGCCAAGTCAAGGTTGTGGGGTTAACCATCTTATGAGTGAAAATGATGGTGATATAAAAATAATTCCTTCTGATGGAATGGTAAATGCCACTGCTGAACGGACTATAATTGGAAAACCGACGACAACAACATCACCGACGGTTTTCAAACCAACTCCCATTGATTTAAATGAAACATCATCGGAGGCAACAATTATTGAAGAGTTGATTTCAGTGTCGCTGCCAAATACAGTAGCACTTCCTCCACCAGCTACAACAGAGTCTCAAGGGACTGCTAATTTTTGTGGAAAACTGGGGAACTGTTATCAATGGTTCAATGACGAATGGGCTCTTAAATTAAGTGGTAAGTTAAATAGAGCTTGTGTGAACTTATGAAATTGAATTAATGTAAATGACGCTTTTTCTTCTTTACGAGAAGGATACAAACGCTGTGAACCAAGAGATCAACGTCGAGCTATGAGGTATTGTTGTATTCCGCCCAAGAATATAATGTGAAGATAAGAAATCATACTAAAGTTCTGAAATTAATAAGCATTAGTTAACATTATTAATAGAAAATAATTTAAAATCAGAAAAAAATAAATAAAACCAAAACGTCAAAATTGCATCTTCAATTCTTGTCTTATCCAGCCACACAATGGGGAAACCAAAAGACATCAAAACAAGGTTTACTTTAACGCTTGCATGACAGGTGGCAATATTTTGTATTTAAGTAACAATAAATACATTTAAGTTTACTTATTTAGCCTTGAGCGTATAATTTTTAATTAATACTTCAAAAAAATTGCCGAAAAATCTTAAAAAAATAATTTAGGAACCAATTCGATTCGAATAAAAAATAAATTGCACGACTGGATCGCACGTACTTGCTCATATGTGCGGTCACATTGTAGATTAAAATTTAAAAAATGAAAGTGAACATTAAAGCATTTATTCGATTTTTGTGACTTTTGATTGTTCGAATAAAGTACGTTAAAATGTATTGGGTGAAATAATTTAAACGCCATTTTATTTCTTTAGGAAATGTAAAAAAGTGTAAATTTTTTTTCAAAATTGGTTTTTTTTAACAACTTTTTTAAAAAATTAAAAAAAAATCATTCAAGAATATAAACTTAAGCACAAAAATAACGTTCATTTAAAAACAAAATTAAAAAAAAATCACTTACTAGTTTTCAAAATATTGATTTTTCAAAAAAAAATTTTTTTTTTAAATTATTAAAAATACAAAAAAAAAGGATTCGAAAAAAAATGTATGCAAAATTACTCAGGCTTCCTACATCTTCTTGAATATCAATTTTGATTGTAATCGGATCTCGAGTTTTCGAGAAAGTCGAAGAAAAAAAAACCGGTCCTATGGGAGGTACCGTTTTTAGCCCACCATATTATTTTTTTTTTTCACTTAAATATAATGCATACCTACAGTAGTATACTTTTTTTTCACAAAAATTCTTGGAGCCGTTTTCGAGAAAAATAAGCTTTTACATAACGGTTATATGACAGATACCGATAATTCTTGAGCTAAACAAACAAATTTAAAAACTCCTCTGTAGAATGTCAAAATAACCTAAAATTCAAAATTTGAAGACGATTGGCCCAACCGTTTAGGTACATCCGTACAGACAGACAGACAGACATACAGACAGACAGACAGACAGACAGACAGAATTTTGCCAGTAACTCAAATATGTTTCTCTATCATCGTAATGTCATGTTTGATTGTTATCTCAAAATTTTTAATCTGCAGGAATGCATAACTTGTATTATAGTAGGTACCTATAATCGCAAGTAAAAAACACACACAGTTAATTTTTTTTAATTCGATATATCGGATTTACAAAAACAATATTTAATACAAAAATAAAATTGCACAATTATACCATACACTTACGCTCTAATCTAGGGAATTATTTAAAACTTTAAGTCTAAGTTTTTAAGTAAATCGATTCAGCGGCTTAGGTCGACTGACAAGCATTTCTGGCCACAAGATTTTAACTTGCGATTATAGGTAGATACGGGGTAACTTTGCGAGCTGTTTCCCGAGAAAAACGTCTAACCTCGTCATTGTAGAACACTTTTTAACGGTCCCATAAAAATTTTGTCAAGTGGCTGCATTTTATGGGTTGAGTGAGGCACAAGCGATAACATTATAACTCCATTTTCACGAGCTAAATCTAAAACGTTAATATTCCTTGTATGGCTATAATGGCCATCGAGGATAAGTAACACTGGATCAGTTTTGGATGTTTTTTACATAGCTTAAGAAGTGGTGAAACCCTCTTTTTGGTAAATAATGTGATCTGAACCCATCCTGAGAGATGGCATGATGAATCTGATCCTGGTGGTGCACCTTTCATCGGAAGTGGATTTTGTTTTTTTCGGGGGAAAATAAAATATGGTGGAACAAATGACCCTCCAGCGCTCATGCATGAAATAACGGTCATCAGAGATCCCCGCTCTGCCGACGTCATGGCTCCGATTTGCCGTTTTCCTTTCTTGCCAAAACTTGCTGCTGTTTTGACTGAACCACAGATCCCTGTTTCGTCGACGTTCCAAATTTGATTTGGCGGAAAATTGTGTTTTGAACACTCTTGTTCCAAAAGATCAAAAAATACATTGACATTTTCACGAGTATAAATCCTTTTGCCCGATCGAAAGATGTGCCAGTAGGTGAATGGATGATTAGTTTTTTCTTGTGCCGTTTCAAAAATCCCTGAAGCCAATCATTTCCAACACATTCGGCCATTGTTGAAAAACGATTTGTTATTGAATTTCTTTTGGCCATTTGCTAGTGATCTTGTGTCGCGTCTGGTAGGACCCCACATGCGAGACTCCATTTCCAAAAAAAAATTACTCTACTAAATTATCCATTCGTGCAGATACAAAAATCAATCAAAGATGACATTACGATGACAGATAAACATATTTTAGTTACGGGAAAAATTCTGTCTGTCTGTTACCTGGCATTTAACCGTTAAGTAAAATCTTATTTTTCTCGGAAATGGCTCCAAGAATTTTTATGAAAAAAATCAGTGTTCTATTTGGTGACAAAAATATATTTAAGATGGTGGGCTAAAAACGGTAGCTCTCATAGGACCGTTTTTACTTGCGATTATATTAGGTACTATAATGCAAGTTATGCATTCGTGAATATAATTTTTTTTAACGAACAATGAAACATGACATTACGATGATAGAGAAACATATTTGAGTTACTGGCAGAATTCTGTCCGTCTGTCTGTCTGTCTGTACGGATGTATTTTGACCTACAGCCTAAACGGCTGGGCCAATCATCTTCAAATTTAGAACATAAGGTTATTTTGACGTTTTACAGATGAGATTTTTCACTTTTTTTGTTAAGCTCAAATATAAACGGTATCTGCCATATAACCGTTAAAATAAGGTTATTTTTCATGGAAACCGCTCCAAAAAAAATTATAAAAAAATCAATGTATTATGGTGGGTGTGAGTCATATTTTGGTAAAAAAATGCAAACTGTGGGCTAATAACGGTACCTTCAATAGGACCGTTTTTACTTGCGATTACATATTTACAATTACAATTTTTTTTTTTATTAAAAAAACACCTTTTCATTTAAAACCCGTTCCTACCATTTTGAAACAAAAATCACACTTTTTCACATTTATTAAAAGAATAAAATAACGTTTAAATTATTCCCCTTAAAACAATTTTACGTACTTTTTTCAACAGTAAAAAATGGGCTCGACTGGGTCGCAAGTACTTGCTCTTATGTGCATAATTACATCGGAAAGCAAGATCTTTGACAGAAACAAGTACCATTTGCGTTGAAAATAACACAGTTTAAACTTAAAAAAAGTATTAAAAACCACAATACTTATCGGTTTCTAGTAAAAATGAAGTATGCCATCACACGTCTTAAATAACAAGGAGTTTATGAAAAATGTATTTCGAAAATTGTAGGACCAGTTTTGGTAAAATCCTGTTTTTTATTTTTAGTTTTTGAAAAAAAAATTACTTTTTAAATTTTGGTATGCAGTTTCTTAGAATTTATTAAAATACATATGATTATAAAATTTAAAACAATATTTTTTTATTGGTTTTCAAAATATTGATTTTTCAAAAAATAAATTTCAAAAATTAATTTTATTTAGAAAAAAAAGTAATTCAACATTTTGATATGCAGAATTAATTTGGCTACCTAGATCTTCTTAAATATAAAATTTGAAATCCATAGAGCTGTTACCGAGAGAGCCAAAAATTAAAAAAACCGTTTCCTCATTTTTATAAATGATCTTCTGTCCGTTACTTTTAATCCACTTAACTGTTTTGCTGACGACTCTACCCTCAGCTTTTCATATTCGTTCGATAATTCACGTCCTTCGCCTTCGGACGTACAATTGCAACGGTGCCGTATGTCAAGCTCATTAAACTCCGATTTATACAGCATTGCCAAATGGGGTAATAGGAATCGTGTGGAGTTTAATGCTTCGAAAACTCAATGCTGTCTTCTGTCGTTAAAGCTTAACATACCCCCAATGCCATTGTTCATGAATGGCACTTACATCGAAGAAACCGAAAAGCTCTCAGTACTCGGTATGTGTGTCAACGACGACCTCCGTTCGAACGACCATATATTTGAAATCGCTAAGAATGCTGCTAAGTGCTTAGGTTTTCTGTATCGGTGTAAGAAGTATTTTTCTCCATCTGATCTGGCTACAATTTATAAAGCGTTTATACGCCCTAAACTCGAGTATAACTCCCACCTCTGGGCAGGTGCTTCACAAACATCGCTTCACTTGCTTGATAGAATACAAAATAGAGCGTTAAGATTGATAGGAAATAGAACTGCCGCTGAAACAATTGTCCCTCTCGAACACCGACGCAATGTTTCATGTCTTTCCTTATTTTATCGTTTCTTTTATAAAAAATGTTCACTTGAGGTAGCCAGCTGCATTCCTCCCCTTAAAAGTTTCGCTCGTAATACTCGTCTTGCTAGGAATGCCCATCAGTTCACCCTTGAGCCCAATTTCGGACGTACCGTGAAATATAGAGCTTCTTTTTTTAGCCGTACAACACGACTTTGGAATGGTTTACCCGGCGAGATTTTCCCTTGCCATTTCAATATGCAAACATTCAAAACCAATGTTAATCGACACCTCCTATCTCTCCCCTCCCTACCTTCCTAATGCCCGCGCAGTGTGTTACATTAAAAGGGAAACAAATAGTCCCTTGTGCGCGCGTTAATTATAAAAAAAAAAAATATGAAAGGTCCCGTTAACAGACTTTTCCCGTATATGTCGTACTAATCAAATGATAGCCAATACCAACAAAAAATTCTCAAAAATGTTCATTAAAATCGTTGGATCCATTTTTGAGAATAATAAGATATTCCTAAACGGTCATATGGCAGGCACCGTTATTTTTAGGGCTGAAAATAAAATTTCAATTTACCCTCTGGGGTATACCAAAATAATCACACACACCAAGTTTGAAGATAATCGCTTAAGCCGTTTAGGCTGCAGCTCGTTATACATACTGACAGACAGACAGACAGACATACAGACAGACATATTTTCTCGATCACTTTTATAGACTTCTCTATGATCGTAATGTCATGATTGATTGTTATCTCAATTTTTTTAATATTCACGAATCCTAAACTTGCCTTATAGTCCCTATAATCGCAAGTAAAAATCACAGTGCCCCTTGGCCATAGAGTTAATATAATATAAAGAGGAAAATCTTTAGTACGTTCCACGCCTCAACACCTTCAATTTTCGTTGTTGCTTTGATATATCATTCATTGTGTTTCGTATTCTCTTTTGTATGTGTATATTATTCATTGTCCTCGTAAAACAACAAAAAAATAAAAGGCACCACTGGGTCGCACGTACTTGCTCCCGTGTGCTAATCCTTTTTAGGTACAGGCGTCTTTTTGACAAAGATTTAATTTTAATGTTTTTTTGACGTGCAACTTCCTTAGAATAGTTGAGGTTAGAAGCTCGAACGAACATGCGTCACGATAAAGGGATAAACACATAAATATATAGGATTGTTAGCTTTTGCAGTTTTTTAGTGTATTATCTTTCCACTTGTTGTTTGCTGTTTATAATATAATTTGCTAATAGAAAGATATAAAGGACTTTTTTTGAGTTTAATTTTCATTTTGGTATGGAACAATTTGAACAACTGCCATAAAGATTCGTGGGAATCAGCAGTATGGCAATAATGCTAGGTATAGGGACCTATATAGGTCCCAATAACAATAATTTACTTTTTGAAATCAAATTAATTAAAATAGCTGAATTATGTTTGATGGATCGATAAACGTATGATATGGGTAGGTATTAATGGAATTTATTAAGGATATTATTTACCGATAATAAGGTTGGAAGGAAGGTAGTTACTAAATATAAGATACACGTTCCAACTACTGTGAAGCCAGTAGGTATAGCGACAATATTAAAAGTTAACACAGTGGTTTTGTTTATTTATAGGAAGGTGTAAACTTTTGTTTTCTCGATTGAAATTTTTGCATTCAGTAGTAATCGAATAATTCTTTTTATTTGTTAGTTGTTTTTGTGTGTTAATCATAGGATCATTATTTATTCTGTGTGCTTTTATGATGATGAAATGCTTTAAAATACGTAGGTATGTATGTAGGTTGTCACCTTCTTTTATTTGACTAATGGCTAGGGCTTAGCCGAGCAATATGAAATAAGATTTGGGGGAAATTTTTTTATGAAATCAAAAAAACACTATTCATAACATTTTTTGGAAAAAATGTTGTAAGCCATCTTATTTCTTTTGCTGTTTTCTATTTTATGAATTTTTCATTTCAAAATCGTTCGACCAGTTTTTTCAAAAAAATGTTTTTTTTTGAAAAACTTTTTGAAAACATATTTTAAATTTTTTTTGAGTATGTCAATTCAAAGAAATCTAAAGTTTATACTAGGAGAAAAAATTAAAAAAAAATCTATAAAACCGTTTTCAAAATATTCAAAAAACAAAATATTTTTTTAAAAAAATTATTAAAAATTAAAAATAAATGTTTTTGAAAATTTTAAAAAACAATATTATTTAAATCATAAAGTTCTACATATTTTGAAAATTTCATCAAAATCCGTTAATTAATTAACGAGAAAGTCTGATTTTAAAAAACCGGTCATATGGGAGGTACCGTTATAAAACTTTTTCTGAAAAATCCATTAAAATTAACAGATAGATTTTACATAGAAAACATCATTCTGAAAGTTTTATCAAAATCGTAGGAGCCGTTTTCGAGAAAAATAAGTTTTTTAATAAAAGTTATATGGCAGGTACCGTTAGTTTTGGAGCTAGAATGCCAATTCCAAAAATTGTCGGGTAGAGCACTCTAAAAATACTATATACAAAGTTTGAATCAAATCGGCCCAACCCTTTGGGCTGTAGATATCGATACGGACAGACAGACAGACAGACAGACAGACAGACAGACGGACGGAATTTCCGGACCCACTTTTTTTGACTTCTCTATCATCGTAATGGCATGTTTGATTGTTAGAATTTTTTTTTTTACGAATGCATAACTTGCCTTGTCCCTATAAATCGCAAGTAAATAAAAGGCACGACTGGGTCGCACGTACTTGCTCTTATGTGCTAATCCTTTTTAAGTGCAGGCGTCTTTTTGACAAAGATTTCATTTTAATATTTTTTGTATGACGTGCAACTTCCTTAGAATCGTTTTGGGGTGAAGCTCGAACGAACATGCGTCACGACAAAGGGATAAACACATAAATATATAGGATTGTTAGCTTTTGCAGTTTTTTAGTGTAGTATTATCTTTCCACTTGCTGCTTACTGTTTATAATATAATTTGCTAATAGAAAGATACAAAGGACTTTTTTCAGTTAAATTTTCATTTTGGTATGGAAAAATTTGAACAACTGGCATAAAGATTCGTCGGAATCAGCAGTATGGCAATAATGCTAGGTAAAGGGACCTTTATACGTCCCAATATGGGACCAATGGAATTTATAAAGGATTTAGGTACCTATAATAAGGTTGGAAGGAAGGTAGGTACTAAAATTAAGATACGTGTTCCAACTACTGTTAAGCCAGTAGGTATAGAGACAATATTAAAAGTTAACACAGTGGTTTTGTTTATTTATAGGAAGGTGTAAACTTTTGTTTTCTCGATTGAAATTTTTGCATTCAGTAGTAATCGAATAGTTTTTTTTATTTGTTAGTTGTTTTTGTGTGTTTATCAAAGGCTTCCTTATTTATTCTGTGCTTTTATGATGATGAAAAATACTTTAAAATACGTAAGTATGTATGTAATGTAGGTTGTCACTTTCTTTTAT
Source organism: Platycheirus rosarum (assembly GCA_963971375.1). Lineage (NCBI taxonomy): Eukaryota > Metazoa > Arthropoda > Insecta > Diptera > Syrphidae > Platycheirus > Platycheirus rosarum. Next base: position 142,534,012 of record OZ020508.1, read on the forward strand.
TTGACTAATGGCTTGGCTAGGGCTTAGCCGAGAAATATGAAATAAAATGTTGGGGAAAAAAATTTATAAATTCAAAAAAACACTACTCATAACGTTTTTTGGAAAAAATGTTGTAAGCTATCTTATTTCTTTTGCTGTTTTCTATTTTATGAATTTTTCATTTCAAAATCGTTCGACCAGTTTTTTCAAAAAAATGTTTTTTTTGAAAAACTTTTCGAAAACATATTTTAAAATTTTTTTTAGTATGTCAATTTTAAGAAATCTATAGTTTATACTAGGAGACAAATTTAAAAAAAATCTATAGATCCGTTTTCAAAATATTCAAAAAACAAAATATTTTTTTAAAAAAATTATTAAAATTTAAAAAAAAAATGTTTTTGAACATTTTGATAAGCAATATTATTTATATCATAAAACACTACATATTTTAAAAATTTCATCAAAATCCGTCAATTAGTTAACGATAAAGTCTGATTTTAAAAAACCGGTCATATGGGAGGTACCGTTATAAAACTTTTTCTGAAAAATCCATTAAAATTAAAAGATAGATTTTGCACAGAAAACATAATTCTGAAAGTTTAATCAAAATCGTAGGAGCCGTTTTCGAGAAAAATAAGTTTTTTAATAAAAGTTATATGGCAGGTACCGTTAGTTTTGGAGCTAGAATGCCAATTCCAAAAATTGTCGGGTAGAGCACTCTAAAAATACTATATACCAAGTTTGAATCAAATCGGCCCAACCGTTTAGGCTGTAGATATCGATACGGACAGACAGACAGACAGACAGACAGACAGACAGACGGACGGAATTTCCGGACCCACTTTTTTTGACTTCTCTATCATCGTAATATCAGGTTTGATTGTTAGAATTTTTTTTTTTTTTTACGAAAGCATAACTTGCCTTATAGTCCCTATAATCGCAAGTAAAAACGATGTGGTGAGTTTTCATCATTTTGACATTTTTTTTCTTGTTGACAACAACTGTCAATAAATTGTTTTTTGTGTTTCAGAAAATGAGATTTTATCCTAGTCTTGGAAAGAAAAACCCAAAAAAATAATTTAATTCATTAAAAAAGTAAGTGTTAATGTTGATTTATCAAGCGACTAGATTGAACTTCAAAATGTGTGAATCGCAGTTACTAATCAGGTATGCTGAAAATTGTTTTGATTGACTCAAAAAAAACCTGTTTTCAGGCTTACGAATAATATATTATATTTACTCTATGCTATTGGCTTAGTGGTTAGTGTGTCGGACTACTAAGCGAATGAGCCTGAGTTCGAATCACTCTCATAGCCCCCTTCTTTTCCGGGTTACTGTCTCTTGCAAGGAACTGACAAAACCTCCAAAAGTAAAATTTGTCCGTTAAAAGGGCATCTCATGTAGCCGTTCAGACTCGGCGGTAAATTGTAGGACCCTTCCATTCTTGCAGATTCACAACACACATACACAGTAATGGTTGAGAGTATAAGTCACTAAGCCTTGGCTCCTTAAGGAGCTTTCGCGCCAGTTAATTTATTTATTTTATGTAAAATCACAAAAATTTAATAAAAACTTTTAAGTTCAAATTTCAAATTTTATTCGACGCTGTGACCGCGATTCAGTCGTGCAATTTATTTAGGCTTCTCTTTTATCGTTATACCATGTTTGATTAATATGCACTAATGAAGAACTTATGTTTGCAAGACATTTTTTTTATTTTTTTTCGAATAAACTCTTTTATATTTTTAATAATTGAAAACAATTTAAGAACCAATATTTAAAAAAAAATATTAATTGAATTTTTTATTTATTTAATTTTATTTTCATATCATCACAAAATTATTTCACAAATAAAATTTATTGTCGGTATCTTTCATAAATATTTTTCTTTTTTGTTTTGTATACCAACATTTGCGTAATGGCTCATTGCATTTTAACAAAATTTTATGTGGGAAAAGACCTACGACTAAGTGGTCAAATGAATAAATTAATTAAATAAATTATGCTTACCAACATCTAACATAATTTTTTTTCTATTTAAAATTAAAAATATCTAACATAAATATTTGTTTCTATTTAAAATTATTTTTTAAACTTTTTAATGATTTTAAAACCAATCGCGTTTTTTTTCATATTCTGTAAAACGATAAAAATGCTTAGAAACTGTTAATCGACATTTTAAAAAAAATTTTTTTTTTTAAAAACTAAGAAACAAAAAACACGATTTTATCAATATCTGTCCTTTTTTCAATTTATTATTATTGAAAATGTCCGATGGCATACTTTTGTTTTTACTAAAAACCCATACGTTTGATGGCTTTAACACTTTTTACTAGTTCAGATAATGTTATTCTGTTACGTAGACATACATATATGTAAAACTTGTTTCTGGCCATAATCTTGAACGGCTCCTAATGTGATTGGGTTAATAAAAACAAATACGAGCGACCCATCCCTGCACATTTATAAGAATGAGAACTGCTTATCTGATTACAGCAAACATTTATACTCAAACAAATGTAGGTACTCGTTATTAAACCAACAAAATTTAAATCAGTATTTTAAAAATGATTTGGTGATTTTTCAATTTTTTCTCACTTGAGTAGCCATTGTGTTTTATCAAAACGCTCAGCCATAAATCATAACCTATTGTCCATTTTACAATAGCAATTTCAAATATAAATAACATATTAATCTCTAGATATTACTCTGTACATTGTAAAATTATTTTGGAAGATTTCACCAAATATAATATAACAAGTTGTTTAATTATCTTTGATTTCACCTTATTATAATTTAATCTTCGATCTTTATGACGATAATTCATTTATGATCAAATAACGCTTGTTGAGTCAAGAATCCGAAAATAAAATAAATAAACTCTTTTTCGTTTGACTTAGTTTATTTTGGTAGATTGTTCATCAATGAATGTTTGAATAAAAGTGGTAAATTATTTTAAGTTTAAAGTGTGTGAATATTCGAAATGAACAAAAATCGCGGCCGTATTTGTATAAGCTTACCGGCCCTTAATTATTTTTTACTTGTAACTTAACTAAAATAAAATTTTGATTTAAATAACATTTTGTACAAAATTATTAGTTGCTATAAAAACATAAAAAAAAAAACAACACACAAGGGTTTACAATATAAATAATAATATGTTTGATCCGCAATCACGCCTTAAGGACTTAACTGATTTGCATGAAATTTGGTAGGTCGATGCATAAGATGCTGGATTGAAAAAAGGCTACTTTTTATCCATGAAAAAAGAACGTTTGTTGTGGCAGAAACTTAATTGAAGTTTTGTTAACTTCGCCTAACGTCTCAAGTCTTAAAGACGCGATGCGACAGAACGAAATCGAATGAAATATGGTAGGTTAATGGATGAGGTTATTAGTGCTATTATCATCGACTATTGTGAAATTTAAGACCCAAAAAATCACATTTTGAAATGTAAATCCGCTCTTGCTAATGACAAAAAAACATTAAAAGATTATTGTTTACCTCTTTAGAACGAATGATTAAAATCATTTGCATTTGATGTTTATTCATAAGAATGCTCAAAAATCTTAAACATTAATATAAAAGAAATGAAAAAATGAACTCAAGACTAGAATACATCAAGATGCAGACGGCTGTTGTTCTTATAGAAATTGGTAAGTTATAAGGTTGACAAGGAGATCGATTAAAAAAAAAAGAATATTTTCAATTATTTATTAAAAGCCGCCATTTTTATTTTCAGAGTTGTGGCTGAGAACTTCAAAACAAATATCAAATACAATTTGGGAAAGAACAGCGAAAAACAATTATTCACTTTAGAAACTGTGCCAACTAGTATTTGGACACCTCACTCTCATCCTCAGTATGGTTCCTATTCACATCCATATCATCAATATTACGTTTATCACAACTCTGTAGGAATACCTCCAGTGCCATCATACCACCAATGCCGTTGTCCTCCTGGACCGAGGGGTCCAATAGGTTTACCTGGTCCACCTGGCCTCCAAGGATACCCCGGGTCAAAAGGAGACAGAGGAGATTATGGTGAGAATGGACTGCCAGGCGAGAATGGTTTAGATGGTGATAAGGGCTTTAAAGGTTTCAAGGGAGAAAAAGGGTCTATTGGTGAGAAAGGGTTGAAAGGAAGTAAAGGAGCTAAGGGTCTCCCAGGCACCGAGGGTGCCGATGGTGAAAAAGGTCAAAAGGGTTCAATGGGGCCCATTGGAGCTACTGGTCCACCTGGCTTACCAGGACTGCAGGGCCTACCGGGACTACCAGGTACACGAGTAATCCAACAACAGACAAATCCCGAAGAACTCATGCAATCTGATGAAGATTCTTTATTACCATCTCTAAATAGTTTTGCTAATAACGAAACAAAAACTACCTCAACAGAAAAACCATTTCAAAGCTTGTACCCCATCTATGCGCTTCTCGATTTCGGTTACTTCGATATTTCTAAGCCTAAGGACGGTCATATAAATAAAACTGACTCAATGAAAATCGAAAATGGTATTGTAAGCCCAGCTGAAGACATAGCTGATGAGATAGAAAATATATCTGGTGAAATTGATAATGACGCCTCATCTGCTAACTATGAAGAATATCCTGAAGAACCAATTGAAGATGACATAGATGATTCTGTGCAAGTGGTAGAATACCTCGATGATATTGAAGATGAAGAACATCAGCGTTCAGCAAATGCAAAACACCAAAGCATACACTCTAGATGTTCGATTGAGAAACCATTTCAAATGTTTTTAAAAAATGTTTCGAAAAAATGAAAATTAACAGAACTTAATTAAAATATTTAAAAAAAAAAAAAAATTATTATTTCATATAAAATCAATGTAACCTGTAAAAGTAATTTACGTTTGGTTGAAAAATTATTTTTCTGCCGAATCTGGTTAAAGTACCATTTTTTTGGGTTTCTGAAAAGCTGTAAAACTAATATCAAAAAATTCGATATATGTAGATGTACATATATAAAAAATAATAAATATTTTTTTTTCATTATGATCATACAAATATTGTATGGGTTTTAAAAAAAGAAAATAATTTTTTCGAAAAGGATTTGGAGAATTTTTCTCTTTCTTATCGTACCTCTAGAAAACGCAGGTGTAGCATTTCAAAAAAAGGATTGTTTCAAAATTGTGCATAGTATGACTTTGAAAATATTCAAATTTTCAAAGTTAGCAAGCAAGGAACCATCATTTGAATGAATTAATATATGGTGCCGTGTCATATGGTCATATGACGCAATTTGAAAGTGTCATATGGCCATATTCAAACATATGGCCATTTGTCGCTTTGCTAAAGAGTCATATGGCCATATTTAACTGCGACTTTTTGCCATATGGTCTTATGACACTTTTTAGAAGCGTCAAATAGCCATATGATCGAGTATGGCGTACGTATGGTGATCCTATAGTGATCCCAAGCAGGGGGGTTGCAGAAGGGCAGCATGCCCCCGATACCTTCTTCATACTAAGATTAACAAGGCGGGATATAAGTCCCAAATCGTAAGACTGGGTAGGAAAATGCATTTGAAAGTGACATTAGGCCATAATGGCCATATGACCCTTAGGCAAAGCGACAGATGGCCATATGTTTGAATATGGCCATATGACACTTTTAAATTGCATCATATGACCATATGGCCATATGACACGGCACCTTAATATATACATGATTATCAGATTCTTGTTTAACCCACTGTTGTTCTGATATCAATTGGGATTAGGACCACAACTCTCACACTCTACTGCTTCGATTTAAGGCTCTGTCTGTCAGAATTGCCTAGTTGCCCTCAGAAAACGTAGGCCTCCTGGTTCTACATTGTTTCATGTCTGAGGCCAAAACTGTCCAGTTGTCGTTGTATTGATTTGATCTAGGAGTTTTTTTCCCCTGATTTTCTTCCGCAAAGGTATTGCAACGTCCTATAGCCATTTGAACTGTGTTCAATGCCCTACTCTTCCTATAAGGCTGTACAAGTTTAGTTGGTCAATAGTATGCTTCTTATGTTAATTTATTTCAGCTTCAGCTGACGTCAATTTACACTTAAAAGTCTAATCCATTGTCCAACATTGTAAATTATATGCTAAGCCCTGCGAGGACAACTGCCATGTAGAGCCTTCCTTTCAGCTAAAGGGTCTTTACCGATAATAGAAGATGGCAGAGTTTTTCCGTTGTTTTTCACTAGTAAACCTAGTTTTGAAATTGAATTTCAAATTTCAAGTTCATTCTATAAATTGCAAAATTAATTTATTTTATTTTAAAGGTTCTGATCCACAAACAAAGAAAATCGCATTTAAATCCGTTCAGTGGTTTTTGCAGTGAGCACGCATATTCAGACGGTTTAAGCAATTGTACTTTATACTATACATACATATGTATAGTATATCCATCTATATAAATCAGAGTCTCCCTCCATATATCTGGAAGATACAAGTTAAGGAACTTGTTCTGAGCTAAAAAGGAGTACGAAATGTAATTACTATTTCAAAGAGCACAAAAACTTTTTTTGATTTAGTTTTTTTTTCAAATAATTTTGGGAGTAGTTTATTTTCAAAGAATATCATATGTGTAATGCCAGTATAAAAAGAAATAATTGTTTAACCGGTACCCATTGGTCCCATTAGTCCTGGTGGTCCGGCCGCTCCGGCATCACCGACAGCTCCGGCATCACCTGTAGGACCCTTATCACCTTGTAAGCCTGTTGTTCCAGGATCACCATCTGCTCCCTTCCATCCCCTGTCGCCTTCATATCCCGTTGAGCCCTTAGTACCATGTTCACCAATTTGTCCTGATTCACCTTTAACTCCCTTCGGGCCTGGACGACCCTTAATTCCTTTGAAACCCTCTTCTCCTTTAGGTCCAGGTTGACCAGGAATTCCGTCAGGGCCATTGATACCAGGGTATCCTGGTTCACCTGGTGGTCCAGGAATACACCTACATTTGCCAGATGGATAAGGAGCTGGTGGGTAAGGTGCAGGTGCTGGCACATATACTGGATATGGTGCTGGTACTGGATATGGGGCTGGAGCTGGAGCTGGTGCTGGTGGTGGATAGTATGGTGGTGATTGGTAGTATGGAGGTGATTGCGGGATTGGTATGATAATGGTTTCCTGAGATGGCTTCGAATAGATTTTCGGAACATTAATCACTTGCACATCTTGTTGTTGATTATCGTTGTAATTAACTTCTTTGTTCACAGTGGCGTAGACCAAAGCGGCACCTATATTGCGATAAAAGGATTTCAGTCAATTAGAAAACTGCCTAGATTAAACAAGAGCAACAAAAAGTTTAACAACCTACCGAATGCTAACAATGCTACAACAGCCTTCATCTTCGTTGGACTTCTGATTCAAACGAGGATGGTGAATGTCTTTTATATTATTATCTCAAAGATATCATAATATATACATAATGCTAATAAGAATCGTTCTTATCAAAGCTTTTTTGTTGTAAGATTTTTAACGGTAAACGGCTGCATGGTAATTTTATTGCGCTCATTTGTGATTTGAATGTTTGACCCAAATTGCTAATTATTCTGCGAAATAATCGATTTAGATTTTAAAAAAATCGTCTATGTATATCAGATATGCTTGGATGAAGTCTATGCAAATGGTTCCATGATTGACAACTGGTTTGGCACTGGTTAATTAAGTATGCGAGTTGTATTAACATAGAAGCGTAAAATAAGTTAGAAATGCGTGTAACGCTTACAGGGGGCTTCGACCTCAACAATAAAATTTCAAATTATATGATGGTGAATTTGTTTCAGAATACGAAGTTTGATAAGCAATTGGTATTGTTCGGAAACTGTTTAGTCCCTTTTTAGTCCTTTTGTAGAAATTTTTATTACTCAAGTTTAACATGAAATACAATTAAATCTTATAAAAAAAATTTATAAAGATTTTTTTTTTAAATATACTAAGTCAATGAAACTATGTTCTCATAACATACATTTCTTCACAGATAAACTATGTACATAGCTTGTCTGTAAAAAAAAATCAAAAAAAAAAAAAATCCAAAAAAAATTAAAAAAAAAAAAAAATTAAAAAAAAAACTTTCAGAATAGCAGTAATTTCACAAAAATGCTGTTGAATGCTTTCTTCTTCTTGCTTCTGGATCTGGACTCCAAATTCAAAGAATTTTCAGTAAAAGGCTAAATCTTTAGTTTTCTTAAGAGAGAGAGACAGCTATAGAAATGGCATAATGGACCAAAATGTGCAAGTGAATAGCGTAACGACTACAATTATTGGCACCCTTAATTTTGTACCCAACTATTGGCACCCCATCATTCAATAGTGATTTTCTCAGTAACCCTTGGTCGCAATAAGTCAAGATAGTTTTTATTTCGATCTGGCACATTTTTCTCATATTTCTATGTCCATACTTTGGAGACATTCCTTTTCAGCTCTGTTTTATAAGTGGTGAAAACACGTTGCGGTAGAAAAAAAAAACTTCGAAATTACCTTTGTTGTGGTTAAGGACCTATAATTTTGTAAGTGATTTTTCTATACTTCCTTTTATATATTTTAATGAAAACTTTATTTATTTGCTTCAATAATGTGCCAATAATTGGGTTAAAAAAAAACTAGAATTTAATTATTGGCAGGGGGGTGCCAATAATTACATCCAATGTAACTACAATTATTGGCACTGCCAATAGTTGTACTTTTTTGAGTGCCAATAGTTATATCTCGTAAAGTTTGTTCACAAAAAAAAAGATCTAAAGTCTTAAATGCCTAAATCTAGTCTTATTAGCTACCTATTAGCTATTTAGCTACAGTGAATAAAAAAAAAGCTAACAAAAATACAAATTTCTTTGATTTCAAGTGTGCCATTAATTGTAAATAATTAAGATGCCAACGATTGTGGTCGGGTTCCAATAATTGTAATTTTTGGTAAGCTTTTTTTAATTTACCATTTTTACCATCTTTATAAAAACAAAATAAAAATAAAAAAATATTTTTGAAAACTGAATTTTCCAAATTACAATTTGGTATATTTGACATATTTTAAATTCCATAAAAGCGAAATATACACGCGTTTGGATCTAAAAATTCCTTAGGGGTGCCAATAACTGTATCCGTTACGCTATGTTAAAAAAAAGTGATGCTATCCTACAGCCAAGAAGAAATGCAGCTCCGAAGGCACACGAGTAAAAATTCTAAAGACTGGTTTCGATTTAATGGAATTCAAGTTATGGATTGGGCGGCACTTTTCCCTGATTTCAATCCTATTGAAAATCTTTTGGAAGACGTTTAAAGGGCAGGGCCCACAAATAATGCCCAACTTTGGAAAGCAATCCAAAGCGCTTTGTTAGATATATCACCAGAGCGTTGCAGGCGGTTGGTGGACTCTTTGCCTCAGTGTTGCAAAGCTGTCATTGAAAATCAAGCAAATCAAATCAAACAGAATACTAGCCTAATACATTTGTTTTTGACATTGTCTTAAATTTCTTCTGTATTGAACACCACTGCTATTTTCTTGTTATCCTTGAAATATATTTTTTTTAGTTTTTCTTTTTTTTAATTGCTTCATAGTTAAAATAAATAAATAAATAAATTTATTGGCGCGACAGCTCCTTAAGGAGCCAAGGCCTAGTGACTTATACTCTCAACCATTCCTGTGTGTGTGTTGTTACTCTGCAAGAATGGAAGGGACCTACAGATTACCGCCGAGTGTCCGAACGGCTACATGAGATGCACTTTTTCGAGACAAATTTTACTCTTGGAGGTTTTGTCAGTTCCTCGCAAGAGGCAGTACCCCAGAAAAAGAGGTGGCTATGAGCTGGATTTGAACCCAGGTTCTTTCGCTTAGCAGTCCGACACACTAACCACTAAGCCACGGGGCACTACATAGTTAAAATAATTGATTTTATATTTTTCTTCCCATAGTTATTTTAATCAAAAAAATTATATTTTTTTAAATAAATAAAGATTACAAAATAACACGGTCTGAAATTATTAAAAGTGTTAAACCCACGCCACTTAACGGTTTGTAGTAAAAATGGAGTACGCTAAAATACGTCTTATATAATAACGAATTTATGAAGAAAGTATTTCGAAAATTGTAGGATCAATTTTGATAAAATCCTGTTTTTTATTTTTAGATTTTGAAAAAAAAAATTATTTGAGATTTTGGTACGCTTTTTTAAGTGGTCAATATGCAGCTAATCATAAAATTTTAATAAAATTTATTTATTAGTTTTCAAAACATTGAAAATAAAAAAAAAATAAAAAAATAAGTTATGTATAGAAAAATGTAAGTTATTCAAAATGTTGGTATGCATAATTAATATGCGAAGCTAGATATTTTCAAACACGACATTTTATAGAAATCCAAAGAGCCGTTAACGAGAAAGTCGAAAATTCCCCACTATTTACTTTATGTTTCTCCTCATGGTAATGTTATGTTTGGTTGTTATCTGTAGTTCTTGCACGCACACAGTTATAAAAGACTCGAAGAAGAATTAAGCTCCAGGATCCAGCAGAATTCCATATGAATTTTACAAATAAGGAAAATGGAACACAAGACTTTATTGGAGAACACTTGACTACTGCATACAATGAAATTTTTGTAAGTGGTGAAACGCCCACGAGTTTTTGTGGAGCTATTATCTTCTTTCTCCTCTCAAACTACCATGGTATATCATTCTTAAACTGCTGAATGAAGATATTTGCATCGGTTCTTCTTAATCGAATCAAGAAATAGGTTGGAGATCATAATGTTTGAAACGAACTTCAAGCTGGATTTCGAAACGGTTACACGACAATAGACCATATCTCCACCTTAACATCGATTGCTCAGTCATATTTGGAAAAATGGATCAAACTACTAAATAGGTCTCCTTCGTTGATTTAAGAGCAGTATTGGATGCAGTAGACCAAGAATCTTTATTTTATAAACCTAGTAGTTTAGTGGGTCTCTCGACAAAAAAGCTTAAATTACTGAGAAATCTATACAGCAACACAAAATCGATCGATTTGGAATGGTAAACTTTATTTGAGTATTTTGAGACGCTATCGGGAATTCTTCAAGGTTGTAAATTATATATTATTTTTTTCTAGTAGATTTCGTTGAATAGTATTTCTTTGGTCTTGTGCCGGATTCTTCGGTCATTCTGCAAAAAATGATACAAAGGCTGGAACCATATTGCCGGATCTGGAATTTATCTGTTATTCTTAGCAAATCGTAGGAATACAAATATTTGGGTATGCTTCCTTTCCTTCAAGCAACTTTTTTGATTTAGTTCAATCAATAAGCGTCTTCACAAATTTAAATAAAAGGTTTTTATGAACTTCAAAATCCAATAATTTTATTTGATTTGTAATAATTTATTCCTCGTCATCATATTCGTTGTTATGATCAAAGTCATCATTAAAAAGACTGCGTAGAGCAATTCCTGGCGGTCCTGGTGGCCCAGGTGGTCCTTGTGGTCCGGCAGGTCCGGTTGGTCCTGGTGCTCCTGTTGGTCCTAGAGGACCCTGGGCACCACGTGCGCCAGTTTGTCCTCTACGACCAACTGTGCCAACCGGACCTTGGGCACCATCTGGTCCAGGTGGTCCAATCGGACCAGGATTACCTGGTGCTCCAGGGCTACCTTTATCACCACGATCTCCTAACAGTCCCTGTTGTCCTGGGGGTCCGATTATACCAGGAGGACCAGGTGGGCAATTACACTGACCCGGGGTAGGAGGTGGAATAAAAGTTGGGGCTGGAACAAATGTTGGTGCTGGAACGTAAGTTGGTGCTGGAATGTATGTTGGAGCCGGTACGTAAGTGGGTGCTGGTACATAAGTTGGAGCAGGAACATAATGATGGCCACCTCCACCACCACCACCACCGTGGGTTACATAAATAGTACCGCCGCCACCGCTACCACCTCCAGAATGACTAAATCCTCGACTCTGATGGTCGTCATAGGCAACAACACTACAAATTACTGCAAAAGTGCCTAAAAAAATAATTTATATGTTTTTATAAAACCTCCAAATAATGTAGAACTCATTAAATATGTACTCACAGAAAACCAAAGTTGTGAAACCATTCATCGCCACACTAAAACTGATTCACCGCCACAATCTAAGTTCTTCTTATATCCTCGGTGGTGATGTGAAAAATGCATCTCAGTTAGTTTGTTCTATTATGGAATATAGGTTTAGCCCAACTGGAAAATCTACTGAAAATTGCTACAACCAATCGGAGTCGGAAGGCGTTGACTGCAATTTTTCGTCCCATTTTTCCCCAACCTACATACGTGCCCAAATGAAAATGCCTAGATGCAGTTATGGAAGAACCCAAAAGACAACAATTTTATTTCAGTAAGTTTTTGGGGTCAATGAAATGATAAATACGTTTCCATTAATAAATTAACATTTAAATTATCGGTTTACGTTTAATCGTTTTTTTTTTCAGTTTATCAGGTTAAATAAATTTTCCAGCGGGATATCATTTTAAAGAAAACGCACTTAAGGGAATTGATTTACATACTACAAAATGAATTTGAAACTACAAAATTCATTGAAGCATTTCTCATTTATTTTTTTTAATTTTTTTTTTGTTTTGGAAAAAAGTTTAATGTTTCGTTGTGGAACCTGAAACGTATTTCCAAGCTGAATACCCTGGGCCCAATTTTGTCCACAAAAAACCCGAAATTCTTTTTACTTACTAAAAAATTTTTGGAAAAAGAACGAACATGGATCTTTTAAGTCGGAGAGAAGATACTTAAATACGCATTTCTCTTTTAAACGAGTACTGGGTCTCAATTCATTTTACTGGATTTTACTATTGATATTCCCTGCCACTAGGACAACGGGTTTGTAAAATACCGCGGACATTGTTGCCGTGACAAAAATAACAACACATTCTACCTAGTAAACTGCCTTTTCACCATATCAAACACACTTAGATTGGGCTCTAGAAATGTTGGAAGGAGATTACCAATTTCATCATCATTGGTATCTATAATTTGATTAGAACCGAATTTACGGGAAAAGTCTATTAACGGTACCTTTCATATAACGGTTTCTCGGTAAGGGCTCCTTGGATTTCTGTCATAGTTTATATTTCAGAAGATCTAGATACCCAAATTAATTCTGCATATCAAAATTTTAAATAACTTTTTTTTTAATTAAAATTATTTTTTTAATATTTTTTTTTAAATACAATATTTTTGAAACCTTAAAAAAAGTATTTAAAATTTAAAAATTACGTGTATATAAGTAAAATCTAAAAAACTGCATACCAAAATCTCAAACAAATTTTTTTTTCAAAAAAAACAAAAATAAAAAACACGATTTTATCAAAACCGGTCCTACAATTTTCGAAATACTTTTTTCCTAAATTTTCTGTTATTTGGGACGTGTGATTGCGTACTTCATTTTTAATAAAAACCGTGAAGTATTGTAGTTTTGATAGTTTTTATAAGTTCAAACTGTGTTACTTTCAATGTAAATGTTATTTGTTTTTGTCAAAGATCTTGAACAAGTACGTGCGATCCAGTCGTGCAATTTATTTTTTTCGTTTAATGAAAAATTCCTCTTCGTTCAAGCAACTTCTGCAAAAATCAAAAGAAAAGACATCATGTTTCGTACATTGTCTCCCTGTAACGAAGGGTTCAGTGATGGCAGTTTCATGGAATGTCTCACCCAAAAGACGTGAATTTTGAACTGATCTGCTATCTCTATGATAGATATTGGACAGTTTCGGGCAGTTACAGAGTTTTTGGAACCAGCTCCGAGTGATTTCAGACACCTTCTTTTCTGGGGTACTGCCTCTTGCGAGGAACTGACAAAACCTCCAAGAGTAAAAATTGTCTCGAAAAAGTGCATCTCATGTAGGCATTCGGACTCGGCGGTATACTGTAGGTCCCTTCCATTCTTGCAGATTAACAACACACACACTGGAATGTTTGAGAGTTTAAGTCACTAGGCCTTGGCTCCTTAGGAAGCTGTCGTGCTAAAAAATAAAAAAAAGGTGAGTCGAGGGGAGGGAGCCAAGATAGGACCTCTTGTTGAAAGCAGTTTTCATGAGTTCTGTGATGGCTGGAGTACAGCGATGGCGACGTTATCAGCATTATGCTATCACTTTAAATCCTTCAGGGTGTATTTTTTTTTTTTTTTTTTTGAGAACTTTCGATAGGGATATCTGTCATTCTAATGAAGTGTGTTGGACTTTTCTTTTAGTATACTTTGGCAAATCATTAATGCAAGGACTTACACCAGAACAATGTTTACAAATTCTGGAAATTCATTTCTAAATGTCTTTAAATCCGAAACCGGTGCCAATATTACCGTGAATGGCGAAGGGTACAGGAAAATAATTGGTAATTTTTTTTATTCCTCGTGTCATTGAAAAATATTTGAAGGAGAAATGGTCTAACAAGACGGCGCAACATGCCAAACAGCGCGTGCAACCATCACTTTGTTGATCCGAAAGTTTGGTGACCGAATGATCTCAAGAAATGGACCCGTAAATTGGCTACCTCGTTCCTTTGCTTTGATTACTTTTTGTGGGGGTACGTCAAATCTCTGGTCTATGGCCAGAAATTTGTGAGCTAGTAAAGCCAAATTTTGAATATTCCATTTTTGTTTATAGTTAACGCTTGCTCAAGGGACTATTTCTTTCCCCTTTTAATGTAGAGGACACCGCGCGGGCATTAGACAGATAGGGAGGGGAAAGATAGGCGGTGTCGATTAACATTGGTTTTGGATGCTTGCACATCAAAATTTCAAGGGAAAATCTCGTCGGGTAAACTGTTCCAAATTCGTGTTGTTCGGCTAAAAAAAAGATTCCCTATATTTCACGGTACGTCCGAAATTGGGTTCAAGGGTGAACTGATGAGCATTCCTTGCGAGACGAGTATTACGGGAGAAACTTTTAAGGATAAAAATGCAGCTGGCTAATTTGAGTGAACATTATTTTTATAAAAAAAACGATAAAATAAGGAAAAATATAAATCAATGCATCGATGTTCGAGAGGGGCAATTGTTGCAGTGGCAGAATTGAATTTGTTGTGTTTTATTTAAAAAAAAAGTTCTATGTCTCTGAAAAAAGCTCCTTATAAATGATCTGCACCCTAAATGACTGAAGTAATTACCTTCAATTTTGAGATTCCTCAGAGGGCTTTTTTATGGAATTTGCTGAGTGTATTTTGGTAGATATTGGCTATCATTTTGTGAAATGATTTTCTTCTATTTATAAACATTTGTGAATTTACAATATTTTTTAAAACTAATCAATAAGTTTTATTTAACTTTTTTTTTCAAAAAAACTAAAAACAAATATATTGCACGACTGGATCGCACGTACTTGTTCTTATTTGTGGTCACACCTTCGAATAAAATTTGAAAAATATTAAAGAAAATTCAAAGTTTTTATTAGATTTTTCTAACTTGATTGTATGAACAAAGTACGTAAAATAGTTTTCAGCGGAAAAATATAAACTCCATTTTATTTCTTTAAAAAATGTGAAAAGGCATGATTTTTTTTTTGAAATCGTAGGAATGATTTTTAGATAAAACGGCTCTTATTTAACAACTTTTTTAAAAATTCAAAAAAAAAAAAAAATAATTCAAGAATGCAAACTTAAATACAACAATTACTTACATTTAAAAAAAATCCATTTACCCGTTTTCAAAATATTGATTTTTGAAAAAAAATTAAGAAAATTATTGAAAAAAAAAAAGTTTTCGAAAATATTTTAAAATAAAATTACTAAGGCTACCAACATCTTCCTGAATATCAATTTTAGCTTACACCTACAATAGTACACTGTTATTTTTTCTTGGAGCCGTTTACGAGAAAAATAAGCTTTTACTTAACGCATATATGACAGGCTAAAAAAAATTAAGAAATACCTCTGTGGAATATCAAAATAACCTTGTGTATATGTTCCAAATTTGAGGACGATTGGCTAAACCGTTTAGGCTGTAGTTCAATATACATCCGTACAGACGGACATACAGACAGACAGACAGAATTTTCCCAATAACTCGTAATGTCATGTCTGATTGTTAGAATTTTTTTTTTACCAATGCATGCATAACTTGCCACATAGCCCCTATAAATCGCAAGTAAAAACAGGATTTTATGAAAACCGGTCCTACAATTTTTGTAATATTTTTTTCTTAAATTCATCATTATTTAAGACGGGTTATAGCGAACTCCACTTTTTACCTAAAACCTTAAACTGTTGTGGATTTCGTTTTGAAACTTTTTATAAGTTCAGATCGTGTCATTTTCCACGTAAATGTTACTCGTTTCTGTCAAACATCTTACCTTCCAATCTGGTTAGGCACATACATAAATCAAGTACGTGAGACCCAGTCGTTCCCATTTTTTTTCGGGAATCTCACCAAGGATGAAACTTTTTTCATCGGTTTTGTGCAAAATTCGATTAAACAAAGGACGTTGAAGCTGCATTTGAAAAATACTTGAGTATAACAGCCATCTTCATTATAACCCCGTCTTTATTTTAATGTCTTGTTCGATTGGCATTTGGATGACATTTTTATTAACATCTCTTAAAGGATCACTATTTTTAGTAAAACTGAAGGATATATAGAACATAGAAAATGAGTCTATTCTTTTGGCTAATATTGTTTTTGTGTGCAGAAAATTCATCCTCAACATAATAATGCCTTGGTTTATTCTACGGCCTTTTTTTAAGTAATAGAGACCACTCTTGTGTGCTTATGCACTTCATGCTTTCTCAGAAAGAGTTAACAGATAAAATGTATCCATATACAAGCATGGTATCCAAAAAGTCACTAACATCCGCATACCTGATTTCCATGGGAATATCCTATAGTTTATTCTGCTTAACAGTATCCATGATGTTATCGTTGTATTTTCTGGAATATTTTATTATAACAACCAAAGATCATCGGATGCTGGAAAATACCAGCACTTTGCTTACAAAGCTTTTCCAGTGCATTTTCATATACACAATTCTAAACGTAAAGACAAAAAAACTGCATCTAATTCTGATTGGTTGGAAAAGACAAACAAAAATAAGATCGAAAGAAAATTCTTTTTCTTGGGCGTATCTGTTCGATTGGGGAAATTCTAGCCTGAATTATTAAGAAAACTCAACATAAAGCGGAATTTATTTTGTTGGTATAAATTGAGGGTTCATCTGAAAACTCCTATTAGAATCTTTACAACCAACCATGCGGTCAACTATCGGTTTGGTTTGTAAGTATTTTGTAGGATTTTTTTCTTTAAAAAATATAGCAGATATAAATGGTTTAATTTTACTTATATTTTCTAGGTATTTTTGCAGTATTTGCTGCAGTTCAGGCTAAAAAGCCTATGAGATCTTTATCGATAAACAAAGGCGGTGGTGGAGGTGGTGGTGAAAAATATACATTAGTCCAAATTCCCGTACATCCACCGGTTCATCATCCTCATCCAATTCCGCCGATGCCAGTACCAGTACCAATGCCACCATCAGGATCACAATGTCTTTGTATTCCAGGACAACCTGGCGCACCAGGAGGTCAAGGATTACGTGGCCATCAAGGAGCCAAGGGTGAAGTTGGAAACCCCGGTCCTAAAGGTGTTGATGGGCCAATCGGCCCAATTGGTTTTCCAGGACAAACCGGTCCACCTGGTGATCGCGGCCCTCAGGGTGCAGAAGGATCACGAGGACGTCGTGGCAATAGTGGGCCAACAGGTCAAACAGGCCCAACTGGAGCACCAGGTCCAGTTGGACCTCCGGGACCACCGGGACCAACTGGGTTAAGTTAGGTTAAATTGGGCGAATCATCTCATCCATTACGGTCGCCAGGAGTAGGAGGAGGCCTGGCACTATAAGAAAACTGAAAATACATAGCTTGAATTTTTTATAAAACATACTTGATTGCAATAAAATAATTTATATTGTGAAATTATTGAACTTGCTGTTTATTTGATTTTACTTGCGAGAATGGTGGTAGAGGTAAGCTATGCATATGTTGGTGATAACTGGACATTTTGAGATAACAATGAATCATGATACTTCAATGATAGTTATATGTATGTCTGGAACTTTGTTGCATACGCATCTGAGGCTCCCGAGATTCTTCTATGAGTTTTTGAAATTTTAAATTTAAGGCCTTGAAATAAGGGTTTCAGTTATATATGTAAATGTTTGGCAAAATGCTTCTCATCTCAGTTGCGAGGATTTCGATTAACATTTTTTTTAAGTAGTTTTACATAAGTTCTTGATGGAACGGTATTTTGTAAATGCGAATTTCTCGATAACGGATTTTTGAATACAAAAAATGCAAATTTAAAAAGGCCCTTGCTTCCTGAGCAACATTTTTTTTTGCATAATTAATTTATAAAAACATTTTTTGGCTCTTGTAGTTTTCAAGACATTCACTGATCTTTTTTAATTTTATGATCAGCTGTATTTAAATAAAATTTTGGAAAATTAAAAAATACATTTTATCATAATTTTATCAAAATCGGTTCTTTATTTTTTCGTTAATAATTAAATATTTATATTAGACATTCATAATTTAAAGGTTGACGTATAGACTTCGTTAAGCCTATGTCATAAACTATGAAGAATATTAACTTTCAAAATTTGTTTTCAAAACCTATACTACGAATGTGTTCTTGTACTAAACATATATTTATTTTGTTTCATAGAAGGCATCGTTACAAAATATTTATTTTTCAATATACATAGTAACCTAAAATTGTAAATTATTTTGGTAATTTAAATCCAAAGTAAGATACAAACATCTGAATACATATATACATAAAATAAAATAAATAGTGTTGACGCCCAATTCCAGTGGAAATTCATCCATGAAAACACAAGAAGGAAAGAGGAAGAAAAATGCCTGGAAAAGAACCCGAAGCATCGTATTTTCCTCTGTTATGACGTTTAAAAATTTAGTATTAAAAGGTAAAGGCATAGAGCAACTATGATAAGGTGCACGTGCTTTGCTTCTGGTAAGAATTCTCTTTAAACTATATGAAGTAGATTTTCCTTAAAGGCATACAGTTTTATTACAGCGATTTTAATCCTATTGGCTTGCGTTGTTGGTGCGAACGAATGTCAGAATGATCTAGACGATACCTGTAATGCAGATAAAGAAATTATTTATCCCCAAGTTATTTACTATGAAATAGGACCTCCTGGACCACCTGGGCCCCAGGGACCACCTGGCAAAGTAGGCGATAGAGGTATGAAAGGACTAGATGGTGATCAAGGATCAGTTGGACCGACAGGACCTATAGGACCAACTGGAAAAGATGGACCACAAGGTGAGACTGGACCTCCAGGGCCCACTGGTTTTCCTGGCGAACGTGGTGATGCTGGGCCACAAGGGCTCACAGGGGCTACAGGACCAAGAGGTGCATAGGACCAAAAGGACCAACATAAATGATCTGATAAGAAATAAAACTAAAACTGAATATGTATATGTTTCTTTGTAATGGCATTAAAAATGTAAAGATTTTAAAATATTTTATATATGGATTTCATTAAAGGCTATTTAAAAGCTGTTGACTATAAATTAAAAAAATAATCAAGTCTTAAAAAGTAAAAGTAAGTTTTAAATAGCAAATAAAAAAGTTAAAATGCATTTAGGTCGTTGCCAATTCATATTTTATTTAAAATAAAAAAAAAACATACCTACTTAGGCAATTTTTTTAATAAAAAAAAAATGCGGATTATAAGAAATTGTTTTTTAAAACGATGTTTCCGAAACATTAAAAAAACAAGGACGCACATAAAAAAAAAGAAGAATAATACAAATATAATTATTTAAATAAAAGTATATGTATATTAAATGATGTGTACTTTACTTATGCCCAATAACTAAGATTTTACTTCCTCTTAATTGTTACATTTTAAATTTCTTCAAAATTTATCAATCCGTTCTTGAAAATTTCAAAAACCGGCTTTTAACTTTCCTCGGAAAACTAAATCTAAACACGCCAAACCAATGAAGGTACAATCCAAAGTTTATAAATGGGTTGTGGATGAATAATATTATATGCAGGAAAAACTATCGTAGTTTCATACCATGTTCTTTCTGCACAGAAAACTGTTAAGATCATAGAGCCATAATTACTTGGCAAATATTTTCTTTTCCGTACAGTCATTGCTACACTTTAAGGCGATTATAATATTCTAAAATTGGTTAGTGAAAAAATCTCGATTATGACAATGAATAAATAATTTCTATTCTTCGTTGCGGTAAATAAAATAAATTTTATGCATCCAGGAAAATTCTTTGACTTATTAGGTTAAGTGGAATGTTATTTTGGAAGATTTGACCAAAAATATTACAAAAAAAGTAAAATTCTTAATTCTAGCCACACCTCTTGCACGCCACCATACATTTACATACCATTCTACGCATACATGTTGTAAACGCCCAATTCCCAATATAAACCTGGAGGGGAAATCATTGGAAAAAATAAATATTGGTGGAAAAATGTTTTCTCCTTGTATATAAAATCAAAAGACCATCGAAACGGGCAGTTAGAAAGTGGACAATCATGAAAAGCTACACTTGTTTCGTTTTTGGTAGGAATCCTTAGACCCATATCTATGAGTATAAGGGACAATTTTCTTTAAATCGATAAATATTTTTTTTTTTTCAATAGCAATCCTGTTGGCTTATGTTGTCGCCAAGGATTATTTGAATGAAGATGATGGCGATGAAGAAGGAGAAGAAATGGTTTTCGCACAAGTGAAACATGGCATGTATTATCAACAAGGACCACATGGTCCACCTGGACCACTGGGACTAACAGGCCGAGAAGGTAACAGGGGAATGAAGGGGCCAGATGGAGATCAAGGAGCGGTTGGTGTTGCAGGACCTCAGGGACCACCCGGAAAGAACGGACCACCTGGTCCACCTGGACCACAGGGACCCACTGGATCTCGAGGAGTACGCGGTGGACCTGGTTATCCTGGTTTACCAGGACCAAGAGGCTCAGACGGACCTCCAGGGCCACCAGGGCCACCTGGTCCGAGGGGACCTGCAGCGTCAGTAGGATAATCATTATAAACGGCTTAAATAAAACTATTGAAATTGAATTGTTGTGTATTTTGTTAAAAAGAAAGAAGAGCTTAAATTATTGTTCAACTTATTTTTATAATGTGGTATAATATTGATTGCTGGCAGATCAACAAAAAATATGATTTTGTTTCACTAAATTCTACCGAAAAAACGTTCTTATACCACGTTGTATGTATGTAGGTATTAACTTAATGGGCAAGTACTTAAATATATCGAGATGATAACCAAACATGGCATAATAAATAAATTTATTGGCGCGACAGCTCCTTAAGGAGCCAAGGCCTAGTGTTTTATACTCACAACCATTCCTGTGTGTGTGTTGTTAATCTGCAAGAATCGAAGGGACCTACAGTTTACCGCCGAGTCCGAACGGCTACATGAGATGCACTTTTTCGAGACAAACTAACCACTAAGCCACAGGTCACTACATAACATGGCATAACGATAACGACAGAAAACATAATGAAGTTTGTGAGGAAATCGGGCTGTATGTCTGTCTAAAAGGCTGAAGCTATGTTGATACCGGAACCTATGCACACAAACTCCCTAACTACCGTCAAGTTATAGCTGTCTATCGTG
This sequence comes from Platycheirus rosarum, assembly GCA_963971375.1. Taxonomy (NCBI): domain Eukaryota; kingdom Metazoa; phylum Arthropoda; class Insecta; order Diptera; family Syrphidae; genus Platycheirus; species Platycheirus rosarum. Next base: position 142,555,617 of record OZ020508.1, read on the forward strand.
ATGTTTTTTTTCCAAGATACGATGTTGAGTGCCTCTTCTTGATGACAGCATATACTTGAATTTGCTCGCATTGACTGCCTATCTTCGCAGAGTTCCGTCTCAATACTTACGTCATCACCCAAGGCTTCGGTTGTCCTGGTCTTCTCAATCCTTCTGAACGAACTGTATACAACTTTCTGAGCTGGTTCCTCTTCGCTCATACGAGCTAGGTGCCTAGTCCACCGGATAGGGCTTCAAGGTGGTTATATTTCTTAAACGTTTACATCAAAACTGATCTTTCAATTTTCAAAAAACTTTTTGTTCATAAAGTCAATTGCTTCATTATAACGGCATATTTCATCTATGATTTTTCGACTTTGGGTTTGAATGTGGCAGGAACATAGGAGCAAGTATATACTTGTCTTGTCTTGGTGTTCCCTGGTCAACGGAATTCCTGGATGTGAAAAAGGTTTTCCACTTTAACTTGAAATTGCCAAAAATCTCACTATTACAGTTACGAGGAAATCAGAGATTTGTTAATCTCCGATCTACTATAACATCTAACAATAAGACTCTTTCTAGTCTAGTAGCAGAGCCTTTTACTAGGACTGACTCTATACTTTCGAACTTGATCATCCCGGTCCTGTTCTGTAGCGCCAAGACATAAAAACAATTACAAAAAACATAAATAGACATTCTTGGACGTCTTGAGGGCCAGACAAATCGCGATCTACAACTACAATAATTTCCTTATACAAACTTATTCATTTTAACGTCTTTGATCCGCTATATTTGAAAAGATCTTCAAGCTTTATTTTAAGAACCTTTTCGCAGATTTCCTAGCAATCGTCCGTCAAACAGACATTTCGGCTTCTTTATCACAACTCGATCTCGATTCATTTCTTAAATCTTAATGAAGCCAGACAAAAAGTTCTTCATCCCGAAGGCTATGAAAATGTTCACGCAAATTGTCTTGAACCAAATAATACATTAAACCTCAGAGTAACATTAATCAGTTAGGTCACTAATTGGGGAACCCATTTTGAGTTTTCTAGGAATTTAATGTTTAATGTCTTTGGCTTCCTTTTTTTGTAATAAAACAAATTAATTAAGGTTTTGTATAAAAATGAAGCGCAGCACTTCATTTCACACAGAAGGCTTTCAACATGCGGATACAATTGTCTTTGAGTAAGCATTGCTTTTTATTTTACAAAAACTCCTTCTAAATCCTTTTCTACTAGCTTTACTATGTATAACTCTTGCTGTTGGAGCTAAGATAGGACATCGAAGGAAGCATCAGCAGCAGCTAGGAGAAGTTCGCAGCTTAAGTGATAGCCCAGAAAAAGTGGTGGTTTTTTCAGCAGATGACTTTTTTTCCGAAAAAGAGCCCCAGCAACGTGAAGACTCTGAAGATGACGATGCAAAGACTTTAAAGTCGGACGAAGATAATGACGAGCGTTTCGATGAAGACACTTCTGGAGCATTTTCAAGCCCAAGGCCGTTTACTGATAGACTCTCGACAATTAGCAGTGTTCATAAGAACAAAGGCAATCGCATCAATAAGTACATTCCTGGTGGTGGTCTTAATCAGGGAAATGCTTTTCCCATTCCAACATTGACATCAGGTCAAACACCAAATGTTACCCCACTAGTAATACCTTATCCATTTGTGGCACCTTGGACTGTTGTCAATCCATTTCAAGGCTGCTGCTTGAATGCCGCACCTACTACGAACTTAATGCCATCTTCACTGCCTGCAATGCATTTCCCAAGGATCTGGAATCCGAGCTTCCCAAGTTTTCCCAGCTTTCCGAATCTAGATTTTGGACTTCAAGCCAATTTTGCATCAACTAATCCAAATACAAATGTACCAATGGTTAGCTATGATCGTCAACCTGGTCCAACAGGGCCACCAGGTCCTCCTGGACCAGCTGGGCCAACGGGTCCACCTGGACCACCTGGAAGACCTGGCCGACCTGGACCACAAGGTCCTCCCGGCCCACAAGGCTCGCCAGGTGTATTGGGAATCTCATCTACAATTAGTCCCATAGCACAACAGCAGTACTGGTACTCACAGAATAAGCATACAGCTAAATCAGAAAAAACTTCAGAACAAAGTGTTCGATAAGGTTTTGATTAACTTATAACAAAATGGAAAAAAAATTTAAAAAATCTTAAAAACGATTCAGTATTAAAATTCTCTTTAGTAACTAGATATCTAAATATATAAACCAGAAAGTAGAGTTTGATAAATTCGCCTGAATTATAAACTTAATGCCATAAGCTATCAATAAAATGAATATCGTGATAAAAGCTTAGGGGGTAAGTATTGGTTTTGCGAAAAATTAATGCTATTTCGTTATTGGTCAAGTGAGAATCGTAATGTGCTTGATGAAACACCTGTTCATCAGCAAAATATAAGTCAATGGTCATATTAACAGTGAACGGAGATCATCAATGATATATATGTGATTTCAACGAGACCGTGCCACAAACCACATAGTCAACTTAATTAAAACTTATACATAATTCGAGGTACGTGTTATATCGGAAAGTGATTTTGTCGATTGATGGCCTAGGGTAGAGCTAAGTTTCCGTCGAAATGTGTGGCAGAGTCATTGGGCTCAACCAATCCACACAAGAACCTCATGAAATTCCATACATAAATGTTTTGATTTTACTAAAAAATATGTCGAATGGCGATACAAAATTAAAAAAAAACAATTTTATGCCGTTTCCTTTATGTCCATCAATTGTTCAACTTGAATATAAAAAAAAACATTTTTTGGAACCTCTAAACACATCTTCAAGATCTTTAAGTATTCATCAAGATAGGTTATTAAGTTTGTCTTGCCATGTTGACCCGTGTGAGTAAACTAAAAGAATTGTTCTCAAAGAACAAGCTTTATGAATCAAAAGAATCTTCGTCTAGCCAAAGCACCCATATCTTGTCATTTTATGGTACATCCCTACCACTAAGAACCAGAACTTAGAATACTCGTGTATCTTAATGTTCCTAAATCCATAAATTAGAAGTCTAATATCCAACGGTATCCACAACTTTCCTATCCTCTCTTTCCTAGCACTCAAAATCATTTGAATAATAATCAAGAACTATATAAATGTAATGATGATGAGAGTGTCAACAACCTTTTGGGTTGATACAGTATCAAAACAGGTGAGTTCCAAAATATGTAGATGTTGGGGGGTCACATTAAATATGATCAAAGAATGAAGATCAAGTTTTTTTTTTTTTTTGTTAATTTTACTGTCGTAACCCAAACCAAATTCTGTAAAAAAAAAAACTTCAATGACATCCAAACCTGCCTAATTAAGTCCAGAAAAAGAGTAGAAATTCTGGCCAATGGATAATGTTATGCAAATGGATTTTGATTCACAATTGGGATACATTCCTTGTATCCATTTGTAGGAAGATGTAAAGTTTTATTGCATTTTTGTGTAGAGATTCGGTTCATTGACTTTTATGATCCCATAGAGTGATTTGAGTAAGAACATGCTGGGTTCTACGATGTTCTTCCTTTAGATATTAAGTTACTTTCATAATGCAAATGATGGAATTACTTAAAAAAAATTATAAATCATGAATGAATCTTTTGCATTTGGCAAATCAGTAACTCCCATAAAAACGAATTTCTACAAATTTTTACTTGCGATTTATAGGGACTATCAGGACTATAAGAAAAGTTTTGCATTCGTAAAAAAAATTCTAAGAATCAAACATGACATTACGATAATAGGGAAGTCGAAAAAATTGGGTCAGAACATTCTGTCCGTCTGTCTGTCTGTCCGAATCGATTCCTACAGCCTAAACGGTTGGGCCGATTTGATTCAAACTTGATAAATAGTATTTTTAAAGTACTCTAGCCGACTGTTTTTTCGAATAGGCTCATTCTAGCTCCAAAAAAAAATTTCAATCAAGAAAACAAAATTGTACACCTGCATACAAACAACCACTGTGTTAAGTTTTAATATTGTCTATATCCACTCGCTTCACAGTGGTTAGAATAGGTATCTTAATTTTAGTACATACCTTCCTTCCAACCTTATTATAGGTAGGTACATAATATCCGAAATAAATTCCATGAATACCCCCAACAGGAGTTAATCGATCCACCAAACATAATTAAGCTACCTATTTTAATTAATATTAATTTAAAAAGTAAATTATTGATAAATGTACCTTATAGCTTTTATCTAGGTAAACATCTACCTAGCCTGGTTTTTTAAATTTTATTCGACGATATGACCGCACATATGAACAAGTACGTACGAACCAGTCGTGCAATTTGTTTATTTTAAGAAACTCTTGTATGTTCAAAGTGATAAAACGTTGAGTGATAGATTTTGTGTTTTTAATATAGACATACTAGCCTCTACCCGCGACTTCGCCTGCGTGGACCTTATTAAATTATTAGTATTATTTAAATCAAAATCCCCTAAAGAAAATTATTAAGATTTCTCCCGAAGAAAAAGTGCATTTTTTCAGAATAAAATCTTATCTTTTTTTTTTTTTTTTTTTTTTTTAATTAACGCGCGCACAAGGGATTATGTGTTTCCCTTTTAATGTAGAACACACTGCGCGGGCATTACGAAGATAGGGAGGGGAGAGATATGAGGTGCCGATTAACATTGGTTTTGAATGTTTGCAGATCAAAATGACAAGGGAAAATCCCGCCGGGTAAACTATTCCAAATTCGTGTCGTTCGGCTAAAAAAAGAATCCCTATATTTCACGGTACGTCCGAAATTAGGCTCAAGGGTGAACTGATGAGCATTCCTTGCGAGACGAGTATTACCGGAGAAACTTTTAAGGGGAGGAATGCAACTGGCTACTTCGAGTGAACATTTTTACTTGCGATTATAGGGACTATAAGACAAGTTATGCATTCGTAAAAAAAAAAAAAAAAAATTCTAACAATCAAACATGATATTACGATGATAGTGAAGTCAAAAAAAGTGGGTCCGGAAATTCCGTCCGTCTGTCTGTCTGTCTGTCTGTCTGTCCGTATCAATATCTACAGCCTAAACGGTTGGGCCGATTTGATTCAAACTTGGTATATAGTATTTTTAGAGTGCTCTACCCGACAGTTTTTGGAATTGGCATTCTAGCTCCAAAACTAACGGTACCTGCCATATAACTTTTATTAAAAAACTTATTTTTCTCGAAAACGGCTCCTACGATTTTGATTAAACTTTCAGAATGATGTTTTCTGTGCAAAATCTATCTTTTAATTTTAATGGATTTTTCAGAAAAAGTTTAATAACGGTACCTCCCATATGACCGGTTTTTTAAAATCAGACTTTCTCGTTAACTAATTGACAGATTTTGATGAAATTTTCAAAATATGTAGTGTTTTATGATTTAAATAATATTGCTTATCAAAATTTTCAAAAACATTTTTTTTTAAATTTTAATAATATTTTTAAAAAAATATTTTGTTTTTTGAATATTTTGAAAACGGATCTATAGATTTTTTTTTAAATTTTTCTCCTAAAATAAACTATAGATTTCTTAAAATTGACATACTAAAAAAAAATTTAAAATATGTTTTCGAAAAGTTTTTCAAAAAAAACATTTTTTTGAAAAAACTGGTCGAACGATTTTGAAATGAAAAATTCATAAAATAGAAAACAGCAAAAGAAATAAGATGGCTTACAACATTTTTTCCAAAAAACGTTATGAGTAGTGTTTTTTTGAATTCATAAATTTTTTTCCCCAACATTTTATTTCATATTGCTCGGCTAAGCCCTAGCCAAGCCATTAGTCAAATAAAAGAAAGTGACAACCTACATTACATACATACTTACGTATTTTAAAGTATTTTTCATCATCATAAAAGCACAGAATAAATAAGGAAGCCTTTGATAAACACACAAAAACAACTAACAAATAAAAAAAACTATTCGATTACTACTGAATGCAAAAATTTCAATCGAGAAAACAAAAGTTTACACCTTCCTATAAATAAACAAAACCACTGTGTTAGCTTTTAATATTGTCTCTATACCTACTGGCTTAACAGTAGTTGGAACACGTATCTTAATTTTAGTACCTACCTTCCTTCCAACCTTATTATAGGTACCTAAATCCTTTATAAATTCCATTGGTCCCATATTGGGACGTATAAAGGTCCCTTTACCTAGCATTATTGCCATACTGCTGATTCCGACGAATCTTTATGCCAGTTGTTCAAATTTTTCCATACCAAAATGAAAATTTAACTGAAAAAAGTCCTTTGTATCTTTCTATTAGCAAATTATATTATAAACAGTAAGCAGCAAGTGGAAAGATAATACTACACTAAAAAACTGCAAAAGCTAACAATCCTATATATTTATGTGTTTATCACTTTGACGTGACGCATGTTCGTTCGAGCTTCACCCCAAAACGATTCTAAAGAAGTTGCACGTCATACAAAAAATATTAAAATAAAATCTTTTTCAAAAAGACGCCTGCACTTAAAAAGGATTAGCACATAAGAGCAAGTACGTGCGACCCAGTCGTGCCTTTTATTTGTAAAAGAAACGATAAAATAAGGAAAGACATGAAACATTGCGTCGGTGTTCGAGTGGGACAATTGTTTCAGCGGCAGTTCTATTACCTATCAATCTTAACGCTCGATTTTGTATTCTTTCAAGCAGGTGAAGCGATGTTTGCGAAGCCCTGCCCAGAGGTGAGGGTTATACTCGAGTTTAGGGCGTATAAACGCTTTATAAATTGTAGCCAGATCAGATGGGTAAAATACTTCTATCTACATTTCTTAAGCAGATAACGCCTTTGTAATCAAATTTTGGAAATGTGAATTATTATATTACCTAATAAAGTGTGTTCTAATATTAAACATTTTGTTTAAATTAGATTTTCCGTCAAATTATAGTTTACTTTTTTTATCGCTGTATGTCTATACCTTTACATCTCCATATCTCTATAGTATAGTGAATCCTGGAACTCTTTAGTCTACCAAACTTCACGAATTCGTTCAAAATCAAAATCAAAACCCCAGCAATACAGTATTTGACATTTAAGCCTCTCCCAAAAGAACCGTCCATACCTATATGTCTCAATGTACCTTATGTCTCAATCCAGGACATTATCCATCTACCTACCAAATTTTATCAAAATCCGTTAATCCGATGATTTGTGATTGAGTAACAAACATCCAAACATTCAAACATTCAAACATCCAAACATACAAAACATTCACATTTATTTTTACATTAGAATATACACAGAATACGATACTACCTGGTAGCGAAGCATAACATCGGTTTACCCATGTGCAAAAGCACTATCTCCGGTAGTCAATACTATTATTAATTAGTCTACACAATTGAGATACAAAATTTCTTATAACTTATTATTAACCACAAACAAATCGCGCTGATAATTTGATGAAATTGTTTTTTCCGTCATCCATTCAGTAGTTTTTGCGTGAAAGAGCAACAAAGATACATACATACATACATACATACATACATACTCACAAACTTTCACGTTTATAATATTAGTAGGATTGTTGATAAAAAAATACAATTCCAAAAATATATAAAAGTTATAACACGTTTTTGGTTGTCTTTTTGATGTTTGTTATATATAATTTTTGGAAAATTTATTTAAAAAAAAAATCTCCCTGCTATAAGGCAAGTTTAGGATTCGTTAATTAAAATAATTGAGATAACAATCAAAGATGTCATTACGATCTTTGAGAAGCCTAAAAAGGCTGGTGTCAAAAATGTCTGTCTTTCTGTCAGTTTGTCCGTCTGTATGTTTATATCGATCTGTAGCCTGAACGGCTTTAGTAATTAAATTATTTTCAAATATGTTTTTTTGGCAAACCTCAGAAGGGAAATTAAAATTTTATTTTTGAGGCTAAACATAACGGCACCATATTACGTTTAAGAAAAAGCTTAGTTTTCTCGAAAACAGCTCCAACGATGTTGGTAAAAAAATTTAAGAGTATTTTTGTAAATATTGGCTATTATTTCATTAGAACCAAATTTACCGGAAAAGTCTATTAACCTTTCATATAATGTTTTTTTTTTTAATTTTCGACTTTCTGAGATGATTGTTCTGTCAAATTTTATATTTAAAAAAAGATCTTAGTAGCAAAATTAATTTTGCATACCAATATTTTGAATATTATTTTTTATTTATAATAATTTTTAAAACGAATGAAAAGAATTATTTTAAATTTTACGATCACCTGTAGGTAATACTAAACTAAACTAAAAAAAAGAAAACAGGATTTTATCAAAATCGGTCCTACAATTTTTGAAATACTTTTTTCATAAATTCATTATTACTTGAGACGTGTGATAGCGTTTTAGAAAAAAAACCGTTAAGTATTGTGGTTTTGATACTTTGTATAAGTTGAAACCGTGTTATTTTCAATGTATACGTTACTTGGTATTTGTGTATCTTTTGACATTTTTACTAAGAACTGTTAAGTATTGTATTTTGATACGTTTAGCGGTTCATATCGTATGTTTTTTTTCGTAAATATTACTTGTTTCTGTGACTTGGCACATAGGAGTAAGTACGTTCGACCTAGTCGTGCCCATTTTTTATTACTAACTCTTGTACTCTTTTAGGAAAATAAAAGCTTTTATTTAATGGTATTGCACCGTGTTAGACTGCTATGCTGAAAGTTCCCAGGTCGGTTTCCACTAGAATCATCTTGTTTTTTTGTAGGGGCACTACTTCTTCCGTGGAATTTCTTTAGACTTCATTTATTTAATAAACGGTAAAATTAAATTCATTCTCTGTAGAATTGCTCATATCCCCGAAGTGGGTTACTGACTCCGGATTCTCCGGTTCCTTTTGTCCAAGGAATCCAACAAAGGACCTGGCCCTCCAGGTTGGGGGTTGTGCGTGGGGTTAACAACCCTGCCACGGAAAAAAGAAAAAGTTGCGAAGCGACCAATAGCCTCGGAAAAGGACGGATTAACTGTTGACGACCCGGAAATACAAATTAAGGACAACGACCTTCGGATCTGCACGTGGAATGTTAGAACTCTTAACAGACCACGTGCATCCAAACAACTAGCGGAGGCCCTAGATTGCTACAGAGCAGGAATTACTGCCATCCAGGAAGTGCGATGGAATGGGCCGGGCAAAAGGAGGATGAAAAACTGTGACGTGTACTACAGTGATTGCGCAAGAAGACCACAGCGTTTATTTGGGTGCGGATTCGTCATAAGCGGTAGACTTAGGCAAGAAGTCTTGGGCTTTCGACACGTAAGTGAGCGACTTTTTGACAATCCGTATCAAGGCTAAATTCGCCAACATTAGCCTAATATGCGCTCATGCCCCCACAGAGGACAAAGATGACGCCACCAAGGATGACTTCTATGAGCTCCTCGAAAAAACCTATGAGCAATGCCCTAAATACGACGTTAAGATCGTACTAGGCGATTTTAATGCCAAAATAGGTAAAGAGGAAATCTTTGGTAGGACTGTCGGAAAACATAGCCTACACGACACAACGTCTGAAAACGGACTTAGGCTAATTGACTTCGCAGCGGCACATAACGTCACCATTGCAAGCACACGGTTTCCTCATCTCGATATACACAAAGGGACTTGGCGACACCCAGATCAAAGAACCGTCAATCAGATTGATCACGTTGCGATCGATGCAAGACACGCCTCCAGTATCTTGGATGTTCGCACCTTCCGAGCAGCTAACATCGACTCGGATCACTACCTTGTTGCAGCAAAGGTAAGAATGCGAATAACCCGAACTCCACAACAACGGAGTAATACTGTGAGGAAGTATGACGTCGGAAAGCTGCAATCGCAAGAAACCGCCAGAACCTATGCCGATCGAATATCCCGTAACCTCTCAAGAAATCCAGTACCGCCAGCATCAAGTGCCGAAGATCAGTGGCAACACTGCCAACAAGCCATCAGAGATGCCGCAACTGATGTGCTAGGTTTCACCAGACCACCACCACGAAACCTCTGGTTTGATGACGAATGCAGGCAGGCCCATGCAGCCAAACAAGAGGCATATAAAGCGACGCTGCAAAGAAAGACGAGAGCTGCTCGCGAGCTTTACGAGCAGAAAAGACGGGAAGAACACCGGCTTCTCCAAAAGAAAAAAAGAGAGCATGAGAAGCGCGCGATCGAAGATATTGAGAGATGCTACTCCAGGAACAACGTGCGGAAGTTTTACCAACAGGTAAAAAGAACATGCCAAGGAAAAAAATCCCGCACAGAAGCCTGTAGAGATAGGAATGGAAACCTCGTAGTAGAGTCACAGTCGGTGCTGAGTACATGGAAGGACCATTTCTGCAGACTGTTAAACGGCGATGAAGGCCAAAATCCCGCTGTCAGGCAGAATGAACCATTCAACATGGATGATGACAGACAAAACTTCCGTCCACCTGACCAAAATGAAGTAAGGATAGCAATATCTAAACTAAAAAACAACAAAGCTGCTGGACCCGACGGATTACCCGCCGAACTTTTTAAAGCGGCCGGAGATGACCTGGTGGAGTGCATACACCAACTCATCTCTAAAGTTTGGTCAGAAGAAAGTATGCCTGATGAATGGAACCTCAGCATCGTTTGCCCGATTCACAAGAAAGGAGACCCTCTAAACTGCGCCAACTATAGAGGAATAAGTCTCCTGAATATCGCCTACAAGATCCTCTCTGCCGTACTATGTGAACGCCTGAAACCTTTCGTCAGCAACCTGATTGGCCCCTATCAGTGTGGTTTCAGACCAGGAAAGTCCACAATCGATCAAATGTTCACGCTACGGCAGATCCTGGAAACCACCCAAGAATTCCAAATCGATACCCACCACCTCTTTATCGATTTTAAGGCCGCGTACGATAGCATTTATAGAGACGAGCTATACAGAGCCATGTCAGGTTTTGGCATTCCCACAAAACTCGTCCGACTGTGCAGGATGACGATGGAGAACTCTCGCTGCTCCGTCAAGGTTGGTTCCGACCTCACAGAAGCTTTTGACGTTAAAAAAGGATTCCGACAAGGTGATGCGCTATCGTGGGATTTCTTCAACTTAATACTTGAAAAAATTATAAGAAACTCGCAAGTCAATTGTAGTGGGACAATTTTTTTCAAGTCTGTGCAATTGCTAGCATACGCTGACGACATAGACATCATTGGCAGAACTCGGCGAGCTGTCACTGGAACGTTTGCTAGCATTGAAGCTGAAGCGGCTAAGATGGGACTAGCAGTCAATGAGGCCAAAACGAAGTACCTGCTGTCCACAAAAAGGGACACACAACACCGGCGGATTGGACAAAACATCACAATAGAGAGGTACAACTTTGAGGTAGTTAGGGACTTTGTGTACCTCGGATCCGCTATAACATCTGACAACAACATCAGCCAATCGCTGTTTCTATGGGCTAGGAAGGCAATTGAGTAGCAAAGCCCTCTCTCGAAAGACAAAGGAGACTCTTTATAAGACCCTAATCATCCCAGTCCTGCTCTATGGCGCCGAGGCATGGACTCTATCTAAAGCGGATGGAGATATCCTTAGTCGTTTCGAGCGTAAGATTCTTCGGAAGATTTTTGGCCCTATCTGCGTTAACGGGCTTTGGAGGAGAAGGTTCAACCAAGAACTATACGAGCTGTACAGCGACATTGACCTGGTCAAAAAAATACGCATATCACGTTTAAGGTGGCTAGGTCATGTAGAGCGAATGGACAACAATCCTCCGGCTCGCAGGATCTTCGATTCCATCCCAGAGGGTAGACGCAGTCAAGGAAGACCTCGCCTTAGGTGGCGCGCTCAAGTGGAGGACGACCTCAACCAACTTGGAGTGCAAAACTGGAGGCAGCTAGCCAAAGACCGAGTTGGCTGGAGAGGCATGTTGGTTGAGGCCCAGGTTCGTCCCGAACTGTAGCGCCACCTAAGTAAGTAAGTAAGTAGAATTGCAAAATAACTTTATGTTCCTAATTTGATGATGATTGGCTTAATCGTTCAGACTGTAGCTATATTGTATAGTTTAAACTAAATACATTCCGGACCGGTGGTGGACAGATAAACAGAGACACACTATAAGGCAAGTTTAGAATCCGTGAATATAAAAAAATTGAGATAACAATGAAACATGGCATTACGATCATAGAGAAGTCAAAAAAGTGATCGACAAAAAATATCTGCCTGTCTGCCTCCCTGTCTGTCTGTCAGTATGTATAACGAGCTGCAGCCTAAACGGCGATTATCTTCAAAGTTGGTGTGTGTGATTCTTTTGGCATTCCCCAGAGGGGAAATTGAAATTTTATTTTTAGGCATAAGAATAACGGTACCTGCCATGTGGCCGTTTAGGAAAAACTTATTTTTCTCAAAAACGGCTCCAAGGATTTTGATGAAATTTTTTGAGAATTTTTTTGTTGGTATTGACTATCATTTGAATAGAACCAAATTTACAGGAAGCCCATTAACGGTACCTTTCATATAAGGTTTTTATTTTTAATTTTGGGCTTTCTCGATAACGGCTCTTTAGATTTCTGTCAAATTTTATATTTGAGAACATCTAAGTAGCCAAATTAATTATGCATATCAACATTTTTAATAACTTTTTTTCTAATTAAAATAAATTTTTGAATTTTTTTTTCAAGAATGAATATTTTTAAAAGTGATCAAAAAATAAACTCTTAAAAACTGCATACCAACATTTAAAAAAAATGAAAAAAAAAACAAAAATAAAAAACAGGATTTTATCAAAACCGGTCCTACAATTCTCGAAATACATTTTTTTATAAATTCTTTGTTATTTATGACGTATGATGACGTACTTCATTTTTGTATTTTTATTATTGTGGTTTTGATACTTTTTATAAGTTCAAACTGTGTTACTTTCAACGTAAATGTTACTTGTTTCTGTGTTTTTTTTAACCATTTTCACATAATTTCTTTTAGATATTTGCGATATTCGATTTAAATTTTTCGTTTTAGAAATAAATTTCATCTTTAAGATTATTTTTTTTCAAAAAAATTTTTCTTAGTATTTATTTGAATTTTGATTAAATTATTTCTACTTGAGTATGGAAATAGAGCTAATTTGATCTTATTTCGTTTTGAAAGTCAAAATAATACCAAATTTGGATTTTGCTTTATTTAATTTTTATTTTACGTTACCTGATAAGACTCTATTTTGAGCTACAGATAGACAGACATTTTGTCATAAAACATTTTCTATCATCAAAAATGGTGAGTTTTATTACGGTTATTGACAAACATAAAACATTTGGATGAAAGAAAAGCCTTAAAGAGTTAATGACAAAATGTCTGCAAATCTGTACCACAAAATAGAGGGTAATCAGCTTAAAAGGTAAGCTGCTGCAACGATTTTCTTGAAATCGTGCTTCATGCTGGATCAAAGGTTTTAATTTGGTGAAGCTGAAGTGAACTCATTTATCATCTTCCTTATCATCATAGTGTCATGTTTGATACTAATTCTGGATTTAAATGTATTCGTCCTAAAGTATAGGTATCTACCTATCCTCGTTGATTTAATATCTCCAATTTATAATCTCTTTAAAGTCTTAGCCATAATAATTAGAACAAAATTCGACCTAGTTCTACATTCGAAAAACACTAGTACGATAACCTCATATACTGCCCCGTGTAACTCACTAACAGCATCGATCTCTCGATGCAGTGTTGCCATTGCCATTTTCACAGTCTAAATTTCTTCGTTAAACCTTCTCACAATATTCATCCTCCTCACCAAAAAAAAAAAAAAACAATTAAATATCCCACCAAAAATATCAAATTGTAAAAAAGTGGAAAAAACCAAAAAAAAAAAAAAACATTTTTTTACTTTCACTTGGCTGAACAGAAATTAAAATGACCTGCAATGATGAAGGTTATGCCAAACACCACAAACCCATTAGCTGACACTCCAAAGCCCATGGCAGATAGTCCAACTTTTACGGAACACAAAGAAAGTTTATTTTGGTTAGTAAATCAATATTTGTTGTACGCAGTTACTTTTTTCAGATTTTAATGACCGGTTTGGTTGAAAAAAAACGACGGTTTGGTTGGCGCTAAATGCAAATTCAGTGGAACTTATAACACTAAATAAAAAAAAAATTAAGAAAAGGTATCTTATGGCGACTCGCAAAATCCCCACTACTTTCTCTCTTCCGAAAAAAAAAACAATAATAATAAACAATCCAAATCCAAGAACATTTATCTTGAAGGCTTGGAGAAAAAAAAATGAATACATCCAAAGATATTTTTTCTCCTCCGATAAAAGAATTAAATTTCTCGTTATCGATGAGTTTTCACTTTTTTTGTGGTTGGATTTTGCAGCCGTATGACCAGTGATATAAAAGCCTCAGAAGCTGAACTCTACTAGTATGACATTCAACAAAATGCGCTTCCCAATCGTTTGGATTACTTTGGGTATGTTACATCGGTGTGGAGCATTTTGCAGGACTTTCCATTGGATTATTAACTTTATTTTCTTGTTACAGCACTAGTTTTGTGTGCTATTGAGGTGCGATGTGGACCAATTGACAACAAGGAAGAGGTGACGACTGTGTCTCCGAAAGATGATCTTACAACAGAGAAACCATACACAGAGGTTCCCGTTGTGGTGGAAGTAGATAGCGACGAGGATGAGGATGAGGACTCTTCTGTGCTGCCTAGTAAGAAACCAACAGAGAGGCCATCGGTTCTTAGTTTACTCACCTCTGCACTGGACAAAGCCGTTTCGGCAACAGCAAGTTTACCTAGTGAAGAATTGACTAATAATGCTGCAAGTGTTTTCTCGTTCATCGGGCAAATTTTTGGTGATGTTCTTCAAAAAGTGGTGGGTGGGGCAAGTTCTGACTCTGAGAAAGAAATTGCACTACCATTTTCATCTACTGCGGCTCCATCAGGTGAAGATGCCTCACAACTTGCCATCATTAGTGAGACAATGAGTAGAAAATCAACCAAGGATATAAAACTATAAAAACACACAGCTCTTGGGCTTAGTTAGGATTTAAAATATTTAATTATTTATTTATTTATTTAAGAAGCAGTTGTTATTTTAATTAAGTGCCAGTTAATTTACCGTTATTTCATATAAGTTGTAATGTGAAAATTATTGAGATTAAAAGGAAATTGAAAAAAATATTTTGTTGGTTTAAACTGAACGATGACGTGTGACTGACTGTCAGACCCGCCCGGTGGTCTTTTAACTGTGTTATATTTTGGTGTTCAAAAAGGAACCGGTTATATAGATAATGAAGTAATTGTCCGGGAGTCAATGGATTACATGCGCACAAGTTGTCTAATGAAAAATGATACAAAAGCCTTCAAAAATGAAAAACTTACATATAGAGCACGAAGAAGGAGTCATTCTTCGTTTGATCTTAGCGCTGGTTTTGTTATCTTAGTTGATATTGTCCCTCAAAGTTATACCTTTCTATCGTGATGTTTTGTCCAAGACGTCGATGTTGGATTTCTCTTCTAGATCACAGCATTATGTATAATTGATTTTGTCCATATTGACTGCTTAACCTAATTTCACCGCTTCGGTCTCAATATTCACAAGAGCGTTACTGACCTCACCCTGTATTTTTCCAGACAAAACTTCCGTCCACCTGACCAAAATGAAGTAAGGATAGCAATATCTAAACTAAAAAACAACAAAGCTACTGGACCCGACGGACTACCAGCGGAACTTTTTAAAGCGGCCGGAGATGACCTAGTGGAGTGCATACACGTGAATAGAATCTCAGCATCGTTTGCCCGATCCAAAAGAAAGGAGACTCTCTCTGACCTCACAGAAGCTTTTAACGTTAAAAAAGGATTCCAACAAGGTGATGCGCTATCGTGAGATTTCTTCAACTTAATACTTGAACAAATTTTAAGAAACTCGCAAAGTCAATTGAAGTGGGACAATTTTTTTCAAGTCTGTGCAATTGTTAGCATACGCTGACGACATAGACATCATTGGCAGAACTCGGCGAGCTGTCACTGGAGCGTGACAGCTCCTTTGGAGGAGAAGGTTCAACCAAGAACTATACGAGCTGTGCAGTGATATTAATCTGGTCAAAAAAATACGCACATCACGTTTAAGATGGCTAGGTCATATAGAGCGAATGGACAATGCTCCGGCTCGCAGGATCTTCGATTCGATTCCATCCCAGAGGGTAGACGCAGTCAAGGAAGACCTTGCCTTAGGTGGCGCGCTCAAGTGAAGGATGACCTCAACCAACTTGGAGTGCGAAACTGGAGGCAGCTAGCCAAAGACCGAGCTGGCTGGAGAGGCATGTTGGTTGAGGCCCAGGGTCGTCCCGAACTGTAGCGCTCCCTAAGTAAGTATGTAAGTATTTACGTCGTTTTAAAGGTAATGAACGGACCTTTAAAGTGGATATAGCAAATTTTTTATTTTTCATATATTTTTTGAATAATCCGGGCTTGAACGTTTGTAGTTTTTTTTTATTTTCTAATAGTTTTTTTTACCTTTAAATACATTACAAAAACCATATAACTTTTCCAATATGTAAAATATTTAAGTAGCAAATATGTTTCAAAGTCACAAATTTTTGAAATATGGTTATCGTATGCAGCCTTAAAAAGTTCAGCAGCAAAGCTATCAGTTTTATTGAAGCTAAGCTTAGATTTAGCTCGATGTATTACTTTCAGATCTGGTGCGCGAAATTGTAGATAAACTTCGCCCAGATAGAATGGTTCATTTTGTCTGACCGCGGAATTCAATTCGTCATCGCCCGTTACTCAATCTGCATAAGTAATCTTTCTATATTTCACCATCGACTCCAATTCTATTACAATGTTCAATTGATCGTCTTTGCAAGCTTCTGTTTGAGGACTGTAGCCTTCTTTTTACCTTTTGGTAAGACTTTAGAGCTTCATTCCTGCACTAACAGTTCAATCGCTCGCAAGCAGTTCTGATCCTTCTGTGCACTTCTCCCCCTTCTGCCGATTACTCACATCAACAATCCAAATGGGTTTGGGATTGGGACACAATCTCCAGCTGATGCACTTTGCATTCAAAACTCACAAATAAGAACAGCTCAAGGTGACAAACTTAAATAACTTAGGTGTGGATGTATTTAATAAAAATCTTTTGACAACAATTCTAACATGTTAAATGGTAAGTGATAGTGTGTAAGTGTAAGTTTAAGTTGACATTACAAATTTGTAACATATTCTCATGTCTTCACTTATCATCTCGGACACGACTAACGTCTGACGTGATTTTGATGTTTATCACTCTTTTCAGCCAAACGAAGATTTTAGTACTTTTGACTTTTTTTTTGGAAAATAAATTTTTGTAACTTTTACTTTCTCTTGAGATTGCTTGACACTGATGGTGTCTGGTTGGTGACTTATGTTGCGAACTAATTAATTGGTAATTTGTTGTTGTTTTTGAGGGAAATTTACCTTTAATGTTGCATGGGAGAGGGGCAGTTAAAGTTAATTGTAACGCCAAAGTTGATTTAAATATTATTCACCTATGGACTGTTGGAGCACTTGTATCGAGATGCTTTTAGTTGGTCAACTAATTGGTAGGTAGCATTACTTGACTTTGACTAGCTTTTAATAATTACAAACTTTTCTTCAAAAGGAGCTTTGCTAAGTCTTGTGGTAGTTGGGGATGCAGCAAGCGTTGACAGACCAAGATTCTTTACTGGTGTTTTTTTGAATGCAGTAGCTGATGATATGGTGGGTGGCAGCCCCAAGGAAACTTCAAATCAAGAATGGGATAGATTAGATGATTACAATTATTTTGAAAATGATTATTACGGTTACGATTACCATGCCCGAGAATCTTATAACAGAAACGATAAACAGTTGTCATTGGACAATGGTGATCCATTAGCTGTAATATTGCGAAACAAGAAGTCCCCGAACGATGAGGAGGAGGATGATGATGATGATGATGATGGATACGATGATGATGATGATGATGGATTTTTCTATGCTTATGATGAGGATGGGTATGAAGAAGATGAAAACAATGTATACAATTTACTCAAAATCAGTCCAAATGGAGTAGTCAAAAGAAGAAAAACAGGGAATAATGATGATAAATCAGATGAAGAGGATGATGACGGTTATGAGGATGAAGGTGATGGTTATGGAGATGAAAATGAAGATGATGATGAAGAAGATGAAGACAGCACGGAAAATAAATATAAAAATAAGAGGAAACAATCTATTAATAAGCTTGATAATAAAGAAGAAATAGTGAATTTCCAGGAACCAGATGAAGAAGGAAACATTTTCATTGAAATAAAAGACGACGAAGAGGTGAAAGCAAGTATTGTAAAAAAGGATTCTCTAAAGAAGAAAAAAAATACCATTACAAAGGATCAACACAATACTGGGGAGGAGGAAGAAGATGAGGAACAGGAAGAAGATGAAAGTGATGAAGATGATGAAGACGAAAGTAACGAAAGAAGAAGTGTGATATCATGAACAAATAATTTTTCTGAGTTAGGGAAAAACTAATGACAAAAGCACTGATAATTTAATAAATTAATTTATTAACTCATATTTGTTTACATTTTATTGAAAAATATGCTAAAAGGAAACTTTGACAACGTGAATCTAATAGATTGGACAACCAATTCCACAATTTTAATAAAATACTTTGTGAATACTCTTTATGGTGTGCAGAAGATATTTATTTAGTGTAAAGTAAAAGTTTTTTTCAAGTGAAAATATGGTGTATTTCTTTGAAGAAAGTAAGGTATCTAAACAAATGATACTTGGGGAAACAATATTGTGATCTTTCAACATAATATTGTTTTTTTACACCTAATTACTTTGTCGATTATAGACTTGCAACGGCTTTACGGATTTCGATGCAATTTAAAGTGCGTGTTACTTACGATGTGTGGGTGTTTGAACTATAAACCGAAAATATAAAGATGATGACCAATATCGATAGGCGGTCCAAGCTAGACTCCAAACGGAGTCTTAGTTTGAACGCATACAAGACAACATAATAGGACTTATAAAGTTCTTACCTGTTATTTGGATGAAATCCCATAAACAAACGTGACACTGCTTTGCTGCAAAATACGAAAAAAAGATGTGTGGTCGTTTTTGCTACTTAAATGTTGTTTTTTTATAAAATAAAAATTGATGAAGAAAAAAACTATTCAACCAATTGTAAATGATTAGAAAAAAGAATAATTACAAAAAGAAAAATACATTTTCACCCTAGAACCATCTATCCCACTAAGCAACTATACATATAAGTCCACCTATGCAACTCATTCAGCCACGAATCTCTTACCTTATTATCAACCCAGACTTTTATCCCGTCTAAACATCAATTCCTGATGAAAATTTATTGACTTTGTTCAAAAAGTTACTTAAGAGTTGTGTTAAGGCCCAATTAAACTAATCTTCCCAAGATCGTATAACATTTCGAAACCTATGAGAAAATTATATTACAAGATTCTATCCCGAATTTTAAATATACCTGTTTTCCCAAACGAAGCTTCAAGATGGAACAGCATGCGGCTCCATTCATGATACAAAATTTATATTTCCTTCTAAAGAACCTAACAAGTTCTCTAAAAGAAAAACACATAAAGATAAGTTCAATGGCACCCCAAACTTGAATTAATGCATTGCATGTGTCCACTTCATCTCTATCCTACTCTTGGAAAACATAGTTTTTTTTATCCGTTGGAATGCACCAATGTATATAAATACAGGTGAAAACAGATGCAGTTTTCAGATGAATTCAGAATGCTTTCACCTGTAGGTTGGCTTTGTTTTGGTAAAAAAAAATAATTCCATTGAAGTTTGTTTTTCAAGATTAATAATTGAATACTTTTTTTTTACCTTTTTTAAATTTTCTTGTAGGAATTTCGGTACTATGTATCATCAGTGCCAATCATCCTGGTGTAGAAGGAAACTATCAAATTGTTCATGAACATGGGCTTGGATATCCTGGCCAAATATTCCAGAGTTTTGTACCAACTTTGGGTTATAGAAGCATTGGACCTCAAGTTGTTGCCCGACGACGTGTAGAAGCACGCAATGATGAAGACGAAGAAGAGGAATTAAATCAAGCTAGTAATATTGAAGATGAAGAAGACGAAGAAGTAGGAGGAGGATCAGGCCCTGGAGGGGACTCTTCGGAGGAGGATGAGGAGGAAAGTGATGAAATTGAAGATGAACTACAGGAAAATGCACCTGGTGGTGAAGACCCTGATGAGGATGAAGAAATTGACGAATACTCACGTCAAGCTTATATAAACAACAAGTTTCATCCTCATATTACTGCACAAATTATTTCCAGAAGAACTTCCAGTAAAACTAAAGCCTCTTCGAAGAAGAGCCCGAGCAAAGCAGCTCAAGTAATATCCAGAGTAACTAATAAGAAACCAAATGTTTCAAAGAGAAAAAAACCAAATACACCTTCAGTCTTGATTGAAGCTTCTTCAATTAGTCCTCTTGCAGAGAAGGAAGCACTAGCAGACGAAACCAAAGAAACCATCAAACATAAATATCAACTGAAGCCGATGGCATTGTCGACACAATTTATTGCCACTCCAGTAGCTGATTTGATTCTGAGGCTTTCAATTTCTCTAGCTAAGCCTGTTGGACATGGAAATGGAACTGCTACATATTTCAGTGTACCCATTCGATTGGCAGAGACTGCTATAAAAGCAGATAATATGTCAGCAGTTAATGTATCAGAGACTGCAGGAAAAGGTGAATTGCATAAGCCGGAAACACTTATTAAAGATCCCATGGCCGTCAAGGTTAAACAAGAAGC
The DNA here is from genome assembly GCA_963971375.1 of Platycheirus rosarum. NCBI lineage: Eukaryota > Metazoa > Arthropoda > Insecta > Diptera > Syrphidae > Platycheirus > Platycheirus rosarum. The sequence goes on from OZ020508.1 coordinate 142,576,367, forward strand.
GGTAATGGCAGAACCATCAGACAGCCAGAAAGTTGAAGTGAGAGAGGAGGACGATAAAGAAACATCAGTATCAACTTAACATTTAACGGAATTTCATAGAACTGACTTTTTTTCGAAAATAAATTCTTTTGAACAACAAGCGAATTTTTAAATTTTATTTCATTGTGTAGTATTTTACTTGATTTTTGTATTCTTTTTATTTTTATTTTATTTTATTTTATTTTGCTTTATTTTATTTTGTTTTATTTTATTTTGTTTTATTTTATTTTTTTATTATTTTTTATTTGATGTGTCTAGCTTCAATATAACTTATATATTAATGTAGGTTTTCAAATTTCTGTTTTTATTCAAGCCCTAATTTATGAAACGTAATTCTTTGTAGCTACTATTCAATTCAAATTGTTACAATAAAACGATAACAAGATAATTACCTGCATTTTTTAACAAAGGAAAGTCCTTAAACGCAATTTATGTAAAATATTTCATTTCACCAGTAAAGCAATCAGTACATTGCCAACATAATAACGCGTGTCATGGATAAACCCACTCTTGACGACTTCATGGAGTTCCCTAACTTGGCCTTCAAATTAGCCATCATCAAACCATTTCGTCTGCAACGAGAAACAAAGCCAACCTTGCTGGCATGGATATCGTTTTCAATTGGAGCTGCTAATTTGGTTTACCAAAATTTCGGAATGGTCCTGGCCCTGATTTTCAATCAAGCCGATTGCATCGACAATTTTTTAATCATTTCAGAAACTGGTGCGATTCTTGGCCTGACAGTTGTTGCTCTGTGCAAGATGACATTACTCTTCGGGTATCGCAAGGCTATTGTGAGAATCTTGGAAGAATTCAAGGATTATTTCCCTGGAGTTCTCAAAATACATCGTAGCTGTCGTGGCACCCAATATCGGGTGAAGTATTTTGCTGAATTTTCCAGAAAGATGATGAGGATTACGACAGTAGCTTTTATATTCGCTTTCCTTGCTTACAATCTTATGCCGATTGGCCATTCCCTGGTTGAGTGGTTGGTTTTTGGAAAATTTGTTTATCGTTACCAATCGAATACTTGGTATCCTTGGAACGGGAACAATGTTGCAAATTTTATTTTGAGTTACATCTGTCAAGTTTTGTCATCGCTGACTGGAGTGGCATTCATTATGGCTGGCGAATTTATGTTGTGCTTCTTCTTGACTCAAATGCGAATGCACTTTGATTTTCTGGCAAGAGCCCTGGAAGATTTGTATGCAGTGGAAGCAGAAGCTGATCCTGGATGTTTGAAGTTTATAATCGAATACCATACGACTTTGATAAGGTATGCATGGGAAGGGCTATAATGGCTTATTTTTTGTTGCTTTTTTTCAGATTGACTAAAGAAATCAATCACATCTTTAATGTGTCGTTTTGTGTTAACTTTGCAACCTCATCGGTTGCAATTTGTCTAATGGGATGCTCCATTGTGATGGGATTTGATTTCATAAACATAATCCGTTTTTCGATTGGTTTAATGTCGTTTCTAGTCTTTACGTTATTTATTTGTTACAATGGAAGTAAATTTACTGAAACGGTAAGGATTCTTGTACTTTATGTAAGTAAACTCAGGAAGCTATTGTGTAAATTTCCTTAGAGTGCTAAATTACATTCGGCAGCTTTTTACCATAATTGGTATGATGCAAGTCCAAAGTACAGAAAGACGATTTTGATAATAATGATGAGAGCAGCAAAGCCTTCGGAATTGCAGGCTTACAAGTTTTCCAAGGTCTCAATGGAAACTTTTATGGATGTAAGATCTTTTGTGGAACGTTAACTATAGCTTTGAAACATATACTCTTGTACTTTTTCAGATACTTCGATTCTCATACAAACTTTTTACATTTTTCCAAGCTGTGGAATAATTTTTGATGATCTTTTTAAGCACTTTTTCAACGTTCTACATCTAATACAAGCACGGAGTCCAAAACTAATTAAATAAATAAGGTTATTAGCTCGCATGTAATTGAAGCTAAAAATTTTTATGCACTGTTGTTAATATTATAATAAATCAAAATACATCTACATTTTAAAATGTAAAATCCGTTCAGCTGTTATTGGAAAATGTATAAACAAAAAACCCTTGTTTGTTAAATTTGAATATACCATAGAATTCGATTACAAGAATTTGTATTTGCTTAAGTTTATAAAAAAAAGCTCAAGGCCAAAATCAAGTGTCAAAATTTTCCCAGCTACTTTTCAATATCTGTAGATCTGAATCCTTGAAGGATTTGTATAGCGTCCTTGTGAAATTTGAAAGAAATAGCACTAGATAAACAATCTGTGCATGAACAAAGTAGAAAAATTCCTGCAGCGTCTCCCCTCTTGTCGTAAAAGGCAACTAAAGGAGAAATCATATCTAGGAAATGAACATCAAGATGAGCCTAGCGACACTTCCTCAAATATAACGATATTGCTTATAGATAGGCAATAACACGGCGATTAAGAAATGTAGTTTATATCGGTTAACATACAAATTCTCTTTCTTTGTTAATTTCCATGATTGCCTGGTGAGTGGGATACTTTTTTGACTGGTTTTAATGAAAAGGCTGAAGATCACCTTCCCCAAATATAGCAGGCGAACATGGAAAAGTAGTCTGTCATATTGGTTAATACCAATATTGCTTAGAGCCAATAACAGGCGATCATAAAAATGTGGAAATCGTTAACATAGAAATTCCCTTTCTTTGTTATATTTCATGGTTGCCTGGTGCGTATGATACTTTTTTGACTGGTTTTAATGAAGAGACCGAAGATCAACTTCCCCAAATATAGCAGGCGAACGTGGAAAGGTAGTCTGTCATATTGGTTAATACCAATATTGCTTAGAGGCAATAACAGGCAATCATAAAAATGTAGAAATCGTTAACATAGAAATTTGTTAATTTTCATGGTTGCCTGGTGCGTATGATACTTTTTTGACTGGTTTTAATGAAGAGACCGAAGATCACCTTCCCTAAATATAGCAGGCGAACATGGAAAGGTAGTCTCGTCATATCGGTTAATACCAATATAGATTAGAGGCAATAACAGGCGATCATAAAAATGTAGAAATCGTTAACATAGAAATTCCCTTTCTTTGTTAATTTTCATGGTTGCCTGGTGCGTAGGATACTTTTTTGACTGGTTTTAGTGCTCTTTAGCTTTAAATCAAGTTAACCCGTTAAAAAAATGTAAAAGGTAATTTTCTCGACCTCGTGTTTACTGATGATGTTAATGGCTTAATGGTGCAAAGATCATGCCCTTTATTGGATGATGTTAGATTTCACCCTTGCTTTGAAGTTATAATAGAAATGCCGACCTCTGTTTGTGCTGGTCAATACGACCATGGCTATGAAAACAATACCTTTTTGAAAACAATACCTGTTCGCCGCATTAAAATTGTTAATAATTGTGTTCCTTGGCTCACACCTTTCCAAAAAAAAAAAAAAAAAACAAACTCCACAACAAGCTTAAATTCAAGTTTACAATTTCCACTGTTCAGCAGAATAAGAAGAGAATTCCAAGTCAAATCAAGGGCTGCATATAAAAACTACATAAAATCTATGAAAGCTAACCTATTACTTCATCTTTTTGGAAATTTGTTAAAAATAAGAGAAAAATAGCTGAATTTCTATCCTATATGAATTTGGATCAAAGATCTTCAAATGATGGGGTAATGATTTCTGATAAGTTTGCAGATATGTAATAATGGGTTGACTGGGCTGCATCAAATTATCTCTAACATAAGCATTACAAATGACGCCATTTATTCAAGAAAATGATGTGACAAGTGCAATAAAGAAGAAGAACATATTAATTTTCTACTGGACCTGATAATGTTCCTTCCTGTTTATGTTATTTGTTTAACCTATCTTTGTCGTCTTCCGTTTTCCCGCAAGCTTGAAAGTCTTCATTTACAATAATTCCACTTTTTAAATCAGGAAGCCGAGGCAACATGCGTGACTACCGAGGAATTGCAAAACTCAGCGTTATTCCCAAGATGATGGAATCTATAATAGTCCATGAGTTCATACATGGTGTAAAATCGCATCTATCGGACAGACAGCATGGATTCGTCAAGGGCATATCTACCACTACAAATATGTTGGAAATTACATCATCTATAACAAAAGGATTCATGAATGGTCATCAAACGGATGTGGTATACACTGACTTCTCCAAAGCCTTCGATCAACTTAATCACCAGCTGCTTGTTAGAAAACTTTCACTTTTCGGCTGGTCCCCAAAACTTGTGCAATTGATTGCAAGTTATTTATCATCTCGTACTCAATATGTTTAGTTCAAGTCTCATTTATCCAACGCAATAGATGTCAAGTCTGGCGTGCCTCAAGGAAGCCACCTAGGACCACTGTTATTCGTATTTTTTATAAATGATTTACCCTCTGTGATAAAATACTGTGATATACATCTCTATGCTGATGATGCAAAAATTTCATATTCATATAAAAATAATTCACCTGCTGATATTGATCATTTGTAGGAATGGTGTAATAAGAATGATCTCACACTGAACTCTAAGAAATGCAAAGTAAATGACCTTCGCCAGAGTTAAAAATGTTTTTTTTAATGAATACTCTATAAATGATTGAAAATTTGAAAGAGTTAATTATTTTATAGACTTAGGAGTAAAATTTGATTCAAAATTAGACTTCAGAATGCACATCGATTCTAAAAGCTTCTGTTCGTCTAGGAATGATTAAACAATGGTCAAAAGAATTCAACGACCCTTATGTGACAAAGAGCCTATTTGTTGGACTGGTTCGTTCGATCTTGGAATATGGTTGCCAAGTTTGGTGCCCATATTGCTCCTGTCACATTGCCCTCGTTGAATCCATTCAAAAACAGTTTCTATTATTTGCTTTTCGTCATCTTAACTGGGATAATCATCACCATCTTCCACCATGTCATTCGCGACTTTTACTGATTGGTCTTAATACGCTCGAGGACAGGAGGTCATCACTTAATGCTGCATTCATATTTAAACTTTTAAACGGTGATATAAATTCTCCTTATTTGCTTTATTTCTTAAGAAAAATAAATGTGCCATTCCGTCCAAGTCGAAATTATAAAATTTTGCGAACACATGAAACTACTTTAAACTACTTAAATAATGAACCGTTCTCAATAATTATAATTCCTTCGTAGATTTTAATCCTACTTAATTGAAATTTAAACAAATTACACTTACATAATATGTATATTCAATTTAAATCGTCACTAATTATGTAAATGTAATATTATTTGTATAATCCAAATAACTGTGATCAATTATGTAGATATCTCTAGTAATAGTCAAATAAATAAATAAAAAAAAATAAATAAAAAGCAGTAACAGGCGATCATAAAAATTTAGTTTCCTGCTTTTTACTTTTTTAAAACTTTTTTGACTGTTTTTCATAAGGAGACAAAAGACCACCTTCCTCAAATATAAGAGGCGATCATGAAAACGAAATCGTAATTTCGCTAAATATTTTTAGCTTACAAATATCGATATTTCTTTGAATTGTCCGTCCCTAAAGGCTTACAAAACCATTCCTAAAATGATCTGTTTACTTGCATTGCATGCCGTCTTGTGAAAACAAAACTCCGCCTATACTTAACTCTCTTTCCCCCCTTCTTCAACATTAACCTTAGCGTGAAAATAATGTTTTGGACATTCCCATTTGCTGTTATTTTTCATGATAGCCTGGTCCCTTTATTTGTATTATTATTTGATTTGGTTATTGGTGTAGTTTTGAGTCAAATCGTTCTACAATAATAATTTTCGAAAAATAAGCATACCCAGTGCCACCTAAGGGTAATTCAAATAACTTAAGTTATTCCTTTTAAAATGAGCTCCCTGCCTTTGAAAGTCCCGTCAAAATCGGTCCATAAATAAGAATTTTCGAAAAAAAACGACACCAGCGCCATATAGCCTAAGTAACTCGGATATCAGCTACCTGCCAGTGAAAGTCCCGTCAAAATCAGTGCAGCCGTTCCTGAGATTACCCAGAACAAACAGACTGAAAGACAGAGAGACACAATTTTTTTAAATGGTGTTTTTGTTATAAGTACCGTAAAAGCTGTTATTTTGCTTTTAAAAACAGACATTTCTTTTTTTATTTATGTGTATAGAAGATTAAAAAAATCACACATCATTGGGAAAAAAAATATTGTTATTTGAAATGGCGCCCAAATAGAAACATACATTTCAGTTTACCATAAATAATGCAGCAATAATAGCATTTTAACTGTTGGCCTTGAGCTTTTTAAAAATGGTGATTTATCTGAACTACATACCTATATCTTTGTTTAGTGTTGTTTTTGTTTTTATTTTTAAATGAAGGGAATAAAACCTTTCATACGATTTTGGTTTGTTTTGATGAAACCTTCATTCTTTGAATTTTATCCAAAAATGATTACATTTTAACTGCCACAGATTGTTTTCCAAAAGGCAGAGTAAAATATTTAAAAAAAAAAAGTAAGTCACATAACATCAAAACATGATTTAAATCAAAATGTAAGTAAAGTTTGTCATTAAATCAGTTAAAGAATTGGACTTAACACCATTCACATAGCCAAGAAGCCAAGATATGTTTAGATTCTTTTCAGTCTACTTATAGGCGAAGAATAGTAACTTCTTCATCTTATCCAACGGAGTTAGGAGAAGATGACTATATAAAGCTAGGAGAACACAAAATAATGCGGAGATATTTTTTTAAAAGGTATCAAAACATTAGTTTTGAATTTTACAAATTAAAATTGGACCAACCAAAAGTTTTGTTTATACTTTTCTTTTTAGCACCTTAATGAATATGCTAACTAAAAAGAACTATTGTCTTGCTTTCGTTTAACATGACCGATAAATTAATTCAACCTAGAGACCCAATTTGGTTATAGATTTTGCCAAAATAAAGAAAATATATTTTTTTTATTGTTTTTTAACGGCCAAAATAGTTATAAAAGAAAGACCGATCTTAATTTGGGCCACAGTTTTCAACAGAATGCAGTCAATTTTGTTTGCAGTTACAGGTACGTTAGTAGAATATTTCTGTTTTTTAACCAACAGTTCTAAATTAAAATATTTCCGCAGTGGTTCTTCTTGTTTGTGGCCTTGGCCAGGCTGTACCAGTCAATATCTCTCAAATTAACAATGATTCAGGGACTCGACTAATAGTTCCTCCAGAAATGGTGCCAAATTATTTTGAGATCTTGAAAATGAAATCGGAGGCTCAAGATAATTCAACAAAAGCCGAAAAAGCTGATTTTACTCCAATGAACTTCTTACGGACTTCTGCTGATTCCGTTTTAAACAAAGTAAGTAGTTTTACCATTGCATAATTTTAAAAACATAAATTACATCTTATTTTTAATTTTTGTAGAGTTCCTTTGACCAAAAACCCATTGTGGCATTTGAGGCAAAAAAACAAACACCTATTTTTATAACTATTCCGATTATAATAACATCAGGAAGTGAGGGTCTACCGATCAGTATTGACAGCATACTTACCCCACAAACAGCATCTATGGCAACTCACAGCCTAACACAGAGATCCATCAAGACTGAAGATATTTATCAACAGAAATCACCATCAACTGGGGATGTAAGCAAACAGGACCTCACGGGAAGACATTTTCGCATTAAAGGAAAATATATTGATTTAGATAAATTTAACGTAAATAAAAAAACAGAACAAAGTTAAATGAAGTGTTTTTCTTTATCTCCTTTCTATCGATCAGAAACTCTGGAATTTAATATTCCAACAGCCGCCTAGGATAGCATAGCCAGGGTAGAACTTTATAAGGCCATGAGAGTAAGTAAGTAATTTAGGCTGATCATACCAACTTTACAAGCCACGTAAAAGTAGCCGGTTTGATGTCCTGTCCAAGTCACATCTTTAATGGACTGCGATATGAGGATGGTCGGGTTTCCATCCTCTTTAACCTGGCGTTGGAGAATGCAATCGTGACTCTGGCACGTCAACAAGTCACTGAATCCAGCCAGATATTGTTATACCCAGGCGACATCGACATCATCAGCAGAAGCCAACAAGCTGTACAAGGGTACTTTACCCAGATCGCCAGGCGGCACAAGACCTGGGGCTGCATTTTTTTTTTTATAAAATTAACGCGCGCACAAGGGACTATTTGTTTCCCTTTTAATGTAACACACTGCGCCGGCATTAGGAAGATAGGGAGGGGAGAGATAGGAGGTGTCGATTAACATTGGTTTTGAATGCTTGCAAATTGAAATGGCAAAGGAAAATCTCGCCGGGTAAACCATTCCAAAGTCGTGTTGTACGGCTAAAAAAAGAATCTCTACATATTACGGTACGTATGAAATCTACCTCGAAGCAGAAGGCGAGCAGAAAATAAAGCTCTGTATACTCCTGTGGGCGGGTACCTAACTTGGAGTCTTTTGCAGTTCTTTTTATTGCAGAAGACATGCTTGCGTTGGAAGGATCGCCTAGACCAGGAAGCCCGAAGCCTTGGGTTGCGTAATTGGTTGTATGGAAAAACTTGTTGAAGGATGCCCGGACAGTATACCGGTTGTTGCGCGGATGATGATGATGATGATCGAAAACCAGATAGAGTAAAACCGAGTAAGTAACGTACTTCAATATCAAAATTGACTTTGATTTGTACTTAAAGTTAGTCGATGTCTTCTATCATTAGCGTGCCCCACCTATGTAAGTCTCGATCTCCCTTTACTGCGCCATGACCGAAGCAATAGTTTCCAGCCACTCTACATGACGCAGCCATCTGAGACGTTGGACTTTTAATCTCTTGGCTAGGTCTGCGTCGCCTCCTCCATTCAGCAGTTGGCCCCGTATGCGACCAATAATTCGGAGAAAAATGTTCCTCTCGAAGCAACCTAAAGTGTCTTATTCCACTTTTGAGAATGTCGATCCTACTGCAGCAGGACTGCAATATCGAAATGACAGCGCATTGCATTGTCTAAATCCTTTTTTGACTTCAAAGTTGTCGGTGAGGTCTTTACCCACCTTGACGGAACAGCATGCGTGTTCCATTGACATTGCTGCACATTGCTCTATAGAACTCGTCTCCATAAAGACGTAGTCGGTATCAATTAGAAGTTCCTGAATTTTCCCAGAATTGTCGTAATGTGAATATTTGGTCGATGATGGACTCCCCTGGCCCCAGGCCCAAATCGCATTGATATGGCACCATGTTGTTTCTCGTCACATAAATACAAATCTGAATTCTGAATGCTTAAACAACATCTATTTATTTTGAGTAAATGACTTATAAATTAACATTAAATTATTTTCAACAGTGTATTAGTATAAAATGTTTAAATTGTAATATTTTTTTTGTTCTTAACTGATATTCGATTTAATAATTCGAGAATTTCATGAACACACGAGTAATAAAAAAGAATAAAATATTAGCTGCGATGTTCATCACGTGATTGCTTATTAAATAGGATTTGTGATGTTTGTTTGTTCTACATTTCTGGCCATAATTTCAGTGCTATGAGTGGTATGGTAACTCCTGTGATTATACTGGAAATCAAGTTGACGCTATGATTGTCAAGGATTCTAAGGCCGCTGATATGTCGGACATTTGGTCCGGGAGCATCAACTATCTTTGAATTCTCATCGATGCCAGAGAATTGCAATGTCGCCCCCAGCCAAGAATCAACAAGTGAGCCAAGGAATCCAGCCAGTCCTCCGTAGAATATAATTGGCCATTGTGGCGGACTTTGTTGGAAGGATTTTGAATCGACTGCGTAAAGAAGAGTCAGGTAGTATGTTAGGCCGATCACAATTCCACCCAGGAAACTGACTAGTAGTCCCACTATTGAAACTCCTCCATTGGTGCCGCGTGGGACACGTTTTCTGGACGTGACTAGAAAAGGGTCGCATTTGCTTAGCACACAACCAAGTTCACTGGCCCAAGTGTCTCCGTTGCAGCAAGATAAGGCACCTAAGAAAGAGATGTGCTGAGCAAAGACATTTTGATTTTCAAGTTTATACTCACTGAGTACTGCAATTCCCAGCCAGCTTGACCGATAATGCTGCTGGAAGTCAATTGGACGCTCACTGCTTCCACAGTCGATGAGGTAGAGGATGGCTAACTGCGTAGCCATTCCTCCATTACAGAGAACTTGGACCCAGTTACGCTGCCCTTCACCTAAAGGAAACACAAAAAATATAAGAAACTGATGAAAATGTTACATCACCTACAAACCCTCTTTAAAGTCCTTTTCTATCTTCCTTTTGATGTGAGCTCGGAATTTTGTTGCCCGCGAAGAGGAAAAGAAGAAAGTTACCAAACATGCAAAAAACATGTGACTAGATATAGAAAGAACAAAAGCAACAACAATTCCTAGTGCTGCTCCAGATTTGTTTACAGATTTTCGTTTTAGGGCAACAACAGCAAAGAGAAGAGGTGCCAGAGTTGAGAACAACCATCGTGTGGGCGGAATCACTTTTTGTTCTAACAAAATATAATGTTTTCTAATTGAAACGAAATAATTTTCATTTTACCTTACCATCGTCATCGATGAATTGGACCAACCTTGAAAACGCTATATTTCCAATCCACATGAACATGGAAAGAGGTATCGAAAGACCACAGAACAGTACGGGAAACAAATCTCTCGGATTCATGGCTGTTTTTCACTTATTTGCTCACAAAATACCTGGCTGATAATAATAATTTTTGACCCTACATTTAATAGAAAAGTTCAACTGATAAGAACAGACAAAAATAGAACAATTATTAACAAAAAAAAACTTTCTTTTTTAATGTGAAAATGTTTTCACTTTTTCACTTGTTTGTCGGCTGTCAAGTGTTTAAAACAAAAATAAACAAAAGAATAAAGGCCGGTTCACAATAGTCGTCGGAAAATGGTGTAGAGCTACCCTTTGACTTTTTAGAAGTTCTTTTTGAATGTTAGTAATTTTAATAGAAATATTAAAATTTTATACAGCATTCATTTTAGCAATAGAACCGACTTTAGTTTGAGAAGTTATATAGATGCGAGTCCTTGTTTAACATTTTCTCAATTTTAAACAAGTTAAACAACCCTGACAACTTATGTGGTGTGTAATCAGAAATTGCCGTATAATGAATCGGTCCTCCATCATTTGTCTTTGATATACAATGATTGCTTGGTCCGTTTTTATACACATAGGCATATGCCGCAGCGTGTTTTAGTATTTTGGCGAAGGAGTTGAGAAGTGTAGTGGGGATCACAATGACGCAGGAACCGAGATTTTGTTGCGACTCTCTTATTCTCGTTTGTTATTTTCATTGATTACCTTATTATTATCTTCTTCAGTTTGTGGCCAAATGTATGTTTTGTTATAAGTAAGAGCGAGAGCATTGAAATAAAGAAATTTAAAGGCATAGCAATGTTTGTCATGACGCTGATTCAACGTGTGAAAGCTTCAGGCGTGTTCAAAAGGGAATTGATGAAGAATCGGCGTCATATGATTATAAGTATAAAAAAGGACTTAATCTACAAAATTGCTGTGCTCTTCGCGGGATGACTTAGTTGTGAAGAGTAAGTAATTTATCATTTTAATAGAAACGAATTTAACGTGAAAACGAAAACAAACTAACCATTTCACAATCGACCCCAATACGCCTAAATATTGGCAGATGATTCCATTCTTATTTTTTGGTACAAAATTACAAATGTCAGCTGGTTAGAGTATACTTTAAAAAAAGATAAACAAGTGTTTGCTCGTTTTAAGGTTAGACATATTGTTTAAGGTTAAAGTAAACTTTATGTCGATTAAAATTAAGATAGAGCTGACTCTCGTTTTATATTTTATTTTTATTTAGAGTCCACTCCCATTTCTGTCTGTTTTAAATCTAGATTCACTAGATTTAGAGAACTGGACGCCCCTCAAATACCGGCGCCTCAAACATGATATGGCCATTCCTTCAACTTCCTCGATGGCCTGGTTCGTATTCCGCCCACAATTCTTTCCAGAATTCTCCGTCCGAGTTTCCCCAGGTTTTTGTTTTTTGTTTTCTCTTTTCTACCATTTTGTGTAATTACAAACAACTCATGCCATTTTTGATCTGTAAGCATTCAAAACGAATGTTAATCGACACCTCCTATCTCTCCCCTCCCTTTCATAGTAATGCCCGCGTAGTGTGTTCTGCATTAAAAAGGAAACAAACAGTCCCTTGTGCGCGCGTTAATTATAAAAAAATGCATTTTATTCTTCTTCTAATCTTGTATTCTTCTTCTTTTCAAATGTATCTTCTTTTAGATATTAAAAACCAAATTTAAGTCTCTAAATACCAATATGAATTTTGTTTATATCGTATGGTGGTAGTTTGTAAGGAATTTTGGTTTATAAATTCCATTTATTCATTGGTCGTTGGTCGCTCTCATATCAATTCGAATTGCAATTGTGAATGTAATTGAAGTTCAAATTTGAACGCGCCATTGAAATTGAAGTGCCTTGGCATCATTCCATTTATTTTCTGAACTCCTTTCAATTGTCAAAAAATATTCACGCTTTTCAGAATTCAGAGTTAAAAGACCGGCCGACTCGCGTTTTTGTATCAAATAACTTTTATTTACGTCTCTAGGCAACATTCTAGAAGTTTTTTTTTCTGCAGAGCATCGTTAAAGTAGAAACATAAATTGTAAAACTTCTATTTATCTCACATCTCAATATGACTGACGATAAAATCGAAGTTCGCGATGTAACTCGCATCGAGCGCATTGGTGCTCACTCCCACATCCGTGGCCTTGGACTCGACGATGTTCTAGAAGCACGAGCTGTCTCTCAAGGTATGGTCGGACAAAAAGATGCCCGACGCGCTGCTGGTGTCGTCGTTCAAATGGTTCGAGAAGGTAAAATTGCTGGTCGATGCATTTTGCTCGCCGGAGAGCCAAGTACTGGCAAGACTGCCATTGCCGTTGGAATGGCCCAAGCTCTAGGCACTGAAACTCCATTCACCAGCATGTCTGGTTCAGAGATATATTCTCTAGAAATGAGTAAAACGGAGGCCTTGTCACAAGCACTGAGGAAAAGCATTGGTGTCCGCATCAAGGAGGAAACTGAAATCATTGAGGGCGAAGTAGTGGAAATCCAAATCGATCGTCCTGCAACAGGAACTGGCCAGAAGATAGGCAAAGTAACTCTCAAGACTACTGAAATGGAAACCAACTACGATTTGGGAAACAAGATTATCGAATGCTTCATGAAGGAGAAAATCCAAGCCGGAGATGTCATTACCATTGACAAGGCTTCGGGAAAGGTTAACAAACTGGGAAGGAGCTTCACGAGGGCTCGTGACTATGACGCAACTGGTGCACAAACCCGGTTTGTCCAGTGCCCCGAGGGCGAGCTGCAGAAACGCAAAGAAGTCGTCCACACGGTGACATTGCACGAAATTGATGTGATCAATTCCAGGACTCATGGGTTCCTGGCTCTCTTCTCTGGAGACACTGGAGAGATTAAGCAGGAAATCCGAGACCAAATCAACAACAAAGTCATGGAGTGGCGTGAAGAGGGAAAAGCGGAAATAAACCCTGGAGTTCTCTTCATCGATGAAGTGCACATGCTGGACATTGAATGCTTCTCTTATCTGAATCGCGCCCTCGAAAGTGACATGGCTCCAGTGGTGATCATGGCCACAAATCGAGGTATTACTCGTATCCGGGGCACCAACTACCGCAGTCCACATGGCATTCCCATCGATTTGCTCGACAGAATGATCATCATTCGGACTGTCCAGTACTCGGAGAAGGAAATCAAGGAGATTCTCCGGATTCGTTGCGAGGAAGAAGATTGCCTCATGCACCCAGATGCCTTGACCATTCTCACACGCATTGCCATCGACACAAGTCTCCGTTATGCCATACAATTGATCACCACGGCAAATCTCGTATGCAGGCGTCGCAAAGCCACCGAGGTAACCACAATGGACGTCAAGAAGGTTTATTCGCTCTTCTTGGACGAGCATCGTTCCAGCCAGATACTGAAGGAATACCAGGACGAGTATATGTTCAACGAAATTGCCGAGGAACCAAAAACGGAGCCAGCACCAACTGGAAATGCCCAGCCCATGGATTGCGGCGATTACTAGTGAAATGATTCCCAGATTCCGTAGCATTTAGTTTGTTTTCCTTAAAAATATAATAAAATAAGAGTTTTCTTTTGTGAAACTTAAATCTTTTATTGGTTAAACATAAAGCCTGTATTCCTTCGTCTAATCCTCATTCAGGAGGCGCCAATCACTTCAGTTTTATCACAACGTACAGCAGGAAGAACACGAACAACACAAAGAGAAACATATAACAGATTTGTCTGGTTCCGCCGTGCTTCCCTAGTCGAATGACTCGGTTCATTGTTGTGCCAAGGAAACCACCCGTTCTGTCCATGTCATCGTCAATGCCGCGAAGCAATTTGTCTTGATAGCGCACCTCGTTTCCGATGTCGATGGTAAGTGACTTGAGAGCACCGATTTTCTGTTGAAGTTCCGCGGCAGCACGTTCGTTTTCTTCTTCAAGGGAATCTTGATTTAGACGACTCGGGCCGGGATTCTGTGGCAGAGGTTGGTAAGGATAGTTTGAACGCCTCATATTGGTGGTATGTGAAGCCAGGATGATGGAATGGACTTTATACTGGAAAGAGCGATTTTCTGCTGAATTTTGAAATTTTGTTTTCTTTATGTGACACGTACCTGTTACTGGGTTGTTTTTGTATTTTGTAAATAAATGGCTGATATGGATTGATTTGGTTACAATTTTGTGAAAATTCCCGTTTCCTTATCCAGAATGATAGTAAAACACATAAATTGCCAATTAGAATGAAGGAATTTTGTTTTTAATTCGTATTTTGACAATTTTTTTACACAATTCACTCCATTGATGTGTGCGTTGGCAAATGCCAAAAATTATGAACGATTCACGATGGGGACAAAAATTACAGCGGATTCGTGCGGTTTGTGTCTAGGGTGTATGTTTAGAGATGTGTTCATGGAGTGAATGTCTTTAATGATTTTCTCGAAAAATAAATACTTTTTATAAAATATGATTTAAAAATATATATTCTTGAATTCGTTTATAGATGCTTGAGAATAGTTTTTTTTTTTTTGAAAAATATCCATCTTTTTTCTAAGTGATACATTTTGTCTGATGAAGTTTCAACGTCGTTGTAGGTATGCATGTAGTCCTCTGGTTACTGCAGGTTACTGGTTCAAAAATATTATCAAAATAGGAAAGAAGGTACAAAGGAAACTCCAAAACTCACATAGCTCAAACCAAAGTTTGCAAAAAGGAACACCGTAGTGGAATCCTAGCCCATGATAAAAATATGGAAAGATAAATTCTTCAGGTAGAATGACTTAAAAGATATGAAGCTAGCTTTAACTATCTTAAATCCAACAAAGCCACCAGAGCCTTGCTTGCTGAATGCAATGAGTAGGTTCAGAAGTATGCACCAACTCATAAGACAAATTTAGAAGAAATCATATTTGATCCTTAACAGAGTAGCGCCAACTATAGAGGAATCAGATTTTCAAATATCGAATACCAATTTCAATTTTGAAGTGCCTGAGCCTATTCGTCAACAACCATATTTGTAGATTCATGCCAATGGGGCCTTAGACCAGAAAGTCCACTATTGACCATATGCGAGGATAATTCTCTCTTCGGCGACTAACTAAAAAATACCCGTTCAGCGACATGTGTACCGGTCCCTGTACATTTCTTATGGGACTACTAATACGTTTGCATTTATGTGGGCACGAAATGTATGGCTGATTGGCTGCTTCTCACACGAATCTCACACGTATTCACATATACAAGATAAAATTCCATGGTTTGCAGGGCTTGGTCGGTATGAGTCGCAGTTCTTTTTTCTTTTTTCAAAATTACGTTAAAGGTTACACATACATGTCAACAGCACGCAGTTAGTTTTCGGATGGTCCATGATTCGACTATTAACCACGAGCAATGATGCTTGATTCCGGTGACCTATCGGAAAGCGATGCCTTTTTAGAGCCAAGGCTGTTGACGACCTAATATTTACGTTAAGGCAGATGTTGGAAAAAATCAGAAACTTCCATTCAATATCCAATATCTTTATTAAAACATCTTTAGAAACGTACAATGTATATACCTAGAACAATGTCTAGTTTTGACATCCTGAAGATGAAAAACGCACGCTGTTCCGTCAAAATCAGTAAAGACCTAATAGCACCTTTGATGTTTCATTAGGGGGATTTACACAAGGCCATGCGCTGCCATGTGACTTCTTTAACATTATTCTTGAAAGAAACGTACAGAACTCAACTTTTTAGTTATGATCTTTCTCCACCTGGGTTTCGCGTTCAACTCAGAGAGAAATATCAGCGCTGAAAACAAACGAATAATAACTTGGCAATCGCTGCTTCTTCCTGCCACAGAATTGATCCTTTATAAGACACTCATCATCCCATCAGTTCTGCTGTATGGGCATTTTCAAAATTGGATGAGGACACTTTAGGTGTTTGCGAGAAAAACATTCTGCAGATGATCTTAGTTCCGTGAGAATAAACGGCGAATGAGATTTAGGTTCCGCACGCAAGTGACCGACTTCACGAGGTAGCTAGTTTAGACACCGAGCTGGCTAAAGAAGCTTTGTTTGCTTGAGGCCCACGTCCACCCCGAAGTGTAGCGCTATTTTAGGTATGGTATGGAAGGTAAGGTAACTTGGCGAATTTGGCGACGAAACTTGGGCAAGATCCACTGACGCAAGGATTAAAAGATAATAAGCATAGAAAACGCCTCGTCGCTTGTTCGCTAAGTCCCCTTTTATACACATCGTCATATGGCGCCGCGTGACTAAGTACTTACGCGAAAGGTTGGAAAGTGAAGTAGGGCACACAATCACGCAGGGACCGACAATTTGTCACGATTTTCTCATTCTCGTTTGTTATTGTCATTCCTTCCTTTATAATTAGACTTGTCACTAATTTAACGTTCGAAACCTACAGGCGTTCCCAAAAGGCAAGTGACGGCTGTTAACATATTTTTTGTATTATTCTTTATAAATGTTTGGCTAATTATCAGGAGGCTAGTCTCTCAGGGTTGGACAGATGTTGGTTACTTCTAAAGTACAAAAACAAAGACTCAGAACCTAAAATCAAGTCACAGAACGATGTTCTCCTATTTCTAATGACCCAAATTGACAAATTTGGACCTAGACGAAACGTGGTTCCAGCAGGACGGCTCCACGTGCCACACAACATAAACTTAACTTAATTGATCTTAACATCTACCCGCCCTTATTGAGAACCCATGTAATCATCCCAGTTTTCTGTTTTGATTCAAAAACATGGACATTGTCAAATTCGGATGGAGATACTCAAGGATAAACTTAGCAGCTGAAAGAATTAGCTTCAAATCTGCTTAAGGAAACGGCACCTGTGGAATAATCGGTAATGGAAGCCTTTGTAGACATTTCCTTTAATTTTTCGATTTTGGGTTTCTGTAGAAACTGATATTTAAAAATCCCCACTTTGTTTTGAAAATTTATATCACCTTCCGTTTAACAAAACCCAAACAGTTTATGATTATTTTGGTCATAATCACTTAACAGGATCTAACGTTTCAAGCGAATTCCAAAAATAAACTTAAAGGATTTGAAACGTTTTTCGAATTTTCAATTCGGCTTAAAAACAATTTCTTTGGGTCAAAAAATTAAAAATTCACCCCCACCATTTTACCTTTAACTGTTTCAAGAGTTTAATATTACTTCTTAGATACCTTCGTCAGAAAATCCTTTAAGAACCAAAAAAAGGAACAATCTGAAATTGTTTTTCCTCTTTTCTTCAAAAAGTGTAACCGCACTTAGCATTAGTTTCATTTTACTGTTAAGGGTTACCTTTTATTGTCTAAATACCCAGGTCTAAGCCACGAGAAGAACAAACAACTTCAATTCAATTTCAATTTGCATCTCATCACAAAACCAGGAATAGACAGTTAGATACCAACCATATCCTTGTTCGCGCAATGAATAAGCATCACCAAAGTCCTCCGTAAACCATCTTCTTTTATCCAATCATTCCCGTCTTAGGGCTTCGAAAAGCTGATAAATTAAATTGAAGTAATCATTGCCTTCCATTCAGTCCAACCGCATGATGACACCCGCCCCCCCCCACTGCACCTCGTCGATCATTGGAAAAAAGAAACAGTTAACCTTAAAGTCGGATTCTACTATTCTTTCTTGAACCTCCTTGGCTGGAGATGTTTCCTCACCATACGCTGCAAGAAGACGAAAAATCTTCCAACAGAAGGCACAGGTTCAACTTGGAAGGTATGGCCAACTTTTAATTACCACCGACAAAAGGAGGTATGGTGTAGTTGCTGGTTTGTGGGTGCGTGTGATGGGGTATTTGTTTAATTTCTAATTACTAATTCAATTCATCAGGTAATTTGAAGTGCGGGCAAAGTTGAGGAAGAAATCCTGGATAGCTTAACTTTCATGACCTAAAAATATAAGGTATTCTAAAATTAGCCTCTAGTCTTGTTGGATAGCATAATTCCTTCCTAATTAGGTTGACGATGTCGAAGCTATCATAATTTTTGTTAAAATATTTGCTTTAGTTCCGTTATTTTTATAATTTAATTGAGCTAAAGTGATGAGTGTACAAGAGGGCAATTTAAAACTTGTTTAGAAGTGAAAGAGTGTGGTCAGAAAAATTTAAATTCTTAAATGCAGATGGCATCACTTTTTATGTTTTCTTTTTCGTTTTTATTTTGTTTATTGCAGCGGTTTATTTTTTTCTTATTTTTCTAATTTATTTATTTAACATCTATCAAGTACATTAACTTTCTTAGTTCAGTTTAATTTAATTAAGTTACTATAACATTAAATAAGGTAATAATAAATTAAGAGACGACATATTACAAACTATTCAAAATCATATTCTTAAAAAAATTTCGACTCATGTTAAAATCGATTACGAGCTCATATTTGTTATATAAAATAAATTCACTTACATGAAAATAACTTTTTAAAAATATTTATTAGAGGAGAACCTCTTTATTCCAAATTCAAACTAGAACTAACTACAATATAATTGTCTTAAAAATAACTTAACCTATGCCTTATGCTGCTCGTGCGGATGTTCCCACAGGTGGTGTTGTTTTACATCTCTGCTACGTGATGGAATGCAGCTTTTTCCTTGCTGTTGTTTTGTCGCCAGACGCAGCGTCATCAGAATAGAGTGTGGGAGTGATGGAATATGTCCAAGTTTGATATCTGATCTTTTACTGTTTGATATCTGAACTTTTACTGTATTAACTTATACCGTAGTTAGTTCTATGTGTAGGGATATGTAAAAGGCAACCTGTTCTAGGCCTTAGATGTCGAACATGGATATATAAATTAAACAATGAAATCAATTGTGAACAGTTTACAAATGTGACCGGTTAATACATCCCGTGCAAAAAGAGCAGACAAATATTCACGTCTTATACTTAGAGGTTTTAAATCAATCAAGGCACATCTGGCTTCATATGATAGCAAACCTTGTGAAACGCATTATGCATATGCATTAGCATAGAAAGGACTCCAAACTACACAACAATACTCAAGAGATGAACAAATTAGAGAAACATAAAGGGACTTAAGAGTTTACGGGTCCTTAAAATCATTAGCATTCCGAAATAGGAAATCTAATAAGGAGTTTGAGTTAGATATTATAAAATCGTAATGCCAGGTGAACTTTAATTGTTCATCAAAAATAACTCCTAGGTCTTTTTGTCTTGACACTCTTTTTAGATTCATGTTACACATAACATACTCAAATAAAATGGGACTGAGAATTTTGGATATAGTTAACACAGAACGCTTGCTGACATTAAAAAACAGACCATTGCGATCACACCAAACAGATATTTTATTAAGATCACTTTGTAGGTTACGAGCATTGGATAAGGAATTTATATCTTTGTATATTTTCAGGTCATCTGCATACAATAAACAGTTAGAATGATTAACATGCATAAAGAAACAAACGTGGACCAAGATGGCTTCCCTGTGGAACACCCGAAAAATTAAAAATTTCTTTAGAAATTTCAAGGCCAATTTTTACAAACTGCTTTCTTCCCGTAAGGTAGCTACTAAGCCACTGTAGCAAATTTGAGTGGAAACCTAAAAATTAAAATTTTTTAATAAGGACGTTATGTTAAACGATATCAAAAGCTTTAGAAAAATCTGTAAATATTTTCGTGGTATAAGAAAGAATTTCTTTCACGTGTACGTCTACACTGTTCAATACAGGCCAGCTGTTTTGGCATTAAGTGAAACCCAGGTTGGAGTAAATACTGATTTATCAGAGTTTGCTCTACATGGGTATAGCTTGGTGCCATTACTCTTTTCCCATCATTAGTCTCGTGGTCTATGTTAGGAATGATATTGCTCGCCAGAGCCTTCCCCAATATGGGCAATGTTCCAACACGGACTTTAACTTCTTATGGCTCAAATTCACTGTCCGCAAGCATGTCATTCATTATTGTTTTATTTATAGGAGTCCAAATCTCGACAGTAATTTGACTTGTAACGAGTTTAATGCGCTGTCTGATTCCATCTCGAAAATTGTTTCCCTTTGTCCTCGCACTGAAATTGTTATTGCGGGCGATTTCAATGTACACAATTCCAATTGGCTACGCTATTCTGGTCAGACAACACCCCAAGGAAGGTATGTCGAGCTCTTTGCCGGGTTACATCACCTTACCCAACTGATCGATGTGCCAACGCGTATACCGGATGTTGCTGGGCAAGCCGCCCATACTCTTGACTTCTTTCTTACTTCTCACCCTGATAAATATACCATTAGTGTAACTTCTCCATTTGGCACTTCAGACCATTGTATCATTTCAGCTAATTTCTCATCCTCCACCCATCCAGTTAAAGAAAAACTTCCCACCGGGACCGTTTGGCAATACGAGAAAGCCAACTGGGACGGCCTGAATATTTTTTTTCCGAAACTTTAACTGGTCACTATGCTTCCTCGATAGTGACATTGATGCCAGTGCTGAAATGATCACAAATGTGATTCTTCTAGGGATGCGTGCTTTTATTTCTAACAGAGTAAAAAGCATCAAACCTAAAGAAAAGTCTTGGTTTAATTCTGAGTGTAAAGAAGCTATCAGGCTCAAAGAAGTAAGTTTCCGTTCTTACAAAGCCAACCCTATAGAGGAAAATCGGAAAAAACACAAACAAGCAAGAAACTCATGCAACTCCGTTATTGAAAGAACCAAATTTTTGCATGACCAAAAACTTCTGCAGTGTCCCAAAGGCAGTAAACATTTTTGGTCATTTGTAAAAAATATTAAAAATTCCTCAACATCTTCGGTTCCAATGCTCATCGACAATAACAAACCAATTGTTTACTCTTCAGAGAAGGCAAACTTGCTCGCCGCCCATTTCGCTGCCAGCTCCACGCTGCCGCATAGCAACGTTGCCCCTCCTGTACTTGAGAATGTAAATTTTTCCATGGGACAGATTTTTTTCCGCACTCGTACAGTAGAAAGAGTTCTGAAAGATCTCGATATACAGAAATCAGCTGGCCCGGATGGTATACCCCTGATTTTTCTGAAGAGGTGTTCTTCCACACTGGCAAATCCACTGCGTAAGCTTTTCCATCGCTCATACTCTTCTGGAATCTTTCCTAGAAGATGGAAAACAACATTTGTCCAGTCTGTCCCTAAGAAAGGTGACTCATCCTCCCCCTCCTCCTACCGACCCATAGCACTGACATCCCTTCCTTCTAAGGCCATGGAAGCACTGATTAACCGTCAGCTTAAAGTATATCTCGAAGATCGTAAGCTTCACCATGACCGTCAGTATGGCTTCCGCAGCAACCATTCCACTGGTGATCTGATGGCATATCTCACCGAACAATACAAGTTGTATTGGACGGATTAAAGTCCGATTCCCATCAAACAAATACTGGTGTGCCCCAGGGCTCTGTTCTGTGTCCGACTCTTTTCCTCATTTTTATAAATGATCTTCTGTCTGTTACTTCTTATCCACTTAACTGTTTTGCTGACGACTTACCCTCAGCTTTTCATATTCGTTCGATAATTCACGTCCTTCGCCTTCGGACGTACAATTGCAACGGTGCCGTATGTCAAGCTCATTAAACTCTGATTTATACAGCACTGTCAAATGGGGTAAAAGGAATCGTGTGGAGTTTAATGCTTCGGAAACTCAATGCTGTCTTCTGTCGTTAAAACTAAACATACCCCCAATGCCATTGTGCATGAATGGCACTTACCTCGAAGAAACCGAAAAGCTCTCAGTACTCGGTATGTTTGTCAACGACGACCTCCGTTGGAACGACCATATATTTGAAATCGCTAAGAATGCTGCTAGGTGCTTAGGTTTTCTGTATCAGTGTAAGAAGTATTTTCCCCCATCTTATCTGGCTACAATCTATAAAGCGTTTATACGCCCTAAACTCGAGTATAACTCCCACCTCTGGGCAGGTGCTTCGCAAACATCGCTCCACCTGCTTGATAGAATACAAAATCGAGCGTTAAGATTGATAGGAAATAGAACTGCCGCTGAAACAATTGCCCCACTCGAACACCGACGCAATGTTTCATGTCTTTCCTTATTTTAAAATGTTCACTCGAAGTAGCCAGTTGCATTCCTCCCCTTAAAAGTTTCTCCCGTAATACTCGTCTTGCAAGGAATGCTCATCAGTTCACCCTTGAGCCCAATTTCGGACGTACCGTGAAATATAGGGATTCTTTTTTTAGCCGAACGACACGAATTTGGAATAGTTTACCCGGCGAGATTTTCCCTTGCCATTTTGATCTGCAAACATTCAAAACCAATGTCAATCGACACCTCCTATCTCTTCTATCCCTATCTTCCGAATGCCCTCGCAGTGTGTTACATTAAAAGGGAAACAAGTAGTCCCTTGTGCGCGCGTTAATTATATAACAAAAAAAAAAAAAAATAGTCGACTTGACATCTATTTTCCAATGCATGTAAACAGAAATTTGTATAGATTATCAAGTTTGTATTAGTAGACTTACCACTGATAAATCTATGTTGAAAGTCGTTATATAATTGCAAACCGTGGCATACATCTTTTTTTTACTACAGCTTCAAAGGTTTTTGGAATTATCTGAAAGTTTGCTATAGGCCTGTAATTTTTAATCAGCCCTATCACAGGTTTCGTCGTAATAGAATCGTACTACGGAACCCGAAAATATGTATCACTGCTCCCGTCGTAACGAAAATTTTCGTAAGAATTTCGGAGTTCGGGAAAATTGGTATCACTAAACCCGAACGAATAGGAAATTTTATTGATTTTTCTACGAATAATTATTTGGCTCGGATGTCATGTGAAACAGTTTTTTAATACGCATTTAATAGAAAAATGTAAGTATTTTCAATTTAAAGAAGAACAAATATTAAATAAATTAAATAAATTTATTGGCGCGAAAGCTCCTTAAGGAGCCAAGACCTAGTGACTTATACTCTCAACCATTCCTGTGTGTGTGTTGTTAATCTGCAAGAATGGAAGGGACCTACAAGTTTACCGCCGTGTCCGAACGCCTACATAAGATGCACTTTTTTGAGACAAATTTTACTCTTGGGGGTTTTGTCAGTTCCTCGCAAAAGGCAGTACCCCAGAAAAATAGGTGGCTATGAGCTGGATTTGAACCCAGGCTCATTCGCTTAGCAGTCCGACACACAAACCACTAAGCCACGGGGCACTATAAATATTAAACTTTAAACAAATATTGAACAAAAGGTTAAAAGTGAATACGAACACATCCATATTCCAAAGGCTTTTGGGTATGCTCCAAGAGAAGTCATAAATTATCCAGGTCGAGTGGATTAAAGGCGTCTCATAAAATCCTACATTGTAATTTTAATTTCCGTTTTCTACACGCATTTTCTTAATTTATTTCACAATAGCAATCGCAATTGAATCCATTTCAGATAACTTTTTTCAAAACACAATTGAAATATACACAATAAAGTGACATTTTGTTTTGCTTTTCACATTTTGACACAAATTAACTGATTCCGAAAGTCCGAAAAGAGTTTTGGATAATGGCTGATTCCATTCGGGGTTTGTGATTTGATTTTTATCGTATTCGGGGCGTAGCGTTTCGTTCGGAAATTTTCTACGAGGGAATCTGTGATAGGGCTGATTATCTCTTTTCGAACCGGACTTGTGTATAAGAGTAATAAAAGACCATTTCCAACTGTCAAAAAACTCACCATAACGCAAGGATTTATTGAACAAAATATGAAATGGCCTAAGAAAACCAAATTTACTCATGCTTAAAACAACAGGTGGAATATTATCAGGTGCAACATTAGCACTTAATTCGAGGGAAGACAATTTATTTAAAATATCAACTTCAGTTATAAGAATATGTGCCGCATCAGTGATACTATTGCAAAAAGGTAAATTTGAACAATCAATATTACGATTTACAAAATTAGACTGGAAAAAAGTTGCAAACAAATCACAAATTACCGTCAAAACCATCCAACTCCATCTCAGAAGGTATACCAACAGACTTTTTTTTTGTGTTTATGAAAGACCAAAAAGCCTTAGAATTTTGCTTGATTTTAGATATTCAACAGCCCAAAGGTACTGTTTATAGAGAAACTTTTTCAAGTACTCATACTCTTTTCTTAATAGACAACATTTTTTGCGAAATGAACTTAATCTGCTTTTTTTATACATGTCATGGCACGTTTTAGGTTTATTAGTTGTTGATTGAACCATATATGTAGGACGATTTCGTTTTCTTATTACTCTACACCATTTTAAGATTGAATTCAGAAAAAAAGAGAATTTGCTTCAAGAAACCGAAATATGGATTTCCGAATAGTCAAAATGAATTCAGAAAATGTTATTTTTTAATAAGAATGGTCAAATTGATTTCGGATCAGGTAAAATAGTATTTGAAAACTGTCAAATGGAATTCAGAATAGTAATTTTGAATTCAGAAAGCATCAATTAAAATTTCGAAATGCAAAATTGAAATCAGATGCAATAAAATAAAATTTAGAAAATAACAAATCAAATTCCAAAAAGGTCAAATGAATTTCAGAAAAAGTAATGTGGAATTCGGGTTTGAACTTTTATGGAGAAAAAAACATAACAATTAACGCAGTATCTTTTTCTTTGAAAATTTGTTTTCTAACCAAATCAAAATGGAATTTAACGACGCGCTTCAATGCGAACTAAAAATGTAGGACGGATTATCCCGTGCAGGCATATGTTCCACGAGAACTGCTTAACACCCATAATCACAAGCACTAACCCTTCCTGTCCAATTTGCCGCGAGCATATAAATGGTAAGAACGAACTTGCTTTTTTTTAAGTGAATAAAAGGTTTTTTTTTGTTCAGCCGTAGAGCCATGTCTGCGCAAACGCTATGCGACTCATAGTCGCCAAGACCGCCAAGGAGTTGTCGCTGCAGCCAATAGAGGAGACGAATGGATATCATTGCCGCTATCCCTGGGTTTTCAGTACAAATTGACATGGGTGAATCTTGGCCGTCCAGAAGCTTTAGCCAGAGTTGGAAATCGCCCGAAGAAGCTTAGTGAGGAACAAGTCGACATCGCCATTTCATGGGTTGAGGCAGATTGCAGCATGACACTGCAGAGAATCCAGCTAAGAATTCGAAGAATTCATATTGAATTGTCAAGGATCACTGTGCCAAACTTTCTGCAAGGGCAACTTTATTCATACAAAGCTGTTCATACCCAGCTAGTGACGATGAACAGCAGTGAAAATAAGCAAAACCGAGCTGCATTTGTGAGAGCACTCAACGCGAACATACAGGAAGGGAAGCAGGTTGTTTGGATTAATGAGACTACATAATTTTAATCCGTTCTGTCGCAACACCAGAGGTCGCGCATGATTGGGCCAGCGAGCTGAGCAGCGGTTGCCGGCGTGTAGAGGACCGAACGTTGACCTCATTGGGGCGATCAGTGCGTCTGGCTTAATTACAATGGATCGCCAACGTGGATCATTCAACGTTAGTGCCTGCAGCGTATGGATCAACACGCTGCTCCAGAAATGGCAAGAGCAAGGCAACAACCTGGACGATTTGGTTATTATATGCGATAATGCCCCTTGCCATTCGAATATCGAGGCAGCCGTCGCTACACATTCAGTTAGAAAAGCTAAAGTGCTGCGCCTTGCACTATATTCTCCGATGCTGAATCCCATCGAGACGGTCTGGTCCAAAGTTACGCAAAGACACACATAGGCATCCTGAATGTCCAAGGCCCTGGAGTAACGGAGCAGAGACTCCAGTATCTGGAGCGAATCATCGACGAAGCAAAAGCCATGATTACGGGTGGTGATTGTGCGAGGGACTGATGCTATTGGTTTAATCGATGTGCCTGTAGGATTTTAGATAGGGTCCTTAAGATTTTCTTATGAATTCTGATTTTTATTTTAATCTTTCTGATTTCTATTTGTATGTTTCTGAATAAAATTTTTCCTTTTCTGAAATTTATTTAGCTGTTCTACATTTTATTTAACATTTTCTGAATTCAATTTGGTTGTTCGGAATTCTATTTACATTATTCTGAATAAGGTTTTTAAATTTCTTAATTTAATTTTGCTCTTCTGAATTCTTTTTTGAATCTTCTGAATTTCATTTAACTGTTCCTAATTCCATTTGACAATTTTCAAATTAAATTTTTGATTTTCTGAATTTAATTTGACTGTTCGGAATTCAATGTGGTATTTTCTGAACTCAATATTGAAATGGTGTAGTTGGTACAAACCTAGAGAAGGCTGATTCTATTACTTCACAAAAAACAACGTAGGTATGATCAAGACTGGGTGTGGAAAGAGTATTTTCCCAGTCAACAGATGAGATAAAATTATTAAGAGACACGTAATCGGCTTTAGAAAAATCATACACATCATTTTTATAATCTACAACATACAATTGATTTTAGATACCAAAATTAAGAGATAAATTCAGTGCCTTATGATGTACACTATTATTTAAGAGAAAAAATGTGGCTTCAGAAATAGAACATTCAATATCTTGATGGACAAAATCCAAATCTAACATTCTTCCAATAGAATTATAAATACAATTAAACTGTAAAAAATTAATGGCAGACATAGAATCAGTAACATTAAATTCAATGTCTTTAATTACATTAAAAGGAATAATACATATTTCTTCTTTAGAATATATCCAATTGATGTTCGGTAGATTAAAATCACCTAACACTAACACTCTTCATAAATTTTAGCTTCCGAATTAGGTGGAATATATGACACAAAAAAGTATACATCTATTATTGGACATAGAAAATTCTACACAAACACATAATTGTTCTATAGGAACAGAAGAACATAACGGAATTTGTCTGCTTTTCAAATGAGAACGAACCGCAAATAGAACTCCACCCCCTCTGTTTAATCCAGTTTCACTCGCACATCGATCTTCCCTGAAGACATCAAAGTCCGAAGAAAAAAGTTCACATGAGTTTATATTATCACTCAGCCAAGTTTCAGTCAAGGCAATCATATCATAAGGACAACCGGTAGCAGCCACGAAGAAATCAGATACTTTTGTTCTCATACCTCCTGCATTATGGTAGTATAGCGAACGAGAGGGTTTTGAAAATCTAGCTGTAGAAGATGCCACATTCGCATTCTACAAAAAAATACATAATGCTATATCCCTCTTTGTCCCCCTTTCTAGACTAAAACCTTCTTCTACTTCTCCACCTGGGTATAATCACCGGCTCCGTACTCTAATAAATAAAAGGAATAAATTGTGGGCAATCATCTTCCTTCGCACTCGATTTCCTACCGACTATTCAACTTACCTTGGTTCTTATCAACACTTCTGCGAGCTTTTCAACACCCTTTACCAGCGCTATTTAATCGCAATGAAATCTAATATTATTAATGACCTAAAGTCTCTTTATCAATTTGTTAACCAAAAGAAAATCTGGCGGGTACCCATCCTCTCTTTCTTGCAATAACGAAACTTCATCTGAAGTGCTCCCTATAGCAAATTATTTCGCAAGTTACTTCAAACAATCTTTCACGGATGATTTTTTTGTTCCTGACTTTGCTTATTTCTCGTTTTTACCGAACTTATCTCTTGGTCCATTCCTCCCGCGTTTTTTTGACTCCTGTCTTATTGATATTATTATTGGCCCGATAACTGCCATATTTCTAAAGAAATGCTCCTCCACTCTTTCTTTTCCCCTCTCAAAAATTTTAAGTTTGTCCATATGCCAAGGAGATTTCCTCAAGTATGGTAAGCAGCGTTTAAAACCCCTATACACAAAAAAGGCTCTAAGTGCGACGTGAAAAACTATCTTCCCATCGCTAAACTATCGCATATACCCAACATTTTCGAAAGCATTTTGTATGAAAATTTAATTTTTCATTGCAAATCTCTCATTTCCCCCAGACAACACGGGTTCCTCAAAGGCAGGTGAACAAACAACAAACCTCGTTGACTTTGTATCATTTTCCCTCTAAGCCTTGGAGAAGGGAACGGAGGTCGATGTTATTTCAACAGATTTCAGTAAAGCTTTCGACAAAATCTCCCTTATTCTTTTTAAACTTTTCACCCTCGGCTTTGAACCCATTCTATTGAGATGGATTTCTTCTTGTTTAGAAAACCGTTTTTACAGTGTTCGGTTCAGATCCATCTTATCAAGCCGTTTTTTTAACTACATCCGCTGTTCCCAAAGGCAGTCATTTAGGCCCTGTCCTCTTTATTCTTAATATTAACGACATTGAAATGATCGTCAAACATTCTTCCATCTCACTCTACGCAGACGATACTAAGTTTTACGAGGTCATTTCTTCATCTGAAGACTCTTCCCACTTCCAACAGGATCTCGACAATTTTTCAATATGGTGCTCTATAAACTGCTTGGAGCTTAATATTTCCAAGTGCCAATCAATAACCTTCTCACGTAAATGCATCAAATCTC
Organism: Platycheirus rosarum; assembly: GCA_963971375.1. Classification (NCBI taxonomy): domain Eukaryota; kingdom Metazoa; phylum Arthropoda; class Insecta; order Diptera; family Syrphidae; genus Platycheirus; species Platycheirus rosarum. The sequence continues at coordinate 142,605,352 of OZ020508.1, forward strand.
CTCCCCGTCTTTATCTTCTACACAGTCATTTTGTATTAATTTAATCTAGACACATTTGAAGGCGCGTAATAATAATAATAATAATAATAATATTTTTAACTAAGTGTCTGTAAGGCACATTGCCTTTTAGAATGCAACATGACGTTGCACGACACTAGATAGAAGAATTAGAAAGATAGAAAAGAATTTTTTTTCGGCGCCATAGATCGAGAAATAGGAGACTATTTTCTTATTTAAAACTCACCGGCGGCTCCAGCTTGCACTAGGAGTTAAGCAAACATCTTATTTTTACTTTTAAGAGATTTTTATTTTAATATTAACTTAAAACTATACTTACGAGCTAGACAAAATTCTTAAAACTAGCTAAAACTATCATCTTAATTAACTTACTGGCCCAATGCGGGCGCTCTAAATTAATCTTTAACTTAAATTTAATTGCCTTTCGACATAAAAATAACTTAAATTTATCTTATCAATGAAGGGTTTTATTTTTCACCCAGAAAAATTAAACTGCGTATCTGAGCTTTTTGCTTAACCTATCTTAGATTACTTAAAACTAACTTAAAATAACCTAAAATACTTAAATCTAGAACAGCCACAGCAAGCTTTTTATAATTTTTATAGATTTTTTTTTTAATTTTTTGTATTTTTTGTATTTTTTGTATTTTTTTTGGTGCTGCCGCAACTGCCCTACCTATCTTAAAGATACTTAAAGATAAATGTAGGTCGGCCATAGGCGAAATTTCGTCTATGTCGACTGAAAATATCGAGTTTTAACGAAGCCACCAAAATTGGTGAACCTGATCATGGGCTTCCTTCCGATCCCGGTCGGGCACGGCCTTACTGAAACGGAGGCGCTCTGCTTCGCTCCTAGCGACTATGTCTCGGTCGTGGAGGAGCCGCCTATCGACTGTTCTGCGGCCGACGTGGTAGATCAACGGAATCGCCGATCTATCCTAAATCACCCCTCGAATATCAAGGCATAGGAAAGCCTCGGGCGGGATAAAACCACTCGAACGTGTACTTTCAAAATATTCATCTTGGGGGTAGTAAGTCCCGAAGATTTGTCCATTAGTTGAGGTCATCGCCCTTGCAATGTGTCCGCGAATGAGCTTAATTAAAAAATTATCTATCCTGTTTGTATTGGCCACGTTGTATAGAACCTCGTTGGAATAATAGTGTTTGTACTCCGACTCTGGTGTTCTATAAAGTCCTATAGAAGTAAGCTCCCCTAGCCCTGGCCAGAGCAGCCTCTATATGTCGACTGAAATATAGATACTGATCCAACCAGATGCCAAGGTACTTTACTATATTTTTACTCGCCAGTGGATGTCCATGTGGCCCAGCGATCACTAGCTTGCGCCAGTTTTTTCTCGTATCCCTAGAGGCTCCAGACAAAGGGGTTCTAAACAGGATAGTTTCACATTTCTGGAAGTTGATTTTCAGTTTCCAATCATTACAGTATTGTTGAGTTTTATCGAAATCACGTTGCAAGAGAATTCTGATGACTTTAACTTTTGGACCTGTTCTGTACGCAACTGAATTGTCGGCATACGCAATTGCATGAGGTAGACTCCCAATGAGATCGCTGGTGTAAATACTAAAGAGAATTGGCGAGTTCACCGCTCCCTGTTGCAGACAGTTTTTAATATCAAACGTTGTGGTAGATGTTACATTGCCAGTCTTGACAACAAACTTTCTACCATTAAGCATGTCGTAACGCATATATAGCATTGGTTTACTTATGCCCCATCTGATTAGCTTTAGATACAGACCCTCTAACTATACGGTGTCGAAAGCCTTCTCCAAATCACCCGTGCATTGATTCTTAGCATTGTTCCATTGGACAGCAGATACTAACTTAGGCGCGGCATGAATTGTTTCATGTCCTACCTTAAAGCCGAACTGGGTATTTGGAATTATATATTTGTCCTCGGCCCACTTGGACGGAGCTCTATTGATAACTTTTTTCGAATACCTTTCTTTCCCTTGTTCGGGAGAGGATGTACAACAGCTATCTTCCAACTCACTGGATAATATGCGTTATTCAGCGCGTTGTTGAACAGTGTTGTGTACGTGTCTATTGCTTCCTCAGTGAGATGTCGTAGTACAACATTGGGTATACCATCGACTCCTGCTGACTTCTTTTTCTTTAATAATGTGAAGATCATTTGGAGTTCGACCTTCGAGATTAACAGGGAACTTGGTCCATTTCGCTCGGCGTTGGTGGCGTTTGCCAGATTGTCTTCATTGAACCTTGACCAAAATTCTCAGATCGCCATTGCGTGATGCTGTTACGCAGGCAGAAGTGATTCAGCAGAGCTCTGTTCTCCAGGTCGTGATTTGGATGAATGGACTCATTCACCTTATACACTTGCTGAAAAGCAGAACCCACTGTCTCAACTTTCTCCAATGGATCTTCGATCACAAAGAAATCGTCGTCCAAGACGGCGTCCCCCAGATCTATTCGTGCGGTCAGGAGTATGTTGTTGTCGTTGTCTGTCGTTCTCTTAGGCTTAAGACACGGAAGATCGTTTTGATTGTTTTTCCTGAAGATTTTATTAATCTCGGGAAACATACTCGGGTCGCTAGAGTTAACGGCTCGAATTCTGTTATCCCAATACGAGTTAATCGACAATCTGTAATTTTGCTTTATGAGCAAGTTGACGTTTTTGATCGACGACTTCAGTGTCCTAATCTCTTGATCGTTTCTGTCTGTAAACCGCCTGTACAAGAGTTTTAATCTTGTCAGAGTCCACTTTTTTTGTCTGTGTAGTGCGTCTATTGTAGCGTTCTTGTAAATTTCAGTTACGTTATGTTCTTTGTTTCGTGGGATTGTTCTGTCCATCGTTTGTTTTATGACTCCATCCATCTGGAGCAGGTATCCATCGATCTCTACCTTAGATAGATTCCTGTCGTTTGGAGTGGCCATCGTGCCTTACTAAAATTGTACGAGCGCGCAGGCACAAATTCATCCAACACGTCAAGCTCGTTTGGTAGCTGTATGACAAAAACATCTTATCATCTGCACCAATGCCGCTCATGTTGTCTTAAATGGACCGAATCCCGTTTAATTAAAATTTAACATAAAACAACTAATGAGTGGGGAAACCATTCCAATAAAATATTTCTTATGAACTTAGAGGAAACTAGACTTCAAGTAACAAGCTTCCTTAGCCAGTTGCCAGTCTGGTAAAGCAAAGTGGGTTCCACTTCCGAGTTGGTGCGTTTCCTGGCTTTCGGCCGTGGTTGCTTTACAACTAATTGTTCTCTACATGGTCTGCATCGAATTCCTTAGCATATCATTTTTTCTTTAAAAAAAAAATTCTAAAATTTAATATCATAATGTCACATAAACAACTTCTAGATCTCCTGCGTTGCAAGGCTAACCTGTTGTCGTCTATTACACTCATCTCTTTTAAAAGTCGTTCCAATGTTCTTGTCATCGCAGAGTTCCTGGTGCTGCTGTTCATGCTCATTGCTCATTGAAACACTTTAAATTGTTTTCTCAAATGCATCAGTAGCAGGAGCAGGATACGACGACTGGCCGACCATCGCCATCAGAGTAGCTTAAATATTTGCTTGATTAAAGTTCATCCTCTCTTTTTCTCGATGTAAAGTTGATTAAGAAACTTTATGCAATGTTTATTGCAAGGACATTTTCTTCAACATCCTTAAAATCTTAGAAGAAAAACTTTACTCGCCAAAACAGGGATGAACAAAAATAGAAGAAAATCCTTCTCTGTAAAAGAAAAGTTAAGCAGAATGTAGAAAATTGAATTGAAAAACAAAATTGAAGTTGCAAGTTTCGCGAATGTATCTGAAATTATTATATTCCCTTCGTTAAAAACACTGACTGGGAGTTGCAATAGCGCGGTCTGTTGGTTAAGTTGGAAATAAGCTGGAGGATTACTACAGATTGACAGGATGTCCAAACATTTGTGCATTGACAAATACAATTTTAAGTTTTAAAGATACACAGAACGGAAATGAATAATTGCAAAGCGCTGTTTCAGGTACTTGATTATCAAAGGAATGATTAAATGGGTTTGAAAAGTGGATCAATACTCACCTTTACTTGGGTTCAAATAAAATTGGTAAAAAACTTTAATTAAATTTTTCCACGTTAAGAACGTGACAAATTGGGAACGGTATTAGTTTATAAAAGGACCCTACTGGGTAACAATTACCTTCTCTATGCGGCAGGGTCTTTGAAAGAAACAAGTACCTACTTACTATGAAGTTTTGCAACCTCAGAAATTGCTGTCTTACGCCTGATATGGTCTATCGCAAACCGCCATCGAGTCGTTGAGATTAAGCGCTATAGGATCTGTAACCACTAAGTTTCTGTAGAGGAGATTTGGTCTTCCTGGTCGACTCGAACCTAGAGGTGAAGATCATCTTAGGTGGAGCTTTTTTATTCACTCCATCTATGTGGCTTCGGGGTTCGGGATAACTCAACTTCGTTAAAGAAGTTTTGCATAATCTCCATTTTTCCATATTAAACCTTGGTTAGTAGAGGTGCGGATAAGGCAATCCTCCTCAGCAAGGGGAATGCCATAATATGCATATAAATATATGTTTCTAGAGGGGTTTGCTGCTATAGGGCACTGGTTATTGTGGTCATGCCTAATAGAATCCACGTAAGTCTGCTTCTCGTAAATAAAGGTTAATAGGGAGGTGTCCACGCATACCTCATTCACTAAGTTAGTAAAGTGAAGTAGCAGCCGGCTTGCTAGCGTAATTCTTGGTCGGATTTCCATCCACAGTGGTATCGTAAGTAATAGGTCAGCTCATTGAGTAGCTCGAAATTATAGCTACTTCTTATAAACTTTTTGTTTGTTTACTTGTCTCTATTTACTTCCAGACCAAAGAGGTTGCCTGTTCGTCAATAGCTGTGAAGTCTTCTAGTACAAGTGCTTAAGTGGGCGATGATGCTTTGCGCACTTTATATCTATATGCTTCAAGAATTCACATAATAGCACCTCTCCTTGTATGTATCCTGCTAATGTCTAAAACAGCTCAGATGATCAGCTACCAAATTCAATGCTTATTTAGAACATTATGTTGCAATGCTGCATCTGTTTTTCAGAATCTCGAGTTCGGAAGTCGCCAACAGAATCTCTTTATGCTTTAATATGCGGCTGACGGATAGTGGGTCTGAAATTGAAATTCGTTGCTTTTTTCCCAGGACTTGCCTCGTTGTGAGGACTTGATCTATTTTTGATCTGCTGCATAGCCTGAAGCCGCACTATATTATGTGCCGATTAAAGTATTGCAGAAAGGTTTTAGACACTCAAGAAGTATACTGGATAGGAATATGCCTCTGTAATTTTTACTGGATATAAGACTGCCTTTTTATAGATTGGGCATATGGAGCTGTCTGAGTAGTCATCGTCATTCTTTCTTGCACTCACACCTGGGTGATGGTCTGGTGCATGCACTTTGACCATCTTCAGCACTGGGCGCTGAGTTCCGGTTTTCTTCATTTCCTCCATACTTGGAGATTTATGCTGTTTTCAATACTAGACACTGGAAATGGATTTTCATGTTACGATTTTTGTATCTCTTAATAAAAAGCCTGCTATGGCCTCGACTTACTCTAATGATATTGCGGTACTGGATTCGCAAATTTAAAATTATTTTCTTTGGGCCGCCTTAGCTTTCTTCTCATTGGACAACAAGAAAATGATCAGTGTCGATATTTGCACTTCGGAACTTGGAAATGTCCAAGTTGTGTATATCTTTTGTCAAAAGAAATTGTAATTGTATTTATCACCTTTTCACGAGCGGCTCGGTAGAATTTATCCCATTTTACACAGTCTTAGGCTGCCTTAAAATCGATGAACAAGTGATGTGTCTCGATGTTAAATTCTTAGGCTTCTCCGGGATTCGGCGTAATATGAAGATTTGGTCAATCGTACATTTTCCAGGTCCCCCCGGTAGGAACTTATTATTCCACCAGCAAATAACTTAGGACATTCACATAAAACGCTGGACAGGATCTATATAGTTGATGCAAGATCGGGCAGATTTTAGTGAGATTGCAATCATTGGGCATTCTTTCGCTTGACCATATTTCACGCATGAGATAATATATATGCACCTGACCAGCTCCAACCTGGTCAACTCCAGCGTGTCCAAAAAGTGTAAAAAGAACTGGCTGAGATATTCTCGACAAATGGTTAACATCGGTTGTTGATCGCCTAATAGTTTCCATATATATCTCGCACCAATTAGATAGTGATCCGATTTGAAGCTTGTACCTCGGATTACTAGAGGAGTGTCTTCAGTCAATCCCTAGATTGACTACTAGACTAAAAGATGTCAAGACGGGGGAATCTCTTCCTGCTTAACACCATGCTTTTCTCCGCTGCAAAATCGATAAGCCTTAGTCTGTTTCCGGAGGTGCGTTGTCGTGTATAGATTGTGTTTTCCGATTGTCTTACCAAAGATATTCTGCCTCTTAATTTTTGGCGTTTAAAAAACCGTTTATAATGTAATGCATGAGGCATTGTTCGTTCGTTTTGGCAAGGAGCTAATAGAAACTTTGGTAACGTCGTTTTTCTCTTCTGTAGAGGCATGGGTTCTAATAAGGCTTAGAAAGCCCTTTATACGTATCGTCGTCATTATCTCGCTAACTTCGCGAAAACTTAAAACCCTTTCCCATCGCATCACATGGAGAGCTGTTTCATCAGCTTTGAAAAATTTAAATTGAAATACAAAATTGAATTACTGTCTTTTTATTTTAATTAGACGTCTTTGTGTATTTAAAATAGTTGCTCATGATTTTCTTGAGGTTGGAAAAACCAGGAAGTTTCAAAATTAAAACTTATTCACTAAAATTTTAATTAGCCCGCAAGTATTCAAAGAAGTTCCACGCATTTCATCATATCGCTGAGATCACTGTTCGCAAAACACCAACATACACCTTCCTGAACTTTTTACAATCATTAGTGAATTATTTCAAAAACACATTCCATTTCAAAATAGTGTATACCTTCAAAATCATGTATTTTCCATAGATAAATGTACACTCGAAGAAAAGCTTCAGTTCTATAAAATATTCCGACACGAAAACTCTCGAACTTTATTCATATTTTGAAAAATATTTCAATTGAAAACTGCATCCTTTGCCAGCTCGCTCTTCAGATACATCGGCATACATAATATTATCTTATATGCAAAACAAGGAACCAAAAATATCCTGGAATTTGAAGGTTTTCAATGGTATACATGAAATGTTGTATATTGTGGAAATTGCTGCGAAAGTAGTGGTGAGTGTTGGGGAGGCTGGTTGCCGAAGAAGGAAGGACTTGCATTTCTTGGAAAATTGCAAGAATCAGAACGAACATCATGATTTATACCTTCTACATGGTGCTATACAATTATAAGAGAATGTTTGTGAGGGGGTGAGGGGGTGAGCGGAAACTTTGTTTTTCTTGAAAACATGAGGAACTTTTGTTTTCGATATGATATGGTAATTTTGTATTTTCTTTTGCTGAGCAATCGGGTGTTTTCCTTGAGAAGTTTTTTTTTTTTTTTGTTTCAATATAAAAGTACTTAACGATGATAATGGATCTTTGTTTTTTGCTTTTTGTTTAAATGACTTAAATTACTTAAAGGACATTTCTTAATGTTGCTAGCAAGAACGTTCATTAGAAGAAATGTTGTTTTGATAAATCAAACTCTGAGACTCATGTTGGTTATAAGAAAGGCGATGGCGGTCAATATCCAACTAAAGATCGACCTGGACAAGATATGCTCACTTTGGCTGATTATGCGTGTGACGTCACATTCTTCTGATTTTTACTTGCGATTATAGGGGCTATAAGGCAAGTTTAGGATTCGTGAATAAAATTTTTTTTGATAACAATGAAACATGACATTACGATCATAGGGGAAATTAAAATTTTATTCTTAGGGCTAAAAATAACGGTACTTGGCATACGACGGTTTAAGAAAAGCTTATTTTTCTCGAAAACGTTTCCAGCGATTTTGATGAACATTTTTGAGATTTTTTTTGTTGGTATTGGCTATCAATTGATTAGAACCACATATACAGGAAAAGTCTATTAACGGGACCTTTCATATAACGGTTATTTTTTAATTTTTTACTTGTTCGGTAACGGCTATATGGATTTCTGTCAAATTTTGTATTTGAAGAAATCTAGATAGCCAAATTAATTCTGCATATCAACATTTTGAATAACTTTTTTTTTCTAATCAAAAATAATTTTTTAATTTTTTTTTTGAAAAAAATCAATATTTTTAAAAGTAATCAAAAAAAAATATTTTTAATTTTATAATCACATGTATACTAATAAACTCTAAAAAACTGCATACCAAAATTAAAAAAACAAAAACACAATTCAAAAAACTAAAAATAAAAACAGGATTTTATGAAAATCCTTCCTAAAATTTTCGAAATACATTTTTTCGTAAATTCTTTGTTATTTAAGACGTATGATGGCGTACTTCAATTTTACTAAAAAACGTTAAGTATTGTGGTTTTGATAGTTTCAAACTTATGTTATTTTCAACGTTAATGTTATTTGTTTTTGTGAAAGATCTTGCCATCCAATGTAATTAGGCAAATAAGAGCAAGTACGTGGGACCCAGTCGTGCCCATTTTTGTTCTTAGAGTGTGTAAATAAATGTATTAATTTGCCGATTTTTATTTATGTTTATTCACTGATGGATATCCTTCCTCTCTTTTTCTTAACAGTGAAACCTCAAGTGATCCTCTACATATTTTAGAGTTGTTTACCTAATATTTCAAGCAATCCTTTACCAATGATACTTTTCAATCAGACGAAGCTTATTTTAAGTACTTACCGAATTTTTTCAATTGGCCCTTTTTTCCCTCTCACAATCGTTAGGATCGAGAATTGTTGAAAATAAGTTAAGTCTACTATGTGAAGAATTTTCTCTTGGGCCAGATAATATCCCGGAAATTCTTCTAAAAAAAATGTTCCCAAACTCTCTCCATTCCCCTTACTCAAATTTTTAATTTATCTTTATCACAAGGTGTATTCCCAAAAGTATGGAAAACTTCATTCGTTACACCAATTCACAAAAAAAGGCGCTAAAAATAACGTTAAGAATTGGGGCGATAATTGCCAAACTTTCCTACATCCCCAAAATATTTGAATGCTTCATATACGAACAACGAACTATTCGTTGTAAGTCGCTTATATCCCCTAGACAACATGGCTTCCTCAAATGTAGATCCACTACCACTAACCTTATTGAATTTGTTTCCTTTGCCCTCTCAGCACTAGAAGCAGGGATGGAAGTCAATGTTATCTCCACTGACTCTAGTAAAGCCTTTGACTAAATTTCTCATAGTCTTATACTCTTCAAACTGAAGACACTTGGCTTTGAACAGATCTCTTTGAAATGAATATCTTCTTACCTCAGCAATCGTTCCTATAGTGTGCGTTTCAGGAATGCACTTTCCAATCCATTTCTCGCGACTTCCGGTGTCCCTCAAGTAAGTCACTTAGGCCCTCTCCTTTTCATTCTTACCATTAATGACATCGAATTGATAATAAAGCATTCCAATATCTCTTTATATGCTGACGATACTGTTTTTCAAACCCATATCTTCAGTAAATGATTCAAACCTTATTCAATTAGATCTTGATCGCTTTTCAATTTGGTGTAGCAAAAAATGCCTGGAACTGAACGTGGAAAAATGCCAATCGATAACTTTTTCACGTAAACGCATAGTTTTACCTCCCCGTCAATATTTTCTCTCCAATCAATCCATTCCCATCGTTGATTCGATCCGAGATCTCAGTGTTTTATGTGATCGTGAGCTTAGTTTCCGATCACACATCGATGAAATAATACAGAAGGCTAATTCAACTAGGTTTCGTAAAACGATGGTCTAAAGAATTCTGCAACCCTTATGTGACTCGTTCCCTATATATAACATTTGTTAGACCTCTCCTTGAATATGCTTCTAAAGTTTGGCGCTTATACCATCACGTTCATATTTCGAGAATAGAAAGCATTCAAAAACGATTTCTTCTTTTCGCTCTTCGCGGCCTCCAATGACAAGATCCTTTTATTCTACCTCCATATCATGCCCGTCTCCAACTTATTAATCTGAGAACTCTAGATGAACGAAGATTGGTTGCCGATATTCTCTTCATTCACCGACTTTTTTCTGGTTCCGTTGACTGCCCTTCATTATATAATTCCGTTTTCTTTAACACTAACCCCCGCAGTCTCAGAAATCCTAGACTTTTCTATATACCCTCCCACCGTACCTCCTATGGCTCTAATGAACCTCTTACACGTATGCTGCGAAGTGTAAATTCGATTGCTGAATATTTTGACCTAAATAACTATCCCAACCTTCCCATTTAGATTTAATTACTCTTTACCTAGTCTTAAGTTAGTTTTAGTTTTGTAGCTTGAAATAAGCTAAATAAATGGGGGTGCTGCCCCCACCAAAATTAAGTGACTTATACTCTCAACCATTTCTATGTGTGTGTTGTTAATCTGCAAGAATGGAAGGGACCTACAGTTTACCGCCGAGTCCGAACAGCTACATGAGATGCACTTTTTCGAGACAAATTTTACTCTTGGAGGTTTTGTCAGTTCTTCGCAAGAGGCAGTAACCCGGAAAAGAAGATGGCTATGAGCTGAATTCGAACCCAGGCTCATCCGCTTAGCAGTCCGACACACTAACCACTAAGCCACGGGGCCCTAATCTTGACTTAATGAATAAAATAATAACAAAAGAAGAATGTGAGGTCATAAAATATTAAGATGGCTATTTGTATGCGTCTACTTAGCATACCTTGTATTTCTGTGTATCCTGCTTTATCCATGAGGTTTTTTGCACTTCTACTTTGGCTGCCGAGCTGTAAACACAATTTCACTTTCACTTACCATAATATTCAATTCATTTTATAAATCAGTATTAATACAAATTAGCTTAAGTTTTAATTATTTTTATATTTCGAATTTTAATAAAGTATATGTATGGTTATAAAGAAAATTATAACAACATCCACCCGATCAAAACGAGATCAAAGTAGCCTTTGCCAGATGGTCTACAAGGGGAAACTCTTAGACACGCTGACGATGACCTGGTCAGGTACATACACCAATTCATCTATGAAATATGATCAGAGCAAAGTGATTGGAATCTCAGTACCATCTTCCCGATCCTGAACTTACTAAAGAAGAATAATGCCTTATAAAAATCGCCTATATGATCCGTTTTATGTGACCATCTTAAGCCGTTTACTGACGTTTCCTTACTAAGGCGATTTTAGACCTGGATGGACCAAGTTCTTTTCCTGGATCCTGCAGAAAACCTAAGAATTTAATACCGAGAGCGAGACGCACCACTTGTCCATCGGCCTTCGACAATGTAAACTGGGATGAACTTTAACTGTATCAGTCCATGTTAAGGTTTGGAATTCCTGCTAAACTGATAGCAGATACGTCTTATCAGTATGTTGAGGATGATATTGGAGAATTTTCTATGTTCCGAAAAAAATAGGAGGGATTCTAGTAAACCTTCAAGACCACCAGATGGTTAAGACAAGATGACGCAACTGTTTTCAAATTTTGCATGAACACATCGTATAGAACTCTCAGGCCAATACATCTGGCCCTATTTTTTAAAAATCAACATAAATATTTGGGTTTGCTGAGTAACTTGATGTGATACGATGAACTATTTAAGCAAACAGTAACCAGGGCTTTCACTAACAGCAAGCAAAATGGGACTGATTATAAGCGAAGACATAACGAAGAATATGTAAGTCCAATCACAACTCAAACTTGGTCCGAATGTGACAATTTCAGAGCCATGATCAAACGTAGAGTCAATCTTGCTAATCGCTGTATCTATGGGATAAGTAAGCAATTAAGTAATGAAGCCTTATTTAGAAAACCCAAAGAGACACTAATAATCCCGGTCCTGCTATATGGTACAAAGTTATCGACGCCATACCCTAGAGCAGGGCTGTCCAAACCATATACGTTCCCGAGCCAATTAAAAATTACTACCTATATTGTTGGGCCGCAAACTAAATAATCAAAGAAAAAACAGTATCTAAAGCGTTGAACACGAGTTATAGAACCAAGACAGGGAAAACTGAAAATGCGAGGAGAAGTGCGTAAGTTGAACGCTTTTTTGACGTCTTTGCGATACTAGGTTCTTTCATCTACTCTTTGGGTTGTTGTAGTAAAGCTGTCAATTTTTTAAAGAGTGGGCATGAAAACTCAGAAAAATAATAAATTCTTTCAAAAGTAAAAGAACGTTTTGTGCATCAAAATAGGGAAACTTTTTTTGGATCAATTAAGTGCAGATAAAATAAAAATTGTGATTAACCATTCTGTTAGGCCATTACATTATATAATTTAAAATTCTTCAAATACGAAGACTTCACGAAACGTCATATTTCAATTGACAGAATTCAATTGTTGGTTTAAAATATTGAGTTAAGGGGAAATGTTTTGCTCTCTCCCAATGTCTCTCTTCTCACTGAAACTTTCAAAAATGTGTATAAACGAACAACATTTTTGGACAGCCCTGCCCTAGAGCGTCAGAAGCCTAGATTGAACTCGTTTTCAATGGAGTGTCATGGTAGATTTAGATCTCGACTACTTACTATTTGAAATGCGAAATTGTACAGGACAGGATAGCTATCGAGTCGGCTGGAGGGGTCTATCAAGCCAGGCTTAGGAGCACCACCTTTCGTAGCGCCATCAATAGTAAATACAAACTAAAGTAACCGTTTTTAAGTTTGCAAGATTTTGAACTATAATTAAACATGCAAAAAATATATTTTTTGCAAATAAAATTAACCCTTCAGTCAAAGGTCGCCAGCTTTGGCGTAACCTAAGAGACATCGGTGTTGGCAAAACCAACCAAAATGTTAACAATAATTTGGACTTAAACGAATTGAATAAAAGTTTTGTTACTTTACCCTTCCAATTTCTTAATGTACCTCCATTGAATACTCAGGATACTACTTCAAGATTTTTTGAATTTTCATGCGTAGACAGCCCTGAAATAGTTGATTGCTTGCTATCAGTAAAGTCAAATGCGTTTAGTTTTGATGGAATCTATCCAAAGTTTGTCAAAATTATACTTCCCGTCATTCTTCCAGCCTTAGTGCACATTTTCAATTTTATTTTAACAACAAGTATTTTCCCACTCAGTGGAAAAAATCCAAAATTGTAGCCATTCGAAAAAGTTCTACCAGTCAAGATTATAGACCAAACCCATACTGCCTTTTCTGTCTAAGGTATTTGAAAGAGTTCTTCAAAGACAAATCAACGTGCATATTATCACAAATAATTTGCTCTCTCGAATGCAATCAGGGTTTAGGAAACACCATGGTTGTGTTTCCGCCATTATTAAAGTGGTTGAAAATATAAGGGAATCTTTGGATAATGACAAGGTTACTTTTTTAGTTCTTTTGGATTATTCGGCTTTTGACACGGTTGACCACACTAACCTATGTAATAAACTTTCAACTTTGTATAATTTTTCGAGCTCGGCAATCACTCTTTTATCATCTTATTTAAATTGCAGATCACAAGCTATTTCTATAGGTACAAAAACGTCCAACTTTTTAAGAAATTGTAGAGGTGTGCCACAGGGCTCTATTCTTGGACCGCTCTTGTTCTCCCTATATGTGAATGAGATTCCCTCAAAAGTTTCTTCTTCAATTCACATGTACGCCGATGATGTCCAAGTATATAGAAGCTGCCATCTTGGCATGATAGAAGACTGTGCAAATGCTATAAACACCGATTTAGATAGGATTTGCACCTGGTCTGATGAAAATGGGCTATTTCTGAATCCCTTAAAGACAAAATGTTTAGTTATAGACAAGAAACAATTTGACCTATCATATTTCCCTGATATTTTGCTTCGTGGCTCCAAAATCGAATATATAGACATGACAAAAAATTTAGGTATGGTTTTCAACAGGACGCTTACATGGAATAATCATATCAACACAGCTGTTGGAAAAGTTTATGGAACACTACGCCAGCTCTGGCTGTCCCACCATTTCACTCCTTTCAAGACGCGCATGTTGCTAGCAAAAACGCTTATCGTTCCTAATTTAATTTATGGCTGTGAGGTCTTCTGCAACTGTTATGCTTCTAGCAGGCGAAAGCTTAACGTGGCTTTTAACAATATTGCGCGTTATGTTTTTAATGTAAGACGTTTTGACAGGATTTCCCATTTTTTCTAAATTATTGTATAACATGTCATTTGATCATCTTATTCGTTATAGATCTCTTATCTTGCTTTCCAATGTGATCCAAACGAATCAGCCTAGTTTTCTATTTAATAAAATACGTTTTAGTACATCCATTAGATCTCGTCAAATTATTTACCCTCGTTTCTCCTGCTTAACATCAGAACGGCAGTATTTCGTTAACTGTGTCCGTTTGTGGAATTCTCTACCAAAACATGTCCGCGAGACTGGTGGCACTGACGGTTTTCGTAACGAATTGAGGTCTTTCTTCATTCAAACCTCTGGCTAGTTAACATTTATTTTCTCTTCCTTCCTTGCTTAATGGCGGCGTATGTTTAATGTTTAATGTTTAATGTTTAAAGCTTAAATTCTAATAGAATGTTATTGTTAATTTTAAATTTTATTAATAAACTTGTTTTTTTTTTTATTGTAAACTTTATTTAGATTTGATTAAATTTAAATTTAAATTACAATTGTTTTCCTTTCTGATTAATTAACCCTAATTAATTCTGTTAACTTCAATTTAAAGCATCACTACTTATAAGAGTATATATTTCTTAATGTGTATGTTACCAAATAAATAAATGAAATGAAATGAAAAATAATTTTGAGTTAAATTTTTTTTTTTGGTTTAAGTATACATTTTATTTATTTTTAGGGTTAAAAGCAATTTAATAAAATATGGAAAATATAAAATGCCATCATTGGGCCAGTGAGTTTATTGAGTAGATGTTTAAAATTCTTAAATTTTATGTCTTAGATTGAGTATTTTGTAAATTTATTATAAATAAAAAAATATGTAAATAAAAAAACTACCACACATTCTTCTATTTATGAGGTTTATTTTATAGAAAAGCATTCCAATCCAAGGAAATGACAAAGTCTGTATATTTTTCCACCTCCAGGATTAAAGAAGCTTTTAACCATAAAATAGATATCACCATTGGATTCATATAATTTAAAAATCATCTCTTGTATATCCATCTCCTCATCCATTGCCACCATTCTTAATATTTCCCAAAGCCTTAAACTCTAAACTTCATACAAAAACTTCCAAATCTCATTCTTAATTTCTTTTACCTTGTTTTAAGTTAGATCGGATTTCAAAAATAAAATTCACCTGAAAACTTATTAAATAAAAAAAAAAAACAAAACGTAAAATTACCATAGCGAAATCCATAACCATTCCCTTCAATGCCTGGCCACCATGACAGGAAACATGATGAAGGAAAAAAGATGGAAAATGTCCATCATCTTTCAATGTAAATTTAAATAACCATAACCACAAAGTTCTTCTGTTCTTCCTAACTTTTCTTTCTTGGTTTTTTCCTCTTTCTTCTTTTGTATGTATATGTAGATACACCTAGTTAAGAAACAATAAAAACAACCTCAAATCATTACTTTTGTTTCTGTGGGGTTCTTGAGACAGAAAAAAAGGACGAATAGACCAAATATTGTGGATAAACTTTTTTGATACTTTGACTTTTTCCCTACATGTTATAAGAAAACTTTATAACTCAAGATTCTTTAATATGACAGACATTTTTTGCTTGAGGACGAAACATCACAGAAACTACTATTATCCTAGTCAGGATAACATTTTTGCCAAACAGCATATGAAGCACGACGGGGTCGCATGGAGTTGCTCTTATACTTATTCAGTTAAATAAAATGAAATTAAATTTAGTTGCGCGAAAGCTTAGGGACTTACACATACTCTCAAAACATCTGTGTGTATGCGATGTAAGGCAGCCTTTGACTGAAGGAGACCTATAACGACCACTAGATCTCAACGGCTACATGAGATGCACTTTTCCGAAGCAAAGGCAACGAACGCTAGGATGATTTGCCATTTCTTTAAAGCAGTGTCTCGGCAAAAAAGAAAATTCTGGGGGGTAATCGAACCACGCTTAGCTATGTGGTATCAAAGACATATGAATGGATGATCAAAGAACTGTTTCGATATGTAGGAACAGAAGATTTCTTAGCAAGGGTGTGCTGTCTATGGAATTATTAATCGTTTGTTTCTTCCGAATAAGTAGTTAAAGTTTAACCAGACTGGTTGTGAAGTGAACAGATGTAGAATTTTAGATTTTAATTTCTGTGAAGCATAAGTGGAACTAGATTTTGACTTCCAAAAGAAGATTTATCGTATTTTCCTTACTCAATGGAGTCTGGGGCAAAACCGGGTACTCTTGTACAAATAGTTTCATATAAAGATAATGAACTAAAGGATTTGACTGTTGACAGAATATGTCTTAGTTAAGTTTGACGTGAAAACCTCCTATTAAGGCTTAATATCAAGTTCTTTTTATACTTGTTATATAAGTCAAAATGGCAGAAATTGCTTGCATTGGAAAGATGGCGTAGACCAGGACGCCCGAAGCCTTGGGGTGCGACACTGGATGGCATCGGCCAGCAACCGAGATGTATGGAAGAACTTGTTGAAGGATCGCGGTTGTTAGATATTTTGGAAAATCAGGTTTTTAACAATATTAAATAGAGGGTGTTTTTTTTACAGGTAAAGAACTTTGAAATGAAATAAAAGAAAGATGATTTTTTAAATTGACATGAAATTTACTTTATTCGAAAGATAATCTTCTGGCTTTATAATTTAAATATGATTTCTGACAAATGAGGGAGCCGTGGCGGCTCGGAGGTAGTCTAATCTGGAGGTCCGATTTTCGATGACTTTTTCCATAATTTGTGGCCGTATATCGGTAATAATGCTGCGAATGTGGTCCTCCTCGGGCTTATCGGCTTAGACTAGCGACTGCACACATCCCCACAGAAAATAGTCCGTCGACGTTAAATCGCATGATCTTGGGGGCCAAATCACGGGTTCGTAACGTTAAACTATGAGGTTACCAAACGTTTCCTTCAATAAATTAATTGTGGCACGAGCTGTGTGAAATGTTGCGCCATCTTGTTGAAACCACAGCTCCTGCACATCATGGTTGTTCAATTAATAAACGAAAAAGTCAGTATTCATGGCTCTATAGCGGTCACTATTGACTGTAACGTTCTAGCCAGCATCGTTTTTAAAGAAGTACGGACCAATTATTCCACCAACCCATAAATCACACCAAACAGCCAGTTTTTGTGGATGTAACAGTGTCTTATCATACACTTGAGGATTTTAATCACTCTAAATACAGTTTAGTTTATTGACGTATTTATTGAACCAAAAGTGAGCTTCATAAAAAAAATTCGCTTATGAAAATTGGGATCAACGGCAATCTTTTTTTGGGCCCATTCACCGAATATACGCATAGCTAGGTGATCCTGTGGCTTTAATTCTTGCAAGAGTTGGATTTTGTAAACACGCAAACCAAGATTTTTCCGCAAAATCTTCCATAAAGTAACGCACTGTACGTCGTCTCTGTGGATGGGTATTATAATTTTGAGTAAACGTGGTGCGGAAACGTTCCATAGTTAATCGAATCAATTGCACTGATGGACGATTAGGTTGACCGTAAAATGGACGTAGTCGATACGATAAACTGATAAAATGGCCGTTAGTTAAAATAGTGTTGCCAACTTAAAGTTATATAAAAATAAATTTATTGGCGCGACAGCTCCTTAAGGAGCCAAGGCCTAGTGACTTATACTCTCAACCATTCCTGTGTGTGTGTTGTTACTCTGCAAGAATGGAGTTATATACCTCCCTTTATAAATGGCCTAAGCGGGCTTAAAAAAAACGTTTTGTGTTTATTAACTTCATATAGTAACTGTGGGACGGTCGTGATCTGCAAATATAATATTGATTTCGATGTATGTGTCTGTTAACTTATAGATTATAGTCCGAAACGGCGTGACCGATTTGCATATTTTTATCTTTAGAGTGTAGATGAACAGAAACTCACACGTTCACAAAGACTTGGGGGTATAAATTATTATTATTGTTTCCTATGCAGAGCCGGAGCAAGAGTAGCTAGCTCTACTACCGCAACTTCTATCGAGTAAACTCACGTACTTGTTGCTTAAGGCCCAACCAAAACATTATTATACCCTGAAGACAAACTATGAGTTTAAATCAACGATTCCATTAATTCCATTATTTAGGCTTCGGTAGCAGGACTAAGTCTGCCATAGAAACCATAAACTATTTGCTGTACTAATTTTAATCACATAATTAACATCATAAGAAAAAGTCGACATAACTTTGGATTTCCATGTTCACCCATCTGTTTTCACACTTATTTCATCTTAAAAAATCACTTCAACTTTATGAACTTACAACTACTTCGTTGTCATAGACTATACACCCAACGGCCAAATCCTTTCTCTCTTAAAGCCAAAACATGATAACAAACGGTTGACGCTATTCCAAAGTGGTCAGCGTCATCCGTCTTTTGTCTTCGTTACCAGGGAAAACCACGAAAAGGTAGATGGAACATCCCCCTGTAATTGTTGTCAGGATTTAAAAGAATCGTCACACTTTATAGTGGACGTCCCCTCCTCTGAGTTAGGATTAGAATAGGTTCAAGGCTTGGGTGCGCATATTGTATAAGAGGCTGCTAAGCACCGGAACTGCTGCTTTCAAATGATGTTGAGCCTTGACATTCACAAGTTCGTTCCTTCGGTAAACAGCAAAAAGCACTACCCATGCTATATAAAAAACTATGGATCAGCAGGAGCCGCCGCTAAGTTTACTTGGTAGCAATGCTCAGTTAAATTGCTGTTGGCGCCCTTGTGGGAGCTTCACAGCTTAATTTTCTGGAAGTGTAGTGTAGCTAGATAAATAATAATCTAAACCATACAAAATCTGAGTTAGATTGTATGTCTTAAAGATATATGTAAGATCCGTACAGACTGTCGTCCTTGACTGTTATTTGCTTTATTTTTGTATCTACGAATCGAAAACGCGCCCTTTATGTATCTATGAGATAACATTATATTACAAACAAAACAAAATGTTAATATTTATGCATCCACACATACATATTACCGCCAGTAAGATGGAGTAATAAGTAAACTTTTTTAATGGAAAAGATGCATTTTATGGAATCATGTAGATTGCACATCCAAAGGACAACTTTTTCAAAAACGAGCTTTTAATAGTTTTAATGAAAAAAAAACATGATTTTTGTTTTTATAGAAGTCAGTAGAAAAAAACATAAGCACGAGGACATAATTTCTGTTTTTATAGAATTTTATTAAAAACGGCAGTTCTGTTAGAAATTTAAAGTTTGTGGAAAAAAGTTATTCCACGGTTTTTATTTGCTTTTCAATTCATTCACATTTTGTTTGACGATATTATTTACTGAACAAATATCATGAAAGTTTGTGGAACACGTCGGATCTTTTGTGGTATATCTATTGAATTCGTTCAATGAAAGTTAAATAGTAAATTCAGTAGTTAATTAAACTTTTTCGTTTTGGAAACTAACTTTCATATGGTACATTTATTTGATATTCAGGGTTTTAGTTAGGGCATGTGCCCAGTCCACTGGAATGGATCTAATTTAATATTTTCGAAACATCTGCTTCAAGGTAGATTTTATACAAATCCTTATTGCATCTTCTGTCATGACTTTAAAAATTCTACCATGGCTACGCTATCGGAGGCGTGTTTTAAATTTAAGTTTAAAAGACGATAATAGCCAACCGTGATAAATTTGCAAATAAGTAATTTTCTAGTGATCAACCGTCATAATGGTTTCATTAACCAATATTTCTGTTATTATTCTTGTCTATACTGTGATTACCTCAAGGATACCATACTCACGTTTTTGAAAAGTTCTAAGAGATTCATAGTATAACTTAATATCAAAACAAAAATCAAAGTATCAATCAATGCCAGCCAGAAAAATCGATAATTCATTTAATTTAACAGTCTCGTTTGCTCCATTAGTCCGGCAGTTTTTTCCATCAGTCATTGTTTCCTTGCCAACTTCCAAAGAACATGCCAATCACGAAGCTTCGTGATTTCAATTGAATCCATCATTATCATCCAATACGCTATCCTGATTCAAAATACAATAGAAGCTACATAATATCCCCACATACATTCCTTTGGACATTTCAAATCAACCTGTTGAATTTATGTTGCAGTCTTATTTAACCCATAAAGCCGCATCATGTATTCCCTGATTGGACAAAGGCCATTCCACAAAAAAAAAAACAGCCAATTGCCAGGACCTAAAATAAAAGAAAATTACTCGAAACGAGCAAAAACCGTCTAAAGTAGGTTTAAAAAGAAAAACGATATAAAAATTTTTGCAACGTTTCCACAAATTACGTGAACGTGATGTTGGAATATCTTCACCACTTTTCCGGTCGTTCATATATGAAAACTTATTCAATGTGCCATTCTATCTAGATACAAGAAGTTGCAGCCGGGGCACAAGGACAACTAGGAGGACGAAATAAAAATAAAAGTGTGAATGACATACGAGTTCGCGGAGTGGAAGGAACACAGCCCTCATAAATTATACCCGGTGTGAATCTCACGTATTTTGTGGATCACCTGCTGCAATTGAATTGGGTGCTGCTGCTGCTGCTGTAAACGTGGGGCTTGGGCTGTGAAGCTTGCCAGGGTAAGTAAATATGGAACTGCATTGGTATTTAAAGGTTGTAAAAGGGGTTGTGTGTCGGTCGTCTGGCAGTGTAAATCCCGGCAAAAGGAAAGCAGTTTACAAAGAAAAAGCACAGACACGTAGGAATGGTTGGGTAAATAAAATAAAATTACTCTCAGCTTTTTATGGTAGCAGTATGAAGGATTCCTGTGTATTTCATACAAATGCAAGTCGAGTGTAGTGTAGAGCATGATGATGCATCAGGGTTTTTGAAGGTACATATGTAGGTATATATATATTGTTTTGGTGAAATTAATGAGCAGGCTGGTTGTTGACCTACTACGCTTGCTTTGTCTCTCTTTAACATACATAGTTTATCTGTAAATGTATAGTGTGAAGTAATTTAACATTTATTATGCTCCTTGTCGAAGGACATGCTCCAAGTGGATCCTCGTATAGGAAATCGATTAATAAAAGTCATCCTTTTTTCCATCCGCTCCTGCAGATGACGCCATCGAAGTGCTTGTTATAGGAGATGAAAGGCATAAGCGAGGTTCCTTTTACAATTATTCACCAATGGAAACTCATCAGGGCCTTGATGCGTGATATTAATGTATTAATCTGAAGTGATTTTTAATTAAAATATATCTTTTCATAGACAAATGTGTGTGGGTGTGTGGATGGAAAATAAAAGTAAACAAAGAAAATGTTAATTAAAATATTGAAAAAAAAAATACAAAGGACATTCCCTCATTAACAAGATAATGCTTCTGCCGATGCGTGTGCTCAAGACATATTTTTTATTTTTTGTTTATATATTTGCGAGAGTAAGTCAGAGAAATATGCCTTTTGTAGCAGTTTAATTACAAATATTGATTCTCCCGTATATTCTACTTTATTTATGGATTTTTAATAAATATTTCTGAAACTTTTATATGCCGATTGAAAAAACGGTGAGCTACGTCTTCATATTAATATGTATACGCGCGCATGGCCGAGTATCTAAACGACCGATTCGGTAATCTGTAACCAGTCACAAAATTCTCGCCGTTGATGCGCCCTTAGCTCTACTGTGCAGGCACATCTGGACATCTTTCTTGATTTGAGTGATCAAATTTTAGAAAACATTTACCTCTTTCCTTTGACTGCTCCTATACTTATGACTACAGAAAAGCAAATTTTCAGGTGCTGTCTGAAAATTTATTTAGTTCAGGAATTGACAATATTTTAGCTTTTTCGAATATTGACGACGCAGTAAGAAATTTGTATGCTATCCTTAACAAGTAGAAATCATTCTCATTTGATGAACCAAGTCACGAACTAATCCTTGTTCAAGCTAAAAGCTTATGGTTAAGCTCGGATCAAATCATACCTTGAGAATAAATCCTACATGGTAAAATTTAGAAATTGCCTTTCAGAACCCTTCGTGGCTCACTCTGGCGTACCTCAAGGTAACCATCTTGGTCCTTCACTATTCATTTTGGCTATAAATGATGTAACTTCTTACATTCATTTCGCTGATGACATGACATTTTTTAAGGCTATTAAGTTTAGCAATGACCGCATTCTTCTGCAGGCAGATATTGATAGCTTTAGTATTAGATGCAGAAAAAGTAGTGTTACCCTTAATCCTGTAAAATGCCAGAAGATTGCCTTCTTTAGGAAACGTATCGTAAGTGCTTTTGATTATCATATTTCGCTGCACATAATCTATCGCGTTTTAAGTTTTAAGGATTTGGGTGTCCATTTTAGCTCCAACTTTGAATTTACTCAATAACACGTTAACTTTATAGTGAATAAAGCTAGCTCTATGCTTGGATTCATAAGACGCTGGGCAAAGGAATTTAACGATTCATATGTGTGTCCCCTGGCTTAGTGGTTAGTGTGTCGGACTGCCTCTTGCGAGGAACTGACAAAACCTCCAAGACTAAAATTTGTCTCGAAAAAGTGCATCTCATGTAGCGGTTCGGACTCGGCGGTAAACTGTAGGTCCCTTCCATTCTTGCAGATTAACAACACACACACAGGAATGGTTGAGAGTATAAGTCACTAGGTCTTGGCTCCTTAAGGAGCTGTCGCGCCAATAAATTTATTTATTTTATGTGTGTCTTTCCTTGTACAATTGCTACGTACTCCCTAATCTTGAGTATGCTTTATAGGTATGGACTCTTTATTACCAAATTCATAAGGACCAAATTGAAGCAGTCGAACACAATTTTAATCGTTTTGCCCTTAAGGGTCTACCTTGGAATGATTCTTTAAAAATCGAATCCAGCTTCTTCAGATAGCCAACCTAGTGCTTGCATATTCTATAAGCTTCATACTTTCAATTGGTATGTAATTTGTTTAATAAACAAAAAGTGCATTGTTAAAAAAAATGCATCTTTATTCTTGACAGGAATTTTTCATCCATTAAATAGCTGGATGCAGATCGTTGTATGGTGGGATCTCCTACTATTATGAAAAGCTGATATTATTGTCATTGGCAAAACAGTTAATTGATTTTGTTGTTTCAGGCAAAAGGTCGAAGAGCAGGAGACAAAACGGAGCCCTTTGGCCATAATCTTCAAGATATTTCTCAATCTCAACATTAATAATAGTTTCCATGATCTTAGCAAAAAGGGACGTATTTGCAATTTGTCGATAGTTTGATTGTTAAGTAGATTCCCGTATTTGGGGACAGGCTGGATAAATGCAGTATTACTGCGCTATCGAGTATTACGTCACTATCGAGAAAGCGTAGCTGGTAGCTTCGCTCCTGATCCTGAAGAAATTATTGATTTTCCTAGGGGTGTTTTCTTTGATGGGGTTTGTTTTGCAAGAGAAATTTTCAAAATAAAATACATGGTATAACTAATCTAGATGCGATAAAACAAAAATTTTTTTTTGGAAACAAGGTTCGGGTTGGGTCATCAACGAGCAAAAATATCGGCATATGCGGAATCGGCATACTTTACTTTGGATGATGTCTGGCGTCTGGCCAGTTACCTGCTTTTTCTACGTTAGTTTTTTTATCAACAAGACTTCTAAGTATAGAAACAACTAGAGTTCACTAAAAGATCAATTGTTTTATTGACTGACAGCAAATATTCAAAACAAATTTGTTTTACATTGGGATCATTTTTGTGCATTTCAATCTAATTTGGTGGCAGAGACATGTGTGGTATAAAGAAAAGGAATACTATACAATAAATTTACCAACTTTAGATTTTCTCTAGTTCGACCAGATATTCTGAAATCCAAAGTGCAAACGCAAATAAAACTTCTTCAAATGTATTTAAATGAATGTTTTTAAATACTTACATGTACTTTACATAGAGATTAAATGACTCAAAATAATGAAAGGATTTTTGAATCAATATCTGCATTGTAAATATATTACCTCCGGAAAATGTCCAGCTTTCAAAAGGCATGCAATATAAACACCACCGGACCACTTCCCACGATTATTGGAATTCTATTTCTACGTTATCCTTGTGTCCCTCAAAGCACAAATCCGGCATATCTAGAAAATTCTGCATACGCTGTAACTTCGAATGCTTAGGTCAATTGCCCATAGTTTACAATATTGGACATCCATAATAGTTTCATTGAATACCTTCCCATCTATCACCCTCTGTGCTCATAAAGTGCTGTATGCACAGAATTAATATCCTGCAGGCATCAGGACATGAGTTATTTTGAAAACTCAATGGAAATTCCTTTGACAGCCATACAACTAAACTATTATGTAGGTTAGTGTGCCTGATGGATGTAATATTGTGTCTACAGTTTATGGCATGCCACAAGTATTTCTGTTACCAACATATCTCAATACCGTTATGTTCATGGTTGCTTAACACCTCTCTATAGCGTGTGCTTAATTAAATTCAATTTAGTTTTATTATATTTGATCAGTGTCCCTTAACGGTTAACACCTCCTGTTTAAAGGGTTTTGGAGTACTTAATGCGTGTTCCGAAAACTTTCAGGAATTTTACCGGATATTTGTACTAACTTTAGTTTAGTTACACTGTGGCAAGTTCGTTGTACTCGCATCCTACTTAAAACGAAACCCTAATCTCATCACATTCTACTGTAATCCTTGTTTATTTTGCAATGTTTTAAGAGTGTTCCAAGGACCTCTACTAACACCACAACCTAACCAACACACTTAATGGCAACAATTTCAAATCACTTGTTCCACATTTGCAAATGCACGTCGCCAAAAGTTGGTAGATAAAGTAAGCTAGTATAATGGCGGAGGCAAAGATCCACATCAACCAACACTCAAATATGGGAAGAAAGAGAATTTTAAAATTTCCCAAGCTCTATTTAAGGAAGTATGCTCACCAGTTTGTTATGGAAGAGGAAACGGAAGTAAAGAGTTTGTGCTGCACAAAGTATTTGAGTTGACATTTGCTTAGTTGGTTCTTTGTGTCATTAGTTTTGATGTGATTACGAGTGTCACGGGTAAAATGTGTATATATGGTTGTTTCTTGGAAAATAATGCACAATGGGTTTGGAAGAATTTTTGGTATTTGGTTGGCGTTTTGCAAGAAATAAAAATGCGCAAAATGGAACAGTAGTTGAGGAAATGTCTGCTGATGTGATCTAAGTAAGTCTATATGTTGGCCTTGGCATAGTTATTTTTATTTGAATGCATTCGGTTCTTGACAAACAGAAGCTGAAGGAAATTGTTTGTAAAGTTTTATTATTTTATTATCTTACATAAGTCGGTAAAAATAAGTTTCAGGATATAGACATTTCCATTTGTTTTAGGATTTGAACTACATAATGTTTGCAATTTTGACATTGTATATAATTGTGCAGAAGATACAAGCTATAAACCTACTTCACTATAGTACAAAGTTTAAATAAAACACTTTTGTTGGTGTATTGGTTCTGGAAGATGTTGCCATAATTTCAGCTGATCACGTTTTAATTAACTACGCAGCCCTCAAGATAAGCTAAGCCGTCAAATAGGGCGAAACCATCAATATGCTGTCATCAAGAAGAAATAACCAACATCAACATCGTGAACGAGAATTCATTATAGACAAATATAACTTTAAGTTAGTTATTACAATATGACTCTCTACTATCACTTCAGAGAACAACTCTAGTGCTGATAACGAACGAAGGATAACTCTTGATATTCGCCGCTTCTTCGGGCTAAGAAGAGAGTTAATAATAGAAACACAACGTGCAACGTTTAACCAAGCAGGGCTTTCTTTACCTTTACCCTGCTCTCTAGGTTGCCACTATAATATAACCATCTTGTCAGGGAAAAAGCACTCTTAGCCATGGTTAGAGAAACATCTACATGTCGGTTGCAATATATATACTGATCTAACCAGATACCAAGTAACATATATACCCTATTACTCGTCAATATGGCCCATCATTCCCTAGCTTCTTGCCATCCCAAAAATTGCCAAAATATTTTAGATAAAATATAGTTGAAAAGAAACCTTCAAAAATGTGAAACTACCCTGTTTAAAAAAAAAAATAATTTTGGAAAGTTTCTTTTCAACTTGCTGCAGATCATATTTGATCTAAAATATTTTGGCAAATTTTGGGATGGCAATAAGCTAGGGAATGATGGGCCATATTGACGAGTAATTGGGTGGAATCTGACAAGATCAGTATCTATATTGCAACCGACATGTTTCTCTAACCAGGGCTAAGGGTGCTTTATCCTTGACAAGATGGTTATGTTATAGCGGCAACCTAGATGTTGGTTATTTATTCTTGTTGAAAAGAAACTTTCAGAAATGTGAAGTTACCCTGTTTAAAAAAAATGTATTTCTGAGTTTCTTTTCAACTTGCTGCAGACCATATTTGATCTAAAATATTTTGGCAAATTTTTGGATGGCAATAAGCTGGGGAATGATGGGCCATATTGACGAGTAATTGGGTGGAATCTGACAAGATCAGTATCTATATTGCAACCGACATGTTTCTCTAACCAGGGCTAAGGGTGCTTTATCCTTGACAAGATGGTTATGTTATAGCGGCAACCTAGATGTTGGTTATTTATTCTTGTTGAAAAGAAACTTTCAGAAATGTGAAGTTACCCTGTTTAAAAAAAATGTATTTCTGAGTTTCTTTTCAACTTGCTGCAGACCATATTTGATACAAAATATTGTGGCAGAACCTTGAATTATTAAAAAAATAAAAAAATTGTTTTAAAGTCAAACATTCAAACAAGGCCTGTTGTCTGTCGAAACTGAGTTTGTGTATTGCATCAAACGACAAATCACTCTGTCACTGTCCCTTTTAGTCTTCACTCTTGTTCGATGTTAGCCTAGTGAAATTACACATTGTTTGTACAACTAAAATAAACAATAAACAACGTATCAGCCGCAGTCTCAAGAAATAATCCAACAGAGAAGGTTGAATAATAAAGATAGTGTTTATTTAAAACTTTATCCAATAAAATATTGTAGTTTTTATTTCTGTTGATAAAGGCAACAGAGAGAGTGATTGAGAGAGAGAGAGAGAGAGAGAGCGAGAGAGAGAGAAAGAGGGAGAGAAAATACAATTAGCTGTTCGTTATATGTATTATGTTGTTACTATACAAAATATATGAATGGTACAACTCTGCCTGTATACAAATAATTGAAAATTACTCCCTAAGCTATAATAACATTTTACAAGAAACTTTCTGATGGCTAGATCGCTGTGGGATGGAATTGCAATTTTCATCTTCTTCTGATATTAAACATTACCCTTCACCCTTTACAAAAGACAAAAGTAACGACATACGTGCCTGATAAATTAGACGTAAGATCTCGTCATTGGTAATAATGAACATCCCTACGGAAAAGCTTTATGCATTCTTATGAGTTAAAAATCCATAACGTATCATAAAAACATTAAAATTCCTTCCAAAGCTGCAAAAATATCCATTAACAGTAAGTGATATAAATTACATCCGCTACGGAGCCTCTGTTATTAAGAATTTGTTATCATTTTCGTCGTAAATAAAAATTATTTATTTAACACTTAATATCCAAACCCTCGTTTAAAAGCGGCAAAGTGCTTAAATATAGGTTTGGATACAAAATTTATCAGGTATAGTACTTCACGGTGGCCTTTAACAGAACCTTGGTTGGTATAATAGTACAGTCCCGCACAATAATTCATAACTAATTGTTTTTTTTTATTCCGTTGCTTAGCATAATTATAAGTTCTGTTGTTAACATTGTTAATCGTGTTTTTATATGCCACCCTGTGTCTTGTGTTAATGATTGTGCTGACGTAATTTGCAAGTCACGCAAAGTTCTTACTCATTTGTATCGATTATTTAGATTGCAAGTTATTTTCGTCTAAAAGTTCTGTTTATAATTTTATTATGTGGATGTGTATGTCCTCAAAGGATTTATTGTTCCTTAAAATCTGTTTACATATGTTATTTCTTTCATTAATTACCCATGAGTGATTCTGATTTTCTTTTGTGGATGGAAAGTCCTTTGGATGTACAAGTGGAAGATATTGGTTTTAGAAATATAAACACAAACTCAATATCCAATGAATATCCATTCAGTACAGTTTTGAATTAGAATATCCTTGTTTAGATCTTTTGTTGATTTTGAAACCATATTTCTATTAAAGCATTGAGCACTTCTGCACTCAACCATCCATGCTTTCGAATGCCTAATCACATTAAAATACATATCAATCAAAATTCAGAACTCAAATTTAATTTCTAGGGCTTGTAAATATATTGGTATTGTGTTTATCCGACAAAATCATTCACAGTCAAATAAATAGACTTATCGAGATGAATTTACGTACGTAAAAGCGAGTAAATGTTTTTATATAGGAAAGCTCTTGGTTTTTATTGTCTGATTTGAGTGAATTAATTTAATCCATTAAAAAAATTGTTCTAAAAAAACATCCACTTATTAAAAGCATCGCATCCCTGGTTCTTAATAAATTGATGTTGCCGAATGGGTAAAAAAATTATTGAAGATATATAGTTTCAAAATACAAATCCTTTGAATATTGAGTCAGCTTAAAAGATATTGTAAGGGATGTTGGAAAAACTGATGCCTTTGCTGTAGACTTGAGTAAGTATTTTATCAACGATTTTCTCGACTGCGACCATAACTCTCCCACCTCACTGTTTTGCTTTAAGGCTCCACCTATTGGGTTTGCCGAGTTGGCCCCAAAAAAATTTGGCAGGCCTATTGGTTTGGGGTTGTTCCATGTATAAGACCAGCTAAATATATAGTTGCCGTAGCATTTATTTGATACAAACAATTTCGCACCTGTCTCTCTCCTGCGATATTGATGGAATGTGGTATGCTATTACATTATGAACTGGGTTTTTAGTGCGTCTCCTTTCTACATGACAGTACCAACTAATTTGTTCGAACTTAATGTGAAGGCTTCCTTGGATTTTCATAGTTCTTATTCAAACACCCTTTTACACTACTTATGTTAAGAGACGCATCTTCATTTCAGTTGCCGTTTGATGTCTTGTAGGTAGGCCAACATTGTTTACCGTATGTAAACGCAGGAAATATCTTCTCAATCGTCAGAAATGTATACATCGTTCCCTAAACCTCCTCGAAATCACTAGGTTTGCCATACAAATTTTAATCTACTCAAATGGAGGTTTTTAAATTAATCTACTCGAAATCTACTCAAAACTTATATGTTGAACGCACTCATTTTCCATTTTCCAATTTATTTTGCATTTATAGAAAAAAATGGCACGACTTGGTCGCACGTACTTGCTCTTATTTGCTTAATTACATTGGAAAGCAAGATCTATGACAGGAACAAGTAACATTTACGTGGAAAATATCACAGTTTGAACTAATAAAAAGTATCAAAACCACAACACTTAATGGTTTTTACTAAATATGAGGTACGCCATCACACGTCTTAAATAACAAAGAATTTATGAAAAATGTATTTCGAAAATTGTAGGACCGGTTTTGGTATGCAGTTTTTTGGAATTTATTAATATAAATGTGATTATAAAATTTTAAATATTATTTTTTATTAGTTTTAAAAATATTCATTTTTCAAAAAAAAAAAAAAATTAAATTAGTTTTAATTAGAAAAAGTTATTCAAAATTTTGATATTCAGAATTATTATATACTAGATCTTCTTAAATATAAAATTTGACAGAAATCCAACGAGCCGTTACCGAGAAAGTCCAAAATTAAAATAACCGTTGTATGAATGGTACTGTTAAAAGACTTTTCCCGAAAATTCGGTTCTAATCAAATAATGATAGCAAATACCAAAAAAAAAAAAATTCTTAAAAATGTTCATAAAAATCGTTGGATCCGTTTTCGAGAAAAATAAGCTTTTCCTAAACGATCATATGGTAGGTGCCGTTATTTTTAGGCCTAAAAATAAAATTTCAATTTTCCCTCTGGGGAATGCCAAATAATAGCACACACCAAGTTTGAAGATAAGTGCTTAAACCGTTTAGGCTGCAGCTCGTTATACATACTGACAGACAGACATTTTTTGTCGATCACTTTTTTAGACTTCTCTATGATCGTAATGCCATGTTTCATTGTTTTTTTTTTTATATTCACGAATCCTTATGCCTTATAGTCCCTATAATCGCAAGTCAAAATGAATACGTATGGAAGTAGAAAAATTACACGCTCTGAACCTACAAAAGTATCAAAATCACAACACTTTACGGTTTTTATTAAAAATGGGGTAGGCCATCAAAGTACTTAAATAATAAGTTAAATATAAATTTTCGAAAATTAATTATAAATAGAAATATCTAAATAAATATTCAAAATGTTGGTATATAAGATTTGGCAGAAATCCAATATGTCGATACGAAATCCAAAAAATAGAAAAAACGGTTATTTGAAAAGTACCGTTAATAGAATTTTCCGGTAAATTTGGTTTTAATAGGAAGTTTTTATCTATAATACTAATAAGCTTTTCCTTAACGGTTATATGGAACCGCTATTTATAGCCTTACAAATTAAATTTCAATTTCTTCTGTGAGGAATGCCAAAAGGATCACACCTACCAAATTTGAAGTTAATAGCTTGAGCCGTTTAGGCTGCCGTTTATTTTACATACAAACGGACAAACACAGAAACTTTTTCTCAATAACTTTTTTAGACTTCTCTATGATCGTAATGTCACGTGTGATTGTTATTTATATTTTTTTAAATTTCTAATCCTAAACATGATGCACTGAAATACTGAATTAATACACACAAACCGCTATCTTGGTATTTTCTGACGTCATAATTATATTTTGTTATTATTTTAATGTTAAAGTAAAGATTATGTCTTAGAATTGAGGATTTAAAGAACGATCGCTTTCAAGATCTTAAGAACTATAAACATAAAAATATAAAGAAAACCGGTAAATCAATAAATTTTCTTATTGTTCCTTAAAACAAATAAATTGCACGACTGGATCGCACGTACTTGCTCATATGTGCGGTCACATTGTAGAATAAAATTAAAGAAAATTAAAGTGAACATCAAAGCATTTACTCGATTTTTGTGTTTGATTGTTCGAATAAAGTACGTTAAATTGTATTGGGTGAAAAAATTTAACCGCCATTTTATTTCTTTAGGAAATGTTAAAAAGTGTGATTTTTCAAAATTGTAGGCGCCGTTTAAAAAAAAACGGTTTTTTTGAACAATTTTTCTAAAAAAATAAAAAAAAAAATAATTCCAGAAAACAAACTTATTGATTTGATTTTTGAAAAAAAAAAAAAAATTTAATTATTAAAAATACAAAAAAAAGGTGTCGAAAAAAAACTAATGCAAAATTACTAAGGCTACCTACATCTTGTTGAATATCAATTATGATTGTAATCGGATCTCCAGTTTTCGAGAAAGTCGAAGAAAAAAAAACCGGTCCTATGGGAGGTATCGTTTTTAGCCTATTATATTAATTTTTTTTTCACTACAATAGTACACTGATTTTTTTTTATAAAAATTCTTGGAGCCGTTTTCGAGAAAAATAAGTTTTACATAACGGTTATATGACAGGTACCGTTAATTTTTGAGCTAAACAAACATTTAAAAAACTCCTCCGTAGAATGTCAAAATAACCTTAAGTTAAAAATTTGAAGACGATTGGCCCAACCGTTTAGGCTGCAGTCCAATATACATCCGTAGAGACAGACAGACAGACAGACGGACAGAATTTTGCCAGCAGCTCAAATCTGTTTCTCTATCATCGCAATGTCATGTTTGATTGTTATCTCAACATTTTTAATCTGCACGAATGCATAACTTGTATTATAGTACCTTAATCGCAAGTAAAAAATCGGATAGTGATATCACACGCAGTGAGTATACCTCGTTTTCGTGTCAGAATTATGGCATATATGTACGTAGGTAGGTCAAATTTCAAATGTTAAATGTAACCTCAGTAATTCAGGTGGAAACACCAGTAGGCTATTTTTAATCTTAAAAAATACATTAAATTTATTGGCGCAAAAGCTCCTTAAGGAGTCAAGGACTTATGAATTATACTCTCAACATTTCCTGTGTGTGTTGTGAATCTGCACGAATGGAAGAGACCAAATATTTACCGCCGGATCCGAGGGGCTACATGAGATGCACTTTTTCGAGACAAATTTTACTCTTGGAGGTTTTGTCAGTTCCTCGCAAGAGGCAGTACCCTTGGCTTAGCAGTCCCACACACTAAGCCACGGGGCACTACTATTTTTAATCTTAATAGAATGAAATCGAGATTATCGCCAGGTAGACATTGGGAAACGTAGTATTACTTTTGGGTCCAAAACCTTGCTTTCTAGGACTGGCAAAAAGAGCAAATGACTCAAGATATTTCCTTCATGCACACCAAATTTAACTCTGAGCACTTCGATGACTATTGCCGTCGGCATGTTGGCTTTTGGAACTCTGCGTAATTTGAGATCAACCCAAATAAGACCTTGTGGTTGTCTATCGAATGCTATTTTTTCAATAGGGTTCATGAAAAATTGTAGTTTATTCACTAAAACCGTGATATTGCAGTTAGTCAAAGTCATGTTTGACTAATTCGATGATTAATTAGTCAAACTTCTTACTGATTCCATCAAATAAAAACCCCAAAACCGTTTATATTCAAACTACGACCTAAACCTAATTTTCATATTTAGATATCGGGATTCCATCACAAGGACGAAATTAACATAATTTTTATGCTATCATGTAGAATTGTTATCAATTTCTTCAAATCCTTCTTGTCATACCCAAGCTCATCCTTGTATAAATTTCAATAACAACATATTATCATATTCGAAAGGAACATAATAAAACTATGGAAACCTACATATTATTTGGAGTCCTCCAAGGATATCCATCATTTCCATACATTTTGTCTGCCTACGAACCACGAAGAACTTTATCCTTATTTTGAAATTCCTGCAGAAAATACATTGCCTACTCTGTGCTGTCACTGTTCATTTGTATGTTCCTGAGTCCTTCTGCTGCGAAAAAGGACGAACAGTCTTTCAATGAACATACGTTTAGAAAATCCTGGTTGAAATACGCAACGCCAGTTTTAGATATAGACTATGAAGCTCCATAAAAAATCTTTTTTTTTTTTTAATTTCGTAAATTTTTTATCACGTTAATAAAAAATGTTCTCAGCCGTGTCGTCGTTGTTCTAGGTCGGTCCAGCGCGCTGCAGCGTGATGTTGCTTGAAAATGTGGAAACATGGAACTTTGCTTTTGAATCGACGATGCTAAAATTTCTCCTGCGATGTGCCTACGTATGTATATCATCGCAAGGATAGTGCTTCCTGACGCATATCCAGGAATTCCATTATTTAGTTCATCCCAGGCACTGCATAGCCCTGCGAGGAATGCAAAAGAAGACCCAAGAGGGCGATCCTGCACGAAGGAACAACTTATTCGCACCGCAGTGCACGATATTTTGTCTTCGTTACGCTTTAGAACTTTGGGACGTCCGTCGTTTAGTGAACGCTGCAGAAATAAGGAGAAATTTCACCAAACAAAAAGCATAATGCTTAAATTTACGAAGATGAAAAATAAATAAATATATTTATAAAGTTTTATAAAGTTGTCTTTATTTCCAACTAGCCAACCCGTATAAACGTTGCTTTGAAAAAACATCAGAATTTTCATTAAAAAACATGAAATAATGGGAGTTTTTTAAAATTATTTAATTTAATTTTAAGAAGGAAGAATTTAATTGGAGCTTTTTATAAAAAAAGAATATGTATCAAAACATATTAAAAAAAAAGCTGATCCGTAGAATTTAAATAGAAATTTAAGAAACTGTTTTTCGTATCATCCTTGATTTTACTTTCGAACTACCATTATGGATAAATTCACCTTAAGTGTTTGTTACCCATTGGTAGCATTAACACCGCAAGAACTGCTGTTGCTCCTCCACTTTTTCTTCATCACGATGACGATCATCATCATCTGGGCTGGATGGTTAAATATGGGATGCATGCGCCAGCCGTCACAACCACTCACATCCATCTGGGAGCTTAAATATGAATGCCAAATGGCATAGCATGGTGCATGGAATTAGGATGTCATGTTCTTGAAAAATGGAAATTATTAACGCCAGTTACTAGAGTTTCTATGTCTTTCTTTTTCCGTTATTATATTTAATTCACTGTTAAACTTTGTATACATGTGTCAGTGTGTAGCACAGAGGATTTAGCCAAAAGGAGGACGACAACTACAAGGACAACACAGTTATTTTCCTAAAGTTCATAACAGAATAAAGGACAAAGTACCATCAACTTCTATCTTGGTGTAGGTGGGTGGATTCGTTTCATTATTTTGCGGTCGGCCAAGTGACATTGCATTATCCTTATTCCGACAATTAGCAGATTTTCTTCTTTTTTATGGTTGTTCGCTGTTTAATTAATAAGGATACTGGACAGAACAAGGGGCTGTAGTGTTGTAGCAGGGCTGAGATGGTCCTTTTCCGGAATTCGGTAAACGGATAATATTGAATTTTAATTGAAAAGATACGGATGAGTTTGTTCTTTAATTATGGTCTTTTTATATATTAAAGAAGATTAAAGGTTTCTGTTCAATTGATTGCGACGAAAAAACTAATGATGGTTGTAATAAAAAAATTAAGCAATCTACATTATCAATGTTAAATAAACCATGTGGTATTAGGGGGGTTGGCATAGTAAGAAGTTGTATGTAATGTAAGTGCTTGCAATTTGAACTTTTTTGTCAAAAGCAAATAATGTAGGAGATTGCATTTATTTAAGTATCAATTGGAATCTAGCATGGATGACTTGTGCAGCCAACTGTTTGTCTGTCTATCTTTCTGTCTATTTGTTCCGGCTAATCTTGGGAACGGCTCCTCCGATTTTGACGAAACTTTCACTGACAGATTGCTTATGTTCTAGGAAGTAACTTAGGCTATTTAAATTACACACTAGGTGACGCTGGGGTCGTTTTTTTCCAAAAATTCTTATTTATGGACCGATTTTGACAAGACTTTTACAGGCAATTAGCTGATGTTTTAAGGAGTAACAAAGGCTATTTTAATCACCCCTTGGTGCCCGCTTTGGTCGTTTCACAAGCAGACTGATATGAATGGACTTCAGCGAATATTTTCCAACTATAGGAAACTCTTCTTTCTTTTCTATTAAGCAATTAGCGGTACGCGGCGCAAGTTTCTCCGCCCAAAAAAAACTTTATTTAATGTGAAATGAAATGAATTTTTTGAATTTAAGTGCGAAAAGAACACATCCAATCGATTGAGGGAAATGTGGTTAAAACGCAATAACTGTTAACTGTGTTTTGTTTTATTTTTAATCATATCACAATATATATTTAATAAGCTCTTTTTTCAAAATATGTTTTCTTAAAATTTGCTTTTTGCTAGGTTTAATCCTATGTATTCAATGCTTAACAATACTTTCAAAAGCAAATCTCATTATATGTATGTACATTGTACATAAATATATTTACCAATGGTTTTAGTTTAAAAAATACGTTTTCTTAAAATTGAAATTTCCAAAAACCTGACAAATTGAGTTTTTTCTATAGCTCACTTTTTGTCACAATATTATTACATGAAAATTAAAAGGAAAAATTGCCAAAAACCCTTCATTTTTATTTTCCTTCTTCCTGATCGGCACAGGAACCACCCTTGGACTAAATTATATCTACCCTGAAAATTTCATAAGAATCCGTTGGGCGATTTAGGAGTCCATACCGGACATACATACAAACATACATCCGTTTTTAATTATATATAGAGATAACATTAGGATATCTTATCCCAGAACTTCTAAAACTACAATTCATCATCATCAAAATTATAAATTTCCCAATTGATGTTATTATATTAAATTTTCCACTATATTTTCATTTAGTGCCTTTGATGTAACCTATAATAAGAAAATAATTTAAAGCTCAAAGTCAAAGGTACTGTACAAGAAAAAAAAAACTATAAAATAGAGACCTTGTTGTACAAAATAACTTCTTGCCTCACTTCCGAGTAGAAAGCATCTTTCACTTAGCTTTTCTGAGAAGAACATTCTAACATGCAACAAATAATTTAATGAAATTGAATCGTAAATACGATAGAAAATATGTTTCTGCCTCGTAGATACAGAGAACTAAGATGTTCACTTCTATGTTTGATCCAAAAATTAAGTCTCCTCAGCTATGTTTCCAGGAAACAGTAGAAAAGAAAACTTAAGGAAATTTTATTGCAGCTAGTTGTGTGTTAGTGCACTGCTATCCAGCCTCTTGTGTTCTGGAAAGTAGGTGTTAGTGTATTGTACTTTAAGAGTGCAGCGCCCTAATACGATTTACATGGGACAAGGATTCTGACTTAACCATTCTAGCTATTCTTACACCATAGAAAGCCACATACCACGTAATACATTTACCTTTTAACAATTGTTATAGTATGCCTTTCTGAAGCTGATCCGCATAAACACATGCAAATTATACACCCTTGGCGAAATATCCCAGAATGTCTGTCGTCGTCGTCGTAGTGAGTTCCAGTAGCCTTAAGGGAGGTTGATATACTCGAGGTCGAGACTTGCTTACATTTATCTTGTGTTAGTTTATGGAAGATGATGTTTAGTATAGTGGAGGATACTTAATATGTGATTTCACCAGAATTTTTTTAAAAGTTAATAGCAGAAGAATACATTTATTTTGATCAGGATCGACTCCCGTTGAAAGAACCATTTTGTATGACTCAAATAGAACTCTCAAAGTTTATCAACAGAAAATTATTATATTATATTCGATCAAATTTCAAAAATAATATTTTATCATTGTCCTCACACTGATATTGTTATTGCGGGTGATTTCAATTCACACAATTTCGGCTGGATTCGCTATTCTGGTCAGACCACACCCGAAGGAAGTTATTTCGAGATCGTTGCTAAGTTACAGTTATACCACCTTACCCAACTTATCGATGAGCTCGAAAATCGAATCTTCCTTGGCAAGCCGCCCATACTTTTGACTTGTTTCTTACTTCGCACCTGATAAGTCTACCATTGATGCCAGTGCTGAAATGATCATTGATGTGATTTTTCACATCAGCATCATCCACAAGTTACGGCAAGAAATTCTGCCCTAATAGCCGAAAAAAATTGTCATTTGTAAAAATGTAAATTTCTCCATTGGACAGATTTTATTTCTGCACTCGAGCAGTAGCAAGAGTTCACAAAGATATCCATACACACAAATGGCATACCCTCCATTCTCCTGAAGAGGTGTTCTTCTACACTGCCAAATCTATTGAATACACTATTTTTCATCGCTTCTACTCTTCTGGAATCCTTCTTAGAAGATGGAAAACAGCATTTGTCCAGCCTATCCCTAAGAAAAGTGACCCCTACGCCTATCAACCTATAGCACTTACATCCCTTCTAAGGCCATGCAAACGCTGATTAACTGGCTGAAAACAATGCAAAAAAGGAACTGTATTACGGAGACGGAGTACGAAACAGCTTTCAAATTTGTCTCAACGTACCATTTTCAATCATAACACAATGCACGTACAGTAACTTTGACATTTGAGTTTTAAAATGGATGGAATACCAAAAAGAAATGATAAAAGAGAGAAGAAACTTTTGTGCCACAAATTGATATATCACCAAGAAGAATAGAATTATCTGGTGATATTTCAGATTTACTAAAAAAGGGTTTGGGAGGGACAGACGTAAGAAAGATTGTTAATTTCACTCTGCATCAGATGAAATGTCAAATTTACTTTACGTAAAAGTTCAAAGTTAACCAACCTTTCCGTATGCAGTAAGGTACCATTGTGTTCGCAGTATACAGTTCACGTGTATTTAATCTTCGCAGTTCTATATGCGTATTCCAGTTCCGTCGCCATTATGTTCAGCCAGTTCAGTCCAGTAACCGTTAGCTTAAAAACTATTTCAAAGACCGAGAGCTTCTTAATGACCCGCAGTATGGCTTTGGCAGTAATCGTTCCTCTGGTGATCTGATCGCATATTTCACCGATATTGCGCTTGATATTTCTAACGCATTTGATAAAGTTTGGCAGCACACTCTCTTATTGAAAATCCGTTAATTCACGATCAATGATACTTTTGTATGTTGAATTAGAAACTATTTTCTGAACCGTTTAATACAAGTTGTATTGGATGGTTTGAAGTTTGATTTCCACGAAATAAATTCTGGTCTGCCCCAAGGCTCTCATACTTACAGAAATACTCTCAAAAATGTTCATCAAAATCGGTGTAGCTGTTTTCTAGAAAAATAAGCTTTTCCTTAACGGTTATGTGGCAGTTACCGTTATTTTTAGAATTGAAAATAAAGTTTCAAAAATGCCAAAAGATAAACACATACCAAATTGGATGGTAATTGCTTAAGCCGTTTAAGCTGCAGGCCATCATACACCCAGACAGACAGACATTTTTGTCAATAACTTTCTCAGGCTTCTCTGTGATCCTAATGTCATGTTTGATTGTTATCTCGATTTTTTTTATATTCACGAACCCTTAACTTGCCTTGTGGTACCTATAATCGCAAGTAAATTATGCTGATAAACATATCAGGAATAGTCCAGCCCAAGTGCCAAAGAAAAACATTTTAGAATTTTTTTACATGTATCTGATATATTTTTGAAGTGATCCAGAATTTCTTTTATTAGTTTGTCTCAATTCAAAACTGATACGTTTTTAATAATAAATAATCTTAAAAAACACTACATGAAAAGATTCGCTAATTTAATTAAAATTCTCGGAAAATCCAACATAGTAAGGATACTCCAAAACGATGGATATCTTTATAGAACGCATCATGCACCACCCCACCACCTTCCGGTGAAGTTAAGGCCAACAAGCTGTTATTACATAAAGTTAAGAATCCATTAGAAAATTACGCTAATTTTAACTTTTTAAAGCAAAATCGACGACGTCGAACAACGACGTCGACGCTTCAACTGGAGCAAGGACTCCGTTCCCCGTTATTGTTGATGTCGTTCGCAATAAAGAACTCTCGATTTTCGACCAATTTGCCAAGGATTATGCAGTGCGCCTTTCCTGTGCACAATTTACATTAGTTGAAATTCGTTTTTTCAAGTTTATGCACTCCACTCGTCCTAGATCGAGAAACGGACTGCTTCTTGTGTATGTTGTGCCAGAGTGAGTGGTGGGTGGTCTCCTTTGATCCTTGCGTTGACGCTAAATAGGAAATGGCAAAACTGATTGGAATCAATTATTTATATTTGCGGAAGTAAGGTGACGGCAGCACCAGAAGCACCATGCTGCGCTCAGGTTTGCCATTAAAGACGAACAATATTGTGTATATGGAGCAGATCGATAAGTCCCAAGTTCTCAGTAGAAACAAAAAAAAAAAAAGAGTCCTTAGAGTTTTCTATTTCCCTTTTTTCTACATCCACAACAACCAAAAGGGACCTAGAGGGTAATTATGGTTTGATATTATTGCTGTGGACAATGTGCGTGCATAAACAGTTTTTTCTTGATTTTCCATTTTTTTCATCCTTACGAGGCGGCGACAGATTTTCCCTCTTTCATCCTTCCAACCGTCCATAGTTTATTTGTATTTGTGTATTTTCAATAAACGAAAAATATCGTAGAAATTCCGTATTGTTATGATTATTTCTGGTTTGTTGTTGTAAAGTGCTTTTGTTTCTAATTAAATGTCGAGCAGAGCGCTTTTCATGTTTTACACAAGCAAAGGGCCGCTTTACAGGACAACAATTTTTGGAAACCAAAAAATAAAAAAAAATTTAAATTTCTTTTGTTTAACTGTAATTGCAAAACAGATATACATAAGTACTTTTGTTTTTGCTTAAAATACCTATTTGAACTTTAATTAGAAATTCGAAGTGTTTTTCTTGCTGTTTTTGGCGGAAAAATGTTATTATTTCTGAAAAGTTTGCAACTAATTTTCAAGTTTTGGAATATCCTGTATAACTAACTATACATATACATACCTAGCTGTTCCAACATCATTCCTTCACTATGTGTACAAAATTCGTGTCCTGGAAGCGGAAACCTAATTATAATAGGATCAAGAAGTATAGCGGATAGGAAGCAGTTGAACTGGAAAACTTAAGACGGAATTTTTGGAATTTCTGAATTTTACTTTTGTTTTTTAGTTGTGCAGCTATAGCTCTAATCCTGCGATGGAAAATGGAGCAGAAGTAATTAACTGAACTGAATGGAAGATTCTGCTATTGAATATTAACAGTAGATTAGTACATTGCAGTGTAAGTTGGAAATATTGCGAAGTGAATTTGAAAATGAAAAATAATAGAAGTTTGAGAGAATCAAACAATTGAAGTTAATTATTATGGCAAACATAATTAGTTTGATTAAGTTGAGAATAAGTAAATGTATATTCATTAGCGAAATAATGAAAAATGAATTTCGAAGTGAAGAAGTTGGAGGAATTTCTCAGAGCACTTATTTTCGAGGAAATTTTGTGAGATTAATGTCAAATATATATTTACAAGATGCACATTCATAAGAGTATATACGGTACTTTGACAAAAACACAATTTTTAAAAAATGTTTGTGTGTTCTGGTTAATAACTATGGACTATATTAATTACCACTAGGTAGCGTTGGGTTCGCTTTATTTCAAAAATTCAAATTAAAATAACATAATACGCCTGTGCAGGAGGTATTGGAAAATGAGGTTTTCCCTGTACCTTAAAAAAATTTGTATTGACAATATATTTAATTTAAATGGCTAGAGATTTAAAAAAAAAATCGTTTTATGTAATAACATGGTTAACTGGTAGTTTCTAGGTATAATGGGTGCGATAGGTAGCGCTGTTGTTGGGATCTAGAAAATGTATGTATGTTAAACCCAGCGAACCCTTCAGGTGAAACACTAGTGTCCAAAGTGGGAGAATTGTGATCCCAGTCGAGATCAGGAAGTCGTCGGGAACAAAAAGAAAGAAGAAGACCAGATCAGCACGGGGTGGGTTTGCTGGTACGATAATATAAAATCTTTCTTCTTGGTTTTCATTTTAAATTTTTGTATGGGTTTCATTTAAGGGTCCTGTATGAGAAAAAAAATAATACTTTCTTGAGAGTCAACAAATATATTGATTCTAAAAAGAGCAACATATTAAGAAGGATTTACTTAGAATATGTAATTCTACATACATATGTAATTCTTCTTCGTCATCGCTGCTTACGCTTTTCTTCAACCATGCTTCTGTTTTTCATGTCAGTTTTCAAGAAAAGGCTAGTTTGCTTGCAGCCTTATAAGTGGCCAACCCAATTCCGCCATCAGGTGTTGTAACTCCTTCATTAGAGCGTAAATTATTTTATGGGACCACTTTCTATTCGTACTAGTTTCGCAGCAGTTTTGAAAGGCTTTAATTATACAAGAATCCAATGGCTCGGATAGAATCCCCGCTAGATTATGGAAATGCTGAATAATTTTCAGCTTAAGAAATGCCTACAAAATCTAAAGTTTCGTTATGGCTGGCATTACGGCTTTCGTAGCGGTGGGTCACTGGTGATCTGATATAAATGTGCAACAAATCTCTTCATCATTTTGGTGAAAGTAACATTATTTTCTTAAAAAATTCAAAGATAATTTGATAGAGTATTTGCACTGTGCTAACCCAATTATTTGGAGATTACAATGAAAACACAATATATTCCTTCGTACCAATAATCTTGTATTTTTTTGTTATGAACATATGAACACAATTATATGTAACGCACACGACCTCTTCGTTCGACCACTTGTTATCGACAAAGACTGACTGCAGCCTTCGAGTAGTATGTGGGAGGAGAACTGATAAGGAGAGCGCGAGTGTGGATACTCTCAGAGCGGTTCATCGTTGGCAGGTCGCCACATGCACCATGGACGATATTCACAAAATAAATGCTGGTGTACCTCAGGGTTCCGTTTCATCTCCGATTCTTTGTCTCATATTTAGCAGACTTCTTTTCGGAAAAATAAAAGACATTTTTTCGCCAACAACAGTACTTTTATCTTTCCATATTCGTTTCAAGAGTTACAAACATTTTCTTTGGATGTGGAGCTGTCACCATAGCGTATGATGAGTTCATTAATTACCGACCTTGACAGCATTGTTCAATAGGTAATAAAAAAATCGCGTAGAATTTAATTTTTCGAAAACCCAATGTTGTCTTTTGTGGGTAAAACGAAAGGTGCAGGAATTCTTTCTTTAGCCGCACCATCCAAATGTGGAATGCCATGCCAGACTCAGATTTTTCCTTCTATTCTGAAATGCAAGACTTTAAATCAAATGTTCACTGGACACTCCTTATATATTCTTCCATTTTTTTCCTCACGCCCTTGCTGTGTTTAATTAACATTATATGGGTAGCTGACATTCTTTTAGTAGGGTCTAGTTTTAAAAGAAAGATAAGTTCAGACTTTACATTATACAAAAGTGGACTTAGCGGCATCTCTGACATTGCATATGGATTTAAGCTCTTCTTAGTTAGTTTAGGTGCAGCTTTCGATAGCAAAATGTCGTCATTAGTTGGCATAATTAAATTTATGGAAAAAGAGTAATATAGTATCTTAAAACTTTATTGTGATAAATGATAAATTGCACGACTGGATCGCACGTGCCTACTTACGCGGTCACATCGTCGAATAAAAGTTAACAAATTAGTAACATTAACTTAGAAAAAGAACACTATCTGAACTTGTGTCAAAATCACAACACTTTAAGTGGAGTACTCCATCTCACGTCTTGTATAATAAC
The DNA here is from genome assembly GCA_963971375.1 of Platycheirus rosarum. Taxonomy (NCBI): domain Eukaryota; kingdom Metazoa; phylum Arthropoda; class Insecta; order Diptera; family Syrphidae; genus Platycheirus; species Platycheirus rosarum. The sequence goes on from OZ020508.1 coordinate 142,648,307, forward strand.
GAATTTATAAAAAAAAAAAATAATTCGAAAATTCTAGGACAGATTTGATAAAATCCTGTTTTTCTTAGTTTAAAAAAAATGTTTTTTTTTAATTTTGCAGTTTTTTAGAGCTTATAAATGTCTATAAAATTAAAAATATTTCTTTTGATTAGTTTTTAAAATATTAATTTCCGTAAGGGATTTGATTATCAATGAAATTCTTTATTCCTGTGAAAGTACGTTCCATGCCATTATGTATGGAACTCAATTTCTTTCGCATGGCCACCACGGGCACGCTTGCGGAAGTCCAGACCTTGAACCCAATTTTCGACGGTTTTCAAGCATAAATCGACCGATACTGCTGCAATTTCACGTTCGATATTCGTACGAAGTTCATCAATCGTCGCTGGCTTGTTGGCATAGACCATAAACTTGACGTAGCCCCACAGGAAATAGTCTAACGGCGTCAAATCGCACGACCGAGGCGGCCAAGCGACTGGACCATTTCGTGAGATAACACGTTCTCCAAACTTGGTTTTCAATAAATTGATTGTGACATTCGCTGTGTGGCTTGTGGTGCCGTCCTGTTGGAACCACATGCCCTCCAAGTGCATATCATCCAATTGGGGCCAAAAATATTCGGTTATCATTGAACGGTAGCGATCAGCAACGTGATGACTCATGGAGTACGTTTGGATTGCTGTATGACCAATATTGCATATTTTGTTTATTGACGAAGCCATTCAGCCAGAAATGAGCCTCATCGCTGAAATTTTAATAATTTCGATTCGTTCTTGGCTCGTATATCTTTCCATCATAAAATGGCAAACCTTACTCAAGAGATATGTCAAAAGAGCGGCAAGAAATATGGCATAGTTTTCTGTCCCTGTCGCTTTACTTTTGTAGCGTCTTTGTTGCAAAACCCAATATGAAGGGTACCGTTAATAGACTTTTTCCCGTAAATTTGGTTCTGATCAAATTTTAGCAAGTACAAACAAAAAAATTCTCAAAAATTTTAATCAAAATCGTTGGAGCCGTTTCCGAGAAAAATTAACTTTTCCTTAACTGTTATATGGCAGGTTCCGTTATTTGTAGCCCTAAAAATTAAATTTCAATTTCACCTCTGAAGAATGTCAAAAGAATCGCACATATTAAATTTGAAAGTAATCGCTGAAGCCGTTTAGGCTGGAGATCAATATACATACAGACCAACAGACTGACAGACATTTTTTGGAACTAACTGTTTTAGGCTTCCCTATGATCCTTATGTCATGTTTGATTATTAGATTTTTTTTTTACGAATGCATAACTTGCCTTATATGTAGTCCCTATAATCACAAGTAAAATTTAAGGCCACTCTCTGTTCAGAACATTCGTTAAATTTTTTGAGCTTTAAGAAAAGAAACATGCAAAATCGTCATGCAATATTTTTCACGGTAATGCAAAGCTAAAAAGATATTTTGTCTGTCAATTTCGGGCTTTTTTATAAATCTCTTTTTTCAAAAGCTTATACATCCATTAGGTATACTGTTTTTTTTTAAAAGAACTTGATAAAAAAATATACATAACCTTGAGACCCTATTTGTCCTCAGCGAAATCCTCTTTGAGGATAAAGTATAGTTCAACAGAACACTCATCATGCTTCAAAGTAATCGTCTCTAACATGTAGCGTGAAAAACGAATGCATTCAACCGCGTCGCGTCAGCTGTAGTAGCGGCCTCTATTCAAAATACTTCGATTCCAATCACATCGAATGCAGTCGGTCTTGACTGCAAAAATAACATCATGTGTTCTCATATGCGTGTTCATCCTTGCGGACAAAAAAAAAAAAATAATTCGCGAAACTTTTCGTATGTCACAAAGCTCACCTGGCAGGCTAAAAATTAATATTCGTGCCACCGATAGTCGCCAGTTACCACGCGAAACCATACATTTTGCCTTAATTTTTTTTTGGTGCACACACAAAACAAAGCAACAGCCAGCAGGAAGCAATACGATCCTGATGAATTGACGCTGAGTGAAAAAATAAAAAAAATAACATTTCGATTTTCTCCTTTTCACCCATCTTGTCAGCGTAGTGTGGCAGAGGTGATAATAAAGGAAATCCTTTTTAGGTCATTGTTTTGTAACTACAAGCTCAGCCTAACAATTCAACGGCCAACGAACACCGAAGGCAATTTGTTATCCTTTGTATCTATTTCTGCTATGCCACCACCTCCTTGCCACCCATATCTGTATATGTATTTGTTTATGCACTTTAAGTGCCCTGCTCTTGACGGCTGACAATATACATACATCACACGATTATTATCAACACTATAATAGCAGGATGGTGTTATGCCTATCGGTATGGAAGCCTTTCAGGAACGACACTAAATTAATTAATAAAATTAACTTTGTCGCTTGTTCGGTGTGTCCTTTGCGTGTCAAAATTAAAATTTATTTTAGCCTTGAGGCAGGGAATGTTATAATCTGAACCTTCAAAGGTTTCACAAATGAGGATGAAAGCAAGAGGAGACTGAATGAAAACAAATAAGGAAAAACTATTCGCTGGGTGTTGCACAACCTAACACACTTTTTTTCAGTAGAAAAGTAAATTTTCCACTCAAGTTTTGGCCGAAGAAGAATTTTTGACATTAATGATTGTCTTAATGCACATTCCGAGAACTGAGTTGATCGATTGATGCAAGTGCACTCATGTATAAGGGCATAGGAGGCACGTTTTGCTTAAACGATAATAATAGAGACTACATTGAGTTTTGAAAAGCGATTTCGTATTCTATCAAAATCAGAATTTTGTCAGAGGCTGCCGTTGCAGTTCCATATCCGAAGAATATGAAGACTCCTGTAGTCGGAACAACAATATATTGCAATAGCTGTGTCAGCTTTGTTTGCGTTAGTTTCGGATATAGAAGAGAAGTCGTATTTTTTTTTTGAAGGGTAAATTTCTTACGGATGAAACGGAAGTAGCGAAACGGAAATGTGCAACGTTTTTGTCTAAGAATAGGTAGAGAGCGATTGAGACCGATTGAGAGAGAGTGAGGTAACTTTGCGTATTGTGGATTGTGTGTGGTCTTCTATATGTGAAATGAGTGATCACTGATCATTAAAGATAAGAGTGGGTGTGATTTTCTTGGGCAGAGCAGAAGTTAATTATTATGAATAGGAAATGGGATATTTTTTTGAGGATCGTGGAAAGTATTTGGTTATGATTGAGTGGGTGGGTATTTGTTTTTTAACAATGGGAAGGATATTTTGTATTTATCATCATCGAAGGAAATAATGTATTTGATGCATCCCAAATAAAAAGCAAACGGTTCATTTCAAGAGTTTATTTAAGACTGACTTATAAAAAGGTATAAAGTTAATTATCAAGACAATAATGATATATTATCCATATAAATTCGAAAGACAACCCAGCTGATTTTGCATCACGTGGCATATGCCCTTCGTGGCTAGGAACAATGGTAGACAGGTCCGCAGTGGCTGAATCAATCAAAATGCCATTGGCCGCGACAGCAACACCTGGCACCACCAACAGATCTAAGAATGATGTCAACATTACAATGCAAGAAACATTTTGTATCGATTTTAATCGAACGATTATCGAACATCAACAAAATTGAGAAAGGTTTTGCATTCGTGCTTCGGTTTATTCGGTTAGTTCGACACAAACAAATAACGCCAGGATCAATAACTGTATCCGAACTGACGCAGGCGAGAATTTTGATGAGCAAACAACAGCAACAAATTCAATTTCCCACTGAAATACAAAAAATTGAAAACAAAAAGGACATTCCTATGAACAGCAAAATAATTCAAATGAAACCTTATCAAGATGATGAAAGAATATAAACTTAAGTATGAAAACTTGCCTTTGAACCAGAAACACCCAATAATACTGGGTAAATGTAAACTATCCAGTTTAATCATTAAAGAAGCACACGCAGCTGCACTACATGGTGGAAATTCGGTGATGCAAGCCTATATTAAAAGAACATACTACATAATTGGTATCAACAAACTAATAAGAAGATGTTGTCGTAGTTGTCCGATTTGTATTCGGTACGACAGTAGCGGTGCGAACCAAATAATGGGAGATCTACCAAAGCAAAGAACAACAATTTCTCCACCATTTCAACATGTTGGGGTCGACTATGCTGGACCAATATTAATGCGAACATCCGGCTCGAAGAACCAATGTAGAGTATTCAACCGACTTACAACCGAGAGTTTAATCTTCAAAAGAGAACGCATTTTTTATAAATCATGATATTATAAGTATGAGCGTTGATAAACGAAAGATGAAAATAGAAAAAGGTACATTCACAATAATCTTTCATTTTGATTTTCTCGAAAATGGCTACAACGATTTTGATAAAACTTTCAGGGTGCTATTTTTTTTACAACAATACATCTTTCAGTTAGAATGAATTTTTCGAAATTTGTATGTAGATTTGATGTAGATAGCCAAACCTATTCAGCTTAAAAAAATTTTCGAAAAACTTTTTGAAGTGAAACTTCTTTACGCGCATGAGGGTAAATTTCTTACGGATGAAACGGAATTAGTGACACGGAAATGTGCAATGTTTTTTGTCTAAGAATAGGTAGAGAGCGATTGAGAGTTATTGTAAATCGTCCTATACTAAGCAGTTATTCAAAGTAAGTAATATAATTGTTATCTTTTTGTTCATATACAATTTCTTATGTTAATTCGTCTTAAGGTTAGGAAATTTTAGTATTTACAAAAAACATGTGACATTTTATATTACAATTCGTCATTTAAACCGATTGAGAGAGAGTGAGAACGCGCGAACGTAGCATGAAGCACATAGCCATGGAGCGAGATTAGGGAGCATGCGAGTGAGTAAACGCAGATCTGTTTTATTTACTTACATTGTCATTAGTTTGCATACGGCGTGTAGAGTGATATGACTTAAATTTATAAATAAATAAAAAATAAAAAAAGAAGTTTCACTTCTGACATGTGTACTTTGTACTCACGCACTTTTTTAACTCAACAACAAATATGTACCGTGACACCCGTGACATAACTTTGATTTATAACGACATCTATTGTGCAGTAGAAGTAGTACAAAACTTACAAATAACACAATTGACCACACATATTAAAATAACGGGTATGTGATATGCACGTTTTTAGAATATGCATGGAGGAAAAGCAATATTTTGGGAGCATTAAAAAACAATTTTTTAAATCAAAAACTTTTAGAAAGAAATTTAAATAATGTTTATGGCAAAGTAGCTTAAAATGAAAAAAAAACAATGCGCCATCTGTTGAAGAGTAGAAGTACACAACTACGAAATGTATGATATGGGTTGAAGAAAGATAAATAATTTTTTTTCTAGTTTACTAAACTTTATTTGGTTTATTGTGGAAAATTGTATCTTATATATTTTTTAGGTTAATATTCTATCAATTAAAAAAAGATTTGCTTACATTCGTTTTCAGGTTCTGGCGTGATGGGCGCACAAGATGTAAGCTAATACAATTTAATTATTTATATAAGATAAGATATAACATAAGATAAGAAAAGATTAGGCAAGATAAGGTAATATTAAATATTTCAGACAAAAGACTATTGATAGATGAAAGAAATAAGTCGGTGACAGAAATAGAGCCCTGAGCAGACCAACATTTAATTTTCCATGGCCTAAGAAAGAAGAGATTCGAGTGCAATTTTTTTTCTTTCAAATTACCAAACATTTGGAAGGTTTAAAGGAATCAATTTCAAAATTCAAATCAAACACATGGAATGTAGAACCATTTTTGGGGGTTGCATTAAAAATGAATTATAGAGTGAGTATAGGTTTTGAATTAAAAAATATAGAGTGAGTCTAGGTTTTACTGGGAGTTCCATTACTGCGCTAGCTATAGATTAACAATAAAATACGACTATTATTACTTTTGTGTAAGAATAACTTAACTGTCACAATAATGGCTGGGTTAAAATTGATGTAAAGAAATGGATTATTTTTTACTTTTTTTATGCTTTAGAAATGGATGAGTTCTAGGCTCATTTTTCATTGTTCTGGTTAAATATTTTATTTTACACTTCAAATTTTTTGATGAAGAGCAAGTTTTTTTCTGCAATCAGAGGCTCATTACAAGTGCAGGTGTTAGTTGTTTGTAAAATAAAAATAAAAACGTTGCTAACCTTACACATGTACAAAATACAAAAACGTCTCGCCCGAATTAACCGCTTTCAGATAAACTCCAGAATTATAATAAAACACAGATAGTTCAAATTACAATGTAATTTTATGAAATTACATAAAAAAATAATTTTTTGTTTTTTTTAATTTCCTGACTTTTCCAGAGGGTTTTCCCAAAATTTTCTTTCGTTAAAATATCCTCTTGGCAATTACGAACAACTGAAAAAAAAATTTAAGCCAAATTGGCTTAGCCGTTCTCAATTGATGAATTACTATACATATACATTTTTCACACCATTTTTTATGTTATAATAAAGAGGAAGATGATTAAAAACATAAACAAAATAATCACGACAGTGAAGCAGTGTTTGGAAGTAATGATTTTAATTCCACTTTTGTTAAGTTGAAGTCCATATGTGAAGCGTTTAGATCGAAAATTCTGCTTATTCGGTTTAGAACGTCATTTATGCCATAGTTTGTTATGTGAAAGCCAACATGCAGGACTTCAGATCGACGCAGGTGGTGAGATCCTTCACGGTAGTTTTAACCAATACAGGCTAGCATTTTCGAAAAATGCTAAAACAAAAATGAAAATCTTTCGTTTGTCTGTCCCACCAAAACCTTTTGCCATACATTTTTTTAGTAAAACTATAGTATATTTTTGTCCAAACTTGAGAATAATTCCAATATTTGTGATAGAAAAACAACAGTTAAATATTCAGCTCTCAAACACAGAGAACCTTTCTTTAGTTGCGCCATACGGATGTGAAAGGCTGTGTCTACTATGTTATGTCTGTTTCCGCTTATTCTTCTTATTCACTTACTTTCAGAAAAAATACAAATTAATTATTTCAGAATAATAAGTTAAAGTCTTTGACAGTTCAATTATCCCGATAGCCAAGCAAAAATCTTATTAATTAAAAATTGACAAACACTAAGAATGAATCAAGATGTTTCAAAAAAAAAAATTAAAAATAAGAAAAGAATTTACACAGTTTGAATGATTTTTTTCTTATTTTGTCACAAAGTTAAATACAATAGAATATAATTCTATACCGAAGGCTCTCTTTTACTTTTGCTTACATTTGTATTTTTGACAATTTAAGAAACAGAAAACAACATAACCTATAGAAAAAATTAACAAACCTAAAAGCCCAAATAAAAAAATATCCACCTTTAATGAAGAAACTGTGTTTTTCTCTTTAATTCTCATCATGATGCAAGAATATGCAAAGAAGTTTTCATGCAGAAAAAAAAGTCTATTGGCGGGAAGGAATGTAGGTGAAGTATCTACCGCTGCTTCACTACCAACATACTCCTTTTTCATCGTTTTTCCTCAAAGGAAATTTTATTTAGGTGGTGAGCTTTTTCTTAATTTTTTTTTTGTTGCATGAGCCATCATTACCTATCCAACCTTGTTGTACGGTTATGGTTTCTGTGTCAGTGCTACGTTGCTCTTATTATAAGTTTTTTTTTGTCCTTATTGTAGCACTTTAAAAACTTCATTCATCCTGAGTCCTGACTCCATTTCTACAGCGGATGAGCACACAGAAACATAAAAAAGAAATTCGTTGCAGCCAAAAAAAAAAAAAAACTCACGACGACGATGACTAAGTTTTGAAGGCGTGGGGCGGCACAAAAAAAAAGGATACCCATCTCATCGTTCTAATTAAATTCGTGTTTTCTTTTCGCGAAAAAGGAGGTTTTTCACGCTTAACAATTTCTTCTTCCTACTTTGCGCACACATTACCAAGTTCACTTAACTAGGAATGCTTAAAGATAGACTCTATATAGTCCTCATTATGGTTTGACCCTCGGTATTGGTATGGATGGGATGAATAAATGAAGCCAAGGTGTTTCGCGTTGAGGTTAACTCTGTTGGGATGTTGCTTCATTATGCGCCATAAAATTAATTTTGACGAAGGGATTTTTTTCTTGAATAATTTAAAGTTACCTTTTACAGTTTATATTAAGTTTGTGGCATTTTTTAGGTTGTTTTAAATGGTCCTTTTTTGAATTTTCTTCTGTTTTAATTTATCCTGGAGTATCTTTATCGGCGTATTGTTCATTTCTACATGAATGGCTTGATTAAACTTAATTTAATCGTTTAACTTTCGGATGCTTATCTAAGGATTTGTTTCATCATGTAGACAGGCTTTAATATTGTTTTTTTCTACTTTAAGAAATGTCCTTCAAGACACATCTTTGAATACAAAATTCTTGCCCTCAAACACACACTGCACACCGAAAACCGAAATACAACAATTCCCATGATAGAATTGAGGTTGAAGTGTCAAATCACATCCTTGAATTATGTCTCACATAAACATGTTGCTATAAATTATTCAAGGACACTATCCTTCCCAAACGGCACAGCTTGAGCTCATGATTCTAATGCATCTGCCGCCAACACTGTTCTTCATCTTTCATTCCTCTCTTCCTGTCATTTGACTTGTTAAGTCACATGTAATCCCGTCAATTCATTTTGATTTGCTTAATTTAACAACACCAGGATAACAGAAGTTCATGAGTAAGTTCACGCCCGCCGCAGCATAGCCCCTAAAACCGACACCAGATGATGATGTAATGAAAGCACAAGATACTCGTAATAACAATTTGGAGTTCTTAAGGAGCAAAAAATACAAAAAAAAAAAAAGTAAGGAAGAAGGAAGAAGCCGTTGGGCGGTTTTGATTCGGGTAAATATCTTTTTATTATTTCGTGTCGTTTTCAACAGAAAATAAGATCCTTTTTATGCCTGGGAAATATTTTCTCACTTAATTTTTTTTTACGAGTAAATACTGAAAGTCGTATTAAAATAAATCGTAAGAAATTGTTATGTTAATAAAATTTTCATTCGGAAAATACAAACAGATTATTTCATCATTTTTGCAATGGAGTTTTCTAGGAAAAAAAATTTCATTCTTACGACTTCCCTTTATAGGCCCGGAGTCAGATAGGCCCATAGTTTAGGTGCGCCTGTAGGAAGAGCCTTGCAAAAACACCTGCTCTTATAGGTTCGCGAGAAGAATAGTCTTAGGGTTTAGGTGCGCCAGAAGTAAGAGGCTCTACGTTTTAAGATCAGTAAGCGTAGTACATGCAATTTCTTGAAACCGTGGTCTGTGCGTTACAGCGATGTGATTGTTCATAACATCACTGTAATTCTGGAAGTGTTGTTCTTTAAAATTGCTGTCGGACCATCGATTTTATGCAGCTAATCCATCTATTCTTATTCCAGAATTGAGCGATGTCTTCTTTTCTTGAAGTAAATCTCGAGTATAGAGTACAAATAACACTGGGCCAAGAACACTTCCTTGTGGTATATCAGTATTTATTTCCTTCAATCCTGAATATGGCGTAAATGTAACTGGGAAAAGTCTATTTTTCAGGTAGGATTCTAGAATATGATAAATTTGTTTTGAAAAAACCTGTCTTAACTTAAATCTTAAGCCGGTCTTGCAAACCCTTATCGAAAGGTTGGAAAATATTAAGAAAAACGCTTTAGCATATCTTACGATATTGGTCTTCTTTTCATTAGGAACCCCAATAACTTCGGCTACTTTCAATTGACGTAGATGCAAGGTTTAACGGAGAATTAATCAGATGATGAATTTGAAGAATTGCTTTTCTCGGTAACTCTATAAGAATGTGGGCGTTTAACAAATCATGACTGGGAACTTTTTTTTGAAAGTTCTTTATCGCCTTTATCGACACACAAAAAAACACTTAAATGGAAGTTCTTATTCTTAATTCCTGGCCAGAGCACTAGAGAACACTTATCTTAGTTAACAGCCATACTGGGGGAACGAAGTCGTAAATTACGAATCGTAATCCAGAAACATTTTTGCACTTGATGCTGCCGATATAAATAAATAAATTGCACGACTGGATCGCACGTACTTGCTCATATGTGTGGTAATGTAGAATAATATTAAAGAAAAATTATTTAAGCATTTATTCGATTTTTGTGACTTGATTTTTCGAATAAAGTACGTTAAATTGTATTGGGTGAAATAATTTAAACGCCATTTTTTTACGAAATGTTAGAAAGTGTGATTTTTTTTTCAAAATCTTTAGAGCCGTTCTTAAATAAAACGGTTTTTTAACAACTTTAAAAAAAAATAAAAAAAAAACTCAAGAATACAAACTTAAGCACAAAAATAACATACATTTAAAAACAAAATTTAAAAAACATTCACTTACCCGTTTTCAAAATATTGATTTTTCAAAAAAAAAAAAAAAAAAAAAAAAAAAAATTATTGAAATTACAAAAAAAAAAAATTAATGCAAAATTACTCACGCTACCTACATCTTCTTGAATATTAATTTTGATTGTAATCGGATCACCGGTTTTCGAAAAAGTCGAAGAAAAAAAACTTGGTCCTATGGGAGGTACCGTTTTTAGCCCACCATATTAAATTTTTTTTCACCAAAATAAAATGCATATCGACAGTAGCACACTGATTTTTTTTTTAATTCTTAGAGCCGTTTTCGAGAAAAATAAGCTTTTACATGGTTATATGACAGGTACCGTTAATTTTTGAGCTAAAAAAAAATTCAAAAAATTCCTCTGTAGAATGTCAAAATAACCTTAAGTTCAAAATTTGAAAACGATTGGCGCAACCGTTTAGGCTGCAGTCCAAAATACATCCGTACAGACAGTCAGACAGACAGACAGACAGACGGACAGAATTTTGCCAGTAACTCAAATATGTTTCTCTATCATCGTAATGTCATGTTTGATTGTTATCTCAAAATTTTTAATCTGCACGAATGCATAACTTGCATTATAGTACCTATAAACGCAAGTAAAAATATACCGACGCACTAAAGAACACGTAAAAGCGAAACTTTCAGGGGGTGTGGTAAGGCGGCAGCAAGGTAAGTAGGGCTTAACAGCGGAATTAAGGGGCATTCGGATCGCAACTAAGCGGATTCCAAGGAGGGGCGGGAACATAGCCCTGCAACGTCACAAGCAGGTCCTCCTTCCCTTTTTTTTAAGCGTTACCACCTGAGGTACATCAGGGATTCGTGGTTTGTTTTTTTGGTTTATTGGCATGTTTTCATGAAGTGAGGTCTCATCCTATTCTGTTCAGCCCTAAATTCTCAAATCCCGTCACCTATTACATGATTTCAGTTCTGAAAATAAGACATTTCGTTGTTGGATGTTTTCGGAGTTCTATTGAATATCATCAGGTTCATTTAACAACTCCTCACCATCAAAGGATCGAAAGTTTTCTCGACGTGTAATATCTTTTGTTCGTATTCTTACCAATGCCATGTTTCTCATGGAGATCCATTAAAAAAAAGCCAAATCAGAGCTAGAAATGTCTAAGGATTTTAGCGGACACAGCATTTACGGATCAAAGAAACGTGGTGATTAGGTGATGAAAAAGTTAATAAAACCAAACAAAAGTAGTTTTAAAAGCCGCGATCTCAAGAAATTTCCTGAATCACTTTGATGACTTATACCAGTTCGGATTTTTACAAGTTTGAGATTATTTTTAAGACAACAAAAAAAAAACAGTTTTCTGGCAAAACGGAGATCTCAGAGACACTTTAACTAGCTTTATTATGATACATTTTTCAATATTGGCAGAGCTTCATGGCAGTATTTGTGGAATAAAAGAATACTTAACAACACAACAAAGATTCAGGTCATCGCTAAAAGATCCGCATCACTTAACTTTTATTAAATTATAAAATGTCAATCGCACCCCAAGCCAAGCTAAAAAACCCACATTACTTACACAACAAACACATAAAACCCACAAAAAGGACAACAAACACAACGCGTGCATCCTTTTCAATTTCATTCATGCCCCCTACCCCTTTTAGTTTCTAATTTGCATAGATAAGCAGACGCTTACCGCTGGAACAACATTTATTTTTTGTATTCTCTCCAAGGAGTCGTCACTTTTCATTCAACCCCACACCCCGCATTGTTCGTTAAGTCCTGTTTACACACATAGCGACATTGTTTACCAGCGCCTTTCTTAGGTCCTTAGGTTCAATTTATGATAACTTTCCATCGCGCAATTTTGCATTGCTGCAAAAAGTTTCTCACACCAAAACCCTACCCCCGAGCCTTTTGGAACAGAAAAACTATTGTGTACAAAACTTCCTTAAAATTTCATTTAAAGTTAGTTCGTGTAAGTCCTTCTACTTCCTTAGAATGGGCGGAAAGTTCTTTAAGGAAAGGTGAACCTAGGTACCTGGAAGTAACCATGTTGGTTTTTTTTCTATAGTGTGCTTATGGAGCTTGGCACCTTTTAGCCTATTTCTTGGGAAAATATTTACCGCTGCAGTGGGAAAATAAATATGAAAGTATTTTGAAATAGAGCAACCCCTTCAGATACTATTATACCCGAACTATCTGTCTTATAGTGAGCCACTTCGACAATGCTTATAGTAGGGTTGCTGTGCTATCTTGTGAGAGAAACTTTGCAAGGCTCTTTGGAGTTGATGTTTATGTTATTGCAAGTCTGAGTGGTTTCGAAAAAGGTAATGTTTTTTGCGTCCGAAATGAATAACTCTTATAGTTCGTAGTTTATTTTTTTAGAAGATATTTTTTCTAATATTGACAAGAATATTTTTCTGTTTTAATTTATTTTATATATATTTTAAGAAAATTCTAAGTAAGAACCCAGAAACTTACTAAATTGTTAGTAATGTTTCATAAAGTCTTTTTTTTTTAATTTTATTCATAAGTTAACCAAAATTGTCTCTTAAAAAGGATTAATACACTCCATGTCGTAAGAATATATTTTGAATCAATTATTTTTATCCCTCCTCAAAATAGTCTGGTCTTCCCTATTCAGGGAAGAGAATACGTGACAAATGCAATGAAGCAATTTCAATGAAAGAAAGAAAAACCTAGTTTGAAACGGTTCCAATGCTGTTGCTGTAAGCTCTTGAAAATGGCAGAATTGCTTGCTTCCAAATGTGTAGGATTTAGCGCCGTCCTGGTGTAATCACATGTTATATAGGTTCACATGGTACAGTTTAAAGCATAAGAAATTGGTTATCATCGTTCTGTCGCCTTTGCTTTTGACGGTGATCACATCACCAATGAAACGTTTTCGAAATGTAAAGACTAATGAAGCCGGCCCAAAACATCAAAAGATAACTTTTCAGGATGCTGTCATCCCATATATGGAAATTTTCTTTGTTAATACACCCAAGGTGATTTTTCGGCCTAAATTCGGGTTCTCTTCCAAACGCTCCGAATTCCAGTCAACGAACAAATGGCGTTGTCTATAGTCAATTTTGAGTTCCTGAATCAGTTGGATACAATACGAGTGTAGGTCCACGTCCAGACACAAAACTCGCCAAATTGAAGTCCTTTCACTCCGGCAGAATTACAAATTGAGGTTATAAGTCACTAGGCTTTGGTTTCTTAAGGAGCTGTCGCGCCAAATAATTTAATAAATTTAAAGTTATTAGTTAGTTTTTGGAGTAAAGGACACAAAACCCTTTTATTGAATTTAATTCAACAAAAACTCCACAAAAAAACAACAACAAACAACTAGCAATAGTTTTTGTTGTTGCAATATATTTTGTTATTAGTTAGTTTAATTTAAAGTATGTTCTCTCTCTTGTCTTAGGTGGTGCTACAGTCTGGAGTGGACCTGGGCCTCAACCAACAAGCTTCTTCAGCCAGCTCGGTCCCTAGCTAGCTGTCTCCAGTTTCGCACGTGGAGTCGGTTGAGGTCCTCTTCCACTTGTGTGCGCCACCTGAGTCTCAGTCTTCCTGTACTGCGCCGTCCCTCTGGGTTGGATTTGAAGATTTTCCGGGCCGGAGCATTGATGTCCATCCGCTTTATATGACGCAGCCATCTGAGACGTAGAAATTTTACTCTTTTGGCTAGTTCTGTGTCGCTGTACAGCCGGTAAAGTTCTTCATGGTATCTTCTTCTCCACTCTTCGTTTATGCATACGGGACCAAAAATCACCCGGATAATCAATCTCTCGAAACAGCCTAAAGTGTCCTCATCCGCTTTTGACAGCGTCCATGCGTCTGCACCATAGAGCAGGACTGGGATGATGAGGGTCTTTTAAAAGAGACAGTTTAGTTGCCCGAGAGAGGGCTTTGCTACTCAATTGCCTTGTAAGCCCGAAGAGCAGCGATTGGCAAAAGTTATTCTTCGTTTCATTTCAGCGCTGGTGTTGTTGTCTGAGTTAATAGCGGAGCCCAGGTAGACAAAGTCCCTAACTACCTCCAAGTTATAGCTGTCTATGGTGATGTTTTGTCCAAGACGTCGATAATGGGTGTCTCTTCTTGATGACAGCATTTACTTAATTTTCCCTCATTGACTGCTAAACCCATCTTTGCCGCTTCCGTCTCAATACTCACAAAAGCGCTACTGACATCACGCTGCGTTCTTCCGAATATGTCAATATCGTCGGCGTATGCGAGTAATTGGACGGACTTTTGAAAGATCGTGCCTCTGGTGTTGATGTGAGAGTTCTGCACTATTCTTTCAAGTATGATGTTGAAAAATTCGCCTTGTCGAAATCCTTAAAGTATGTTACTTGATTTTTTTTTTTAAACAAAATTACATTCTTTCATTTTTCTTCATCATCAGTCTTGTCCTTAAAAATTATATTCATTGAATTTTTTTTAATTTTTTTTCATCTTCTTAATAAACCCATAAAAGCGTCTGATTCGGTTTTGTTTTTAGTTTGCCAATGTTGCAGGGTTGGATTAGATACACATTGCGCTACCAGTTCGGGTTGAATTGATGAACTTCAACTAATAAGTTTCTTCGACAAATTTGAACCTTACTAGCTGCCCACTATTTTTCTTAATATTTTTCACTTGCGTGCGCCACCTTACTGTCGGTGTTCCTTCACTGTGGTGTCCTTTTGGCGTGCCCAAGTTGTGCATCCGTTCGATATTACTAAGCTATCTGATACGATAACATTATTGTTTTTGTTGGGTATTTCGTCGCCTGGGCTGTACAGTATTCTTATCTTGAAAGCGTCTTTCACTCTGGAGTGAATACAAAAAATTGGCAAATATAAATAAATCAATGTTACGCAGCACTCACACGTTCTAGTTATTTGAAACTTAGTTAGGACCAAGGACACGTTTAAATTTGGACCAAAAATATTGTGAATCATTCCAAGATGTCAAATGAAATGGTGAAACTATATTCATCAACTTTCTTCTTTGACGCCCCATACCATGTAAATTACAATTCTAGGTCCAAGGATTCTTGAGGCCGGCCGGCGACGCAACATTTTAACCTTGAACTTGGATTCGTGTTCCCCCGATGTATAGATCCATCAAAGCATATAAAAGCTTCATCATCCGTTATAATCAATGTCCCAGACATTCGATAATTCCCACAAGAACAGTGTGGAAGGGGTTTGTTTATATTGAAACTCTCTCAGTGTATTGGGTTTTTCTTTTAAAAAACTGCGACGCTTCATTACTTTAGTCAAGGACCATAAATTTTTGATGGTGGCTTGTAATTGATTTTCAGTAATTGATGATGGGATTTAGAAATAGCTGGCCTTTAGTCTAGAAGATAAATATAAAATTAAGAGCTGTTGTTGTTTTTTACTTGCGATTACAGGTACTATAAGGGAAGTTATGGATTCGTGCAAAAAAGCAAATTCCAACAATCAAACATGACATTAAGATGATAGAGAAATCAAAACTGGGTCCGGAAATTCCGTCCGTCTGTCTGTCTTTCTGTCTTTTCGCACCTCTACAGCCCAAACGGATGGGCCGATTTGTTTCAAGTTTGGTATTTGGTATTTAATTGGTAGTATCTCGAGGTGTTTTTTGCATTAGGTCGAAAAATAACGTCACCTGCCATACAATCTTTAACAAAAAGTTTGATTTTCTCGAAAACGGCTCTATCGATTTTGATAAAACTTTCAGATTGCTATTTTTTGGCAACATCTTTCAGTTGAAATGAATTTTTGGAAATTTGCTCTATAAGGGTACCTCTCATAGAACCACTTTTTCAAATGCGGTTTTATAGTAAATTATTATCCCTATTTCAATAAAATTTTGCATAAAGGAAGTCATTTATAATTCAATTGATACTGCATTTCATAATTTTCAAAAACTTTTTTTCAATTCTTTTAAATTTTCTAAAAAAAATTGATTTTCGAAATATTTTGAAAACGAGGTGATTGAATTTTTTTTAAATAATTTTTCCAGATGAAAACTACAGATTTTCTTATAATGACATACTAAAAAAATTTAAAATGTCCTAAAGTTTTTTTTAAAAAATAACTGGTCGAACGATTTTCAATAATTTTTTCCTCAATAGACATTTAGTTTTCAAATTTTATTGCATACTTAGTTTTTCCGAGAAAACACTTAAACTTATTAATAAAATTAAAGAATTTTCGAAAAGAATTTAATTTGTTTAATTTAATAACAAGTGATTTTTTTGAGGTTAGGATTTTGATGCATTAGTATTTGACAGATCACACGGGATTTCAGACATGGTGTCAAAGAGAAAGATGCTCAGTATGCTTTGACATTTCATCATGAATAGACTTACTAACGAGCAACGCTTGCAAATCATTGAAATTTATTACCAAAATCAGTGTTCGGTTCGGTGGGCAGAAAATCCGCTTTTTTATCGACAAATTTTGTTCAGCGATGAGGATCATTTCTGGTTGAATGGCTACGTAAATAAGCAAAATTGCCGCATTTGGAGTGAAGAGCAACCAGAAGAACTTCCCATGCATCCCGAAAAATGCACTGTTGTTGTAATCGCATTAATTGTTTGCTCACTTGGTCGATTATGTAGACCATAAATCGGACGTAAAGCGCGAAACACATTTCGAACCGAACACTGATTTTGGTAATAAAATTCAATGATTTGCAAGCGTTGCTCGTTAGTAAGTCTATTCATGATGAAATGTCAAAGCATACTGAGCATCTTTCTCTTTGACACCATGTCTGAAATCCCGCGTGATCTGTCAAATACTAATGCATGAAAATCCTAACCTCAAAAAAATCACCCGTTATATACATATATTATGCTGCCACTAAGCAATTCTCTAGCACAAGAACAAGTTCGTGTGACCCAGTCGTGCATTTTATTTTTTCATAGCGTTTAAATTTCTCGGCTGAAAACTATTTTACATACTTTTTTTCAAACAATCAAAACTCAGAAAATTCAAATATTACTTTTAAGTTTTCTTACTATTTTAAAAAAAATTATGCTTCACTGTGACCGCACGTATGATCCAGTTATGCAATTAATTTTTTTTATTTCACAGCCAAAAATTAGATATTTTTTAAAGATAAAAAGTTGCATTTCTCCTAAATCATTGTTTGGGAATGTTTCGTTGTCAATTTTTTAAGCGACACGTTTTTTTTTCTTCGACTTTCTCGAAAACTGGTGATCGGATTACTATCAAAATTGATATTAAAGAAAATGTAAGTAGCCTAAGTATTTTCGCATTAATTTTTTTCGAAAACCTTTTTTTGTGTTGTTAATAATTTTTTTTTTTTTTTAAAAACGGCTCTCACGATTTTGAAAAAAAATGCATACTTTCTTACATAAAATAGCGTTTAAATTATTTCACCCAATACAATTTAACATACTTTATTCGAACAATCAAAAGTCACAAAAATCGAATAAATGCTTTGATGTTCACTTTAATTTTATTCCAAAATGTGACCGCACATAAGAGCAAGTACGTGCGATACAGTCGTGAAATTTATTTTACCACCAAAATGTAATTCACACCTTCAGTTCATAGAATTGTTAAAATTCTAAAACTAAATAAAAATCCAAATCTTTGCCAGTTCCCAATGCATGAATTTACAATAGTCCAGCTGTCTAAATTCATATGCAGAACAGTGTTTGTCAAACCAGCCTGACAAAAGAGGGAAATTTTCTTCATTTACCAACTACGCAATGTGCCAACAGTATTAACGTAACCTCTCTCCAAGATCATGAAAAAACTAATAAATAATGTGTTGAAGTGCTATGTCAAAGCGTAGGGGTTCGATTCCCCTTAAGATCTACCTTTTTTTCTTGGTACTGCCTCTTGAGGAAATGACAAATCCTCAATTCTGAAATAGGATCCTTTTAGTTTAGTTTAGTTATAATAAAAACTCTCCAAATCTAAATTTAAGAAACAATGTAAAGAAAAAAATGTTCCACATACGCCACCGTGCCCTAAGAAATATGTGCTTTTCTTTTTTCTTATAAGACTTTATGGAAATGTATTTTGTACATTTTCTCATTTCTTATTATTGTAATAATATCAATAAGCCTTTAATTTCAATTGCCTTTGAAAAAATACAAAAAATATTTTGATAAAACATCAAACTTTTTCAAGAACGAGGGCAACAAAAAAGAAATTATTATTATAATCCCAGCAACAACAAGTTTCGGTCCGAGCCTCATCCGGCAAGTTCGTCTATATATCCGGATCGCTGGCTGGAACCATCCAGTTTCGACCCCTAAAGCTTTGGGCGTCCTGTTCTACGCCATATTCTGAACGCAGATAAAAAAGAGCTACTGATTTGCCACAGTCACGAATGGCTTTCTCCAACGCCAGAAAAGGAAAGCCAAACAATATCCCCTTGACAGAGTCCATTAAAGATGTTGATAGATCTGGACACCAATCCGACTGCAACATACCTTCTAATATTTGTCATGGTAGGCCTGCATAGTCGTGTTAATTTATTTTTGATGCCAAATTCTCTCATGGCCTTATAAACTTTTAACCTATCTGTACCAGCTTCCTGCTACAATAGTAATGAGGTTAGAAATTGAAAAAAAACGGTGATCGCTGGATAGGAAGAAATTAACTGGTTCAATAGACGCAAGATGCCCCATCCTTACTGCATTGGATTATTTTTTATAGGAAAAAATTAAAGAAATTCTTTATTCCACCGAAATCCCAAATATAAATTGTTGCGAACAATGTTTCCTTGAATCGACTTCAAAAGCGAGCCCACCACCGGATTTTTATCAATAATATCAAAAGCGCTGTTTGCGTTAGCATATGGATGAAAAGTAATCCAAAGTCAGCGTTTTCTTAAATCAAATTGTTGATATCACATTGTATTAATTTTTTCCCCTCAATTCAGAAGTTACGTACGTATTTTATTTCATTTAATGATTCCATCCAAAAAACACATTTTTTAAATTCGAATGAATTTTCGGGTTTCACATAACAAATTATATCAGTTTTACTTGTCAGGCTTATATTGAAAATACAACTAGAGTTTCGCGACTAAAAAATTAAATTAAAAAAACAAATTTTCCAGACTTCAAAATACATTTACTTTCTCCAGAATCCAGAGCTATTAATTGAATTTCAAGAACTACATACATATATTTATTCTTACAAGCACACAAGCAAAAAATAAAAAAACCAAACGTTATTAAGACCCATTGCCTTCGAGGCTTCTTCATTATCTTGTATCTGGTAACCCTACATGAAACCCGCTTCTGGCTATGAAGTGTTAGTTTGATGGCTGTTTAAACAACTTGTTTAGTGGTAACACCAAAATAGCATATAAATTTCATCTACAAGCTCCCTTGTCAGCACTTCATTTTCCCTAAGATTTTCGTTAGTTGTCCCCGCACTGTACTACTCCTTCATAATAAGAAAGTGCTGTAAGAGCGATTCTATAAGCATAACCTTCATAAGCTTTCTGGAAATGAAATCTCCATAAATGTACAGAATGTTTATACATCCCCCAATACTCCCAAACAAACATCCTTGAACACACAACACACAAATCGTGAATTGTTAATTGTTTTAGTGAGGCGACAAGCAACACAATGTAGCAGCTTCCATAGACTGTTGCGGCGCGGTTAGCCAGTCCTGCCATTAACAAAACCCAGCTGCAGTACATCATAATAATGTTAAAAGCACTAAATTTACAAACACATTCACCACGGGAAAGGATTAAACTTTACATGCTACATATACTACATGCTGCACAGGCGAGAAGGATATATTTGTATTATTGTGCATAATAGATTAGTTGCAGCAACATCATGCTTATGGTGTGAAAAGTTTTCCATTTAACATTCTTGTATATGGAATAACATTATTCATGATTAATTACAAACCTTCTAACCATGGTTTTGGCCATTCTGTGTAAAGCCGTCTATGTTCATCTCCGCCGGCTGCGCACCAATGGTTCATGGTTTAGTTCTTAGGGATGAGCCCGAATTTATTGAGTAAGCAGCGGCAGTGAGGAGATGCTTGATGGTTGCACATATTTGGATTATCAACGACACAGGATTCGATTTATATTGCGTCGGGAGGCAGAGTGGGAATGTGTGTTGATTGTGAGGGTTATGTTTTCAGTAAGGATTACTAGCTGCAGGATCACATGCATGATTTATGCATAGAAGTTTATTCAAAAGGTGTTTAATTCACTCGCTTGAACGTAACTCATGCGGAAATTTGCTGACTTAATGGAATGTTGGTTTCCTTTTCATAAATTTGATTTTAGATCTTAATTGCTTTGAGTTTTAAGATTTTTTTTTAAAATCAATCATGAGAAGGAAATCTATTAGTTCATTTCTCAAGGTAGGAGTTAAAACTGGGTGAAAGTGAATAAGCAATTACATTGAAAATAAAGGGCATGGACTTAATTCTTTAAAGAGTTTCGGAATGATGGCTTAGCAATGGGCGGAATGGATTGAACATTTTAAGCAGCCTTGGCCTAAATAGGGAGTGCACCTTGAGAAACAGATAACTACTGCAAGAGGCTCGGAAAGGACATGCATACATTTTTTAGTAAGACTGCATTGAACAGACCTCTTTTTGCATTTTATCAAAAACCATGAATATGGATATGAAAATGAGAAAAAAGAGAATTGTTTACAATCATGCAAGAAGTAGCCAGGATCAGGAATTTACAGACATATAGATTTTTTTATTTTTCTTGGATCAGGGATATTGCAACAACTCAAAACTGGAGGAGGTCCATCAGATTTCCTTTTGTGTCAAAAAACTTAAAAAAGAATTTTGGATCAGATAACAGTTTATTTTCAATTGACTAAGATACTGGATCTAAGGGTGGCGAGCTGAAACTTTGGAAGTCTGAACAGTGGAAGCTGTGAATTGATAGAAATGATGAAGAGGAGGCGTAAGATATCCAAGAAACAAAATGTCGAAATACTGGAAATAGATCTTGTTTTTTAGATGTTAAGTAGTCGTGCAAGATGTTCTACCGTTCGGAGAAAAACTATAAAAAATGTAAGTCGTTATCATTCTAGTGTAGACATTTCTTTGGTAAATTCTTGGCTATTTTCCATTATATTTTAACTATTTGTCTCTAAAGCAAATTGTTTTTTTTAAATGCAATTGGATGAGGAACAACAGAAGTTAGAAGAAGTAGATCAAGAATCAAATTATTATTTTCCCACTATTAAACCCACGGAAGACACGACGCTATGCGACTTCTAGGAGTTTGAAAAAAATTGTTCGCCGGAGGTATTTTTTTACGTTGTAAGAAAGAAGCAGAAAAGAAGCGAGCCCAAATTCAAGCAGAAAGAACAAAGAGTAACAAGTTCTGCTGCACGACAATTAAATATGTATATATGAAATTCTTTCACGAAAATTCATAGATTCGTTAATTCCAATACTCAAGATCGACTTTCTGTAGTTGACGACAAAATTCACAGACCGCAACAGTTTATTTTAAGATGTTTTTAAACGAACAGTTTTTAAGGCCTTCCTTTCTAAAACCTGCACCTAACAATGAAGAGCTTTCGGAAAAAAAAAATTTGGAGCGAAAAACCTCAAATTGGGAAAATGACTGGGCCATAACAGAATTTTTTAAATGTATGGACCAAAATTAGAAAATCTGCTGAGATTTACAATTTATGTTGGTTAATTTCGAAAATGGCATTCGCTAAGGCAATTTGGCCTCTTAATCTACTTGAGGATTATTATTCTCAGGTAAGATCAAAATGAAAATCAAAAGAAAAGTGGGATATCCCCTAGGAGTCACCGAGAAGTTGCAAATCAAAATTGGTGTGCCTCAGGGACGCGTTTTTATTCCCTGTTTTTTGCTATAGTCTTTGGCTTTATGTTAGAAGGTCAGTTGACGGACCCCAAATCAATTATTCCGTTTTGACAAAAGGAGCCATCATAAGTAAAGATCTTATATATTTCAATAAACACTTGAATTATTTATTTACTTATTTAACATCTATCTTTTTTTATGTATACAGAACTATTCCGGAAACTTATTCAGGTGGAAAAGTTCTTCCGAAGTGTAAAAAGTGTATCTATCTTGGATATCAATATCGAGGGATATTGAGATGATCCCATCAAGCATCGCGTAAGTGTAAGCGCTTATACACATGTTAACAATATTGGACCCTGTGCCAGATATATAGAAATAAAAGGACCGTAGTTGAATCATCATCATCATCTTTGATAAAATATAGCATAACTAACTTAGCTGGTACTGCAATGTAGTAGTCCTGAGATTCCCGTTCAAAAGGTAATAGCATGTCACACTCTTAACCAATACCGGGAAAAAGGCAGGCGTAAGAACTCTTGGCTTAAACTGGGAGGCCTGCCGATTTTAGATCCACCCCACCTATAACGCACGTAGTGTCTTAAGGTAAAGCCTTAGGTTAAACAAAAAACAGGATATGGTGATCTATGTATGTACATATGTATGTATATAGAAATTCGCTCACTAATGGAAATAATCAAAATCAGTTTTCATTTTTAAGAAGTATAGCTTAATACACTTATAACTTTGTAATCGACAATACACAATGAAAGAATCGAGTAGAACCTACTCACTTGTGAACTCACGTAAGAATTTCGAGAATTTAAATCAAAATTGATTTCGCTGATTGACTACCAAGTTTCAGTTTTGTCATGTTTGGTAATATATGTTGAAATGGGCAAATACCGAAAACGATACCCTAAACTGACCAGCTCAATCTAAACAGACAGAACGAGAATGATGGATATCCATCGATACCTGAGAACTACAGAACACGTACTACGAAAAACCAGAGAAGGAAAGAAGCGGCGTCGGTCGTAGCGTCCACATTCTAACACACCACAAATATCCACTTTCGGATGTTAAAAAGAATATATCGCACTTTAAGTTAACCGAACTTTAAGAAATTCTAGATAAACAATCTTTTATAAATAATAAATAAAAACATATTTGGATATTCTTTGTTTCTATGAATGCGTTATCATTTTTGTAAGCAAATCAAAGGGCAAAAAGGAGATGAAAATGTTCCAAATTTGATGGAAGCTTAGGGCTTTTAAAGATAATAGAGTTATCTTAATCAGAGCAAAAGATAAGATCGACATACCTAACCATTTTACTTAAAAAATGTTGCTCGAGTTTGGTCCTTCCTATTACTAACTTGTTTCACCTGTCCCTGTCCATCGGATGTTTCCCCGATTTATGAAAACATCCACTATCACACCAATCCATAAAAAAGGCTCCAAAAACCAAGTTTTTAAACCAGCCCATCTTTCTCTTTATTCTCAAACTCTTCGAAAGCATTCTGTATGAATCACTCTCTTTCCAATGCAAATCTCTGATATCCTCAAATCAACACGGTTTTTTGTAAGGGAAGATCTACCACAAGAAATCTTGTGAGTTCGTTACATCTTAACTCTCTGCCATGGAAAAAGGTTATGACGTAGACGTCATCACTACAGATTTCAGCAAGGCTTTTGGCAAAATCTCTCGCAGTTTAATTCTTTTTAAGCTTTCTTTTCTCGGTTTCAGTCCTAACCTTCTTAAATGGATATTCTCGTATCTTGACAATCGCCAATACAGAGTCCGTTTTCGTTCTGCTATTTCAGTTCCTTTTGTGGCCACCGCTGGGGTACCCCAAGGTAGCCATCTTGGACCTCTCTTGTTTATCCTTGTCATTAATGATGTTGAAAAGATAATTCAATCATCTTCTATCTCCCTTTATGCTGATGATGCTCAAATTTTCTAAATCTCCTCTGGTCGCGATTCTCTCCTGCTTCAAAGTGACCTCAATTCATTTGCCAATTGGTGCAGTAAGAATTTTTTCGAACTTAACATTGCCAAATGCGAGCTAATTCCGTTTTTTTCGAAAAAGTAAAGGGCCTCCTCTCAGATCTTATTATCTTCAGAATATTTCTATTAACCGCGTATAGGTTATTCGCGATTTAGGCGTCCTCTGTGACTGCGAATTAAATTTTCCCTCTCATATCGACAATGCTATATCAAGAGCTAACTTCACCCTTGGTGTTATCAAAAGGTGGTCCAAAGAGTTTCGGAACCCATTTGTAACCAAATCCCTTTATATTTCCTATGTTAGTCCTCTCCTCGAGTATGCATCGCAAGTATGGGCACCCTATCAAGCGGTTCATATCTCTAGAATTGAAAGCGTTTAACGCCGCTTTCTGCTCTTTGCTCTCATCTCTGCCACCCTACCTTGACCGACTCAAAATTATAAATCTACACACCCTTGAAGTCCGTAGGAATGTGTTTGACATCGTTTTCATTCATCGGATTCTTACAGGTGCCACTGACTGTTCCTCACTTTTTGATCTCATCTTGTCAACACTAACGCACGCAACTAAAGATCATCACGTCTTTTGTACCTTCCTCCCCATCCCACTTCCTATGGTCTCAATGAACCTTTAACCTGCATGTTAAGTAAAATCAATTCGATCACTCCTCTATTCGATTTTAACCTTCCAAGTCCTGAAAGCCCACCTCTTACATCATCTTTCCTCCCTATAAGTTTATTTAGTTTGATTAGTTTTTAAGGTTAGTTAAGTTTAAGTTAAGCTTGTATTAAGCTTATAAATGGGGCGTTAGCCCCACCAAAATTATATTAAAAATTGAGTACTCTATTTAAAAAATATGAAAACCTGGAAAGCAGCCGTGTTGGGGAATTTCAAATTCGGAATGACGTTCGCAAGAAAGAATACTCTTCATCGTACATGCATTTATATGGTTCGAATTTATTGGGAAGATTAAATCACCCAGAACTACATAGCTATAACCAAATAAACATTAAGAAGTCAAGTCTTAATACAAATTCAATATTTTTGTTTTCGCGATTGATAACCTTTATTTTGAAGACTATTTACTCTTTGATTACTTTTCAGAATACTCAGTAAAATGTAATTAAAATTTTTAATTACTATGCCTTATTTAAGTTGATTTTTTTCACAAAATTAGTATCCTATCATAAAAAAAACATATATTAAATATTTATTCAATTAAAATGTAAGCCCAAAAGCATCAAGGCGTAATGTCATTAATCAATTATAAAATATACAAAAAAAAAGTTTTTAATGAATTTCTGTTAAATAAATTTGCATTTAATATTATTTTTGTACAGATTTAATATAATTTCTGTGAATTATCTCCACATGTAACCATGTGGACGCTCCTATAGAATCATATTAAAAATTAAAGTTAAAGGTCCTCTCTTTCAATAAAACTACAACAGTAAAGAAGGTTAAATTGTTTCTCCATATATTCCCCTAGGAGAGGACGAGTCAGTGTAGAACAATATTTACGAATGTCCGCAAAAAAAAAGCAATTCAAGTAAACCTATCTTAAACTACTGACTTTAAAGGGAACTCACGTGGACATGACGACGTGAATTCCATTACCGGTCCACCATGCTCGTATTCTTTCTAACAACACCACAAAGTGTTCATTTTACACAAGGAATTATGTAATTCAAAAAATGGAAAAAAAATAATAAATTGAAAAAATAGTACCGAAAGCCCGAAGGATTTGGCAAAAATGCTGAAAATTTAGCAGCCACACCACACCGGGCATAAAGTCAACTCTTGGTTTTCCTGTGCGGCTTAGCAAGAGTTGTGTGTTCACTTCAAGGTGCATTTCACACCAATCGCATGTGCTACAGCACAGCCTGATCCCAGCCGTACAGGAGCAGGATACGCTGGGAAAATGTGCCACTGGGCTACTAGGTATACCGCAACACAGAAAGTTAGGTTATCATTTTATGAAAGGAAGCCGAAGTACGTGCTTCTAGAATATAATGCTGAATAAACCGCTTCCGCTTCTTTAATTTTCTGCCGCTTTCCTTCATTGCCTGAGCTTAAATTCATTTCGTTGTGCCGTTTTTTTTTTTGTCAGGACTTTTTCCTAATGTAGACCGCACTGTCTATGTGGTGGAGGAGCAGGTATAAAGTGAGTTGGCAATAATAAGATTTGTTTGTAGGAGTTGATATTCTTTTTTTTTTGTATCATTTGATTAGAGACGCGTTGCAGTAATTTAACTAATCTAGTACTTTCGGGTGTAACTGAGAGGAAAAAGGAGGAAAAAGTGAATTAAAGCACTCACATAGGCTTTTGTAATTACTGTGGCTACGATTCGTGGTAGTATTGTGTGGGTGGGGATTGTCATTTGAAAGAAATTTAAGAATTTAATGTTGGAACTTGAAAGAATCATTTTGAGTGTTTTCACTAAAAAAAGGTAAAAACAATTTTTATCCAAAGTTCAAAATACCCTAACCGGCGTTGAGATAATATTAATATTTTGAAGAAACTAGCGTTTTTCTTGACATTTTACGAAACAACTTGTACTGACCTTAAAACTTGGGGTTTTCAAATATGTAATTACATATTTAGAAAAAGTTAGTATAATTATTTTTTGTTCCACAATATGACGGTTTATAAGAGTTAATACCGGTGATTTAGTCGTGCAATTTATTTTTGACTAGGTTATAACAAACAAACAACATGGTTTGTTTGTTATAACGGGTGATTTTTTAAGAGCTTGAGAACTTTTTTTTTTAAAAAAACGCATAAAATTTGCAAAATCTCATCGATTCTTTAGATTGGTCCATGACATTTACTTTTTGAAGATAATTTCATTTAAATGTTGACCGCGGCTGCGTCTTAGGAGGTCCATTCGGAAAGTCCAATTTTGGGCAACTTTTTCCAGCATTTCGGCCGGAATAGCCCGAATTTCTTCGGAAATGTTGTCTTCCAAAGCTGGAATAGTTGCTGGCTTATTTCTGTAGACTTTAGACTTGACGTAGCCCCACAAAAAATAATCTAAAGGCGTCAAATCGCATGATCTTGGTGGCCAACTTACCGGTCCATTTCTTGAGATGAATTGTTCTCCGAAGTTTTCCCTCAAAATGGCCATAGAATCGCGAGCTGTGTGGCATGTAGCGCCATCTTGTTGAAACCACATGTCAACCAAGTTCAGTTCTTCCATTTTTGGCAACAAAAAGTTTGTTAGCATCGAACGATAGCGATCGCCATTCACCGTAACGTTGCGTCCAACAGCATCTTTGAAAAAATACGGTCCAATGATTCCACCAGCGTACAAACCACACCAAACAGTGCATTTTTCGGGATGCATGGGCAGTTCTTGAACGGCTTCTGGTTGCTCTTCACTCCAAATGCGGCAATTTTGCTTATTTACGTAGCCATTCAACCAGAAATGAGCCTCATCGCTGAACAAAATTTGTCGATATAAAAACGGATTTTCTGCCAACTTTTCTAGGGCCCATTCACTGAAAATTCGACGTTGTGGCAGATCGTTCGGCTTCAGTTCTTGCACGAGCTGTATTTTATACGGTTTTACACCAAGATCTTTGCGTAAAATCTTCCATGTGGTCGAATAACACAAACCCAATTGCTGCGAACGGCGACGAATCGACATTTCACGGTCTTCAGCAAAACTCTCAGAAACAGACGCAATATTCTCTTCTGTACGCACTGTACGCATTCGTGTGGTTGGTTTAATGTCCAATAAAGTAAACTGAGTGCGAAACTTGGTCACAATCGCATTAATTGTTTGCTCACTTGGTCGATTATGTAGACCATAAATCGGACGTAAAGCGCGAAACACATTTCGAACCGAACACTGATTTTGGTAATAAAATTCAATGATTTGCAAGCGTTGCTCGTTAGTAAGTCTATTCATGATGAAATGTCAAAGCATACTGAGCATCTTTCTCTTTGACACCATGTCTGAAATCCCGCGTGATCTGTCAAATACTAATGCATGAAAATCCTAACCTCAAAAAAATCACCCGTTAGTTGTATGCCTTTAATCAACCGTTAACGATATTCTGAGTACCTTTTCCACGTTTTTTAGCATTGACTATTTTGAGCACAAACATTTTTTATGAATTCTGGTCTTTGGTTTTTTACTTATATCTCGAAAACTAAGCGTCGTAGAGGCCTCAAAGTTGAACACGTTTTTACCGATATCTTTTTCAATACTGCATCTACTGATTTTTTTTTGCCCCAATGGAGCATTGATTTATACTTCTGAAAGTAACACTCTTAACTAGGTTTAAGTTCATTTAAAATTATGATATTTAGCTAATGCTGCGTTCGCATATGCAATACAAGCAATGCAGGTGGTAAAAGCTATACGGAGCATACTTCGTGTGTACGAAGGAATTTTCTCAATTCTTTTCGAAATCCGACTGGCACAAGGTCCATGGCGATAAATATAGGTAGATAGTTTGAGTCAGATCTTAAGGATCATAATAGGTTTTTTCTTATAGAATTAAGTTTTCAGTTTTTTTGATATGAACGTTGATGAGCTACCAACTAAGATCAAATTGTCTCAATTTTCCTCACATCAACTCACACGCTCTAGCTTTAGCCATGTTATGTCCAGCTTGCCTTCTTCCTTCATACATTAAGCCCAATTTCTAATATTTTAAGCAAAATCTTTTTCTTTTTAGTTTTTGAAAAGCTTGACCAAAAGTCGTTCATTATTTTTAAAAGGAAAATCTTGTTTTATTGAAATTTAGTTTGCATTCATATATGGTACGAATTGAAATAAGCACATAGAGAAGATGTCGCAGAAATACCTTCAGCAATACTCTTACCTGGAATTTATTATTGATGAAGGAACAGACCAGTTCAATTTAATCAAATCTTAGCCTTTACAATGAAAGCTAAATCCTATTTGGAATAAAATGAGAATGATGAGTGGGCAGCTCCTGAAGTGGAAAAAAGGCAAAGCTATCTACGAATCAGTGGAGATGTTAAGGTCATTATCAGTCCACCACCGGAAATAGATCAGCATTTACTTCCGTACCCTAAGCGGATATTTGGGAAATAGGTAAAAGTCCATTATTTTATTTAACACAACATGTCAGATACTTATCTGCATTGTGAACTTTATAAAGTTTCATGACATTAAGTAGTTGTTAAAACCTCATCAAGATGGTTTAAATTGTGCGTCGTTCTGTTCGTGATATGTTAAAGACAAATATTCAATTTTGTTCCTATCATTTATAGAATTTTTTTTTATTTGTAAAGAGCCTTTCAATAAAGACATTGTCAAAGTACTAAATTAAATAATTTTTTAAAATTACATTTCCATTAATTAATTAACTAAGTTAGATGAAAACATCTTGTCTCTTTTTCTATTTTGAAGTCCACAAACAAGGAACATTTGTAATATTTATTTCCAAAACTTAGTCTATAACGGTAACTTTAATAACGTGTCCGCCAAATAACTTCTTTTTTTTTTGAAATGCTTCATCAACATCGAGTGTAGCTTTCGGCTGTGTGGCACGTAGCGCCGTCCTGTTGAAACCAAATGTTGCCAATATCTTCCTTTTCAATTTTTGTGAACAAAAATTCGTTCAACATGGCCCGATAACGATCGCCATTGACTGTAACGGCCACTTCCTGCTCATTTTCGAAAAAATGGCCCAATTATGCCTCTGGACCAAAATCCGCACCAAACAGTGACTCGTTTTGGGTGTATCGGCTTTTCAATGTATGCGTCCGGGTTTTCTGTGCCCCAAATGCGACAATTTTGCTTGTTTACATACCCGCCAAAATCAAAATGAGCTTTATCTGAAAAGATGATTTTTTTGGTAAAATCGGCATCTGCTCTAAGTCGATCTCAGGCAGTAATGTTGGAATACTTCCCAGCGTATACACAACCATATTCGTTTAGCGGAAGGATAAAACCAATTATCTGTCAGATCAGACATGAGCTAAGTATTACCATTCACGAAATAAGCACTAGTTAAAAAAAAAACGTTATATGGCGGACCCTTTACAATTTAGAATAAATTGTGACTAGTGATCAAATTTAGAGAATTGGCGTTCAATAGTCCATTGCAAAGAAACCAACAACTCATTTTATTTAAATAAAAAATAAAAAAATATTTATTTGTGGAAAAAAGAAGTGTTTTTTTTTTATTTTTTTATTTTTTAATAAATGTCGAATAAAATAAATTTCCACCAAGTGGTTTCAACTTCATCTATCCAAAATTTTCAATTCCATGGCGTTGTCAAGAATTAGGAACCGTTTAGATCACAATTTGATGAATTTTCTAACGGAATCTTCATCTATAAGTAATATATGCAAACATAAAATTCAAATTCAGTTAATTAATAATTTAGTTAAATTTTGGAAATATTCATTTGTTTACATATTTCTTGTTTAAAGTAGACTAACAAAGCATTATGGCAAGATTCGTATTCTTACTTGCGATTATAGGTAATAGTTATAATGCAAGTTATTCATTCGTGCAAAAAAAAAAAATTGAGATAATCAAACATGACATTACGATGATAGAGAAACAAATTTGAGTTACTTGCAAAATTCTGTCCGTCTGTCTGTCTGTCTGTACGGAACGGATGTATTTTGGACTTTAGCCTAAGCGGTTGAGCCAATCGTTTTCAAATTTAAAACTTCAGGTTATTTTAAAATTCTACAGAGGAGTTTTTTTCATTTTTTTTTAACTCCAAAAATAGCAGAACCTGTCATATAACCGTAAACGGCTCCAAGAGTTTTTACGAAAGAAAAATCAGTGTACTTCTGTAGGTAAGAAATATATTTTGGTGAACAAAAAAAAATTAATGGTGGGCTAAAAACGGTACCTCCTATAGGACCGGTATTTTTTTCTTCGACTTTCTCGAAAATTAGTGATCCGATTACTACCAAAATTGATATTCAAGAAGATGGTGGGTAGCCTAAGTAATTTCGCATTAATTTTTTTCGATTTTTTTTTTATTTTTAATATTTTTTTTTTTGTTTTTTGAAAAATCAATATTTTGAAAGCGGGTAGATAATTTTTTTTTTAATTTGTAAGTTTTAAATGTATGTTATTTTTGTGCTGAAGTTTGTATTCTTGAATTATTTTTTTTAATTTAAAAAAAAAAAAGTTGTTAAAAAATCGTTTATTAATCAACAACAACCAACCAACAACAACGATTTTGAAAAAAAATCAAACTTTTTACATTTCTTAAAGAAATAAAATGCCGTTTAAATTATTTCACTCAATACTTTATTCGAACAGTCAAAAGTCACAAAAATCAAATAAATGCTTTGATGTTGACTTTCATTTTTTACTTGCAAGTTATAGATTCGTGCAAAAAGAATCTAACAATCAAACGTGATATCACGATGATACAGAAATCGAAAAAAGTGGGTCCGCAAATTCCGTCCGTCTGTCTGTCTGGCTGTTCGCGCCTCTATAGCCTAAACGGATGGGAAGATTTGCTTCAAACTTGGTATTTAGTATTTATTTGGTAGTATATCGGAGGGTGTTTTTCACTTTTGCTCTAGGTCGAAAAATAACGGTACCTGTCATACAATCTTTAACAAAAAGTTTGATTTTCTCGAAAACGATTTTGATAAAACTTTCAGGGAGCTACTTTTCTTAAAACAATACATCTTTGAGTTAGAATATTTTTTTTTGAAATTTGTTCTATAACGGTACCTCCATAGAACCGGTTTTTTCTAATTCGGTTTTATCGTAAACCATTATTCAGATTTCAATAAAAATTTGCACACAGGAAGTCATTTATAATTAAATAATATTGCATTTAAAAAATTTCAAACTTTTTTTTTTTATTTTTAAAATTTGCTAAAAAAATGGGTTTTTGAAATATTTTGAAACGGGTTGATTGAATTTTTTTTAAATAATTTTTCTATTTGAAAACTACAGACATACTTACAAAAATTTTAAATATTTTTTCGAAGTTGTTTAAAAAAAAAACAACTTTTTTAAAAAACTGATCGAACGATTTTCATTATTTTTTTTCTTCGATAGACATTTAGTTTTCAAATTTTATTGCATACTTAGTTTTTTCGAGAAAACTCTTAAACTAATTAAAAAAAATGAAAGATTTTTTTGAGTTTTATTTTAATTTTTGTTTTTTTTTCAAAAACGGTTTGTTAGAAAAATTTAAAAATTTTGTTTTCTGATAATAACTACCAGCAAGATGTTGGCATACTCGAAAAAAAATTGGAATATGTTTTCGAAAAGTTTAAAAAACAAAAACCGTTTTTTGAAAAAAGTATTCAAACAATTTAAAAAAAAAAATGTTTCCTTAAAATTCAAAACTGTAAAAGAAATTAAATGACTTACTTAATTTTTTCCAAAAAAGGTTTTAAGTAGTGATTTTTAAGTGATTCACAAAATTTCAAATGATTTTTTATCTCCTTTTTTTAAAAAAAAATCTCACGCCCCAAAGTCCACTGTCGCACATTAGAACAAGTACGTGCGATACAGTCGTGCAATTTATTTATTTTTTATTTATTTTTTTCTCTTCATTTTGTACTCATTTGGGACATTTTTGTTACTTTAAATAAATGTCTTTCTATCCTATTAAAAGATACAAAGATTCCCTACTTTTTCAAACTAAGAAAACTTTGAGTAAATGAACTTCTCAATTTACAAAACAAAAAACACTCATACGACACACAATTTTTTTAAATATAATTTACAAGAACCCTAGCGGTCTGTGGCCTTAACATCAAATAAAAAAAAAAAACAATTGTTTAAAGATTTTAAAAAACGGTTTCTGTTATACAATCTTAAAAGAAAAGCTTATTTTTCTCGAAAACGGTTTTAATGATGTTGAAGTACATTTTTAGAAATATGTTGGTAGGTAGGTTCATCCATTTTATCTTATACAGGTTAAAAAAAAAACAACGGAATTTTCACAAAACTTTCTCGTCAACGGTTCATTGGATTTCTATAAAATTTTATATTTGAAGCAAGCAAACAACGGGCAACCAAATCTTTCTACTAATTACTGGAATAAAATAATTTCTAAAAAAACTTTTCAAAAGTCTTTCAACTAAGAATATTCTTTTATTTTACGGTCAGTAACGAACTCTAAAAATCTGATTAGCAAATCAATCATGCAAGCGGCAGTGGTGCAGTTGATAAGATGTTTGCTGGTTAAGCGAGATATCCTAAGTTCGACTCTCAGTTTGGGAAGCAATTTTTCTAACTCCTAGTGCATGCTAGAACCGTCCGTGAGTTTTAAGTGAGAAAATCGTCACTTAATTCTCGATCTACTCTTTAATTCTTCCAACTAGTGTTGTGCAACATCCGGTTGCATTCTTAAAAGGCATTGAGCCCTCAGACACATAATTAAAATATTATATTGAAATCTTAAAAAAACATTTTATTCAAAATCGATTTTATCAAAATCGGTACAACAATTTCGTAAATACTCTTTAAGACGTGTGATAAGATACTTAGTTTTAACTGGAAACAGTTTGGAACTATACAACTGAAATCTTAAAACAGTTGATAAGTGACTTTGGTAATTATACACTTTCGCGGTCACTTGATTTTTTTGCTATAAAAAATTAAAAACTGCACCGATTTTCATGATTCTTTTTTTTTGGAATGTCCATTTTAACGCCGGATTGAGAGCATACGTTAAAAATATTATTTGATCCATTTTTTTCGCAAATCAAGTTTTACTCTCTCAGTTAAAGGAATTTGTGAAAAGTTAAACCTACTAGGTATTTATCAAGCAATTAGACGTAACGTCCTGGATTTTTTTTACCACAAGGCTTTGATTTAAGAACAAATTAAATGTTTTTTTTGTAAATACTTGCTTAAATAAAACAAACAAATTTTGAAGTGTATCATAAAATCCTTTTAAACTTTTATTTCCCATAACTTTTATATCTGAAATAATCAGCAAAATTGATTCCATCTGGCAATACTGAAAAAACGATACAAATTAAATTATGAGATTTCTATTGGTTTTCGAATTGCAGCTTTGTCCTTCATCGAAACAATAAAATGTCAACAAAAGCCCTTTTCCTCATCTCGTATCCCATTGAAATCGAATGTATTCAACTATCTGCCTCTGCTACTGCCTCTGCATCTATATACCATGCAAAATCCTAAAGTCAACACAAATGACAATATACACTTTGTGCACATATTAAAAACTTATAAGCCCTACCGTCTAACATCTTAAAACAATACAACATCAAGTTTACTCCGAAGGACTATTTTACAAATGGGTTTTCACCCCCCATTCCCCTCCCATCACTTCTAGTGAACCAAAAAAAAAATCTCAATTTAATTGCATGCATTTCTGTATTGTTTTGTGTGTAGAAGGTTTCAGCCTTGAGCTAGGGAACGCAATCATTTCCTCAATTTGATGTCAATTGTTGAACAACACATTCTGTCATCGTCGTAGTCGTCATTGTTGGCATCATCGTCATCATCACGATGATGGCGTTCATAAAGCAACGATAGATTCCAATATTCGCCAAAACGGAAACTTTTAGTTGGAACGTTGATTTCTGAAGCATAAAAGTGGTAGGATATCCTTCAAAAATACAAAAAAAAAAACTTCGACTACGCTAACAGGTTGTACAAACTTTAGGTACAAGTTGCAGGGACAATAGTTTATTGAAACTTTAGAATTTACAGGCTGTTTCGAAGGCCATGAATAGAAAGCAATAAGAATTTCATGGTATAGGATCATTTGAAGTGTTTTTTTTTAAAGAAATATACTTAACGAGTATTTTATTTAACAATTGGAAATAATATTTCGGAAGTTCGGCTAATTAGTCGCATATGCTTAGACTGCACTATAGAAGTTTTTGGCTGCCCTTATAATGTTTATAAACGCAGAAAAGGTTATAGTCCGGGAGCCATAAGCTATAGTTTAACAATTTTTTAGTCGGGAGGAAATAACTAAAACAAAAAAATTATATTCTTCGTGCCAACGGAACCGCAGCTGACGTTCACGAGGTTTTATAATACTATTCCCTAATGCTATTCACCAATTATCGTTTGAGAGGAACTTGGTCAAGGAAATCTGTCGCTGGCTCCCGGACTATTAGGAAAATTATGGATCATTAAAAACGAGTGACCGATATTTGTTTAAAAAATCTGCATTGTAAAATGGGTATTTCGCCAAGGCATTCCACATTCGCGTGGTACGGCTAAAGAAAGAATCCCTGCAAAGAAAGCGGGGTCATTCAAGATCATATTTTTAAAAAAATACTTCACCTTTCTAAAGTAACATTTTTAAGCTATGATCTTAAAAACTGTTGTGCTAACAGTAAAAACCTAAAAATGCCATGGATCAAGAACTACTTTCAAAACATACTGTGCACACAAATAAAGGCGAGAGAATACGCATACATATTTTCCTTCTGCATGTTCTCGGCATTTTATCTTCAATTACTTCCAACTAGGAGAGCGACGTAACAAAAACTCAGTTAGTAGTCTAATAACACTTGTTTTTCACTAAAAAAAAAGAAACCGGATGATACGTAAAATAGGTCAGTCGTCAGCTTTTTCTAGACACATCCTGCGCCTATACTAAGGAATACTTCGAACCACAAGGATCCTCCTATGAACTGTGAAAATATAGTTCACAATTCTTCCTCCATGTAAATGGTGCGTCCTTTCTGTATGCAAGTGCATGCGCTTCATAAATTTTTTGTTGTGTTGCTTTCCTGAAACTGATGTTGTCGGAGCACTTGTCGCTTCATCCTGTTCAAACTGCTGGCGTCTATGGCTTCCATGTATAAACTTTATCCTGCCAGTGTTTTTTTTTGCCTGCTACTTTGTTTGCGCTTCAATGTTCGCCCTCAAAGGAAAAAGTATATTTTAGCAGGCATATAGTACTTCAAAAGAATGAAACGCGTTACGTTATTCGGTAGCCCTAGGCTAGACGTCATTCACTTTTGAAAGCTCCTTGTTGTCCTTCCTACGATTTGTGCTGCAGGAACACCATGTTTCTATTTCACCTTTCAGCACAACAATGGGATGTATTTTTTCTTCGAATTGTTGGGACTTTTGGTTCGGCCTTCACACATCATTTACAATAATAGCTAAGGGGGGGTAGAATGGTATCGATTTTTTTTTTATTTTTTTAAAACTGAGATACATTGAAATATTATGTTGTTCTCGTAATTGAGATTTTTTGATACTTTGTGTCAATGGTCAACCATCGTTTAACCACTTGTATGTTTGTTAACCTTTAAGAGAACCTAGGTACTTAATAAATTCAAAACAAATATACCGAATATAAAAGACTTCATAACACAAAATCCTCGTTTTGAACAGATCATTATACTTTAGGTTGCATTTGTCAAAAAGAAACAAATACAATATTTGAGAGGAAAAAGTTATAAAAAAAAAACATTATCTTTATTATTCAACCTTCTCGGTTAGATTCTCTTCTGTCTTCTGCGACTGAAAGATAAAACGATCTATGTCGTTCCCCGTTCCTCGTTCCATTCCACATTTGGTGATGTTGATGTAGTTTAAACAGCTCAGCACCGAGTGCCAATTGCCAACGCCAAGCCCAATATCCAAGAGTGATAAGAGCTTTAAGCTTTTGGGCACATCCTCCCTTTCAGCTAAGAAAGAATTCTAAATTCAAATTCTAAAGTAAAACACAAGTACATAGGGCCTGCATATGCTCGAAGTCTTATTCCAACAGTCAGGGTAGTGGTGAAGATGTGCACTTCTTTAATTTCTTTTGATCAAAAGTAGCAGCAGATATTATACTATGTTATATATGTTATCCGGCTGCAATGCAGCGCTTCAACTTCTTCTGGAGCATAGGGCAGCAACAAGATCCTTCCATCTGTCCCGATTCGCCGCGACTGACCTTAGCTGTGACCACGATTGAAAACCTTGAGATCGAGCTTCCCCCAAAACAGATGACCACCAAGTTGTTTTCGGTCTTCCAACGCGTCTATTACCCTAAGGATTCCATTCGAAGGATTGCTTCGCTATGTTGTCGTTAGGTTTTTTTTCAATTTTGTCTGTCCGGTCCTATTTCACAGTTCAGCGTTCGATAAAGTTTGCGGCCACCGGATATTCAGAATGTACCGCAGACAACGATTAACGAAGGCTTGCAGCCTGCTCGAGATGATTGCAGAGCATTTCCATGTTTCTGAAGCATATAACAGCACAGATTTTACGTTGAATTCGAAGAGTCTCAACTTGGTGCGTAGCGATATTTTGCTGGAGTTCCACACAGGAGAAAGGATTCCAAATGAACTACGGGCTTTGTTTACTCTATTGTTTACATCCAAGTCCGTTCCGCCATCGAGTGCTATGAAACTGCCCAGGTAGTTAAACTGCGTGACCTCCTCGATGGGTCCCTGCCTTAGAGTAACTTGTTGTGTGCTTTGGCCCGTAGTCATTATTTTGGTCTTATTTGCGTTGATCCTTAAGCCAGCCACCTCCCCATTTAGCTGCAGCGAATGACATATTTGATTTAGGCCAGCCGTGTTGTTCGCCATGAGACATATATCGTCAGCATAGTCTATGCGGCTGAGTTTGTCAAACAGACTCCATTGGATACCATGCCTCTCAGTTTCACCCACCGTGGCAGTCATCACATCGTCAATTGCCAGTAAAAACAGAATTGGTGACAGGACATCTCCTTGTCTCACTCCTTGGCGCACATCAAAGGAATCGGAGAGCTGTCCATTGTGCAAAACGAAACACCTTGCGTTGTTGTAAGATTCTTTAATAATGGCGACAATTTTCTCAGGGATACCTCTCGCAATAAGCGATCTCCATATGCATACACGATTAACCCTGTCGAATGCCTTCTCAAAATCCACAAACATGAGGTACAGCGGTGATTGATACTCAGACGACTGTTCGAGTATGATTCGCAAGGTGTTGATGTGGTCGACACAAGACCGACAACTACGAAATCCCGCCTGGTGCCTCTTGAGGGTAGATTCGATCCTGGATTTTATCCTTTCGAGAACAATGGTTGCCATTAATTTCGGAAAAACGGACAATATGGTGATACCACGCCAGTTATTACAGTTTTTGAGGTTCCCTTTCTTTGGTAACTTCACAATAACTCCATCCTTCCAGTCCTGTGGGTAAGTTTTGCTTTCCCAAACAGCCTGCACTAAATTTAGCAAAATATGGGAAACTGCTTCAGAGTCTGTTTTCAGGAACTCCGCAGGAATACCGTCAAGTCCAGCTGCCTTGTTTTTCTTTAGGAGATGGATCGCGTTTTTAATCTCTGTACCCGTTGGGGGACTGGTATCAATGCCCCTAGAAGATCTGCGCATGTTGTTCAATTGTGGATTCAATTCTGCATTTTGGTCACTATTTAGCAGTGCACAAAAGTGCTCATTCCATCTTTGTAGCTGATCTTCTATCGTCACTAAAAGGTTGCCATTCAAATCTAACACTGGATGGTTAGTGTTAGTGCTACTACGCTGGCCAACAATGTCCTTAGTGATTTTATACAGTTCTCTTGCGTCCCCTCTTCCTGCAGCCTGTTCCGCATTTTCCGCACGTTTGTCCAATCTTGCCCTCTTATCACGTCTCACACACTGCTGCACTGTCTTATGAGATGCTTTATACTCGTTCCGTAGAAGCAATGTTCGCTGAGCATCATTTTCAGAATTGATCCTAACTTTGAGTGATCTGCGATATGTGATTTTGTCCCAGGTGTCTTGAGATATCCAGGAATCTCTTGCTCTTGATTGTCTTGGTACAGTTTTAATTCCGGCTACCATGAAAGCGCTCTTAATTTGACCCCACATGGCATCTATCGATAACCCGGCTTTCTGAAAGTTTGACGTTTTGACACCGAGTGTGGTGGTGAAATTACGACGTACACTAGGGTCATTAAGAGCACTTGTGTTGAATCTTGGTCTCCTTGCTATACCTTCTGAGCGGCGCTGGGCAACAGCTGTTCGTAAACGAAGCAAACCCAAGAGTAAATGATGATCACTACCTGCGTCAGCCTTTCTTTCGTTTCGAACATCGCACAGTGACTTCCTCCATTTCTGTTGTATGATGAAGTGATCGCTTTGATTTTTAGTTCGACCATCAGGAGATTCCCACGTGATTTTATGACAGGTCTTGTGCGGAAATAAAGAACCCCCAATTACAAGTTGCCGACTGTTGCAGAAGTCGACAAGCATATCACCATTTTCGTTTCGTTGACCTAAGCTGTGCTTCCCCATAACGCGTTCAAGACCCAGGTTATCCGATCCGATTTTGGCATTGAAGTCCCCAATGATGATAATTATATCGCCCGCTGGAACACCGTTGTACACTGAATTCAGGTGAGTATAGAAAGAGGTCTTTTCGTCCGCTGATGCATCATTCGTTGGAGCGTAGCATTGAATTATGGTGACTTTTCGGATCTTAGAGCTAAACCTCGCCGTCATAATCCTCGCCGAAACCGGTTTCCACGAAATAAGACTCTTGATAGATTCCTTAGTTAGCATAATGCCTACACCGTTGAGTCTTGGACCTCTGCCTGCCTCCTCTTCGCCAGAATACAACATTCTCGTAAGTCCCGATTCTGCAGTATATTCAGCTCTTCCTCTCCATTTGGTTTCGCTCACTCCCAGAATGCTGATGTTATGCCGCAAATCTTCGTTCGTGTTTTGTAGCCAAAAGTCCGTTTTGTTGAATCTGAAGGTTTCTGTTGCTGATTCGTTATTTGTGACGTCCCGATCGTCATTTTTACATGAAATTTGCCGCACCCCCAAATCCGATGTGCGGTTTACTACAGCCGGGGCCGTAGAAGGATTCACCAAAGTATGGTTACCCCTTGGGAAATCATTTCCATTCGTTATCATCTTTCATGCAAAAATATATTTTCGTCCCGCCGCTTAGTGTTTTCCTGGATAAGGTTAATAACACGCTCAAGCCAGGAGTTCAACAGGCACCACCAGCCCTTTGGATGGTCGAACACATACATAAAACAAGGCCGCCCACTGTGGGAAAACAGACGCCTTTTGTAGCCGCCCACTATGGGTACAGACGCTACTTGCTGCTACCGTTGGCCAACTTTAAATAGGCTCATCCGCCACCAGACTAACATGCCGTTGACCGCAATCTACAGTTCTTCCGCCTTTAGGGAGATTTTCTTCAACCCAAGGACAAGTCCGTGCCCTAACCAGCAAAGCTGGGTTGGCTGCTTATTCCGGTAGCTGTTCGGTCCCCTTGTGCGTAAGCGTTACCCGCTCTCTACCGCGAGGAGGTGCACATAGGGATTTTCCTTCCATTGAGCCTAGAGCCACCGAAGTGGCGTTACCTAGAGCCCTCCAGTACTTTTAGAGAGCTACTATGTAGCCAAACATTTTCGGATTTTCTTAAAATGTTAAAAAAATCAGATTTCAATTGAGAAATTTAAAACCAAAATTTCTTTCATTATATGAATTGTAATAATTACTAACCTAGCTTTATTTCTGTTTGTATCAAATGTACACTTATTCCAACAACTTCGACGGAAATATTTTTTCAAGCCCACATGAAGAAAGAAATAAGAATTTTTTCGCCAGCAGAAAAATTACATTCTCTATAAAACACGAACCAAATGTCGGTTCATAAATCTACCTAAGACTGGGCAAAGAATTATTTTCTTCAAAGCGAAACCCAATATCTAGCCTGTTATTTTTTTTCAAGACTTTTCGTTTTTTTCTGGGAAAAAAACGAAGAAAATTCTTTCACGTTGAAAATCTATGTTCCTTTCCATTAAAATCGAACCTCTTCTCTCTGGCCCATCAAATTATTCGGCGAAATGGATAAATTCAAGGAAAATCCGGAGCCCAGTAGGAATAAGGAGGAAGCTACATTTGCAATTATCCATACTGATGTATAGCTAAAGGTAAAATTTAATCCGATCCAACTGCGCTGTACAAAGTACAAGGGGTATGAATTTTCAAATTACCTCCGTTCCTTTCTTGGATTTCCTGTGAATCCTTTCAAGAGAATTGAAATAGATTAATCCTTTTTATTTTGGGGCAGAAAGTGGGCGGCGGCTATCTTGCGGAATCACTCCACAATCAGTAGCAAACCAAAAGTGGTTATCCATTGCCGCAGCCATCAGAGTGAAGAACAATAACGCTTGCCGCCGAAACATGCCACCACATCGCCATCACCCGAAATACCCAGACCAGAATGTGCCACAACAAAACACCGCACACGAGGACAAAAAAAAAAAAAAAAACTGGCCACAGAACATTCGAACATGCTACAACCTCCTTTCTATACAATAAATGGATGCGGTGATGGAAAAGCCAGAAAGGACTTTGGAAATTTATGCTTAATGTCCATTTTGCAGGAAGCAGATGGAAAAAGAAACGGGAGGAAAATAAATCCACGAGGCAAAAGTGGAGTAAGCTATCGCTGGCTTGAGATCTGAAGAAGTCACGCGAATCCTGTTTTATGGAAATCCGCGTGCCCACTGTTTTGACTGTATATACCTACTTATTTTTTCGTCCGGTATGCTTTACACTTAACGGGCTATGAAGAGCTGGCTTTCGCCGAAACACCCTTTTTGAATAAATATATGTATGGTGCTCTTACCACTTTGCTTGCCACGTAATCTAGCAGATTAAACGAAACAAACCCTGCGTAGAACCCGCACATCGGGGATTACCACACCATCACGGATTAGTGTGGTGTAATTCGGATATCCTTTATCGAAACAATTTCAGGTGAAATGAACCACATAAATCGATGGCGGTTTCCAAAAAGCTTGTTATCAAATCAATGGCCAAGAGGTGGGGAGGTTGATGTTAATGCATCAACCAAAAGTTTGGCCAGTTTTATAGTATGGAGTGGCTATGGTGAAGCATTCAGAGACAAATGGTGTCGGTATTGGGTGTTGTTATGTGCAATATGTGGTTCACATAATGTCCGTTATCACGCAATAATAGTTTTCACTGTGTTTGGTAATATGAATTACCGCTCTTGTTATCGATGGAGAGAAGGACATTTTGTCAAAACTTTGATTTCCAAATACAGAACTGTGTGAAGCCACTTAATGTAATGTAGTTTTGGGATAGAGAATTACCAGTCATTAGTGTCGCAAGCAAGTAATTTGAGGTTAATTAATTGATCGCGATTACAATTGTACACACTTCATTACTGTTAATATAAAAAGGTGAAAGTACATTCCTAACTAAATACACTTCTAAAGTTCTAATGGAACACGAAATCCACTAAAGGAATTGTTATAAATTCAATTCTTAAGCAATAGAGGGAGCTGTGGAAGAATTTCGATGCCGTGCTTAGATGTGCTAAATTAGGCACCTTGGTGGTGTAACCTTTAACTTGGAGAATAAGTAAACCACCTTAATGAATCCAATTTGTTTTCTTAATTGATATTTCGGATAAAAAAATACTAAAGTAGCTCTGCGGGAGCTACGTTAGAATGCTTTAAATGAAATTAGGGATTCTGTAGGTAAGAGATTAAAATTTATTCGATGTTTGTTTTTCTGGGTTTTAATTGTATTTTCTTTAGCTAAATGAATTGTTATGGAACCACAGAAATAATGAAATTTTTTTCAATTTGTTTTAAGTATACATTTTTGAAGCATTGCAATTATCCTAAAAAGTTGATAAAAAAAATAAAATAACGCCTCAATGACTTAATGGATTTGGATGAAATTCCGTAGTTAGCTGGATTGAAAAATAGACTACTTTTTATTAAAAAAAAAACACATGGTTCCTGTGGGAAAGGCTTATATGCGAAGTTAATAATTGTTTATAAAATTACTAATGATAAATTATACCTCAAAATACATTTAAAAGAGTCTACCAGCTTTCTTTAAGGAATAAAAGCTTTTCATTAATTTTTAATGAATTCAAATTTAATTTTCAAACACCCTTCTTAGGAATGCCGAAGGAAGCATACCACAATAAACCATAAAACCGCTTGAATGTGCAAAATCGAAATAGCCGTTTTGAAGATCATAAGCGCCAAAAACATGACGATTTATATTTTCAGTAGATATTTGTTTTTCACCCTTACTATTATGTATTTTAATAACCTATCTACATTCCAAAGCATTATTAATTGGCATAATTTTCACACAAACGTCGGTAGGGTTACCAACTGTTTATTACGACTTCATGAACAGAAATATGTAGACCGTAAGCTAAATATAAACAAAAATTAAATTAAATAGAGGTAACTATTTGGAATTTTAAAATCAAAATTACAATTAAATATTGAACCGAACTCCATCAAAAACTTACTCATATAGTAATACTTCCTTAAAAAAATAGCCAACAAATATTGTGTACCTACGTGTATTTTAGTCGTTTTTCAACAAAAAAAAAATCAAGAGATGTAAGTGGAAAAACAAGTAGCGATAATACCTTTTTTCCTTAAACTTACAATAGATGCTACCAAAAGCTCTAAGAAAGCTTCAATTCTAAAAGCTCCATAGCAAAACCCAAAAAAAAGGTATTACAATTTCCATCAACGACGAATGGTTATTCTGAATAAGTGTTTATTTTTTTAATTAAACACAATAAGCGAGAGATAAATTGGGGATCACGATCAGTCTCCTCACAACCGGGGTACAGACCGGTTTTGGTGAAATTTAAGTGGGCTTATGGAATATTACAAAAACAATTTCAGTGTAACACAGTCGTTCTATTTTTAACTTCAGTCGTAATTTCTTAAGTTTAGTGCGAAGCAAGCCCCAGAAGTTACCAGTGTCTTTGGAAGCTCTCTTTCATAAGGCCTGTACTGAAAATATAAACTGAACAGTGTATAATAGGTGTCACAATGACAACAATAATGTCAGTAAGGAAAGATTCAAATATTTATATTATAATCATCACCATCAGTAAAACAACCAGCATCCCTCAAAAAGTTTTCCATACATCCCGTTCACTGGCCGACGGCAATCAGATTTGCACCCTAAGTCTTTCAACGTAAGCAAGGTCTGTAAAGCAGCCTTTTATCATAAAAAGAGCAAACAAAATAGGTACTTTCCGATCTGGTTCTTCTTATCTCGTTATGGGCTAGGTGCCTAGTTCACCGATTTTTACTGAGCTTTATTTTTTTACCTTAGTTTTTTTATGATTATAACTGGATTTTTGTAGCCGCCAGCGTATTTTTTTCGTCCAAAGTAATATCGGGTGTTAATTTGGACCAACGATTATTAAAGGGTTGAACTTTCAAAGTCATGATTCAATTTCTTGATTTTTGGATCAGCACTTCTCGCAGGCGCATCTATCCTGAAATTGTTTTCCTTCATTAATATAAAGTTGTAGTGCCCCGTGGCTTAGTGGTCAATGTGTCGGACTGCTAAGCGAATGAACCTGGGTTCGAATCCAGCTCATAGCCATCTTCTCTTCCGGAGTAATGCCTCTTGCGGTCCATTCCGTTCTTACAGATTAACAACACACACACAGGAATGGTTGAGAGTATAAGTCACTTGGCCTTGGCTCCTTAAGGAGCTGTCTCTCCAATAAATTTATTTATCTATAATGTAAAGTTCGAAGTCTTGTGACACAGCTCGATCTGTATGAAAGAATCTCGAACAACTTGTTGACTTCAACCGAAAATGTCGATGTGGTCTTCTTAAGCTAGGGTCTTGCAAGATTTTTTTTTTTTTTGAAGAAATTAACTCTTGTTGACGTGCCAGAGTCACTGATTACTTTCCCCAACTCCAGCGGAACAAATATAACAAAATCGTGGTGGGTAGACTA
This sequence comes from Platycheirus rosarum, assembly GCA_963971375.1. Classification (NCBI taxonomy): domain Eukaryota; kingdom Metazoa; phylum Arthropoda; class Insecta; order Diptera; family Syrphidae; genus Platycheirus; species Platycheirus rosarum. The sequence goes on from OZ020508.1 coordinate 142,693,167, forward strand.
TTACATTGGGTTTCCAGAGTATTTTTTTCTAAATGGTAGTACTTTCGTAGTTGGCCATGTGGAGGAATCCTCGGATTATCTTGCTTTTTGTTTGATCACTCTTTTGTACACTTTCTGCCATGGGAAACTTATTTATTTCAGTTACGGAAACTTTACTCTCATACTTTATACCCCGCCTTAAAGAGCCTTTCTTCAACTTAAGGGACATTGTTCGATCACAGAAGATGCCATCGTTTTTCCGCCAAAAAAACGTTTAGACAATTCATCTTCTTCTGATTCGTAGAATTTTTTTTATTTTTGTCAATTCTATTTAATATTATCCATGTACGCATTTATTTATAGGTATTTTCATGCACGAGAATTTTTTTGATTATACATATGTATATAAACAGTGCTTCCTGTGCAAAGCCTAGGCGGTTCGCTAGTATAATAAGTAAATCCCAGATGAAACTTATTTTTAGTCATTCATCAGTTGTTGTCGCCATTGAAACAGTTATGCAAGCTTTTAAGCTTAGCTATTTGTAGGCATAGAAAATGGCTCTTAGTTCATATGAACTCAAAATAAAAGACCTTCATTAATCCCCTAATCTCTCCACTTAAATAAATATGCCCTGAGTGTTATATTGGCATAAACAAACACACAGCTCCAACATAAATGCAGAATATTAATAACATAAGTCCTTGCCTAAGCATCCCACAAACCACGTCCTGAGCATAATATCGTGTTTCAATAATTAAGCCTCTGCTTGTCCAAGGACATCGATTGCAAACACTAATTAAGCGTCCTCCGCTTTGGCTTTGGACATAGTAAACAACATCCTCTCTTGAAAATACCTTCCTTCAGCCGCCCAGCGTTTCTTCCCATCATCCTATCATACACCATAGCTCCATGGTTATTGCGTTACAATTTTTATGTCCTAATTAGCCACTGCACTGTAAATAAAGAATTTAATTCAGAAAATTACATTACAGCCGAGGTAAACACAAACGCGCCGACAATTTGCTTCTAAACAAAATTAGCGCAAAACTAACACCACCGCTATACGCGCGGATACGGATGTGAAAGTCATTAGGATGCGCCCAAGCGTGCGCCCCAATGGAAGGGCTGATCATCAAACCAGGACTCATGAGCAATTTGTCGGAAACGGAAAAGGTCAAACAAGATTGGTGAAATCATGGTATCGCTTAATTAAACATTATTCCATTTGCATATATACGTATATTTACATTCATTTATTATTTGCAAATTAAGTTATAACCGTTGTTGTTTGAAATGCGCGACCACCCAGCCCTGAGGCTGTATATCGGTTTCGGTACATGCTTGACGCATATGAAGCCGTTTTGCCTGTAGCAAGGAGTCAAGCCCCAAACCGGAAAGCGATTTGATTAGATAATTGAATTCAATAGCTGATTGTTTAAATTTGAAACGACAATTGAATTCTAACCTTAATCCCTTCCCGGTTCAGGAATGGGCGGGACTGGGATTTGGCAAATATTAACGCTTTTTCCATATAATGTATCTGCACCTAAGAGTCTTGTTTCGTATTTTCCAATCTAGATTATTGTATCCGTTTCGCCTGATTGTAGCATTGAACAAAGCGGATGACTGGCATGTTTATGTGGTCGAACTATTTGAGCCACACACAAGCTCAGCCAAATCCGAGACTGCAAAATAAAAAGGAAATATCAAAAATAGTCCTTGATTGATGAAGTCAAATTTGCAGATGCAAACGATATCGGTTGATTTGAAATTGATGTGCAATCGTTTTCGAATTTCAATTTATGTCACTCATTTGGTTTTTGAATGAACCGAATGCCATTGAAGTATTATATACTAGGTACTTGGAGTGGGGGTATTGCTATTCCAAGGGTATAGCTGGCTATTTAGGAGAAAACAGCGATTGATTTGATTTCGATGTGAATGGGAATTGGTTGGCAAAACTTTATATTGTACTCTGAGTTTATCCGTAAATTGATATCCTTTTTGTTGTGTATGGATGCGGATACAATACGTTTTGGGTGCACCGAGCGAGTGGACTTTATTGGAGGAGTACGAGAATTGGTTGTGCACGTCGAGATGAAATATATTGCTTAATGGGAATCCAATTCAAAATCTGGATTTAGTTTTGAATAGTTTTTTTGTTATTTAATTTCATATTTTGGTAGAACAAAAGTGTGATTAAAAGAAGAAAACAATTAAAATAAAATGTACACATGGTAGTGAGAGCGACATGATTTTTTTTTATTTAAGCCGAGATTAAATTATTTTTGGAATTTGAAAAGAAAATTTTTAGAACTATGATAGGATTTTAATTAAGCTATGAAAGTCGAATTTCATTGAAAAAACTAATTAATAATCATTTTCCACAAGTCTTAAAGGCTTCTGTAATTTTTTCTTGCGATTTATAGGGACTATAAGGCAAGTTATGCATTCGTAAAAAAAATCTAACAATCAACCATGACATTACGAAAATAGAGAAACATATTTGGGTTACTGGCAAAATTCTGTCTGTCTGTCTGTCTGTCCGTCTGTGGAGGTACATTGAATTACAGTCTAAACGGTTTGGCCTATCGTCTTCAAATTTGAAACATAAGGTTATTTTGACATTCTACATAGGACTTTACAAAAAATATTTATCTCCAATATTAACGGTACCTGTCATATAACCGCTAAGCAAAAGCTTATTTTTCTCGGAAACGGCTGCAAGAATTTTTATGAAAAAAAAATCAGTGTACTATTTTAGGTACACAGTAAAAACCGTTTTATTTAAACGATTTAAAAAAAACTACATTTTCGAAAGAAATAAAATGGCGTTTAAATTTTTCAGCTGAAAACAATCAAAAGTCAGAAAAATCGAATAAAAACTTTGAATTTCCTTTAATATTTTTCAAATATTATTCGAAGCTGTAACCACACATAAGAGCAAGTATGTGCGATCCAATCGTGCAATTTATTTTAAATCAATTAAGCCTAGTATATTTTACGAGGGAGTATCTATATTTTTTTTTAATGTAGAGCACACTGCGCGGGCAAAAGGAAGATAGGGAGGGGAAAGATAGGAAGTGTCGATTAACATTGGGTGGTGGAATGCTTGCAGATCAAAATGGCAAGGGAAAATCTTGCCGGATGAACTATTCCAAATTCGTGTTGTTCAGCAAAAAAATCTCTATATTTCACGGTACGTCCAAAATTGGGGTCAAGGGTGAACTGATGAGCATTCCTTGCGAGACGAGTATTACGGGAGAAACTGGCTAGAGAATGTGGCTATCATGGCGTCTTCCTTTTGAGGCTTATCTCAAGTAAATTTATACGAACAAGACTGGGCTAAGAACTCTTCCTTGTATTCACCTGACACCAGAATTTATTTCTTTTAATTCTGAATAGTTCGTTCCCTTTTTTAGCTTGCATATTTTTTTAGAAGCATATTTTCCAGGTGAAATTTCTGGAATCATACATTAATGTGTTTCAAAAAAAATGCTGCTGGAGAAATGCTGTTTTCGATCTTTCAGAAAAGAACAGTAGGATCAAAGAAAAAGCTTTTACAGAGATTTTGACAAAAAAGAAGAACAGCTCTTCAGAAGTATAGGGTGTTTTGAAGATAATTTATTAACAAGATCTCGAAAGGGCTCGAGGACGTTTCAGATTTTTTTTTTAACTTTCCAGACGAAATGCCTTTGGGACATTACAGATTTGGTCATGTAAGAATTTGAATCTCTGTTGACAGAGATGGATTTAATTCCAAATGTTTATATTTTGTTCGGTTTTCCTTTGTCGGATTGGTTTTATAAGAGTAGAAGCTTATTTCTCTCAATATTTTCTCTGATACCCACTTAACATTTACTCAGCACTGGCATCAATGTCACTAGCGAGGAAACATAGTTATCAGTTAAAGATTCGAAGAAAGATGGTAAAACCGTCAAGTTGGCTCTCTCGTTGGAGATGATTCTCCTTACTTGGATAGTTGGGCTTTCGAACACACTGGTACCTGCTGGTGTCTGCATTGCACTCAACTTAAGGAAGACGAAACCTCCAACAGTAAAATTTGTCACGAAAAAGTGCATCTCATGTAGCCCTTCGGACTCGGCGGTAAACTGTAGGTCCCTTCCATTCTTGCAGATTAACAACACACACACAGGAATGGTTTAGAGTATAAGTCACTAGGCCTTGGCTCCTTAAGGAGCTGTCGCGCCAATAAATTTATTTATTTTACAATATTTGTCGGCTATTTTCTTATGGAAAAATTACTATGTATATGAGCAAGTTTTTGATAAAGTTCGGTGCAAGATTTAATGGCAATTTTGATTTTGAAATACCAAATAGTTTTTTAATACTCACTACGGCAACCATATGACAGCTTTGAAATGGAGATAGCTTATTAAAATACATAATAGTAATAAATTGTACAGAGTATAGCTGAGTTAGAAGATAAAAACTCAGTAAAGATCTCAATATATATTCTTTCGGCTGTTGTCTGGCCAGATTAGCGGATCCAAAATTGTATTGTGAACATTGAAGTTGCCACAATACTGACTTCAACGAAATGAAGAAGGGAAACAATTCGCGAAATAAAATCAGATATTATATCAAACAATGTTAAATAAAGATATAATATAAATATGGCCTTCAAAAATAAAAAAAAATATGTAAATACCTTCAGTGTTGATAATTTTAACATCCTAACCATCCAGAAAAAGTCCCCTCACTCCAGTAACTGTTTCACTGGGCAGAACCCTAATTTTACGCCCTAATTTTTGTTACATCTTAAGCAAATTACTCTGTAAATATTCCTAAGAATGCGAAAAGTTAGCCCCTTTGGAAGGCACTCAAAATGCCACCAAAATGCAATGTTTTTTATGCTTAAGGAGATCATTTATCAACATTTTAATGTTTATTGCGAAATAAAAATAAAAAAAAGTCTCTTCCCAAAACATTAACCATCTGTCAATAACAAAAGCCAGTCTAATCACCAACAATAAAAAAGACCAGTGTACATTTATGGAACCTAATAAAATTACTTTTTTTATAGCATTGTTATCCACGCCACGCTTTTTGTACATTTAATTGAATTGACGTCACTTCATGCAACACATAAGCATATCCCTTCCACGAGCATTCCAGAGCATAAGAAATGAACAATTTCATGTAAAGAAAAATTCTTATAATCTTTAAATTACGCAAATATTTCTTCGTTTTTTTTTACACAAAATCGACGGCAACTAGTGGTTAATGGTCAATTTTTCCACCTTAAAGTAAATATCCATGATTAGCTCCCTTAAATTTATGGTAGCAATTTCGTTCATTTCGAGGAAGCCGAGGAAGGAAAATAAGCCATTCAACATCCCCCAAATCCCCAATTTAATCACCTCGTATTCAAACAACTCCTGTGTGTTTTAAACATACTCGATAGGTCCAGACTCACGACCATACCCAATTGAGAGAATGCAACCTGTTTGAAGGAATTTTTTCAGCAGAGTTCTCTTTATCCGTTTGAAATGATGTTGGATGCTCAGAGGTTCGAACAACTCCGAAGGAAGGGGAATCAACCATGTTCATGGAACTTCCTGAATAAAGAGTCTCAGTTGGGCTCCAAGCGCGCAGGCTTAGATTTCCTGGTCGGGTGAACTACCAGACGACTTGAGAAGGTAAAACCTAGACCCAGTTTTGGCTGGAAAGCACATGAGCAAGTCACAAACAATGTTACCTTATTTTCTAACTCTTCCTAATGCTTGCCAAAGGTTACGTCTCCTCCCCCAGCCAACACGACTCGCTTGGCTGGTCATAGCATGTTGGTGTTCTCGTATCTTTGAACTTTGATGTGATAGATACTTTTTCCTTGGTAGTGAATAAGTTATGCTCCTCTTTAACGAATTCCAGTAAAGCATGGATTCATAAAGTATGAAGTATGTGTCAATTCATGATCACTGCTGTGCTGCGGGTTTCTCGAGATGAGGACATCATTTGTGAATCCTTAAAAAGGATATTTTTTTTATTCAAAATGACAATTTATTCAGAATGTCCTATTAAAAATCCAGTTGTTTTGAGTAAGAAGAAAATCCTTGTTTTAATTTGGTCTTGCTGGGGCTGGCTGGTGCGAACTGAAAAAAAGGGGAGCAATGTCGACAGCTTGGGATTGAATGGGATGGAAGGGGGAAAATGTTTTCCAAATAAAGCGCCAAACGATAGTTTCATTAATTCAAGGCTGGCTGGGATAAACACAGGTTTTTGGAATTAAATGCACGTAGATACAGATTGAGAGTAGAGTGGTAAAAAAAAGTAGGAAAACATTCAGGGTTGATGATGTGAATAGGAAGACCTAGTTTTTTTTTAGTTGACCCATTAAAAAGGAATACAGAGATGGGTTGCCAGGTGAAATGAATGGTTTGTGATTGTTTTGTGTGTTTTTTTTAAGGAGGATGTGTGAGGTGATTGCATTGAAAATTAGAACTAAATTGAAGCAGGAGAGCCATGTTTTAGCTGAGTTGATTGGAAAGCACTCTGACAAAATTGTTGTTTTCAATCTATTTTTAGGGAGTTTTTGTTTTTTTGATTGATTTTTTCGTCAGTTGAGGATAAATATGTTTATTTATGTATTTTTTGGTTGCGTTTTTTAAAGGGTGGATTTTATTTCAGTTTAATGTTATTGGAATGACATGTTTTGTTGAAACTAAACATAGTTTAGGTAAAAGATTCTTTTAAACTTTATTCAGAGATACTTCTTGGGGAAACGAAGAGGTTGGTATCATATAAGTCATGGCTTAGAATTTTTTTTTTCGGATTACAATCAGTTGAATGCAATTACAAGTCTTTAATATCGATTGCATCAAGGAGTAAGGTTAATTTGAACATGTGATGCATTTCTTTTATAAGATCTTTTTTGCGTACCTAATTACTATACTGCCCTACTAAGCAAAAAGGTCGTATCTCACAAAAAATTAATTTTCAGTAGAAGCTTTTTTGTAAAAGTACATCCTGCGCTTGTTTAATATTGCAAAACCTATTTTCAAGGAGATACGACAAATTCGAGGTTTTCAACAGTTTTTTGAGATACGACTTTTTTTCTTAACGATTTTTTACTATTTCTGAACAAGAAACGGTTTTATTACTAAAGCATATTATCAGGTAGCTTGAAAACTTTCCAAAATGACAAAAATCTCAAAAATGACAAAAATTGAGTTACGACCTTTTTGCTTGATTAAAAAAAAAAACATTAATTCATCTTTGTTCGATATGCAGGTACTTAGTATAAGACGAAATTTAAAAAGGCTAGTAGGTATTTATGCTTGGAAATCTTCACATTCAATCACCTTCCCTAAGAACCTAAGGCGCAGGGACATAAGTCTTTGGGACAAAAGTCCCATTCTTACGATATGGGATATAACAGGTGATTTTTTTGAGGTTAGGATTTTCATGCATTAGTATTTGACAGATCACGCGGGATCTCAGACATGGTGTCAAAGAGAAAGATGCTCAGTATGCTTTGACATTTCATCATGAATAGACTTACTAACGAGCAACGCTTGCAAATCATTGAATTTTATTACCAAAATCAGTGTTCGGTTCGAAATGTGTTTCGCGCTTTACGTCCGATTTATGGTCTACATAATCGACCAAGTGAGCAAACAATTAATGCGATTGTGACCAAGTTTCGCACTCAGTTTACTTTATTGGACATTAAACCAACCACACGAATGCGTACAGTGCGTACAGAAGAGAATATTGCGTCTGTTTCTGAGAGTGTTGCTGAAGACCGTGAAATGTCGATTCGTCGCCGTTCGCAGCAATTGGGTTTGTGTTATTCGACCACATGGAAGATTTTACGCAAAGATCTTGGTGTAAAACCGTATAAAATATAGCTCGTGCAAGAACTGAAGCCGAACGATCTGCCACAACGTCGAATTTTCAGTGAATGGGCCCTAGAAAAGTTGGCAGAAAATCCGCTTTTTTATCGACAAATTTTGTTCAGCGATGAGGCTCATTTCTGGTTGAATGGCTACGTAAATAAGCAAAATTGCCGCATTTGGAGTGAAGAGCAACCAGAAGCCATTCAAGAATTGCCCATGCATCCCGAAAAATGCACTGTTTGGTGTGGTTTGTACGCTGGTGGAATCATTGGACCGTATTTTTTCAAAGATGCTGTTGGACGCAACTTTACGGTGAATGGCGATCGCTATCGTTCGATGCTAACAAACTTTTTGTTGCCAAAAATGGAAGAACTGAACTTGGTTGACATGTGGTTTCAACAAGATGGCGCTACATGCCACACAGCTCGCGATTCTATGGCCATTTTGAGGGAAAACTTCGGAGAACAATTCATCTCAAGAAATGGACCGGTAAGTTGGCCACCAAGATCATGCGATTTGTCGCCTTTAGATTATTTTTTGTGAGGCTACGTCAAGTCTAAAGTCTACAGAAATAAACCAGCAACTATTCCAGCTTTGGAAGACAACATTTCCGAAGAAATTCGGGCTATTCCGGCCGAAATGCTCGAAAAAGTTGCCCAAAATTGGACTTTCCGAATGGACCACCTAAGACGCAGTCAACATTTAAATGAAATTATCTTCAAAAAGTAAATGTCATGGACCAATCTAATGTTTCAAATAAAGAACCGATGAGATTTTGCAAATTTTATGCGTTTTTTTAAAAAAAAAGTTCTCAAGCTCTTAAAAAATCACCCGTTATATCCCACCTTGGTGGGACATAAGTGTCAAATTCTAATTTAGGACTTATAACACACTTTGGTAGGACACAAGTCCCACCAGAAATTGTGTGCGACTTATGTCCTAGTAAACACTTTTGAAAGTGCAATGCACCCTAAAAAGGTATTTTAGAATACGCCGTTATTTGAATGCCAGTACGGGCATGCTGCCCCCAAAACCCCCTGCTTGTGACCATTATAGAATTTGGATCAGATGCGAGGTTGGGTATGATTTTTACAACAAGCCTCACATTGCCTAGCTATTCTTTTTTGAAAAAAAATGAGATATGGATCGATAGATTCCGAAGGAAGCATTATTTAAAGATGCAGAATCAGAGAAAAAAGAGAAAAATCCAATTTTGTTTCTCCACGCCATTGATTCGACCAGTTTGCGGCAATTGCTTGTTGGTATAGCATACCAAGCTTCCTCAATCTTGTTCCAAAACTCTTCTTTATTTTTCGATTTTTCCGCACCCAGGGACTTCTTCACAATTGCCCATAAATTTTAAAACGGATTAAGGTCTGGAGATTGAGAAGGCCAGGTAACAAGGTCGATCCTATGCTCTTGCAGCAACCTTTTGACTTTCCGTGATGTGTGATTTGGGTCGTTATCGTGCATGAACTGCCACTTTAGAGGCATTTCCCACTCAGCATATGGAGGAAGCATGACCTCCTCTAGTATTTTGGCATACAAATGCTGGTCCATATTTTCTTTGATCCAAAATATTGTACCTAAAAAACATCCCCAAACCATGATGCTTCCTATTACATGTTCTACCATTTTTTTGTTGTTGGACGCCTGACCCATCCCTTACCATCTGATCCCACCAAAATTACCTTTCAACCCACCGAGTGTTGCGGCACTTTTTTTATTTTCTGGGATTATCTATGTTGGGTACTCCCGCGAATCGAATTCGAATTTTTCGGTGTTTTTTGGTAAGAAGTGGTACTTCTCTTGGACTTCCTCCGAACAGATGTTGTTCTTGGAGTCGTTTTCGGACTGTTCTAGCAGAGATGGGCAGGTCAAAACGTAGTTTAATGTCCCCAGCTGAATTAAATGGGTCTCTTTTAGAAAAACGTGTGATTTGGATGTCATCTCTCGTTGACGTTTTTCGTGGTCGACCTATTTTTGCGTGGATTTTTGGAGACTGTAAGACATTGTAAACAAATGGTTTGGATCTTCCAATATTTTTTGACACCTTTACGCTGCGATTTTCCCTCCCGTGCAAGTTTATGGATCAATTCCCTAATGGTTGCTGAACAATGTACTCCACGACCCATGTCTTATTATTTTACTTTTGAATATTTGTTCTTTAATGGTTAATGTGATTTAATTTATTCTTTAAGTTATTACATAACTGTAAATAACCTTAACTGAAGTCGTATTCCCTGAAACCGAAAAACAAAAACAAAGTTACCTGGTCTTATTGATGTGTCCACACGTCACAGGAGTTTCTAGAAGTTTGTTTATGTATTTTTATATTATGATCTAATTAATCATAATATTCATTTCCGTTATCAACGTTGACAACGTCTTAATGAACAGGGGTGGCCAGAGTTTTGTTAGAAATCACCGAAGAAGAGTGTTGACATTTTTATTTTTGGGGTTTATAGTAAAAGTAAAAAAAGCGGAAAATACATTACATTACATATTGATTTACTCCGTAGATAAATCTACCAAGCAGAGACATTTATAAGCACTGGCTACAGAAGAAAGGGAAAGAACGGGAAACAGAAAACATATAACACATGTTAGCAGTCGTAGTTGGTTTTTGGACGGTCCCCTATCTGAGTACTAACGCGTCAATATGCTTGATTTCGCTGAAGCGGAAAATATATTTTGGCATTAGCTTCCAAATGCAATAGCAGCCCCGTCTACAAAACTACCAAGATACTGGTTGAAAATACAGATCCCCAAAACAATATATGTTCATGAACTCGATAAGATCACAATATGGAAGGATTTTTTTATAATTAACGCGCGCACTGCGCGGGCATTAGGATGATAGGGAGGAGAGAGATAGAAGGTGTCGATTAACATTGGTTTTGAATGTTAGCAGATCAAAATGGCAAGGGCTAATCTCGCCGGGTAAACTATTCCAAATTCGTGTTGTTCGGCTAAAAAAAAGAATCCCTTTATTTTACGGTACGTCCGAAATTGGGCTCAAGGGTGAACTGATGAGCATTCCTTGCGAGACGAGTATTACGCGAGAAACTTTTAAGAGGATAAATGCAACTACCTACTTCGAGTGAACATTTTTTGTAAAAGAAACGATAAAATAAGGAAAGACATGAAACATTGCGTCGATGTTCGAGAGCGGCAATTGTTTCAGCGGCAGTTCTATTTCCTATCAATCTTAACGCTCGATTTTGTATTCTATCAAGCAGGTGAAGCGATGTTTGCGAAGCACCTGCCCAGAGGTGGGATATTCGAGTTTAGGGCGTATAAACGCTTTATAGATTGTAGCCAGATAATATGGGGAAAAATACTTCTTACACCGATACAGAAAACCTAAGCACTTAGCAGCATTCTTAGCGATCTCAAATATATGATTGTTCCAACGGAGGTCGTCGTTAACATACATACCGAGTACTGAGAGCTTTCCGGTTTCTTCGATGTAAGTGCCATTCATGGACAATGGCATTGGGGGTATGTTTAGCTTTAACGACAGAAGACAGCATTTAGTTTTCGAAGCATTAAACTCCAAACGATTTCTATTACCCCATTTAACGATGCTGTATAAATCGGAGTTTAATGATACGATTGCTTTGCCATCGTACCTTTGCCATCTCAACCATGAGATTATGCGGTGAAAATAAATTTGAAACGAATCATGGAACAACTGGATGAAATAGGACGCGGAATCGGATGAACGATATTTATCTTTCCGCCATATCTCGACTACTCGATAGATGTTTGTTTGCTTTCATTTTATTTCATGGATCTCCACCAAGTTCTGGAAAATGAAGCAAACAAGATCAGCCCGAGGAACACAAAAGAAAAATGTTCAAGATTTCTGTACCTTAGTCAAGGTACGATAAAGATGATAGGTGATGATTTCGACTTAGCCACTGTACCGCTCGAACTAAGAGCCCTTACTACTACTAGCGTGTAGAAGAATATATTGAAAGTAGCCGCCTTAAAGCCGTTCAATTTTGTATGAAGAGATGTTTTTGAAACTTTCTGAATATATTTGTTAAATACCATTTCTTTTTGGTTTCATTTGTTGAAACGTTGACTGCCAAAATAGCGTTTGTACGAAACTGTTAATTGTGCCATTTTCTTCGCAGAAGGCGAAACCATCGAAGGTTATAGATATTCGTTGATTTTGACTCAAAGGCGAGGAAAATAAATCCAATGAGTTTGTTTTTTTTTAATGTTGGCCTTTCAGGCCTTAACTACTTAATAGTTCGTCATTTAATTTAGTACACACTTTGTCACGATTACAGTATAGGACATTGGTTACCTTTTTCAAAAAAGAATTCTGTCCGGTGGAACAAAAGTGATCTCCAAGTGATAGCCAAGCTCAAACCTCAAATAACTCAGTCCTGTTTCCATAAACCCTGTAACTGTTCGAAACTGCCGATTACCTCTCATAGAAATGGTAAAACAAATCAGCATTCACATCTTTTGATTGCGCCGGGACACAGAGACATTTTAGGAAGCTGTAAAGAAACAACAGATGGATTTAAATCACCAATGTCTAAGCGACCAAAGTGGTCTGGCCTAAACTGGGTCACAGACGTTTGTTAATAGTATCAATCTTCATTGCTTTATTAAAAGCTTCAACTGGTTTAACTAGTAAAAAACATCTCATAGTTTCATATAGTGTCCTACTGAGTTTTTTGAGTAGTAAGTGTGTCAACCGTTTCCTGGCAACTACTATAACTTTATCTTACCTATATAGTTGGATATTAGATTTTAAGTTCTGCACATGAAAGACAGGGCAAATGATTGTTCTCCATCTCCATCTTGGAAAAAAGATCAGAGAAAAAGAACAAAAGGCTTTGGGACCTATTTTTTGTTCACTTGTAAAGAATTTCACAAGAATAAATATACAATTCTATGGAATAGTTTATTTTCTTGATATTTATGTCGAAGATTAGAAAATACTTAAATTATTATTCTCTTTTGCTAAACCAGATGCAACAAAATAAGTTCCTTCTTGGAAATCTTTGCACAAACTTCAGATTTTAGAGAATTTTAATAGTCTCAGTTGAATTTGACAAAATTGAACCTTTTGAAGAACATTTTATGTGACTTTGTGTGCGTCCTTAGGAGCAATAGCACTCCTAATGACACACAATGGACTTCTTGCACAGGCCATTGACTAAAATATGGAATTGAGACTTTGACCCAGATCTCTGGCTGATCCTTAATTAAAAATAAATGAATTCACTTACTAGAAGCCCCACAGCTTGGCATAGGTACAAGTCTGTTTGAATAAATGCAATTCTCATGTTCTGTGGTTAACTATGCAACTATGCAACAAAAACCCCAGAACTGTCTCTTTAAAAGTAAATTTGGTTAAGTTTTTTCCATAAACTTATTCCCGATTATGTGTTGTGATGATAAAGTAAAAGCAGCGAGGAGTATTAAGTTGGAATACAAAATCTAGAATTTCATTCCAATTTTTTTTTAGAAAAGTACTCTATACATATGTATATCTTTCTGAATAAAGCATTTTAAAGCTTCTGGCTTTTTTGTACCTCTGCTAAATAGATTCACATTTTATACTCTTAAAAATAAATTTTATTCCAGCAAACAGTCGGAAAAGGCAAAGACAAGTCTGCGTTGAAAATTCGGTCCTCTCTAAGTCTGAGAAGGTGGCATTGTAACTTTTAAGTCTAGTGTATTCATGACATAGCATTTAAACATGGGACGAGTATAAATAGTCATAGGTCCCCCCCAGTCACCCCCTTCTTTGGTCGGTCGAAGCTGAATTGCATTCTTGTTCAGAAAGTACCCTAAAACGTGTATGCAATTAGTCTTGTATTTATGCTGCACTTGCTGTCATCATAGTCGTCGTCCTCTCATAGCTTGAATCGTTTTCGACCATAAAGAATTCCAGTATACGTACAAAGGATCCTTGTACCAAAAATACATTTCTACTTTCTGTGTGATGCTGTATGGTGCAGTTTATGTCACCCCCCGGTTCCTTACATTGGGGCATCAGGAATACAAGTACTATGGTCGGCTGGTTGGTTTGGCAGAATCAGGACCAAGAGTGTTCTGCCTCTGCCTCTGCCTCTGCTCGTTTGTTAAGCATTTACAGACAAAACGAACGACCACGATGTTGTTCGCCTGCTGATTCTCTGTGTGTAAAGAAAAGAAGCCTCACGTAGTGAATAGAGGACGAAGGATTTGAAGAAAAAAATCAGCAAAAATGATTTAAAAAGCTCGTCTATGTTTCATCCTTTTTTCCGTTTTCTGTGTCATTTCTTTTTTTTTTTTTTTTAAACCATATCTTCGGATTGTTTGCAATATCTGTGCGCAGATTTGAAATTTAAATCATTGTGGACCACCACACACATCTATACCCCTTGCATGCCGCACTCCAGATGTGGTTTTGCTGCACACATAATACGAAGGACGAAGGACGAAACAGCAGCAGTCCTTATAACACAGAACTTTTATAAATAGTTACAAAACGAAAACTGTTAGAAAAATAAAACGATGTATGCCGACTTTTTAGACCATCATCGGCCTAGAGGGGAATTTTTTGAAGCGTACAGGCTTCAAAAGTCTCGTGTTCACTCATTCCATTCGCTCTCGCTCCTCATCGTCATATACATACATGGGGTACTCTTGTGACCACTTTCGTCAATTGCAATCGCAACTGCAAGTGAAACCAAGTGTTCTGTGGGACCAAACTATGCGAAAGGAAATAAATGTTTGCAAGTGTTTGCAGTGGCTAAATAGCATTTTATTTACGCTATTTTGCCACAATGAAACTCGTTATCGTTGGTTGAATTTGGCAAACAGAAATTCAGAAATTCACTGAGGGGTGGATAAAGCTTAAGTTTTAATTGTTCACAACGGTGTTGAAAGAACAATCAAATGAAAGTTGCATGAACAAAAATTGCTATTTTGAAACTGCTCTGGATTTACATATTAAATTAGATTTTTGAATTTTTGCTGCCATGCAGGCATATATAAACTTATGATTTATATATAATTAAGAAACTAATCAAACACGATGTTAAAATTAAAGGTATCGTCTTTGGAATGAAAGTTAAAATTGTCAACTAGAACTTTGCACTAGTAGGGAATTTGCCTAAATTTTGCTACTTACTCACAAGCAACAATGCTGAGATAAATCGGAAGACGAAATAAGACAATCGCGAAATACTATAGAATACTTAAACTTATATTTGGTTAAGTGAAGTCCCCCACTTTATAACAACCTCGTTTTCTAACTCCTGCTAATAGTACCTTAATCCAAAAGTTATTTTTAAATACAATTCTTATGTTTGTTAATTTGTTCGATTAAAAAAAATGGTACAAAATTGTCATCTATGTGGCAACACTGGACATAAAGTTTAAGGCAACAAAAGAAAATAGAAATACAGTCGACTTGCATCGGCAGATCGGCACTCGACCAGGACCAGGATGGATAGTTGAAATTGAAATCGAGCATTCAAACCGTTTACTTAGTTCAGTAAATAAAACGGAAATATATATATCTACATATCTGGGATAGGGGTTTACTGCACGGAGATAACGCGACGCTGCATATGCACACAGGCTAGGTACGAACGACCCACATCGATACTATCCAAACGACACTAACTTAGTACATAAACATACGAACAGACGACAAAGCGGACAGCCACATAAAACAAAAGATGCGTCCCTATTTTAGATGAAAGACTACTGCATACATGCACAGTCAACCACAGGGTACAGTCTTCGTTTAGAATTCGAGGTATTTAGTTCAGTTTGAGTTAAGCCAGTCGAGTGTGTCGTCGCCGAACCCCGCAATCATTTTGTAAGTTTTAACTTTTAATAAAAAAGGTGTTCAATTAAATAAAACGGTCGAGTGATCATTAAGGCTAATGCCACACGAGCTCCTATTGCCGCCATGACAATACAAAGAAGCAAAGGAACAGTACACACGAGCGCCCGCGAATTAAAATGGTGTTGTAGTGGTCATTTCCGTCCTAAGGGAATGCAGGCGGGAGTTTGGTAGCACTCCCCCGAGTAGGCACCATAATGAGGCTGGTTAACATGTTTGCCTAACCTGTAAGCATCGCACGAAGACTGTGCCTTCGAGATCCCTTTGTCGGGTTCAGGGCATAATCCTGGTCAATACAGGATTATCCAAGCATTTCAACTCGAAACTTATCCGCGCAAATGGAAGTTAGCAGACAGTCATTATAACGCATAAACATGATGAGTTAATTTTTTGTTCGTACAAAGTCCAAATTATGAGCAAGTTAAACCATCTGGATATGCCTATTTGACTGGGATTTTGCTTAAAGATAATTAAAATGATCAAAAAAGACAACAACTTGATAAATTGGTTATTTATGTCTGAAAAGGCTCATTTTGATCTAAACGCCAATACAAACAAGTATAGGGCTTTTCAATAAGAGCGCTACAAAATTTGTTTTAAATAGAACAAAAACGGTTTTGGATATCAATGAAAATACGTCCGATGCCATTATGTATGGAATTCGATTTCTTTTGTATGGCTACCACGGGCACGCTTGCAGAAGTCCAGACGCTGAACCCAATTTTCAAGCATAAATCGGTCGATGCTGCTGCAATTTCACGTTGACGTAGCCCAACAGGAAATAGTCTAACAGCGTCAAATCGCACGACCGAGGCTGCCAAGCGATTGGACCATTTCGTGAGATAACACGGTCTCCAAACTTGGTTTCCAATAAATTGATTGTGACATTCGGTGTGTGGCTTGTGGCGCCGTCCTGTTGGAATCACATGTCTTCCAAGTCCATATCATCCAATTGGGGCCAAAAATATTTGGTTATCATTGAACGATAGCGATCCCCATTCACAGTAACGTGCCGGTCTTGATCATCACGGAAGAAGTACGGCCCAATTACGCCGCCGGCTCATAAACCACACCAAACCGTAATTTTTTCGGGATGCAATGATGACTCATGGAGACTCATGTCTCACTGGCACGGGAACATTTTGTACTTTGCCTGTGGATTCAAATTTTTCCATTAGACGCTCAATTGTTGATCTGCTAGGACGATTATGACGACCATAAATTGACGTAGCGCTCTTAACGTTGAGGCCACTGACGTAATTTCGACTAGTTGTTGGCTCGTATATAGGATTTGATTCCAATAAGAAGGAACAAGTACACACATATATCCACACAAGATATTCCGAAACAAATTAATATCCAGAAACTGGCTCCCAAGGTCACCTGACCTTACTGCACTAGATTTTTTGGGGGAGGGGAAAGGGGGGGCTATGTCAAGCAAGATGTGTATAAAACTAAACCGAGGAATTTGAATTGCTGCAGTCGACTTAAACAATAAATGAGGCGATCGCGACTTTAACCCTTCAGGGGGTAATGATTAATTTTCTGATCCGGTGTCCTTGTTGCATATATGCGTGAATGAGCGTAGAGTTCATTTACATTATATTATCTTCAAAACAATTAGATATGTAAAATTAAATTTAATTCTTTATACTATGGAATAAAATTCAATTAAGTACATTGACTAAAAAAAAGTTATATGATTTCCTTAATGAAGCACTTATCTACATTGATTAAACTATGATAAATACATCATTAAACCTCTAATCTAAAATAAGGCTCTACACGCAGTTGTTCCTTCAGCGCTTGTATACGGTTCAAAATGTTGGAAAATGTTTATATTATAAATTGATATTCCGAAACTCTATGTAATATTATCTAGAGAGAACTAACAATAAAAAAATGTGTCTGTCTATCAGTTAGACCAAACATCATCCCCACAAAAGCAACGATAGTTCCATTTACTAGGAAAAGGCGTATACCAACCATGAACTAACTCTATATCCGGTTGGCATGAGAAGAAATCGTCATCCAGAGTGAGGTTAAATATTTAGATATCGCAATTAAAAGAGCAAACTGCTCTGGAACAAATATATCGAGATAACTGTAACAAAACCTACAAAGGTTCTCATAGCAAATAAATCATGACGCTGCAAACTAAAAATCCTCAGATGGATGAGGTTGCCTGGCATAAAATAACCAAGTACATATATCACAACTGGGAAATCACTAGAAAAGGCACAAAGGCTCGCATGCTTATGCATCACTGGAGTAATAAGAACTTGCCCTTCAGAAGCATTGCAAGTAATTTTTAATTTGATCTTACTGCACGTAGCCTAAGACAGTTCTGCTTCGGGAGTCATCATGAGATTTGCAAAGGAGGGAACTGGGACGAGAAAAATCATTAATCTCAAGGAAAGAAAATCGATTTGCAGGTCCTCAGAATCAAACCTCCTTGACGTCTTTTAAAGCAAATGCTTTCAAAAAGATAACGGAAACGTAGCTTGCTAAAAAAAAATGAAACTAGAACCAAACTCTACTAGCTTTTTCAGCTCTAGATGGGGCACAATATATTTTCAAGGTCACAGTACACAAATACCCCAAATCTATTCAATCGTTATATTTAAAATATTAAAATTTTCTTTTAAAATCTTGCTCTAGTGACAGTGGATTGGAACTATCGTCCACGTTATAGGGCTAGGGTAATGTCCTCCTACACGCTAAACACACAAATGAATTAAAAAGTAACCTCTTGACTCACTTCAAAACCAGAGGCCCCACTGGCTGTTAATTTATTTATGATAGGTTCTTTGGTCAACAATAGCAATGACGAATTTTGCAAACTATTTCCCGAAAATTCATATTTTTCACATCTCACTGAATTCAGATGCCTTTTACCTGTTTTCCGTTCCACCACCTGCCTTTTCCAGGCCCTCATACTCAAACAAACAGGTCCCCTTTGAATTCCCTTTTTTTGGGACTTTCTTTGTAACTATTTGTGCGGAAAATGTCCTCTACCTATATCGAATACCTAATGGAGCGTATCCACCGATACACCTGGAATCGTAACAACAGCGGCAGAGTTTCAATGCAGTTTGCTAGATTTGAATATCAATACAAGACTGCAAGAAAAAATGCAAAAAAAACACAGTTCCTGAAATGGCTATCTGGACAACTGTTGGCGGTTTTCTTTTCAATATTGAATCGAACTTTCAAACAAATGCAGCTTTTTTTTGTTCGTCCTGGACTCAATACTAGATGAGAGGACACAAACGTAGTGGGTGAGCCGACATGAATTGAACATATGCAAATCTATACGAAATAGTACAAAGCTTCGAGGCACATCACTCAGGTAAAGTTACTCTCGGTTGAATCAATGGTATTTATTCCACAGCTGGAAACTGGAAAAAAAAAAATTACTCGGCTTCAAAAAAATACAATCCTGCGGGGAGTCGATTGTAGTAGAAGAATCACATACAGTTTGTACGCCCTCATAAATTCCTTTTGGCTTATTGTGTTTTTTTTTTTTGGTTTCATTTTTTTAGAAAGATTGAAGGTTGTAGGATGAGAGGGTGTTGTGGTGCTGGTGATGTGTTTACCCTTGCTGATTTGAAATGGAGGGTCATGCTCGACTGAGCGTATAATTGTGTATTGTATTATGGTTCAGTATTTATTTATGATATTAACTGATAAGATTTATTGTGAGGCTTATCAAAGTTCTTAAAGATAAACGGTTTCGTTGTGTTGTGAATATTAAAATGTAGGTTAGAATTGAAGACGCACTTCAAAAGGATGAGTTTCAAGCACGAATAAATATTCAAATATTAAACATTTCCTTGAGAATCAGTGGTGAATGGATATAAATTCTTAAAGAATTGCAAAAGAGTTTGTGGTCTTGGATCATGAATTTAAATTTAACTTAAATTGGATTTATTCGATTGGTAACCTAGTGCAGAGACGGGGTAAAATAATCTTACAGCGAGGAGGACGCTATAAGATTATTCTACCTTGTCGTAGAATTAAGAAGAAATCACATCTAGGCAATGAACATCAAAGTGAGTCTTAGCTACATATACTAAAAGACCTAAAATTTTCCGTTTCGAGAGGTCTGCCAACGTTTGCTGAAGCCGAGGGCAAAACAATCGTCGGTTAAAGAAGAAAAAAGAAGAAGATTGTACTCTGTCTAATTCTTGTTTTGATTTGTGTCTTTTTTTTGTCTTTTATCTTTTGTCTTTTGTCTTTGTCGTTTGTCTTTTAAATTTTGTCTTTTGTCTCTTGTCTTTTATCTTTTGTCTCTTGTCTTTTGTCTTTTGCCTTTTGTTTTTTGTCTTTTGTCTTTTGTATTTTGTATTTTGTATTTTGTTTTTTGTAGTTTGTCTTTTGTCTTTAGTCTTTAGTCTTTTGTCTTTTGTCTTTTTTCACTGTCTTTTGTCTTTTGTTTTTTGTCTTTTGTCTTTTGTCTTTTGTCTTTTGTCTTTTGTCTTTTGTCTTTTGTCTTTTGTCTTTTGTCTTTTGTCTTTTGTCTTTTGTCTCTTGTCTTTTGTCTTTTGTCTTTTGTCTTTTATTTTTTGTCTCTTGTCTTTTGTCTTTTGTCTTTTGCCTTTTGTTTTTTGTCTTTTGTCTTTTGTATTTTGTATTTTGTATTTTGTAGTTTGTATTTTGTCTTTTGTCTTTAGTCTTTAGTCTTTTGTCTTTTTTCACTGTCTTTTGTCTTTTGTATTTTGTCTTTTGTCTTTTGTCTTTTGTCTTTTGTCTTTTGTCTTTTGTCTTTTGTCTTTTGTCTTTTGTCTTTTGCCTTTTGTTTTTTGTCTTTTGTCTTTTGTTTTTTGTCTTTTGTCTTTTGTCTTTTGTCTTTTGTCTTTTGTCTTTTGTCTTTTGTCTTTTGTCTTTTTGGGACTATAAGGCAAGTTTAGAATTCGTGAATATAAACAAATGAGATAACAATGAAATATATTACATTACGATCATAGAGAAGTCTAAAAAAAGTTATCGACAAAAAAATGTCTGTTTGTCTGCCTGTTTGTCAGTATGAATAACAGCTAAGGCGATTACCTCCAAATTTGGTGTGTGTGATTCTTTTTGCATTTTTCAGAGGGGAAATTGAAATTTGATTTTTAGGCCTAAATATAACGGTACCTGTCCGTTAGCTTATTTTTATCGAAAATGACTTCAACGATTTTGATAAAAATTTTTGAGATTTTTTTTTTTTGGTATTGGCTATTATTTGATAAGAACCAAATTTACGGGAAAAGTGTATTACCGATACATTTCATATAACGTTTTTTTTTTAATTTTTCACTTGCTCGGTAACGGCTCTTTGGATTTCTGTCAAATTTTATATTTGAGAAGATCTAAGTAGCCAAATTAATTCTGCATATCAAAATTTTGAATAGCTATTTTACCAATTAAAATAATTTTTTGAATTTTTTTGATTTGAAAAATCAATATATTTAAAATTATTAAAAAAAAATTATTTTAAAACTTATAATCAAATGTATATTAATAAACTCGAAGAAAACTGCATACCAAAATTTCAACATAAATGTTTTCCAAGGAACTAAAAATAAAAAAACAGGATTTTATCAAAACCCATCCTACAATTTTCGAAATAATTTTTTCATAAATTCTTTGTTATTTAAGACGAGTGATGCGTACTTCATTTTTACTAAAAACCCTTAAGTATTATGGTTTTGATACTTTTTTATAAGTTCAAACTGTGTTATTTTTAACGTAAATGTTACTTATTTCTGTCAAAGATCTTGCTTTCCAATGTAATTAGGCACATAAGTAGGAAGTACGTGCGACCCAGTCGTGACCATTTTTCTGTGGATTTTTAAAACAAAACCTGTGAAATGTCTCATTATTTGAGCAACAATTGCCACTCTGTTGCACGAATCATGTCCAGGGTTAAACTTGACATATTTGGTAAAATCACCAAGAATGTAAGGCCTCTTCCTGTTCAAGAAATTAGGGTTGCTTTCCATTCGTTGTGATGGAAGGGACTCCATTACTTTGGTGAACCTCTGTGCTGTCCAGTAACTTTGGAGTGTTGTTTTCTTGTGGCAATACAAATGAAGAAGAAGACTGATTGATGAAAATAATTGTTAAATAATAAGAGTGTCAATGGTCCTTCGGGTATATTTGTTGCATTTATGTGACCATTCAAAACAAACAACATTCCGAAAACTCTAATTTGTTTTCAGCCGCACGATTCCTCTCATCTAAGTGTCAGCATAAAAAGTATTTATAAGATTACAGCCATTGTTTGGTTAATGTTTATCCTGTGTAAGGATACGAAAAGAAGGAGTATAAGCCTTCCAGCTATTATTTATTAGGGTTTTGTGTCGGGTACACTCTTGTTGAGAGTAATATTTTTTTTCTTGTTGATTTATGTTATGTTATGTTGTTGTTATATTAGGAAACAAATAAAATAATGTTTCCATAAAATGCCTTCGATCTTGAGAATCTTATCTCATGTCTCTAGAGAATTGAGTAAAAAGTAATTTACATGTCATGTACAGCCATTTAAAAAAATCCAAATTTTCAAGATTAATTTGCTGAATATTCCACAAAATAATTAATTGCCTTAACCAAGCCTATTTGCTTTGATAAAGCCTCAACTTGAGAGCCTTTAAAACAAAAAAATTTAGTATATCTAGAACATGTATGTATATTTTTCAAGTAAAATTAAACATGAGTATGATTTGTCTGTGTTTACATTTTGAAAGATTTGTAATATATGTATGTGTATACATATGCCGACGTTTCATATTAAGAAAAACATATTTATGTTTTAATTTCGTCTTTGAATTTTTATTTTAAATTAATTTAAATGTTGCTATGAATACAAACAAAGCAAAACACTACATGACTTGCGGGAAGCTCTTTGGAAGTATTTTTTTCATTTACAATTTACATAAGACGTTTCCTCAAACAAGGATTTCTTATCCCTGAAGGTATATCGTTAGAAGTTACCTGCAAACGACAGATATTTGATGATTTTTTGTATTAGTTAAAAATAAAAATATGTATATTAAGAATATAATTTTCAAAGTCAACATCTCATAAAAAGACGTAAAAGATAGAATGAGCCAAGATTGTTAGTGTCCTTTGCTTAAAAAGAAAATCCCAAGAGTTACTGTAATACGAAGACCAATATGTTTAAAAGACGAATATGTCTGTATTTGTGGAATTGTGTTCTTTAAACTTTTGAATTTAATAATTTGCGTTAACTTCAGATTAAATTATTTTTGTTATTTAAGTAAAATTCTATTCATGATAATTATTCAGATTTCTCCTCTGGAAAAAAATTCGGAATAAAAGTAGTTTGTGTAGTAGTAATCTTAGAACTTCCATCTTCCAAACATTTAAGCTTCTGCCACAGTAACCGTTAATTTTTCCAAGTAAAAAAAAGAGTAGCTTATTTTTTAATCCTGTAACTCATCTGTCGTTAAATCGGAACAAACATATGTATAAACATTCAAACATATAAAAATAGTAAGACATTATTAATATCCGACCGAAAGAATTACTGAACTTAAGTTGCCTTAAATTGGCAGGCTCATTGTGATACTACATAATCACAGTCTCCATCTATTTAAGCAAGTTGAAACTACATCAAACCAGGGGAACAGTGAAGTGATTACCTTCTTGGTATCCAACGAGTGGCGTACTTTTCATCATTTTTCACATTACTACTGTGCCTAAGAGTACTATCATCATCTAGGCTTCACAAGCAACGAGTTCTTCTATTCATCCTAATTGCTATCCCAGTATCCGTTTCTAAGCTACCTCATACCATGAAAATAACAGCAAAAAGACTGCGCTAAGTGCTTAGCCTATTGGATTTTATTTTTTCTACAACATCTGCTATCACGTAGATCTTATACCATTCATGATTGTGTCTTTTTCCAAAAGTCAACAACTCTCCATAAGACCTTCCTTTCGAACATGGTTAAGATTTAGAGTGCCTTCTAGGAAGCACCCAAGTCTTGGATCCGTTTTAGAGTACTATATGCGACGCGACGTACCATCAAAAGTTAACATTAAGTAAATGGTTTCAAGTATTTCACCGTTGCTGTTATTTTTATCAACTTATAATTAAGCTTGATTTATAAGGCAATAGCTGTCATCGATTGGCTTCCACAATGCCTTCTTATAACATCCAAAGCAAGTAATAAGCATTTAGCAGCCATAAAATGGCTTTCTGATACAATATTTTTTCTTTGAGAATTTTACAGCTATTGAAATACATACAAATATCATGTCTCTTAAAATGTCTAATTCAACATCTGTTGATTTCATTTTAGCTAAGATATTGAAAAATATTTCTTATTGTCCGATGTTTTCAGTTACAGTTTAACAAAGGGAATATTTCCAGATTCATTAATATTAGCAATTTTTATTCCACTGCATAAAAAGAAGCCAGTACGAACATTAATAACTATTTTACTTTACTTTATTTCATTTCATCAATTAGAGGCAAAATCTCTTACAGACTTATTAAATAGGAATATGTACATTTTTGTAGGTGGGTATGAATATTATACAATAAATACACTTAAATTTATACGCAACTGTTCAATAAAAAGAAATAAATTGCACGACTGGATCGCACGTACTTGCTCATATGTGCGGTCACATTGTAGAATAAAATTTAAAAAATTAAAGTGAACATCAAAGCATTTATTCGATTTTTGTTACTTTTGATTGTTCGAATAACGTACGTTAAAATGTATTGGGTGAAATAATTTAAACGCCATTTTATTTTTTTAGGAAATGTAAAAAAGTGTGCATTTTTTTCAAAATTTTAGGAGCCGTTTTTAAATATAACGGTTTTTTTTAACAATTTTTTTTAAAAAATTAAAAAAAATAATTTAAGAATACAAACTTAAGCACAAAAATAACGTACATTTAATAACAAAATTAAAAAAAAAAAATCACTAGCCCGTTTTCAAAATATTGATTTTTCAAAAAAAAAAATTAAAAAAATTATTAAAAATACAAAAAAAAAAGTTTTCGAAAAAAAATTAATGCAAAATTACTCAGGCTACCTATATCTTCTTGAATATTAATTTTGATTGTAATCGGATCTCCAGTTTTCGAGAAAGTCGAAGAAAAAAAAAACCGGTCCTATGGGAGGTACCGTTTATATAATGCATACCTACAGTAGTACACTGATTTTTTTAAATAAAAATTCTTGGAGCCGTTTTCGAGAAAAATAAGCTTTTACATAACGGTTATATGACAGGTACCGTTAGTTTTTGAGCTAAAAAAAAAATTAAAAAACTCCTCTGTAGAATGTCAAAATAACCTTAAGTTCAAAATTTGAAGCCGATTGGCCCAACCGTTTAGGCTGCAGTCCAATATACATCCGTACAGACAGACAGACAGACAGACAGACGGACAGAATTTTGCCAGTAACTCAAATATGTTTCTCTATCATCGTAATGTTATGTTTGATTCTTATCTCAAAATTTTTAATCTGCACGAATGCATAACTTGCATTATAGTACCTATAATCGCAAGTAATAAATAAATGAACAATAAAACACAGCAACATGCGTGACATATTTTAAATAATTTTTACTGAAATTAAATAAGATTAAGAACATAAGATTTAAAAGCATCTCTCGTACAATTCGTATTGAAATCAATCATAGAGCATACTGCATTAGCTTCTCTGATGAAACGGGAAATGGGCTCATTGCGCCCATAATTTCTGTGATGAAAATGTTTATATATAACAAATCGATGGCGTGTAATTCTCGAGGGTACCTTGCCTTCATAGAATAAATCTATAAGCGGTGGGAGGGTCTAGGGATTCTCCATCTCAATTTAAAGAAAGCATATCTCGTACAATTTCTTTGAACATTTTCTATTCTTTTTGACGAATTTGAATAGTATGGGTTCCAAACTGTACAACATTACTCTAGCACGGATCTTACCAATGAATTCTCGTTTACATAAATGACGTGTGGAGAATTTTAAAGTATTGCAAGATAGTTATGTTTATTGATGATGCTCTGATATACATCGTGGGTAATGATATCGCAAGTATGATTCAGCAACTACAAGAAGATCTAGAAAATATAAGCATCTGGTTCAAGGCGAACAATCTCAAGACGAATGTTCAAAAGACGAAATCGATGGTGTTTAAAACGCAGTGCAATATAAACTTAAGAATAGGCAACGAAAACATAGAGCATGTAGACCAAATAAAATACTTAGACGTAATAATAGATCAGAAGTTAAAGTTTGGTAAACATGATGACTATTTGGTAAAAAAAATATCCAAAAAAGTTCAATTTTTTCGAAGAATTAAAAGCAAATTAGAATATAATGCGTCTGTTAGAGTGTACAATGTTATAATAAAACTGCTTTTAAATATTGTTCATCTGTACTGTTCCTGTTAAATGATAGTAACATCGAAAGATTGCAAAAACTGCAAAAAAAAGCAATGAGAATTATTTTGAATTG
Source organism: Platycheirus rosarum (assembly GCA_963971375.1). Classification (NCBI taxonomy): domain Eukaryota; kingdom Metazoa; phylum Arthropoda; class Insecta; order Diptera; family Syrphidae; genus Platycheirus; species Platycheirus rosarum. Next base: position 142,719,361 of record OZ020508.1, read on the forward strand.
TAATCGTCATACAAGCATTTTTAATATGTTAAATCGTCTTAATTTAGTATTTAGTATTTTATTTATTTACACTGTAAGATATATTATCTTATTTTAAGTGCAGCACTTTAATTAAACCAAAGCTACAAAAAAATTACAATATGGCAAGTTGACAAATAATTTTTAAAAGCTACAAATATTTAAGTAATTCCTATATATTCCCAAGATGCAATTTAAGATTTTGGTTTAATACTAATGTGCTATTTATAGTTCTAATCTCTCGCGGTAGTGCATTCCAAAGACGTGTAGCGTTGACAAAAAACTGGCGTTCAGAGGTTAGGCAACTAAAACGGGGGTTGACTAAAATCCCAGATCTATTTGAATTAAAGAAAGTTATTTCTCTGAAGAGATCCACAGGTTGGCGTGTTAGAAGTATGTCCGAAAACAAAATTATGGCCCGAAATTTGAGAACATTTTCAAACGACATCCCAAGAAAGTGATATGCTTGTTTCCACAGACCCGGAAAACGATCCGGTGTACAAACGTCTAGAAAATCTGGAAAAGCTAGTAGATATAAATCACTGTAATAAGGAAGAAAGAGCTTTCATAGTTCAAATATGTCGTGAGTTTAATGATTTGTTTTACTTGCCTGGAGATAAGCTCACTTATACAAATGCAGCTACACACCAAATAATCACTAAAGTAGGTAAACCACCAATATATTTGAGATCATATAGACTGCCAGAAACAAGTAAAGCTGAAATTAATAAACAGGTAGACGAAATGCTAGAAAACGAGATTATCAAACCAAGTTACAGTCCTTGGAATTCTCCTTTGTTACTTGTTCCTAATAAACCTGATGCTCAAGGTAACAACAAAATGGAGAGTAGTTGTAGACTACAGGCGTCTTAACGATGCGACTGTTGGGGAGGAAATGACAGATTAACGTCAAGAATAACACCCAAATCTTTTTTTTGCGTCACCCTTCCTAGTTTAATGTTATAGATGTCGTAATCAAACATAATTGGATTATGGTTCCTGGTACAGGATAAAACTTGACATTTAGCAATATTAAGGTCAAGGTAGTTGACCTTGCACCAAGTGGCCAATCTATCCAAGTCGGCTAACAGAAGACTACAGTCTGAATTGCTGGATATCTTTCGATAAAGTTTTAGATCATCCGCAAAAAGAGACAGAGTGAATCTTGAAAGATAGCGGGAATATCATTGACAAAAAGAAGAAAGAGCAGTGGACCCAAATGACTACCTTGGGGGACACCTGATGGGACATTTATATCATCTGATTTATAGTTTTTTAATTTTCACAACTTGAACTCTTCCAGTCAAATGAAAAGATAAATGAACACCAAAACACAAAAGCTTATGAAGTAGAATTTTGTGCTTCACTCTCTCGAAAGCTTTTGCGAAATCGGTAAAGGTAATATCAGTTTGATGTTGAAGCACCCTATAAAAGTCCAGTGCTACCAACTATGAGGAGCTCAATCGTCTATGCTGTGAATGGTATTACGATATTTACTGATTAATGGACGACACGGGCACTTCGACTTTGGCTGCCAATAGATACTGAACTTAAATTAATATTAGTTTGTTAAATCTATTATAAGTTTGAATTATTATAATAAAGTATTTGAGGTATATAAAAAGAAATTATAACAGATATCCTTTTTCAATATTAGATATCATGACATTAGTCATAATCATTAAATTTGTTGATGTTGATTTGCCCGCTACAAAACCATGTTGAAAGACTGATATTTTGACTTGTAACTACAGACTTATTTCGCTTCCGTTAGTGTTTTCAAAAGTGTTTTTAAAAAGATATTAAATCACGAATGCTTGCTTTTTTGGATAAATGTAATTTTTTCAGTAAATCACAATTTGGTTTCAGAAAAGGTAAGTCAACAGAAGATGCTGTTTTAAAACTTTATGGTGAAATTTATGATAGTCTGAATGAATCTGATATTTCTACTTCTCTGTTTATTGATGGCTATAACTAAAGCTTTTGATACTGTGGACAATACATTGTTACTCGATAAACTGTATAAGGCAGGGTTTCGAGGTTTTGTATACGATTAGTTCAATTCTTACCTCAATTCAAATTCAAGATGTTTTAAGTGAGTTTTGTTTTTAATTTTGTTTTAAGTTTAAACTTAGATATCACAAAGTTCGGTATTAGGTTCAATATTTTTGAATTTATGTGAATTATTTAATTGTTTAGGGGTTAGGCTGGAAGGAATACTTGAATTTAGTAAGACATATCTACAATCTCAGCCTTTATTGCAGTCAACCTGTATTAAAATTAGTTATAGCATGTTGGGGTGGCACTCACCGTAGTTAAATTGATCGTCTTTCATCATTTACATCGTTTTTGTATCAACTTATTATTTATAAGCCTGTATTGGGTTAAATTGCCAATACAGGCACCTGCGTGGATCAGAACTTCTGCATGTTTACTTTCATAGAACAAACAATGACAAATATAAAGCTCTAAACCGTATGAGCAGACTTTTTAATATTAATGCTTCGTCTTTAGATTTTAATTTAGATAAAGAGGGATAAAATCTTTATTTAGGACCAATGCTCCATCATCGTGTTTGTTTTATGTTTTTATATGTTTTTATTATGTACAGATTATTGTAGTTAACTTTTGTTTTTTAATTCTTGTATTTTTTGCATGTGTTATTTTTATTTTATTTTACTTACAACTAACACAAGCACTTATGATGAGCCTCTGTAGTATAAAGCTTGCTCTAAGCTTACTACACCAAAGAATCTGAAGTGTTAAAAAAAAAAGAATTAATATACACGAAATATGAACTTTATTGAATTTTTATATGTCTTTTTTGATTAACTTTGATTGCATAAATATCATACACACTAAAATATTGTAACTGCTTTCGGATATTTAGAAAACAACCTTTTCAAATTTACATTATTTGATCCCAATCAATTTTATTATAAATTAATTATATCTTAATGGTACAGGTTCTGTTGGATTTTAGCAGCTGCCCGAATATTTATTCTTCCATAGAAATATCGGTTGCTTCTTTTGACCCAAGGTAGTTAGGGGATTTCACTTCTTCAAGTTCATGTTTTAGTACCCTGTTGGTTGGACCAATATTTGTCGCAGATACAGTTACTATGTATTGGCTTTTTTATTTTATCCACGCAAGCCAGTATCTGGCTTGACTTGGTGACGATAGACCCAAGTGTGAGGCTAACGAATTTGCTTTATTCAATGCCAATAGCTTTTCTTCTCGGGATGGGATGCCTTGTTCTCTCATGCAGTCTACATATTTTCCGCGAGCTGTCCATTCAACAATTCATTAAAGTAAACTACCATCGCTTCATAATGCCTTCAGGATCGTTGATTTCCCACTCCGTTTTTATGCAACATGTTTCCGACGGATTGGTAGAACTTCCATACTTAATTCTCTATTTCTTTCCATATCACAGCCAATGTGCCGGGCTGCCTTTTTTGTCTCTATGACTTTTCTCTGTACTTCTGGGCTCCTTGTACACATTTTCGCGTTCCTCCGTTGTATTAGACTGTTGCATTGCTCGGTACACATTGTTTTCAGGAATTTTTCTTCCCTGCTCTTTGAGGACAAGTCTAAGTGCGAGATTGTAGGTATTACTTATGTTTTCATCGCTTAAGGCAGCCGTGTTGATTTTGCCTAGGAACACCATATAAACCAGATAGTGATCCAAGCAGGTATTTTGGATACGTTATCATATCATCAGTAGGCTCGAGTAGTGTCAGCCTTATATGTAACCAGAATATTGGCTGGTTGCTGTGCAAGTCAAGCTCAATGGAGGAATCTCACTTTTAATGAACAAATTTTTGCGAAGCTCTGATGTTCTCATTTTTGTCAAGAGTGGTTTTCAGGCTCTCGCGCATAAAGTTTGAGGCTCTTCCATTAGTCTTAATATAGTTATGGCATTCATAATCTCCTTTGATATAAATTCTCGCCTTCCGCAGACGGCAGATAGGAGAGCATACACAAGACAAGGACTGTTTCACTGGAAAATTAATGAATTTGTAAATTAACTATGTAACTGTGCTTAAATTTTAATTTTTGGATCAGCAGCCTAAAAGGCATTTTATATCATTGATCCTGAACAATTGTTGTAAGTGTGATATATAAAAATGATTACTTTATGATGGAATTGAATATTTCCTCTGATTTAAACCGACTTTCCGTCAAACAAAATATAACTTGCATAAATAGCCTCAAAACAGTTCCAAGTCAGAGAACTCATCCTCGTACTAAATCGACTTTTCAGGTATGAAAATATTTTAATAATCACAATATCTCTTAGAATTTCTCAATAACTACAAACAATTTCAACAATATTACCTTCAATCTCGACGCAAGCAAATTACAATTCCCAGGACTTTAAAATTGCAACATGTTTCCTGCTTCAAATACAAACAACCAAAAAGTATAAATTACAATTCAAAATTGACTTAGATCTCGAAAACAGGGGTGAATATTTTAATATTTTATGCTGGCCGACTGTAAACAGAAATCGTAAAAAATGTTTTTATTTGTTGACGAAAGGCAATCAGTAAATTGCTTCTGATATCTGCTATCCTCGATTTCAATTCAACAGCTGTAACAATAGAAACGAAATGAGGAAAAAAGAAAAAAAATTACGCGGAAATAAGATAAAAACATTATAACACTTCAGTTGTTTTATGACTGGCGACTTTATTATAGGTAGATATAAAACACTTTTGAGGTACTTTTGTTTGTGGCAAGGATACTGTCTTATATGGCAAGGATTTTATTTCATTTTTAATGGAATCAAAATGAAGGGCTTTTTTTAAATAAATTCAGAAAAAAGTGATTTACCTGGTGGAAACACAAAACAAATCAATGCAGACCTAAAATGATTTGATTTTTATAAACATTCCGGGTCTAAAGGAACTTCCTTGTGGCACAACATGTGCCACCTTTAAGGGTGTCTGATGATGATCATAATTGAGTTTCCGCAGAGAAATAAACACCAATCAATCAATGGATCCTTGAAATAAACAAATATTTTTTATAAGAATTACGGGTCCAAAGAAGCTTCCTTGTGGCACTCCAAGTGTCAAGCATTTCTGAGGGTGTTTGACGTATAAGCTTATTGAAATTCAAGATGGTACTGTTTGTAGAGTTTATACATGACATACTACAAAACAAACACAGAATCATAAAAAAGGACACAAAGTCAGACTAGAATCAAAAGGTTCTTTTTTTTAGAATTAAGTCAAAACGATAGGAAAAAAATATATGCAATTCCAAAGCAAACAAACAAATATAAAACAAAATATAAAAAAAAGAAAATCCAAACGAATCATTCTTTCTGACGCGCATCCCTAATGCTGTTAAAGAAAAATCCTTACACAATGCCTGCCAGAGTGCTCTTAATGGCGGTCCTGTGAATATAGCGAATTTTCCTCGCCTTTATACGAGTGTATTTCTGTCTGTCTGGCATCAACTTCAGTCTTCAACACATCTATACCACGAGTTCTCTTCTTAGATGAAGTATGATGATCCACCCAACCCCTCTGTCTGTATGAAGCAATGGTTTTTTGAATCGAGTCCCCCTCGTGCTTACCAACAAAGAAAAACTGCACGTTCGTATAGTGTATTGACAATAATAGTCCAGGCTGAGTTGTTTTTTTTTTATGATGCACATACCTAGCTCTACCACTCAAAACAGCAGAGTGGAGTGGAAAACAAAAGATGAAAATAAGCACAAATAGAAGCAAAGCCATCCTTACAGCCAAAGTACCAGGTCTTAAAAAAAAACATTAGTTGGTACTTGTGTGAGGACTGAGCTGGAGGATCTGGAAAAAAATGAGAATAAACCAGAATTTCCGTACACAAAGCTATGGAACGATGATGCTATGGATGTACGAGTATGTTGTATCTTATTTGGGTTTTGGCTTTGCAAGAGATACAAATACAAATAAAAAATATATATTGTTGGTAAATACGGCGGCGTAAGGGCTATGAAAGTTTAATGTAAGCAACAAATAAAAGCAACGAGAAATGCATTAAATATTAAAGTAGGCACTTGAGTCCTTCAAAACGTGGGAGCTGGGAAAGATGGACGACTGGGATTTACACAATACACACTCGGATAGGAGTACCTGTACCTATAGGTATTAACACCATAAGCATCCAGGAGGTTCTTCTGGGTTTGGGAGCTAGAGGACGAATGGTGGTTCCTGTGAGGAGTAAGATGATTCACCAGCACCAGTTCACGGCAGTAACGCAGGTCAAGAGCTTAAAATGGGGAATAAAGTGCTGGGAGCCTTTTAAAAACCCCGCGGCTGGGAGGGCGTTGGATTTGAGAAAAAAAATTGTTCTGATATTAAATTTTTAAATTTGCTGCAATAATATTCCGACATCACTTAAGCACTTAACGAAGAATTATTTAGCTTCGTTAAAAAAGAGAAATTAAACTGAATATTTTTACGGCGTATCTGTAACGCAAGCTGTCTTATATATAAAACGCTAATTGGTGTTGCACGACACTTGTTAGCAGACTAAGAATTATAGCAAAGCAACAGAAAATCGATTTAGGAGATTGTTTTCTCTTTTAAAACCCACTGGGAGCTCTTAAAAGCAGGCAACCTAGTCAAGAGAAAGATACCATGAATGTCTTGCGTTTTGCATACAAATGAAACAGCGGACAAAAATATTGAATTTATTTTCCAAAAATCATTATACATAAGTCTAACGAATTCTTTCACCACTAAGAGTGCTTAAAAAACTCCATCAATCTCCTTAGCGTTATAGGGAAGACTTTTGTGCTTTGGACTTTGGAATTGTTTGTAACTCTATAAAAAAACTGGTACACTCCGCCATGCCACCGATCTCCATCAACTTTGGTGGAATATGGAACAATGAATAATGTTCGTTACTCATTTCTACCTACACAGCGAGGTGTGAATTAAAAAAAAAAACAAATGCCATCCAACAGAGTTACCTTTGCCAATTGAAAATAATACTATATAGGTTTTTCATTGGCTTTCATCACAGTGCTTTCGGTTTTGAAGCTTTTGAGAACAATTTAAGTATTGTGAGAATGTAGGTGTTGTCTTATTTTTGTATTTGTTATTACTAATAGTTGGTAAATCGTTAAAAAGTAGTAACATTTTATAGGCCCTTGGTATTAAATATATATAGCATTAATAAATATAGTGAATTGAAATTTGCTTAAATGGTGTTTTAACTGTGAAGATTTAATGTTTTTAATAAAAAATGAATTTATATTTTTTAAATAATAGTATTGAATTGTCTTGTTATCAGCAGGTGGTAACCCTACGCACATTGCTTTCACATTTTGCGACGATTTATAATGATAAACACGGAAATCTTGTTAGAGCTTTCACTTGAAACAGAAATATGCAAGCCAATGTAACTAGACTGGGAGAAAAACATCCACGCATCCAAAATCAATTATATAGACATTTTAGCTTCGGGTTTGGTATTATTATTTTTTTCAACTCACGTTGGAGAAAGTAGTCTTTGAACTTTATACATCGCCGAGCAGAAATATCACCACCAAGTTTTAGTTTGACTTACGTAAATGACGTTTTTATTATCGGTAGAAGTCTACAAGCTGAACACTATATTCCTTCATCTAGATCGAAAAGATGGCACAAAATCAAGCGCAGCACATTATTAAGGAAAAACCAAGCAAAAGATGACTGCGTCTACGAAAAGTGTTGGTTTTGAATTTAAAGTTGTGGAATCCTTTTAACTACCTGGAATCAAAAAGGGCAAGAACTCCTGGATCAGGCAAATGCAAAAAAAATTGGAACAATCAGAAACCTGGAGGCCTGCCAACGTTATAAAATGATCATTTTTTTAAAGGCTTTTGTTAGGAATCTTGAATCCTACCTGAAAAAAGGCTTTTCCGAATAAGACAATAATGGATTACTCAGGATTTAAAGAAATAAATACCACAATGCAAGGAAGTGTTTTTGGCCCAGTGTTATTTGTATTTTACACTTGAAATATATGCCAAGAAGAAGACTTTTTGATAGCCATATTTTCCGATGATTCTGCATTACTTGAATCTTCCTGAAAGAGCAACGAAAAAGTTAAAGAAAATTGGACTATGAATAGGCGCATTGTTTTGAACTAGTCCAAATTAGCGCTCGTTAACCTCACTAACAAGAATGTTAATAATCTGGCCATCTTGATCAAAATGGGTTTACCATGAGTATCTAAATATGACTCTTGATTCTAAAAAATAAACGAAAAGAACTCGATATTAAACAACGAGAATCGAACGGGGTATTGAAAAATACTTGCATCAAAATACACTACTTATCTACAAGCAAGTGCTTTAACCGGTTTCGACCGATTATTTACTTAACCAGAATCAAAAACTGGCAAATATAGCACCTATAAGTATACTGCAAATCATAATACAGTTTTGACTGCAGAATTGGAAAATTATTTTAAATATGGAAAATATAAAACTATAACACTGATGCGAATTAAAAAAAAAATACATAATTGATGATAATAAATATATAAAATCAAAACCAAGTTTATATTAAAAAAAATCTGCTTCAAGGCTGAATAAATCACTCCGTGTTGGTATCACTCTGGCATAGAAGACCCACCCCGTTCGAGTGCTTCAACCTTAACCTTGACTTTCATATTAAATCCAACCAGCTTTGAAACGTTGCCAATACTATTCCAAGGCAATTTAACTCAGCAGGTAGGTCTTCTTCAACGTGGATGTTTTTTTTATTTTTCTCTAAAGAAATATCAACAAACTTTTTATTAAAAATGAAAATGAATCCTAGCCGTGCATCTGTTCGTGCGCGTTGCTTTGAAGAATATAAAAAAAAACTCTCCTAATAACATTCTGGAAGTCAAGCAGGACCTTGACTGCTTTCGAAACTGTTTGTACTACACTTGGCTTCTTCCATGAGCAAGTCATATGTACTTTTCCAGCCCACTATATCCCTAAAGACCAGCCAGGCCATAGCATCATCAGCAAACAACAAACACACACCATTATGCGGAACCTTGGCGAGCATTATTTAAATACGAACCACATGACTTCTGTGCCACCTCGCAACCACTAGGACCCAGGGAGTCCGGAGTTGGCATAGACGTGGTTATGGGATGTGATAGGAGCACGAGAATTTCAGACTAAGAGCTGGCGTGGCTAGGCTTTTAAATGGGTTTGGTGAGCCAAGTGGTTTTCATAATGGTATACACGGGGTGTAGGCCACCCGTCACCTGCGCCGACATCAAAAACCAAACACTCCCCCCCCCCCCCACCGCCATCGCCAGCTGAGTACGGTTTATAATGACGATGTGAGTCTTGGCATACAAATGGAATCATCGACGTTATCTGGACGGAGAAAAATTCCTGCATAAATCAGGACAATAATACAGATAAAAGCTTAAAATAAGGAATCCACGTAGGCCGGGCCCAGGAAGCACCCATATTTATACGAGTATTGCGCTGCCAAGGGTAGTTTTGAATTTAGGGGGAATCTATATCTTGGATCTTGCACGTTTAAACGGAAAAAGGTGTTCGAAGGAATTTCGATTAATTGACCTTGAGTTGGAAATTACTTCCTCTACATCGCATCGTCGTTGGAAAACATTTTGTGTGTGTCCCCTTGTATTTTCATCCGAGGGAGGGAAACCTGATGTTTAGAGGGAATATAGAACTTCATACACGTTTTGAAATTGATATCGAAAACGTGGGATTCTTGTTTAATTTGTTTCTCAAGAACGGGTAAGCGATTTCAATTTGGTTTATTAAAGGATATAGTTACTTACAGCCAGAAACTAAGGGAGACTAAATCTACCTTTTCTGTTGTTGTATCCAATTAATTGGTATTAGTTTGTTTTCAGTATTTATTTTGTTGTCAAGGAGTATAACATTTCAATTGTGCTTGAAGGTATAGTGTAAAGTGTGTAATGTGGGTGGCTATTAGGGAAACTACTAGGGAGTGTTGGAATATACCGCCGAATAGACATGATACATTTGGGATAATGGCTCAGATCGATTACAAAATAATTGACTTTTTGGAGATAGCTAGGACAAATAGTTTAATAGAACATCGGATCTCATATAGCCTTAAGGTCCTTCAGGGCATATTATTTGCAGAGAGGAGTAGGTAAGGATACTTGTTCAATAATTCGATACAGCGTGTTAGTGTTATATTTTAAGCCCAAAAACATCATAAGCCGTATCACTTTACTCGGATATCAAGGATCCATTACCGTTCCAGGAGAAAAGATGAGTAAAGTGCAGAAAACGGAAGGGAAATTACTGAGCAATTTGATGCGAGAAGCTTCCTTAAATCGTTTTGAATTAGCAATGAATTTAAGGATCCTTTTTAAATGGCTATTTCGAGACATCGTCAAGTCTGTCGCAAAAGTAATCTTCCTGTGCTGGAGAATTAAAATAAATGCTATGACCCATCCACCGCATCAATGTGCTGACACCCTTACGTTTGATTTTCCTTTCTTTTATTGCTATGGAAAGCTTTCCAAAAAAACGCATAGGCAGCCGCCTGTTGTCTTATGTCCCAGTGCAACCTTGCAACCTTCACAAACAATGAAGCATAAAACGATCTTTCCCAGGCGTTTGAAAATTAGTAATTTTATTTTGCTCTGCGTGCAATATTTATTGAAAAATAGTATCTGTAGCATGATACATGTCTTATATCATGTCTATTGTGAATGAAATCTTGTTGTGTCGAACATGCAGTCCGCAGCCAAATTTAACATTTACTTTTTTCGGCAGCTGGTTGTTGTATTTGTAGTGTGTGTAAAATCTTGCTTCGCTACGGATAGATTTCGCAATAAAACACGAGAATTTTTTTAGCTCAAATATTAACGGTACCGGTAAGTATAAGCTTATTTTTCTCGGAAATGGCTCCAAGAATTTTTATGAAAAATAATCAGTGTACTCTTGTAGGTGTAGGTTATGTTTTGGTGGAAAAAAAATTCAAAATGGTAGGCTTAAAACGGTACCTGCCATAGAACCGTTTTTTCTTAGATTTTCTCGAAAACTGGTCATCCGATTTCAATCAAAATTGATATTCACGAAGATGTTGGTAGCCTAAGTAATTTTATTTTAAAATATTTTCGAAAACCTTTTTTATGTATTTTTTATAATTTTCTTATTTTTTTTTTCAAAAATCAATATTTTGAAAACGGGTAGTGGTTTTTTTTTAATTTTTGTTTTTAAATGGATTTTTTTTGTACTTAAGTTTGCATTCTTAAATTATTATTTTTTAGTTCTTACAGGAGGAAGATATTCACATACTTTGCAGCTCAAAAGTAACAGTTCTATATTTAAAAGCTTATATAATTATTTTTACTTATGATTATAGGTACTATTTATATGGATTCGTGCCAATATGATAGAGAAGTCGAGTCCGGAAATTCTTTCCGTCTGTCTGTATGTTCGCACTTCTACAGCTTAAACGACCGATTTGCTTCAAACTTGGTATTTAGTATTTATTAAGTAGTATCTCGGGGGTGTTTTTCATTTTTGCTCTATGTCGAAAAATAACGGTACCTTTTTTTTTTTTTTTTTATAATTAACGCGCGCACAAGGGATTATGTGTTTCCCTTTTAATGTAGAACACACTGCGCGGGCATTACGAAGATAGGGAGGGGAGAGATAGGAGGTGCCGATTAACATTGGTTTTGAATGTTTGCAGATCAAAATGGCAAGGGAAAATCCCGCCGGGTAAACTATTCCAGATTCGTGTCGTTCGGCTAAAAAAAGAATCCCTATATTTCACGGTACGTCCGAAATTAGGCTCAAGGGTGAACTGATGAGCATTCCTTGCGAGACGAGTATTACGGGAGAAACTATTAAGGGGAGGAATGCAACTGGCTACTTCGAGTGAACATTTTTTGTAAAAGAAACGATAAAATAAGGAAAGACATGAAACATTGCGTCGGTGTTCGAGTAGGGCAATTGTTTCAGCGGCAGTTCTATTACCTATCAATCTTAACGCTCGATTTTGTATTCTATCAAGCAGGTGAAGCGATGTTTGCGAAGCACCTGCCCAGAGGTGGGAGTTATACTCGAGTTTAGGGCGTATAAACGCTTTATAAATTGTAGCCAGATCAGATGGGGAAAAGTACTTCTTACACCGATACAGAAAACCTAAGCACTTTGCAGCATTCTTAGCGATCTCAAATATATGGTCGTTCCAACGGAGGTCGTCGTTGACACACATACCGAGTACTGAGAGCTTTTCGGTTTCTTCGATGTAAGTGCCATTCATGGACAATGGCATTGGGGGAATGTTTAACTTTAACGACAGAAGACAGCATTGAGTTTTCGAAGCATTAAACTCCACACGATTTCTATTACCCCATTTGACAATGCTATATAAATCGGAGTTTAATGAGCTTGACATACGGCACCGTTGCAATTGTACGTCCGAAGGCGAAGGACGTGAATTATCGAACGAATATGAAAAGCTGAGGGTAGAGTCGTCAGCAAAACAGTTAAGTGGATTAGAAGTAACAGACAGAAGATCATTTATAAAAATGAGGAAAAGAGTCGGAGACAGAACAGAGCCCTGGGGCACACCAGCATTTATTTTATGGGAATCAGACTTGAATCCGTCCAATACAACTTGTATTGAACGGTCCAGAAGATAGCTTCTAATCCAACGAACAAGAGTATTATCGATCCCAAAAGCACGCATTTTCGATAAGAGAGCTTCATGCCAAACTCTATCAAATGCCTTGGAGATATCAAGAGCAATAATCTTACTTTCACCAAAGCGATGTAAAGATTTGTTCCACTGTTCGGTGAGATATGCCATCAGATCACCAGTGGAACGGTTGCTGCGGAAGCCATACTGACGGTCATGGAGAAGCTTACGATCTTCGAGATATTCCTTAAGCTGACGGTTAATCAGTGTTTCCATGACCTTAGAAAGAAGGGATGTCAGTGCTATGGGTCGGTAGGAGGAGGGGGAGGATGGGTCACCTTTCTTAGGGACAGGCTGGACAAATGCTGTTTTCCATCTTCTAGGAAAGATTCCAGAAGAGTAGGAGCGATGGAAAAGCTTACGCAGTGGCTTTGCCAGTGTGGAAGAACACCTCTTCAGAAGAATCGGGGGTATACCATCCGGGCCAGCGGATTTGTGTATATCGAGATCTTTGAGAACTCTTGCTACTGTACGAGTGCGGAAAAAAATGTGTCCCATGGAAAAATTTACATTCTCAAGTACAGGAGGGGCAACGTTGCTTTGAGGCAGCGTGGAGCTGGCAGCGAAATGGGCGGCGAGCAAGTTTGCCTTCTCTGAAGAGTAAACAATTGGTTTGTTATTGTCGATGAGCGTTGGAACCGAAGATGTCGAGGAGTTTTTTATATTTTTTACGAATGACCAAAAATTTTTACGGCCTTTGGGACACTGCAGAATTTTTTGCCGTAATTTTTGGTCATGCAAAAATTTGGTTCTTTCTATAACGGAGTTGCATGAGTTCCTTGCTTGTTTGTGCTTTTTCCGATTTTCCTCTGTAGGGTTGGCTTTGTAAGATCGGAAACTTACTTCTTTGAGCCTGATAGCTTCTTTACACTCAGAATTAAACCAAGACTTTTCTTTAGGTTTGATGCTTTTTACTCTGTTAGGAATAAAAGCACGCATACCTAGAAGAATCACATTTGTGATCATTTCAGCACTGGCATCAATGTCACTATCGAGGAAGCATAGTGACCAGTTAAAGTTTCGGAAAAAGAAATTCAGGCCGTCCCAGTTGGCTTTCTCGTATTGCCAAACGGTCCTGGTGGGAAGTTTTTCTTTAACTGGATGGGTGGGGGATGAGAAATTAGCTGAAATGATACAATGGTCTGAAGTGCCAAATGGAGAAGTTACACTAATGGTATATTTATCAGGGTGAGAAGTAAGAAACAAGTCAAGAGTATGGGCTGCTTGCCCAGCAACATCCGGTATACGCGTTGGCACATCGATCAATTGGGTAAGGTGATGTAACCCGGCAAAGAGCTCGACATACCTTCCTTCGGGTGTTGTCTGACCAGAATAGCGGAGCCAGTTGGAATTGTGTACATTGAAATCGCCCGCAATAACGATTTCAGTGCGAGGACAAAGGGAAACAATTTTCGAGATGGAATCAGACAGTGCATCAAACTCGTTACAAGTCGAATTACTGTCAAGATTTGGACTCCTGTAAATAAAACAATAATGAATGACATGCTTGCGGACAGTGAATTTGAGCCATAAGAAGTTAAAGTCCGTGTTGGAACATTGCCCATATTGGGGAAGGCTCTGGCAAGCAATATCATTCCTAACATAGACCACGAGACCATGATGAGAAAAGAGTAATGGCACCAAGCTATACCCATGTAGAGCAAATTCTGATAAATCAGTATTTGCTCCAACCTGAGTTTCACTTAATGCCAAAACAGCTGGCCTGTGTTGAACAGTGTAGACGTACACGTGAAAGAAATTCTTTCTTAAACCACGAACATTTGAATACACGACACAAAAATCACTTACCATTTAAAAATACTTACATACAAAACACAACTCTGATTAAGTCGAACTGCGCAGTGAAAATCAAAATTAACTTCTGTAATAATCAAACTGTCTTAGGTGTTATGCCCATAAGACAGCCTGTTTACAAAAAATCAATCCAAACATTCAGCACAATAAGACAAATTCAGATGCCCTTATCTATTTACCGCAAGCATTGTATGGTCATACGATGCCTACAGTAGATAAGAAAGAGGCAGTTAAGCACAAAGGTCTTGGGACAGAATAGAGGATAATTTGTTATGCGAATGCGTTTTATTTATTTTTTTTTTCTTCTTCAGCGCGAGTGGGCATCTTTTTCATTCATCCTACGACGCGAGTGAACACTATTATTTTTTTTTTACAGCACACGCGAGGGGTTTTTTTCTAATTTCTCAACGAGCGTGTATTATTTTTTTTTCCCTAAAGCACTCGCGATAACAACGCGCAACAATTATTTGTTTGGACTTCGTTTAACTAATTGTGCGCGCACCTCGACATCCGTCTTCAACGAGCTTAGGATCGACACTCAATATTTGTCATACAATATTTAACAAAAAGTTTGATTTTGTCGAAAACGGCTCTAACGATTTCGATAAAACTTGCAGGGTGCTATTTTCTTACAACAATACATCTTTCAGTTAGAACGATTTTTTTTTAATTTTTTTCTATAACGGTATTTCTCATAGAACCTGTTTTATTCAAATGCAGATTTATCGTATACCATTTTCCCGATTTCAATAAAATTTTGCACACAGGAACTCATTTTAATTCAATTAATATTGCATTTCAAAATTTTCAAAAACTTTTTTTTTTGATTAAAAAATCAATCAAATTTTCTAAAAAAAATTGTTTTTTTGAAATATTTTGAAAACCGGTTGATTGATTTTTTTTAAATACATTTCTTGTCATGACATACAAGAAAATTTTTTTTAAATATTTTTTCGTAGTTTTTTCAAAAAAAAAAATGACTAAAAAAACTGGTCGAACGATTTTTTTTTTTTTTTTTTATCGGGTTTGAGTTTCAATATTAATATCACTATGGTTTCAAGACCTTCGTTTCCCTTACTCCAATTGTTACTTGCATTGAATCTTGGTCATTAATATTTCGAATGTTTTGTGTCTTCGTAAGCTGAGCTTGTCAATGGCGGGTTGCATACAATCTTTCCAGTTGACTATTGGATCGATGTTGACAGAGAGAGTGCTTTCCGAATCGCACTGTTCCCGACGCATAATTTCTCGATTGTTTCGAACAAGTTGTTGAAATGCCCTAAATAAATTCAAAATTCAAGAGGAATTCAAAAATGCCCAGACAACATTGTGCAAAATATTTATACCTCGATGAAAAACTCAAAGCACAAACCCGCGAGGCACTTACACTAACTTTTTCCTCTTTTTCCTTTATGACCCCCTTGGCATTGTTAAAAAAAGACCCAAAAACGCACATCGAATGCAAATGTTCTCATCTTTCTGTGAATCCAATTCAAAGATTACAAAAAAAAAAATCCTTTTCAATTAAAGAGTCAACTTTGCAACACAAAAACATCCCAATTTCATGTTCATTTCGGGGACAATCTCTTATTGTGCCCCCACTTTGATTGGATGATCACAAAGCCATAAGGATAAAGAGAATACATTTTTTTGTCATTATCATCCACATCCGTTGTTTTGCATCAAAAAACGTCAAAACGAAATCCAAAAAAGACCATTCCCATTTAAATGTGTCATATAACCCTTGCTCTATATAAGCAAAGGACAAAAAACAAATAACACAAGACATCTTTATCATCATCAACATCACTATCGCAATGCCCCCCCTCCCCCACCAGATATGCATATATTATCCCTAATGGATGTATGTATGTCATATGACGTATATCCTTACATACACAGGGAAATCTAACGTGGCTCCAGTGGGAAGTTAATGTCTCTACAACCGTACAAGCACTGAATTTCTATACTCAACATGGGATTCGAAATACACATTTACAGCCGGAACCCTCTGCACTCACCGAGGAACAATATCGTAGCCATCGTCGGAGTCACCTAATTTCAGCTCTGCCCTCGAGTGCTACAAACTCAATGAATTGTTTGCCAAAAAAGCCCACACCACATACACATGCTATACTGGGCGGCATTGTAGCACCTAAAATGAGGGACTGTGATATGGATTCTGGATATCCTGATGCCGATGCCCAAAACCAATGCTTCTGCCACTGCCATTGCCACCCGCAACGTTCCAAACATATACCTCGAGGAAGGCCGGTTTCAGATTCACATAGAAAATTTCAACAATTGGTCCTTTATAACGGCAAACACACAAGCGTAATACCTTAATTTGGTTCCAATTTGAAATTGGATTCCTTTGGTTTCCTGGCCGCTTAGGTATTGGTTTTGTGAAAAACGCTTCCATTTACACTGGCACAGCGTGAGCCCAACTGAAGGTATTGTGCTGGGCTAGATTTGGAAAACAATGTTCAACACGAAACTGGGTGGATTTAATGTTCGCGAACGGTATAGTCCGTTCGGGTTGTTGGAAATGGTAGAACTAACGTTCGATAGCTAAGCTCTCGTATACAAGTGTCAAGTTTTTTGAAGTAGGTCCGTTCCGAATGCCTGATGGAGATTAATTCGTTTGGAAGTTTGAGACTTTTCAGGCAAGATAGTATTTCTCGGTTCTCGTGTTCGTGCTTCTTGTTAAATAGGATTTTATTCTTGTTACTTAGGGTTGGATACCTATGGGGTAGTTTTAAGTACCTATATATGCCAGAGATTTTAAACTTATTTGCATAGACTTTTGTGGAAGAGTTGTGAGGTATTTAAAGTTTGTTAAACAGTTTGGCTGGGCATTGCTTAAAGCAAAAAGTTAACTTTTGACCTGGAATGTTGTGTATTTGGGTTTGGTATTTAGCACCTCAAGGCTTAAAGATTTTTGGTACTCGTCTGTCGTATAAGACGACACGTGTCAAGTTGGTAAGATAATTATGTATATTGGTTGACATGATGATTTTTGCATATCTATTCCTTCAGAGAAAGAATGCAAGTGGCTATTTGACTGGAGTAATCCTTGTAAGAACAGCGATACAAAAATTAAAGACAAGTAACATTACAGGGTGCTCGAGAGATTTAATTGAATCCCTAATTTTTCTAAAACTTATCAACGGGTACGATTCAAAAAATTCACTTCAAATGTTCATACTGTACTATTATATATCAACATCCCGAGTGTATGTGAGAACCAGTATGAAAAGTTGAAGCAAGAGTCGTTATCGTCAGCAATACGGTGAAGTGGATTAGAACTTTCAGATAAGGGATCATCTTAAGAATTAAAAAAGAGTGTCGTAGAAAAACTGGAGCCCTGAGGCACACCAACATTTATTTTGTGTATATTAGACTTAAAACTTGGTAGTTTTTAACTCAGCAAACAAGAATATCTTCAAAACAATGTTCTTAAACTGAAGATTAACAGGGTTTCTATTACTTCGGAAATAAGAAACATACGTAGAATTGGTTGATAGGAGGAGGGAGAGAAAGATTCTACTTTTTTTTAGAATAAGCTGGATAAATATTATTTTCCACCTTATAGGAAAAATTACAGAAGTGTGGAAGAGCGATGGAAAAGCGTACGCGGTGGTTGTACCAGCGAGGAAGATCATCTTTACAAAAGTATAGGGAAATGAATAAAAATACTTTTAAAATATTAATTTAGCTTGAACTGTACCATTCTAGAAGCAATAAAAGAAGAAAGCTGATTTAATACCGCACTGCAAGTCGCCGAATATTTCGGCAATACATCACCGAAAATTCAAACCTTCTTCCTAAATAAAACAAAAAAAAAAAATAAATGGAAAACATTATTTTTAATTCAGACTTTTGGAGTATCGGAGCCTATAATATTGAATATTTTAGTCCCCGTTCCTAATATCAGATAGAATCAAGAAAATTTGAAATATCCCAGACAACATTACCACTTTAAAATCTTAACTACGTATTTACTTTTTTTTTAAATATTTCTGCTGTTCAAGTATAAAGCACTAAATTTCGAAAATGGTTGCCTTAAAGACGAGATTTCCATCGATGAAATGTTTCATTCTTTGCTACTCGAGGATAGGAAGGCCGCATTAAATCGGTAGGTGTGGTCTTTAGAAGCTTTGGTGGATTGTTGCTCAAGTTAATAATTCCACCACTTATCATAAAGACAGCATTTATCTTGTTCGAAGGAAAGCGATTTTGCAAATAAGTGTTTTCTTGAAGATAGAAATTATATTTGCTGTAACATGCTTTAGAGATTGTGCTTGTATTTTAAATTATTCAAAAGATGTCTGCTTTAATAAGTTCAAATAATTTATTTTTTTTTATTTTATCTATTTTCCTTTTTTAATTTTTTTTCTATTAATTTATTTGGCTACTTCAGGGTGTTTTTTAACTTTCGATAGGGATAACTGTCAAACAAGCCTTCATACTAATGAAGTGTGTTTGACTTTCTTTTCAGTATACTTTGATACCATGCAAAGACTAACATCAGAATAACGTTTACAAAACGTGAAATTTCTTTCCAAAATTCCCGCTCTGTTCGTCAAATTTATAGCGCAATTCGACAAGCTTACGGTGCGCATAGTCGTCCGTCTGAGCGGCTAATACGCAATACTATTGGATCGGTTCATGACCACATTTACTCTTCTGGATAACAGTCATCCAAATCAAGCCCGTATCGTGCCATCCCCGCTCTAGACGTGAGTGTGGCAGAAAACCCGAATTCATCATTCCGACACCGCCGCGCCGTTGTTAGTAACTCTTTCTCTGCACATGCAAAATGCCCGTTGCTCCGTCAAAATTGGAAGAGATAGCTTGGAGACCTTTGACACTACCAGATGACTACGATAAGGTGACGCACTGTCGTGCAGCTGTTTCAACATTATATTTGAAGAGATAGTACGCAACACCCAAACCAGCACCTCAGGTATTATCTTTAAAAAAATCAACGCAGTAACTTGGGTTCGCTGACAACATTGATGTGATAGGAAGAACCAAGCGGGCAGTAACCGATGCTTTCAATTCAATGGAGTCAGCTGGAAGCAGAATGGGATTGGTTCTAAATGACGACAAAACGAAGTATATGCCCCTATTAACAAAAGTCTAGTCCCACTACCAACTTGGTCAGAACGTGACGATTGATAGGTATAACTTCGAGGTGAAAAGTGAGTTTGTCTACCTGGGCTCTGCTGTCAAAACGGGAAATAACATCAGCGCAGCAATCAAGCGTAGAATCACTCTTGCTAATCGCTGTTACTTTGGGCGCTCTTCAGGTATTCGAGAGAAAATTACTAAGCGCGATTTATGGTCCTTTATAGTTATAGGAACGAGTGACAAAGAAGGTACAACAACGAGTTGTACGCACTGTACAGCGCTAATGAGCCTGATCAAAAAAATCTATATCCAGCAGCTAAGGTGGCTCGGGCATGTAGATGAATGTCGACGCACCAGCGACCAGTTAGAAGGAGACCTCCGACTGCTTGCTGTGCAGATTTGGAAACGGCAGGCTAGAGATCAAACTAGCTGGAGGGGCATTATTTATCAGGCCCACGAGCACCACACTATGTAGTGCCTGGAAAGAAAAAAGGAAGGTCTCTGCCCGTCCACTACTTGGAAAATCTGAAAATCCACTTTAAGTTGAACCAAATTCTTATCGTCAAATCATCTTCAGCTATGAAGCATGTTAAAAAAAGAACTGGGACTTCAGAAAAATACACTTTAAATAATAATAATAACCTCAAACTAAACCAACTAAAAAGGAGTTGTAGATGAATTTTTGCAAACAACGACAGTCGTCACTAAACTGACCTAGTCTGAGACGCTTCTGCTAGTCTCAGTATACAACGAGGACAACTTATCAAGAAGCGACATATGTACATCACGATCTCCACATCATCAACAGCATTGCGAATCAACAAACATCTTGTGTCATTGGAGGAGACTTCAACGGTCGGCACCGTCTATGGATGGATACCACGGAATCTCACCAAGGCAAAGCAATTGTTGACTGGCTACAAGGAAATCTAGAGCATCATTCTTTGGTTGTCGTGTCTCAACGAAAACCAACATACCTTAGAACTCCATCTCAATTGGATTTCTTTCTGGCTACGTCGAACTTTATCAACCTTCTACTTGAACTACGGAACTACACGATAGTGATTCCGACCATCTGGCATTAGAAGTGAGGGTAAGACCTAATCAAAGAATATCCTGCGAACAACCAGAATAAGAGCTCCACATCAGGTATAACAGGATGAACTTTAGAACATTCCGTACCGAAATTGAAAGAGATCTCTAGGAAGTCCCAACCAAAAGCAATCTCTCCAACAGCGAAATCGATAGTGCTATACTCCAATTCGAGACTTGGACTTAACAACGCCTTGGAAAAGCTTAAGACTGCAAGAACCAGCAGAGACCGATATGCGAATATGCCGGAGCATATAAAGGCCATATATGCTCACAGACAGACTTCGCAAAAAGCTTCAGCGGATATAATACAGGTTGTTCAACAGAGAGAACGACGAGTATAGATGCAAATACTCTGAACTTCAATGCACCAACACCATGCTTAAACAGGCCTCACCAGGAGGATGAATTCAGGAAAAGGCTTTTGAACACCAAACCGGAACCCGATGCCTTCAAGAAAATTAACCAGTTCGTTGGGAAAAAGAGCTCGATGCCAGATACTTTAATGCACGGGCAACATTCTGCAACAACACCAACCGAAAAAGCAGAAGCTCTCGCTAAGCATTTTGAGCAGACCTTCTAGGATCGCCCGCCCAATCACCTTCCTGAATTCATCGAAGAAGTTGAAAACAAGCTTGAAGAAGTTGCTGCCTCTAATACTTCAGTCACCAAATTTAATGGAGAAAATCCTGGAGATGCTTTTAATTCCATCGAGGAAGTAACTGACATAATCCACGGAGGAAATTCTATGAAGTCAACAGGAAATGATGAGTTTTCTAACTTTGTGCTTAAAAAGCTACCAAATCTCACCATCCTACTGCTGACAATCATCTTCAACAACTGCCTGAATAACAGCTACTTCCCCGAAACATGGAAAATTGCAAAAGTGGTGCCCGTTCCGAAGAAGACCAACAGGACTAGCTTCGAGGGATATCGGCCGATTTCGCTTCTATGCTGTGTCAGCAAAATACTGGAGGGACTTATCTTGAGAAAGCTTCATCATTTCTTCAGGAAAAGGGAAATCACAACTGAATGTCAGTATGGTTTCCGAGCACGACACTCCACCATCCATCCGCTTCTTGGACTGCATTCCGACGTGGCAAACGGACTCATAGAGCAAACATCGAAAAGGCCTTCGACACAGTTTGGATAAAAGGACTAATATTCAAATTGTCAAGTCTAGGACTGTCTGAACACTTGGTAAGATTAATCAAAAATTTTCTAACCCATAGATCCTTTTATGTACAGGTAAACAAAGAAAATTCACGAAGAAAGACGATAAGCGCTGGAGTTCCAAAAGGTTCCAAGTTGGGCCCCATACTATTCAACATTTACACAGCTGGCCAGCCTACCAACATCCCAGGGACGAAAACGAAGCTATGTATATGCCGATGACTCCTTAACATATGCAACATTCCTTTCACCGGAAATCGCTGCCAGGAGAGTTAAAGATCATATAAGAAACTTGTGGGACTACTACCTTAAATGTGGACTAAAGATAAATAGCGATAAGAGCGAGCTTATCTGCTTCAGAACCCCAATAACAGCAGCAAAAGGTAGAAGAGGTTTCGCATCACGCTGTAATAATTTCAGTATCAATCTAGCCAACAACACAGTGATAAGGACAAAAAAAAAACAGCAAAATACCTTGGAGTGAATTTCACTAATCGCTTCAAAAGTTTTTCTGCACAAACAACTAAATCTACCAATATCTGCCTGGGGAAAAATGCGTTCATGACTGGACTTTATTGTCTTAAAAATCTTCTTGTCATCGGAGAATATAAGAATTGACTTTACTATGTGCATGATAGCTAAAATGAATAGTAAAGGGCCAAAATGGCTGCCATGAGGTACGCCAGAGTGAGCCACATAAAAGCCTGAAAGCCAATTTCTAAATTTTATCTAGAAGGATCTATCCATAAGGTATAAGAAAAATAGGGGGGGACCAAGAACTTTTATCTTAAACAAAATTAATGTTTTTTGTGTATATTTGATTTTTGTCGGAAAAACGGTAGGAAAATTGAAGGGTGTCAGAGAGGTTTAGGTTAAGCATGATGTTTAATATTATCTAAGTACCAAAGTCTTTTTTAAAGCGGAAGGGTTAACCTATGGTTGCTGTAACTTTCGATAAAGAAAGCAAAAAGAAATGTATACAACGGAGTGGCACTTTCAAAACTATTAAGTGTTTTTTAACTAACAATTATATATACTTTGTTGGCAGAAAGCATAATTCAACTTAACGGATTAAATAAGGGAGTCTAAAAGAGCCGGAGAGTCAATGGAACCTGTAACAATTTGATGATAAAAAAATATATGTATCGAAAAAAACAGTAGATCCTCGATGAGTTCATCATTTATGATAAACTAGCTTACCCACTCGGCGTTGCTCGGGTATATCATACATTTTCGAAAAAAAAATTAACCCGGCGTGGCGCCACCTAAGTAATCAAAATAGCCTTAGTTACTTTTTTACAAAATAAGCAATATGCTTGTGAAACGACCCCAGTGGTGCCAGTGGGTGATTAAAATAGCTTTAGTTACACCTTAACACATCAGCTATCTGCCTGGTAAAGTCCCGTCAAAATCTGGGCAGAAATAAGAATTTTCAAAAAAAAAGACTTCAGCGCCATCAAGGGGTAATTGAAAATAGATTTACTTAATTCTTACAATATCAGCATTCTGCCTTTGAAAATCACGACAAAATCAGTATTTAAAAAAGCACCCTAGTGCCACCTAGTGGGCAATTTAAATAGCCTCAGTTACTCCCTAAAACATCAGCAATCTGTCAGTGAAAGTACCGTCAAAATCAGTGCAGCTATTCCCTAGATTAGCAAGAACACACAGACAAAAAGACAGACATACAAACAAAAATTTTAAAAATTATGTTTTTGCTATAAGTACAGTATGTATATACTTTCATCTAGTAAAAAGCTGTTATTTTCATGTTAAAAACAGACACACATTTTTATTTATGTGTTGGCAAGATAGCAAGAAAATCCAGGAAAATAATTTTTTTATGAACAAAATTTATCTATTGCTCCAATCTTAATAAATGCTCTAGAATTAAGTTTAAAAAAAAACATTAAAAGCAGAATTATGGTTTTAACAGTCAATGGTTTTAAATTAAGGTGATCTAGAATTTAAATAGAAAACTGTATGGGTTGTACAAAGACCCAGGTTTAGCCCAAATAGCTAAAGTCCAACTTATCAGATTGCTAGGTCATATAGAATAAAGGGTATGGATACCAATGCTTTTGCTCGAAAAATCTTCGATTCCAGCCCGGAAGGATGACACAGTAGAGGAAGACGGAGACTTAGGTGACGCATGCAATCGGGAGTTGGATGCAGCTTGCTAGGGACCGAGCTGTTTCGAAAATCAGGTTACATAAGGCCCAGTTCCACCCGGATTGCAGCGCCACTTAAATTAAGGTAACAATTAATAGAATAGATAGAATTGTGTGTAGTGTATGTGGAAAATCCGTTTCTTTGTTATAAGTAAGGTTACCGATAAGCAGAGGTTCATTTTATTGAAGTGGGAGATGATCCTTTCTTGTTATAACCGATGCCAGGGACAAAAATGTTGTCCACAAAATTAAAGAAACTTATTTTTTTATATGAAATATTTTTTTTTATAGGGTTTGATTGCCAGAATAATAAACCTTTACTCACGTTTATTTCAAATGAAATAAGTCCTCTGTTGGATGACAAAATATTACCTCAAATTTGTTGTTATCTATGATCTGTATTTGAAGCATTATTTGCCACCTCAAGAGATGGATATATGATCGATCCATACTTAAACCATAAATTTGATCCAGTTAAGCAAACTTTTGATTTACCAATCTACATTCAACATATTTGAATAAAATAAGAACTCCAAATAAACAATATATTTTTTTTTTATTTTTATTAATATAAAAAAAAAATTGAACTTCTATAAATGTATGTACCTCAAATAAACCGGAAATATACAAATCTATTTTGATATTCCTCAAAATCACGTTTTTTTCGCTCAAAAGAATAAATCAACTGAAAGGCAAATATTTGAAAGCAACCTCAGTTACAAAAAAAAAATATTTATTCAAGAATGTTACTAAAAAAAAATCAAATATTTTAAAATCAATATTATATTTTTGACAAGCATTTGCAAATAAAAAATCAATCATAAAAGTATTAAATAAAAGAAGTTACAAAAATGTGAAAAGTATTTTTTTTAAGTTGAAAATAATATTAAACTGGAAAAAGTCAATAAAAATAACTATGCGACCGCTTCGTTCTTTTTGTTGCGTTCTATTATTTTTTTTAACCTAAATCAAAAACAGACATTTTTTGCTCAGGATTAATTTTTAATGCATTAAAACAAAGTGCCATGATAAAAAAGCAAAATATCTGTGTGGTGCAAAAAATTAAGCTTCATATGTACGTACATATAACTATTATTGGTTTGGCGGTTCTCTTTTTTATAATTGCGTTTATTTGCTAACATTTGCACCATTGCAGTCAATAAAGCAGAGTAGCACTTTAAAGTCAATTATTTTTTTAATTCTTTTTCCAAAAAATATTATTTAAAAAACAATACAAAAGGACATTGCTGAATGTGTGAAGCTTAAAATTGATACATCGACGACCTTTAAGAGATTTTTTTTGTTTGAATTTGCAGAAGCGATAATCCTGTTGCAAGCACTGGATGTATAGGGGCTAAGCCTAAAACAGATAGGATATTAATTCACCGGATGGCAGAGGCAACACACTAATAGGAAGTTAAATACCGGAGGGAGTATTACAAATTCTATGAATTGGTTTTTGAACTCATTTCCTATTATTACTTCTTCCTAAAAAGTTGATCTTAGAATTTTACACAACGCAACTACTACATCTCAACTCAATTCGTCCTGCGAATTTTCTTTTAATAATCTCAATCTCAAAACAACAATTGCTAATTTTATTAAGCTCGATAATGAACTTAATTGGTTTTATTATCCCCCCTCTCTGTATTAAATTGACACCGATATACACCAACACTTCGAAAGCAAACTTTTGCTATTTGACAATCTGACTTTGTCAATGGAATGACTTCCTTAATGACCGACATTATGTAAACATTTATTATGTGAAAAGCACATCCTTGTTCCTGACTAATCGATACACTTTACTATAAGGACAAACCTGGGGACAAACACTTTCATTAAAGTCAATGAACCTTGTCTTGAATCCTGTGTATTGTGTTTCGTTCTATGAAACATTATATGACTTTATCCTCTTATAGACTCTTTAGGAAAATCGTTTGAGGAAATCCTACTTTAAAAAGGATAATCAATAAAGTGTGACATGCTTTAAGTTTTATTAGTTTGAAGTTGTCAGAAAGGCAATAATATAAGGTTCGAGAGGGTCAAGCATTCAAGCGAGAAGTGCCTTCGAAAAATCTAAATCAAGTTGAAAATGATCCTAAAATCAATTAAGATTAATAAAATCCTTGAAGGGGATGGGTGCATCATACCATGACACTCAAGTGTTTGGATAAACTGTCTTTGAAAAATAGGGAAATTGGTATTATGTGAATAATGTTTGTGAATATACATCATATAGGTAAGAAATTTGATTTTTTTTTTCAATGGTTAAGGGTTTCTAGCATTATGACTATAAAGAATATATGTCTTCGAGCTAATATCGGCCTTGCGCACTAGCCCATGTGAAGAGCATGGATGGCTCCTCACATGCCTATTTCGGAACGAGGAGCATTCCTTGTTTACCTTAAAAATGTAAGCGTGAATTGCGAGTTTCTACGTAACCTACATACGCTTAAGGGTTTTGGGGTACTCGATAAACACAGGGAAAGGTCAGGTTTTAAGCTTCTGAATGATGACGGATATGACGTGACGGATGTGACGGTTATGATGGATATGACGTTTATGACAGATGACAGATATGACGGATGAGTGGTGACGGATGACAGATGACATATGACGGATGTCCACATCCAGAAAAAATATGGAATACCCGATGCGCCATATTTTATACCCAACTATACTCATTTACACTGTAACTTTGTCATAAAAAATGTCTTAAGTAATAGCAACTCATGGGAGAAATTTGTGTGTGTTAATTTATCTAAATTAAAACCTTTTATGAGCGTTATTAAACCTACCAGTTTTTGGTTTTGTGTATCGATTCAACAGTTTCATCTATTTAATACAGTTGATAAAAAAATTGTTTGAAAAAATCAACCAAAAATTCAAATATTTTAAAAGTCATGCTGTTGAATAACGGGTGACGGATGAAGGATGACAGATGATAGGTGACGTATGACAAATATGACGGATGACGGATATTACGTACATATGTATGTATACAGGATATATATGAAATATCCAATACGCTTAGTCGTATCTTATAACTCATGGATGACGAATATGACGGATACGACGGATAAACAGATATAACGGATAACGAATACGACGGATATGAAAGACAACATTAAGAAGAAATTACAATTTTCGCAATGCCAGAAACTGACTTAAATTAATTTATTTAAAAAGCAAATACCAAACCAAAATCCCCCAAAAAAGGAAAAATCCTTGCATAATATTCCAATTAAATCATTTAATTTGCCAAAGAATTCTGCGAACAACTAGCAGAACACTTCAATACAAACACAGGGCACACAGTTCGACGAACTTCGTTAAAGATAAATCAAACTTCCCAGTAATTCCAGAACTACGTGTATTTCGTTGAAATTCAATTAAATTGTGTGTCATATTGGATCCTGGTGTTGTTCGTTTGCATTGCACTCGGGAGTTCTATTTATTGGCCGTTGACATGGCCAGTTGTTCAGATACCAATGAAATGATGAATACCAGAATAGAGTGAGAGTTTGTCCATCAGTATATGCATTGCTGTAGTCGTTGGCATGACGACTGGATGTTGACGAACCGAACTTTGGAAATGCATTCAATAATAAAGTATCCTGGGTGAGTAGCTAGTATATCCTTAACCTAGTTGTGTGTGTTGTCATTTTTTTTTAAACTATAGGCAAACAAATTGCGACGAGAACTCTTAAGTTATTTACGAACGACCTGCACTATTTTGACCACTAAGTCGAGAGTTAGTTTCATCATGCTTGGTGTCCTGTGGACTCGAGGACAAGGAACTAAATAATCAGGGCAGCGCATTTGCTCTTAAAGGATCAGATGTTTCACGTATATATAATTATTTTGCGGACTTCTGGACATTATAGGTTTCTAAGCCTATTTTTATCAGAACAGTGTGACCAACGTTGTTGAAATTGGAAAATAAATCTTTTTTTCTGATATTTGCTAAAAAGTTTTCTGTATGTATTCGAAAAATTCAGAGTTTTTTTTAAGAGAAGGAGTGACGAAGAATATACATAATATTAAGAGCAAAAGCTGTTTTCTTATAAAGCTACATAATTTGGAGTAAGCCCTGTGGCTTATTGGGTAGTGTGTCGGACTGCTAAGCGAATGAGCCACCTCATAGCCATCTTATTTTCCGGGTTACTGCCTCTTGCGAGGAACTGACAAAACCTTCAATAGTAAAATGTGTCTCGAAAAAGTGCATCTCATGTAGCCGTTCGGACTCGGCGGTAAACTGTAGGTCCCTTTCATTCTTGCAGATTAACAACACACACAGAGGAATGGTTGAGAGTAGAAGTCACTATGCCTTGGCTCCTTAAGGAGCTGTCGCGCCAATAAATTTATTTATTTTAATTTGGCGTTTGGTTATATCTATTTAAGAAGCCCACAGAGTGAATGCCACTCTAACTTGTTACTATTTGTGTAAATATGTTAACAACTCAAACTAATCAAATTCACTTAATTTAAAAAAATATTTGCTAAAATATTCAATTTGCATACAAATGGTCACACTATTTTAATCTCACTGACATCTCTGCAATATCAAGTGTCAATTACGCTGCATTTTGGGTGTTCTTAGTTGCTTGTGATTCTTAGTACGAACAAATAAACTAAAAAAGCTGATAAATAATTTGCATCTTTTTTTTGTATCGTTTACTATTGAAATGAAAATACAAATTAGGTGCAATTTGAATTCTATTTACACAGACAACCTGTTTTAAATTGAAGGATGGACCCAAGTAAAGATAAATTCATCAACGTTGATATAATTAACTTTTGAGTAAATGAAACAGACAAAGATCGTTTTCGAAGCAGAGAAAGTTACCTTGTTAAAAATTGCATTTAATGTTTTATGTAAGTTTTTTGGTCCAGTAAAGATTTTTATTGTATTTTTTCGAAGGATTCGTTAAATGAAAGTCATAATCCTACTTATATTATAAATGTGAATTTGGAAGTTTGGATGTTTTGATGTTTGTTCCGCAATCACGCCTCAACGGCTTAACGGATTTGAATGAAATTTGGTATGTAGAAATGGATGAGAGCCTCGATTGAATTGAATTGAATAGGCTACATTCTATCTCTAAAAAATGCACGGTTCCTGTGTGAGAAGCTTAAATCTGAAAAAATGTTTGGCTCCTGTAGGAAAAAATTGAATATTTTCTTAATCGGGTTTTGATTTAAATAATAAAATTTATTTAATCTAAAGTCCACGTAGACGAAGTCGCCTTTAGAAACTAAAGGTGTATCCACACCAGAGAAACATTTTTTAAACATTTCAGTTCCAGAAACATTTCAGAAACAAAGAAACGTTACTGAATTTTTTTTTAAATGTTTCTGAAATGTTTATTTGGTCGCTTCGCGAAATATTTAAAAAACATTTTAGTAATGTTTCTTTGTTTCTGAAATGTTTCTGAAACTGAAATGTTTGAATATGGTTGCTCTCCATTAGAGAAGAAAACTAGATTTTGTTAATTGTGGTTAGTGATGGAGGTATAAAAAAATTGCGATTTTAACTAAGAATAAAAATTACAACAACATTTCATCATAAATCAGATATAACAGAAGAAATAAGGTGAAATTCTGAATTTTTTGCATTCTTAGGGAAGTTTGAAAAATTACCTTTTTTGTCTCAGTAACGAACTGACCTGCAAATATGTATGAAAAGTCAATATTATACAAAATTTTACGTTCTACTTAAATATTGTTTTTTTTCCCTAGGACGTAACGGAAAAAAGTGATTAATGAAATACCTATCCTATAAAGTCGAAAATTTTGCATTTTTCCCCTTCTTTTTGTACAGGTTTGCCAGGTCCAAAACTTGAGGTCGTTCCACGGGAGTATTGGATGTCCATGGAAATTCTTTGCATAGTGCATATTTGCTGATCAACAAAAGCATATTTGGGATATTTGTTTGAATGGAAAAATTCTTCTTAAGCGCGAAAAGATACAAAAATCTTGGATCTTCAAAATCATGCATCGCGTTATTGTAGGTTAAATAGAGTGGCGAAAAAACTTTACAATTTTCTGTATTCCAAGAATGCTTACTTAGCTGAAAGGGAGTCCTGATATGACAGTTGTTAGTAGAGCAATTATGTTGTTTGAGTATATATTGGATAATAAAAAAGATGTAGCAGAAGTGATACAGCGTCAATAAGAAGCAAGAAAATCAGAGGAAGCCTCTGCAATCAGAATACCATCTTCAACAAGATACATTATGATCATCATCTACGGTGCATCAATAGGGATCCTGTTCCGACCGAAGAAAAAGAATATACAGAGCATGTATTGTGTTTCCGATGACTAAGAACAGAGAACTCTACTTGCTGTTCTCTGATAAAAAAGTACTCATCTCAAAACCTTTACTTCTACACCGGCAACCCATAAAAATATGAAGTCCATATAACCAATAACTCAATTAAGTTAGTTCTAAAGAAAATCATAATCAAAATTGACCTAGTTACGTCCTATGAATGAAAATTTACTCGCAGTTCTCTAGAAGAAAAATTAAAGAATTTCACTCTTTGATTTAAAGTAGAAGTCTTCAAGTAAATTCAAACAAAATCTCCCATTGAAAAATTGAATTCTGCTTGAAATCAAAATCAACTCTGTACTTTCGCAATAACAATAATGTTGTCCAATCCATTTATCGTCCTTAGAACAATATACGACATTAACAGAGTGATGGCGTGCCAATGACTTATTTCTACAAAATATTTATCCCGCACCAAAATTAAATTAATCTCAACAGTCAATGTGCGCACCGAGATCAAGGACAAAACACCATCGACTATATCCATTCCGTTCCAAAGAAGATTGATTGAAGATTGAATTCCTGCGAAGATGGATGATTAAAGTCTTTGACTGAACGCGCTATTGAAACAAATGATTCGGCTAGATTTCACCAAATCGATAAAGAATACCAAAATGAATCCTACACTCCTATATACCATTAAGGAGCTATAAAGCAAAGGAATATACCCACAGAAAAAAGAAGCCCACAAAGCATCAAGACTTATTTTCAGAACAAAAAAAAAACAGCCTTCAAAGACTGAACAATAAAAGACTCCCTGGTTTCTGCAAACAAAAATGAATGCCTTGGAGGCCAATGTGCCAAGATGATATCGTGCCGGCAAATTGTATTAGGATGCCTGTCTACACACAATGGATTGTAGATAATTGGAACTAATCAGTAGCAAGTTTATGGAGTGAAGCAGGCCATTTCGTTGAATATTAAATGAAAAGGGATTTGTCTGAAATTGTAATACAAGAACGAGGATATGTGTAACTGTGGATCTGCATGATAGGATTCGGTATTCAGGTGCCTCTGTATCTGGTCTATACTTTTGTGGGAAGTTCTTATCTGTAAACACCGCCAGATTAATTCTTCGTTAAAGAAAATAAAATAGTTTGTGGCTTTGTTATCACTTTTTCGAACCACAAATAGGTTTCAAGGAAATCCCGGGATTACGATGATAATAATTGCTGCACAACTTTGTGGAATTCATATTGGAAAATTGGGCTACGTTTAGGTTGTTCTTACGATTACAGAAGTCCTTGAATGTTGAAGAAGCTTATATAGATAAGAAAAAGAGGTTTCATAGCAAATACCCTTGTGACATCAGAAGAAAGATGGAGATAAATATAAATTCAGTGGGAGAAGTCTTTCGATAACCGTTTTTAACATCAATTTTATTTTTCCTATCAAGCCATTTAAAATCGATAAGTTTAGATCCTAATTTTGCTTGCATTTCAATAGTCCCATAAATAAAGTTTGCATCTAGAATATGTATCACACAACAAGACCGTTGAACCAACCTCATTAAATGGTTGCACCTACTATCCTTAAACCCTTTATCTATACAAGTTACCTATTTCCATATAGATTGATAATCTAATGTCTTCTTCATCCAATTAGTGCACATTTCCTGTGCTAATCATCGAATATAGAGTGCATCTCTTTGCCCATCAATCTTCCTGCAATGGACGAGATTGCACAAGCACAACACTTGAAATCAGTCAATTTGGCGAGTATCCTGATGGAACCATACTCCATATGTTCACTGTTCACTTTAGACACCATCAGATTTAATTCACTACACTTCACAGTCATACTCTGCCCTTACGCATCTGATTTGTATAGAGTTGCCATGATATGTACAAATGTACACATAATTGACATTTGAATTCTCAAAGCAACACCAACTTGCACCACACATCCAATTCCTTTGGCATAACAGGAAATCCTTCTTAGTCTAGACAAATGGATTTCACAATCTCACACATGTATGGTCAATATGCATTCACAAGGATGAGCAGGAGCAAGAGGATGCAAAGATAAAGGACTCTGCAAAAAAAAAATTAAGGAAAACACAAACTTCTACAAGATAAACTTAGAAGTCTAGGATGATATGGGTAGACATTCAATCTGGGTCCTTGTTAATTGATTAGCCTAGATTTCTAGATTTAGGTGGAGCAATAGTTTATACTTGCAAAAACTACTCTGGATAGTCGTATGGAAAAGGGAAATAGGATTGAAATCCAAAGGCGTGTGGTTTTTTTTAACTTTGGTAGCGATGCAAAATATTAAGTTCTGGTCAAGTAGTTTTAAGTTATAGCATAAGCTTAAAGTTGAAAGGAAGCTTAAGTGAATTATGTAAAAAAACATGGGTCCTGATTGAGATTTGGGCACAGACTTCAATATGAGTAAGGCATGATTTTTTGACATTCTAAGAATTACATTTCTGAGAATCTAAGGAGTTCACATACTTGTAGTGCGGCTAAAAAACGAGTCTCTGTACTTAACCGATAGAATAAGATGAGAAAAGAAATATTTCGACTTTTTTTTGCTATTTTCCTATTCCCTATCCATTTTATTGTTTTTTTATGGATTCTATTTAGGAAACGCAAATGAGTAATATAAGCACCTGCTTATATATAAGAATCATACTGAAGCCTTGTGTTAATTTACGCCTCATAGATTATAGCCAAATCAAACGGATAAACATATGCCTTGAAACTTCTTAGAAAACTTAAACATTTCTCAGCATTTTTAGCAACATCATATGTTTTTGTTCAACGGAAAGTGATAACTCATATTCAAGATCACAATGTTGTTCAGATTTTTCAATCCTAGTACAAATAAAGTGGGTTAGATTATGATTTCGCATTAAACAATGCTGTCATGATCAGAATTTTGTAATGAACCGTTGCAGTTCCATATCCCAAGAACAAAGATATTGTGAATCTGGAAACGAATATGGTAAACTAAAGGTTCTGTCGCCAGCAAAACATTTAAGTGAGTTAGAAATCATTGGCAAGCGATCTTTGATACAAATGAGGAAGAGTATTATAGACTGAATGGACCCCTGGGGCATACCATTTTTTTTATGAATATCAAGCTCGAAAAACCTTTGAAGTGACTAAAACTGCACATTGCACATTTATAATCTAGTGCCTAGAGATTTTTGCTGAAGCTAACCAGCTGGGGCATAAATGAACCACTATTATACATGCTTTACGACTTGCTTGCGTACACAACAGGCCCAAAAGTTGAGGTTATCAGAATTCTCTTACAGTATAACTTGGATAAGGTATATTGTAATGGATGAAAATCGAAAATTAAGGGGATATTGAAACGAACTGTTAATGGAAGAAAATCTACTGGTGAATAAAAGTGTTTTAGGTATCTGTATTTCAATCGATTATAGATTCTGCTCCAGACAAGGTAAGGAGGTTTTGGCGATTCGGTTCTTTTATAGTAGCAGTTTCGCCTTGATGGCAAAGTAAAAGTGATTTTTAACATCGCCTCCATAATGCAAATATATGGAACGTTCCATCATATCTAATGGAAAAGATTCTATGGAGCTGAGCGTCGCCGGCTTAGTAGAGTGCTGGAACCAGATGGAATTTGAGATAAAGTGAACTGGTTTTGGTGAATAGATATGAATTGATAGATGTGTTCGACATACGTACATATATCGCCTATGGTCACCTTACATTGTTAAGGAGCTGGTGTTCACAGAAACAATGTAAGTAGTGGATTAAAAGCCTTTGGCCTACAATTTACTGCCGAGTCCGAGCGGCGACATGAGATGCACTTTGAGACCCGGGTCACTACTATTTACTTTCCGTTTCCGTTTCTCGTATTTCTCAAAAAAAATTGTTTATTAGCGTTACCCGACCTTGGAAAGAATGGACCTTCCAATTATTCGGTATTAAGAATGAAATGATAAGGTTGCACAAATGCTGTGTTAAATGAAATTGGAAAAAGACTAGCAAAATAGGGCATCAATGATCTAATGCAGTATAGTTTTGCCAGCCTGGGAGGACCGAGCTGACCACATCAGAAAACCATTATAAGCGAGCAACGGGAACAAAGCGTAGTGAAATTTTGTACGTTTTTTACGAATGATCGAAAAATTGTTGCAAGAGAGCATGAAGTATTTGCTAGATAACAAGTAAGCTAACAATTAATAAAAATCACTAAAAACAATAGAAAACAAATTAATAAAAAAACACTAAAAACAAATAAAAACAATGAAGAGCAAGTTAATAAAAAGCACGGAAAACAAATACAGGCAAGCAATGTAAGCATCACCTGAAGCAAAGTGTGAACATTGCAGTGTAGGCGTTTTTCTTTTTTAGCCCCGAGGGTGGCACTGAGCGGGGACTGAGAGAATAGGGCTCGCTCCAAATTGAGCGTGACCTCAGCACTCTGATCAATTCAAGAATCACAATTGAGACTGAACTGTCATTTTATAATTTATAATTTATTGATTGGGAGTGCAACCAAGTTCACTCACCGTTTCCATCGATTTTGCTATTCGTTTTTTTTTTTGTATTTATTCTGTCATCTATTCCGAAAAAAATAACAAAGTTATTTAGCATTATTCAGCTCAGCATTTCGCTCGATCTGCTCTGTAGTTTTTTCCGAGCTCATCTAGCTTTGAACTAGTTCTTTTTTTTGACAGCTCAGTGCCCCACTCGGAGCTAAAAAAAGAAAAACGCCCAATGTAAATTCATCATGCTTTCAGAACGCATATTAATAATAATATTTGACATTTGTTTGGCCTTTTCTCATTCTACTTTCTTTATTCTTATTCTAACTGTGACGGCGAACAAATTGTTCAAGTTTAGGATTCGTGAATATAAACAAAAATTGAGATAACAATGAAACATGACATTACGATCATAGAGAAGTCTAAAAAAGTGATCGACAAAAAATGTCTGTCTGTCTGTCTGTCTGTCAGTATGTAGAACGAGCTGCAGCCTAAACGGCTTAAGCGATTATCCTCAAATTTGGTGTGTGTGATTCTTTTGGCATTCTCCAGAGGGGAAATTGAAATTTTATTTTTAGGCCCAAATATAACGGTACCTGCCATATGACCGTTTAGGAAAAACTTATTTTTCTCGAAAACGGCTCCAAAGATTTTGATGAAAATTTTTTTGTTGGTATTGGCTATCATCTGATTAGAACCAAATTTTCGGGAAAAGTCTATTAACGGTACCTTTCTAATAACGGTTTTTTTTATTTTGGGCTTTCTCGGTAACGACTCTTTGGATTTCTGCCAAATGTTATATTTGAGAAGATCTAAGTAGCCGAATTAATTCTGCATATCAGCATTTTTAATAACTTTTTTTTTTCTAATTAAAATTAATTTTTGAATTTTTTTTTTTTTCAAAAATCAATATTTTTAAAACTGATAAAAAAAAATTGATTTAAATTTTATAATCACATGTATATTAATAAACTCTAAAAAACTGCATACCAACATAACAAAAATTCAAAAACTAAAAATAAAAAACAGGATTTTATCAAAACAAGTCCTACAATTTTCGAAATACGTTTTTCATAAATTCTTTGTTTCTTTAAGACGTGTGATGGCGTACTTCATTTTAACTAAAAACCGTTAAGTATTGTGGTTTTGATACTTTTTTATAAGTTCAAACTGTGTTATTTTTAACATAAATGTTACTTGTTCCTGTCAAAGATCTTGCTTTCCAATGTGCAATTATGCACATAAGAGCAAGTACGTGCGACCCAGTCGTGTCCATTTTTTACTTATTTTTTTTGCTCTGAGCATAGCACGGAGTTGTGTCCGTGCAAGACGAGTACGCTCTGAGCAAAGTATGATCAGAGCTCTCCGATTTAATTAAAAAACACACTTGAGCATCTTATTTTCTTTTACTAAACTTATAAGGCACAGCGTCATGTACTTGGTTCACTTTACACCTTAAATACAAAAATAAAAAAAAAAATTATGTTATTCCCTAAGAAAAAAATATTTTATTTTTTTTTTTTACCTTCAGGGGAACTCTAGCTGTGTACTTAGAGCTAGACCGATACCATTTGTTTTCAACTCTGTCATTTGTCAAAACAAAACAAATTAAATGAAGTTGGCAGCGCTCAGCTTTTTACTCTATCTGCTTGGTCATTTTATTCTGAGATCATAGAGCGCGCTCCGAGTAAACTCCGATTGAAAAAAAGAAACACAACGTGAGCTCTCTGATTTATTTGAGTTAAAAAGAAACAGATCTTTTTTTGACATCTCAGTGCCCTGTTCTGAGCTTAAAAAGAAAATCGCCTCTGGATGAAGCATAGCGACCAGTTAAAGTTTTCCAAGAAATGTTTGATACCATCCCTTTTGGCTTTCTCGTATTGCCATGAGGTTCTGTTTTCGATAATTCAATTGGAATATTAAAGCACGAGAAATTGGCCGATAAGATAAAACATGTCAAGAGACCATAAACAATTTGAATTTAACCATGTTCAATTTATCAGGATTGCATGTAAGAAGAAAGTCTAGGTTGACTGCGGAATGACCTGCGAAATCAGGAATTCTTGTTGGTTCCTTAACAAATTGTTTACTCTGCGAAAATCTCTCCATATTTTCCTTCAGTATTGCCTTGCCAGAATAGCCAGGCCAAGCCACATAGATATTTTTTGTATTTAAATCATCAGTTAAAACGATCTCAGTGTGAGGAAGATGGGAAATAATTCCTTGGATGTACTCAGACCGGGCATCGAATTCAGTTATATTTGTTTTCTTTTTTTTATTCAAAAATAGTTGCGTTATATGTTTAAAGAGGTCTAGTTAATTCATATCGAAACAAACTTTTTAGGAATCCGAAACAATGCAATACATATCTTGAATGTACCTACGCAAAAATGAGCTTCCATTTCTACTTCTAAATAAATAAATAAATAAATTTATTGGCTCGACAGCTCCTTAAGGAGCCAAGGCCTAGTGACTTATACTCTCAACCATTCCTATGTGTGTGTTGTTAACCTGCAAGAATGGAAGGGACCTACAGTTTACCGCCGAGTCAAATTTTACTCTTGGTGATTTTGTCAGTTCCTCGCAAGAGGCAGTACCCCGGAAAAAAAGGTGGCTATGAGCTGGATTCGAACCCAGGCTCATTCGCTTAGCAGTCCGACACACTAACCACTAAGCCACGGGGCACCTCTACTTCTATCCTATATAAATTAAAGAAATAAAATAAAATAAATAAAAGTAATTTCAAGACTATGGATCTGGAATAAATTACATGTTTCGTGTTTTTTGTACATAATTTTAATCATCTTAAAACTTCTTTTAAAGTGTATCCATAACCATCATTCCGGAGTCTGCAGAAGTTTTCATAATTCCTGAAACTTACAAACATTCCATTCCCCCCACATTGAGTGATCCTAGAAACAAGTCGAGTCTCCTAAGTGCTGTTCAGTACAACTTCGTGATATAACGTCGGGGTAGGCCTCTCGTCTCGTTTGTGCAAATGCAAGAACAACGCCAGAGAATATTTCGAAAACGATGGGAAGAATGAAATATGCAAATATTATAGATTTATTGTTATCCCTATAGTGCCACTCCACCAACACCGACAGCGTCATAATCATCATCGTCCCATTCCTTACAACACTATGACATCGCATCTCAAGGCTCGCAGGCTTTTGTATAATTCACAGCACCCTCTACTACGACGATTACTACTATGCGCCTTCATACCTCTTCAGCATCCTGGATACCTCTTCAGGAAGCGATTTCATTTACATGATGATATTTCATGTCCTCCAGATAAAAGATAGAGAAACACACAGAGACACAAGCGGAGCTCGATGTCTGACAAAACCGAGATGAGACGATGTCTACAAAAGTCCTTAATCCTTATAGATGGCAAGAGAGAGAAAGAAAGAGAGGTGCTCGTGCATATAAAAGTAATATTCGCGCCTTGATGGGATTTATAATTGCTTTATGATGGATTAAGGCAAAATTAATTGAAGATGTTCATAATTTTGGAAAATTAGAATAGCAATCACTGGGTTTTTTTTTGGAGAACATGAACATAGCAACAACGCAGCAATCCATCGTTATTTTTAATGTTATATGCGTTCGTACTTCGTAGTAAGGCAAAAGCTGGAAAAATTATGTGCTATTCGGGCTGATGGTTTTTCGCACTTGTGTCACGTTCCTTGGGAGGATATGCCATTTCTAATGACTTTCGTATGTTTTAGGGATTTTCCCAAGCGATTAAATGTCATTTTTGATGTGATGAAGGGCAACGACGACGACGGTTCTTTGGTTTTTTATTTCTTTTTTTTTTTTTTTTTTTTTTTTGTCAACCATTAACTGAAAAATATATGTCTCGTTAGTCATTGAGTCATTGAAGATCCTGGAGTTATGTCTTCTTTTCTATAGGGAGTGTCTTTTGTAAAATACAATGATTTCTTTTTTTTTAGATACTTTCGAATTTTCATTCAGGAAGACTTTTTTTCTGCCCGGAAATATACATTAGGAACGGATAGCCCTTGAGAATCAATCTCATATAACAAACAGTGTTAACGAATAAAAAAGGACGAACACCAAGTAGGAGTAATAAAATATATTATTTTATCTTAGGCTGCCATAGCTACATAGATATTGAATACCTTGGGAATTGTTATAAACAGAAAAAAAAGATTTTACATAGAATGCAAACTGTTTTTTACTTAAAAACATATTATTCACTCTCTTTTGAGTTTTTGACAATAAGCTAATAGCTCTTAGAAATAATTACGTTTATTACGGCTTGAAAAAAATCACTGCTTTTTTTTATAATTAACGCGCGCACAAGGGATTATGTGTTTCCCTTTTAATGTAGAACACACTGCGCGGGCATTACGAAGATAGGGAGGGGAGAGATAGGAGGTGCCGATTAACATTGGTTTTGAATGTTAGAAGATCAAAATGGCAAGGGAAAATCCCGCCGGGTAAACTATTCCAAATTCGTGTTGTTCGGTTAAAAAAAGAATCCCTATATTTCACGGTACGTCCGAAATTGGGCTCCAGGGTGAACTGATGAGCATTCCTTGCGAGACGAGTATTACGGGAGAAACTTTTAAGGGGAGGAATGCAACTGGCTACTTCGAGTGAACATTTTTTTGTAAAAAAACGATAAAATAACGAAAGACATGAAACATTGCGTCGGTGTTCGAGTGGGGCAATTGTTTCAGCGGCAGTACTATCAATCTTAATGCTCGATTTTGTATTCTATCAAGCAGGTGAAGCGATGTTTGCGAAGCACCTGCCCAGAGGTGGGAGTTATACTCGAGTTTAGGGCGTATAAACGCTTTATAAATTGTAGCCAGATCAGATGGGGAAAAATACTTCTTACACCGATACAGAAAACCTAAGCACTTTGCAGCATTCTTAGCGATCTCAAATATATGATCGTTCCAACGGAGGTCATCGTTGACACACATACCGAGTACTGAGAGCTTTTCGGTTTCTTCGATGTAAGTGCCATTCATGGACAATAGCATTGGGGGTATGTTAAGCTTTACCGACAGAAGACAGTATTGAGTTTTCGAAGCATTAAACTCCACACGATTCCTATTACCCCGTTTGACAATGCTGTATAAATCGGAGTTTAATGAGCTTGACATACGGCACCGTTGCAATTGTACGTCCGAAGGCGAAGGACGTGAATTATCGAACGAATATGAAAAGCTGAGGGTAGAGTCGTCAGCCAAACAGTTAAGTGGATTAGAAGTAACAGACAGAAGATCGTTTATAAAAATCAAGAAAAGAGTCGGAGACAGAACATAGCCCTGGGGCACACCAGCATTTATTTTGTGCGAATCAGACTTGAATCCGTCCAATACAACTTGTATTGAACGGTCCAGAAGATAGCTTCTAATCCAACGAACAAGTGTATCATCGATCCCAAAAGCACGCATTTTCGATAAAAGAGCTTCATGCCAAACTCTGTCAAATGCCTTGGAGATATC
Source organism: Platycheirus rosarum (assembly GCA_963971375.1). Lineage (NCBI taxonomy): Eukaryota > Metazoa > Arthropoda > Insecta > Diptera > Syrphidae > Platycheirus > Platycheirus rosarum. The sequence goes on from OZ020508.1 coordinate 142,759,774, forward strand.
AAGAGCAATAATCTTACTTTCACCAAAGCGATGTAAAGATTTGTTCCACTGTTCGGTGAGATATGCCATCAGATCACCAGTGGAACGGTTGCTACGGAAGCCGTACTGACGGTCATGGAGAAGCTTTCGATCTTCGAGATAATCCTTAAGCTGACGGTTAATCAGTATTTCCATGACCTTAGAAAGAAGGGATGGGTCACCTTTCTTAGGGACAGGCTGCATAAATGCTGTTTTCCATTTTCTAGGAAAGATTCCAGAAGAGTAGGAGCGATGGAAAAGCTTACGCAGTGGCTTTGCCAGTGTGGAAGAACACCTCTTCAGAAGAATCGGGGGTATACCATCCGGGCCGGGCTTAAAGGTCTATTGACGAGATAACTATTTGGTTCTAAAACAGGCTACTACTGGGATATTAATTGAATATTGATTATGTAACTGCCCCTTTCTACCCACTACAAGCATCGTGTGATCTATCATTAAATATGTGCAGTGCATATAGATGAGTGACATCTGATTTTTTGTCTTATTGCAAAATTTCACCCATAACACTCGCTTCGCTTGGACTACTCATCAGTTCAACCCCGATTCTTGACGTATCGTGAAATACAGAGATTCTTTTTTAAAATGAACAACACGAATTGGGAATGGTTTACCGTGCGAAATTTTCCTTTGCCATTTCGACAGCTTATAAAACTTCCAAAAAATTCTTTTCCATATGTTGCAAACAGAATCATTTAAACATACTACGAGAGTTCCTCAAACATGCTTCAAAATCACAGTCAAATGTTACGAAAACTTTAGTAAAATGTTTCCTTAATTCAGTTGCAACCTTTTTCATTAAGTCTTTTCGTATTAACTTCATTACAATCTCATTATTTCATTGTACTTTGTCCCTTTATACCTAATGAATTTAACACCTCTGCCAAGGATGAGTTTCAGGTTTCAGGTTGAACAAAATATTTAATCAACTAACCCGAGGACAAACGGACAATGGAATTTCGTTGTTTTCACTTTTTCCTAATATCATTGTCAGGCGTTTGAGTTCCAGGTCAAAGGACAGTAAGGACATGTACATCTGGACACTGAACACACATGTTATTCACTTGGCTAACGGTATACTTTCTGTTGTCCTTGTCAAAATGACCAAGCAAAATATTAGTACAACTAAAGCCCTGAGCAGTTGTCGCCCGGGGCGCCATAGGGAAGCTTGACAATTCTGAATTCGTATTCGTATAACGATTTATTGATGGTGACAGACAGGCAGTGGTTAGTGGGTGGGGATGGAGATGGTTTAACTCGGGAAAATGTGCTGCTACTGTCCAGATAAAAGTGAAATATAAATGCTGGAAGGAATTATGTTTTCTGCAGCTGTGTGTGTTGGTTGTTGGTAACGACGTCGACAACGATGTAGTACTATGAGGTCCTTTTGTTTTATACCAAGCTGCCTTTGAATGTACTTGTGCCTTTATTGTTTTCTCATTGCACCGATTTAGAGGAAAAGTAGCATTTCAATTGGTTTTTGTGAAGAGGACACTCAGAGAGAGATGATTGATGGCCAGTACCAGGACCAGCAACGAATGGCATGATTTTTTTGTTTTCAAGTTAAAGTTTTTCCTGCGACAGAAGTTGGAAAAAGAATGTACCTTTCAAAAGATTGAAATTTAAATATTCATCAGTGAGCATCAGGACAAGTGATGTGCAAAGCATACACCTTCATGCTTCATCTTTTAGTTGTGTACATCAGCCTGATGGAAAGTGTTCTATATGACATTTATGAGACAATAAATAAACTTGAAATGTGGTTGCAGAATATTGTTTAAAGAATAATAACGCAAATGTATGAGTAGTTGGAATTATGTGTAAATATAATGGCTATTGTAATGTTTTTTTTTAAGAATAGGAAAATAACCAGAGCTTGGAACAAGCGTTTGTGTACTTCTGGGGTTACTTAAGCACACATTATTCTTATCAGAAATCTTTGTCTTTAAAAAGAATTTTCCCTGCGAAAATTGGGAAGGATAACATCTTTGGTAATAAAGAAAAGCCTACACGAGACCATCTCTGGAAAATGGACTTATGCTTATCGATTTTGCAGGGGAATTTCAATCTTGGGCGACTCAAATTGGAAGTTAATACCACAGTCTATGCTGGTCGCATATCACTGGAGCTAACGGGAAATCCCCGGCTGAAAATATGAAACCCGAAGACAATGTAGACGCCATTTTATTTCTTTATAAAATGTGAAAAAGTGTAATTTGCTTTTAAATCATAGTAATGGTTTTTAAATAAAACGGGTTTTACTTAACCACTTTTTTTAAAAACAAAAAAACAAATAATTCAAGAATGCAAGCATAAACACAAAAATTAGTTACATTTAAAAACAAAACTAAGATAAAAATTCAAGTATCCGTTTCAAAATATCGATTTTTCAAAAAAAAAAATATTAAAAATACAAAAAAGAGTTATTCGAAAATATTTGTATGCCGAAATGCTTTGGGTATGTACATCTGAATATAAAATTTGATTGTAATCGATTAAACAATCTCGAGAAAGTCTAAGAAAAAAAACGGTCTTATGGGGGTACCGTTATATAACAAATTTTGAAAACTGTGAAAATTTTATCAAAATCGTTGAAGCCGTTTTCGAGAAAACCAAACTTTTTGTTAAAGATTGTATGGCAGATATCGTTATTTTTCAATTGTAATTCGTATCTCGCCGAGTGCAGTCGCTTTTTCAATTAACTCCGTCTTTTCATTTGTTTGTGCCCTTATTTAACTCCACTTAATAATATTTCCGTGCTTTTTTCCCATAAACCAATCCAAGTAAAACTATAAAAAAAATTTAAAAAAAATTATTGTGTGCTTTATTGACTTTATTAATTTATCTGACCCCGTTTAGCCAATCGTACAAACTTAATATGTCTCAACAGTGCACGAGTTTTAATTGTGTCAACAACGACAATATTGTTGAGTGGGTCATATGTAATGGATTATGCGGGAAACTTTTCCCTTTCGCGAAACAGGTCCTTTTCAACTTCTTCCCCGTGGTACAGTCATAAACTCCGCGAGCTGCGAAACAGGAGAAATAAGCTTTGGGTTAAATATCTTCGCTCTCGTTCAATTCTCGATTACTCCGACTACTTGGTAGTATTTTATAAATTTTGGAATCTATATGAAACGCTCTACAATGACTTTGCTTCCAACACTCAAGCAAATTTAATAACGGATCCTAAATCGTTTTATAAGTTTATTAACTTTAAAAAGAAAAATGATGGTTTCCTCCCTCTACAGCCAATCTACCATCGCCAATTTCTTCGCCAGTTACTTCAAACCGTCATTTGCACCAAAAACCTTAGATCCTGACAAATCTTATTTTTCCTACCTTCCTCATTTTAATACTGGCCCCTTAAATACGAATTATATGGATACCTCATTAGTCCTAAAAGGCACCCTTGAACTTAAAGACGAGTATACTCCTGGTCCCGATGGTATACCTGCAATTTTACTTAAAAAATGTTGCTCGAGTTTGGTCCTTCATATTACTAACTTGTTCCACCTGTCCCTTTCCACCGGATCTATCCCCGATTTATGGAAAATATCCACTATCACAGCAATTCATAAACAAGGTCCCAAAAACAAAGTTTGTAATTGTCGGCCCATCGCCAAACTTTCTCATATCCCCAACTCTTCGAAAGCATTCTGTATGATTCACTCTCCTTGCAATGCAAATCTCTAATATCCTCAACTCAACACGCTTTCCTTTCTTGGATTCAGTCCTAACCTTCTTAAATGGATATCCTCGTATCTTGACAACTGCCAATACAGAGTCCGTTTTCGTTCTGCTCTTTCAGTTCCTTTTGTGGCTACCTCTGGGGTACCCCAAGGTAGTCATCTTGGACCTCTCTTGTTTATCCTTGCCATTAAAATATGGTTGGAGAAGAGTATGCTCGCTTTTTGGAATATCAGTACGATATGTCCGATCCAAAAAAAAGGAGGACAAATCTGCACGAACTATATAGAAGAATTAGCCTTTTAAACATCCAGTCTAGAGTTTAATACGAACGTCTTAAGGTGTTTGTGGCCAAGATAATAGGTCCTTACTAAGCCGCGGTGTTTGACCTGGAAAATCTACGATCAAATCTTTAATTTTTATATTTTAATATCCATTTTAGGACAGCCTATTACATTATTAACAAGGAAGAACTGTACCGAGCTATGTGTAGCTTGAAATCCCTGCTAAACGGGTAAGTCTTATCAGGATGAAGATGAAGAATGCTCACTACTCCGTTAAAATTGGTAAGGATATACTTTGCACCACTTAAGGGCTTAGAAAAGGTAACGCACTATAGTGCAGCTGTTGCAATATTGTGCTTGAAAGCATAGTTCGGAACACCAGGCCATCACATTTAATAAATCAACACAATTACTTGTGTTTACTGACGACATTAATACGATAGGAAAGCCTAAGCGGACAGTAATCGGTGCTTTCAATTCCAATGGAATTTTATTATTTTATTTTATTTCACCAAATTTTATTTTAATTTATTTTATTTAATTTACTTCATTTTATTTTACTTTATTTTATTTTATTTTATTTCATTTTATATAATTTTATTTCATTTTATTTTAATTTATTTTGTTTTATTTAATTTTTGTTATTTTATTTAGTTTTTCATTTTAATTTTTTTTAGTTTAATTTTATTTTATTTCATTTAATGTTATTTTGATTTATTTTATTTGTTTATTTTATTTAAGTTAATTTAATTTAATTATATTATATTATTTTTTGTTTATTTTATTTTATTTTGTTTTATTTAATTTTATTTTGTTTTTCATTTAATTTTTTTTTTATTTAATTTAATTTTATTTTATTTTTGTATATTTTATTTTATTTCATTAAGGTATATATGTTATTTAGTTTAATTTATTTTTATTTTATTCAAATTATTTTATTTTTATTTTTATTTTAATTAATTTTTTTTATTTTATTGTATTCTATTTTACTTAAAGGACTCCACATAGAAAGAATTTATTTTTGTCTCCTATAAATTTATTAGAAACTTTAACCCTAATTTCCACTTCATTTAAATATTTATTTTCTAAGGTTATCCGGGTAAAATTTTGGTTTATCATCTCACTATTTTTCTATCTACATATGTCTCAGTCTTCTGCTAATTATTTGAGGTAGGTCACTAAACCGAGTAAATTGAACACATCCTTATATTATTATAAAAATTAAACTTAAAATAGTTAAATGTAGATCAGGTCATGTCCGTGTCCATGTCATGTTGGCACTCTAAGGAAATTCTTAATAACTTTGAATATCATCCCGCCGAGCGACCGACCGAAGACGGGTTATATTCTGCCCCACTCAACATCGTACACAACATGTCGGGAACATGGCCCAAACTACGTTATGTGATATTCCAGAATATTCATTTTCATTAGCATTCCAAATTGGTAGTGTGTCATAGAACGAAAGTATCTCCTATACATTCTCCAGTGGGCTGGCCATGTCCTTTGCGGCAAATGAATTTATGTGTGCCAACGACTGCAAACGTGCGGCGGCTCTTGGTGCTCCACACTGAAATTGGATTATAAAGTGAGTTTCGAATAATTAATTTCCGGTATTGTATAATAAAATATGTCACTGCGTGATCCTTGAAATCGCTTTAGAGTATTGGTTGAGTGTGGACATTTTTTTTTAGAATTTTCCTCACTCCCCACTACTCCATCATGCACGTCTGGCAAGCTCGTTTCGGATATGGTATCATATTTTTATTTTTATTCGGATGGGCATATGTCGGAAACGTCTCTAAAATGTCTCTCAATGAGCTTAGTCTTGGAAATCCCTCCCAATGATAGCTATTTAGTGTAATTTTTTTTACATTCATATTCGTTTTATTGCAGATAAGGATACATTTTTGTGGGACAAACATAGCATTATTGTAAAATAAAAATAAAGATGAGGATGAGGATAACTTAAAAGATGGAATGATTGGAGATGAGGACGACACACGTTTTGGTGGAGCACCCAAGCAGGCATATGATTATGGTTGTTTGTGTGGGTCAAATTGAAACTTTGTGGCATTTTAAAGGAAATAAAATTCGATTATCAATTTAAGGGCAAATTTTTCTTTTTTTCGTTACGGATGGTTTTTGTTTGTGTCAATGCGGACCATTAGGGTAAACAAGATTTTTAAATTATTAAAACGGGTCGCTTCTGTAGGTTGGAATAGATAAAATGTAAGATGCTATGAACAGTTCAAGGTTTTTTCAGATAAAGTGAATGTATTTTTCACAAAGGATATTCGAGGTGATTTCATGAATGCAAGAAGTAAGGCGAAGAACGATAGAATCTTTGAAGAATCTGTCAGAAAGAAATGATGTGAACATTATATTTTATTTATTTTGGAAATGAAATAAGGGTACAATGAATTTTAAAATTTTGGTTCCCTGACCTATTTTCTATTTCTGCAAAAAAGGAAAATTATGGTAATATATTTTGCACACAACCTTTTTTCCATGGGAGTTTACCTTGAGTATAAGCTCATGTCTCTTTGGAAAACAAATAGCAGAACCATTTACATACTTATAAAGGAGAACTGAAGGATGACAAAAAAGGAAAAGCTAAATTTTTTTCGAGTGAAAACAAATACATACAGTCTTTGAGAATATGGAAAGGCCAATTATGCAGGCTTTATACGAGCGATGACGAATCGAACTACAATGCCAACCAGAATTACATTTAACCAGAATTAATGTGAACAAGAATAAGCGCTGAGAACATCAGCACCATCAATAATAACCAAGTATGAATAACCACTTCTTCTTCGGAAAAACTGGCAACTACAGAAAGCCTTTATAAAACCGTCATAAACCCAATTCTTCTTTATAGTGAAGAAGCATGAACATTCTCAAAATAGTATGAAAATGCTCTTAGGGAGGAATATTCGGCCTCTTCATTGAAGTAACCTAAATCAGTTCAAGACTAGATAGTGAAGCTTGTTAATTGAGGCCTAGACTCAGGTCTACCAAGTCCAACTAGGTCATCTTGACTTCTGTGAACTTGCAACCTTATAATTGATTTATTTTTCCTATCAACTTTCATCACATAGTAGAGAAGCATAGAATCGACCAGATTTTTTTTTAATTAAAACCTTCACCCCAGAATTATATCACCCATGCATTAAAGTCTTTTATTAATACCACATGAATCTTCCTTCCCTTGCAAGGATTCCCGTCACTATTATCGTCAATTCTCAATTTTCAATTAGATTCCTGATTGCAATGAAAAACGTAACGCAACTATATATGTATGTAAGGCAAAACCCAGAATTCAATAGAACAGCCAAGGGAAATGAACAAGGATATCGATGACAGTTAAGCAAAAAAATAATAAAAAGAAGAATGAGAACCCCATTGAAAGGTCCTGCTCATTTCCAAAGTTAAATGTGTTTGTCTGTGCTTCTGAGTTTTTTTTTTCAAGAAGAAAAAAAGATTATTCATTTCATTGATTCTCTCGAACTTCATCCTTCAGCAAACCAGCATTCAGCATTATTATGATATTGTCTAAGCTTACGGACTATTCCGCACCACATATCCATGTTGAAGTAACTAAAGGCGGGGACGACATTGGAAAGACCATTCATTATTATCGAACGACATGCAGGAAATTGAAGTCGATCTTTTGACCTTGCTTGTCGGCGCTCGTTAAATTTATACGTTATTACTTTGCTATCTTTGCATCCGGGGTACTCCCTCAAAACATGGTCACTAGCCCGGAAGTTTGAGTCAAGGAATCTAAAATGGCCATCAGCGAGAGGCTATCAGAATTACTCGTGTGAAAAAGAATTTTTAATTTTTGTATTTTGAAGTTTACCGAAGTATTAAATTTTGTTCTACATAGTGTAGGTAATTCGAATTCGAAAAAAGGACATTTTCGATTTTGAATCATTAGCAATAGAGGTGTGTATTTGTTTTCTCAATTTCCTCAATTATTGAAAAAAGACTTACCAAACGAAGAAACAGCTTGAGATGAATTTTCAATATTTTGTTAAAACCTTTCAAGGGTTTTTACCTTCTTTTCCGATTTTGATTAAATATATGCTTCTTGTCGTCCACTTATGCGTAACGGAGAGAACTCAGGTCAGAAACAAAGTTAACTTGAAATAAGGTGCAAGGTACAGTGCTGTGGAAAGTGCAGAATGTATTTGACAAAATTATTAAACCAGACAATATTTTAGTAACTATGAACACCAAATTCGGCAAAATATACTGCAATGTTCTAAACGAGTTAAAATGTTTTGTCATTAAAAAAAAACCTGTGGAAGTGTTTTTGTTCATTGATTTCTACGCTCGTTTTCAACAATACTTTTGATGTTAGCTTTCAAAAAAAGGCGGATTGAAGTTTACATTTTGAAAACAAATCCTGGTGTTGTTTATTTTGTTGATGATTGATTCGACAAAACTACACACCACTTCGATCGAAGTATATAGAAAGTCATTAATCGCCTTGGCACGCTCCTGATTGAAAGATGGTAAATTGAATAAGGCATTCAACTGATCATAATGATCTTTTAAAATCGACCATACTTTGGGGTAATTTTGGCCTTCAATGTTTAACGACAAGAGAAGCTTCTCAGCGTCACAGGTTAAATTAATCTTCAGGTAAAGAATTTTTTTATATGTCCAAAAGCTATGCTTTATTGTCAATGAGGCTTACAAAAAAGGAAGTTAAAATTTGGCCAATTTTCATAACTGTCATCAAATGAGTGTATTTTTACTGGAGGCAAATGAAGTTCCTCGGTTTTTATTTTGATTTCTTCTTCAGCGGCTTCATTGATCTGCTGCTTGCTGCTGCCACTCCAACTTGGTAGGGAATCCAGAAACCTGGCCTGATATACACAAAACTCCTTCCTGATTTCATCATAAATGGCTTCGGCTGCGGGTTCCTTCTTAGAAACTTCTTCTTCATTGCTTAGAAATTCCTCCTAAATTTTATTTACTGATCCCCACAACTCTTTCAATAATTAAAGCCTCGTTTGGACGTACATATTTATAAGGGTAAAAAAATTGTCCATGTCGTTATTTAAAATAAATAAATGATTTGGCGCGACAGCTCCTTAAGGAGCCAAGCCCTAGTGACTTATACTCTCAACCATTCTTATGTACTTATGTGTTGTTAATCTGCAAGAATAGAAGCGACCTACAGTTTACCGCCGAGTCCAAACGGCTAGATGAGACTCACTTTTTCGGGACAAATTTTACTCTTGGAGTTTTTGTCAGTTCCTCGCAAGAGGCAGTACCCCGGAAAAAAAGATGGCTATGAGTTGGATTCGAACCCAGGCTCATTCGCTTAGCAGTTCGACACGCTAACCACTAATCCACGGGTCACTAAGCCACGGGGCACCATGTCGTTATTTATTGGTTTTAATTTTGAGTTTAATTTCTTTGTTGCCATTTATTATAAAATAATAAAAAAATAATAAGTAAAGATGCACTTACTTGCCACACTTAACACTTAAAAACTAGGCTAATCCTATAGTAATAGTATAGTAGCCCGTACTAAAGGGATTTTGGCTACCCTTATAATTTTAATTAAACACAGCGAGGGCTTTGGGAAAATAGGGAAGGATGTGAAAGGAGGTAACGATGCACATTTGTTTTAAGGTTCTGCACTTCAAAGAGGGAGGGAAAAACAGAGTCTGGCAAGGCATTCCACATTCACGTGGTACGACCAAAGAAAGAATCCCTGTACTTGACAGTACATTCGAAGTTGGGCTCAAGGGTATATTGATGGGGATTCCTTGCAATACGAGTACGAGTACGAGTTATAGTTGCTTCTTATTTAAGTTCGAATGACCAATGTAATGTGATTGACAACGAGAGTAATTCCATTAATTTACTTTTAAATTAAACTTATTAAAATAATAAAAGAAAAAAAACACATGATTAAGATATTTGCACAGTTTCTTGTTCGCAGATTAAAAAAGTGAGACAACTCACTGACATTTAGATTCGGCAGGGTTTGCGTTCAGCTGCTTAATATAAGGGCGACTTCAGATGATTTTCTGCTGCAAAAAATTCAGTTCTTCGAATATGAAAACTGCAAAGGCTACAAGTGATAAATTCATTTAATTCTGCTCTTGACGGAGTTGTTCAAAGGGGATTAAGAAATTTCGAAAAATTTGGTGTTTGGAACAACATATCTGGACACATTCAATGACTAGTACTTCCATCGAACAAACCGACCAACTTTAAGTTCTTAAAAAACTGCATTTTAGTCACTTTTGGTAATATCCACATTTTCGATGTTGCCATGTTTCTAGGTTCCATTCGAAGATACAAAAAATGTTCACGGTGCCCATAAATTAAGATTTATGCAAGAAGGTCCAAGATGTAATTTTGGACTTTACCAACACGAATAACGTTTTGGACCTTTTTGAATATGGCACCAACTTTCAGCCGTCTGATCTGACTATAGTCTATATTCGTCTAAGGCTTGAGTATAATTACCAAAAAAAATGTTTTTTAAATATTGACAAAAAATGCCCGTCTGCATGTCTGTCTGTCCGGGTGTATATCGATCTGCAGCAAAAACGGGTTAAGCGATTGAGTTCAAATTCGGTATATATGTGTATCTCTTGGCATTTTTAGAGGGGAAATTGAAATTTTATTTTTAGGTCTAAGATTAACGGTACTTGCCATATAAAGATTAAGGATAAGCTTATTTTTCTCGATAACGGCTCCAACGATTTTGATGAAAATGTTTGAGATTTTTTTGTTGGTAGTAGCTATTACCTAATTAGAACCAAATTTACCGAAAAAGAGTATTATATTTCATATAAGGTTTTTTTTTTATTTTTGACTTTCTCGGCAACGCCTCAATGGATTTCAATTAAATTTTATATTTGAAAAGATCTGATTAGCCAAATTAATTCGACATACCAAAATTTTCAATAATTATTTCTATTTTTTAATAAATTTTTGATTTTTTTTTTTGAAAATTCAATAATCTTAATATTTATCAAAACAAAATATTTTAAATTCTAAAATCAGTTGTAAATTACTTACTTACTTACTAACTAAGGGGGCACTACAGTTCGGGACGAACATGGACCTCAACCAACATGCTTCTCCAGCCAGCTAGGTCATTGGCTAGCTGCCTCCAGTTTCGCACTCCAAGTTAGTTGAGGTCGTCCTCCACTTGAGCGCGCCACCTAAGGCGAGGTCTTCCTTGACTGCGTCTACCCTCTGGGATGGAATCGAAGATCCTGCGAGCCGGAGCATTGTTGTCAATTCGCTCTACATGACCTAGCCATCTTAAACGTGATTTGCGTATTTTTTTGACCAGGTCAATGTCGCTGTACAGTTCTTGGTTAAACCTTCTCCTCCAAAGCCCGTTAACGCAGATAGGGCCAAAAATCCTCCGAAGAATCTTACGCTCGAAATGACTAAGGATATCTTCATCCGCTTAAGATAGAGTCCATGCCTCAGCGCCATAGAGCAGGACTGGGATGATTAGGGTCTGATACAGAGTCTCATTTGTCTTTCGAGAGAGGGCTTTGCTACTCAATTGCCTTCCTAGCCCATAGAAACAGCGATTGGCAAGAGTAATTCTTCGCTTTATTTCTGACGAGATATTGTTGTCAGATGTTATAGCGGATCCGAGGTACACAAAGTCCCTAACTACCTCAAAGTTGTACCTGTCTATTGTGATGTTTTGTCCTATCCGCCGGTGTTGTGTGTCCCTTTTTGTGGACAGCAGGTACTTCGTTTTGGCCTCATTGACTCCTAGTCCTATCTTAGCCGTTTCAGCTTCAATGCTGGCAAACGTTCCAGTGACAGTTCGCCGAGTTCTGCCAATGATGTCTATGTCGTCAGCGTATGCTAGCAATTGCACAGACTTGAAAAAAATTGTCCCACTACAATTGACTTGCGAGTTTCTTATAATTTTTTCAAGTATTACGTTGAAGAAATCGCACGATAGCTCATCACCTTGTCGGAATCCTTTTTTGACGTCAAAAGCTTCTGTGAGGTCAGAACCAACCTTGACGGAGCAGCGAGAGTTCTCCATCGTCATCCTGCACAGTCGGACGAGTTTTGTGGGAATGCCAAAACCTGACATGGCTCTGTATAGCTCGTCTCTATAAATGCTATCGTACGCGGCCTTAAAATCGATAAAGAGGTGGTGGGTATCGATTTGGAATTCTTGGGTGGTTTCCAGGATCTGCCGTAGAGTGAACATTTGATCGATTGTGGACTTTACTGGTCTGAAACCACACTGATAGGGGCCAATCAGGTTGCTGACGAAAGGTTTCAGGCGTTCACATAGTACGGCAGAGAGGATCTCGTAAGCGATATTCAGGAGACTTATTCCTCTATAGTTGGCGCAGTTTAGAGGGTCTGCTTTCTTGTGGATTGGGCAAACGATGCTCAGGTTCCATTCATCAGGCATACTTTCTTCTGACCAAACTTTAGAAATGCAGAAATGGTCTTTGCATGTACTCAGCACCGACTGTGACTTTACTACGAGGTTTCCATTCCTATCTCTACAGGCTTCTATGCGAGTTGTAAATTAATGAATTCTAGAAAACTGCATAACAAAATTACAAACAAAATTCAAAAAATTTAAAGTAAAAAACAGGATTTTATCAAAAGCGGTCCTACAATTTTCGAAATACTTTTTTTCTTAAATTCTTTGTTACTTAAGACATGTTATGGCATAATTCATTTTTACTAAAAACCGCTAAGTATTGTGGTTTTGACACTTTTTATAAGTTAACAGTTTTATTTTCAACGTAAATGTTAATTGTTTCTGTCAAAGATGTAATTGGGCACATAAGAGCAAGTACGTGCGACCCAGTCGTGCCCATTTTTTCTTAATACCCTCACTATTATATGCAAAGTTACCCAAAACCCCTTTAGTGAGGACCAATTAAAAAAAATAATTATACAGCCCCTAACATCAAAAAAAAAAAAAATAACCTATTTTCATATCATTATTACAAAAAAAAAATATCTGGACGGTTTGAATGGCTTTTAAATCCCCTGATTTTAAATTTCCTAACATCATGATTTATTAGAATTTTGTGTTTTAATTTAAGTTTTTTAAAAGTGTATAATAAAGAATACAATATTCAAAGAAATCATTTTTTTTCAAAGATAATTTTAGAAAACAAAATTACCACAAGCTACCGACATGTTGTTGCTCTAACACCAATTTTTTTAAAAAGAAAAAATAAGAGCCATCGTTATTATTTCCTTGTGTTCTTAAACACTAAATGTTCACTTTCATTTTGTAATGAAACACAAAAAGTAAATATAAAATAATGCATTATAATTTTGTATTTTAAAGAATTTTTCTATGTGCATTATATTCGAACAGACCCTTTGTTGATGCAATTTTGCTTAATATTACGCTTGTTCCTATTTAAACTATAATTATGACAAGAACATTTTTCTCATGTCTCTCCCCAGCCAATTTCCTTTGAATATAAATTATAAACTAAATCGTACTTCATTTGATATTCACTTCACATGTACATACATATGTAAGTCATGCAAACTCAAATCGGATTTACGCAAATCTTGTCAATAAATCCAAATAAATCTATCTTTTCATCAGAAAACAATTATTATACTCAGGACTGGCTTATCCCTGGAAACTAATTTCCTGCTCGCGGCACTCAAAGGTAGATTGTAGTTGAAAACCACTCCCCCACTCCTGCACATAATGTATTTGTGAACAGAAGTGCATATAAATATAAAATCATTCCTGCAGACTCTACAATATTACAGCAGACAGTGCGTATCTTTGACACAAACCAATGTATAAATGTGTGTGTTTGTGTAAATATCCTTTTTAATGAAAGCAATAAATTTCTCAACATTTTGAGGTAAGAAGGTCGCATGCAAATATTTACATCATTTTCAGATTTCAATGCAAAATTCCTCTGGCTATAATGTTTTCTCAGCCTCACTCTCATTCTACCTACTCTTTACTGCTGCTGCTGCATTGGCCATGTAAATATGTTAATTGAAGACGTTCTTTAGGTAAATATTTGTGCATTAAATTGCCCCAATGCAACCGAAAAGCATACCCAAATATAAATCATGAACAAAAAAGCTCCTTTCAAAAGGGTGCACTAATATTTGTGGTCCAAAAAACAAATGCTTTGCTGTGGAATCTTCTGTGGGAACGAACTCCGCCCTCTTTGCCCACATCCAAATAGTTCTTTTTTGTGTATGACTTCAAGCAGTCTTTATTTAAATACCGGGTTACTAGCTCCTGGATCAATTCATTCTCGAAATCGAATTACAAAAGCAAACTATTTGCTCGACTTAATTTTGAAATGCTCGAAGGGAGGAGGATAGTATTGGGAACCGTTTTGAATTGATACAGTGCTGTGCAAAAAAAATATGAAGTAAATCAATTTATTTTTATTTTATTTTTTTAAGTTAAAAAGCGTATACGGCAAAGCCAAAAATTTTTTCCAAGAAACTTAAGCGGGTTGTAGAGGCACCTTGTAGTCACACGGGAGTTGCTTGGTTCCGTTTTAGTTCTAGACTAATTCAATCGGAGACTCGTATTCTGACGTACTAGGGTTGTATGAATGATACCTTCTTGCCTCCATTTTTTCCCCTGCTGCTCTACTATCAGCTGGTCGGCGTAAGGCATCCTTTTTTTGCCCCTGTTTTACTAAGTCTTCGTCTTTTAACAGCAGTCTCATCTCCATTGGCGGCTTCCACTTATGCTTCGTTGGCTTCTTTACAGTTTCATGGGTTATGTTAGCTGTTCTGCCACCTCCATGGGAGATTTTCGACAGTTTCAGGAAGTAACGTACTACTTGTCATTAAAAAAGTTATTCAGCGTTTCCATGACCTTGGAAAGAAGAAACGTAATTACAACTGGTCCAATAATTAAATGGTTTTTTTTATATTTTTTGCACCCTACTGTTTGTATGTATTTTTAGGTAGGTACCTTACCTGTACCGATCCCCACAATTTGAGTATTCTTTTACGAACAGAGCTCCTACAATTCGATAAAAGGGGCCATAAAGAGTTAACATTTTTCGTTCTCGTATAAGCAAGCTTAGGTGGTCAGGTAGCGCAAGAATTGTAATTTTCTTTCCCATTCAATGATTCCTCCCATCCAAGAACACTTCGGTTTTATATCCTTTCCAGGTTCGTGCAAACTCTCTGCTTAAACTTGCACCACACCACCACGTCACTCCCCAAAAAAAGGACTCTTTTCGATTTTCATATAATGGTGGCATAGCTGCAGCAGTGGCAGCCGCATTGCTATTTGTGTTTCCAGTCCTGGAGAAGAAATGTGTTTTTTGAGTGTCTTCTGGTTTGAGGACCTCCATAAGTTTCGGTGTGTTGGGGGATCGATTTGCTACCATCAGCGACAAGTCATGCGTTTATAAGAGCCTTACGGGGAGTCTTTTATTTTTTGTATACTTATTTCGATCCTGTGTCTATAGAAGGTGTATGATGATGACGACGATGATGATGATGGTGATGTTGATGATCATTCAACTACTATTTGAGAACTGATGGTAAATCTTTCATGTGGGTCATTTTGATTTGGATAAGACCAAAAATCACTGTGGACATCCGAATGAAAGTTTCTATCTATATATCCATAGCAGTTTTATTGACAATGAGGTTGATTAGTTTTGGTTGTTGTTGTTGTTGCATTCGAATTGAGGGAATGTTTTTGCAAAGAATACGCATTAAGTTTTTAAATTGGAAATTTTATTATACCCTATAGAGCGCACACAATACACATGTATACACCTAGCTAATGGATGTTGAGGATTGTATTAGAGAAAATTGACCATTGATTCGTAAAATGGGATTTTAAAGTGGAATTGGCTGAATTAAGTGAGGTAATTCTTTAAATGGCCGAAATTCTGGCTAGGGAAATAAAAGCGAGCATTATAGCTTGAGTAACGAAGTTTATTTTAGTTTTGTTATAGGTTTGCCGATTTGATTCTTGTCTTGTTATGATCCATTTTTAAGAATTTTGAAGTTTTAAGTACCTATACAACTCCATATTTTCTCTTCGGCAAAAATGAGGACTTTATATTGATAACATGAGATATATTGATATAAAAGTAAAATTGATTTATATGAGAATCAACCAAATAAATTTGAAAGCGTCTTCCACAAATGTTTAAAACCCTAAAGATCAATCTTTGACTAAATAAGAAGCTTTAAAACTTTCCCAATGGTCAGAATTAATTTCAGATTTTAATATTATAACTAAAATTACTTGTTAGGCTTTTACGCCGTCTGTCAGTCTGTCAGTCTGTCAGTCTACCAGTCTGTCAGTCTACCAGTCTGTCAGTCTGTCAGTCTGTCAGTCTGTCAGTCTGTCAGTCTGTCAGTCTGTCAGTCTGTCAGTCTGTCAGTCTGTCAGTCTGTCAGTCTGTCAGTCTGTCAGTCTGTCAGTCTGTCAGTCTGTCAGTCTGTCAGTCTGTCAGTCTGTCAGTCTGTCAGTCTGTCAGTCTGTCAGTCTGTCAGTCTGTCAGTCTGTCAGTCTGTCAGTCTGTCAGTCTGTCATTCTGTCAGTCTGTCAGTTCGTCAGTTTGTCAGTATGTCAGTCTGTTAGTCTGTCAGTCAGTCCGTTGTCTGTCCATTTCTAAGTATAACGAACTTCAGCCTAAACGGCAAAAACGATTATTTTCAAATTTGATATGTGTGATTGTTTTGGAATTCCTCAGGGTTTTTTTCAAATTTTATTCTTAGAGTAAAAACTAACGGTACCTGCCGTTAACCGTTGAGGGAATTCTTATTTTTCTCCAAAACAGCTCCAACGATTTTGAGAGTATTTCTGTAGCTATGAGCTATCTTCCTATTAAAACCAAATTGACCGGAAAAGCCTATTAAGGGTACTTTTTATAAAACGGGTTTTTTTTAATTTTCGACTTTCTCGGTAACGGCTCATTGGATTTCTTTCTATATAAATATATGAAAAGATCCAAGAAGCCAAATTATTTCTGCAAACATTTTGAATAATATTATTTTTTTCTATTTATAATTAATTTTTGATTTTTTTATTCAATATTTTTATAAGTAATCATACAAATTATTTGAAATTTTATTATAATAAAATAATAATATTTGATGGTTTGTCTGTAAGGCACATTGCCGTTTTAGAATGCAACCGGATGCGGCACGACACTAGTTAGAAGGATTAGTAAGATTCGAACGATTTTTCTTCGGCGCATTAGATAGAGAATTAGGTGACTATTTTCTCAATTAAAACCCACTGAAAGAAGCTTGCAATATGAGTTTTGAAAAAATGGAAATTCGACTGAGATTCAATATTGATAAACTATATTGATAAACTCTAAAAAACTGAATAAGTACCAAAACCAGAAAAAAAATTTGATTTTATAAAAATCCGTCCTACAATTTTCGAAATACTTTTATTTCATAAATTCATTATTATTTAAGACATATAATTGAATACTCCATTTTTATTAACAAAAAATGCCTAAAGACTGGCGTAAAAGCATCACACTTTACTTCACTTTTGTGGGCGCTACTTAGCAATTTCGCACTCCAAGAAGTCGGAGGTGTCCCTCTTTCTGGTCGCTCCATCGAAGATGAGCATCGATCTTTATCGTCTCCATATGACCGATTTATCTTAGCCGCAGATCGCTTTAGGGCTATCAAAAATCATAAAAATGGTAGTCTTCTACTTATCACATTGCTCACTGTGGCGTATACGTATTATTTTTTTTAATTACTTGGGCTTTTTGTGTACTGTAATGAAAAAAAAAATAGGACTGAGTAACAAGTACTTGATTTGTTCGAAAAAAGTACGTAAAATAGTTTTCACATTTCAAAATAATTTAACGCCATTTTGTTTCTTTGAAAAATTTTGAAAAACTGTGAAGTTTTTTTTTAATCTAACTTAGTAATAAATAGACTCAATTATTTTAATCCATTTTATCCCAACTAAACAAAATTATTGAACCTTTTTTTTCCTAGAATTCACAAAGTTTAAGGCATATATTTTTGAAAAGTCACCATTGAATAGTTCTCACTATACAAATCTGGGACTTCTATCACAAAAAAAAACATTATTTTTGAAATGCCATCATAACTTCCTTTCTAGCATATTCTTATTCTTTTCAATCTCTTTCAACTCTGCTCAACAACTAACTATCAAACTCGATTTTAGAAACAACTTCTATCCACTCCAGACCCCTTAAGAAAAATTCCCAATTTAAAGTTTTAACTTTTTTTAAAAACCCCAACAACTACATCGTCTCCTCGTCAAAATAATAAAGAAAAAGCAAAAAAAAAAAGAAAAATCCCTCGAATCACTCTTCAATTGCAGCATTAAATTTCAATGCACTTGAAAGGTAAGTACTGCTACTATATTTTCTTTTACCTTCTCCTTTAGCTATACATCCCTTCGAAACAAAAGGTCCAACTAGAACTGCCAGTCAGGATTTTAAATACACACACACACATACAATAAAAAAAACAATTCAAATAGAGAAAAATAACGAAAAATGAAAACAAAACGAAAAAAAAAATAGCAAATACTTTTCGCACAAAAGGAAGTGCCCTGTTTGTTATAGTCTTAACCCCTTGCCATTCTAATGGCTGCCAAATTGATAGACTTTAACTTGAATCCCGGGACACACTTACTTAAGCACACACACACACACAGAGGAATGTATTTTACTTTTCTGGAAAGCAAGAGCACCAACAAAAAACATCCTTAAGAATATTAAATAGTTTCGTTTCTTATCCACGTTTTGTGTGCATGGTTTACCAGGAACAGGATAGAGAGAAGGTGAAACAAAATACCCGAAAGTGCATATTAAAAGCAAGTGTTTCATTCACAAGGATCGCTGGAGTTGGCTCTTGGGTCTTAAGAATCATCTTCATTGTCGTCGTTCTTTAAGTGAAAACGGAAACCATAACAGGAAGCGCACAAAGAAGATAGTGAAAGAAATACGGAAAAACCGAGGGAAATTCCTTCAAGGATAATTAATTTGTTCTTTGTTTAATTGTGTTTTTATTTGCAGGCAATTCCAGAAAACTTCCTACCATACCACACAGTGAATCCAGATCCAAAGCTTTGTCCTTCTGTTATTTTATCTCTCATGGGATGATGGGGCAACCATGCTCACCACTTATTGTTTGTGGTGTCCTTTCCTGGATAGACTACATATATTCAACTACCAATTCACATTAAGGATTTTTATCTTGTGTCCTATTGATTTTCGTTTTTATTGCCAAAGCTGATCTGGGCCAAGTGAAACCAAAACACGCTTACTAGGCGTGTCCTGTGTTTTATGTAATAACAATTTTTGTAAGATTTTTTTTTGCTCAGTCATTGTTATTTGTGAGCTTTACTTGTTGAATGTCAAACAATACACACATGCTATTCAATTTTTTTTGTATCAAAAAGGATTAAGCCAATACGCTTCTCCATGGCTGAACACAAATTGCACACAAAAGTGGCTCACATACAAAAAATGAGTATGATAACTAATAAAGGATAATAAATAATCAATATTATATCCTTGTACTTTCTCGTGTTGTTGGTGTGTGCGTGATGATGGTGGGTGTGTTTTTTGAATGGTAATGGAGAGATGGCTTTCTTGTGCCTTTTCGCAGGCACTTTAGTTGTGTCTTCATTGCTTGCCGGATTCATTTCTTATCGGGTGCTTATCGCTCCTTGGGTTCGGAAAAAATAATCAATTTTGCTCCTTGTGCTTCCACGCAGCAAGGACAAATAATGGCAAGGAATATAATAAAAGTTTTTTTTGCTCCCTCGCTCCCGATACTTGGTTCTTTCTTTACGATTTTGTAGATTAAGAAAGTATTGTTATGCGTGTCTGCAAACCAATAAAAAGATTTCAATAACAGAAAGAGAGGAAGGTAGATAGCGAGAACTTTATCATAATCTCAAATTTAAGTGAGTTGCTAGGCTTCGCTGCCTCTGGTTTTGAGGTTGTATTGCAGGGTGTCGTATCGCAGGCTTTTGTGAGCGAATGCATGTTTTTTTCGAGTTAGCAGGTACATTTATTTATATATGTAGTTTTTTTTTTTTTTTTAATGTGATATTGCAGTTCCGATATTCATGACCAAATTCAAGTCTATGTAACTGAAAATAATTTAATTTCTCAATGGCAATCAGGGTTTCGGAGCAAACACAGCTGTGAATCAGCGGTATTAAAAGTTACTTCAGATATTCGATTTGCACTCGATACTGATAAGTTTGGTGTCATGGTGTTACTTGATTTTTCGAAAGCATTCGACTGTATAGATCATTCGATTCTTCTCTCTAAACTTAAGTTGATTTTTAAATTTGGTAGCACCTCGTTAAAGCTTCTTCACAATTATCTGCAAAATCGAATGCAACTAATAAAAACGGATGTTGATACATGTAATCCTATTATAACCAACACAGGTATACCACAGGGCTCAGTTTTGGGTCCGCTTTTGTTTTCATTGTTCATTAATGACCTCCCCGATGTAATAAACAACTGCCGAGTCCATTTGTATGCTAAAGATGTGGTACTGTACATCTTTCGCTCAATTGGTCTCATGGAGGATTGTATAGTAAGGCTAAATGATGATTTAAATCACATTCTTATTTGGTCTAATCATAATGCTATGAAATTAAATCCTTCTAAATCTGTTGCAATTCTTTGTTCTAGGGATGTGATTAGTCCTGATGATTTTCCTTCGGTAATTCTTGATTATGAAAGTATTAAGTATGTGAAAGAAGTGAAATATTTAGGGTATAGAATTAATTTCTGACACAATTAGGCATATATATTATGGTCTGCGTTCCTTACGATCCTCCTCTGAATTGTTATCTCCTGATATGAAGAAATACCTCATAAAATCTTTGATTTTAACATATTTTATTTTTTAATTGTTCAGTATATCCTATTCTTGATTGCCAATGTAAACGAAAACTTAATGTTGCTTTCAATGATTGTATTCGCTTTATATATGGTATTCAGAGACATACCAGCGTCTCGCATTTGGAGGTACAGGCTTATTCTAAGGTTCCATAATGTCATCCACAATAAATGTCCAACTTATTTAAGTGAATCGCTCCGGTTTGCCAATTCACAACGTGGATTGAAACTTACTATACCGCGTTTTTCGCACGTCATAGCCGAACGCTCCTTATATGTATCTGCCGTGCGTTTATGGAATTTACTTCCAAACGAATTGCAGATTATAGCCTCACCATCTACCTTTAAGAAGAAATTATATTTGCACTATTCTAATCTTTAATAACTATTATTTAAATGAATTTACTTATTTATATTAATTTCTCTAGCTACTAATTATTTTATTTTATTTATGTTTATATAAATGGATTTTCTTTTATTGGTACTAAAAAATTTGTAATATTATAATACTAGATGCTCTGAAAGAGTTATATCTTAAAGTGTCTTTGCAAACTATATCTTTTGGAAATAAATTGAAATTTAAATTGCAATTGATATACAATATATATATGAATTCTATACTTCGAATTGGGATAAAAAGATTTTTCATCACTAAACCGTTTGATAAAATAATTACCGAAGCTCAATTTTTATTAAGGAATTTCTTCGCCCCTTAACAACATGATTTTTTGAACAAAATTACTGTCTTTTTTTACTAATTTTTGATGCAGTTAAATGGAAACGCTGTTGTAAAGATTTTGTAGAGGCATTTTACCGGATATTCATATTTCGGATTATGAACTACGTGAGCAGCAAAGCTGTGAATAGACGATTCTATTACAAACTGGGAACTTGTCGCTGGAAGTGCAGCTGTAAGCCTCTGGTAAGTTAGGACTAGTTCATATCCAAAAGAACTTACCAAAACAAGGTGGTTTCAGAGATTGATAGATTAGGCTGTTGCCTTGACAAGAATAGCTTTAACAGAACAAGAAAAAATTATGACATATAATTGCGTGCAAAAAAATCGATTCACCCAGTATGCTTCGAATTGGAAACCAAACGACCACAAAATTAAATTAGTGATAAGTGAATAAGAATTTTGAATGCTGTGTGAAGGTAGAATTTATAAGCTTTATTTACACATATCGAAATTACGACAGAGACTTACAGAAAGAGAACGAGTGGTATTCGGAAAAGCTTCTTTAACTGAAATACCGATCTTAGTTTGAATCTGACCATCGTCTAGGCCTAAAAGTGCTAGGTTATTCAAGAGTATGCCATGCCATGCGCTGATTTTTTAGGCAGTTGTTTTCCCGTACTCACAGGGTTGCCGGAATCCTAGTTATGGAATGTCCAGCAAGGAGCGTTCAAGTAAATTTCATTGAATATTTGTAGGAAAAGAGTCAGGGCTAGAAACCTCCAGGAACTGAAGGGAATTAAAAGATATACCTCAAAACTTTGTTACAACCTTGATATGCGCTGGGCCGTTTTTTTGCACGTTAGTGTGTATATACAATACATGGTGGGGGAAATATCGCCTTTATTTTATTTCAAGATCAGCTTCCGCAGCCTTCATGATTAGAATGTTGTGCGACCGTTTTCAGGAAAGGGGTCAATGGCCGACTGTCCTAGACTATCGATGAGCACCTCATCGAAATATTCGCACTGGAGATAACGAGGAAGGTGTGTGGCAAAATGATCCATCTAAATTTACGTCGTTCGGGCCAGTTGGGCATGTTCAGGATAATATTGGAGAGAATTTAAAGTTGGATCTTAAGACGTACTTATTAAAAATGTGCGAACACTCTAACGGAAAGACTGCAGACACAATTACAATATGGTATTTAATGTGCCATCTGCCATCTTTCGTTTTGCCATCTTCAATATAAAACCGTTTCTACGGAAATTTTTTTTTGGATTAATTACAAGCTTTCTTTAATCTAACTTAAGACTTAAAAACTCTTTGTTGTTTTTTAATGCTAACTTGGCAATTTTAAGTTCCAAAAGATTTTGCGGCACCAGATATAAAAATCGTTGAGAACGTTTGAAATTGAGAAAATAAAACAGTTGAAAAAATGATCTAGTAGAACTATGTATCATTTGCGTACATTTAGATACAAGAGTTTTTAATGACAAATGGCCACAGTGTCATTGATAGTAAGAATGAAAAGATGGGGATCTAAGTGGCTGCCTTGCGGGACACCAGAGTTAGCTTGGAAAGGCCTAACAAAAACAAGGTAGATCTGTAATGAACGACGTGAAATCGGTTTTTTAGATGAGACGAAATTTATTCAGACAGTTAAAAATGAGCGGTAGTGTTTGGCAACAAAAAAAAATATTTTAATGTTAGCTTTGTTAAGCAAAAGATGGGATATTTGGTTTGAGTGGACATATTGGCTAAAAGCTTTAAGATCATTCGCGATGTCATGGTAGTTGATGGTAGAGCTGATTGAAAGTGGCGAAGTTTGTAGGGAGAATTTGGGGTCTAGAAGCGTTTGCATTCCTTGGTAAATTCTGAAATCAAAAACTACAGATGTAAGGAAAAATTTGCGCTTTCAAACTAAAGTTAGAGCGTATTGGTTTTCAGCTTGAGCCTTTTTGGTTTCCGCTTTGACGACACATTATTAGTCTCTTTCAATAACGTCATTGCATCGAACTGGAATCTTCCTTCAGGGAAACAAAAGAGTCGTTCGTATTTAACTGGAATATGGATTTGAATAATTCGTGCGAAGAAGTGTTCGTAGTTGACAGATTTTTTTCATTAAAAAATCTAAATCCACGTACTATAAGCGTTTAAAGAGATATTTCTTAAGAAAAATTTTTTTGGCATTCGTTAGCTTACGTATTCTAGTGTTTCGTTCAGGTTTAGTACATGGTCTCAAATTTAATTATTTTGAAATATCTATAACTCCAGCCTATGAACTTGGTAGTAGTACACATAAGTTGTTGATCTTCATTCAAAAAGCTTCTACTGTGTAATTGTTTAGACTGCAAGCTATTTGCTTATGTGGTAAACACAAAAAAATACATTAGTTTTAATTATTTTTGTTTTTTGGAGTGCATGAGGAGTTGAAATTGGAGCCTTAAAATGTCCTTTTATATGTTTATGGTTAGGAAGATGTGCCGGAGTGGATTTAATTTCAGTCAGAAGAGAGACGTTGATTTAATTTAACATGTCAGCTGTTTTAGTAGAACGGGTTTTAACTCTGGCGGACAACATCAATTACGTATTTCCCTAACCTTTTTTTTTAAATAAAATCACAAAAAGAAG
This sequence comes from Platycheirus rosarum, assembly GCA_963971375.1. Lineage (NCBI taxonomy): Eukaryota > Metazoa > Arthropoda > Insecta > Diptera > Syrphidae > Platycheirus > Platycheirus rosarum. The sequence continues at coordinate 142,783,995 of OZ020508.1, forward strand.
TAATTGAAACCAAGTTTATAAACTATCCGATCACAAGCAAACTTAGGTTTTATTAAAGAAATTTTGTTTAAAATTGAATTTCATATTCACATCCAATTTTTTATTTTCAAACTTTTTTATTTTTTATTTTATTCGTATTTTTCTTAATGTTAAAAAAACATCGTTCCTTAAATGTAGTATAACACAGAACACCCTGTATCATCGAAAGCAGAAATGAATTTTTTTGAAGAAATTCTCCTACTTTTCCTCTTTCAGTTTAGAAAACTAAGATTTGATGACTTTTAAAAATAGTTTCGATCCGAATTTTTAGTGTGTGTCAAGTTTGAATGACACTACTGGGTGCATTGACAAACACATATAAAATAAATACGTCAGCACTCTACCCTAGACAAAATGGAAGACTATATGACACTCTCGTTGGCGAAAGGAGTATCAAGGAGATCGTTTCGAGAAAACTCTCGAAAACTTTCGGCCATCTTTCGATTTAACAATATAATGAAATTTTACAGTTCTACGATTATTATCATCACTATAGGGTACCGCACATTGATGGGAGCATATAAGGATGCTGAAATTGTGTGTGTTTGTAGTAATGGAGTTTGTGTTAGGGTTGGATGTTTTGTTAGTGAAAAGGACACGTCGTCGATGGGAGTAAAATCGTTTCGCAAAGTTTACCGATTTGAATAAAATTCTGAAATGCACTCCGCCGACACGAGTAAATAAGGATAACGAAAAACGAAGTTTCCACTTTGTTCAGTTTGATTTCGATTTTCTTAATTTTTCTGCTGTTTGGTACAACAACAGTGACGAACGATACGACAACGACGTGGATGATATTTCGAATGTTATTTGAGTTTAGAAAGCAAAATAATCGGAAGGCTGTTGGTCCAGAGGGAATAATTTTCTGTTTTTGCTGTTATGAGTTCGTGTCTGGCAAAGTTATGAGATTGAGATATCCGGCTCCTGTATGGAAATTGATAAAATTGGTTTTGTGTACCAAGATCTGAATAAGATGAAGGAAAATGAGCCAAATGTCATTGTCATATTTGAGATGTTTATAAATTTGTAATTAATTTTATAACCAAAAACAGTTGTTACTTTTTTATTCGTCAAATTATAAAATGACTTTAAGAAATTTGTGTATGGACTTCGAATATGTGTTTTTAGGGCATATGTTTCTGATATATTCTTTAAGCTCATGTAGATGATTTTGCGGGTTCTCCCTTGTTTTTAAACTCCTTAATTTAAACTAAAGAAATCCTTGATGTAATCAGCGCTAATTTTACATTTCTTTGTTTTAAGTTGTGAATATTTTTGTATAATATGCTCTTAGAACTTAAATCTTTTATTTTCCCCTTCCTTTGAGAAATAATAATAATGATATAGAACTCTGCATGAAGTCTCAAGGTTCACTACTCTATATGCTCGTGACGGAATCAACAAAGAATACGAGACTCAAGGAAGATTATTATATTCCATTTGAAAGAAAATACGAAATGTTCAATTATTCAAACTCAAGTCCATGACATCAAGACTTTAGATAAAGGAGTGTAGGAAGATGCATAAATAGCACATATGGATATGGTGCTGACTACTGCAGCTAGAATATCAAAGGTTTCGACAGCAAACTAAATTCGCTGCGACGAAATAACTATGGTGGCGTAATAGTGTTGCCATTGTTGTAAAAACTAGGAAAACTAAAAAAAGTAAAAATTTCCGGTTTTGGACAAGCTTCAAAAATAATTTCCCTAAACATGGTCATGGCTAAGTCTTCGGTTCAGTTCAGTTTATGTCAAAGCATTTCGTGCTCCACAACTGTGTTTCTTGCGCTTGAATGATTGAGTGGACCAGGTTCTTCGAAGCCTTTAGGATTCAAAACTGTATGGCATCATGTCAGTCACCAATCGGGATATATGGAGATTTTATTTGAAAGCGGTCAGGCCATTTCCAGGTTGGTGCATCGGTATTTTCTTCCAAAGCGTTATATTTAAAAGTGACTTTGTTTCAGCCATTGGCAACACTGCCTGCTGCACCACTTTCCAGGAAAGACTCCAATTATTAGTATGCGCATCCTTCCATCACTTGACTACCGCTTACAATTTTATTATTTTATTTTTCTCAGAATTCACCTTTTGTAAAAAAAAATTCCCCGTAGCACATGAAATCTTGAAAGCATATTATGAGTATGCATAAGTTGTCTGTAGCAAAAACATACGATCCATCACCCTAAGTGCGATTAGAATCCCTTATATTTCATATGAATCCTGGAATATAATGTTGGTTGTATGGTAGGTATTGAGATGAGACGAATCCAGGAGATAGAAATGGCCTTGTCACACACACACATCCAAATTTAGTTTTTCTTCTATTTCCTCCTGTTTTCTTGGAATAAAAATAATAACAAGATAACTCCTTGCATGCTTTTCGGCTGCTTGAGATTGAATGCACTTATGCTTGGTTCCTCATTTTACTCGTTTATAGCTGCTATATTTTCATTGGAATTCCAGCAAAGGACAGATTTCTTTTGGGGTATAACTGAGTGTCTTCTCTTTAACAGACCATTGCCAGCAGTAACGAAGGTATGAATATATTTTATGTAAATATAATGATGACGCTCCAAGCGGGGGATATCATCTGCAACACAGAACTTAGATCTTAGAGCAACATCAGCCGCACACAACTTCATAGTTTGCTACCATCATTTTGGAATTATGTGGTGTTTTCTGCTACACTGGGAGAAAGTTTAAGAATACATTTGTGATTAATTGCGTATTGAGATGGATGAATACAGTTTAAGAGAAATGCATTTTTACATACGACTTTGAAATTTGTTTCTTTTAATTCACACTGCCTTGTACCAAGACACTTCACATCTTCAACAACTGCCGTTGTTCAGGCACTTCCCTAAAACATGGAAAACAGCAAAAGTGGTGCCCGTTCCGAAGAAGGATATTGGCCGATTTCGCTGCTATGCTCTGTCAGTAAAATACTAGAGGCTTATCCTAAAAAAACTTCAGCATTTCTTCAGGGAAAAGGAAATTATACCTAAATGGCAGTATGGTTTCCGAGAAAGACACTTCACTGTGCATCCGCTTTTTGGACTGCACTCCGATGTGACATGCGAACTCAACAAGAAAGAGACGATAGTCGCCTGTTTACAGGACATTCGACACAGTTTGGATAAAAGGACTAGTATTCAAACTGTCAAATCTGGGACTTCCTGAACTCCTGGTAAGATAAATCAAAAAATTTACTAACCTATAGATCTTTTTATGTATAGGTTAACAAGGAATATGCACCAAAAAAATTATTCTCGTTGTAGTTGCACAAGGTTCCAAGTTGGGCCCCTAATGCAAGGGGTCGAAATGGTTTCGCATCACGCTGTGATTAGTATCAAGTTACCATATAACACATTGATAAAGACAAAGACAAAATGAGAGTATCTTGGAGCACGCTTTATTTATGCTTAAGAGATCTAACTTATCCCTACATCTGGTCCAAATGCTTCTTAGGGGAAATGGGGACTAAGCACAAGGACTTAGCTCCTCGTCTATAAACAGCTTATACGTCCCGTTCTGACGTTCACCATATCACCAACATACATATATAAAGAAGGTCGAAGATTTTTCTTGGCTGGGCAGGTCTACAATTTATTTATTTATTTATTCATTTCATCAATTGATTTCAAGATCTGCTGATTACAAAAATTCCAAAAAAGATAGATTTATCATAAGTTTGGGTAAGATACAAAATATACATACATAACATGATAAGCAAGTTTAAGATAAATTAATCAAGAACAAAAGAACAAAAGAAATTAATTACATAGATTAAGTATTATTTTCTTAAAAATATCCCTCTTCATGCAAAGGTCGATATCATTGCATACTCCGTTAAAAAGTCTTAAAGAACGTGTTAGCGGCTCATTTAAACCGTAGTTAGTCCTATGAGGAGCTATATGGAATAATTCAATTCTGTTATGAAGCGTTAGTGTAGGAGCATAAAAAGGAATCAAGGAAAGCAATTCCATAGAAGATATTCGATTATCTAAAATATCTTTTACAAATAGTATACATTGCATTTGCCTACGAAATTTGAGCGTTTTTAAATCTATGAGAGAGCACCTTGACTTATAATTTGGTAGGGACCCATCCCAATTAAATTTTCTCAGGGCATAATTAGTAAATCTTTTTTGAATCCTTTCTATTCTCATACTACTATTTTCATAGAATTGTGACCAAACAACACAACAATACTCTAAAACTGGTAAAACCAAAGACATAAACAAGGTCTTAAGCGTATACGCATCCTTGAAATCAGTTGAATTTCGTTTTAAAAATCCTAACAAAGAATTACCTCTAGACACCACATAGTCAATGTGTGTGCTAAAGTCCAACTTTGAATCAAAATGGACTCCCAGGTCTTTTATAGTACTGACTCTTAAAATGCTAAAATCATGGAATTTGTATTCAAAATTTATAAGACTAAATATTTTACATTTTGAATAGTTCAGTTCCAAGCGATTGTAACTACACCAACTTAAAAAATTTGTTATGTCCAACTGCAGAAATAGACAATCTACAGGTGAAGACGTTGAAATAAAAATTTTCACATCATCTACATACATCAAAATGTTACAATATCGTAATACAGCAGGTAGGTCATTGGTGAAAATAATGAATAGCAGAGGGCCCAAATGGCTTCCTTGTGGAAGACCCGATAAAACTTCCATAGTGTTTGAGGTGCAATCATCTATCTTTACAATCTGCTTTCTATTCGACAGATATGATTTTAACCATTTTGTGAAATCTTTATCAAAACCCAACCTTGTTAATTTTTGTAATAGAAGATCATGATGAACCCGGTCAAATGCTTTAACAAAGTCGGTATAGATGACATCAACTTGCTTACCATTTTCTATTTGATTGCTACAAAAATTTGTAAAAAGGGCTTAAATTTGTGCAAGTCGATCTTCCTTTCAAAAATCCATGCTGAAACGAGGATAATGATTCCTTAACAGAAAAGTAGAGCCTTTGAGTAATCATTTTTTCAAAAAGCTTGGGTACCGTAGAAAGTTTAGAAATAAGTCTATAATTTTTTACTAGATGTTTAAGACCACTTTTTCCATTCGTCCAGGAAAATACCAGTAGAAAGAGATTTATTAAAAATACGAGATAGAACATAACATAACGAAGTGGAGCATTTTGATAATAATATGGGAGGAATCAAATCAAAACCCGCTTTTTTTGTCGTATCAATATCAGTTAAGCTTTCCAAAACATCCTGTTCGGAGAAGCATACTAATGAAAAATCAGTTAAAGGATTTATATTTGGATATAGCTCACTAGTATCCGCGATTAGGTCTCTATTATATTATGAAGTTTGAAAGAATTGTGATTGAATATTATCTGATTTATGACTTTCATATTCCATATTCTGGGGAAACGATGAAACTTTTCTTTTAGAGTTTAAAAACACCCAAAACGATTTGAAATTTGTTTTTATATTTGATTCAGTATTATTTATATATTGCCTGTGCAGAAATTTGTTTAAAAAATCAAATTCTTTCCGTAACTGAAAAAATCTAACACGGTCTTCGAAAATATTTGTTGATTTATAACCAAGGTAGTTTAAATGTCATTTTTTTGACTGAGGTAGGAACAAAACGTTCTATTCCTTCAAACACAATACTTTTAAAAAAAGTATACATACCTTCCAAAGAATCCTTCCAATTAACAGTATTGAAGAAACTATTGAGCGCAATAAAATCTGCCCTTGCATATTTATAAATTTTAAGTTCATTTACAGGTAAAACATAAGGATAATTATAATATTCGAATGTTAAGCATACAGCTTTATGATTAATAGAATTGTTTAGAAGAGGGAAATTCGAAGCTTCTAAGTAGTATTTGAAATCATTGTTTATAAACACTAGATCTAAAATTCTTCCCAAACTATTTTTTACATTATTAATTTGAAAAAGCCCCATAGCAGAAAACGAATCAACGATTAACATCTCTATATCACTCTTCACATTAGAAGGAATCAAAATTTGATCATCTTCCATGTAACACCAGTCGATGTCACCAACGTTAAAATCGCCAAGTATACATGGAGATTGGTTCGTCGTTAATTCATTCACTATTGCTTGAGCATTAGAAATGTGATTCGAATACAGGTCTATTTCACTTAAAGGTCGAATGTAACTAACAATAAAAAATAAATCTTTAATTTCAGCAGAATCTTTAGAACTTTACACATAGTTGATCAATTTCATCCGCATCATTCAATAAATTACGTTGAGAACTGTTGAAAGTTAAACGGACGGCAATCATCACTCCGCCTCAACGTTTCCATCCTGTATTTATTGAACGATCTTTACGATATACATTGAACGATGAATCAAATAGCTCAGAAGATATGAAATTTGAGTTTAGCCATGTTTCAGTTACGATGATAACATCATACCATGCAGAGAAGAAGACAAGAAGAGGTGGTTAGTTTTAGTCCGCAAACCACCAGCATTATGAAAAAATACTCTTATTTCTGATAATTTTCTTTTTTGTTTTGGAATGATTACTTTATTTTGCTGTCGTCAGCCCCAGTACGAGGAAATATGTCTTGAATATGAAGAAGCCAAATTGATTCCAAAAAATCAGTTCATGACACAGCTTTCCCAAAATATTTTGAGGAACATGGAGGACCACCCCAACTTGCAAATCCAGCAACAACTATAGTCCAACAATGGCTACCTGAACATTTGAGCTATCACAGACGACCGATTCTAGGATATTATGAACAATGGCAAACTCCCGTTCTACGAGACAACCAGCAACGGATACAACAGAACCGCATCCTAAACCTAATTTAAAACCCTATCAGATAATAATTATAAAGAAGAATTTATAAGTAATATCAATTAAAAGATTATTCACACAATAATATGATATGGGAAGAAATATAGCATTGTAAAGAGCCATTTGAAGTACGTCGGGACCCTGTTGTTTAGCCGACATGGTTTATGTTAGTTATAAGTTTTAGACCAGTTGTAGGTACATACATTTTACGAACAAATATAATAAAAAAAATAATCTAATCCAAATAGCATAGACACTTCAGTAGGTTCGCCGTGGTAAGCCTTATAATTGTGGACTTATCTGATCCAGAACTTATATTTTGAAGATAGAAACACCTGTTTGGGAATTAATTAATGTCAGATAATCCTTAGATTTTCTCCTATTACCTACTTGCAACCATTTATTTCCTATTATGTTCCCATTTCATGTTTTTTTTTTTTTTAATTTATTTATGTTGGAATAATCAATCAATATCTATTTCCTAAGATGTCACAGTTTAATTCCACTTCTTTTTAATTAAAATCGAATTGATTTAAAAATTCATACAAACATCTTATAGGCAAGGTAATCAATCATTTTTATAACTAGTATTTGGTATCACAATCCTAGAATTTGAACTCTCTTGGATGTAATTACTCAGTTTCACCAGATTCTTAGGGTTTCCAGAACTGTCAATTTGAAGCCTCCAAATCTTTTAAAAAGACCAATTCATATTTTTATTTTTTGAGTGCATTTGAATACCTTCGCATAGAGAATTTCTTGTTAAAGTATTTAAAAAATGTGTCATCGTTTGGCATCCTGAACTGAGCAGACACTAGTGGATCCCAAACATCCAGCCATCAGTGCCTCGAAACTTTCCGAGGGAAAGGTAAATCAATAAAATCTACATACACTTGCTCTATGACACAGATTTTCAGTTCCGAAACCATCTCCCAACGAAAACTTTTTTGAAAATCCGCATAGCAAAAACAGAATCCTTTTTTCATCCTTAACCGTCAACATTAGCGTTTGTATGACGTTGACGCAGCCCAAGCATTTAATAACGGGGGATTTGAAATGGCTGCTCTGACTGACGAGTTGAATACCAGTGCGAGTTCACAAATGCGGTGCACACGATGATGATGAACGCGAGAATCATTTGTCCTTGTGCCGCACATGCACTTCTATACAAATAAAACATAAAATTATTCAAACGGCAGGATTTAAAGCGGTTCACCACGTATATAGAGAGGGTGGGCGTCACACAAAGCACATGGCGGGGGAGAGCGACAGTTATAAATGTTTGTGCAGAAAAATATGATTGAAGAGGGCGCAGGGAGAGATTTTCCACGCATGTTAGTATCATCGATCCCAACGACGACGACGACGACGCCGTTGTTGTCGTCAGTGTCTGAAGCACCTATACACGCAAGCTTCCTGCTACAGGAGGAATGTTCAAAGGCCTTGAAGAGATAAGAGTCTAGGCATTGCAAGTACCTACCACGAAGTCCTGGAGCCAAAAATGTTTGTCGGTTCATAACTATACTCAATGAACTAAATGCCGGAATGGAATGCACAGTGGATTCTGCCGCAGGGGAAAACTATGATTTCGTTGTTGGCTCACATAACGTCGTCGTCGATTGGAGAGTTTGATGTGGATGACGATGTTGAAGGCAGAGTGGGAGCGATTGCAATGCCATTGCTTCTGCGGCTGATGATGATGAGGGTAAACATTAAACTTCATCTTTGGAAAATAACGTTCGCGGCCGGCGGTACAAATCAAACTGGTGTGACCATTCTTGTATTTTTTTTTCAACTATGGTATTGTGTAACAAAGACCTTCCCAACGTCTTCAATGTCAAAAAAGGATTTAGATAAGGCGATTTGCTGTCATGTGAATTCTTTAACATTAAACTTAGAAAATAGTGCAGGGCTTTTGTTCCAATACCATATGCACGAGATTTAAAATGTTGGTCAAATATTTGCATACGCTGACAAAATCGGAAGAACATAGCGTATTGTTAATAGCGTTCTCATGAGTATCGATTCGGAAGAGGCTAAGATGAGCATAACCGTTAGTAGCCTGTGTAGTAAATACAGTGAATCCTGTAACTCAACCATCTATCAAGCTTCACATATTTGTCCATTCAATGAGGCATGGGACTTGTTTCCCTTTTAATGTAACACACTGCGCGGGCATTCGGAAGATAGGGAGGGGAGAGATAGGAGGTGTCGATTAACATTGGTTTTGAATGCTTGCAGATCAAAATGGCAAGGGAAAATCTCGCCGGGTAAACTATTCCAAATTCGTGTTGTTTGGCTAAAAAGAGAATCCCTATATTTCACGGCACGTCCAAAATTGGGCTCAAGGGTGAACTGATGAGCATTCCTTGCGAGACGAGTATTACGGCAGAAACTTTTAAGGGGAGGAATGCAACTGGCTACCTCGAGTGAACATTTTTTGTTAAAGAAACGATAAATGAAGGAAAGACATGAAACATTGCGTCGGTGTTTGAGAGGGGCAATTGTTTCAGCGGCAGTTCTATTTCCTATCAATGTTAACGCTCGATTTTGTATTCTATCAAGCAGGTGAAGCCATGTTTGCGAAGCACCTGTTCAGAGGAGGGAGTTATACTCGAGTTTAGGGCGTAAAAACGCTTTATAGATTGTAGCCAGATCAGATGGGGAAAAGTACTTCTTACACCGATACAGAAAACCTAAGCACTTAATATATGATCGTTCCAACGGAGGTTGTCGTTAACACACATACCGAGTACTGAGAGCTTTTCGGTTTCTTCGATGTAAGTGACATTCGTGGATAATGGCATTGGAGGTATGTTTAGCTTTAACGACAGAAGACAGCATTGAGTTTTCGAAGCATTAAACTCCACACGATTCCTATTACCCCATTTGACAATGCTGTATAAATCGGAATTTAATGAGCTTGACATATGGCACCGTTGCAATTGTACGTCCGAAGGCGAAGGACGTGAATTATCGAACGAATATGAAAAGCTGAGGGAAGAGTCGTCAGCGAAACAGTTAAGTGGATTAGAAGTAACAGACAGAAGATCATTTATAAAAATGAGGAAAAGAGTCGGAGACAGAACACAGCCCTGGGGCACACCAGCATTTACTTTGTGGGAATCAGACTTGATACCGTCCAATACAACTTGTATTGAACGATCCAGAAGATAGCTTCTAATCCAACGAACAAGAGTATCATCGATCCCAAAAGCACGCATTTTCGATAAGAGAGCTTCATGCCAAACTCTATCAAATGCCTTGGAGATATCAAGAGCAATAATCTTACTTTCACCAAAGCGATGCAAAGATTTGTTCCATGGTTCGGTGAGATATGCCATCAGATCACCAGTGGAACGGTTGCTGCGGAAGCCATACTGACGGTCATGGCGAAGCTTTCGATCTTCAAGGTATTCCTTAATTTGACGGTTAATCAGTGTTTCCATGACCTTAGAAAGAAGGGATGTCAGTGCTATTGATCGGTAGGAGGAAGGGGAGGATGGGTCACCTTTCTTAGGGACAGGCTGGACAAATGCTGTTTTCCATCTTCTAGGAAAGATTCCAGAAGAGTAGGAGCGATGGAAAAGCTTACGCAGTGGCTTTGCCAGTGGAAGAATACCTCTTCAGAAGAATCAGGGGTATACAATCCGAGCCAGCAGATTTGTGTATATCGAGATCCTTGAGAACTCTTGCTACTGTACGCGTGCGGAAAAAAATCTGTCCCATGGAAAAATTTACATTCTCAAGTACAGGAGGGGCAACGTTGCTGTGAGGCAGCATGGAGCTAGCAGAGAAATCGGCGACGACCAAGTCTGCCTTCTTTGAAGAGTAAACAATTGGTTTTTTAAAGTCGATGAGCGTTGGAACCGAAGATGTCGAGGAGTTTTTAATATTTTTTTACAAATGACCAAATATTTGTACTGTCTTTGGGACACTGCAGAATTTTTTGCCGTAATTTTTGGTAGTGCACAAATTTGGTTCTTTCAATAACGGAGTTGCATGAGTTTTTTTGTTTGTTTGTGCTTTTTCCGATTTTCTTCTGTAGGGTTGGCTTTGTAAGAACGGAAACTTACTTCTTTGAGCCTGATAGCTTCTTTACACTCAGAATTAAACCATGACTTTTCTTTAGGTTTGATGCTTTTTACTCTGTTAGGAATAAAAGCACGCATCCCTAGAAGAATCACATTTGTGATCATTTCAGCACTGGCATCAATGTCACTATCGAGGAAGCATAGTGACCAGTTAAAGTTTCGGAAAAAAAATATTCAGGCTGTCCCAATTGGCTTTCTCGTATTGCCAAACGCTCCCGGTGGGAAGTTTTTCTTTAACTGGATGGGTGGAGGATGAGAAATTAGCTGAAATGACACAATGGTCTGAAGTGCCAAATGGAGAAGTTACACTAATGGTATATTTATCAGGGCGAGAAGTAAGAAACAAGTCAAGAGTATGGGCGGCTTGCCCAGCAACATCCAGTATACGCGTTGGCACATCGATCAGTTGGGTAAGGTGATGTAACCCGGCAAAGAGCTCGACATACCTTCCTTCGGATGTTGTCTGACTAGGATAGCGGAACCAATTGGAATTGTGTACGTTGAAATCGCCCGCAATAACGATTTCAGTGCGAGAACAAAGGGAAATAACATTCGAGATAGAATCAGACAGCGCATCAAACTCGTTACAAGTCAAATTACTGTCGAGGTTTCCTATAAATTAAACAATAATGAATGACATGCTTGCGGGTAGTAAATTTGAGCCATAAAAAGTTAAAGTCCGTGTTGGAACATTGCCCATATTGGGGAAGGCTCTGGCAAGCAATATCATTCCTAACATAGCCACAATACCATGATGGGAAAAGAGTAATGCCACCAAGCTAGACCCATGTAGGGCAAATTCTGATAAATCAGTATTTACTCCAACCTGGGTTTCACTTAAAAATGCCAAAACAGCTGGCCTGTATTGAACAGTGTAGACGTACACGTGAAAGAAATTCTTTCTTAGGTCGCGAACATTAGAATATACGACACGAAAATCACTTACCATTTCAAAAAACATACTTACATACAAAACACAATTCTGACTAAGTCGAACTATGCAGTGAAAATCCAAATTAATTTCTGTATTAAACAAACTGTCGTAGGTGTTATGCCCATAAGTCAGCTTGCATACAAAAAATCAATTTAAATATTCAGCACAATAGGACAAACTCAGATGCCCTTATCCATTTACCGCAAGCATAAGATGGTCATATGATGCCTACAGTAGATAAGAAAGAGGCAGTTAAGCACAAAAGTATTGGGACAGATAAGAGGATAATTTGCTATGCGAATGCGTTTTATTTACTTTTTTTCCACAGCGCGAGTGGGCATCTTTTTCTTTCCTCCAACGACGCGAGTGGATATTATTTTATCCTTTACAGCACACGCGAAAGTTTTTTTTTCAATTTCTCTAACGAGTGTGTATTATTATTTTTTTTTAAAACACTCCCGATAACAATGCGCAATAATTTTTTTGACTTTTGTTTAATTATTTGTGCGCGCACCTCGACGTCCGGCCTCTACGAGCTTAAGATCGACACTGATTGGGGAACAAACATCAACACTTATAACAATAGTAAATTATTTTTTGTTCGAACACTGATCTTTTTCTAAAGAATTCCTATTCCTATTAACTTAAAAAAATCCCATTTTTGAGAATCCTGTAGGAATTTTTCTATTATTGTTAATTCAAGCAATGCTGGTCACACTATCAAATAACACAAATGTGTCTTTTGGTTAAATTGAAATTCATAACATGTTGGACGCATTTTCAACACTTTAGCGTAGAGAGCGTTTTTCCTTCGTCCGTTATAGACATCGTCCTTGTCGTGAGCATGCATATTGTGATGGAAGCTTTCAAAACATCATCGTTCTGGAACCCATAGATTCTTTAGAAAAATCCAATGGCATAACACCAAATTTTCAAATAAACGGAACTGCCAACGTTGATTGTGCACCAATGTGAGGTGATAGTAGCGCCATGGGAATTCCTTAGTCACATTCACATTCACCCTCAATTTTACTTATCGATTGTGTACGTGAATGTAGTATTATCCTTTATTTTTTTCATCTTTTTGTCAAATTGTGCTGAGGAATATTTTCCATCTCGTAGAGACAATTCAAAACCTCAAATCTCAAAATTTTTGTTTACATATGCATAGGCGCAGACCTGTTGTAGCAAAAGGAAAAATGAGTATGGCAGGTGCTACGGCACAAACAAACTTAAAGAAAATTATGTCACAAAACTGGAATACGTGGAGGATATGCCCTACTGAAGGATGCGATTCTGCTCGAGGAGTTGCAGAGATATCTATCTGTGTATATTATGATAATGTACCCGTGTGACATTCCATCAAGAAACATCAAAATCTAGAGGGTGTGCTGAGGTTTATCAACACGTTGTTGGTTCGTCATCTAGTTGTCACGGAGGCAGGAAAGGTCTTTCCACACCCTAGCCGCGTGTGTCGTTAAAGCCTGCAATTATCTCGTGAGGTTCCTGAAGTACCGCATAAACTCAAAGAAACTCGAGGTTTTGGTGTTGTTATTATGGCAACTTATATTTAAAAAAAAAAAAAAAATTAAACCCTACAACACGTTAGCACTTTGCGCAAAAATGTTTACATTATGTCGGCAAAGTGATTTTTTTTCTTTTCTATTTTTACAACCTGGACCTATACTATATATAACTCATCTCATTTTGTATGCAAACTACTTGAGTTTGGGTTATAAATAATCATTTTTGATGCAAATTTTTTGAAGAACGTTTATTCAAATTATAACTTTGCATTTGAATGCAAATGAGTGATGTACAAGTACATTACGAGGGCATTATTAACATTTTCAGGTAAGCTTGTTCAATTAACATGTGTACAAGGACTTCAATTAGCATTAGGTCAGGCACAGAAGCAGTCTATGTTTAATCCTGGATACCAATAATGTGTGGCTTGTTTTGCTGAGCAATTCTTGAACCAAGTGTAAGAATGGGAAACTCAACCGTATATGGTATCTTGACATATTAAGAATGAGCTCGTGGCTCCAAACTGGTCCATTTCTTAAGAATAGGTTAAGAAAGGAGGTGTTATTACTACTTGGCATAAAGTAAGGTACGCAGTGGGTGTTAACCATCAACCAGTTGTTGAAAGGCGAAGATGGCAAATATCCCGCCAATGATCAAACTTTTTAAACACGCTGGAGACGACCTGGTCAGGTGCATACCCAAGTCAATATGGTTGGATTCTCGACTACTCTATGCGATCTATAGAGTAATTGGCCATTTTAACATCGCCGATAAGATCCTGTTCAACGTTTTACGTAAACGTCTTATAGTCTAATAAAGAAAGATTGAAAATACAGGGTTACCTTACAAAAGGTCGGGTAATTGCGAATTTTCGATATGATGGTTGTGGTGCTTGGAAGATACAAAAACAAAATTTCCAAAACTACGCTCCTCCGTCTCCTTCACAATCAGATAAAAATTACAGAAAATCCGAAAATGCTAAACTTGGGAACGAATCCACATAGAGACATTTTGAATATTCAAAAAGTAGAAACTTTAACGCTCCACACCCATAAATAAATACATGTATACTTTTGCCGTACGATTGACGTGAAAAAAGTGTAATTGATGAAAAAAATTTGGAGTTTTGCCCCACCCTACTTGCATAGGTATCTCGAAGTACTAGGTTTGAGAAAATGTTAATTAACCATCCCTAATTAAAATCCCAAAGTTTCATTAATTTCCGATTTTTGTTCCATCTAAAAATACCTGTCGACTGGACTACAAAGGCACTTAATTGAATTTAAACTTTGTTAAAGTTTTTTTAACTAACCCGTGGTACCGGACTGGTAATTTAAAAAGTAACCAATTTTTTTTGCATTTTTGGCTGCGTCATAGTTCCGTTTGTTATTGGTTGTATAAAAAAACTGTATAGACTAAACTATAAAATTGTAGAATTAAAAATTAGTTGGCAAATAGTAATTTTACGTTTAAAGTCAACAGAAAGGAGTTATTCGCCAAAGTATGAAACAAGTACCGATTTTCAGTCATTTTTATTTAATTGAAAAGAAGGCTGAGGGGGCGTGGTTTTGGAATTTTCGCTTTAGCATCTACCGAGCATCCCAAAAATTATATCAAAAATTCACAACTACTCGACCTTCTGTAGGGGAAAACCTACAGTAAATAAATAACTGGACCTGATGACAAAATAATAGTTTCTTACTAAGGCAGTTTCAGACCTGGAAAATCTATCAGGATGACATTGAAGAATGCCTTGTCGAAATTCGCAGCTACTACTCATACCTTCGACACCAACAGAGTTAAAAGACAAGCGTCCAGCTATTCCAACATTGAGCTTGAAAAGGTAGTAGGGAACACACAGGCAGTGCCGAATCCGGAGGGAATTGATGCGGGTCATGACCGCCCCCAGAACCAACAAAAACAATTTATAAATATCAAAAAATTAGTAAAAATACCAATCCTATTAAATTTTTGCATTTTTAACCTACAGTTTCTTCACTTTTTTTGGACTGAAGCTTTTTTCGGGGCAAATTAAATCAGACTCGAAAGCACCAAGCTGTAGAGCTACTAAAAGAAAAGTAAGGAAGCAGACCTTGTAGGAAGAAATTGTCGGGAAAAACTTTGTATCACCAGCATTGAGTGAGATGCGGGAATTTTTGATGATCATTTCAATATCTTTAATAGCAGATATAAAAAGGAGAGGACCAAAGTGGCTGCCTTTGGGAACCCCGGAGTCATCTGAAAATTGATTGGAGAGGGTAAATCTAAAACAAAAAAAGGAAGGGGAAGCAAGGGTGTCCACCCTTTCAATCCACAGTAAAAACATTTCAGGTTCTTATAACCTCCGAAGAAGTAAGATTGAACAAATGTGCAGGAAGTTTCAGAAACCGATTTTAAGGTTGCCTTGTCAATACACGACGATATGTTCAAAGTATGCACTGTAAAATGCCCACATAATCACATAAAAACAAGATGCTGCAAAGTTGGTTCTAATGAAAGTTGATTTGCTTTATTGTTACCGTCAATCAATCCCGAAAAAAAGAATCATTAGCCCCGAAAATTTGTTTACTCTCTCCGCATTTTTGTAAAATTTTTTGTGGCAATTTTTTTACACTGCTTACCCTAGGAAAAATTCCTCGCTACGCCAATGGACATTTTTTAGCTAACAATGTAATAAGACTGGCCAATGGACATTCTTAAGCTAACAATGTAATAAGACTGGCCAATGGACATTCTTAAGCTAACAATGTAATAAGACAGATCTTCTGAGGTCCATTTA
This sequence comes from Platycheirus rosarum, assembly GCA_963971375.1. Classification (NCBI taxonomy): domain Eukaryota; kingdom Metazoa; phylum Arthropoda; class Insecta; order Diptera; family Syrphidae; genus Platycheirus; species Platycheirus rosarum. The sequence continues at coordinate 142,800,186 of OZ020508.1, forward strand.
AGATTAGGAATGTTTAAGTCACCCAGAAGAGGGATATCATCGTTGGGGTCAATCAAAGCTATTGCAAATGTCAACCGAATCAATTGCAAGTTTAAAAGATCATTAGGTTACATGAAGTAACTTACGCGGTAATGTTATATTTATTGACACATAGTCCAGTTTCGATGAAGAGAAGATTGCCATGTCTAATTGTTTCCGAAGGCCTCTGGTTTATTTTTTCAGCTCAATACTTGACTAAAGTTCAACTCTGATAATAATCAATATTTTTAAAATCTATTTCATTAATGGGTTTCGTTAAAACGATTAATTCAGTTTGTGCAGTTTAAATACATAGGTTGGAAGAATGTAATAATATTAAAATAGTTGGACATATATCTTCATAATATTCCTTAAATTTAATGGCACAACTATCAAAATACCAACACTTGCTATACGCAAAGAAAATGTTAATGTATTTTTCTTCCATTAGGTGTCGATAAAGGTGACCACTTAGGGGCGTTTTTTTTTTATTTTCATTACAGATAATAATTTCTTTTAAATCTTAAATATAATAGCATGTGGATTGTTCGGCTGAGTAATTTTTAACTGAAGTTTTTGAATGGGAAATGTAACTTTAATAATGATACCGTGTCGTATTAAGAGGCATCCACCCTTTTTTTTTGAAAAAAAGCAAAAAATTGCAAAAACGGATGCCATGTATTTGAAGTCCGTAGTGAATGTAACACAAAAATTTAAATTGCGTATCCAAATATGGTATTTTGGCTTTGAAACCTCTGAAACATTTTTTTTAAATTTTTGATTTTGTTTTCGTTTTATTTTAATATTTCCGTGACTTGTTTCGTAAAAAATGCTCAAAAACCATCTACAGAAGTAATGTGTAAGTGAGATAGATGGCTAAAACCAAATAAACCATGTATGTCGTTGTAAAGGTAATTCAAACGTCTGAAGAAGATTTTTTATTTTTCATATAATTTTTTGACTAATCCAGCCTTGAAAATTTGTTTTTTTTTATTATTTTGTAATGTTTTTTTTTTAGCTTTAAATACAATACAAATACCACATAACATTTCCAATATGTAAAATTTTTTTGTTTTCTTTAACGTTTTGCTTTAAAAAGTCACACATTTTTTAAATATAGTACATTTTATAAACCTCTATTTTTTTGAAAATAATGTTTTTCCAAGATCATACCCATTCCATCTTGTGGTGAGTTTGTGAACTAAAACAAACTCACCACAAGATGGATTAATTTCGATTTACAACAACAAAAAAACAATAGATACCTCCTTCAAATGAAGAAAAATGAAGGCATTTGTAAGTGGTAGGGATAGGTATGCCTCTTGGTGAGGGAAACAAGCACAACAAGTGTAGGTTGTGTGTTCTATTCTGATGCCCAATGAGCGTTTTCAATTTCCTGTTTTTCTGAGAAAGGAAGAAAGTGGGTATTATTTACATGACCAGTTTTAGGTAGCTAGAAAAGAAGACAGAAATTAAGGCTTAGATGGTTTGGTTAGATATTCCGGCCAGTTGATAGATGGAAACCAGAACTGCAGGTCTAGAGCCTACATGGCTGTAGACCCAATTTTGATGCTCAATAAGAGTTTTCAATTTCGGATTCTTAGGAAAAAGGATGAAAGGGGTATTTTTTGCACGACCGGTTTAATGGTTAAAAAAAGTACTACCTCCAGCTCCAGCACTGCAGGTCTAATTGGGTATTATTTTCATAAGCGGTTGTAGGGTTGTAGAAAAAAGAGATAAACTACTACTGAATTTGAATTTTAGCTGTGGACAAGAAATATTTTGTTGGTTTTGCGTGTTTCACTCATGAATACGTTTTCTAAGCTGGAAAATGTTTGCGTCGCAATTTTGAAACTTATTTTGGATAAAGCAACTATGGTATAACAAAGGCAAATGATGGGAGACCGATCGATTATCCGGCAGTTTCCGAAAGAAGCGAGATCATAAATTGATAAAATGAAAAGTCTCTGTGGAAACTGAAATAATACATTTTTGTATCACTTCATAGCTTCAAAGATCTTTTTCCTCCATAAGTAGAAGGATAAATGGATACCTAAGTATGTGTTGGTATGATGAACAAGATAATTTTTCCAACATGCCTTGCTTATAAATATGCAAAAATAACACATACATCCAAATAACCAGTTTTGCTACGGACTTTTATTTTATTAGATAATTCTTGCTTTGTCCTCTATGAATTAAAAAAAATACTACACAAAATATCCTGCCCCTGCATAGCTAAGCAATTCTCACTCTCTAACCACCGCTTCAAATGAAACAAGAGATGCATATGACACCAATGGAACTGTGTAGGTAGTTGTTTCGAACTTTGATGATGACCACATTTTTTTGCCTGGTTTCGAAATTGCTGGTCTTCGAATTTGAGTTCGACTTTTTGTACGGAGGCCTCTTCTGTAACTGATCCAAGTTATCTTTTTCTTTCATATGTACCTACATATGTATATATTCGCTCTCAGGTCTTGGCTCGAAAACTCTTAATGAATTTTAGAAGTGTTTTTTTTTTCTTCAAGTTGACATTTTCTTACATAGAAATTTATTTTTACAGAATTCGAATCATATCACCTATGTACCTTCAACGATTAAATGTCCACCAAGGTAACCACTTAGGACCACCTCTTTTAATTCATATTTCAGTCGCTACTGCACTAATTTAAGCAAATTTGGGAAAAAAAATTGGTGCGTTTAAAAAATGGAAATCTTTTTGTGAAATGTTTTTTATCTGAATACACAGAAATCACTATAAAAAAATAAAAAGTATCTAAAACGATTTTATCTCAATCGGAACCAAAAGTTTCTTATCTGCCAGATTTTCCTTTTTAAATTAAACATGTATGTCCTAGAATCGGAAAAATGTTTCCGGCAGAGCTCAATAAAAAAAATCCATCGCCAATAAGCTTTACAGATTTAATTCTATCTCTGAATCAATGCGAGCAACAGGTGCTCCTATGGGATCTGTGTCTCTCATAGTGTCATAGTATAATATTTATTATCCTTACACTTTCATGGGACAGAAAAGAATTTAATATTGACATGTCCATCCATCTAAAACGACAATGGCGAGTGTGTGTCGGTGTGGTGCTAGTGGTATGTGAATGGTGTCTAGCTCTATTGAAGGTATAAACAAGGACACCATCCGCAAAAACAATCTATTCCCGCCCCTAAAGACGAAGAGTAACAAAACAACAACAAGAAGCTGTGCTATGTTTATGGGAATGAGTTGAAATTAATTAGGTCTGACCGTTTTGGCTGTTCCATGTTAGCTGGCCCTCCTCAAACAAGATGAAATAATGATTGCCTGTCAAAATATTTACGAGTAAATGAATAAACGAAAGCCATGTATGTTTCGGTAGCTAGCATTAGGGTAGCTGCTGTTGTAGGCAACTTCCTGTAAGGATTGCTATAAGTGAGTGTATGAAATATAGGCCAGTAATGGAGTTTGGTCCACATTTTCATGTTATTTATGTGACTTCTTATAGTAGACACATAAATATAAACAGAATTAGTAATGTCTAAGTATTTGCGTTGATGATATGAATTGGGTATATAAGATTGGAGTAAAAGGTAAGAGATTTTGTTTTTTTTGTTGGAGAACAAAAAATATTTTCCTTGCTGAGAAGTTATAACTTTCACGTTACAGCTCACTTGATCTTATATTGTGTGTGTTATATTATAATACAAACAATATTTACGAGGAAATCGATTTAGGTGACTGAATTGATGTCGGTACTTTCTGTTGGAATTCATAAAAATTGATCTTATTTTGTCATTGACAAGATAAATATATTGTACATTTTATGTTTTATCTTGTCAAACATAATAAATTCGGATCAATTAATTACGGCTTAACTTATTGACTGGTACGAAACGGTTGGCCCAGTGAACTAGCCGGGCAAAAGCATGCCAGTCGAAAAAGGCAACTAGAATCCACTATCAAAATTATACTTTGAACAACCTAAAAAACTGTAAAAAACTGGCAGCAAATCTTCAAATTCATCAAATAGGGTATTAGTTGAAAAAGCTCTTCAATAAAAGATTCCAAGACATACTTTATTAACCTTACTTATATGTAAAGAATCCTTTTATTCTTTTCACTACCGATATTGAAAACCTTAATAACAAAATAAGAAGACAAATCTACAAACACAAAACTCTTTGGAAACATCATCTCCTATTTAATATCCTTCGGTAGCATTAATACTTCAGATTGCAATGCAAACAAAATAACGAACGCAAGAAAATTTTCATATAACAAGCTATAAGCAAACACCGTTTATCGGCAACGACATCGACATCGGCAGGTTCTCGAAAAGGCTTCACTCCTTTGCTTCACGCTTAAAGTGCATTCGTTTGGAATCCCTTTACATATAAATTGAAAGAAAACTCTTTGCTCCCGTTTTGCTTGTCAAGAAAATAAGAAACGAAAACATTGACAAGAATGAAAGGATGTATACATACTCATAGTCTGAGACTGAGTATAAAACATCCTTCGGAACCGTGTTGCTGTTATTTTGTTTGATTCGAGATGGCATAGAGAGAAAACAATGGAACGATGTGGCAAAGCGACAGACATTGTCGGAGGCAAAGATGAACGTTTCCGTTTTCCGCCTCCTGTTTCTGATGGAATCGGTGGTCGTTGGTGGGTGAATATACATGGTAAAGCTACTGAGACAAAATTCAGTTAACTCTTGAAGATTTAATAATCAACATGTGATATAGCAATTTAAAAAAAAATACTGAGGACACAAGGATAAGTTAAAAAAGGAAAAAATTACTGTGCATCTGGTGGAAGGATAACATGACAGGTTTATAATTCCATGTTCATAGTTAGTTTAGGGTTCGTGAATATAAAATAAAATTAATATGACATTACATAAAGATCATAGGAAATTTAGAGACAAAAAAATGTCTGTCTGTCTGTTCAAATTTGGTATATGTGTTTCTTTTGGCATACTTTTGAGGATTTTTTGAAATTTAATTTTTAGGGCTAAAAATGACGGTGACTGCCATTTTTTCTGTTAAGGAAAAAAGCTTTTTATTCTCCTCGAAAACATTTATAAAACGTTTAAAACGTGGTCGACTCGTTAACTGCTCCTTGAATTCTTGGAAATTTGTATATTTATAAGAACCCAATTTCAAAGAAACCCCCTGATTAAAAATGCCCTTACATATACATGGAGATTCGTAAACCCAAAAAAATATTAAACTCATTTTCCAAAAAATTCTCAATACTTGTTGCCAGTCATTTTAAACAAAACATCTCGAGCGTAAGAGTTCCTTATTCAACCGTCAACATAAAACAGAATGATAAGGAGTTACGTTCCATGCCTGGTTGCGCCGCTAAAGCACAAAGAAAATATCTTTCATTTAAAATGAAATAATTTTGCTGATGACGCAGAAAAGAACCATCAAAAAGTATCTTTTAAGTTTCAGCACACACAACAAAAAAGCCAAAAAGCACATGACCATTAAAAAAGGTTTATTTGCTTTTCTCTGAACCTTTCGGCGGGCGGCTGAACAAAAAGGCCAAATACGGTAAACGATGAGAAAATTAAACGAACCGTACAATATGCTTCTGTTGTTCTTTTTTTTGAAAATTTAAATCTTTCCATGGGATGAACAGCGAGCATCATGCTCGATGGTCTCCTGCCATCCTTCAGCTGACAGCAGAAATAAAAGCACTTTCACCAGCCGCAACCACCATCACCACCACCACCATCACCAGTTCGACCAACACTTCTGCCCTCATTTTAGCATGGCAACTATACACAAGAAACAAAATCATCCCAACCTAACCATGAAGATCCCACATTCCCTGGCAGAGAATAAAATAAAATTTAAGGATTATCCAATTGTCTATCAATTTGCTTGCATCCGGCAGTAAAACTTTTTTTCGTCCGAAACAAGCAAGGAGCCGACAAGAAAGCCTGGCAAAGGATCTGAAAAAAAAATCCAACAAATCAAGTTGTGTGGTAAAATTGTCGGTGTATATCTCCTTGTTTGCAGGGGAAAAAATACAAGGAAAAAAGCAGACACGGTTTAAAGTGGAAGCGAAATCCTAAGTCTAGCCGTTGTAGGTATCCCATCTTCTCGAAACGAATTCCCATATATTCTCATACCTATCCTTAAAGGAGACATAAATAATGATTACTTTTGAACTCGATTTGTCCATCCTTTTACACACTGTTTGGTTAAAATATCGATTCTCTTATGAAAGGACATTAATTTATACATTAGGTATATATAAAATAAAAACTTGTGTAGATATTGAACTTCACTAGAATTTATAAATCAAGCCAGTTCAGCCGCAAAACCCCACACGCCAGAAGCACTTTTTTCCTCAACATGTAACGTTAAGGAAAATAATATAAAAGAAAAACCTAAATCAGGCAAACAATCCTTTTTGAATTAGGTTTTCTTTCTTTTCAAACAGATAAATTATGTTGCTTCTTAATAATATTTTTTGAGGCATACTTTTCAAGGATGAGCCTTAACAGGAAAACAAATAAAAGGCATTATGAGGGGTAGAGTGAAATTGAGACATTTTAGACCTTTTTTAACTTAGCAATTCGGGATTGATTTTTGATTTTGATGTTTAATTTTCCGTCCCTTAGATTTTCCAACAAAATTATATTAAAGTTAATCTAATAAAACTGATCCAAAGAAAAAGTTACATTTAAAAACAACGACTTTTAAAATTTCCATAAGAAAAACTTCTCTTAGAAGATCAAGGCACAACCAGTTTTTCAGGGACCATCAAAAATTAAACAAAGCAATAAATTAAACAAACGTCCTCTTAAATAAAGAACTCTATATCGAAAAGTTCAAAAAATTAAATTAAAAATAATTAAATTACAATATTTGAGCGGAAAAAATTATAAATAAATTGCACGACTGGATCGCACGTACTTGCACTTATGTGCGGTCACATCGTCGAATAAAATTTAAATAAAATGCACGACTGGGTCGCATAAACTAGTTCTTATGCTATATAATTGCTTAGTGGCTGCATATGTATGTATATAAAGGGTGTTTTTTTTAGACGCATATAGTTTAATGTTATGGGCAAGAATTTAGCTTGATAAGATAAATTATATTCTAAAATTGATTTCGGGGAAGTGGCCGCCGTGGCTGGCTCGAATAAATTCCAGCCGAGGTCCAATTTTCCCAATTTTGTGAAAATTGGGATCGGTGGCCATTTCGTGTTGGGCCCATTCACCGAACGTGTAACGCCCTTGATGGGCGTTCGGCTTCAATTCTTGAACGAGTTGGATTTTGTAAGACTGCAAACCAAGATCCTTCCGCGCGCGATGGCGCTCGATACTCTGCTCCACCGAAACGAACCATTATTTTGGTAATAAATTTGCACAATTTGCAAACTTTGTTCAAGAGTAAGTCTATTCATTATGAAATCGCAAACCAAACTGAGCATAAATCAAGAGACAGCTGTCAAAAAGACCAACTCCGAAAAAAGTATTGCCAGATTGAAAACCACACGTCTATTAAAATAAAAAAAAATATTTTTTTTTTAGAAAATTCTTTATTTTTTTAATTAGTTTCAAAGTTTTTTGGAAAAACTAAGTATGCAATAAAATTTGAAAACTAAATGTCTATCGAAGAAAAAAAATTGAAAATCGTTCGACCAGTTTTTTTTAAAAAGTCGTTTTTTTAAGAACTTTTCGAAAAAATATTTAAATTTTTTTTCTTGTATGTCATTATAAGGCAATCTGTAGTTTTCATCTGGGAAAATTATTTTTCGATAACCAATTTTTTTTTTAGAAAATATTTAAAAAAATAGAAAAAAAAAGTTTTTAAAAAAATTGAAATGCAAAATTAATTGAATTGGATTTTATTGAAATCTGGGTTAATAGTTTACGATAAAACCGCATTTGAGGTACCGTTATAGAACAAATTTCAAAAAATACGTTCTAACTGAAATATGTATTGTTGTAAAAAAATAGCACCCTGAAAGTTTTATCAAAATCGTTAGAGCTGTTTTTGAGAATATCAAACTTTTTTTTTAACAATTGTATACCGACTTAGAGCAAAAATGAAAAACAACCCCCGGGATACTACCTCATAAATACTAAATAGCAAGTTTGAAGCAAATCGGCCCATCCGTTTAGGCTGTAGAGGTGCGAACAGACAGACAGACAGACACACGGACGGAATTTCCGGACCCACTTTTTTCAACTTCTTTATTATCGTAATGTCATGTTTGATTGTTAGTTTTTTTTTTGCACGAATCCATAACTTGCATTTTAGTACCTAAATCGCAAGTAAAAATCAACGAACAAATATCAAACTCAAAATCAATTTGTCAATTTGGCCAAATTTACGTAAAAATAAAATAAATTGCACGTCTGGATTGTACGTACTTGTTCTTATGTGAGGTAACAGCGTCGAATAAAATTTGATAAATGTACTTATAAGAACTTAAAAGTTTTAATTCAATTTTTGTGATTGATTGATTGAAAAAAAAGTACGTAAACATTTAAAAGCCATTTTATTTCTATAAAAGAATGTGAAACAGTGTGATTTTTTTATGAAAATCGTAGGAACTATTTTTAAATAAAACGGTTTTTTTTTAACAACTTTTGTTAAAAATTAAAAAAAAAATAATTAAAGACTGCAAACTTAAGTACAAAAATAACACTCATTCAAAAAGAATATTTTTAAAAAATTCACTAATGCGTTTTCAAAATGTCCATTTTTCAAGAAAAAAAAAATTAAAAAAATTATTAAAAATTAAAAAAAAAAGTTATGGAAAATATTTTTAATTGATATTACTTAGGCTATCTGCACCTTTCTGAATATCAATTTTGGTTGTAATCGAATAACCAGTTCACGAGAAAATCGAATATAAAAATGGTCCCCTGGAAGGTACCGTTTTTAGCCCACCTTTTTTAATTTTTTTTTTCAGCAAAATATAACGCTTATCTACAAAAAAATTTTTCATAAATATTCTTAAAGCCATTTTCGAAAAAAACAAGCTTTTACATAACGGTTATATGACAGGTACCGTTAATATTTGAGCTTAAAAAAAAATTGAAAAAAAATGAAGAATGTCTAAACAACCTTATGTTCCAAATTTGAAGACCGTTCAGGCTGTAGTCAAAAATATATGTACATACGTACCGACAGACAGACAGCCAGAATTTTATCAGTAACTCAAATATGTGTGTTTCTCTATCATCGTAATGTCATGTTTGATTGTTATCTCAGAAATTTTAATCCGCACGAATGCTTAACTTGCATTATAGTACCTATAATCACAAGTAAAAATGAAGAATTCAATGAGAGAAGCAAGAGAAAAATGAAATAGCATTGGAGAGGTTACATAGAAATTTGGGTCTTTTTTTGTATATATAATTTGCGCGTAAGGGTAAATAAGAAAAGAAATAAAAGGAGGTACACACTATTTTTGAAGTTAACCATATAAAAATGAAAGGTTAAAAACGGGGCCAGGCAAAGCGTTCAACATTCGTGATGTGTGACTAAAGAAAGAATCTCCGTACTTAAAAGTACCTCTGAAGATAGGTTCAAGAAAACACTTATGAGCATTCCTAGAAGTGCTTGTATTATTGTGGAATTCTTTCAGGAACGGAATACAAGTGGCTATTTCACAGTAGAATTTCTTGTAATAATAGCAACAAGACAATAAAAGTCACCTTACGTTACGTTGGTGATCCAGAGATGTAAGTGTATCCGTTTTATATCTGACCTGTCAACTTTACCGTTATTTTTTTGATTCGATCCGAAATTCTCAAGTGCATTTTAGGAGCACCTGCCACCTGCCTGTCTAAATATGGAAATTTGCTCAAGTTTTGGCCGGAAAAATACGCATCTTAGATTGTAACAAGATCAGAGATCGCTGGATAATACTGTTAAGACCAGCAATAAGTTAACTTATCACACGTTGCCTTTGGTGAAAGTACTGTCGTCAGCACCAGTTCAATAGATTATTAGTTTCTGACAAGAGGTTCGAAATGAATATTAGAAATAGTGTGGGACACAATACATAGCCCTGGGGGACACCAGCTTTTATTTGGTGAATATACTTGTATAGAGCGGTACAAAGATTGATTCCATGGAAATTAACAGAGGCAAAGGTATAAAAAGAAATCTAGAGTATTGGTAGATGGACCAGTGATTTCAGGAATTCGATTCGAATTTGATTTTACGCGCAGTGCAAGTGCATCCCAGAATGCAACAGAAGCTGTTTCAAACTTCAAAAGTGTAAATCAACGAACGTATGTTACAATAAAGTGCATTTTTAGACTTTTCCCTCCTTCGAAGAAAAAACTTATACCACTGGTAATGTGTGTACAAAACTTCATAGTGATCAGTTCCGCACTTAAGGTGAAAATGTGTAACAAACAAATATTTGTTAGAATTTCAAATTATTTTCAGAATAATTAAAATTTATTTAAATTGGTCAGCCTCATAAATTTTTAACAAGAAAAATCTGCATAGGAGGCGTGAAATGGTGGCCTATTTAATTAACTCATTGGTCCATTACGAAAAATGTTTGATGCCTTCAAAATTAAGAATTCCCAGTGTATGCCAAAATCTGACGTCAACAGCCATTTATGAAGTTTCATATTCCATACAAAATGTCATTTGTAGGTCTTTTAAATATATTAATTAAATGAGCTTTTACCCTTTATCGTCCATATTAGATTTTTTTTATAATTCACGTTTTATTTTAGATCATTCCATAGGCCATCTTTCTTTGGTCTTATAAGTATTTAAGATGTGTTTATACATCTGCGAAGTCCGAAAGGACAGAGATAGTCTACAACTTTGGACTACGCTTAGCCCTTAAGTTTATATTTAAGTGGACTATTTTTTTTTTATTTTATTAACATTAAAGCAATTTTATAACATAAAGTTTCTCTAACAAGCCCTTTTTATCGGCAATCTTCATATTCAAGATTATATTTAATGTTCTTGAAACTTTCGCACAGTTCTGCATAATTAAACATCAAGAAAAATTGTAATTAATTGCAACACAAACGAAGACTATGTTCATATTTCAAGACCTTCTTGATAAATAAACCCAAATCAAAACGCCATTAAAATTTAATGGCCATAAATTCATGGCCCAGCATCATAAAAACCAATATACTATGTAAACGGTGATGATGAAATGGAATATTTTTATGTTTCCTCCTGGTTGTATGTTTATTCTTCATACAACCATACAACCCAACCTCTAAGTATATCCTATCTACTTTACCAGAGACAAAAATGCGATAAAACTGATAGCCCAATAAAATATACGCCTTTTAGGCCATTTCGACTGTCATGACATTGACAAACAACTCCAAATGCAAAAATATTTTGATTTCGAAAAACTTTAGTAGTCTCGGCACGTTTTCGATTCTGTTTTCGGTGAGTTTGTTAGCCAAGGCAAGTAATTGACCAATAGCTCCATCAGCTATCTTCATAGCTTTATGTATCTTTTGAGAAATCCATCTACGCGGTCCATTGGATGTTGGGGTAGGAAACTAAAAGTCTGAATATTAAAGCAGTTTGTTTGGGGTTAGATGGTAACGTTCAGAGAAAATGTCAGAAATTACCATTTTAATAATTTATTTCGTCGGTATAGTCCAAGATGGAAATTGATGCCTGCACTTGATGAAATAAGTTCAACGGTTATGTTTTATTGCTTTAGAATAAAATTTTGTTTTGTCACACTATCGTTTCTTTATAGCTAAATTCATGAACAAATTCGGAAACAAATTCGATGTAAACGACTGAATCGATGTTGATGTTTCAAAAGTGTTCGAAAAAACTATTCTGAAACAAATTAACCGACACCTTTCAATTAACAACCTGTTGAGTCTCTCACAATCCGGCTTTCGTTCAAAGCGGAGCTGCAAGTCAGCTTTACTTTTCGTAACTGAAAAAATAAGAGTTGCATTGGACAAAGACTCTATCGCTTTTTTAACGCTTTTAGATTTTTCTAAAGCTTTCGACACTGTCAGTCATACGATTCTATGTAATAAACTGCGGAATTTGCTTGGGTTCAGTTCAGTATCCTGTAAGCTAATTAACGCGTATCTAAGTGGAAGACAACAATGTGAAGTGGGAAACGGACGTTCTTCCTCTTTCTTAAATGTTCTATCTGGAGTGCCACAGGGTTCAATCTTGGGGACAATTCTTTTCTCTCTATACATAAATGATCTACCAACAGTTGTCAAACATTGTTTAATACATCTTTATGCAAATGATGTGCAGCTTATCATTGATCGACCATTTGCAATAAAAAATGAGGCCATAGCCTTAATGAATGAGGACATGCTGAACATTTTACAATGGTCTAAAATAAATCAACTTTGCCTTAACCCTGCCAAATCCATGACTCTTCCTTTTTACAGAAAAACGTTTGATATCTCGCTTCTCAGTCATGTAAAACTTCAAGATGAGACCATTGAATACGTCGTCAACGCGAGAAACCTTGGAATCATTTTCAATCGTACCCTTACATGGACTGATCATCTTAACAGTGTTATAGGGAAAGTCTATGGAAGCCTCCGGGTGCTTCAGGTCACTGCAAAATACGTCCCTTTTAAAGTTAAATTACTCCTTGCCAAAACCCTTTTATTGCCCATTTTGTTATATGGAAGTGAAGTTTTCTGTAGCATCGACTCTGCTTCTAGCCGCAAATTAAATGTCGCATTTAATAATATCACGCGCTATGTCTACAATCTTCGACGTTATGACCACATTTCAATTTTTTCTAAATGTATAACTGGCTGTAGCCTCGTCAACCTAATGAACTTCCGTTCGATCAGCTTTCTGCATGAGATTATTCAAACTCAACAGCCTGACTATCTTCACAGTATCTTGAACTTCCCTCACTCGACTCGGTCATTTGTTCTTATTCAACCAAGATATAATTATCTCATCACAGAACGTCACTTTTTTGTCCATGTTGTTCGCCTGTGGAACTCCCTGCCTATCGCGTTGAGAAGAGTAGGATGCACAAGAAGGTTTAAATCTCTATTATTCAACTATTTGGCAAATAATTCAAAATACGAAATGATGTATTTTCTCATTTTTATTTTCATTCTCTTCTTTTTCTTTTTGTTTTTTTTTTTTCCTCTCAACATATGCATATATGCAAATAAATATATTGTTAATTTAAATTTATTTAATTTTAAAACTAAATTTTGCTAAGACCCATATAAAGGCTTACGGATTTTATAAGACACAAACATGTCCTAACTGTAAGTGATTTTGAAATCAATAAAATAAATAAATAAATAAAAAAATGAATAAATGTGATAAATCAGAATCTGAGCCCAGATATTCTTCGCAATTATTTAATCCTAGACAGCCAATATATTAATTTTTCAATATGCGGGTTAATGGATCCAACATGAAACACTAAGCGGTTTAAAAAAATGGCAAAGCGCAATATTTTTGATTTATTTTTTACTCGCGATTATATACGTACATAGGTACTATATAAGGCCAGTTATGGATTCGTGCAAAAAAAAAATTCAACTCCAACGATTTTGATAAATGCTATTTTTTTTACAACAATACATGTTTTAATTAGAATGAACCGGTTTTATCAAATGCTCTTATCGTAAACCATTAACCCGATTTCAATAAAATTTCAATAAAATGCACACAAAAAGTCATTTATAATTCAATTAATATTGCATTTCAAAGTTTTCAAAAACTTTTTTTTCGATTTTTTTTAATTTTCTAAAAAAAACAGGTTTTTGAAATATTTTGAAAACGGATTGATTGAATTTTTTTTTAAATAATTTTTCCAGATGAAAACTACAGATTTTCTAAATTTAAGATTTAGATTTAGATTTTTAAATCTAAGATTTTCTAAAAAAAAAATAAATTATTTTTTGAAGGTTTTCAAAAAAAAACCACTTTTTAAAAAAACTGGTCGAAAGATTTTCATAATTTTTTTTCCTCGATAGACATTTAGTTTTCAAATTTTATTGTATACTTATTTTTTCCGAGAAAACTCTTAAATTAATTAAAAAAATTAAAGAATTTTCGAAAACATTTTTTTTTTTTTAATATATACGTACATATGCAGACACTAAGCAAATATCTAGTGTCTAGAACAAGTTCGTGCAACCCTGTCGTGCATTTTATTTTAAGTTCTGATAGTGTTATTTTTCTCCGTTAATGTTACTTATTTTTTTAAATTTTATTCGACGATGTGACCGCACATATGAGCACGTACGTGCGATACAGTCGTGCAATTTATTTTTTGTTAGTGGCTGAGAATCGAAATATTCTCTATTAATCAGAAACGTTAACTTGTTTCTGTTAAAACATTATCTTCATTTCCTTCATTAAATACACCAAACGATAATATTGTGATGATAATATAGCGACGACCGGCCAGCACCACAGATCAGTTCTACAATGATGCTTTAAATAATCAGATTTATGGGAGGGACTATTTTCTCGCTCTTGTTGTTTTTTTTTTTTTATATTTGGCTTGTTAATTTTCATGTGTTAGTTAGTATTAGCTTATGGTCTTGTGTCGGTTGTGCGTTGTCGTTGTGTGTGCCGACTACTCATCCCAGGACCGATGTTTGCGGATGATGTGATGTTTTTTAGCTAACTCGCCTTAAGGCCTTTAACTGATGATAAACCGATTTGTAAATTACTGTAAGCTCTGGAATTTGATAGTAAATGAAGAAAAATTCAAAACCATGATTTTCAAAAAGGGAGTTGGTAGACGAAGTCGAATGGACAAACGGAGCTTCAATCAGTGTTGCCTTCGGGACTGCTTTGCGTCATTTTGACTCATTTTTGAAGCTGAACTCCAGGACGGGACTTCTTTAAAATAGTCGAAAATGGACTCCTTTTAAAAATGTAGGACTCTTTTAAACATTTAAGATTTTTTTTATTACAAAATTTTCGTTGAATACTTTTCTTGTGCATTTGCTTGCATTCTTCTCTGAATTAAGCCCTTTTTACCTGGGATTACAGGGACTATAAGGCAAGTTTAGGATTCGATCAATCAAACATGACATTACGATCATAGAGAAGCCTAAAAAAGTCATTGACAAAAAATGTCCGTCTGTCTGTCTGCCTGTCTGTGTGTCTGTCTGTCCGGGTGTATATGGATCTGCAGCCTAAACGGGTTAAGTGATTGCGTTCAAATTTGGTATGTGTGTATCTTCTTCATAGGGAAAATTGAAATTTTATTTTTAGGGCTAAGAATAACGGTACCTGCCATATAACTATTAAGGAAAAGTTTATTTGTCTCGAAAACGGCTCCAACGATTTTAATGAATTTTTTCGAGATTTTTTTGTTGGTAGTAGCTTTCAGGAAATTAGAACCAAATATACCGGAAAAGTCTATTAACGGTACCTTTCATATTACCGTTTTTTTTTATATTTCAACTTTCTCAGTAACGGCTCAATGGATTTCAATAAAATTTTATATTTAAGAAGTTCTAAGTAGCCAAATTAATTCTGCATATCAAAATTTTAAATAACTTCTTTTTTTAATTAAAATTAATTTTTGATTTTTTTTTTTGAAAAATCAATTTTTTAAAAACTAATCCAAAAAATTATCTAACATTTTATAACCACATGCATATTAAAAAACTGTACAAAACTGCATACTAAAATTAAAAAAAAAATTCAAAAAACTTAAAATAAACACAAAAAATATCCTACAATTTTCAAAATACTTTTTTCATAAATTCGTTGTTATACAAGACATCTGATGGCATACACCATTTTTACTAAAAACCGTTAAGAATTGTGGTTTTAACACTATTTATAAGTTCAGAACGTGTAACTTTTGTACGTAAATGTTACTTGTTTGGATCAAAACACTTGCCTTCCAATATGATTAAGCACATAAGAGCAAGTACATGCCACCCAGTCATGCCCATTTTTACTTGCGATTTATAGGGCAAGTTATGCATTCGTAAAAAAAAAAAAATTCTAACAATCAAACATGCCATTACGATGATAGAGAAGTCAAAAAAAGTGGGTCCGGAAATTCCGTCCGTCTGTATGTCTGTCTGTCTGTCTGTCTGTCTGTCTGTCTGTCCGTATCGATATCTACAGCCCAAACGGTTGGGCCGCTTTGATTCAAACTTGGTATATAGTATTTTTAGAGTGCTCTACCCGACAGTTTTTCGAAGGCATTCTAGCTCCAAAACTAACGGTACCTGCCATATAACTTTTAATGAAAAACTTATTTTTCTCGAAAACGATTTTGATAAAACTTTCAGAATGATGTTTTCTGTGCAAAATCTATCTTTCAATTTTAATGGATTTCTCAAAAAAAGTTTTATAACGGTACCTCCCATATGACCGGTTTTTTAAAATCAGACTTTCTCGTTAACTAATTGACGGATTTTGATGAAATTTTCAAAATATGTAGTGTATCATAAGATTTAAATAACATTGTTTATCAAAATTTTCAAAAACATTTTTTTTTTAATTTTAATAATTTTTTTAAAAAAATATTTCGTTTTTTGAATATTTTGAAAACGGATCTATAGATTTTTTTTTAAATTTTTCTCCTAGTATAAACTATAGATTTCTTAAAATTAACATACTAAAAAAAATTTTAAATATGTTTTCGAAAAGTTTTTAAAAAAAAACATTTTTTTGAAAAAACTGGTCGAACGATTTTGAAATGAAAAATTCATAAAATAGAAAACAGCAAAAGAAATAAGATGGCTTACAACATTTTTTCCAAAAAACGTTATGAGTAGTGTTTTTTTGAATTCATACATTTTTTTCCCCAACATTTTATTTCATATTGCTCGGCTAAGCCCTAGCCAAGCCATTAGTCAAATAAAAGAAAGTGACAACCTACATTACATACATACTTACGTATTTTAAAGTATTTTTCATCATCATAAAAGCACAGAATAAATAAGGAAGCCTTTGATAAACACACAAAAACAACTAACAAATAAAAAAAAAACTATTCGATTACTACTGAATGCAAAAATTTCAATCGAGAAAACAAAAATTTACACCTTCCTATAAATAAACAAAACCACTGTGTTAACTTTTAATATTGTCTCTATACCTACTCGCTTAACAGTAGTTGGAACGTCTATCTTAATTTTAGTACCTACCTTCCTTCCAACCTTATTATAGGTACCTAAATCCTTTATAAATTCCATTGGTCCCATATTGGGACGTATAAAGGTCCCTTTACATAGCATTATTGCCATACTGCTGATTCCGACGAATCTTTATGCCAGTTGTTCAAATTTTTCCATACCAAAATGAAAATTTAACTGAAAAAAGTCCTTTGTATCTTTCTATTAGCAAATTATATTATAAACAGTAAGCAGCAAGTGGAAAGATAATACTACACTAAAAAACTGCAAAAGCTAACAATCCTATATATTTATGTGTTTATCCCTTTGTCGTGACGCATGTTCGTTCGAGCTTCACCCCAAAACGATTCTAAGGAAGTTGCACGTCATACAAAAAATATTAAAATAAAATCTTTGTCAAAAAGACGCCTGCACTTAAAAAGGATTAGCACATAAGAGCAAGTACGTGCGACCCAGTCGTGCCTTTTATTTTGGTTTGAAATCGGTAATTGGAAAAACCATTTGCAAGAGTTTTTGTTTCAACTTTTATAGAATTTTACTACAAAAAATAATATTACCCCATAACAGCGCTTGTACTGAAAGTATGTTTTCAAAATTAACATTAACTTAACAACCTGCCCTTAACGTATTATAAGATGAGCACCTAGAAGATTGGGTTCCTGGCCCAAATATTGTTCAGAACTACCTATTAGTCCAGTCAAAATAGACATTTGACTTAGCTAAAATTCGCATAGATCTAAAAATTGGCTGAGACGTTAAATCATCATCATTATAAATGAAATTTCAAAAATCCCCTTCGATCCTACATCTGCAAACATGAATTTTTTAATGATTAAAACTGCGATATCTCACGAATGGTAAGTCGTAAGAGAAAAAGTGACTTGTAGAGAATTGTTTGATCTACAACTTTTGTCTAACCTATTTTCACGATTAAACTTACCGTTTTTGAAAAAAATGGAAATACACCTTAATTTCGTATGTTTGACCTTGAATACAATTTGATATTTCATTTATAATGATGTATTTAACGTGTCAGCCAATTTTCAGCTCTATGCGAATTTTGGCTAAGTTATGACTTATTTGTATCTATTTTGACTGGACTACTATAGGTAAAGTGTTCCAAACAACTATATTATTTTGTGAATTACATACTTTTTTAATTATAAAAAGAACTGAATTGTTTCAGGTTCTTACGTTTATTTATTTTTCTGTTGAAAAAAAAACATTTATCTTTTTGTTTTATAATTAAAAAATAAAAATCAAAATATAATGGTTGAAAATATATGTTTTTCTTACATTTTATTTTGGAGTTTTTTTTTCAGCTAGAACTCATTTTTTTTGACTCCTTTAAAAAATGTTCAGAGGTAACCCTGCCTTCAATTGTGGAGAATTAGGCAAAAAAGCTTAAAAAAGCATTTGCTCATAGTTGCAAATATAGAGTACTTTTCCCACGTTCATAAGAAACGCAAAGTAGCAGAAAGACTAATGAATGTGGCGGATATAATGCTACCAATTATAGCGGCGTTTAAAACAATGGAAAACAAGACAAGCTGATATTTGGAATGGAATAACTTGGCGCTTTAATGTAAGATGGAAGTGGAGCTTTGAAAACGTAGACAGCTGGAGTACAGTTTTACACCAGCTAGTTGAAAAAGTTGATGAATTTCAAGTGTTGTAGTACAGAGAGGGAGCACTATCCTCCGTACACACATCAGTCTACAGTCGCTTGGAAGATTATATAAAGGCACGACTGGGTTGCACGTACTTGCTCTTATAAGCGGTCACAGCTTGGAATACAATTTGAAAAATATTAAGGGAACTTCAAAGATTATATTCGATTTTTCTGACTTGATTGTTTGAAAAAAGTAAGTAAAATAGTTTTCAGCGGAAAAATTTAAGCACCATTTTATTTTATTTTTTAAATGTGAAAAAGTGTGATTTTTTTTTAAATCGTTAGGGCCGTTTTTAAATAAAACGGTTTTTTTAACAACTTTTTTTTTTAAATAAAAAAAATAATTCAAGAATACAAACTTAAGCACAAAAATAATGTACATTTAAAAACAAAATTAAAAAAAAAAATCACTTACCCGTTTTCAAAATATTGATTTTTCAAAAAAAAAATGTAAATAAAATTATTAAAAATACGAAAAAAAATTAATGTAAAATTACTCATGCTACCTACATATTCTTGAATATCAATTTTGATTGTAATCGGATCACCAGTTTTCGAGAAAAACGAAGAAAAAAAACCCGGTCCTATGGGAGGTACCGTTTATAGCACACCATATTACATTTTTTTCACCAAAATATAATGCACACCTACAGTAGTACACTGATTTTTTTTATAAAAATTCTTGGAGCCGTTTTCGAGAAAAATAAGCTTTTACATAACGGTTATATGACAGGTACCGTTAATTTTTGAGCTAAAAAAAAAATTTAAAAAAACTCATCTGTAGAATGTCAAAACAACCTTATATTCCAAATTTGAAGACCGTTCAGGCTGTAGTCAAAAATATACGTACATACGTACAGACAGACAGACAAAAGGACGGAATTTCCGGACCCACTTTTTTTACTTCTATGTCATCGTAATGTCATGTTTGATTGTCAGAATTTTTTTTACGAATGCATAACTTCCTCCCTATAAATCGCAAGTAAAAAGTGTACAGGTTGCATCCATGATGATGATTCTGGAGTAGAAATTATAAATCTGAATCATGTGCCGCACAGGAAATGTCCTATACTAATTGAAATTAGGCTTCAAGTATTCGTAAAAAAAAACTATCTCACGTACGAAAAGAGTATAAGTGGATAAAATGAGCATTGTAATTTTTCCAAAATTGCTATACATTTATGTATAGAAATAAAATAATAAGTAGTAGCTTGTTTTTGAATAATTGTCAATGGGGCAGACGGCATAAAGCCATGCCCAAATGTTCTTGTATCATTTTAGAGAGAACAAGACTTATTTTGAACAAAATAAATAATTAACTAACTATTTGGATGAAATTAATTTTTTAAAACAAATTTGGTTTGAATAAACATGAAATCAAATAAATTAAACAATAATAAAACCCAGCAGACTTTCTCAAGAAAATAAGTCCCCTGTCGATTGAGCCATCTAAATTTATTATATCTTATAAAGACATAATAATTTCTATAAATATTAAAAATCCCAGAAATGAAACACAACCCAACCCCATTTAGAACCGTCTTTTTTCAAGAATTTTAAAATAAGAAGACAATAAACGGAATTCCACTGGAAGCAATAAATTAAATGTCTCATGAACGGCTTTAAAACTGACACGAAAGTGCTTTGCTAGAAATCATCCTTCAACTACTAAAAAACATTTCCGTGTCGTCCCATCCAAAGCCTTCAAACAGCTTCTTCTAATACCATTCTGGGTACACTTTGGCTTCGTCCTGCTGTCCTTGTTGTTCAATGTCCGAGTAACCCTAGCGGCTGTTTGCAGTCCACTAGGGGCCAAAAAATAACATTGCGTTTTGTCTGGAAAAAGAATAAATTTAGAACAAAAAAAAAACTGTTTCCTTGTTTTATTTGTGTTAGTTTGTCTAGTGGAAATAGACAAAGTTTGTGTGTGAATCTAATCCGTTGTGTCTAACAGTGGAAACAGCTTTTGTGGAGATTTTTTTCTTTCTTTTTTTTTTTGTTTGTTGCCATCAACGATGTTCCCGCTCTTTTAATGCAGGACAAACAGCAGCGCCATAAATATCAAACAAACAGAGCTCCTTCATGGATGGATGGGCTTTGTACGGTATGTTGTTCTGAACGCGCGGTAGTTTGTTCAACGTTATCCTTTGAGTTCGCAGTTCGCACATTATAGCTCATAATTGAGTTTCTCTTGGGCCTAATATGTCATGGGGTTGGCATGTTAAAACTATGAAGGAAAGATAAACGATCTATGGCAAGCTAGTGTGTGGAGCGGATTCTATTAATTTCTTTCTTGCCGTGGTTTTGTATAAAAGGACTTATTCGTAGTTTGTCAGAACTGCACCGCGGGGAATTCAATATTCCTATGAAAAACTTTGTTTGTTCAAATATTGAAGTTTTATTATATTGACATATTGCGGGTTTGGGAGCTTTTGGATAAGATTTGCACACAAAATGTGAGGAGTAGTTTTTTAACACAATTTAGTGATTTGGAAGCAAAAATTGATTTGATAGTATTTTAAGGAGCCACGGAATAAAATTGAAAGGCTTGGAAATTGCCAGCATTTTTAGAGAGTTACCGATAAATTAAAATTCAAAATCTGGTTAATGCTACGTTTAGCATTGCCTACGTTCCACATCGATGGAACTCCCTATAGGAAAAATGATATATTCATGCACTTTTTTTGAAGTTTCAAGAGCTTCCGATAAGATCTGGCACGACGTTTTCAGATATTAATTAAGACAGTTTTACCGAAATATATATGTATTACATCATGGAATTCTTTTAAGGAAAAAAGTTTTTTCCAAGTTAAACCAGGAAAAACATTTTGGCATTTAAAGTAATAAAAAATGGTGTTCCACAAGGATGTGTCTTTGGCCCAGGGTTGCAAGTGATTAATATTCATGATATGCTTTTAGAAGAAGACGGGTTTACTTGCATCATTAAAAATCTACAGAATTATGTATATTTTTCGTTTTTCATGAAATGTTATAAGATTGGCTATTAAAAGCTTTTAGTGAAAGTTTTTGCTAATTCCTTGTCGTAAATATTTGTCATTTTGGAATGCAACGAAATACTTGGAAGTCTCCAATAGGTTACTTTAGAAGAAGCAACGAAACGAGAACAACAAATTACGCGAATTAAACTACCTTATAGAAAAATACAATAATCTGAATAATTATATAGCTAATTGCTAATTTAACCGGTTTGGACATCCGGAATAAAACATCGGTGTTATACCAAACCAATCTATACAGGAGAGGAGAGCAGTTATATCAAAGCAAAGCTCCCAGACAAATCGTTAATGCTTCACGAAAAATACGAAACAACAATTTACAACTTTTACAAGGCAATTACAATAGAACAATTAATAGGTCCTGGACAAGGATCTAGTGAAATAGCCATCTATATTCCTACCCTAAAATAATTCAACCATTATTTTCACACTAGAAGGAATGATTTTAATTTTGCACAAACAGAGTTATACTTTCTTCAGCCTCATACTTCGAGTTTTGTATTCGTTTAAAAAGAAATGTTTTTTCCTCACATTTCGAAATACAGCCCTTCAATCCAATGTCAATTGTTAACTCCATTTACACTCTCCCCTATTTATGTTTGGCTCACGCAGTTTTAAATCGACATTACTTGGATAGCCAAAATCATTTTAAGCTCTATAAGGCTTCGGTACGGCCTCTTCAATATTATATAAGTATGTACCTAGTGTTCGAAGCTTAAATTAAGGTAAAGGAATCACGCAAGTAAATTATGTACATAAGTATGTATATAAGTTTTCTTTAATCCGTTGTTGTACAAGGAATTGTAAAAGGCTTTTATGTTGCACAAATTCCCTTTTTTCTCAGTTGGGTTATACGTTTTTCTCATTATCAGCTTTCAAGGATATTTTCAAAAAACTGTGTAAAATAATCCAACATCGGAAAAATTCTAACATCAGCCGTTTTTAAGTGCCTACAATCTTCAGGAATGATTAATAGAATCCTTTTTCTTAACTAATTGACGATTAAATAATCAATCACTTTTTATTGTATCCATCCACAAACCCAAACCAAAACAAGGTGATGAACAGACAAAAGTTAACTCCAACTCGCTGACATTTTTAATGATATTTGACACTTTGTTCAATTGTTCTCGGATGTGCTGATTTATTTACGAAGAATTTAATGATTTGGCAAATTTGATTTATATGAGTTTTCTAATAAATGTTTTGGAGTTTTGCAATCAGCATGTTTTGGATCAAATCCAAGGGGGAAAACAAAAGTGAAATATTGAATGAGAAGAGGAATTTTGTGACGAATAAATAAATTATGCTTTTTAATTTGGAAATTAAAAAATTAAAAAACAAAGTTTGGCACTAATTTATTTAATTAAATACAAAAAAAATTACTTAAATACAAGCTGAAAATCCGTAACAAACTAAACTAGAATGTAATACTTATTGGGAAGATCTATGGATAGGAGGGTCTATCAAGTTAGCATTTTAGATTGGCCTTACTAGATGTTGTATGAAAAGATTTATCCGATTCTTTTCATGCAACATCTAGTAAGGCCAGCCTAAAAACCTTACTTAATTATGATCCAAAAATGGCTTTGTAAGAACGATCTTTCAAAAAAGATTCAATCCTTAATAACGGGTGATTTTTTTGAGGTTATGATTTTCATGCATTAGTATTTGACAGATCACGCGGGATTTCAGACATGGTGTCAAAGAGAAAGATGCTCAGTATGCTTTGACATTTCATCATGAATAGACTTACTAACGAGCAACGCTTGCAAATCATTGAATTGTATTACCAAAATCAGTGCCCTAGAAAAGTTGGCAGAAAATCCGCTTTTTTATCGACAGCGATGAGGCTCATTTCTGGTTGAATGGCTACGTAAATAAGCAAAATTGCCGCATTTGGAGTGAAGAGCAACCAGAAGCCGTTCAAGAACTGCCCATGCATCCCGAAAAATGCACTGTTTGGTGTGGTTTGTACGCTGGTGGAATCATTGGACCGTATTTTTTCAAAGATGCTGTTGGACGCAACGTTACGGTGAATGAACCGAACACTGATTTTGGTAATACAATTCAATGATTTGCAAGCATTGCTCGTTAGTAAGTCTATTCATGATGAAATGTCAAAGCATACTGAGCATCTTTCTCTTTGACACCATGTCTGAAATCCCGCGTGATCTGTCAAATACTAATGCATGAAAATCCTAACCTCAAAAAAATCACCCGTTATAAATTGCGTTTGAAATCCAAAAGCATTCAATTTGAAAAGAAAAGTAATTAACAGTGAATAAATTTTCCACCTTACGCCCATGTGAATGTAGTGAAACAGTATTTTTTGGCTAATATTTGTAGAGTTTGTAAAGTTATGCCTTGTAGAGTAGGAAGCTTGGCTGTACATAAGATCTGATAACATGAGTCATATAGTGTCGTTTTCGCAACATTTTATATGAAAATGTTCTTGGTGGGGTTTCACATCTTTTTGTAAGTTGCTTAAGACAATATTTTTATTTTATTTTTATTTTTTGGTTTATTTCTTACATTATTATTTTATTCCAATATTTTTTTTTTATTATTTATAACACTAACATCAAAATTTGCTGAAGTCTCATACAAACTTGCATCTCCTGGTTTAAGGGGTTGGGGATAAAAAGTCTAAATTTTAGAATTTATTTCTTGTTTGTGTACTAAAACTAGCTTAAATACCAAATTATAACTTTCTACGACATTACGAAGTACCCTAAGAATTTTGATGATCATCAGTGAATTAGTGAGGAAATCAGAGTTTCTTAGATATCAATAAAGTTTAAAGTATAAGAGCTATGGAATTAAAACTTTCATCATCATCATCATCGGCGCAACAACAGGGATCCGGTCCGGGCCTACTTCAACAAATTCTTCCATGCATCCCGATTGCTGGCCGACGCCATCCAATTGCGCACCCCAAGGCTTCGGGCGTCCTGGTCTACGTCATCCTTCCAACGTAAGCAAGGTGTGCAACGTTGTCTTCTACCATAAAAAGTACCGTAAAAGACTTTCCGAGTTGGTTCCTCTTCGCTCATGCGAGCTAGGTGTCCAGCCCACCGGAGTCTACCGAGCTTTATTTTTTCAACAACATCTGATTCGAGATAGATTTCATACAATTTATGATTGTATCTTCTCCGTATTCGTCCTTCCTCACACACGGGGCCAACATTTCTCCATAAGACTTTTCTCTCGAACGCGGATAAGAGAGTGCCTTTTTGTAAGCACCCAAGTCACGGATCCGTATGTGAGTACTGGTAAGACCATAGTCTTGTACAGCAGCAGTTTGGTTTTTATGGTAAGGTTTCTGGATTTAAAGAGCCTTGACAGACTATAGTAGGTTTTGTTGGATTTCAGTAGCCGCCGCGTATTTCTTCCTCCATATTGTTATCGGCTGCTACTTTTGACCCAAGATAGTTAAAGGACTCCCCTACTTTAAGTTCGTGCTCCGCTACCCTGATGGTTGTACCAACATTTCTCGCAGACATTGCCGCCATGTACTTAGTCTTCCCTTCATTTATGTGCAGCCGCTTGCTCGACCTGGGTAAGTCTGTACAGCTTGTTGGCTTCTGCCGATGATGTCAATGTCGTCTGCGTATCTGGCTGAACTTGGTGACGATAGTCCCTCTTGTTGACGTGCCAGAGTCACGGATTGTTTTCTCCAACGCCAGGTTGAAGAGGATGCAAGCCAGACCATATCCTTGTCGGAGTCCATTAAAGATGTTGATTGGTCTGGATAGCAAACCGGCTACTTTTAATTGGCTTGTGATGTTGGTCATGGTCAGCCTACATAGTTGTGTCAATTTATTTGGGATGCCGAATTCTCTCATGGCCTTATAAAGTTCTACCCTGGCTATGCTATCGTAGGCGGCTTTAAAGTCTATTAAAAGATGGTATGTTGGAATATTAAATTCCAGACTTTTTTCCATCACCTGCCTAAAGGTAAAGATCTGATCAATTGTTGATTTGCCTGGTATAAAACCAGGGGGCTATCCGTTCTTGCAGGATAGAGGAGAATATCTTATAGGATGTACTCAACAATGTTATACCCCCATAGTTGCTGCATTTTGTGATATCTCCCTTCTTATGTATGGGACATATGATGCCTTTTCGGCAGTCTTCTGGCATCTCTTCGTGTTCCCATACGTGTACTATGATTTCATGAATTGCTTGGTGTAGTGTTGGCCTTCATGTTTGATCAGCTCCTGAGGCCTTATTATTTTTGAGCCGATTAATCGCCTGTTTTATCTCCTCAATGCTTGGTGGCTCCAGCATGAGATCTTCTTCTTGAAAAGTTGGAGTCTCCATTTCTTCCGTGAGCTGACCACTCAGCAGTTCATTAAAGTACACTTCCCATCGCTCCAGAATGCCTTCAGGATCGTTGATCAGATTACCCTCTCCATCTTTACAATATGTACAGCGTGGTGTGTATTGCGACATGTTTCTGACGTATTAGTAGAACTTTTGCGCCTAGTGCGGACCTCGTTCTCTATTTCTTTCCATTTCACCGACAATGTTTTTTTCCCAGGTTGCCTTTTTTCGTCTGTGAAGTCTTTTTTCTATTCTTCTGAGCTCTTTATATTCATCTTTGCGTGCCCGCATTCTATGAGACTGTTCCATTGCTCGGTATGCAGCATTCTTACGTTCAGACTCTAGTTTGCATTCATCATCAAACCAGTCGCTCCGATCTCTGCGACTACTGCCTAAGATGGTATCAGCAGTACTAATGACTTTGTTCTTAAGGCGTGACCATTTTTCCTCTACGCCCGGCATTCTGTCCCCAGGACTTACTCTTCCCTCATCGAGCTCTCCGAAGGCGAGCCTTAGTGCGCGACTGTATTGGTTGCTTTTGCATTCATCGCGTAGGGCAGCCGTGTTGATTCGAGCCTGACCAGCGGATGCAATACTTCTTCGCATAGCAATCCGCCCTCGTAACATCATACCAACGAGATAGTGGTCCGAATCGATGTTGGTACCTCGATACGTTCGTATCGTCCTCAGGCTGGAGTAGTGGCGGCGATCTATCAACACGTGGTCAATTTGGTTACGAGTGACTCCATCAGCCGATACCCAAGTGACTTTGTGGATATCCTTACGCGGGAGGTTGGTACTCGCAACGACTATTCTTGTTGATGCTGCCATTTCTATGACTCGTAGTCCGTTGTCATTAGTGATCTCATGCAAACTATGGGATCCTATGTACTGGCTTAATACTGGCTCCCTACCTAATTGAAGTCACCAAGGATGATTTTAACGTCATACCTTGGGCAGGCATTGAGGGTCCTCTCTACAAGTTCGTAGTAGGAATCTTTTTCTTCTTCTTTGGACTCCTCAGTAGTTGCGTAAACGTTTATGAGGCTGGTGTTATTGAATTTGCCTCGAACGCAAAGGGTGCATAGCCTATCATTTATTGCGTTAAAGCCGATGACGGTAGGCTTCATTTTTTGGCTGACTAGGAAGCCTACCCCGAGCACATGGTGTTTTGAGTGACCGCTAAAATATATGTCGTATTCTTTTTTCTGCAAAACACCATTCCCTGGCCATCTCATTTCCAGAAGTGCTGTTATGTCAGCTTTATACATGGCTAGGACATCAGCTAGCTGTTGTGCAGCTCGAGCTCTATAGAGCGTTCTGACGTTCCATGAGAAAATTCTTAAATCGTTTAGCCGTTGTCGTTGCTTGGTTCGTGGTTGAAAAATCAGTATATTTCCGAGGCTTGTTGTCAGGTTCTGAGTAATATTTTTTTACGGGAGAGGTTACTAGCCCCTCGCCAACCGTTAGGAGGTGCTTGCAATTTTTGCTAATTTGTGTACAAAAATATACACATCATTGCCCGGGGACCACCACGTGGAGGTAAAGCAACTTTATTAAAACTTTACATGTTTAATAGGTCCGCTATTATCAAAGCTAAGGTAAGCCAAACCCAAGTTATTAGGGCCAAGAAAGTGGCGAAGCGCTTGAAGAACAGATAGGTAGTGACCATGCTTGGCTTTGCTCGTCTTGGCAGGTAGATAGCCCAAGGTCAAAAATAAAGTGTAGGTTTCTTCTATCATAGATAAATGTTCATACTGACGAAAAGTTAAAGTCAAGTCGACAATAAGACTAATTAAGTGTCGCACTAGATACCTATATAGTCTGTGGTTATTGATGGGTAGACTTCTTAAAATATTAAAACGTTTTGTTCTTCTTCTTCGTCTTTAACATGCGATTGATATCATATCGACTGGGACCGGAACTCTCCTATTTCACTGCTTTACCAAATGGTATTCATTATTTGGAGGCTTCCTCGGATTTTTGTGTTCCTTTTTTACTTACCCTTTGTCAGTCATGCTTTCATGTGAACCATCTTCATTTCAAACTGCCATCAACTTACTCCTCTACGCTTTATGTCACAAATAGAGAACACGAGGTTAGTACTGAAAGAACATCTACTGTGGAGATCCTACATTTCAGCTTAACGGCCATTTTTTAATCACGGACAATGACAAAGTTTACACGCCACTTCATCAACGCTACTCATTCACGATCCTTGATGACATCCTAAAATCTTTCATTCAAGATATACAAGCTTTTTAAAATTAGGAAGAAATGATCCATTAAATATCCGGAATAAGACTGCCAGGAAGAGAAAATAGGCAGCGCTGCCCTATTCCCACCAGAACAACCACCCTTATATCAAGTGCTTGTTGCAAGGTTGATGGCTATACATCATCAGCAAAAATTCCGATTATGTATTTAATAACTCAAATACCTTCATTCAAAAAGGTAAAACTTCACAGGTCCTTAAAACTTATGAAACAAGAAACAAGAAAACATTTCTGGCAAAAAATGATAACACATAAAAGCAGGACGTTTATTCTGCTAAGCAGCATACGGAACTTGTTCGACACCTATTTTAAACTGACACAAACAATGACAACTGGCTCACACTTCACGTTCTATTCGCTTCCCGTTATACACTTCAAGCTGCCACCATAAAAGCCAAAGACATAGACAAGCCGACAGTAATTGATGGAATACGTGCTAACGCTAACACACAAATCTGTAAGAACGTCTCAAGGCAGCATTGCCATGGTAAGACACAGAAACCCCATATCTGAAGCATCTACATACATCTCAACACATAAAGTGGAATCGTCAGATATTCCATTGCAACCTCAATGACATGGCGCGTTCTTCATCCGTATCCGGGTTCTTAGCACTGCGATGGCTAGAGGGAAGGAAGAGGCAGGCTTGGCAAAACTGAAAACTACTACAAAACAGGAAACTCCACCTGTCTTACATGTCTATAAGAGACAATCAACTACTTAAAGTGGTTTTCATCCTTGATCACCGCTACGTGTATCATATTAGCACGCGAGTTGAAACATTCTTCTTCACGTGGTGCCTCCGAAGTAAAGCAATATCCTTGTACTCACTCGTCCTTCGTTGCTATAGTTTCAGCACCAATAAAATACCAACGGTGCAAGTGGATTTTTGTGGCAGCTTTTTTGCTCATACAACGTATGTTTCTTGTGTTTCCAGAATACGTGGGACTGACGCGGATGGGTTTTTGTAAGGACTCGTCTTCTTTTTTTCCGCAGCTGCATAAGTGCTTCGGAGAGTTTTACTTCGAATAAGCACGAAACTTCTATGATGTTTAGTGGGGTAAGACAAGGCAAAAAAAAAAAACATACCCATATACGAAAAGTGTTTAACTACAAAAGTTAAAAGTTTTATATGTGTCGATAAATTTCATGGTACAGCGTTCTTAGCGTCGAACAATAGTGAAGACGATAAATTTCGGAAATTAATTTAAGTTTTGCAACTTGCTTTTATGGATGCAACATACATAAGTTGAAGAAAGTTATAATAAACATTACTGTCCTGTCCTTGATGTGTGCTGTTTATGTTTTGAATGGAAATAGCTTGTGTGCGACAACGACGATGTCGACGTGACGGACGGTGATGAATAAGGTTTTACGATCTCAGGAAGCTTTGATAGATTCGAAAATTGCATAAGAAACATCAGTGGAAAAGAGCGGTTATGAGGCTTTTGTTTGAAGTTTGTTTGAAGGTTGTTGTTACCCATTTTGTTAACTTTTAAAATTAAAAAATAAAACAATTCAAGAGCAGTCTTCCAAGAAGAAGACCCCGATATTACCGTTGTTAACGAAGTTTGTGCTGTGGTGAAAATTCTAAAAGCGGAAAAGTGGTTAGGCGGGACAACATAGCCTCCGAGTTATGAAAAATAATTAACTGGTATTATAGACTACCTAGTTCTTTTAAGACTCATTCCCACTATGCGATTTTTTTCCATTTTTTACTTGCGATTATAGGGACTATAAGGCAAGTTTAGGATTCGTGAATATTAAAAAAATTTAGATAACAATCAAACATGACATTACGATCATAGAGAAGTCAAAAAAAGTGATCGAGAAATAATTTCTGTCTGTCTGTCTGTCTGTCTGTGTATAACGAGCTGCAGCCTAAACGGCTTAAGGGATTATCTTTAAACTTGGTGTGTGTGATCCTTTTGGGATTCCCCAGAGGGGAAATTGAAATTTTATTTTTAGCCCTAAAAATAACGGTACCTGCCATATGACCGTTTAAGAAAATCTTATTTTTCTAGAAAACGGCTCCAACGATTTTAATCAAATTTTTTGGGAATTTTTTGCTGGTATTGGCTATAATTTGATTAATACCACATATACGGGAAAAGTCTATTAACGGGACCTTTCATATAACTGTTTTTTTATGTTTGGCTTTCTCGGTTACGGCTCTTTGGATTTCTGTCAAATTTTATATTTAAGAAGATCTAGGTAGTCCAATTACGGATGGGCCGATTTGCTTCAAACTCAATATTTAGTATTTATTAGGTAGTATCTCGGGGGGTATTTTTCATGTTTACTCCAGGTCGAAAAATACCTGCTATACAATTTTGAACAAAAAGTTAGATTTTCTCGAAAACGGCTCTAACGATTTTGATTAAACTTTCAGGGTGCGATTTTTTTACAATAATACATTTTTCAGTTAGAATAATTTTTTCGAAATTTATTCTATAACGGTACCTCTCATATAACCGGTTTTTTTCAAATGCGGTTTTATCGTAAACTATTATTCCGATTTCAATAAAATTTTGCACACAGGAAGTCATTTATAATTGAATTAATATCGCATTTCAAAATTTTCAAAAACTTTTTTTTTCGATTATTTATTTATTTATTTTTTTATTTGGTTTGCGAAATACTTGAAAATGGGTTGATTGATTTTTTTCAAATAATTTTCCCAGATAAAAACTACAGATTGCCTTATAATGCATACTAGAAAAAAATTTCAAATATTTTTCCGAAGTTTTTCAAAAAAAACGACTTTAAAAAAAAAACTGGTCGAACGATTTTCAAAGTTTTTTTTTTCTTCGATAGACATTTAGTTTTCAAATTTTATTGCATACTTAGTTTTTCCAAGAATACTCTAAAACTAATTAAAAAAAATAAAGAATTTTCTAAAAAAAAACTACTTTTTTATTTTAATAGACGTGTGGTTTTCAATCTCGCAATACTTTTTTCGGAGTTGGTCTTTTTGACAGCTGTCTCTTGATTTATGCTCAGTTTGGTCTGCGATTTCAACAAAGTTTGCAAATTGTGCAAATTTATAACCCACATAATGGTTCGTTCCGGTGGAGCAAGCGGAAGGATCTTGGTTTGCAGGCTTACAAAATCCAACTCGTTCAAGAATTTGAAGCCGAACGCCCATCAAGCGCATCACACGTCCGGTGAATGGGCCCAAAACGAAATGGCCACCGATCCCGATTTTCACAAAATTGGGAAAATTGGGCTTTGGCTGGAATTTATTCGGCCACTTTCCCGAGATAATTTGTAGAACATAATACAAACCCTTATCTTTATAATAAAGCAAGATTCTTGGCCATGACATTAAACTATATGCGTTTTATTTCTTCTTGAAAACCACACGTCTAAAAAAAACACCCTTTATACCTATACATACATATGCAGCCACTAAGCAATTATCTAGCATAAGAACAAGTTCATGCGACCCAGTCGTGCGTGCATATTATTTAAATTTTATTCGACGATGTGACTGCACATATGACTAAGAACGTGCGATCCAATCGTGCAATTTATTTCATTTGAATTTGATTTTTCAATTGAAGAAATTATCTTAGATTTAGGTCTCTTTTTTCGCATTCCTTTTATAGTCTGCAGACAAGATTTGACTCAAAAATCTCCCTTAGGAGCATTTTGCCATTTAACCTTATTAACTTATGTTGCCATAGATTATTTCAATTTTTCTAACTTGTTTGCTTTAACCTTCGCCCCATAAGGAGGCAAAACCCATCGGAAAACTCAACAATTCAAACCAGGATAAAATATATACCTCAGGTTTAAGGCGTGTCCTTGGTTTTTCTGGAATTAAATTTTATATCACATAATGCGGCATTATACGACTCAGACTCACTTAACATATAAATCCAAAAGATTACTTCATTCTGGGCGACGAGACATCCTTAAGTGACATTCATTAGATAGTTTTACGGCTCGGGAATGGTGTGATGATGCAGTTGCTCAGACAAAAGAAAAAGTAAAACACTCTTCGATGCCAGCGATATCCAGCTTTTTCCTGAACTTCCTCTTACAAAACAATGAATAGTTTTAAAGTAAAACAACAGCAAGGAAGACAAACACAAGAAGCAAGTGCTGTTTTCTCAAAAAAAAAAAAAAAAACTTTAATAAGATATTTTTGTGTGGTGGCATGTTGCGGAGGAACAAAACACCAGCACGAAACTCGATAATTCCTAGTTACTTGTAACTAACTTGAGGGTAGATATTAAATTAAGTAGGCCACCAAAGTGGAGTCTTTTGGTTTGTTATCTACGCATCATTGATCGAAGGGGCAGGGGGTGTGGTTAATGCTATTAGTTCAGGTTAATTGTAAATTACTTTCTTACAGTGTGGTTGTGGAATTAAGTACAAACCCAGCATAGATTTCTCGTCGTATTCTTTGGTGTTTTCTTGTGGAACGCTTGATTGCTCTTCTTCCAGCTCCTAGATTTAAGAAGATGGTTATTGAAAGTTTTCCGAAGTTGTTTTGATGTGCCTGATGGCTCACAGGATGTAGAGATAGGGAACAAGGATGTGGGCTTTGGAAGGGGGTGTCGACGATATTGAAACGTGTTGATTAAGTAGCGTATTGAGTTTTATTAAGCCAATTGGAGTGGTTCCTTGGGAAGCAGATTTTATTTATGATTCTTGTGTTTTAATGTTCGCTTTTTATGTATACATTTTATGAGGATTTCACAGTACAATAAGAGTATATATAAGATGGATGAAAAGGGAAAAAGGGTTAATGTGTATTTAATTAAGAGTGTGCTTATCATGATATATATTAATAATTGTATTCGTCTATGTATGCTTAATTATATCAAGAGAATTACATGAAACACAATAAGTACATTTAAATAAAGCCTTTGTGTACAAATCATGGGAGATTAAGAAGGCATTAAAGCATTTAAATTCCTTTTAAAATAAAAGAAAAAAATATTTGTAATCGACAGAGACAAGAATCTTTGACAGGAAGATTTCAAATCATAACTCAGGACTCAGGAGCTTAAAGTTAATGACCATAGACAACGCCGGTTGTTTTGTTGTGTGTTTTTCCAAAAACCATAGTTATTTGAATAAATAATTTAGTTCACGAAACCGAACATTTCTTTTTATTCAATCTTTAGTTATTGGACAAAACAACTAAAAATCACTTTGATGTCATCATAGTAACAAATTCCTCATAATTTATCTGACCATCACCATCCAAATCAGCTTCGCGAATCATTTCGTCAACTTCCTCATCTGTCAATTTTTCACCCAAATTAGTCATAACATGCCTCAATTCAGCAGCCGATATAAAACCATCGCCATCCTTATCAAAAACTCGAAAAGCCTCCCGTATTTCCTCTTCACTGTCGGTGTCTTTCATTTTTCGAGCCATCATTGTTAAAAACTCAACGAAATCAATAGTTCCATTACCATCTGCATCGACCTCGTTTATCATATCTTGTAATTCAGCTTCCGTTGGATTTTGTCCCAAAGAACGCATAACTGTTCCCAATTCTTTGGTTGTAATAGTGCCATCGCCATCTTTGTCGAAAAGTGCAAATGCCTCTTTGAATTCAGCAATTTGTTCTTCGTTCAGTTGTTCGGCCATTTTTGTTGTTTTCGTTGTTTTTTTCGTAATTGAAAATGTGTGATTAAAAAAATTTTTTTTTGTAATATAAATTGATATAAAATTCTAAGTGCCTGAGTGAATTTTTTCTTTATTATTACATGACTAAAGTTTGTCTTCGGTTGATCATTTCATTCTTTGCCTCGGTGATACTACTTTTAACTTTCGATTTATAGGGACTATAAGGCAAGTTATGCATTGGTAAAAAAAAAATTGTAACAATCAAACATGACATTACGATGATAGAGAGGACAAAAAAATTGTGTCCGGAAATCCTGTCCGTCTATCTGTCTGTATGTCTGTCTGCCTGTCTGTCTGTCTGTCTGTCTGTCTGTCTGTCTGTCCGTATCGATGGATGGATTAATGGATTTTTCAGAAAAAGTTTTATAACGATACCTCCCATATGACCGGTTTTTTAAAATCACACTTTCTCGTTTACTAATTGACGGATTTTGATAAAATTTTCAAAATATGTAGTGTTTTATGATTTAAATAATATTGGTTATTAAAATGTACAAAAACATTTTTTAATTTTTAATAATTTTTTTTTTTTAAATATTTAGTTTTTTGAATATTTTGAAAACGAATTTATAGATTTTTTTTTTTAATTTTTCTCCTAGTATAAACTATAGATTTCTTTGACATACTCAAAAAAAATTTAAAATATGTTTTCGGAATGTTTTTCAAAAAAAACATTTTTTTGAAAAAAACTGGTCGAACGTTATGAATAGGGTTTTTTTTTTGATTTCATAAACATTTTATTTGTTTAAATTTTCCCCAAAATTTTATTTCGTATTGCTCGGCTAAGTCCGAGTCAAATAAAAGTAGGTGACAACCTACATATATACCTACTTATTTTAAAGCATTTCATTAAAGCATTTCATTCTCATAAAAGCACACAGAATAAATAAGGAAGCCTATGATAAACACACAAAAACAACTAACAAATAAAAAAAACTATTCGATTACTACTGAATGCAAAAATTTAAAATTAATTAAAATTGTATCGATCCATCAAACATAATTAAGCTATTTTAATTAATTTGATTTCAAAAAGTAAATTATTATTATTGGGAGCTATAAAGATCAAACAGTAAACAACAAGTGGAAAGATAATACACTAAAAAACTGCAAAAGCTAACAATCCTATATATTTATGTGTTTATACCTTTCTCGTGACGCATGTTCGTCCGAGCTTCAAACCACAACGATTCTCAAGAAGTTGCACGTCAAAAAAAAACATTAAGATTAAATCTTTGTCAAAAAGACGCCTGCACTTAAAAAAGATTAGCACATAGAAGCAAGTACGTGCGACCCAGTCGTGCCTTTTATTTATTAGAGGATATATAACAAATCCTTCAAGAGCAAATTTTGTACTGAAAAGTCGAACAATCCATTTTCTTTTTTATGTATTAATTTATAAAATTATTTAACTAATTCATTTTATATGGTTTATTTTTCTTTTTCTTTTTTGAACTACAAGTGCATTGATTGATCTTTACGCAAGACGGCAACTACATCGCATTGAGTTTGGGTTTTTACAATCATGGTGCGATTTCTCTCTTTTCTCTCGATTCTACCGTTTTTTGTGTTCTCCTCTTGTGACTTGGATGCTTGAGTCAACTTGAAAATGAGATTGAGAAGAGAGGCTTGATTTTGACACTTGAGCTTGACCCTGAATATTGTAATTGTGTTGTATTTGTTTTGTTATTTGACAAAGGATCGTTAAAGTTGTGCGTTGTCGTTTGTAAATGTGTTTTTCAAACATAGCACATTTCAGAAAAGAATTATAATTTAATCATTAACGATTAAAATATAGATACCTAATTTATGTGCTATAAAATTAAATTGGTTTCTCTGGAAATTTTAAAAAAACTCAACAGAGTTAATTTGAAGACTATTAATTCAAAACCTACAAAACTCAAATTGATTGTTCGATATCAATACGAAACCCGTAAATATAAGCGTTCAATAAGAATTTCTCAGAAAATGTTGTGGCTTTTTCCTGCGAAAAACAATTTAAACGATTTTTTTTAGTCCATATTTACATTTTTTTTTATGTTTCTACCATACTCCTACCAATATGACTATCAAAAGGACGGGTTTACAAATTAATGCATAACAATATACATGTCCATATCGTGTATGTACACACATCATTGATCTCGCCTACTCCTCCAACATCCAGCTTATAATTCCATAAAAAAGATGACAATATAGACTTTCCGTCTCATTGTGCAAAAGCTTATTACTATGTATATGCATTGCGTTGCCTTTGTGCCTTCGTTCACCTGGTATAACAATTCAGCAATAAACTCTGAACCGATATAACCCATTCCAATCTCTCACAATTCATCGAATCGATTTTATATGCTTGTTTGTTTAATCAAGAACTCATTGTTTTCTGACCAAAGATAGAGTGAAATGGATTGAGGGTTGGCCCAGAGGTCTACGAAAAAAGCAATTTCAACGAAATATCCAGAAAAAGAAAACCCCAAACCCAGCTTTTGTTTGTTTTCGATTTTAAAATGTTCATCGATTTCTCTCATCATCTAGCTACGATATAATTGTTATTTTTTTTGTTCAGTTGTTGTAATATCCTCATCCATCTTGGAGGACTTGACTTGACCAAAATATATATAAAATTTTATGAAATCCGTTGGAAAGTTTCTTCCTTCTTATTTCTCTGTCTTTGGAGTAATTGCGCTAAACCTTCTTCGACACGAAGTCTTACACACTATAAGTCTTTAATTGTAAAGGAAGTACAATTCTATAGTATGTACTTACGAGGATATTTATTTTACAATTATTTTTACAACAATACACTTACTATAGGTTTCCATAGTATTACGATTTTATAGCTTTTTGTTTTTGTAATGCTTTCGAATTTGCTGGAAAGAAAAAATTTGAGTAGACGAGAGGGTGCAACACATTGTTTTTTACAGGAAGGTTTGAGAAACTGGTAATTATAAGAAAGTCAAGAACATTGTGTTTTTCTTTACTTTCGTGAAATGTCAATGGTTACCATTTTAAAATGACTTTTATCAGGATACCAGGGCTTTCAAATTTCGATGTATAGGCTAGATTTACCAGATCTTTTTATGCAGAAGCATCTGTGTATTCACATAAAAGTTTGTTCTCTCAATCATAGTTAATATATGAAGATTGGACATTTAGGGACAAAACAAGATGAAGGCTCTAAAAATAATCGTTTACCTCTTTAAGGCCCAATTATCAACTAGAGGGGAAAAACAAAGCATCACATAAAAAGGAAAGGAGTCAATACTGTACCCTGAGGTACCCCAAATTTATTGTTTTTATTGTTTAAACATCGCATTAGCTATAGGGAAGTATGAAAGGATGTAAAAGTGTCGATGCACTTCGTTTTGAAATTCTGCATTTGCAAACGCAAACAAATGGAGCCTGCCGAGAAAAACATTCACATTCATGTAGTGCTTTTAAAGAGAAAGTCTCTATACATAAGATTACGTCTGAAGAAGTTCGAGTATTACAGTGAAATTCTTTGAAAGAAGGAAATTTCCCTTCTTTAAGCGGCGATTGTTATGTACTCGACTAGGAACACAAATGTCCACTTCTACTTTGTCACGGGTTGACCTCAGAATACGTCGGCCCGGTTTTTTATTGTTCCACGCCTGATCTCAGGTGTCGCTGTTTTGGTTTGATACAAGAGTTTTTGCGCCTAATAAAAATAAAGTCTGTAATTTTCGAAGGAAAATGCAAGATTTTTTCTGACATCGTCGGAAATGTGGCAATACCAAAGCATGTGGTTGTTGATGGAAGATTTGAAAGATTGTTTGGGACAAAATAAAGATCTAGGGTTTCATTCATAAATGACTAAAGTTATAAATAAACCAACGACGAACATCTTCGCCGAAACCAGAAGAGCTGAATGATGAATGCCAAACTCTATCGTGCGCCAAAATCTTACTTTCTATAGAACGACGTAAAGATGAATTAAACTTTTCGTTAAGATGTGTCATCAGATCAACAGTGAAACTTATGCTATTGTTTGACTGATATTTCTTAAAGTGATAGCAAACCCGCATTTCAACGACGGTTTCAAGGAGCAAAAGTGACGAAAGTGCAAATGATGATAGTTTGATTGTTATGGACTAAGGAAACCCCAATGCCTAATGGTTAACAGAAAACACACGTTTCTATAAAAGCCCATATCTTTTCCAGACCTAAAAAGCAATTTTAATAATGATGTAAATATTTTCTTATGACGCTTGGCATTAATAGTTTAAAATAAATCAATTATTATGATTTATTGCTGTCTGGTTTTTGCTTAAACCTTAAAACTTATCGTTTCTTGGATGTCAATTTTAAACACCTTCCGCAATTAAATCCCCATGATGACTTCCACTTGACAAAATTTGTTGCAAGTGGTGCATTAACTACGCTCTCTTTCGAAGACAAGCACTTTGGCTTATAAACAATTTCATAATAATCCCAACATATTATCGTCCTCTATCTTGCTGGAAGCATTCTCTATATTGTCGTTGTTTTTGTTGTCTTTTCATTCCATTCCATGTCGACGTTCTACCACACCATCAAGGATCAAAAAAAGGATACAAAAATGCTTTATTGACCATTATTATAAGGATAAGGAAGTTTAATACACACTAACGAGTATATAGCTTGTTGCAGAGAGTTCAGGTAGACTATAATCTTAGTATATCATTGAAGAACAGAGTTAAAATGAAGTTCAGCACGCCATAGTTCCGGCGTATAATATCATACATTTAATAAACGACCAAGGCTATTTATCCCATTTTAATCCTCTTATGACCATAGTATTTGCAGCATTAGTGTAAGCGAACTTGGCTTCACTGAATCATCGAATCTGACATCGATAACCAGACAACTGAAACCATAAAGTTAAAATATATTCGACCTTTTCTAATTGCCTTTTTTTGGCGCTTTTTTTTTTATCTTGGCACTTTGCCTTTTCTCTTTTTGTTGAAGTCTGTGGAAGAACAAATCTCATGCGTAGATCAAATTCCAAAAATTAATAAAAGTTAAGCTTAAACAAGTTAAAGTAAAAAGACACACTATATTTAATAAATTAAACAACAAATTTGGATTTAAAAATATATTAAAATTGAATCAAATACTAAACGTAAGTCTATATTGTAAATGTAAGAACTCACGTGAAATAAAATATTCCTTTGCAGGAAAATTTAAGAGCTTTGCTAAAGCAGCTCTGTAAATTTCGGAAAAATAAATCTTTCATTTATTTGAAGTACATATATGTTAGAATTGAATTCAACATAAACTTAAATTTTCGTTTAACCATGGCGATTTAATCACATGGTCATCGTAACATAACCTAAACACACCGGTAGTACCTGATTATATATATCAACTCAAAAATAACCATCAGCTTTAACATTTTGAGAGCAACAAAATCCTAATTAGCTTCATAATCTCTCACCTAGTTTCGTTTTATCACAATCGATATTTGTGCAAGGTAAGTCAACATGTCAGATATATCTAAATCTCGTAGTCGTAGACTTAGGTCGCGAATTCACAATCCTGAAGCTCAAAATTGCAAAAACTGCTCCGCCCCTGACAGTCAGGGTCCGATGGTGGAATGTGGTACTTGCGAAAGTTGGTTCCACTTTACATGCGTCGGTGTTTCGCAAGACGTAGAAAATGTAGATTGGCATTGCAGTACATGTGTTATTCAGTTACAAGAAGTCCACAATTCCAAATCTAAAAATAATTCCCAACATAATACTGGTGTTCCAAGCGCTGATCTAGAATTACCGCCGAAGGGTGCTACCTTAGAAACTCCAAAGGTTCCGCGAGGCATATGCATTCGAGTTCCATCAACTAAAAGTAAAAACAGCAAATCATCACAAGGCAATTCTTCTAAGACAACATCCAGTGCTAAAATGGTAAAAATGCAATTGAAAAGACTTGAAGAAGAACGAAAGCTTCAAGAAAAACGCGATCGAGATTACATCGATAAAAAATATGCCATACTCGAACAGCTCAACTCGGACGACGAACTAGACTCTACTAGCGTTGAGTGTGTTGACAAAAATCGTGTTAAGGAATGGGTAAACAAAACGACTTTTCCAGATGAGAGGCCTGGAAGAAAAGGTAAAAATATTCCATTTGATTTTTATGACTCATGGCTAGGGAGTTTGCCACGAGACAGAGAGAAATTCAAGACCCAAGGTGACGCGAAGGGTGAGGTATCGATCAATAAATCCCAAATTGCAGCTAGGCAAGTTATGTCAAAAGATCAGCTGATCTTCTCCGGCAATCCAGAAGAGTGGCCGCTCTTCATAAGTTGGTGGAAAAATTCAACACATGCCTGTGGCTTTAGTAGCTATGAGAATATGATTCGTCTTCAACGATGCCTGAGAGGAAAGGCCCTGGAAGCGGTGCGTTTTAGACTCCTCCACCCCGATCAAGTCGATCAAGTGATCTCAACGCTTACTATGTTGTTTGGAAGGCCTGAAATAATAATTAACTCTCTCTTAGGCAAAATAAGAAATTCGCCTGGGCCTAAGTACGAAAAATTAGAGACAATGGTAAACTTCTCGCTTGAAGTAGACAATATGTGTCGCACTATGGAAGTAACCGGTTTATCCACCTATCTAAACAATCCTAGCCTACTCCAAGAGTTAGTTGATAAGCTGCCGGTGCAAATCAAACTGAACTGGGGTGTCTTCAAGCAAACTGTAAGTTGTGTAGATTTGTCAGTCTTTAATGATTGGCTTGCGCAGTTGGCAAAAGCGGCGTCAGAAGTGACATTAACAATCCCATCCTCGTTGGAGCAAATGACGAATAGGAAAACAAAAGCCATTGTAAATATACACAAAGAAACTAAACCTCAAGATGAGAAACGGTGCCCGGCTTGCAATCATGACTGTAAAATGCTCTCATCATGTGGACAATTCTTAAAAATGTCTCTCGAAGACAGATGGAAAATAGTTAAGCGAAATTACATCTGTCGCACCTGTCTACGTCGCCATGGAAGTCGTCGCTGTTTGTCGTCACAATTATGCGGCATTGATGGATGCACTTATCGACATAATGCACTTCTGCATAAGAACGAAGCTCAGCTGAACGTGAGGAGCAATGGCGGTATAAGTACAAGCCAAAGCCAGCCAAGTACAAGCCGTGGCATCCAAAGCAATGTATATTATAGTGGTACAACTCTTCGCCCAGATGTTTCATCTATTCTCTTTAAAATCATTCCAGTCAAATTACACTATGACAAGAAATCTATTGATACCTACGCTTTCATAGACGATGGATCATCAGTTACCCTTATTGATGAAGAATTGGCATTTGCACTCAATGCCAAAGGTGACAATGATCCCTTATGTCTTAGATGGACCGCCAACACTCATAGACTTGAAGAATCGTCAATGAGAATAACTTTTGAGATATCAGCTCAAGGAACTAATCAAAAATTCTCGCTTCCAAATACACACACTGTTAGGTCCTTAGAGCTTCCGAGACAGTCCGTCGATACATGCAGCCTGATGCAGCAATATAGTCACTTGAGAGGACTTCCAATTAAATCTTATTGGAATGCAAAGCCGCAGATATTGCTAGGTCTACAACATTGTAAACTAGGTATACCACTTAAAACTCGAGAGGGCAATGGTTCTCAGCCAGTTGCCATCAAAACCAGATTGGGATGGGCTCTCTTCGGTGCGGTTTCAGCCGGTGTTGAAACTACAAACAATTCGGATGCAAATGTTAACATCCATCTTTGCGATTGTCAAAACAAAATCGATTCGAAAATTCATGAAACCGTCAAGCACTATTTTACATTAGAAAGCTTAGGTACTAAACCAATAAAGCAAAAATTATTATCAGACGAGGATTATAAGGCAGTTCAGATCTTGGATGAAAAAACGGTTTTCTTAGGTGATAGATATGCCGTCCCACTATTATGGAAATATCAAAATATTTCTCTCCCAAGCACCAAAGCCATGGCAGAAAATAGATTGCACTGCCTCGAAAAACGACTTTCAAACCAACCACTATTATTAAAGAGACTGTCTGACCAAATTGAGGATTATGTGAGAAAGGGCTATGCTAGGAAGCTGAACCTAGATGAGGTAAATAGTATCACATCCCGGACCTGGTATCTGCCAATTTTTCCCGTCATAAACCCCAATAAACCAGAAAAAGTACGCATTGTTTGGGATGCGGCAGCGAAAGTCAAAGGAATGTCCCTTAATTCTTTTTTAATGACAGGACCAGATAACGTACCAGAGCTTCCATCGGTTCTCTTTCGATTTCGAGAAAGGCGGTTCGCAATATCGGGAGATATACGCGAGATGTTCCACCAAATTAAAATACTAGATGACGATAAAGATGCTCAACGGTTCTTGTGGAGGAATACCGAAACGGGGATAATAGAGGTGTACCAGATGCAAGTTATGACTTTCGGGTCAACTTGTTCACCTTTTTGCGCGCAATACATTAAAAACAAAAATGCTAGAAAATTTGAGATGCAATATCCAAAAGCATCGAAGGCAATTATTGAAAACCACTATGTGGACGATTTTTTAGACAGTGCAGAAACAGAAGAAGAAGCTATAAACCTAGCAAAAGAGGTTATATTTATTCACAAGCAAGCCGGTTTTGAAATTCGAAATTTCGTCTCAAACTCCACATGCGTCTTAAATGCCTTAATGCCATCTCAAACTTCAAGATCTAGTAAGCCTTTTACTGATAATATTCAGAACGAATTCGAGAAACTCCTGGGTATGTGGTGGTCTCCAGTCACTGATATGTTCATCTATACATTCAAATGCAATAAAATGCACCAAGACGTGATGAATGGTACACGCGTTCCCACAAAACGTGAGACGTTGAGAGCGCTTATGTGCATATTTGACCCCTTGGGGCTGATTGCAAACTTTACCATTCATTTAAAGATTATTCTACAGGAAGTTTGGCGCTCAGGAGTGGATTGGGATGAGAGGATCAAAGAAAAACAATTTGAAAGGTGGAAAACGTGGTTGGACCTAATTCCTAAAATAAAAAATGTTTCAATTAACAGAAGATACCTTAATAATCTACGATTCGGGGATGGGAGTTGTGTTCAGTTACATATTTTCGTGGATGCGAGTGAGGAAGCCATAGCTGCGGTAGCCTATGTCAGAGTTTCAAACGAGAATGCAGTAGAGTGCTCACTAATCTGCGCTAAGACGAAGGTAGCTCCCATTAAAACCCTTTCAATACCACGTCTGGAATTGGAGGCGGCTGTACTTGGAGTCAGGCTCTCCAGTTATATTCGCAATGGTCACACTATACACTTTGACAGCTTAAACTTTTGGACAGATTCTCAAGTGGTCCTCAGCTGGATAAAATCAAGCAGCAAAAAATATAAAAGCTTTGTAGCGGTACGTATTGGAGAGATACTTGAGAATTCAGAAACAAGTAATTGGAATTGGGTTCCTAGCAAAGAGAACGTTGCTGACGATGCTTCAAAATATAAATTCAGCTACGACTTTAGCTCTTCTGGACGATGGTATACAGGGCCAACACTTTTATACCAAAATCCGTTGATCTTTCCAAAAAATAAGTCGAAAATTGTAACTACTGAAGAGGGCAACGAAGAGGTAAAGGAATGTTATACACACATCAGAGCTAAGTGTTGTCCACATATAGTAGACTACAATCGTTTTTCAAGATGGAAACGACTTATAAGGACCATTATGTACATTTTACGATTTGTCAAGTTGTTTGTACTGAAATGGAGGAAAAAAGAAAGCCCAACTGTGCTTATACTTGATGACAAAGAAGCAGCTGCGAGATTCTTATACAAACAATGTCAAAAAGAAAGTTTTCCAGATGATATTGCCGTCTTAACATCACAAAAGGTGGCTCAAATCTGCAAATCCAGTCCTCTTTATAAACTCTCACCTTATATAGATGAAAAAGGAGTGATCCGTATCGGAGGACGTATTGATGCCATAGAGAGCGTTCCTTTAGAAACCAAACGACCAATCATCCTGCCAAAGGACCACTATATAACTGGGTTAATCGTATATGAATATCATATCAAATTTCATCACATGTTCAACGAAACTGTGGTAAACGAGTTACGCCAGCAGTATTTTATTCCAAGTCTAAGACGTGTTCTGAAGAAAATTCAACAAAGGTGTCAATACTGCAAGAATAAAAGAGCCGTTCCACAGCCTCCATCAATGGCAGAACTACCTCATGCTCGACTCCAACCCTATATGAGGCCATTCTCCTACACAGGAGTGGACTACTTCGGACCATTGTATGTTAAGATTGGAAGACGCTTAGATAAGAGATGGGGCATGCTACTCACCTGTTTAACCGTGCGAGCGATTCATATTGAGATTGTTCATAGTCTTTCAAGCGACTCCTGTATATTGGGATTAAAGAGATTTGTATCAAGGAGAGGAATGCCCAAAGAGGTATATTCCGATAACGGCACAAATTTTCGAGGTGCAAGCAAGGAGTTGCAGCAGGCCATACGAGACCTTAATAAAAATGCACTAGCTAGAGAATTCGAATTGGAACTAAAATGGAACTTTATCCCCCCATCAGCACCCCACATGGGTGGAAGTTGGGAACGCATGGTCCGATCAGTCAAACAAACATTCGCCGAAA
This sequence comes from Platycheirus rosarum, assembly GCA_963971375.1. Lineage (NCBI taxonomy): Eukaryota > Metazoa > Arthropoda > Insecta > Diptera > Syrphidae > Platycheirus > Platycheirus rosarum. Next base: position 142,844,894 of record OZ020508.1, read on the forward strand.
TAACACCAACTAGCAACCCTTCAGAAGAATTATTATTGAGCATGATGGCGGAAGTAGAAAGTATTGTGAATTCGCGACCCCTTACCTATGTACCTATCGATTGTGAGAACAGTGAAGCAATTACTCCAAACCATTTCTTAATGGGTTGTCCTAACCGAGAGTGCCTGAGTAAAGAATCCTTAGATGATGGTCATGCAATAAGAAGAAATTGGCTGACCGCCGAGAAGTACGCAAAAACCTTTTGGCACAGATGGATACGTGAATACTTACCAGATCTAACTCGACGTACAAAATGGTTTAAACCATTCAAGCAGTTGAAGGAAGGTGATATTGTGATTATCGTTGACCCAGATAATCCAAGAAAAACATGGCCAAAGGGGAAGATCCTTAAAGTACTTCCTGGAAGAGATGGAATAGTACGTAGCGCAGTTGTGCAAACAAGTGCTGGTATATATACCCGACCGGCTGTCAAGTTAGCGGTACTGGACGTTGGCAAGTTCGAGGAAGATGGTAGCCTGAGTCCCTTAACTCAGTTACCAGGGGGGAGTGTAAGCGAACTTGGCTTCACTGAATCATCGAATCTGACATCGATAACCAGACAACTGAAACCATAAAGTTAAAATATATTCGACCTTTTCTAATTGCCTTTTTTTGGCGCTTTTTTTTTTATCTTGGCACTTTGCCTTTTCTCTTTTTGTTGAAGTCTGTGGAAGAACAAATCTCATGCGTAGATCAAATTCCAAAAATTAATAAAAGTTAAGCTTAAACAAGTTAAAGTAAAAAGACACACTATATTTAATAAATTAAACAACAAATTTGGATTTAAAAATATATTAAAATTGAATCAAATACTAAACGTAAGTCTATATTGTAAATGTAAGAACTCACGTGAAATAAAATATTCCTTTGCAGGAAAATTTAAGAGCTTTGCTAAAGCAGCTCTGTAAATTTCGGAAAAATAAATCTTTCATTTATTTGAAGTACATATATGTTAGAATTGAATTCAACAATTAGGTTAAATGTTACAAAGTACAGAATATTCTATTCCAGCCATTTTTTTGCAAGTACAATGTCTTTTATCAAGCTTGTGTAAGGTAAATATGGTGCGCCACACATGTATCTAAATGGTAGTTACAGTATGTCATGCAAGTACGAGGTAGGTAGCATTCAGTTTACCTCACTTTGAAAATTAATTTTTCATCAGAAGACCATTTGTTGTAATGTCGAAAAATGGTTATGCAGTCTTGAAGTTTTTTTTTTTTAAATGGCTCATACATTCAGGCCGGCGAATTTGTTTTTTTCTACAAATGGGCATTTAACAACATTTTTGTGCTTTAAAAAAAAGGATTTTCTTTAGTCATCAGCTTTGTTGTAACCATTTTAATTTTAAAGTGATTAAAACCGAATCCCCTCAGTTTTGTTCTTAAACTCGAAAATAAAAATTATATTTTGCAGTGAAAAGCATCTGTAATCACTTTTAGTACCTTTACTTAATACAAAATCTTATTGAATATTTTTTTTCCGAAATATTTATCTTAATAATTAGTATACTTTCTTGGAACACCTACTGTCTTTTAGGCTTCGAAAACAATGAACACAAAGCCTCCGCATCTAAACAGTTATATCCCGACAAAAGCATTGTGGATCAACAATTGATGACCCACACAAGGCTGCTACACAACAAATTTCACATTATTAAGACCAGCCCAGACACAAAGAAGAATCCGACATAAACGTGGGCATTATAAACTTTGCCCTCTTCACTAAATCCCAAATATCGTGTCCCGAAAATAAAGCCTATTGAGCAAATCCCTTGTTAGTGGTGGTCGTTCATTATCCTATTTTCTGCATATCTACCCTGAACAAGAGCATTTTCACCGGATGATGCCCCATAAATGTAACAAACAATGCTATAATACGACATAGAATCCTTAACAGGAGGACCACACACCATACCTGGAACGCTGACTCCACAGAGAGATTATTGGATAGCAATGCGATGATTTTGCTGTTGCGCTGCGATATTAATTTGACGCTGCTGTGCGCTTTTGGTCCTTCGTTTTGGGTATTAGTCTGGTTATTGTCCGGAAGTCTATAAAACAACAATAAATCGGACAAATGCTGACCCACACAAATCATAAACGATTTATTGGCAAAGGGGTCGACCTGCACTGGGGGCTCTTGTCTGTCGCTAAAAGCATGGAGAATGATACTGTGTCCTCTCGGTGCAGTTCTGTCCGCGTTAATTCGCCTAATGCAGAAAATATAGAACCTCGAATGGGGTTTGGTTGGTAGCTGAACTTTCATATTGGAATTCCCAAGGACCAGCCGTTATGAGGATGAAAAAAATGGCAGAAAATAGCAAATGCTATTGGCACAGGTCGAGGTTAGGATTCAGCTGATGCAAGTGTATTTTTTTGTTTTTGCAAGGATTTAAAACCGAAGATTGTGAGGGAACAAATGTTTTTCGTAGTATTTTTTACATACAATCCTCTTCTGGACGGGAAGTCTTGTTATAAACTTTTTCGCTGTTTTTATTAATTAAAAAAATACTCTGGCGTTTTTTCTCATACTAATTACTATTGCAGAGGTAGACAGACCATGCAGAATTGATATACACTAATTGGATTTTTTGAAACTCAGCATTTTATGTTGCAAGAAATTTGTTCTGTTCTAGGGAATCAGGGAATCTAGGGAACCAAAAAATATCATACCCATGGGAAGGTAATATGCACAAGCTTCTTTTTTTTGTTCTATTATTCGAATCTCAAATCAGAATACATTTGAACAGCTTATTTAACTAAATACCCAAAATACATAAAACTAATCGCAATTGATAGAATGTACTACCAGCTTCCACACCACCAACTTCCTCCCAAAAAGCTAATAATTGTTTCCCCTTAACTTTTCCCATTTTGGAATTGAAAATCCATTAGCAGATTTACAACCTCGGAGGAACAAATTGAAATAAAGTGAATACCTTGGTTGAGGGCTTCAGCCCGCTGCGCCGTATCTAACCCCCCAAACACAGGCGATAATAAATGTTAAGCCAAACGAACTTCCCCATTTGGCTCAAGACAGGAGAAGCAGATGAAGAAAGCCAAATAATATCGCAATATCGTGCGTTGGGCGTTTTAAAGGACTTATCATTTTTCTTCCTCGCTAATCCGGGATATATAGAACCCTACGTGTCTTGTCTGTTTGGCACCTCATCGGCAGCAGGGAAGCGGATTTGCTTTGATGGAATTTTAATTAGTTAATGTATGTACAACATCTAAATGTATATGTGTGTAATTTGAGTGCTGACTTAATGTCACGACGGCGACGCACGTTAATGACAGGACATCTGGTTGACATAATTCTACCAAAGTTCTGTACAGCATGTTTTGCATAATCAGATAGAATTGATTTTTTGCGATGAACAAGTTTTTACATTCCCATTAAATAAGTCCAATTTCAAGAGGAACACTTTTATTTGCTTCCATCGAAAATTTCAATTTCAATAAATTAAAAGCCCACTGTACCTCCGACCCTATAGGGAATAGAATAGTTCCGGAAGAAGGGTTCTCTTTTTATGGTTTAAGATGGTTGCGCACATGTGCACAATGGAATGGGATTTTATTTTTTTGTTCATTTATTTCTATAAGGAGGTAATGTTCAATTTTGTAGAATAATTCACAATGTAAGCGCAATGAGATGGAACTGTTAGAGAATGGCTTTAAGGAAGGTTCGTTTATATTGAGATGGATAGATAGATGTAGGCATTTTGGGAATTTTATATTGAAATGTGGTCGATAAAGAATGTGGCTTTTTTAATAGATACTTCAGTATAAATTTATGACATGGAATCGTTTTAGGTGGTGGAGGTAAGTGATTCGTGCTGATTTAAAGAATTTAATATTAAAATTTATAAAGTAAATCAGTAAAAGTGTTTTTAAATTAATTTTGACTGAATTAAAAATAAAAATATTCTTCCTAAATATGTATTTCCTCGGGATATTCGCATACCCACTTGGCCTTTTATAAAGATGCTTTGTCAGGAAAAGAAACGCCAGGAACATAGACATTTCGGAAAAATAAAAGAATACGGGTAAGGGGCATTCCAGTATTTGGAAAGATACTCCTATCTGGAATTGTGAAGAAATCCAAAGAAAACCACAACAACGCAAAGGGATACCAACCCTTGAATTCTGCGTAACTTTTGGATTAAGAATATTAAACGGAGGTTCTCAAGCAGGCCCAAATGAAGAAAACAGCTTTGTTGGAGGAAAAGATCCTCTGTCATTGACCATAGTCTGATAAGAGATTAATGGAGTATAACCATACTGTAACATATTTTATGGGTAATTCTTACCTGTTAATTATGAAGTTGATTTCCAGTTAGTAACTCTGCTTGTCGACAAAATATCATTGCAATTCCATTTATTTTAAAAACATCTTAAAAATATATTTGTTTGCTCGAGAGCGCAATATTATAATATTTTCTTGTATAACTCATCGACCGCCATAAGCTCCATATAAAGTAGGTTTCCAGATACCTATGTCATCTACACAATTATTAAGAATTATACCACGTTTTCCAGTCCCTTTTTACTAGTTTTTGAACCAATTTGTTTGACTCTTTTGCTCTTCAAATTTGAGTAATCTAGAAACCGATCAATCTATAAACTATAATGCACCCTATGCAATTTGTACAGTTTAATTGATACCAGCGCAAGCGCGGCATGTTGTTTTGTTCTTCTAAAAAATAAAAATAAACTATATTCCTCGTTTTTTCGTTTTGAAATAAGCAAAAAACCCATTCTGTTGACTTTTCTTTTTTCTGAAAACAAAACCTTCATAGTGTTTCGACCTGAAAAGTACTTTCCTGAAAACGTTTTCTGAAAGCGATTTGCTTTCCGGAAACACGAAAAACAAGAAAAATACTTTCAGTGTGTGACTAGTTCATTAAAGAGTTTTCAAAAAAGCAAATCATTTTCTGAAAAGGCTTTTTGCTTTCAGAAAATGTTTTTGAAAGTTTTTTGGTTTTTTAAAAACAGAAACTGCCAAAAATCCGATAATTTTTCTTGCAAAAAATTTCTTCAGCTAACTCCATTTTGCAGCTACCATAGATAAGCAATAAACAAACTAAGTCCACACACAAAACACTTACAGAAAACATTTTCGCTTTCGTAGTGTTACAACCCGAAAAATACTTTCAGAAATGTTGCTTTCTCGAAAATAAAAAGTCGCTTTCAGAAAGTATTTTCCTTTCATAGTGTGACTGCTCTCTGAAAGTACTTTCAAGGAATTTTTTAAATTGGAATTTTCGAAACGCTTTCTGCAAGTACTTTCCTTTCATTGTGTGACGATACCTTAAGATGACTACTAATATAAGAAATGGGCACAACTAGGTCGCACGTACGTGCTCTTATGTGCCTAATTACATTGGAAAGTAAGATCTTTGACAGAAACAAGTAACATTTACGTTGAAAATAACACAGTTTGAACTTATAAAAAGTATCAAAACCACAATACTTAACAGTTTTTAGTAAAAATGAAAAACGCCATCTCACGTCTTAAATAACAAAAAAATTATGAAAGAAGTATTTCGAAAATTGTAGGACCGGTTTTAATAAAATCCTGTTTTTTATTTTTAGTTTTTTGAAAAAACTTTTTTTGAAATTTTGGTATGCAGTTTCTTAGAGTTTATATACATGTGATTATAAAATTAAAAATATTTTTTTTTTGATTAGTATTTATTGATTTTTCAAAAATTAATTTTAATCAGAAAAAAAGTTATTAAAAATTTTGATATGCAGAATTAATTCAGCTAACTAGATCTTCTCAAATATAAAATTTGACAGAAATCCAAGAGCCGTTACCGAGAAAACCCAAAATAAAAAAAACCGTTATAGGAAAGGTACCGTTAAACAACTTTTCCCGGAAATTTGGTTCTAATCAAATGATAGCCAATACGAACAAAAGAATTCTCAAAAAATGTTATCAAAATCGTTGGAGCCGTTTTCGAGTAAAATAAGTTTTTCCTAAACGGTCATATGGCAGGTACCGTTATTTTTAGGCACTTTTTTAGACTTCTCTATAATCGTAATGTCATGTTTGATTGTTATCTCAATTATTTTAATATTCACGAATCCTAAACTTGCCTTATAGTCCCTATAATCGCAAGTAAAAAAAAATAAATAAGTAAGTAAGTAAATGAAATAAATTCACTGAATATATATTATAAAGAGAATCCGTGCAATCCGTTGTATAGTAGACATTTCTCGGAACATTGCATATCATTGCTTAATTGAATTGCTGTAAGGAATTTCAGGCATTTTTAAATTTGTGTTTTGCTTTTATGTAAATCGATTATTTTCATTAAAATTTATTTTTTAATATTTTGCTAGCCTCCAGCAACTTAACACCTCCACTGCCAAATTGGATTTTTCTATCTGCACCTGAAAAAAAAATATTATACTCTGTTGTGCCCCGTGGCTTATTGGTTAGTGTGTCGGACTGCCAAGCGAAAAGACTGGGTTCGAGTCCCGCTCATAGCCATCTTCTTTTCCGGGGTACTGCCTCTTGCGAGGAACTGACAAATCCTCCAAGAGTAAAAATTTGTCTCGAAATTTTTTTTCGTAGCTAGCCGATTGTGTCAGTTCCAAAGAAATTTGATAAAATTCCCTTAGAAAACATTTTGAAAACAAAATTTCCGCTGCCATGCGTCCTATTTTCCAAAACCTTCTAAATTTCACCAAAAGCCAAGCATTTCCCTCCGACTTATTAAAAACGAATTTGTATTTCCATAAAGTACGCGTCATCCACAAACACTTCGATGAGGTTGCATAAAAGTACCAACAGCTTTTCCAAAATCACTAACTTACCCGCAAATCCCCAAGCCACTACATCATTTTGAAACCTCGTGCACGCTCCAGATGCTCTGTATCTGCTCGATTTGTATCCTTAATGAATGCATCATCTAGTGACAAGCTAGGAGTAAGTTGCTTCTTCCGTTTTTCGAAACGAACAACGATGTGTCTCTGTCGGCGGCGGCGGTGATGAAAGTTTCCCTGAGTGTATTAGTATATGGAAGTAAAATCAGTGAAATAGTTTGGCACACACTATGCTCGACGAAAAGATAAATGATATCACTGTGTAGCTGAAGCAAGGCGATCCGATTAATCAAATGGATGCCACACACAAGGAAACGGAAACATGTGTTTGTTATTATATAATTTTGAGTTCCCACTGGGCAGAGGCAGTATCTGATGGCAGGAATTGTGCAGAAGACACATAGGATTCGCCCAATCATTCTGGGAATCCCATTTTTTTTTTTGGTGGAAATTTAGTACCTGAACGTCCTGCAGGCAATTAGATAACGTGAAGACATTGAGTTTTATATCGGACTCAGCAAATCTACGCTTAGAACGGTAAATTTCCAAGCTGCAAATTGAAAGGCAATAATTGAAATAGAAAGGATGCCTAAAATCCATTTGGAGGGATATTAGGAACATTGCTGACATGGCATACACCAGAGTTGTTCGGATTTCGGAATGGATGGCTGGTCGTTAGATGGATTCGCTATACTCTTGCTCATTCCAGGTGTAATCAATGAGATGTCACAGTCTCATTACGAACGACAGCTCAAAATGTCATCTCTTTTAACAGAGATTTGTGGGTTAAGCAGAGAATCTGGGCATGAGCATGTAGTTGCCCTTAATTCGTTCGTATCCCTTGCTGCAAGGATGGTTCGAATGTGTGCATCATTATGCTGTGCAGTGTCGTGCAATGTCGAACGTTACTTGCTCCGCCTTTTTGTTGTTTGAAATATGAGTGCAATATATCTTACGAGCAACGTGGCTCGGCTTTGGTTGGTGCGGCAAGGGTATGGAAAATCTATATTTGATATCTAGATTGGTTTTTGTCAGAAGGCATTGGCATGGTTTGTTTGTTTTCAACAAGCTGCTATAGAAAGCCCCAGGTTAATGCTTGATTTCTTTTTATATAACCAGAAATATGAACGTTGGATTGCTTAAAATTATTATATTTGTTTGAACTTTTTAAATAAGAGGTCTCCTCTCATATCAACTTCCTAAATATTCTAACTCAAAGAACCTTTGATATCCTTAAAGTGCTTATGGTACTCACACTCCGTCATCACTGGTATTCGTTTTAACTTAAGTGCCTACTTATGACCCGTGTTTTATTTCCTGTATATCGATATCCCTCTCCGTATTGTAATTGTCACATCCTGCGTGTCTTATCATATTCTAATTCTAATGTTAAAAGAGTCCTTTGAAGTATTTTCAATCATGCTCTTTTGAAAGGAATCTTTTCTCGTCACAAAAAAGGAATCAGCATGCCTCAGAAAGGTGCTTTCAACTTGCTTATTGAGTCTTCCTGTAGAAACTGAATCAAAAACATTTGAGACATCCTTAAGGTTGAGTAATATTTAAGTTTATTGCCTGTCTTAAATCCGGAAGCTATCCTTTGTCAAAAAATAAACAACTTAAATCCCGGGAAATGATTCGCTCTCTGTCTTTGTAGTCATAATATACAATGAGAGCAAATTATTCCCCCCTCAACACCTCATTTTATTTATAGGAATTCCGATGTTATGATTACAACGCTATGGCACGCGCTTATTGAAATTTTGTTGGCATAGTTGTTCAAAGAATTCAAATAGAAAGCAGCCAGGATATACCTGATCCTAGACATGCAGCAGTGAAATTCCTTTTTATGCTAGCTTTTTTTCCAACAACCATTTCTATTCACAATCAGTTGGCAGCACTGCACTAGGTAAATTTGCAAATGCACTCAGATCGAGGATATGACTCCCATAGTCCCGCTTGTCCTTCGCCAGCCAAATGAACCAAATTCAATTCAATCACAATCGATTTATAAATTTCAAAAGTGCATGGCGATGGTGTGCAGCCCGCCATAAGCGTGACGTATAACGGAATTTTTGTATATCCATCTACATTTTCTTTTATATCCTCAAAAGCATATTCACCCCATGGGAAAATGAAAATTGACAGAAAGCTAACAGTCGTCGTGCTGGAACTCCTGACGGCCATCTTCCCTCGCATGCACTGCACTCTGAAAACGAGTCAATGGTTAGTGTTGGTGTTCCTCTGTATAGCAACCTACTGATGGGCGAAAGGATTTCTTTGTTTTCAGTTTTTGTTGTTGCTGGTATTGGCTTAAGGGAATCCATTGGGTTTGCTTGGTAATCACATGAGTGCAGGTGCATCGGTAGAGATGATTTTTTTTGCGCTCCTTTATTGTATCCTTTTTGTATTCTGGCACTCTGAGATCTCTGGGCAATATTATGCGCACGTATTTCGCAATGTGCACTTCTTGTTTGCTATATAAACCTTACCAAGGATATAGAAGCGGATTTATACCATTCAAGTTGTATATGAATTACAAACAAACAAACATGTAAGCAAATCTTTCGACAGGAGAAGGATGAGCAAAAAATAAATAAAAGACATTGTACTTACTTTGAAAGGATATTTTCTTTTGCATTGGAAACATAACTGGTGGTGCCCTCTTTCTGGTGAAAGAAGAAAAAACTCTGTCTTGCACTTCACAAGATAGATGTTTGTTTGTATGTTGTGTTATGAAATTCAAGGCTTTTGCATGTTCTGCATCTCGAACACGCTTAACTGAGTGGAACTATTAAGAAAATGACAGCGCGCAAACGGAAGTTTTTGAAAGGGATTAGGGAACATGGGAAGGGAATCTTTATGGGGAAATAGATTGAATTGAACTGCATTCTGTTTGATTCGTTTATGGATTGGATTAAGAAATTTATAAAGGAGATATACACACATTTACATATATTGCAAGGGAATATTGAAGTACTGACTGACATATTTTAGGGTGGCAGGATTGTGGGTGTTGAAAAAGGTTTAAATATTCTGCGAGCTTAAACTCTGAAGATGCAAGCAATTTCATACGTGTTGGATTTACTGAACAAAAAAATTTAATCAAATTACCTACTCCTTCTTATTTTCTTCTACTAAGATCCTCAGACATTTTAAGTTTGTAGGGGATCACTTCCTGTCCCGTTCTCTTGGAATTGTTGTTGGATATTCGACTGGGTCAGAAAATCCTAAAAATGCTTCGTAGGCATCTGCTCAAGAAAGTTTGCAGCTTCCTCGTGACAGCTGTGTAATTTTCAAATTCCTGCATCCATATAGCATTACGGATTCTCTATTGGTGGGAAAAAATCGTATATTGGTCTTTGCTTTGAGCGAGTTAATATTAAATAGTTTTTTAACGGACCGAAAAGAGTTTGAGCTTTCCCGATACGTCTACTGATGTCTTATTGAGTTTTTACTTTGGTAGAAATGATATTCCCAAGGTATTGAAAGCTCCATGCTTTATTTGCTAGCTGTTGAGAAATATTCACTAGAGATTAGATATTTAGGTTCCGAGGCTGATCATCTTTGTTTTTCCGGTATAGATTTTCAACATCATCATTTCAGATTCATCATCAAAATCAAGATCTTTTAGGTAGGATGTCCAAATCCATTGAATCCCTCAGTTTTTTGCGAAGCAGGTTTCCACGGGCGAACTTTTTTTTGTACAGTAGAAGGGCGGCGACACGCTTGTGGTTGCACGGTTATGCTCGACAGGTTGGGGTAGCTTCTTGCCGCTTCCATTGTTCCCACCTGTTCGTGCCAAAGTAAACAAAATAAGGATAGGAAAAGGAAGGAAAAGGGTAAGGAAATGATAACACAAACCATGGACCTTGACGCAAAGTGCATTTAAAATTCTAAAACTAACCTAACTAAAACCCACAATTTAATAAGTTTTATTTATTTATTTATTTAGTAGCAGATATCAATTTAATTTTATAATTAAACACATTTTTTTTAGAGATTTAGGATATACATACAAATCCTTTACAACTATAGCCTATATAATGTGTATAACAATATATTTGTTGATGATAAACAAAATTTTTAATCAAGGGAAAACTACAAACAAAAACCCTTATACAAAACTTAAATCTAATATTGCAACACTCCCATATCAAAACATTAAATTGAATTATTTTACAATTTATAACTTGTATTATTTAAGTTGGTTAATTAGAACATTATCAGATAAGTTACAATTTTCGTAAAATTTTTGTTTTGAAATATTTATGAGAGTGTCCAAAAAGTTGATATTGGCAAATTCATGAAGTCTCTGCGTTGAGTAAAAACGTGGTAAGTTAAGCATAATTTTAAGTATTTTATTTTGAGTTCTTTGGAGTTTGAATTTATGTGTTTTAGCACAATCGTACCATACAGAGGCACCGTACAATAATATCGCTTGAAAAATTGCTTTAAACATAATAAGTTTATTTTCTTTATTGAGTTTAGAATTTTTACAAATAAGGGGATAAGGAATTCTAATGTATAAATTTATTTTATCAATGGTGGTAGATGTGTTTTTGAAAATTAAGTTTTGAATCTAATATAATGCCGAGATATCTACAATGCTCGGACCAATCAATATTTACAGAACCCAACTGAAGCTGAACATTTCCCGGTAAAAAACATGCTTTTCGGCGTCGAGTGAACCAAATTGTTTGTGTTTTATCAGGATTGATTTTAATTTTCCATTTAAAAAAATATTTTTCTAATAGAATTAGAGAAGATTGCAATTTTTGGTGAACATCTAAATATGTAACACCTGAAGAGAAAATAGCCGTATCGTCTGCAAACATAGCGAGTTTGACATCTTCACCATGAAAAGGCAAGTCGGAAACAAAGATGTTAAAAAGAATGGGCCCAAGTACAGAACCTTGAGGCACGCCAAATTCAATATTTTGGATAGAAGATTTATCGTTTTGCACCTTAACTAGAAATTTTCTATTGCATTAAAAGTTTTGAATAATTTTGACTATTGGCATTGAAAAATTTAACTTAAAAAGCTTTTGTATTAAAGCGTTGTGCCACACTGTATCAAATGCTTTCTCAATGTCTAACAGTATCAAACCTGTCGATTCCCTTGACATTAATTTATCAGTGACGTGTTTTTTAATCCTTGCAATTTGTTGGTTTGTGTTGTGGTTGCGCCTAAAACCGAAGTGAAAGTCAGGCAAAATATTAAATTCAGTAAGGTGGTTATCAAGTTTTTCTTTTATTTTTTTTTCTAACAACTTACTAAGGCAGCTGAGTAGGCTGATAGGTCTGTAGCTACTTACTTCGTCTTTAGGTTTGCCGGGCTTAGCAATTGGGATAATCATTGCTGTTTTCCAGCATTCAGGAAAGTAACATAAGTATTTTCAGACACCTATTAAATATAGAAGTTAAGTATTTTATTCCGGAGAGAGGAAGAGCCTTTAGAATTATGTTATTTATGCTATCCAGCACAGCTGATTTCTTATTTTTTAAGGATTTAATTATATCACAAACTTTATTAGGACTAACCAAATGGTTTACAGGAAATACCATGTTTGATTTTGGTATATGTTAATTAAAGAGTTAGAAACTATTGCTAAAGTATTATTATCACTAAGGTTAGCTGAAATATAGTGATTTTTTGAGAAAGTTGTTGCCAGAAGGTTTGCTTAATCTTTTGGGGCAATAAAGAGCTCGTTTTGTACTTTAAGAGGTAGAATATTGGTACCTTTTTTTCAATTATTTTAGTTATTTTCCAGAACGGTTTACTAGATTTGTCAAAAGAGGAAAGTAAGCCATTCCAACGAAAGTTTCTAAAATCTGAAATTTCTTTCGCAATTACTTTGTTTAAATATTTTACATTATGTAGAAAAAAGTCGTAACGATAGCGGAGCCATTGGCGTCTTTCAGAGTTCCTCAAACGAATCAATAGCAAAATGTTATATGGTAGTTTCACTTTATGATTATCTGTTACAGGAAACTTAGGTATTGCAACATCGGCAGCTCTGTTAACAAAAGACACAAATTTATCACATAAAGAATCAGATGATAAATCATTCATATTGCAATTTTTATTAATAAAAGATTTAAATAGATTCCAGTTAGCAGCCGAATAATTGTAGTTAAATCTGATCTGCTTAAGAGGTGACAATTTAATAAAATAATAAGACTAACCAAAAATAAAAATTCCCATCACCATTAATAAAAAAATATACTTAGGTAATCTAATTACATAAACTTACTAATCCCTAAAACTAATGCACCACATTAGACGGTCGTCAGATGGCATTGACGAGGTCTGGCCAGCCCACCCAAGTGTCAGGAGGATAATTCCGATTGCTATCTTCTTGGCCGAAATTGTCGAAGGTAGCCAAGGTAGGTCAAGGCTGGTCGCTGAACATCGCTTATCACCAACAAAAACAATAATGGCATCGCAGTCGGCCCCCAATTTGGACTTAAAAAGACTCACGTATAGCAATCTACTTTTGTGCAGAAACTGACATTTGAATCAGTCAAATGTTACTTTACTAATAGTAATAATTTCTCCTGCAAGCCAAAATAAATTTCTAGTTGACGCTGTCGAAAGCTTTCAAAATCGATGAAGAGCAGATATAGCAGTGATCGATATTCACGACGCTGCTCAATTATTATCCTAAAGGCTTTGATGATCAATTCATGAGAATCCAGCGGAGAACTGGCTTGTTCGGATCGAGTGCGGGGTCTAGGTGTTTTTTTATGCGTTCCATAACAATCCTATCAGCAAGCAAATCCGATCCAAAGTTTTTGCACTTTGTTTTTGCCCTTTTTTCGTACAAAGGTTCTAGCTCGTGCCTTTCTTGTTTTTGCACAGCTGGTGTGAGAGCATTCAGTTACTTACTTAAGGGAACGAACTTTGGCTACTCTAGGCTACCCACCCTATTTTCAAGCAATTTCGACTCGATGCCACTGCTTGCTTATGATTAAGCCATCTGATTTCACGAGTAATTGAACCAACGAACCTTGGTCCAAAGGAAGCATAGAAACAAACAAAAGGTTAAGTAGATAGTAACCATGAATGGTCGAATACAAGATAATATTGTCCAGTATTCTGTTCAAGGGTGACGCAGGTGCAGATCAAATTTCGTTTGCTCAAAAGCTGATACTTTCCTCGCGGCAGCTACGATCTTGGTTTTTGAACCCTCGGTTTAAGCGTATGCTTGCGGAAATTGGTCTCTAATATTTAATAGTCTTAGTATCTTTGGAACGAGTGGCTTCTGCCGTTAACCTTGTGGTGCCGGAAAACAGGAGTAGATTATAGATTGAGTGGGGAACACATAAAGCAAGGAACTCTGTTAGTGTCTGTTCCGACGTTTGCGGATATTATTATATGATATATTTTGATAGTTTTTAGATGATTACTTTTTTGTTAATTTTTTTTTTTTGTTTAATTAATATCGATGTTGATTATTTATGGATATGATATTTTTATCAATAGATTTTATTCATTTGCCCATCCCTTACGTTCACTGATCTCTACTCAAGTTTACTCAGAGATGTTGTTTGCGCTCGACCGACCATTCTCTCAGCGCCTGTTATGCAAATATTTTTCACAGCTCATCAGTTTTTTTGATAGAGTCGGGTTCTGTGCTGCTTATTTTTCTCAATCCGTAAGAAAGGTGATCCCTGAATTGTTGACGTTTTCGTGTTGCGTAATTCTTTCATATATCGATGTAAAACTTGGGCACTCGGATGATACCATTTAATCTCCAAATTGCTCCTGAACGAAGTCTTACAGTAGGTTAGATGGTAGTCTCGTGTAAGCCTTATATCAGCACCTGATTTCATACTGAAAAGGCGACAGCATCTGAATTTGCCACCAATAATTTTCCACTGGATTTCTGATCCTTGTTTTATATGTAAATTAAAAATAAAATTTCGTAGACAAATGCCGTTGTGTAAACATATTTTAGAAACACCATGCAAAGTAATAAGTAATTCTTGGAATATATATGCAACCTACAGACAAAATATAGAAATATATTCACAGAATTGTTCATAAAATCATAAATAAAATTCTCTCTCTGGTTACACTAATGATATTATTATTTCAAGAATTCAATTATTCAGTCATTCAAAAAATAACAAAATAATAATAAACAACAAAATAATAATTATAGGAAGAATTTCCTTAAAAAACATTACGAAAACTTCATAAGAAATCCTTCTCTCTGTGACAAGAAAACAATATTTCAATATTTTGACATGTTTCAAAAATAACAATATACACAAAATACCTACCGACGACAAATACATTTATATATAAAATAAAGTCAGAGGAATGAACCAAGAAAAAAAATATCCTTCTCATTTTATCTTGACAAATGAACACTCATCAAGATGACTTCTCTGCGGTAAAGGCAACAATCTTCACAACGCAAACAAACCGGAAATTGCATCCGAAAAATCACAGAGCATAACGGATAAATAAATATAAGCCCCATAGCAGTTTCGCCTCCGCCTCGGCCCCGCCTACACGCCTCACAGCACGCAGGTACACCGGAAAGCCAAAAGATGAAAATGAATAAGAAATGAAAAATGAAAACGTAACCCAAAAGTCACCTGTTGTTTGCTTTGCTTACATTTTCTTCAACATCGACGTCGGTTGTCGTTTGTTGATGTTTATTTTGTGGCCTTAACTGTTGTTTCCGCCATCGTCATCATATCATATCCGTTCGTTGCCGAATAGGGTGCCCTTCTTCTTTCCACGACTTACAGCCCCACTTAAAGCGGTGGCGCTTCCTGCTTTAGTTTCTTTGATGCCCTTTTTCTTGTTTGTTTTTTTTTTGGTATTTCGCTGCTGAGTTCCGCTTCTGTGGCAGCAAAATACCCACCACCTATACATCATCATCAACGTCAGCATCACATCGAACAGCCAAACGGATAAGAGAGAAAGAAAAAAAATAACGTTACCCACCCATCAGCTACGTCCGGAGGGCATAATCGTACTCAACAGCCGCGCATCGCATCCCCATTCAAAGCGGAAGTGAATTTTATCGTTGGAACGATAGTGGCGTTGTTAAAAAGCTGCAGCAATGCGCACCCAACCTTCCTGCTCTACAAAGGAAAAGAGGACAAATAATAAAACAAAGTAAAAGTCCTGCGAAAATATTTTCGAAATAATTTTTCTGAAAATACCCACGGGCGGCGCAGGGGAGCCATAGCAGTCGCTGATAAAAAATACTGGAAGTCGAAAGCCAAAATGTATGGCGATGTTTTAAAGAGATCGATCAGAAAACATCGTTACGAAGGCATTCGACTGAACTGCAGACGGATTCAGCCTTGGTAGTACAGTGGTGATCGAAACAAAGTGTCCTTATTGAAGAACTAAATCTAATGTCGTGACAATTAATTGATTCGATTAGACCACACTGTGGTGAATTTTGATAAAGGATCTTGGCCTACGTCCTTGTACAATGAACTTTAATCGAAAACTAAAATTAAAACTAAATAAAAACATATTTTTGTTCAGGAGGAAACACCTCATTTCCTTCCAGAAGCACCACTTCATGTAGCAACAAAAAAATACGCACAGCACATGCCATCAAAAAGGCCACTATTAAGGGCTTGGTTTTACATGGGCACCGCAACAAAATTCCCGATTTGACGAAAAGTTTTGTAAGACCAGGAAGCATACAAGACAGCGCTTCACAAAAGGACCCGAACTGCTTACGGGAATATTTTTGTATAAGAGCGTCTTATTGACTGTTATACCAACACCAAAATTGTTTCCCGATCTAACAAAGTCATTTGGTGGGTCATTAAGGTATGAAAAACTAGGAAAATACAAGGCATTGTTATTTATTCTTGAGATAACTAAACACTTTGACTTTAATCAAGCATAAGCCATTAGATCGAGGCCAACAAAAAAAATTCGTTAAGTTCTTCGTTAACTTTATTTGTTGCATTTTTCCAAAAGATCAAAAGGAAAACTTTTTCGAGCTCAGGCATCATCGGCATACATGTCTACCAACCATTAATTTATGAACATTATGAAGAAAAGTGGGCCTTATATCGAGCCTTGTGGGACACCTCTGTTTACTGGAAAAAACTCCGATACAAAGTTATTTGAAACACTGCTTGAGACCTATTGTTAAGGTAAGATAAAACAAGATTCAAATAACGTCGTAAGATACAAAATTGATTACTAAGCATCCTTCATTAAACATGGTGGATCACTATTTCGAATGCCTTTGAGAAATCTAATAGAACAAAAAAAAGATACTTAGTTATTGTCGATAGCTTGCCTTAAGTATTCAACAACATATATTAGAGCGGTAGTACAGCTACATATGTATTAGGTGAAAACCAGAACCGATTTTTGCAAAGCAAATTATTACACTTCAGATGATCTAGTATCTGGAAATTTAAAAGTTTTTCAAGCACTCTGTAAAAGAATGCTAGGATAGCAATCGGTTGATGCTGAGAATATGGAAGAACCAAATTGCAGACTGTATTAAGGGACGACAAAACGAGTTCCGCTGTCAAGCAGAATGAACCGTTCTATCTGGGCCAAATAGAACTACAATTCTGGCCTAGCTGCCGAATGTATCAAAGCCTGATGAGCATTGTTGGTCTGGTTTAAGAAAGGAGACCCTTTGAACTGCATCAACTACAGAAATCATGGTAAAAATCAAGAAACTTCAAATTGATATCCACCACCTTTTAATTGTTTACAAACAGCGTATGACAAAATGTCACAGCGTGATGTCAGCAGCAAGCTGTCATCATATAAAAGGCACAACTGGGTCGCACGTACTTGCTCCTATGTGCTAATCCTTTTTAATTGCAAGCGTCTTTTTGACAAAGATTTAATTATTTTAATGTTTTTTTTTTTGACGTGCAACTTCTTTAGAAGTTGAAGCTCGAACGAACATGTGTCACAACAAAGGGATAAACACATAAATATATAGGATTGTTAGCTTTTGCAGTTTTTTAGTGTATTATCTTTCCACCTGTTGTTTACTGTTTATAATATAATTTGCTAATAGAAAGATATAAAGGACTTTTTTCAGCTTAATTCTCATTTTGGTATGGAAAAACTTGAACAACTGGCATAAAGATTCGTAGGAATCAGCAGTAGAGCAATAATGCTAGGAATAAGGACCTATATAGGTCTCAATAACAATTTCAATAACTTTTTCAAATCAAATTAATTAAAATAGCTTAAGTTTGATGGATCGATAAACGTATGGTGTGGGTAGGTATTAATGGAATTTATTAAGGATATTAGGTACTTATAATAAGGTTGGAAGGAAGATAGGTACTAAAATTAATTAAGATACACATTCCAACTACTGCTAAGTGAGTGGGTATAGAGACAATATTAAAAGTTAACACAGTGGTTTTGTTTATTTATAGGCAGGTTTAAACTTTTGTTTTCTTGATTGAAATTTTTGCATTCAGTAGTAATCGAATAGTTTTTTATTTGTTAGTTGTTTTTGTGTGTTTGTCATAGGCTTCCTTGTTTATTCTGTGCTTTTATTATGATGAAATGCTTTAAAATAAGTAGGTATGTATGTAAGTTGTCACCTTCTTTTATTTGACTCGGACTTAGCCGAGCAATATGAAATAAAATTTTGGGGAAAATATTAAACAAATAAAATTTTTATGAAATCAAAAAAACACTATTCATAATGTTTTTTGGAAAAAAATGTTGTAAGCCATCTTATTTGGTGGTTGGGTGCTGTATGAATAGGGTAGGCACTGAAAAGCATCAAACTGGTGATGCACAGTCGCTATATCGTACACATCAATTGTGCTTATTTTACCTCCCCGCGGTAACCACCGGGTACTGGTCTGTCCATCTGGACATTCCTGCTAAACTTATAAGCGCGAGTGTTGAACACAGAAAAAATAGCAACACTATAATGCTCTGCTTTAATGACTATTCTGATCGAGTCGCAGAAGTCTTGCACGAGCCCCTCAGAAAGAGGACGTACGGTGGATGAGCCCAACCAATTTGACCAACGCTGGCGTCAACAGTCAACGAAGCAGACGCCCTAATGAGCTACTTCGACGTATTTGGAGATAAGGTCATAAGGACAATTCAATGCAAGTCAGGGCATTGAAATAGAGATGGTGGCGGATGAACCCTTAATGGGCCAACGGCAGCGCTCATATCCCCGAAGTGGGTTACTGACTCCAGATTCTCCGGTTCCTTTTGTCCAAGGAATCCAACAAAGGACCTGGTCCTCCAGGTTGGGGGTTGTGCGTGGGGTTAACAACACTGCCACGGAAAAAATAAAAAGTTGCGAAGCGACCAATAGCCTCGGAAAAGGACGGATTAACTGTTGACGACCCGGAAAAACAAATTAAGGACAACAACCTTCGTATCTGTACGTGGAATGTTAGAACTCTTAACAGATCACGTGCAGCCAAACAACTACCTAGACTGCTACAGAGCAGGAATTACTGCCATCCAGGAAGTGATTGTGCAAGAAGACCACAGCGTTTATTTGGGTGCGGATTCGTCATAAGTGGTAGACTTAGGCAAGAAGTCTTGGGCTTTCGACACGTAAGTGAGCGACTTGTGACAATCCGTACCAAGGCTAAATTCGCCAACATTAGCCTAATATGCACTCATGCCCCCACACAGGACAAAGATGACGCCACCAAGGATTTCTTCTATGAGCTCCTCGACAAAACCTATGAGCAATGCCCTAAATACGACGTTAAGATCGTACTAGGCGATTTTAATGCCAAAATAGGTAAAGAGGAAATCTTTGGTAGGACTGTCGGAAAACATAGCCTACACGACACAACGTCTGAAAACGGACTTAGGCTAATTGACTTCGCAGCGGCACATAACGTCACCATTGCAAGCACACGGTTTCCTCATCTCGATATACACAAAGGGACTTGGCGACACCCAGATCAAAGAACCGTCAATCAGATTGATCACGTTGCGATCGATGCAAGACACGCCTCCAGTATCTTGGATGTTCGCACCTTCCGAGCAGCAAACATCGACTCGGATCACTACCTTGTTGCAGCAAGGGTAAGAATGCGAATAACCCGAACTCCACAACAACGGAGTAATCTGTGAGGAAGTATGACGTCGGAAAGCTGCTATCGCAAGAAACCGCCAGAACCTATTCCGATCGAATATCCCGTAACCTCTCAAGAAATCCAGTACCGCCAGCATCAAGTGCCGAAGATCAGTGGCAACACTGCCAACAAGCCATCAGAGATGCATCAACTGATGTACTAGGTTTCACCAGACCACCACCACGAAACCTCTGGTTTGATGACGAATGCAGGCAGGCCCATGCAGCCAAACAAGAGGCATGAAAAGCGACGCTGCAAAGAAAGACGAGAGTTGCTCGCGAGCTTTACGATCAGAAAAGACGGGAAGAACACCGGCTCCTCCAAAAGAAAAAGAGAGAGCATGAGAAGCGCGCGATCGAAGATATTGAGAGATGCTACTCCAGGAACAACGTGCGGAAGTTTTACCAACAGGTTAAAAGAACATGCCAAGGAAAAAAATCCCGCACAGAAGCCTGTAGAGATAGGAATGGAAACCGCGTAGTAGAGTCACAGTCGGTGCTGAGTACATGGAAGGACCATTTCTGCAGACTGTTAAACGGCGATGAAGACCAAAATCTCGCTGTCAGGCAGAATGAACCATTCAACATGGATGATGACACACAAAACTTCCGTCCACCTGACCAAAATGAAGTAAGGATAGCAATATCTAAACTCAAAAACAACAAAGCTGCTGGACCCGACGGACTACCCGCCGAACTTTTTAAAGCGGCCGGAGATGACCTGGTGGAGTGCATACAACAACTCATCTCTAAAGTTGGGTCAGAAGAAAGTATGCCTGATGAATGGAACCTCAGCATCGTTTGCCCGATCCACAAGAAAGGAGACCCTCTAAACTGCGCCAACTATAGAGGAATAAGTCTCTTGAATATCGCCTACAAGATCCTCTCTTCCGTACTATGTGAACGCCTGAAACCTTTCGTCAGCAAACTGATTGGCCCCTATGAGTGTGGTTTCAGACCAGGAAAGTCCACAATCGATCAAATGTTCACTCTACGGCAGATCCTGGAAACCACCCAAGAATTCCAAATCGATACCCACCACCTCTTTATCGATTTTAAGGCCGCGTACGATAGCATTTATAGAGATGAGCTATACAGAGCCATGTCAGGTTTTGGCATTCCCACAAAACTCGTCCGACTGTGCAGGATGACGATGGAGAACTCTCGCTGCTCCGTCAAGGTTGGTTCTGACCTCACAGAAGCTTTTGACGTCAAAAAAGGATTCCGACAAGGTGATGAGCTATCGTGCGATTTCTTCAACTTAATACTTGAAAAAATTATAAGAAACTCGCAAGTCAATTGTAGTGGGACAATTTTTTTCAAGTCTGTGCAATTGCTAGCATACGCTGACGACATAGACATCATTGGCAGAATTCGGCGAGCTGTCACTGGAACGTTTGCTAGCATTGAAGCTGAAGCGGCTAAGATGGGACTAGGAGTCAATGAGGCCAAAACGAAGTACCTGCTGTCCACAAAAGGGGACACACAACACCGGCAGATTGGACAAAACATCACAATAGACAGATACAACTTTGAGGTAGTTAGGGACTTTGTGTACCTCGGATCCGCTATAACATCTGACAACAACATCTCGTCAGAAATAAAGCGAAGAATTACTCTTGCCAATCGCTGTTTCTATGGGCTAGGAAGGCAATTGAGTAGCAAAGCCCTCTCTCGAAAGACAAAGGAGACTCTGTATCTTAAGCGGATGAAGATATCCTTAGTCGTTTCGAGCGTAAGATTCTTTCGAGGATTTTTGGACCTATCTGCGTTAACGGGCTTTGGAGGAGAAGGTTCAACCAAGAACTATACGAGCTGTACAACGACATTGACCTGGTCAAAAAAATACGCATATCACGTTTAAGATGGCTAAGTCATGTAGAGCGAATGGACAACAATGCTCCGGCTCGCAGGATCTTCGATTCCATCCCAAAGGGTAGACGCAGTCAAGGAAGACCTCGCCTTAGGTGGCGCGCTCAAGTGGAGGACGACCTCAACCAACTTGGAGTGCAAAACTGGAGGCAGCTAGCCAAAGATCGAACTGGCTGGAGAGGCATGTTGGTTGAGGCCCAAGTTCGTCCCGAACTGTAGCGCCACCTAAGTAAGTAAGTAAGCCATCTTATTTCTTTTACTGTTTTCTATTTTATGAATTTTTCATTTCAAAATCGTTCGACCAGTTTTTTCAAAAAAATGTTTTTTTTTTTTAACTTTTCGAAAACATATTTTAAAAAAATTTTGAGTATGTCAATTTAAAAAAATCTATAGTTTGTACTAGGAGAAAAATTAAAAAAAAATAAATTTATAGATTCATTTTCAACATATATAAAAAACAAAAAAAGTTTTTTTTTAAAAAATTATTAAGAAAATAAAAAAAAAGTTTTTGAAAATTTTAATAACCAAGATCATAAAACACTACATATTTTGAAAATGTCATCAAAATCCGTCAATTAGTTAACGAGAAAATCTGATTTAAAAAAAAACCGGTCATATAGGAGGTACCGTTATAAAACTTTTTCTGAAAAATCCATTAAAACTAAAAGATAGATTTAGCATAGAAAATACCATTCAGAAAATTTTATCAAAATCGTAGGAGCCGTTTTCGAGAAAAATAAGTTTTTCATTAAAAGTTATATGGCAGGTACCGTTAGTTTGAGAGCTAAAATGCCAATTCGAAAAATAGTCGGGTAGAGTACTCTAAAAATACTATATACCAAGTTTGAATCAAATCGGCCCAACCGTTTAGGCTGTAGGAATCGATACGGACAGACAGACAGACAGACAGACAGACAGACAGACA
Source organism: Platycheirus rosarum (assembly GCA_963971375.1). Taxonomy (NCBI): domain Eukaryota; kingdom Metazoa; phylum Arthropoda; class Insecta; order Diptera; family Syrphidae; genus Platycheirus; species Platycheirus rosarum. The sequence goes on from OZ020508.1 coordinate 142,867,666, forward strand.
GACAGACAGACAGACAGACAGACGGACAGAATTTTCTGACCCACTGTTTTCGACTTCCCTATTATCGTAATGTCATGTTTGATTCTTTGAATTTTTTTTTTTTTTTACGAATGCTTAACTTGCCTTATTGTCCCTATAAATCGCAAGTAAAAATGACACCCAACATTGGCGTTTCAAAACATCTATAACTTTGAAGTAGTTAGAGACTTTGTCTCCGCTATTAACTTAGACAACACTACAAACGAAAAATAACTCTTGTATGAGGACGCCGAACGTCTTGGATGGCTGGGTCATATAGAGCGAATAGAATCAATGTTCCGGCCAAATTTCGGTTCCACTACACGGTCAGTAGACTTTTTAGTCAAATTGTTTTCAATAAAATAAGGGCCAATACGGACTAAAGTCCCTTAATAAAATGGGCACGACTGGGTCGCACGTACTTGCTCTTATGTGCATAGTTACATTGGAAAGCAAGATCTTTGACCGAAACAAGTAACATTTGCGTTGAAAATAACACAGTTTGAACTTATAAAAAGTATTAAAAACCACAATACTTAACGGTTTTTAGTAAAAATGAAGTATGCCATCACACGTCCTAAATAACAAGGAATTTATGAAAAATGTATTTCGAAATTGTAGGACCGGTTTTGATAAAATCCTGTTTTTTATTTTTAGTTTTTTGAAAAGAAATATGTTTTTTTAATTTTTTTATGCAGTTTTATAGAATTTATTAAAATACATGTGATTAAAAAATTAAAAAAAAAATGTTTGATTAGTTTTCAAAATAATGATTTTTCAAAAAAAAAATCCAAAAATTTATTTTATTTAGAAAAAAAGTTTTTCAAAATTTTGATATGCAAAATTAATTTGGCTATCTAGATCTTTTCAAATTACCGAGAAAGGTCCCTTTCTATACGTATATATGTACTTTTCCCGTACATTGACGATTTCCAATTTCAGCTTCTCGGAATAAAAGAAAAGTTGTTTGAAAGAAAAAGACTATACAGTCAAGTTTTTATGCAAGTAAATTCGTTAGAAATATTCTTGCCGATTTTTTAAGATAAATTCTCGAAATCTGGGTAAGAAAATACAATTTTTTTAAAACTCCAATTATTTTTGTGGTTGGGAGAGATTTTCAGCTTTTTCGACGATCCTTGACAACTTTACTACACGAATCCGCTTACTGGAAACTGGGACAAAATATTATTCCCCACTGTAAGCATACTTAAGCTTTATCACACTCAGTTCCAGGTTTTACCAACGGAACCCTTTATTTCTGGAGTTTTTTTTAATTCCATGAAAGCCAAAGAATCTGTTACTTTTTGTCGGTAAGGAAGATATTATCACTGTTGGTTATATTTACCACGTGTACCAATTTCCCGAAATCGTTTTGCTTATTTTTTACCCACAAAAGAGGACAAGCATAGTGTGCAGTGAATACCATGTTATATCACATGAAAAGCGGCTTCAGAAAAACGTCCTCACAAAGTTATGACGAGGTAATTTTTTTTTCAATTACACATTTTTCCAAAGGTTTCTCATAGTTTTTCCATATAAATATACGAACAACTTTGTCAGCAGAATTGAGAGGGAATTCCCTTTGATTTATCACTGGAAAAGTTTTTTTCTTTGTCGTGTATTATTTATTTAATTCTTTCAGAAATGGATGCTTTGTAACGTTTGGGTGTTTTGGGTATACAGGACTTAATCTCAGATTTTTTTTTTTCTCCAAACTCTGGTTTAAAAAAGTCAGCAGGGAGATGAATGATTGTATTTGCTTGAAAACACACACTCACATACATAAAAAGAAGATTTTCCCTTGCAACTTGCACTTGAGTGTTTTCGTACATCCTTTTATGTAACAATGGCGTTGTACACTTCCTTTTCACGAATTGTCGACAACAGGCTTCACTATAGACACTAATATAGTGAATAGCGTTGCTACAAATCAAATAAATTGGAAACGATTAAATTTCGTTAACAATAGAACCGCATTTATCCTTGTATTCTTAGGGAGATTTTTTCGATCCTTTTACGATTTTAATTTAATTTTGTTTCTTTCTTTATTATTCGGAAAACATTTCCGCACAAAATTTTGGCTGAAATTGAAATCGAACCGCAAGGATACAAATTGAGTGGGTGGGTGGTTAGTGTTGAGGTAGGTTGAAGGTCGTTTCGTTTGGAAAAAAGAGCCGCAAGGACGACGCCGACGTTGGAAGATGAACAAAAGGCACAATGAAATTATCCTTTTTTTTGTGGTGGGTGGTAGATACAGCTCTTTGAGGGTCTCTTAGTAAATGAAATGTAATTCGACGCACGGCGGCGATTGATCACATCGTAACTGGCGTGAAAATCAATCAGCGATTGCATGCAAATCACAGACATGTGCTGGTTTGTGTGTAAACGTAGCTCGTTAAAGGATGATAGTAAAATAGATCTCTGCCGAGAGTAATGGTGTGTTGAAAGACATGTACGCGCGGTACGTGCAGGGGCTACATCAATACCAAAGTAACGCTTGTTCACCACAAATATTTGCATAATCCTACCAGGATTCATTGAGGGAGAATCCAAATAAAAAAAAACTGCTGATACACCAAGGACTCTAGAGCCAAATGTTGGAAACAAATAAAACAAAAAATTTAAAAGATTTATTGCTGGATGGATAGTTGGTTTGGTTGGTAAAAGGATGAGCATCAGAATCCTATGGATGTATATAAAATTTGCTTTGCTATTTGCTGCGCAAGGATTCATTGAAGGGGATTTGTGTGTACACGAAGCAAATTCTTTGTTTTTGTTGGCAAACAAAACGAAGAAGCTCTGAAAAATTGCGGAGAAAACGTGTCTTTCTTTGTGCGGCTTAAGGACTTTAGCAACAAAATAACGTTTTGGCTTTAAAGATAGATACTCGGGTACGCCACGTACGAATAAGCTAAGGGAAGAAAATTTTGCGGAACGATTTGCATACATGTTGTGTAGTTGGTTTGGATTATTTTGTGAAAACTGAACGTGCGTACTTGATATTGGTTTACGTTAATCTACTGGCACATATCAATAAAAAGGTGTTTTTTTTTCAGTTCAAATTAAATGCAGATATTCATGAGATATAAGTTAAATTTGATAGGAAAACTGTCAATATAGGTTTATGTATTTGAAAGTGATATTGTAAATTTGAGTCAGAAAATTGTTGACAAAAATTTGAAGGGTTAATTAGATAATTGAAGTTTTTATCTAAAGTTCTGAGTGGTGTAATGCAAGAAATAAATTTTATAATATATTGACACATGATGTAGACGCATATTTAAGACCAAAGCAATTCCGTTCCTATAAAGCAGCGTTCTTTTGTTTATCTGACTAAAAAATGTATCCTGGGATGAAACAAATCCTTAGAGTGTTCTTCAAGAGCACTACTAACTATGACAAACCACTGGCTGGTATACAGTATACACCCTACACACAACACAAAACAAGTGACGAACGGACATACACAAGTATCACAAAGAGCATGCGCCCTTATTCATTATTGTTCTCCTTTACTTTGGCCCATTATATTCATATGTTCTCAAGGCTTGAGATCAGTTTAGTTTAAACCGCCGTAGCAATCACCTCGTTGGTCACAATGCCACCACTACTTATTCCGTAAAGTGTAGGGTAAACAACTTGAAGTCAAACAGTCAATAGAGTTTAATCATTATAACGTTTTTTTAAAGTGTTTTTTTTATTAATAAATTGAGCCAAACAAAGGGTTTTAAACAAAGATGCTACATGTATGAATGAAACGAAAAAGTCTGGTCCCTGGGAGATGATTACTTTAAGAAGAACCTAAGCAGGTCATACAAGGTATGTTTTTGTTTTTTTAATAACTTGCTCATTATTGAACGAAATAAATTTGAAAACATTGAATATACATATTACCCAAAATATAGATTTTTTTATTAAAATTGAACCTACTTTTAAAATTACTAGGAATCTATGGAAAATATTCAACACAATACTGATGAAGGCAATCAAAAGTCTCTGTACTCTCTTGTGGCCATCGTCGGATACAACATGCCGATCTTCCAAGAAAATAAAATTTAAAAAAGTGATGAAGAAGTGTACGAGGAAACTTACTGATGTAAACGAACCCCAAATATCATATTCTAATATTAGAATATATTTAGTAATTTAGTAAATCTTAAATATGATTATATATCTATCTGTCACTAGATAAGATTCTTGAATAACCTTAAATAATCACAGTCTTAATTAATGAATTAATAATTAAATAAATAGAATTTGAATTATACTAAGAGCTCTGAGTTTCACATATTAAAACCTTGATATATTGGCGACGAGGAATTTGGAAATATGGTCCAAGCTGTGAAATTATTGATTGAATCCAATCAAAGATGGATGGAAGACATGTTAAGAAGAACCACCGCAGCAATGGAAAACGTGATGAAAACTAATCCATCAGCATCAGCATCGACCTCTATTCCAAAGTTTCGTCAGTTCGAGGTTGAAAAGGAATCTTGGGATACATTCCTCTTTCAATTAGAGCAACACTTTGCTGCAAATAACCTCACTGATGACAACTTAAAAAAAGCACATTTCCTATCAACATGTGGAAATCATGTCAATGAAGTTCTTAAAAAACTCTTCGAAACGAATGATGTGAGTATAAATACGTTTAAAGCTATTACTGATACACTTACCACTCATTTCCAAACAAATATCCACATTCTTGCATCAAGATGTAATTTTTTACCGCAAAAAATGACTCCAGGACAATCGTACTCCAACTGGATAGCAGACTTGAGAGGCTTAGCAAAAAACTGCAACTTTGTCTGTACCAAAGAAGACTGCAAGACGTCATATGCAGATAGTATGATCAGAGACATGCTTGTTTTCTACACTCCTCATGATTCTGTGCGTATCGCAGCTACCCAAAAGAAGAATCCAACTATGGAAGAAGTTGTCGACATGGTGACGGCTTACGAATCGACCCAGTTAGCATCGGAGATACTTTAAGGGAGCAGTACTTCCACAACTTTACAACCTGCAGATGTTAATCAGATTACAACACGAGGATATCAAGCAAATAAAAATCAAATTAAGTCTAGTGAACACTCATCTCTTAGAAAATCTTGTCCAGGATGTTTCACACACAACGAACGCAGCAAATGTAGATATCTTGAATCAATTTGTGACAATTGCAATCGCCGTGGACATCTCAGTAGCGTATGCTTATCTGCACAAGGGACAACAACTAAAACGCGAAAGAAACCACGAAATAACTTCAAGAGTAGTGGGCGCAGACAAAATAAAATAATTATCGTAAACACAACACTGCTCATTCGATTAATGTCGTAGAAGAAGAGACGATAGAGGAAACAAAACTTTCCACAGTACTTTGTCCAGAAAAACCGGTTGAACAGGTCTTATCAGTAGCATCTCCACTACAATCAGTGGGCATAAAATTTTCGTTTCGCTATAAATTAATCAACAACATATGAATTTTCCATTGGACACAGGTGCCACCTACTCACTTGTTGCTCTCGATGGATATCACAGACTTGGTAGTCCCCAATGCGAGCCGACAAACCGTGTTTTGAAAGCTTTAAAATCTAATGGTCGACTTCGTATTTGTGGGGATTTTCGAATCACAATCGATCCCCAACTCATGATTGTTCATCATCCATTACCACGCGCCCAAGAGCTCTTCCACAAAGTACAAGGAGGTCAGTTTTTTTACAAAATTTGGGCTTCACACACGCATATCTACAGATTCCTCTAGACGAGGAGTTCAAGAAGTTATGTGTTTTCAGTACAGACGTGTTGCTTTCGGAACTGGAAGTTCTACAGGTATTTTTCAGCAGTACCTAGATCAACTCACAGCTGACATTGAATTTTGTGGTGCGTATGTCGATGACATCATCGTGTCAGGTCGAACAAATTCCGAACACCTTCATAACCTTGAGAAGATCCTTGAACGACTTGAACGATATGGCTTACGGTGTAATATGGATAAAAGTCAATTTGCACAAGAAAAAATTGAATACTTAGGGCATATAATCGACGCGATAGGTATTCGACCCTCCGAAACGCGATTGAAAGCGATACGCGATCTAGGATCATAGGAAAATTGAACTACTACAATCAGTTCATCGACAACTTTTCCCAAATAGCAGCGCCTCTCAACAAATTGCGTTCTCCAAATGAAGTTTTTGTTTGGGGCAAAGAACAACAACGTGGTTTTCAGCAATTCAGTGACAAAATTGTGAACGTTACTCGACTGGTGCATTTCAGCAATGGTCTTCCAATTACATTGGCCACGGAAGCATCATCGCACGGCATTGGTGCTGTCATCTCCCACGTCTTTTCAGACTCAACAGAGAAACCAATTGCTTTTGCATCAAAGACTCTCAACGACTCACAAAAGAAATACAGCCAAATAGAGAAAGAGGCTCTCTCGATTGTATTTGGCGTGAAAAAATTTCATCAGTATTTATATGGGAGACAATTCGAGCTGATAACTGATCATCAGCCTCTTGCCACGATCTTCAGTCCCAGCAAAAAACTACCGCACATGACGATACAAAGACTCCATCGCTGGGCCATCACCCTTATGGATTATACCTATACAATCCGCTATCGTTCAACTACACAACATGGTAATGCCGATTGCCTATCAAGATTGCCTATAGGACCCGACAAGGCATTCGATCAGTCGGAAGAAGCGTGTAAAATCGATGATACCTCTGACGTTTTAATTGATGATTTTTCCATAAATGCAAAATCATAGCTAAGCAATCCCATTTGGATTCGACCATGTGCAAAGTCATGGCGTATATGCAGAATGGGTGGCCTAACATCGATAACGACATGCAGATAGCTGTCCAACATTCATGTCAAATCAACGCAAGTCAAGCAACCAAGGAATACACCAGCTGGCCTTCTACAGCCGAAGTTTGGGAGAGAGTACATATAGACTACTCCGGTCCATTCCAGAAACACATGTGGTAGTGGACTCAAATTCAAAATGTCCGTTTGTAATTAAGATGTCATCAACGTCATCACAAGCAACCATCAGTGCTTTAAGATCCATTTTCGCACTGGAAGGGTTGCCAAAAACTCTAGTTTCTGACAATGGGCCACAGTTCATGTCAACTGAGTCTCAACAGTACTGCCATTACTGCCGAGATAACTCCATTCAACATTTGACGTCAGTTCCGTTCAATCCAGAATCAAATGGTGCCGCAGAGAGAATGGTGCGTTACCTTTAAGACTGCTCTTCTTAAGATACTGGGTGACGTATCCAAATGTGACGACGCTCTGTCCATTTTTCTATCGACGTATCGGACAACTCCTGATGAAAATGGAAAATCTCCGGCAGAAAAGTTACACGGACGAGAACACCGAACGAAGTTATCAGCGATAGTTCCTGAAAAGTCAAATAATAAAGAGGGTAAGAAGCAAACAACTAACAAGTTTTCTGTCAATCAACAGGTATTTGTACGACAATATTTACCAAAGAAATAAAAGGCACGACTGGGTCGCACGTACTTGCTCTTATGTGCTAATCCTTTTAAAGTGCAGGCGTCTTTTTGACAAAGATTTTATTTTAATATTTTTTGTATGACGTGCAACTTCCTTAGAATCGTTTTGGGGTGAAGCTCGAAGGAACATGCGTCACGACAAAGGGATAAACACATAAATATATAGGATTGTTAGCTTTTGCAGTTTTTTAGTGTAGTATTATCTTTCCACTTGCTGCTTACTGTTTATAATATAATTTGCTAATAGAAAGATACAAAGGACTTTTTTCAGTTAAATTTTCATTTTGGTATGGAAAAATTTGAACAACTGGCATAAAGATTCGTCGGAATCAGCAGTATGGCAATAATGCTAGGTAAAGGGACCTTTATACGTCCCAATATGGGACCAATGGAATTTATAAAGGATTTAGGTAACTATAATAAGGTTGGAAGGAAGGTAGGTACTAAAATTAAGATACGTGTTCCAACTACTGTTAAGCCAGTAGGTATAGAGACAATATTAAAAGTTAACACAGTGGTTTTGTTTATTTATAGGAAGGTGTAAACTTTTGTTTTCTCGATTGAAATTTTTGCATTCAGTAGTAATCGAATAGTTTTTTTTATTTGTTAGTTGTTTTTGTGTCTTTATCAAAGGCTTCCTTATTTATTCTGTGCTTTTATGATGATGAAAAATACTTTAAAATACGTAAGTATGTATGTAATGTAGGTTGTCACTTTCTTTTATTTGACTAATGGCTTGGCTAGGGCTTAGCCGGGCAATATGAAATAAAATGTTGGGGAAAAAAATTTATGAATTCAAAAAAACACTACTCATAACGTTTTTTGGAAAAAATGTTGTAAGCCATCTTATTTCTTTTGCTGTTTTCTATTTTATGAATTTTTCATTTCAAAATCGTTCGACCAGTTTTTTCAAAAAAATGTTTTTTTTGAAAAACTTTTCGAAAACATATTTTAAATTTTTTTTAGTATGTCAATTTTAAGAAATCTATAGTTTATACTAGGAGAAAAATTTTTAAAAAAAATCTATAGATCTGTTTTCAAAATATTCAAAAAACAAAATATTTTTTTAAAAAAATTATTAAAAAAAATTTTGATAAGCAATATTATTTAAATCATAAAACACTACATATTTTGAAAATTTCATCAAAATCCGTCAATTAGTTAACGAGAAAGTCTGATTTTAAGAAACCGGTCATATGGGAGGTACCGTTATAAAACTTTTTCTGAAAAATCCATTAAAATTAAAAGATAGATTTTGCACAGAAAAAATCATTCTGAAAGTTTAATCAAAATCGTAGGAGCCGTTTTCGAGAAAAATAAGTTTTTTAATAAAAGTTATATGGCAGGTACCGTTAGTTTTGGAGCTAGAATGCCAATTCCAAAAACTGTCGGGTAGAGCACTCTAAAAATACTATATACCAAGTTTGAATCAAATCGGCCCAACCGTTTAGGCTGTAGATATCGATACGGACAGACAGACAGACAGACAGACAGACAGACAGACAGACGGACGGAATTTCCGGACCCACTTTTTTTGAATTCTCTATCATCGTAATATCATGTTTGATTGTTAGAATTTTTTTTTTTTTTTTACGAATGCATAACTTGCCTTATAGTCCCTATAATCGCAAGTAAAAATGGGTACCAGCTGTAGTAAAAAAAACTACTTGGTAGAGGCATGTATCTCGTTGAACACCGGTATGTGGCGGCGACATCAGAACCAAATAAAGCCCCGTTTAGAAGAAAATGATGTTAGCTCTGATCATCTGATGATTTCACTGCAGAATATGCCAAGCAACGTTTTAGTGAATGCCGAAGGAACATCAAGACAACAGGCACACCAACAAGCCATCACCGATGATTTAGATATTGAAATTTATCCAAAAGCTAGCCCACCTACAGTCGATTTGGATACAACAGAACCAACACCATCATCATCCCAGGACCGTAATCCGTTTAATGACATTCCAGCTCATGAGTCAATAAGTGCAGCAGATGTGCTTAGACGTTCCGAGCGGCCTCGTAAAAAACCAGACCGGTTGGCTCCAAATTAAGTGTGGGGGAACTGATGTAAACGAACCCCAAATATCATATTCTAATATTAGAATATATTTAGTACTTTAGTAGTAAATCTTAAATATGATTATATATCTATCTGTCACTAGATAAGATTCTTGAATAACCTTAAATAATCACAGTTTCTTTTAACTTACGATTTACTGCACTTTAGTTTTGTTAGTATTAATTAATAAATTAATAATTAAATAAATAAAATTTTAATTATACTAAGAGCTCTGATTTTCACATATTAAAACCTTAACACTTAAATTTCTCAGCACTCTATCATCCAAGAAACGGATACTAGGAAAACATTTTTCTAAGAATCTAGAGGAATTCTTTGACAATGCGGATAAGAGATTTTTGATATTTTTAAACGCCTCCAAGTACGGGATTCATACATCCTAAAGCTTAAAAATGAACTTTGAAAATAAGCTCAAGAACTTTTACCTTTCGGGTACATTTATTATGATTATAATTAATTGACACAAAAATAAAACGTGACCGTAATTTTGAAATCCCATTAAACTTTTTCTGCAGAATTCATATTTTTAGGTTATGAAAATAAATTATTACATTTATGCTTTTATTGAACTTGAACTCTGTGACTTTCAAAATATTATCTTTTTCTAGAATCACCTACAAAAATCATCTTAACTTCTTGTTTATCTGTTTTGGAAAATTTATTTCCTCTCAATATGTCCAATGAACCGAAAACATCGCGAATATTCCCCAAATCACATTCAAACGCTAATGGCATAAAATTAACTTCTCAATAAAGCCAAAGCCATTATTCATCATTGTCATGGCTGTAACTCCCCATATTATTGTTGTCCACACGCACAAGGCCACCACCAGAACCTAGTTATTGACGTTTCTTTCTTCATTATCATTTCGAATAAACTTTTTTTCTCTGTAGAAACCAAATCAATAGCCGCCTCCCTAGAGCGTCGCGTCCTCAAAATTCCATCAGCGCAAATATCAAAATGAAATATTGACAAAAACGAATCAGCACAAGTGGACAGAGGACACGACACGCGTGTCCCTAATTTTTATCTCCGGCAAAGTTCCAGCATTGGAATATGTATATGTTGTTGTTGATAGATCCATCACGTGACCAGTGAATTTGGCCGAAAATCAATCAACCGAACATAGACTCACCGGAATCAGTTGAAACATGACCGACAAGCAGATAACGATACCATATTGTCACTCGCTCATTAACAAGGATCCTGGAGAATTGGCCAAAACGTTGAACTCGGTAATCGTTCCGCACTGACATTTAGGGTCAGTGCGAGTGCGGTGCTTGTGTTTTGACGTTCAAATGCCTTTCAGTTCTCCGATTAAGCTTGCAATCGTTGTTCCCAACAGGATATTGCCATTTTGCAAACTATCACCATATTTAAGGCCGAGACTCGGACAGAGGTGGTTTTGGTAAACTTTCCAAACTATGTCAATCGAATCATTGGTCTTCTTGTTTATTTGTGTGCCATAAACAGTCCTGTGCGCTCCCACTAAACTGCGATGGCATCCCCATGATACTTACTTTAGATTGTCTTTTTCGATCGCAAATAACAAACAACTAGGCCATGAGGGTGGTGGGCAGGAAGAAGGTTAGGCCACATCGGAATGGCCTAATTAGGGTTAATTCGAAAAGCCAGGTTGGGTGAAACTCAGTGGAATCATTTAGATGACAGATGCGAGTCATTAATGTTGATGATACGACTCCAGCTTCGAGCAGAGTGTGGCTTTTCTATTTCATCAAGGATACATGTGGTATCTATGGATCTATGGTTATTTAGCTGTACAAGGATAGGCTAGCTACCTGGAATGGAGAAAGTTATTTGGGCTAAATTGAAATGTTGTATAGGCTGGCGATTAATTTAAACCGAATTTTCCTTTGCATGCGTGTTGGGGGAGGCTTTTTTGGGGGTGGGCAAACTGTGTATGGTAAACTATTATTTCAAGACTTGATTCGGGGCAGATATACAGTTATTACCAAAGAGATTATGGCAAATTAATTATAATGAAGAAACAAGGCGATGGATTTATAGTTTGCCTCCTAATGGGTTGGTGTTTTGGTGAATTAATAATAGAATTATTTCGAATGGATCAAATACAAGCTGTTGTGTGTGTGCGGTGGGCTAAACTTGAAGTGATTTGTATATCAGCCCAACGCAATAGTGGTAAAGAAGCCCTTTCGACTTACGAGGGATGATTAATGAGTAGGCTAGGCGAAAAAATCGTTCAGTGGATAGGGTTTAACGCCAATTTGTTCCAAGATAGGGCTGATTTAAGAAAAGAACTAATTAAATGGTATTTCAGTAGTTTCGGTAGTAATTAATTAAGAGCTATTATTAAGAGGTTATTAAAGGAGTATTTTTCACCCCACGAGAACTTCCACAGATGATCTCCAGCAGACATCACTGGAAGTCACTTGATATGAACAAGAGATTAAGTAAGCTTGAATCCGCCAATTATTCTTGATCCATGCCTATAAGCACTCTTGGAATTTCAGATGCAACATGGATTCACTTTCTCTTCATGTGCGCATTCACATTAAAAGTCTCTAAATGTCATTCGATGGTTCTTTGATATTCATATTCCATCCAATTGATGTTCAATCACTCTTGTGGATTTTTCGACTTGGACACATACGACATTACAATACAACAGTAAAAAATATGTAGTTAATTTATTTTTTTTTTCCAAATGTCGAAGTACATTGACAATTTTTCTTTTTTTGAGAAATTTTCAAAAATAAATTTCAATTCAAAAGGTTTTATCGAAATTTCTCCAACCATAGTATACATTTCCCATTATTTTAAACAAGAACTCAAGAATGACACGCAATTAGTTTTAATTAAATGTCGTAAGTCTTGCTTCGCTTGTTCGGGTGACATTGGTTCGTCATTAAACATTTTCATTAAGTGAATTAATTTTACTTTAACATTTTCCTTTGACGGCAGTTAATTTGCAAAAAGCAATAGAAATTTGCACACTAAAATCACTCCTTTCTACCCACCCACCCCACTGTTTCGGTGCTCGCTGAATTTCAAAGGATGCGACCGCCTGAATGAAGGGAACACAAGCGAAAGCTGAAAGCGCGTTCTTTATTAGATGTAATCAAGGCGAAGGACCTTAGGAAAACAAATTATGAAATATTTCGAATTTTTTTTCGAACTTCTTCAATTTTCTTTATAGTGTTTTGGGAAAGATGATGCACGAGGATGGAAAATCATCAGCATCGCTAACCGAGATGTTTTGAGGCTACCTAATGGAGTGTACAGGACCTTTTGTATTGTCCAGTAGATGTCTTAAACCTTAGTAAGGCATTAGTTGGTATGCTAATGATATTACGAACGAATAATTGCTTTTTAGATTAAAGCTTTTGACCCTCTTTGCCATTTGGCCATTTTGGCCATTGCGATAATTTTGTTTTTGGTTCTGGTGAAATCACTAGCTTTACAATTTCCTGAAATCCACCAGCACTTGGACACGTATGCTTATGATATTCAGAAAAAAGTCTTTCGAATCTTGATCTGCTTGAGCTCTTTAGAGAATGATTTGATTCTGATTTTTGATTAAACAAAAAATTGACAAAGCTGTAAACACTCACAAAGGGTTGATTTATTTATAAAGTGCCTCTCTTAAATGGTTCAACAGACAATTTCAAGCTCAATGCCAATAGCTTGTACATGTACCTCATGCTCTTCTTAGTAGATACGTACGCCATCTTATTTAATCAATCTTCCGTGTGAGCTTGTGAGCTATAGTCAGGTAATTTTTTACACTTGCACGTGTAGCACTTAAGTTCTATTTTAATCCTCTTAAAAAGTTCTATCAAATTAATTTAATCGCCACTTGGAATAGTGACACACCTACCTATTCTGGCCACCAATCCTTGCTGCTTCAATCGAACGAACAAGTGTGTTCCTTTCAATCAATGTTTTTTTCCTGGTCCTGATGCCACCTACACGTACCTACTGGGAAGTGCGGTATTAAATTTTCTACTAAAAAGGTATTTCATTCAGTATCATGTTGAGGGTGTGCTATTGATTGGAAGTCCATGTTTTTATTTACGATATGGGTACTATATGGGCATGCTTAGGATTCCTGCAACAAACAATAAAAATAGACATAACGGGAATAGACTTAAGCTCCATCTAGCGGCAAATGAAAACAAATCGAATAGGCATCGTAAAAACAAATTTCATGAAGAACTACATTTGATTTTATGTGCTTGCTAACAGTTATAGTGAGAGCAAAAACTTAAGCCTAAATATTAAATATTTACGTATAATTTAATAATGTTTTAGAAGAAATGTATAGGTTATACGGCAACAATTTCCGAAGTTCTTCTACATTTAAAAGACAGAATCAACTTAAGATTAAATAAAAGTATATTAAGGCAACCCTGTGCATGTGAATTTCATGAAGAAAATAGGAAAAGATGAGTTTTATATGAGCCACCACCACCACGCCTTTTTCAACTTAATCGTTTATATCTTATTTGATTCGTTGGTGTTCAACAAATAGAAAAAGAAAGCACGATTAATTTTCCAATTTATAAATCGAAAACGATTAAATAAAAAATAAAAAAAAAAATAAATAATATATAATTTTATATATTAAATAATAGAAAACGACTCACCAAAATATTATTTCTTTTGGATTTTTAAGTTTTTTATTACGGCCTTGTAAATTTGTATTAATACAATGGATATTAAGAACACAGATTTATTATTGATCTCGTGCCAAAGACATACTTATTATTTTTAATCAAATGAAAAAAAAAACACTTTATTTACACATAGGACGCATCTAAAGCTTCAATTTATTCTACTTACACATAAATATGGCACTTAGAAACACACTTTAGAAACTTTAATATGAAAAACACATTTTAATTTAAAAAGGACCGAAATCAAACCAAGAAAAACACATTTTTTTAATAAACACATTTATCAATAATTATTACTAAGATATTTAGTGATTTTTTTCAGGTGGCGTAAACAATTCACACGAAGGAAATAAATAAACACATTTAAACATTTTATTTATTTAAATTACAAGACGCACAAGATTAGGGGCATGAACAACAAAGAAATAATTTAGCACCGCGAATTTATTTTTTTATAAAAACGCTTGGAATTTCCGAAATTCGATTGACAAAAATATTTACATTTAAAAGCACTTGGATAATTTGTGGATTTTATTACAGGCACACCACGGGAAAACGACATTAGAAAACGGAACCAACCGGACACGGAAATCCCGTTACTCAACGGTATTTAAAAAAAAATACGAAATTATTTTCACTTTAATGTTTAATAAGGGAAGTATCTACCGAAAAACATATTGCAATTCAAAACCTACCAATAATTATTGAAAATAAATTAGATGTTCGTATTAATTTGCTCTCAATGCGAACCGAACTTAGATGAAAACTATGTTCAAATTCTTACCAACCGTAACACTCGCACCCGCACAGCTTACGACGCCATTTGCACAATAATGGAAGTTAATTTTACATTTTCATCTAAATGATGTATTTTCTAAACAATTTTAACACTATCGACATTAATTGGATGTTGTTCAAATACTTTACAACACTGCGAGGATTTAAAATAAAAATAAACTATTTTTTTTAATTTTTATTAAGTTACTTTCACGAAAAGAACCGAAACCGACGCGATAAACGATCACTTTAATCTTATTTACGGGATTTGATTAAGAAATGTGGAATAGAATGCATTTGCGCTGGGCTTACACTTTAGAGTAGTCAGAGGGAATATAAAGAAGAGTGATATCATTAAAACAATATCAATTCATGTTCTACTTTAGGCTGAAGTAATTTTTTTTTACATTTGGCCATTGTATATAGAATCTATAATACTATCAAGATGGGTGTTTCACCTAGCGCCATCTAGTTTCGCTATCTCGCTTTTTCTCAGTGTACACTTTTAGTCGGGGAGATGAAATTGACAGAACGGGAAAGATGTATATAAAGTGTTAGCAGTCAGAGGGAAGCAAATTATCAAGTCTTTTTCGTGTTATTTCTTTGTCAATTTCTGATAATGAGAGAATGGAAGATCGAAATTTAGACAGGTATGTGAGAAGTTTTTATTTCTGCCTTGAAAATACACTGTTTTTGGTAGGATTTTTATAGATACCGTTTTAAACGATTTTTTGCTGAAATTCAATTATTCGTTTGGTTTTTTTGTACAATTTTGAATGGTTACCATGTTTGATTATTATATTATTTTTTTTTGTCTGCAAAAATTTAATTCGAGTTGAAGTACTTACCTAGTTACTTATTTTAGAAATAAAACACATTGTTTGCTGATGTTTGTACTTATGTTATTGCTTTAGAGTATCTTCACTTATCACGTCAAAAAATCTAGTACTAAATATACTACTAACTACTAAATATAGTACTAGATCTACTACTATGTACTAACTCTTGTACTAAATATATTACTAAGTACTAAATCTAGTACCAAATATAGTACCAAAACTACGATTGTACTAAATTCTAGTACTAAGTATTAAAAATATAGTACGAAATATACTATTGTACCGACAACATAGTACCAATCGTCACCAGTTTTATATTTAACTAGCGTTCAAAATTGAACAATATACACTAAAACTTTAAACAGTCAAATCCGAATATGGCAACATTGGTAATTGATTTCGGTATAAGAAATACAAAAAACACAGAAATAACAAATTTCTTGAAAAATGCAAAATCCAAAAAATTATTGAAGACGCAAAATCTTGGTTTGTTTACGAAAAATCAAAGAGAAATCCATTAATTTTTGTTTCCCTTACTTTGCCATACCATATGGTCTAGTGTCACTTTTTGAACCTTTCACTCGTACTTATTATTCATTATTCCTGCAAATGCTTGTAATCATTCTAACTCATACGTTTCTGAAAATATAACATACAACCTACTCTTTCATCACTATATTTCTTTCTACTCTCCAAAAACCCATACAAATGCATATTAAGAACTACTGCAGCGCTATTACGGCAGTATCTCGCTAAACTAGAAGTTGCTCATGGTGTTACTATAGTTTTCATATACAATGGTGTAAACACAAACACGTATATAGATTTTTTCCAGAATCTTTGTATATATAAGTATATCGAATTAATATAAAAACGCACTCTCTTAGGCTGAAAACACACCGGATCTGTCAAAATGTTATTTCATGGGTCAAGAAAACGCGTGTTATTTCAACACACACCAACCGAAGCACAAAAGAAAGAGTAAATAAAATCATTCCGGTTTTCTGTTTCGTTTTGTGTGTGTTGATAACAAAAAACAACACTGAAACTAGGATTAATATTTCCTTGATTTGTATCATTGTAATATAATATATAAAAAAATTAATTTGTTTGTTAGTTTGTTCGTTTGTTTGTATCTGCCATATCGTTCGCGCTGCCATGCCGTTCCATGCTTATTGAATATATTATGAATATATTCCTTCTAGCCTCAATCAAATACAATACATTTTCGGCGTCAACTTACAGTCTGAATTAAAACTTTCAACATTTAATTAATAAAACGTCATTAAAGACAAGAAAAGAACAAATATTTTTTTTTCTAAAGAAAACATGACAACGAAACATGTTTTTCTATTTTTTTTTTGTGGGTTTTGTTCCATTCATATCATAAGTCAAGATAAAACGATTTGACTGCTCAGTGTGATCTCAGCCTTAAAGGAGATATGCACATAAATCAAAGTTAAGCCATACAAAATGCATTGGAAAATTATTTAATAAACATATTCATATATATATTATGTAGAGAGTAGCGACTTTATGTGAAATTTAGATTTATTAACAAAACAATTTGAATGAAATGTTAACGTGTAAATACATTTACCTTTTTAACTGTGTTTCGGCTGCCTGGGATGCAAAGAAGAGGGTTTAATGGATTTTCCTATGGATATCTGGTTGGAATTCTTATTCCTTTGAGTCGCGAACCTAGTCTGCAGCTCAGTGGACGGCAAGAGTTCATTTGGATTCACCTAAATTAAGCACTTCCAGGGCAAAGTTTATATGAAGGGATTGTTTTTTTTTTTTTTTTTTTTTTAACCACCGGTAGAACTAAGCAAACCGATTACCACGACACATTTTCCACACAAAACGTAAAAAACCACCGAACGACACGAAAAATTTATTTTTGTTTAGGAAAATCGGCCAAAGAAAAAATATAGAGAAGAACAAAAGACTTATTTACTGAAACATTATCTTAATAACTGATCGTCTAACGGGGCTTTAAGAGGCCAAGCAAGGCAAATGTGAAGAAAGGAAATTTCAAAATAAATCATGGCTGCCACCATGCAAAGAAAACATTTTCTATAACCCAGATTGTTTTAGTTTTATTATGACGTGAACGTTTTATTATCAGTAAACGAACTTTATGGGTTACTGGCGATAATAAGACTATTGAGTGCATCCACATTTCGTATGTAACTATTAGCCCAGGGTAAATACTTTAAAAAAAATGTTAAAGGATGACAATAGTCGGAATCGCCGGTGAAAGGGAATAGAAAATGGGGAAGAATGTATTCAGAAATAATAAAAACCAAAAATGGCGATGTCAAAAAAACAATTTTTTTCAATCATTTTTGAAATTTCTTATTAAATTGAGCCGAAATACAATGAGAAAACATATTTACATTAATAAATCAATAGTTTAAAGTTTTAAATGAAGATTAATCATATTCATTAATTGTTTGAAAAAATTAACTACTTCTTACGTTCTTAAAGTTTATTTGAAGACGAACAAAATCAGCAGTTGAAAAGTTAATAAATCGGGAAATCGCAAACGCCAAAAAAACCTTTTTATCTCATTCCTTCTAACAAGTTCTCCTCGACAAACTAAAATCGAACATGCGAATCCAAAAGTATATATTTGAAATCACTTTTCGACAGCAAACTTGATATTACTTTCTTATTGTTTCCTTCTATTAAGCTCATGAAATATTTGGTAATATTCATTTATAATGAATATAAATTTACACAAAATGTTGTATAACAATAAATGTCGTGCAATTGCAACGTGTAAGCCCAGATCATTTACTTTCCATTTTATATGATCAGTTGATGAGTTCAGATTCTGTTTTATGCTACCCGTATACACCATTTCTGTTTCGTGGTGCTCAAGTAGGTGAGAATATATAAATATTTTTAAAGGCACGTTTGCAATTATTTTTTAAAGTGGAAATTTTGTAAGTTTATTTTGCCATATACATATGTGTACATTTATGTGTATGTAAGCACAAAATTTATGATTATTTTATTTTCAATGGCTTTGAAGAGAAAAGTTTCCGTTTCCGGTTTGTTCCACTTTCCTTAATGTCGTTTTCCTGTGTAATTTTATCTTTAAAGTTTAAAATACATGTATTCAATACGTACAAATTATACCAGTCGAGAATCGGTAAAAAAGTTTAAAATTTTTAATTTTGTTTGTTTATTAATTAAAAAGTTCCTTTTTTCTTTTAAGTAATAAAAAATTTTGAATTGTTAATTTCATATTGTTGTTCTCATCCGAAACGTGTTCCGTGTGTTTAGTTAAGTTAATATAATAAAATGCGAATAATCGAATGCCTTCGTGGGATTTAGGCCATGGGAATTCCTCAAAAATATCGATTTTATAATGGAAAAGTAATAAAGATTAAAAAACAAATTCTCTAATAAGAAATAAAATTTCATCAAAAAGTCTGGGTGAGTGATTTCCAATTCTACTGTTGGTTTTCTCCAGATCGCAATATCCGGCGTTGTAAGACGTCTAGTTTAATCTTTTTAACACTAAAGTTTTCGTGTTCGTGATAGATATAGAGAAATACTTTAACAACAAAAGTTTTGAACATCGTGACGTTGTTGCTGTTTTGAGTAATAATCTTTCCAATTACGTCCAAATTCAAATATGTAACTCCAAAAATTTCGGAAAAAAGGACAATTGAAATAGAAAGCAGCAGACATGTTTTAGATAATTTTATTTCCAAAAATTGTATTTTTCTTAAGAAATCAAAGAAAGAAACACAATTTTATCGAAATCGGTCCTATAATTTTCGAAACATTTTATCAATATGCATATTATTGTTATTTAAGACGTGTGATGGCAAACTGCACTTTTGCTATTAAACATTATGTTTCGCCACGTGTTGTGGTTTTGATAAAAGAGCAAGTACGTGCGACCCAGTCGTATCCATTTCTTTCCACGGATTTGCCTTATATCAATAGTTCACTACATTAAACCTCCATCTACACTCATCCATGCCTGATCGATTTAATGCCGTCTGTGGGTTAAAATCCTTTCTGAGGTTCACATTCATTCAATTGCAAAGGCACCCGCACCTATCTATCCATATATCCTTGGAAAACTAAAGTTACTTGAGTTGTGGTGTTGATGATGGTGAGGAATGTGCAACCGTTGGTGGTTTTGTAACAGGTATAAGTTGTTATTTGAATTCTTCCCTTTTAGTTCTGACCCTTGTTTTTTTTCTTCCTGTTGTTGGAAGGACCAAAATCAGGGAATAGGACTAACTTGAGCAAACAAACAAATGTGTTCTATTATGCCTTCCAAACAAACATAGGTACGTACCGTACGTAGCTTTAATTGGATTAGGTGCTTAGTGTGCATTTGCAGTTCAACAAGCAGAACAAATCGTTTGCTCTGATTTTGCATTACCTACTCCTGACATGGAACTAATTTTGCTAAGTTGCCATAAGGTGCTGGGAATCGGAGCTGGTGGAATGATTGGATTTTCTATATTTACATAGATAATTGCAAGGTTGTGGTATTTTTTATTAAGAATCAAAGCTTAGGGCTTAATTGGAGCATGTTTTAATATTTGTTTGGAGCATTGATCTTAATTAGTTAAAAGGTGATTGGAATAGAAAAGGTATACTAAAAGAGTGAGAGGATAAATACGACGTTCGGATGAAGTGTCCTTTCTAGTTGAGATAGAACTGCTTAGTATAAACGCAGCAATTTTGTATGGATTCATACAAAAATTAAATGTTGTAAAATGCAAATTTTTATTAAGGCTTTCTAGAGCTTAAAGCTTCCAGAGGGATTATATGGAATAGAGCACCTTCTTCATATCTATGATTTGAATACGGAGATAAGACTTATGTTTGGACTCTATTTTAATTCGAAGCGCATGTCAAACTGGTATCCAAGCCGTATGAAATTTTTCGACACAACTACTACTGATATCCAATCAATTTGTAATTTGTTTGATAGATCAGTACACTCCATGGACCCACCACTTCCTAACCAGAAATTACCTAAAGTTTCTTGACTAGCAGATAAGGGTTCCATTGTACTTCAGATGTTCAAGAAGCTCCGTTAAATCTTGACTCAGGCAAAAAGGAAGGACCTGATGGTATTCTTCCCAGTGGATCTTCGATAGCTGAAGCAATACGAAATTTTTGGATTTATCACTTTCTAAGGGTAAGTTTCTTTATTGCTGGAAACTTTCTTTTTTAACTCCAGTCTTTAAATCGGGATGTGAGCAGGATTTTTCTAATTATAGACCAATTAGTAAATTATCTGCTTAAACTAAACTTTTTGAAGAGATGCTTTATCATAAACTTTCTTTTCTTTTAAAAAAATATCTATTGGAATCATTGTATATGAAAACTATAGTACTACCATGAGGCAGCTTCTAGTTTAGCGAGATACTGCCGTAATAGCGCTGCAGTAGTTCTTAATATGCATTTGTATGGGTTTTTGGAGAGTAGAGGGAAATATAGTGATGAAAGAGTGGGTTGTATGTTATATTTTCAGAAACGTATGAGTTAGAATGATTACAAGCATATGCAGGAATAATGAATAATAAGTACGGGTGAAAGGTTCAAAAAGTGACACTAGCTAGACCATATGGTATGGCAGAGTAAGGGAAACAAAAATTAATGGATTTCCATTTGATTTTTCGTTCCAATTATTTTTTGGATTTTGCATTTTTCAAGAAATTTTGTTGTTTCTGTATTTTCTGTATTTCTTATACCGAAATCTATTACCAATGTTGCCATATTCGGGTTTGACTGTTTAAAGTTTTAATGTATGTATATTGTTCAATTTTGAACGCTAGTTAAATATAAAACTGGTGACGATTGGCACTATGTTGTCGGTACAATAGTATATTTCGTACTATATTTTTAATATTTAGTACAATCGTAGTTTTGGTAATATATTTGGTACTAGATTTAGTACTTAGTAGTAGATTTAGTACTATATTTAGTAGTAAGTAGTATATTTAGTACTAGATTTTTTGACGTGATAAATGAAGATCCTCTAAAGCAAAAACATAAGTACAAACATCTGCAAACAATGTGTTTTATTTCTAAAATAAGTAACTAGGCAGGTACTTCAACTCGAATAATAATTTTTGCAGACTAAAAAAAATAATATAATAATCAAACATGGTAACCATTCAAAGTTTTACAAAAAACCAAACGAATAATCGAATTTCAGCAAAAAATCGTTTAAAACGGTAAATTTCATCCTGTTGCCGTATCTATAAAAAACCCCACCAAAAACAGTGTATTTTCAAGGCAGAAATGAAAACTTCTACATACCTGTCTAAATTTCGATCTTCCATTCTCTCATTATCAGAAATTGACAAAGAAATAACACAAAAAAGACTTGATAATTTGCTTCCTCTGACTGCTAACACTTTATATACATCTTTCCCGTTCTGTCAATTTCTAACGTTGCATATGTGTTGGATTCATCTCCCCGACTAAAAGTCTACACTGAGAAAAAGCGAGATAGCGAAACTAGATGGCGCTAGGTGAAACACCCATCTTGATAGTACTATAGATTCTATATACAATGTTGGAATATCAACACGGGTTTATTCAGATTTCGCATAAGCACTTGATAGAGTGAGCCATAAAGTTCTTATACATACAATTTCTCCTTCAGTTTTCACTCTAGCTCAATTTTGACTTTTTTGTATATATGCGAGTGTAAACTAACTTCTGGATTGGATAAAATCTTATCTACCAGATAGGGTTTATATAGTAAAGATTGATAGCTGTACTTCTGAAAAGATCGATGTCTCATCAGGTGTGCCACAAGGTAGCCACTTGGGTCGTTCGTT
This sequence comes from Platycheirus rosarum, assembly GCA_963971375.1. Taxonomy (NCBI): domain Eukaryota; kingdom Metazoa; phylum Arthropoda; class Insecta; order Diptera; family Syrphidae; genus Platycheirus; species Platycheirus rosarum. Next base: position 142,890,398 of record OZ020508.1, read on the forward strand.
CTTTTTTTTTATTTGTAAGTGACGTTTCCATAATTTTCAAATCCGCTTCCTGTCTGTTGCATGCAGATGATCTCAAACTTTACCATACGATTGATTTAAGTCAAACTGACTTAAATAGATTGACTAAATGGTGCAACACTCATTTTCTAAACTTGAATGACACTAAATGTCAAATTATGTCATGTTTCACACATAACTCCTCGATAAGTTTTAGTTACGAAATCAGCAACAATATTCTTGATCGTGTGGAACGTTAAAGGATTTTGGTGTCGTCCTGGATACAAAAATTCCATTTCTTCCTCACATCGATTTATAAATTATTGTCAACAAGGCTAATCAAATGTTGGGATTTATAATTCATTGTTACGATCTGTGCTAGAATAATATGAAATCCATTCTATAAAAACACAAGCGATAGAATTGAAAAGGTTCAAAGAAAATTTAAAAAAATTGCAAGAACAATTTAAACAAGAACAATATAAATTACGGATTGATTAACCCGATTTCTCGTTGCATCAGGGAAACTAACCATGTTAGTGGTAGAATTGATATTTTTTTAGAGATTACTCATGAGAGACTCTTAAAATACATGTATTAAATTCCTCAGAGGGGAAATTGAAATTTTATTTATAGGGCTAAAAATATCAGTACCTTTAGGTACCGTTAAGGAAAATCTTGTTTTTCTCGAAAACAGCTCTAACGCTTTTGATGAAATTTTTTGAGATTTTTTTTGTTCGTACTAGCTATCATTTAATCAGAACCAAATTTACAGAAAAAGTCTATTAACGGTACCTTGCATATAGCGGTTTTTTTTAATTTTCGGTAACGGCTTATTGGATTTCTCTCAAACTACATATTTAAAAAGATCTAAGCAGCCAAATTATTTATGCCTACCAACATTTTGAATAATTATTTTTTTGTATTTAAAATAAATTTTTGAAACTTTTTTTTTCAAAGTTGAATATTTTAAAAACTTATCATACAAAATTATTTTAAATTGTTTTCCTTTGTCCTTGCACTGAAATTGTTTTTGCGGGCGATTTCAATGTACACAATTCCAATTGGCTCCGCTATTCTGGTATCTGGTCAGACAACACACGAAGGAAGGTATGTCGAGCTCTTTGCCGGGTATACCGATTGTTGCTGGGCAAGTCTCCCATACTTTTGATTTGTTGCTTACTTCTCACTCCGATAAATATACCATTAATGTAAATTCTCAATTTGGCACTCCTGACCATTGTATCATTTCAGCTAATTTCTCGTCCTCCACCCATTAAAAACATCAAGCCTAAAGAAAAGTCCTGGTTTAATTCAAAGAAGTAAGTTTCCGATCTTACAAACCCAACCTTACAGAGGATAATCGGAAAAAGCACAAATAAGCCAGGAACTCATGCAACTCCGTTATTGAAAGAACCAAATTTTTGCATGACCAATAATTACGGCAAGAAATTCTGCAGTGTCCCAAAGAGAGTAAAAATGTTTGGTCAATTGTAGACAATATTAAAAACTCCTCAACATCTTCGGTTCCAACGCTCATCGATAATAACAAACCAATTGTTTACTCTTAAGAGAAGGCAAACATGCTCGCCGCCTATTTGGCTACCAGCTCCACGCTGCCGCATAGCAACGTTGCCCCTCCTGTACTTGAGAATGTAATTTTTTCCATGGGACAGATTTTTTTCCGCACTCGTGCAGTTGCAAGAGTTATCAAAGATCTCGATATACACAAATCCGCTGCCCCGGATGGTATACCCCCGATTCTTCTGAAAAGGTGTTCTTCCACACTGGCAAAGCCACTGCGTAAGCTTTTCCATTACTCCTACACTTCTGAAAATTTTCCTAGAAGATGGAAAACAGCATTTGACCAGCCTGTCCCAAAGTAAGCTGACCCATCCTCTCCATCCTACTACCGACCCATAGCACTAACATCCGTTCTTTCTAAGGTCGTGGAAACGTCAGCTTAAGGAATATCTCGAAGACCGAAAGCTTCTCCACGACCGTCAGTATGGCTTCCGCAGCAACCGTTCCACTGGTGAATGGTGATCTGATGGCATATCTCATCGAACAGTGGAAAAAATCTTTACATCGCTTTGGTGAAAGTAAGATTATTGCTCTTGATATCTCCAAGGTATTTGATAGAGTTTGGCATGAAGCTCTCAATACAAGTTGTATTGGACGGATTCAAGTCTGATTCCCATAAAATAAATGCTGGTGTGCCCCAGGGCTCTGTTCTGTCTCCGACTCTTTTCCTCATTTTTATAAATGATCTTCTGTCTGTTACTTCTAATCCACTTAACTGTTTGGCTGACGACTCTACCCTCAGCTTTTCATATTCGTTCGATAATTCACGTCCTTCGCCTTCGGACGTACAATTGCAACGGTGCCGTATGTCAAGCTCATTAAACTCCGATTTATACAGCATTGTCAAATGGGGTAAAAGGAATCGTGTGGAGTTTAATGCTTCGAAAACTCAATGCTGTCTTATGTCGTTAAAGCTAAACATACCCCCCATACCATTGTTCATGACTGGCACTTGCATCGAAAAACCCGAAAAGGTCTCAGTACTCGATATGTGTGTCAACGACGACCTCCGTTGGAACGACCATATATTTGAAATCGCTATGAATGCTGCTAGGTGCTTAGGTTTTCTGTATCGGTGTAAGAAGTATTTTTCCCCATCTGATCTGGCTACAATCTATAAAGCGTTTATACGCCCTAAACTCGAGTATAACTCCCACCTCTGGGCAGGTGCTTTGCAAACATCGCTTCATCTGCTTGATAGAACACAAAATCGAGCGTTAAGATTGATATGAAGTAGAACTGCCGCTGAAACAATTGCCCGTCTCGAACACCGACGCAATGTTTCATGTCTTTCCTTATTTTATCGTTTTTTTTATAAAAAATGTTCACTCGAGGTAGCCAGCTGCATTCCTCCCCTTAAAAGTTTCGTCCGTAATACTCGTCTCGCAAGGAATGCCCATCAGTTCACCCTTGAGCCCAATTTCGGACGTACCGTGAAATATAGAGATTCTTTTTTTTTAGCCGAACAACACGAATTTGGAATAGTTTACTCGGCGGGATTTTCCTTTGCCATTTTGATCTGCAAGCATTCAAAACCAATGTAAGTCAACACCTCTTATCTCTTCCCTCCCTATCTTATCCCAGTCGTGCCCATTTTTTTATTTTTATATCTAGTCTAAAAAAGCATATGATCTCTGTTTGATGAAATAAATAAATAAATAATAATCTCCTAGCTCCAGTCCGCCATTAAAATAATTATATTTCATAAGAAAATATCCTTTGATCTATTCAAGGCAATTTTAGGGCTCAGAGAAAACGCGAATTCGCCTTGACAAGGCAGTCGCTTCTTGATACTTTTTAATGACTTAATTTAATTAACGTGTCATTAACCGATTCAAAGTATTTCAGCAAAATCAAAAGATTTCCTCCTACACAAATTGCTAATCCTCCAGTCTTTTTTTTTCTAATATTAAATATATAGCACACACAAACATTGATGGGAATGTCCTTTAAATTTCATTTAATATGATCTAACTAAGGAATATCGTGGTCCTTTATGCAAGCTCGTTTGCCGTCATCCATTTAAAATGTCACATTGATTACGTTGTGAAGCTTGTGCCAGCTCCAATGACAGTGTCTTGCCTTGTATAAACTGTATTTATAACTCACAAATCCTAGAAAATGTCTGCGCTATCTATGGTCCTTCATCTGCCGGAAGCTTGTGAATGGGCTTCAAAGTGGCATCAGGGCGTTAAGCTGTAGTATGTGCTTAGAGACGCTTGTGCTGTCCTGAATACACACAGTATGCAGATGAATAAAATTTGCATAATTTGAAATAAAATCATGAGAATTGTTTAACTAAGGCTAAGGATGTACACTGTACGTAATATAGTACCGATATGTATAAATGATGGTTAAAGTGAAGACTAACAGGATATAACGTACAAACATGGCCGCCAGCATATATAACCATCAATATCAAAGCGCTGCTCATTGTGTTTACATACGCTTGAAGTGATGCACGTTAACAGGTGAATTTGGTTTAAGGATTAAACAAGAAAAGTCTTAACTATTAGCAAAAGTTTATAGAAAATTAATGAGATCAGCGAAGGAAACATATTATTATCCTGAATTACACCTAAATCACAAGCCATGTTTTTTAATGACTGTATTTCTGTGTGTGCGTTATGTTGTTGTTCTCTTTTCATTTTTTTTTTTCATTTTTTTCATTTTTCAAATTCATTTATTTATAATAAGTTTTCAATTTTACATAATTTAAGAATTTCGAAGCTATGGCTTAGCCGTCAGCGTGGTTAGTAATTATAAATATAAACAAATGTGTTTACAAAGTAAAATATTTAATAATAAGAAAACAAAAAACACTAAAAATCAAACATTTTCAGTCAATACTTCATTCTATACTTGAAGAATACTTTTAAATATTTACTTAGTGGTTTCCAGTCGCGCTCGTTAAGAATTTTTAAGGTGTCTTGCAAAGACAGGATCTTTTTGCCAAAGAAGAAGAGTCTGTATGTTTGGAATATTGGACAGATACCTAAGAAGTGGAAGAAGTCCTCTTTTGATTGAAGGTTGCATAACGTGCAAAACTGGTTAAAGCTTCCATTATAGGGAGTTCCATTCAAGCTGAGTAGCTCACATCTTGCTTTAAAAATTAAAGAAATGTCCTTGTAGTTAAGTGAATCGTGAAAATAGTTTCTTTCATTGAGGTTGTAGTTAAGTTGCGAGTATAGTAATCCACTTCCTGATTCTCTAGCTTTTTTGGCAAATGTTTCACGTGCAGAGTCCTCATTTTTCTGAATAATTCGGTACAACTCTTCTCTTAGATTATTTGTGTTGTTTGAATCAGTAAGCAGTATTTTAACTTTGCCACTTAGCAACCCACCAGTCTTTGTTTCTTAATTCGTACAATATCATCTTTTTAGCAATTCTGGAGTCCTCATATGCTAACGTCTTGACAATGTAATCAACTTGTGCCTTAAGTGTACTTGTAAGGAGTTTAGGTATTCCTGTTTCTAGATAGATTGCATAGCTTGGTGTGTTTCGAGGTAAGTTGAAGAGTTTTTTTTTCAAAAAATTTCTTTGGAATTGATCTATCATATCATATTCCTCTGCTCCTCAAACCTGAGATGCATAACAAAGAGTTGATTTTACGACGGCGTCATATATCTTGTGTTTGGCAGATAAGGCTATTTTATTATTTGAAAACACATTTTTCCATGTAGAATTCAACAAGCTTTGTGCCGCGTTGGCTTTTTCTTTTAGGTGTGTCTTGAAGTCCAAAGTTGTATTCAGTTTTACTCGTAGATATTTGATTTCTTTAGTAACTTTTATTATATTTCCAATGTACTGCCATCTATAACTGTTTTGACTCCTAGAAAACCGTGAGAAGACCATTTCTTTAGATTTTTCTGTATCAATCGTAAGCCCCCACCTGTTGCAGTAATTTGCTCGATTAATCATCAACTGTAGGTTTTCTGCTGACTCGGATAGTATGAAAAGATCGTCAGCATACAATAAAACAATAATACAATTCGCCATTCTTATTCCACCAGGTAAGTCTTGAGCTATGTCATTTATAAATAGGGAAAACAGTAAAACACTCAGTGGACACCCTTGTTTTACCTCAGTAGTCGTTTCAAACCATTCTGAAAAAAGTTTGCCATCCCATACGGCTGCTTTCGTTTCATTATACATTTCTTTGATAACTCTTATAAATTTTGAAGACACCCAAATGTGAGAGCTTATAAAGGAGTGCACTACGATCCACTAGATCAAAGACAGCTTTGAACTCTACAAATAACGTGTAAACCTTTTTGTTCCGTGCTTGAAAAGCTTTTACAATTGACGCTAATGTGAAGATCTGGTCTGTTGTAGAAAAGTTTTTTCTGAAGCCGGCTTGAACATCTGAGAGTATATTATTCCTCTCCACCCATTTCTCAAGTCTCTCCACAAGTTTACCGCAGAATATTTTGGCTATCGTATTCATAAATGAAATGCCTAGATAGTTTTCAGCAATGTCCAGAGCGCCTTTTTTATGGTAGAGGAAGATAACAGATTTTTTGAATGAATAGGGGATATCAGCATGCGCGAAGATCCTATTATAAAATGTTCTTAAGTGGTTCAAGAAAGAGGGTGTTGCATTTGAATAAAACTCTCTTTTCATATATGTATGTATATGATTTACATGATTCTAACTGGGAAAACTTTTGCGAAATTGTGCGTTTCCTGCTTCTTACAAGGATATTATCTCCGCTCTTTTGCAATTCACAGAAAACCATAAAGATTCTCTAAGCTGCTCCTAACTAATAATAAACTTCTTTCCTTACGCCCGTTCCATCACCAACCCAACTGCAACATAAAGTTTACTATAAAGCACTTCTTGAAAATTGAACCGATTTTAAATATAATTTGTGTGTATTACTGTCAGTCAGCAAAATGCAGAGCAATACATTTATTTTGCAAATAACTCAGCAATAAAATCTGTACAAAAATATCCTACAACTGCGAGCACTTCTTAAGAATGCTAATGGCACTCTTCACAATAATTCCCTTGAATGGCTCATTAATTCCTCAAACGGCATTATGATGATGGGAACTTGTTAAAATCGTTGCACTTACCATTCAGGGACGCAGACAAACAGACACACAGACATCAGAATTTAGAGATACACTATCTCACCCACTCATAACCATTAAAATGGCATTCAAACGACATTCAACAATTAAGGGATAATATACATTTAAGAGCAGCAACAACACAACAACAACAACAACAAAAGCGATTGAGAGACTAGAAAGCAATTTCATCTTAATTACTTAACGACCATTTAGCATAGATACCATTAAGTGCTTCTGATGCACATCACCCCCTCCCCCCCTCCCCCCCCCCCCCAAACAGGTCTCACCAGGATCCAGTTATAATTTTGCTCACATATTGGATTTGCCATGCATTTGTCTTTGATGCACTCAACTAACACCTATCCATCCAATCCAACACATACGCAGACACAACAATAATAATTATAATGCGAGCACTGACTGCCAGTGAGGCGAATTAAGTCGTAATAGCTTGATTCAATTATTTAAATTTTAATCGTGTTAAATGCATTAAATTTGTGATGTGTGCGTGTGTGCAACATACAAGGGTCTCCGGGAGTTCGTTCAAATTTATAATATTGTGTCCTCCTACCTTCTTTATGTGTGTGGAATAGAGGTAGAGCTAGAGGAGCTTGGAGGGTTGGTAAATGCATTTTGTCTTTGCTTGGCCCGAAAATGTTTGTAAGCCAAGGTTTAGCAGGAGCAATTTCCTGGTGAAAATTTAATGAAAAGTCCTTTTTTTTAACTAACACCCTCCAGGGGGCTAAGGTAAGGATGCACAATGAAGGTTTTCGGAGGACACTTGCTCTACGAATACTTCACTTTTGCTGCAAAACAATAGCTTTTTCGTGGAGCAGCAGTACCAGCAGTAGCAACAGCAGCAGGAGTTGTAGCAAAAGGGGAACCGACGAAATACATTCTGCCTGTGTGCAGCTGGATGTCGCAGAAAAAAATAAACTGAAAAAAAGTTTAAGACTTAAGTTAAGCCTCTATGAGAGGAAACTTGACCTTTTTAAGTGATCTTAAAACATAACAAAAAAAAATACGAAAGATTGATGGATTGTTGGGCAACAAAGTTTTTGATTGCTTCGGGACGCACAACCCGGTGAGTAGGTGAGGAATTTGTTGGAAAAGTTTGAGTTGGGATTTAATATTGTTAAGGCTGCTTGGGAACACGTGTTTGAATTTTGTTTGTACAGGAAGTCACAAATAGAATTTACATCTTCATGAAGAAGATGAAGTTTTTTTATTTTTTGATCTAAGGTAGGTATGTGTTTATAAAGTTAATTATTTATGTTTTTTTATTCGGATATTTCGGATATTTTTGGAAAACTCTTGGGGGGAAACCTGTAATGCAATCAAACATGTGTTTTTGGTAGGAAAACTAGTTGTCATTTAGTCTAAAATAACTTGATTTGGTTGTGCCACTCGCCTTTTTACTTGCAATTATAGGGACTATAAGGCAAGTTAAGGATTCGTGAATATAAAAAAATTGAGATAACAATCAAACAAAACATTACGATCATAGAGAAGTCTAAAAAAGTTAAGGGCAAGAAATGTCTGTCTGTCAGTATGTATAACAGCTGCAGCCTAAACGGCTTAAGCGATAATCTTGAAAATTGAAATTTTATTGTTAGGCCTAAAAATAACGGTACCTGCCATATGACCGTTAAGGAAAAGCTTATTTTTCTCGAAAACGGCTCAAAAGATTTTGATGAATTTATTTGAGAATTCTTTTTTTGGTATTGGCTATCATTTGATCAGAACCACATACACGGGAAAAGTCTATTAACGGGACCTTTCATATAACGGTTTTTTTAATGTTTGGCTTTCTTGGTAATGACTCTATGGAATTCTGTCAAATTTTATGTTTGAAATCTAGACAGCCAAATTAATTCTGCATGTCAAAATGTTGATTAACTTTTTTTTTCTAATCAAAATTAATTTAAATTTTTTTTTATTTTGAAAAATCAATATTTTTAAAACTAATAAAAAAAAGAGAAACTGCATATCAAAACTTAAGAAAAATCCAAAAGAACTAAAAATAAAAAAATCGGGATTTTATCAAAATCCGTCCTACAATATTCGAAATATTTTTTTCATAAATTTGTTATTAGACAAGACGTGTGATGGGGTACTCCATTTTTACTTGCGATTATAGGGATTATAAGGCAAGTTTAGGATTCGTGAATATTAAAAAAATTGAGATAACAATCAAACATGGCATTACGATCATAGAGAAGTCTAAAAAAGTGATCGAGAAAAAATGTCTGTCTGTCTGTCTGTCTGTCTGTCTGTCTGTCTGCCAGTATGTATAACGAGCTGCAGCCTAATCGGCTTAAGCGATTATCTTCAAACTTGGCGTGTGTGATTCTTTTGGGATTCCCCAGAGGGGAAATTGAAATTTAATTTTTAGCCTTAAAAATGTAATTAGGCCCATAAGAGCAATTACGTGCGACCCAGTCGTTCAATTTATTTTGAATGAATTAGAATTCTTACAGAGCTGAAACTAATGTGCGATAAATTTATAAATAAATATCTTTTCCCTTAGGGATATGCTCCGTGCCAAAGTGGTTTGAGTTTTGGACTGACATGCCAAAGGTTGCGGGTTCGATTCTCGCAACAGTGAACTTTCTTTTTCCATAAGAAGAAGCACCTCTGTGACAAGAGGATGTTTTTTCTGCCTTATAACGGCAGTGCCTGTAGACATTTCATGGCCAAATAAGGTACTGAGGTGGTCCTGTGTTAGACCGTGTTGAGTTACAATTCTTTTGATTACTGGTATCGATATAAAATTGAAACTGTCAATCCTGTTGGCCAACCAATCTTTCGTTGCCATTATCAGTTAATCGTTTGGGGATACATTGGTTGCAGTTTTTGGGGAAGATTTAAAAACAGCCCCCAATTTCGTTGTTCTGCTATCCGGTTTGGGTACACAATGATGAATCAGGACATACTTAGTTCCACGAGTTCGATTGAAGTCACTCTTTTGCATGGGGCCAAGACGGAGTGCTTAGTAGTGCCCCGTAGCGTAGTGGTTAGTGTGTCAAACTGCAAAGCGAATGAGCCTGGGTTCGAATCCCGCTCACAGCCACGTTTTTTTCCGGGGTACCGCATCTTGCGAGGAACTGAAAAAACCTCCAAGAGAAAAATTTGTCTCGAAAATATGCATCTCTGGTAGCCTTTCGGCTCTGTGGTAAACTGTAAGTCCCTTCCATTCTTACAGATTAACAACACACACACAGGAATGGTTGAGACTATAAGTAACTAGGTCTCGGCTCCTTAAGGAGCTGTCGCGGCAATAAATTTATTTTAAGTCGCATGTATTCTAGCTGATATTTCTAAAAAACAAGATGCATGTTTTGTAAAATAAGTAAACCTGTTCCTAACTTGACGTTACCTACAGTAAGGAATTGATTAAACAGTTCTCCTCCAATTAAGAAGTCGATTTGCCAATCTTCGTTGTGGTCAGTTTTAAATCAGTTGGAATTTGCCAGGAAGAAATATTGATTTTTTTAATTAGTTGGCTTGGAGTAGATTACATCGTTTACTACCTTCATCCACATGGTTTCCAAGAAATCAGGAAAGTTTATTTTCTTCCTTTCTGTTGAGAAATGTTATTGCAAACTTTGCTAAGAAAGAAAAAACTGCTGAAATGTCTCTAATTCATTTGTAAAGAAAAATATGTTGTTTTTTATTTTCGTCCAGTTTCTTGCACTAAAACGGAATTCCCAGTTATTTCAACGTCGATTGGCGTTATTTTTCATAATTTTCAATAAAAATTCTTTAACCAGTCATCTTCCTGTCTTGAATCGCCACCATCAAGTCGTTGATTGTAAAACTTTCTCAAATTACCCTTCAATTACCCATCAACGATCATAAAATGTTTCCTCAACTATATTGCATTCAATCAAAAGCATTTCCTTTTCTTTTTTTTTTGGCAATAATATTGTTATAAAAAGCAAAATATAAAATCACTTTGTCCAAACCCTCACAACGTTTAATTTCATAAATTCACCTTTACGAATTTTGTTTTATACATTCGTGAGCTCTTTTGGTGGATTTTCGAGAGAAAAAGCTGAAAATCTCATGAATTTTGCACCTTAATTTGCACCGAGCCAAATCCTGGAATACCTTTGCAACACCTTATCCTGTCTGCTATGCATTACTTGTATATGTTGGTATCATAAAATATATTCTAAAAAAAAGTTAGTATACGAAATGTACACAGAGTACGTGTATTTTACATTAAAATTGTATGCTCAGATTTTCCGTCAAATTAACGCTGTAAAATTTTTGTAAGGATAACTTTTCTAGGTTGAAAAGGAACTGGTTAGGAAGACGAAAGTTAATGGTATCTTTTGAGGGTACCGCCAATGTATCCCTGGAGCATTATACATTTTTTTTTTAGTTCGTTTTGAAATGTTGCTTCCTTTAACTCCTTGTATACATATGTATGTGAAAGCGAAGAATCTTGGGAATACTTAATTCCCTTTAAAGCTTTTTTTTCTGGCTAATTCTTCTAAGAAATTTATAAATTGGTGGGGGGGAGGTGTCATTGCCAATAAAACTGCCACACTTAAAATTGATATGAAATTAAATTTTCATTTGGAGTTTAAATGGTTTTGGTGATCATGACAAATTTTTTTCATTGTTGTCTTACAGGTATTGTCACTTATAGTTGCTAAATACTATTTCTATGGAATTGTTACATATATTCAATAGCTCAGAGAACTTCTGGTTGCCTTTAAAATAAAAAAATTAATTTATTGGCGCGACAGCTCCTTAAGGAGCCAAGGCCTAGTGACTTATACTCTCAACCATTCCTGTGTGTGTGTTGTTACTCTGCAAGAATGAAAGGGGCCTACAGTTTACCGCCGAGTCCGAACGGCTACATGAGATGCACTTTTTCGAGACAAATTTTACTCTTGGAGGTTTTGTCAGTTCCTCGCAAGAGGCAGTACCCCAGAAAAAAAGGTGGCTATGAGCTGGATTTGAACCCAGGTTCTTTCGCTTAGCAGTCCGACACACTAACCACTAAGCCACGGGGCACTACCTTTTGCCTTTGTTAAAAGAAATATTATATACATAAATTTATTATTCAATATTTTCGGTTGGATTTTATTGTGAGACTGAAAAGGAAAAGATCATTGTCGTTGTACAATATATACTTACTCTCTTCGATAATGAGTTTTAATTAAAAAGCTCAACATCAAACACCAAGTGCCAAAAGTAACAAAAGCTTCTCTATCCAGAATGTCGAACTCAATTTCGAAGATCAGCAATTTCGAAAACAGACAAAAGAAATTTGGTAAGTGGTATTTGTGTTGTAAAAATTTATTCGAAAATAAAAAAATCCAACGCAGGTTATATATAAGGAGTCACAAAACGGTTGGATAAGTCTTTAGGCCATCGTTATACAAAGGCTAGTGTTAAGTTGGCCTTATGGATCATTTTCTCGATATGTGTAGAAAATTTATCACGATCACCTTAAAGGATAAGATCTCGTATCAGTTTAACGTTAGGAATTGCATTTGTCAACGCTCAGCCGATTGTTATGGCCGTCAATTATCAAAATCATGAAAACGTTTATGAATGGTTTTAAGAAACTTGACATCGTCAGCTTATAATGCTGTAGAATAGTTTCTGAAAAAAAAAATAAATGTTTATAATGCAAGGATGAAAAATTACTGAGCCTAAGTGACTTCCTAAGAAATAGTCAGAAAAGGGCTATAAAGTTATTTTCAACGCAATCTCTAAGAACAAATTCCAGGAAAAGAAGATATTAATTTTAAGCAGTTCAGATTAAAGCCAATTGCAGTTATGTTGACAAGATAGTGGGAATAACATCGTCTTCCATCCCTAGATTTATTATTGAATTTATAGATTGAATAACCTGCTATGACTGAAACATCTGTATCTGAAGCATAAGTCTGCTACTTCTTCCTGTGATTAAATTGACATCCTGTTATTGTGGTGAGTTGATGACCCGTGGCGTGGTTAGTTTGTTGGATTCAGGGCCGCCGAGAAAATATTCCCGCCCGTTGAAGAGCATGAGAGGGACACCCTTTTTTTAATAAAAATTTAAGTATTTATATAGTAATTTGTATGTCCTTCCAAGGGACCGGGGGTAATCCACCCGTTACCGCCCCCCCTTCCCCTCTCAGTTACCCTGGCGGACTGCTAAGCTTAAATTTCTGAGTTCGACTCCCCGTCACAGCCACCGTTTTTTTCCGGGGTACTGACTCTAGGGATAGGAACTGAAAAAAACTCCAAGAGTAAATTTTTTCTTGAAAAGGTGCATCTCATTTCGTTCGGACTCGGCTTTAAATTTTAGGTCCCTTCCATTATTGCAGATTCACAACATACACACAGGAATATTTGAGCGAATAAGGCTTATACTACTTGATGTAGTTCTGAATTTATGGTATGTTGAATGGACCAGTTAGGGTACTGTCAATCTAAATTTGCAACTTCGAAAAACATGCTCGCTGAGCAGCATGTGGGATTTTTTTCACTTTTTGCTCTAAAAGTCATAAACTACGCATTTTTCGATAAACAAAATTAAGAACTTTTTTTAAGTTCATTAAATTTTCAACAATTTAAGCCGCAGCTCTATTAACTATACTATACAGACCAAGCTATAGCTCTTTAAAAATGGTCCATTTTTACCGAAAATTGACAATTTTTAGTTTTGCTGCCGTCCGGATCTAACCGTTCATCCCATAAAAAATGCATAAGGAAAGCAAATTTAATTTCTTTTCATTTAAGCATAAAACAAAGTATGTGAGACCAATAGTTTACCATACCGAAAAACTAAGAGAAGGTAAAATTGGATTTTTGAAGAATTGAGACAAACATATATATGATGTTCAGTCGAGAGGTAGTCTTAGGTCGACAAAGGCCGGAACCTAATAAAACCTTAAGATAATGGTAAGGGATGGTTAAGTAAAGTAAGTGTGCAAAAAATGTGGGGGAAACTGCAAAATTTTAAACCTTTCTTTGGTTTTTCATTAATAACTTTGTTGATGTTATATATATGTATTTCTGAGTCGTGGTTTTCAAATAAACTTGAAGATGAGGTCTATAGGATTAAGGGATATTATATTTTTCCTGGATAAAGAATAGGAAGAGTGGGTGTTATAGTATTTATTTATAGTATTTTGGAATCAATTACCATAAATTACGATAAAATTATAATTGGTGGCGATCTAAATAGCAACCTGCTGGCCGACCATAGTTTGATTGACAATATGTTATCTCTAGACTTATTTCCGGTAAACACTACAAATGCAACTCACTTTTCCGAAAACACAAGTACTCTTTTAGATGTATTCTTTGTGAATGATTTGATTTCTGTTCATCTTTACGATCAGTTGTCAGCTTCTGCTTTTTCGAAGCATGATCTTTTGTATTTGACTTATGATTTTGCTGTAAACTACCCTATTGATAATATTTATGTATGAATAGCGAGACTTTGTTAGTATTGATTACCATCAACTGTATCTTGATGTTCGAAGTATTCAGTGGGATAGGATTTATTTTATGCAATCCGTTCAAGATCTAGTTGAGTTTCTCAACAACAACATATTAGATTTATTCAATAATCATGTTCCTCTAAGAGTCAATCGGATTAGGCACAGGCAATGCCCCTGGTTTAATACTGAAATTCGACAAACAATTCAGAACAGAAACGTAACCGAAATGACTGGAAGCGCTATAAACTAGGTATACATTTGGAGCTGTACCATTCCCTTCGAAACTTAGCGTTTAGTAAAATTAAATCTGCCAAAAAAAATGTTATGCAAACAAAATTAATACAACAGCAAAGGGCCGTCAGCTTTGGCGAAACCTTAGGGAAATAGGAGCAGGAAAAAATAAACGAAATACTAACAAGATTCCAGACATAGACATTAACGAACTCAATAGGAAATTTTGTTAATTCGTCTGTTTCGCCTATTCATGTCATGCCTTCTTACCCTAACTCGTCTGAGCGGAATTGTTTTGAATTCTCTTGTGTGTATAATCTGGACATAGTTGAATGTATGATTTCAATATATTGAAATGCGGTTAGCTTTGATGGAATTCATCCGAAATTTACCAAAATTATTCTTCCCATTATTAACCACGGGTACTTACCCGTCGCAGTGGAAGAAATCTAAAATTATACCGATTCAAAAGAGTCCAACAAGCAAAGAATTCCGGCCGATTTCTATATTACCCTTTTTCTCAAATACAATACTTCAAAAACAAATAAACTATTACATAAATTCATATTACCCTTATTTCTCCTGTGCAATCGGAATTTAGGAAATTCAGTCTTTGTAATAAACTTTCCACGATTTTTAGTTTTTCCGACTCATCAGTTGCTCTTATGTCAGTCATCATATTTGTGCTCAAGATCTCAAGCGATTGCTTTGAAAAGCCAAGTTACAAATTTTCTGTTTAATAGCAGAGGTGTGCCGCAAGGCTCTGTCCTTGGACCTCCACTATTTTATTTGTATGTGAACGAGATTCCTTCATTTTTGAACTCATCGAAACATAGGTACGCAGATGACATACAACTTAATAGAAGCTACTCCTGTGTCAATGAAATAAATAAGGACCTTGAGAAGATAGCTAGCTGGTCTGACAAAAATGGTCTTTTTCTGAATGTGATGAAGACAAAGTGTTTAATAATCGGTAAAAAACCCGATAAGACCCGAATTTTGGGAATTATCTTCAATAGGAAGCTCACATGGAATGACCATATCAATGCTACAGTTTGAAAACTTTATAATATTATACGTCAGCTCAGAGTTTCCCAGCAATTCACTCCCTTAAATACCCGTATGCTTCTAGCAAAAACTCTCATCGTACCGAATTTAATTTATGGATGAGAGATTTTCTGTAACTGTGACTCAACTAGTAGAAGAAAACTTAATGTCGCGTTCAACACTGTAGCACGTTATGTTTTTATTGTGAGACGTTTTGACAGGATCTCTCATTTCTCTAAGTTGCTGTACAATATGTCATTTGATCAACTCATTCGTTTAAGATATCTTCTCTTGCTATCTAACGTTATTCAAACTAATCAGCCTAGCTACCTTTTTACCAAATCGCAATTTTGTACTTCGATCTCATCAACTCATCATACCTCGGTTCTCGTGTTTAACATCGGAAAGACAATTTCTAATCAACACCGTCTATCTGTGGAATTCTCTACCAAGGCATGTTCGGGAAGTTGGTGGCAGGGACAATTTTCACTGGGAACTTTTTCACTCATTGATCCAAATTGAGCAAATTTCAATAAGTAGAATTCATTTGTTTTTAATTAATTTGTTGCTATTGTTTTCCTTTTTTCTTGTTTTATTAGTATTAGATATAACAATAATTTAAATCAAATTTAACTTTCAATGTTAATCATCACTATTTATAAGAGATTATATTTTCTTAATGTGTATGACTCAAATGAACAAATAAATAAAATAAAATAAATAAAATAAACTTTTTTGCTTACATCTTACGTTAAAAACGTGGTATACTTTGTAGACCATACAATTTCGTACAATATTGACTATTCAAATACGTTCCTATGACAATTCTTTACTAAGATATGGCGGTTAGAAAAAAAAAGTAATTTTTCAAATTGCCCTAAAAAAATTCCAAAAACTGCAGATTTTTACCTCATTTCTTCTATTAAATTCAAATTAATTTTTTTATGTGTATCAAGTAGCTGGACTTAATACCTATCTAACAATGTAAAAACTACACACCTAGGACCTCTTCAAAACGGGATATAGGCACGTGAAGACTTGAGTGAAAATATGTATTTTCTGACACGCGACTCTTCAATCCGCTCCTGGAGGCACAGTTATTTGTTTAAAAAAAATTCTAGTACACGGATCTAATAGCTGGACTCAGTACCTATCTGACAATGCAAAATATACTCAGCTAAAAATTCTAAATTTTTAATTCTTTATGTGAAGTATTTTATATGTATTATACATTGACAGCTCTTAAGCAGTACGTACAATAACTACGATAATGCGACAACGTAAATCTAATTGAATTGAAATGCAATTTATTGCACTCATTTTCTTTCGACTTATTAACCGAAGTTTTATGCAAACTCTAATGGATTTCACCCTGTGAAGTTACATAAATACTTTCACGGTTGTCAGTTAATTTCAATAACTTGAATTAAATTTTCACAGAAATCCTACAAGTTCACTCCAATCCTCTGCAAAAATCTAAAGAACATAATACTTATCGTGTGCTAGTCGTAGGGCCAATAAGGACTTATCATTATTTCAAATCCCCATGGAGATGCCAATCGTTTTAACGCAAAACACACCTATCCGTGTATCTATCTATCTATTCCAATTAACAGATGAAATTGATTCACATCTAATCAAACCTCTCTCAATACGATACCCTCAGCCAGGTAATTTAATTTGCATGATATCCTCTCAATGCAATGCAATCAAAAAACAAAAAACAAAAAAAAACTTCCAATTTCAAAGCAATCCAATTATATTTCCAAAACTGGCAAAAATATGAATTGAATTTAGATGCAATCGTTGGTATTCCATTTTTTACCGATCATCCTTGTTGTTGTTTTTATAAATATATTTTTGTTCCTGGTTTAATTTCAAAACCTTTTGTATGTTAAATTGTGTCCTGGAATAGTGAAATAATAAAATATATAGTTTTCATGTGAAAAAATCAATTTTTTTTTTTGGGGGGGGGGGGGAGGGGGTAAATATATTCTCCCCTTCATACAAGGTCTGTGGAAACCTGGTGTATCTCTCGGGTGCTTGGCTAAGCCCGAGAGATACATTTTCGCGTGCAATTGGGATTCTTTTTTTGTTTTCATTTTATGTGTGTATTTGCAGCGAAAATAATGTTGTTAGTTGGATTTTTATTTGCAGACTATTTGATAAATAAATACGGGATTCGAGTGAGCCTAGTTGTTGGCTGGCAATTCTGGAACACGGTTTTGTGTTTTTTTAGGTTTTTTTTTGTATTTAAATAAGTAAATAAATAAAGTGTAAATATAATTCCGAATGGAAATTGTATGAATTCTAGAATGGCAACAAAAAAAAAACTGGCACAGCACATTCATACATGTGGCAATACTTTGATTAAGATGTTGTACAATGCAGTTAAATGTTCAAATAACAAAAAAATGTGAATTGATAGTTCAACTCGCTGGAATTGGAATTGTTAGTTACATTGTGCTTTAATGAATGCGACTTTTTTGTGTTGCATAAATTGCAACATGCTGCTGTAAAATATAATATGTTGATTATAATATGTTCAATTATTCTTTAATACCATTAAACCACTATTTAGGAGCTCTGAGCTCAGGAGAACTGAACTGCCATCATCAGCATCATCTGCAAAATCTCACCAAAGAAAAACTCGTTCGCCTCTTGAAAATGACGGTGGAAAACGCACCCTGTTTTGTCAAGGTCGATAAAGAGTGCTTTGGTGAGTATTGAGGGGGATTTAATTTTTTCAAATGGTACCAGTTGGTGGTTTTACTGCCTGAAATATCCACTGAAATTAAACCACTGACTAACCCACGAATTACAAACAAATCTATGCACATAAATAAAAATGAAGTGTCTGTTTTAACATATGTATATAAAAGTTTATACAGTACCTACTTATAACAAAAACACAATTTTTAAATTTTTTGTCTGTCTGTCTGTCTTTCTGTCTGTTTGTTCCGGTTAATCTCGGGAATTTCACTGGCAGAGTGCTATATTATAGGGAGTAACTTAGGCTATTTAAATTTCCCACTATGTAGCGCTGGGTTCGTTTTTTTCTAAAATTCTTATTTATATAACGATTTTGACGGGATTTTCACAGGCAGAAAGCTGATATTGTAAGGATTAAGTAATACTACTTTAATTACCCCTACGTGGCACTGGAGGCGTTATTTTTTAGTTCTTATTTATGCCCCGATTTGGAAGGGACCTTCACAGGCAGATAGCTGATGTTGTAAGTTGTAACTAAGACTATTTTATTCTCCCGTTGGTGCCGCTGGGGTCGTTTCACAAGCAGATAGCTTACTTCGTAAGAAGTAACTATAAGGGTGTTTCGATTACTTGGTTACGCTATGCCGATTTCATGTTTTCAAAAATGTATGGTATGATGACGGTCATGGCGTCGAATAAAATTTTGAAAAATATTTAATGATTTTCAAAGTTTTTGATTCGATTTTTTATTTTAAGTTTGTTCGAAAAAATATTTAAAATAGTTTTCAGCGGAATAATTTTATTTCTTTCAAAAATTTAAAAAAGCTTGATATTTTTTTTCAAAATCTATGGAACGATTTTGGAATAAAACGGTTTTTTTTTAATATTTTTTTTTATTTTTAATAATTAAAGAATGCAAACTTAAGCACAAAAGATCCACATTTGAAAATAATATTTACAAAAAACTCCATGTACCCGTTTTCAAAATATTGATTTTTGAAAAGAAAAGTTTAAAAAAATTGTTAAAAATATAAAAAATATTTTAAAATGAAATTACTTAGGCTACCAACATCTTCCTGAATATCAATTTTGATTGTAATTGGGTAACCTATTTTCGAGAAAGTCGTAGAAAAAAACCGGTCCTATGGGCGGTACCCTTTTTAGCCAACCATCTTAATTTTGTTTCACCAAAACATTATCTACACCTACAATAGTACACTGATTTGTTTTTCATAAGAATTCTTGGAGCCGTTTTCGAGAAAAATAAGCTTTTACATAACGGTTAATATTTAAGCTAAAAAAAATTTAAAAACCCCTCTATAGAATGTCAAAACAACCTTATGTTCCAAATTTGAAGACGATTGGCCCATTGTATTGAAGACCGTTTAGGCTGTAGGCTGTTCAATATTTAGACAAACAGGTGGACAGACGGAGAGGCAGACTTATTTTTTTTAATGATCATTTGATCATTTTAGAGCAACCACTTTTACGCTAATGCAAATCATGGTGAATTTTTCTTTGGATTTTGTTAAAGAGCTTTCACAATTTGTGCTTTTTAAAGCTTTTTAACACCAATGAGATATAATGTGCACTAGGGAAACGCTGTAATATTTGCGCTTACTCATACTTAAGTAAGATTCGATTACAGTCAGAGTTAGAGTTCAACGTCTTATCTTCACTGTACTGGAATTTTTTTAGTGGACAGACTATAGATCTTTAATTATAGAATTATCGGTACAAAAAAACAAAAAGCATGACACCTTACACAGGTGTTTAAGAAATGTAAGTGTTTCGGTTATCGGCTATCATTTTAATGGTCTTTTTGGACTTTTGTCCAAGAAATTGATGCCAATTTGAAGCACCTTCCCAAATATGGGAAATCTTGGAAAAATTTTCGCGGAATAAACGCTTTATAGATTGTAGGGAGATCAGACAGATCGAACTATTTATTGCACCTTCAGAGGTAACCTAAACACTTCACAGCGTTCTTTGTGATCTTGAATATGGAATGAGTTGCCATTCTACTGAATGTTGTCCAAATTACATTTTCGTTGAGATATACCTCCACATCTCAAGTTGACCGGTCATTTAAAACCTCTTCGAGATCTTTTTTTAAGTAGGAAAAAGGTACGTAAGCGTATGGATCGATAGTTTTAGGATGGATTGGATAATACATCAGATCAATAGAGGCGATACTATCCGGGCCATCGGATTTTTTAAAACCCTTGGGGTTGCTTAAGGACAAAAATAGATTGATTGAAAGAGGAGGGATAACAACTGCCGGCAGAATTGAGTTTACCGCAAATTAGGCTGCAAGCTGATCTGTTTTTTTTTCTAATGGACTGTTAAGCTCCGTGTAGGTTCGGTAGGATTCAAAATATATTCTGTATATATTTTTTATTAAATGGACTGTATTCTGGTTTGCAACTTTTGGACTGCATTGGCTCGTGCTCTACTCTAGCAACGAATAACCAAAAGCTATTCTTAGGTTCGGATTCCGGCTAAAAATGAGAATGAGAAACGATCGAGCGGATCGACCACTACGACCCTTTTTATAGTCGCGTCTTAGTGATGGCTCTTGTTGTAATAATCTCAGGCGCAAGAAAATCTGGTATCTGATATAATACGAAAAGTACATTTATAAAGATCGTAGTTAAAAAACAAGTCCATCTCCACATCTACTTCAGTCGGCTTGATAACAATAACTGAGTTCTCTTCTAGCGATCATAATAAAATAAATGTATAACACTAATACAAATAAAACAATGAATATTTAGCTACCTACACCAACTCCCGCCGTTACTAGCATACTTTATTTTTTTTTTTCCAGCTACACGGCGGCGGCGTGGATGTTTTTTTTCATGGATTTGTTTGGGTCAAATATTTTTATCTGAGAGACTATCCCCAACTCAGCAAATATTTTAAACAAATTAGAAACATCAATCGGGCTAGACAATCAATTTAATTATTGCATTTTACTGCTTAAAAATTTTATATCAAGCGTTTTTGTTAATAAATTATAAAAACTTAACTTATCTGTCTTGTAACTTAATTAAAATTCCAATTTTCAGTGGATTGTCATTTTTTAATCATCCAGAAGCTTCACTTTTTATAGAAACCCTATTGAACTGTTCATTTTTCTCATTTAATGTTTTTATTGTAAGTTTCATCAGAATCGAATGCACTTTCATTAACAACACTTTTAACTCCAAACACTTTCCTTCTTATTTATTTAGATACCTACAATATTGCCTGTTGGATGTCTTTATTTTCCTATATATGTATGCATATAAATTAGACATTCCTTAAACGACTGTACATATCTTCCAAATCACTTCGGTATCATCCCCTTAATCGTTGAAGAAAACATTTAGTAGCCCCTTCCTCCTGGGTATCTAAATCATTGACCGAAATGAAATATCACTACCGAAACGATTAACCTGCGTTAAGTTGCCTCACGTTCTACCCGACACACAAAGTATCGATTTACTAAAACACGCTCTCTTAACACAAATACATGAATAATTTATATGCACCCAGGTGGTGTTCCCCAAAAATAGCACAATCAACGTAAATCTCAATAAATTCCCTAAACAAAAAAAAAAACACAAAAAACTTCACTAACTCCGCTGGATATCCTGCTCCTGCTCCGGCAAATATTGCAAAGTCATCCCTTCAACATAAAACTCATTCATGACCTCTAATAACCCACCTTTCCCAACATCTCCTTGAACCACCGATTCCCCATACTCGTGGTTAGAATATCCAAGTTGGGTTGTTTTCTTTTCTACGCTATCTAGCAGCGTAAGCCTTATGTTTCTATGCCATGTGGCAGAAACCAAAATATCCTTTTACCTCGTTCTGGTGTAGGTAAAGGCACACTTGCTTCGTGTTCCTGAAGATATTGCTCCCCGGCACGGTAACGCCATTTATACACCAAACCTACGTTCCGTTACACAATCATATGCAAAGTGATTAATGATTTTGGTGGGAATACTGAAAATCAGGTATTATAAATGGTCCTGCATCGGGGCGTGCATTAAGGGAATTAAAAAAAATATCATAACATCCCTGCCTTGTTCTCGTCCTCATTCTCATGCTGATCCTGATCTTAATCTCTTTCTGGCCCTCGAAGGGAATGACAAGATGCTTCAAAAGTGTGAACTTACCGACATTTATGTACGGCACAACATGATAACGATGACATAGCAAAAGACTCTGTTTGAAGGTGCTGAGCTGAAGGATGTGCTTAGGATGGATGAGCGAGTGAAAAACCATTTTAAGTTCTTTGGTTTTTGCTCATCCTGGTTTTGAGCGGAGGAAAAAAAAATTAAAGAGCACAAGAAACGGAGCAAAAACCAGCTCCTGACATAGTTTCAATGACTTGGTCTTATAATGGTAGTGCAGTGGTCCCGACAGGATTGGCGAAAGATGGCTTAGAAAAAAAAATAAAAAAAAGGAAATTCATCCCGCAAAAGCAGCAAGGGATTTTATTTTGTCTTCTTTTTGCTTTTCATCAACAAGAATGTTTAAAGAATAATTAAATTAATGCTTCAAGTAGTTCGTGGTGTAAAGAAAAAAAAATGAGAAAAAAGGGAACATGCAACCTGTTAAGTAAATTGGTCCTTTGATGTTATTTCTTCTTTAATGGATTTTTTTCAATGTTTGATTTTTGTAAAGTATTAGGTATTCTGTATGGTATAAGCTTGGCAAAAGATTGCTTTAGGGTGGACCAGCGTTTTTTTTTCAGAACTTAGTTAAAAGTACATTTTTAATGTGACAGCACATGAAGGAGTCTCTTATTCATTTCGCATTTTATGAAATGAGGCAGAAATTATTTTTTAATGGAATATTAATTTGAGTGATTACTGTGTATGGTATATGATGTTGTCCTTGTTTATATTGAAAAGTTTCAAAGATGGTAAAAAGCTTTTTTGACTCGAGCATTGTTTTTATGGAGTCGTTGAAACCACAAGTGTTAAGAGGTAGTTGGTGGTTCAATGAACGCATAAGTATGCATACGAATAGTTTCTAACTCGGATTTAGTCCTTGGATTTTGTCATCTACAACATTGTTTATAAAAAAGATAAAAGTTTTTGTTGTTTGTTTGTCTGTCTTTTGGCTTGTTAGCAAAGGATCTGAATCCTGTTTTTTGTTTCTTAGGTCATCACTCTATCCATTCTTCTTCCCACACCATGATATTTAAAAGATTTAAAATTTAATCACTTCTTTCATTTTTGTATATGGTTCGATAAGTCTTCGTTAAGGCTTGGTTAAGACTTCATATAAATTTCTTTATTTCTCAGCGAAGATAAACCATACACTATAGTTTGTTACTATAGTGATTTATTTATGTATTTATTATGTAGTTTAGATATAATAACATTTTATTTTGACATCCAAAATTGAACTGTCAAAAACCTAACTTTCTTTCTTACAAATAGATTTTCTTTATACAATTCTTACGGAAACGTTTTGCAAGCTTACGAACAAAAAAATTTATTGTATAAGCCAAGGAAAGTCTTAAAGAAGTTAAGCATTCACCTATGTTTCGATTAGGCGTCCTTTTATTTCCAAATGACCTGAATTGGTGAAAAAGTCCGGAGTTTTATAAAAAAGTGGGGGCGTGAGCTCTCCACCTCCCCGTGGTGCCCCTGGTAACAAAGATCCGAAAGTATAACTGGTTGCCGCCCGGTTATATTAGTAGGTCTTTGGCGAAGAGAGAGCGTAGAGTAGAGGAAAGGGTTTTTGAGTGGGTTGAAGATCCGATATTGAAGAAGTGGGATGAAACGCTTCTGATATAGAGGATCTTCAACTAAAATCGATGAAACACGATGAAATGAGGTTAAAGTCCGAAAAGAAGAGGTGCTAACGCACCTTTATCTGAGTAGGACTTTAACCAGGAATAATTTGAATAAGTTGAATAAATGGAACATTTTCGGATGTTCAAAGATTTGTAAATGTTATATTCACTATTATACCTTCGTGTATCATATATGAATTATCTAGTAGCAAATAATCGAGCAAGATCATCTTCGGATGTTCTTGATAAATGAATGATAAAAAGATCGAATTCCAAATAGAACCTTCGAGTATTATTAGGAAATTTCAAGTAGATCCGTTGTAGAAGTGTTTTTACCTTCGGGTAAAACTCTTCGATGAAAAAGAAGACGAGCGAAAGGAACAGACGGAATCGTTGCCGAGCAAGTTCTAGCAGATCTAACCAATCACCGCATACAGACCCCTTGGGGACGGTGTGAGACCTTCGGGTCTTTTGCTAGCTTCGAGACATCGGCTAGAATTGTAGAAGACAGGCTATTCCAATGTTAATCAATTCGAAACCGATGTCTATAATTGACCATTACTTATGGCCTTGGTTATAAGCACGATTGTAAGTTGCAATCGTGCGAAGGCGCCAAACCCGACGCATGATCAGGTACCGCGGGTTGACAGGATCCCCATCTAACCTCTCTACTTTAACGAACTTTGTTGTTAGTGCGAGTTTAGATGCCTGTCAATTTGGGTTGGCCCCCTTGTGGGAGCTCGCGGGGCGTGGTTGTGGACTGGACTAGACGGAACTTGCAAAAGTACCTGACAGTGCTGAAGGTTTTCAATACATTAAGAAGTAGCTAGGCTTCGCGCCAAAGCAAGGCGTTACTTCTCCATAAGGGAAGTGCAAATTGCAACTGGAATGTGAAATTGGCTCTTCTTTTATGAAATTACAATATCAAAAATTACCTGAATGTATATATATTGTATATATATATCATTAACATGCTAAGACTCATGAAGGTAATGGAACATGAGTGCGGAAATGCACAAGATTGTAAATAAAATGCAGAGTAACTTGTGATAAAAAATAATTGCACAAGAGTAAGGGTTTGATTGCACAATCCAGGAAGATGGTCAATCTTAACTGACCCCTATGTGGGTACTCCCACCGTGGAATTAAGCCTTAATAGGCAGGTGTCCACGATAAGCCTTTTCACTATCTGTATAAATAAGTAGTTCAAAGTTACTTTAAACCAAAAAATATAGAAACGAATGAGCATGTACTTGCTCTTATGTGTCTATCACTAATTACCTCACAGCCGCATAATCTAGAGCCTATCAAAGAAAGATTTCGTTAAAGGTGAGCCTTTGGCTAAGAACTTGACAGCCTTAAGGAGCTATAGCTATTTAGACTTTTCATCAGAGATCTGCCGTTCGAAGATACGGCTATAGGTGAATAAAAAGCTGGAAGCTCTTGAATTGCGCTCACAAGCTCCAAATGTATTCATTAAAGTGAAAATCTGGGAAATTCAGACCAGCTGATGAAAAAGAAAAGAATCGACACACTTCCTTCTCCAAGGAAACTAAATCCGAATTAAGTTAAACAAATTAGGCTCGTCCACCAACACAAACACCTAAAACGGAGAATTTTTAATTTAATTTAATTTTTAATAGGTACTTAAAATTAACAGTCCCACCTCTGTTTAGCATTAAAAAGCTTGAAATTCCGGCAGAGTATAATTTATCTTAATTTTAATGGTTTGTATAATATTCTTTATTCTTACCTAAGGCTAAGTGTCAGTCAAATAAAAATATTACAACGAACACAAATTAACCGGAAAATATGTATGTTTACATAAATACGAATTTCTGGAATATTTGATATTCCCCATATTATTTTGGGATTCAATGAAAACATGCTTTCCATTATAGACAAAACATTATAATGAATTGAGGTTAAAGTAAGCAAAATTTTGCCAAATAATGTGGTTATCGAATACCCAAGTGCAATCATCAATTCGAACAAATTTATTTAAAATTTTTATTAGTTTAAGAATTTATCCTGAAAACCAAATTTATTTTCATTTAGATTTTGATCGAATTCAATAAAAGCCTTTTATTAAAATGCCTTTCAACCGAAATATATGTAGCTTTATGAGTCTAATTGGTGGAATGGTGCTTATTTTTCCAAATAAATTTCATTGAACTTTATTAAATTTATGGAAGTCAGTTGATTTCAGTTACGTTACATGAAAACCCTCGCAACGCCTCCGGTATAATACTAAATTGCCTCCAGAACTTTTTTTTCCATTGGCAGCAGAATTAAAAGTGATGAAACCCATTCGCGTATGCAAAGCCATTGAAGATTTTCATATCTCTAGCAACAGATTCAACACTTCGTTACGATTGCATGGATACCGCAATAAAGACCTAAAATAGGGTACCGGAAACCATTTCAAAAGAGCTGGATTCATTAATTAGCAACATTCGCTGATTTAGCCCGAATTATGCACGCGAAGCCAATTAATAGTGTTGCATTGACTTTGGAAACCGATTAAAAGAGAGGATAGTTGGTACTATGGGGGGAAGTTATTTTGGTTCTGGTACTGCTGGAAGTATCCATGGAATGTAATTTATAGGGACCGATTGCCTCTGGACTGTGTGTGGGAACGAAAATGGAAACAATTCGGGAAAATCAAAAAGTCAACAATACCGATTAACCGCTGAGGAATATACATACATACATATATTCCAAAAATGGTTTTTAATGGTGGATTTGGGTTTTTTGTTTTGTTTTAAAATCGAAAATTAAATTCAGTTTCTTTATAGTACAGTGTGTTGAAGAAGTAAAGATTGTGTTTTGAAGTATAATAATTTGTAAGGTATAATAAAAAGAAACTTGTCTTATTCCCTCCCCAAATCTTTTTTTGTCTTTTGTCTTTCATCTTTTATCTTTTGTCTTTTGTCTTTTGTCTTTTGTCTTTCGTCTTTTGTCTTTTGTCTTTCGTCTTTTGTCTTTTGTTTTTTGTCTTTTGTCTTTTGTCTTTTGTCTTTTGTCTTTTGTCTTTTGTCTTTTGTCTTTTGTCTTTTGTCTTTTGTCTTTTGTCTTTTGTCTTTTGTCTTTTGTCTTTTGTCTTTTGTCTTTTGTCTTTTGTCTTTTGTCTTTTGTCTTTTGTCTTTTGTCTTTTGTCTTCTGTCTTCTGTCTTTTGTCTTTTGTCTTTTGTCTTTTGTCTTTTGTCTTTTGTCTTTTGTCTTTTGTCGTTTGTCTTTTGCCTTTTGTCTTGTGTCTTTTTCTTGATGTTCTTTTTTACTTGTGATTATAGGTACTTAAAGCAAGTTTAAAATTCGTGACTATAAACAAAATTGAGATCATAATCAAACATGATATTACGATCATAGAAAAGACTAAAAAGTTAGGGGCAAAAAATGTCTGTCACTCTGTCAATCTGTCCGTCTGTTCGTCTGCATGTATAACGAGCTGCAGCCTAAACGGCTTAAGCAATTACCTTATTATTAAATTTGGTACGTGTGATGAATGTGGCATTCCTCAGAAAGCAAATAACGGCACCTTTCATATAACGGTTTTTTAATTTTCGACTTTCTCGGTAATGGCTCATTGGATATCTATGAAATTTAGTATTTTAAAAAAATCTAGGTAGCCAAATTAATTTCGCATACCAACATTTAAAATATTTTTTTGTCTATTTATAACTAAATTTTGAATTTTTTTTCTTGAAAATTCAGTATTTTTTAAAACTAATCAAAAAAAATATTTTAAATTTTATGATTAGCTGTAGATTAATAAACTGTACAAAACTGCTTACCAAAATCAAATTTTTTTTTTTTGAAACTAAAAATAAAAAACAGGTTTTATCAAAATTCGTCCTACAATTTTTGAAATACTTTTCTCATAAAATTTTTGTTATTTAGGACGTGTGATGGTTTACTTCATTACTAAAAACCGTTAAGTGTTATGGTTTCAGAGCGTGTGATTTTCGTCTTTGTAACTTGTTTCTATCAAAGTTATTGCCTTCCAATGTGATTAGGCATATAAAAGAGCCAGTACGCGCAACCCAGTCGTGCCCATTTTTAAATTCTTAAATCTCTTTTAAAAACTTTCCAGACATACTGTAACTTAAGCTGCCTCCAGCCAGGAGATCAGAAATAGATTGGTTGTACATTTTATTAACTCAAATGTGGGATCTAATGCATCTGCATGGCTATACATGAATAGGATTCGTTCTTTCTCTAGGTAACGCTAATTTCGGGTGAAATTGAATAAAGAGAAGTATCCGCAATAATCCTAAACGAATGGGATTAATTGCGAAACAATATTTTCCTCCTCATTACGTAGTCGGTTAATTCGATGAAGGTATTGGTGCTTCATTTCAGTCCACCACTTTCTACACCAAATTATGTATGAACCAATGCACCTGTTTTGGGTGTGCGTGGAAGTAGGGTTGCCATTAGATTTTTTTCTTTACAACGAAAAAATATTTAAAACAAAAAAAAATCAAGATTCATTATTCATTGTTCTTCTAACTGACCATGAACAATATAGTTTGTACGTTTCTAAATTCTAACAGTTTAATTCCTACAAAATCTGATATATTGCATTATTTTATTTTTAATAATAAAACAACTTTAAATAATAGGTCTGTTATGAGATTTTTGAAGCACTAACTCCTTTTTTTAAAATAATAATTAGATTGAAAATTTCTCGTGTCAATTAAAATATTTAAATCATTGATGGATGGCAACACCGGTCATAAAATGCACTTCAATAGAAAATTCAACCTAGAAAACCTATTCAACACACCGGAGTTGCTTCTCTGAAACACTCATTCCGGTTACAGGCATACCTTCAATGCAGTAAGTATCTTTATAATTCATTGTCATGGAAGGGGCTTGGTGCATGCAATTTGTCTGAGCTCTGAGGTAGGTAAACGTTTAATAGCCCCAAATGGCTGCGAGTAAATTAATCGATAATTACAAAGTTTGATTACTTTAACATCATGAAAACGCTAGGACTTTCTGATAAATCCTGAATTCGACCGAACACTCGTCATCGAATAATGGCGGCTCATGGATTTGATGGTGGTGCCTCTGGTTCTGTAAATTGGTAAAATTGGTCGATTTAATTGCAATCAAGAGGTAATTCGCCAGGAGCGTCGAGTTGCGGTTTGCCTGTAGTAATGATAAATGCGTTGGCAAAGCGCTCTGTTGGTAGGTAAATAGCAAACACTAATAATTACCTCCAGGTGAATGCTTGCTATTCCGCCGTTATGCCAAATTTCACCGGAAATGCAGAATAGTGGAAAATTAAACTCTTTCGTTTGTAGCCTTAACCGAGATGTTAGTTGTTCTATTAGGAAAAAATAATTTGTATGGTTTCTGTATAAATAAAATATTACAACCGACTTATCTCAAAACTTACTATCATTTAGTTTTAAAAATACTATAAATATGAATGTGAGTTTGTTTGTTACGCTTTTACTTCATAACTACTTAACCGATCAGCATGATATTTTGTATGAACATTGTTAGAGATATATACAAGGACATAGGGTACTTTATCAACCGAAAAAAATACTATTCCCCAAGGAAAGTAACAAGCTTTGGATTAATATTAATGTGTTGCATTTTCCGTGACACACATTCAACGCGAGTAAAAACTAATCATACTGTAAAAAACATAGGTTTTTTAACTTTGATTTTTCAATTCACAGAAAATCACGTAAGAAGGCGAAGAAAGTCCTTCAATTACTTTAAAAAAAAAATAATTATTAGGTATAGTATTTTCTAGAATTATTGATTATTCTCTCTTTCAAATTTCAAGTGTTTCATTCAGCGAAACAATCTGTGAACAACACATTTTGCTTTTCAATTTAACTTAATTCGACACTAAATGTCCGAATAATGTTTTTTTCAACAACTTAATACTTTCGAAAATCTATTTGTACACTGTTCTTTTCAAAGTCGTATCACAAAAATTTCTTCAATCGATCTTCTGTTAGAAAAAAAGAAAAAAAAACAAAACACGAAAAACTTTATTTTTCTTCTAAAATCCTTCGACCATTTCAACATTGAGGATGCGAAGCAAGGGTGCGGCTCACTTGTTCAAATTTTTCAAAAGTAAAACTTCGATTCTCAACTCCAATAAACTATAAAACTTTACTTCATGATATACAGTTTGCACATAAATATATTATTCTTGTGTCCATTCTTGGAAGAGAGCGTTAAGGCGTGTCGTTTAATAGAGTCAGGCTTACACACCAGTTTCCGGTTGTATTTTCTTGTACCCCCACCCCACCAGCAAAATGACAATAAAAATAAAATTTCCCAGTAATTGGAGTTTCTCTAAGTAAAATGTGAGCGCAATCACGTTAAATTGTCTAACACAGCATGAAGAACGAGACACATAGCAAGTTGTTAAGGATCCTAAAGAAGTCCTCCGCAGCTCCTGGAGCAGACGTCTGCGTCTGGCTCAAGTGCGCTTAATGGGTGGTAATTTCGAGTCGTCTTCGGCAAATGTGATAAATTTATATATGTAAACTGGAAAGTTTTTGTGAAGGGAAAAGCATGGCGGCAGCGGATATCTTACGGCAGAGGTTATTTTACAAGAGGTTGGCTCTTATAAATTACTTTAAAAAATTCAACATTCAATGCACAGGGTGTGTGTGTGTTATTCCTACTTGAAATTTCAATATTAAAGTCTGTGTGTTCCACATCAAAAGGCAATATATTTATATTTCAATAAAACGATATACGGTTGTCGGAAGTTCCATTATTAAAATGCAATTTTGGCTTATGGCCGTAAATAGTGCAATATTGAATGTATATGACAGGCATAGCGGTTGGAACTTTATGGCAATTGAAACTATAGAAAACACTGTGTAGTACAACTGTGAGTTCACACGTATAGGTTACAATCAGTGTTGACACTGTTCATAAGAAATGGTAGATCCTAGGTATTTATTTATATTTGTTGTTAGCTTCTTTTTTTATATTTTTTATTAAAAGCATTCAAGGTATTCAAAATAAATTTTTTTTCAAGCACGTTATTTTTATAATTTGCTTTAGTTTTATATCAATATTAAGGTGACTTTTTTCTACAAATTGCTCAACACTGCTCTGAGTAAACGCGTAGAACGTGAAATAGAGGCTTAACCTAGATAAACTATATACGCCGTTTTAAAGGCAATGACTCACTTAGAGCAGATTTTGTATTTTTCATGTAATATTTTTGAATAATCCGACTTTGAAAAAAAATTTTTTCACCGCTAATTACAAAACCAATACCCCATAACGTTTGCAATATGTTGAATATATTTTCTTTAATGATTTATTTAAAAAAAATGTTGTTTTTAAAACATATAACTATTTTGAAGCCTCTATTTTTCCTTCAAAATATCGTTTTTGAAGATCACACAGATTTTTAGTTAAAAAATTCAAAACAAGATGGTTTAGTACGGAAAAGGCGTTTTATTATTAAAAAAAATTATTGGCGTGACAGCTCCTTAAGAAACTTAGGCCTGGTGACTTATACTCTCAACCATATAATTTGTGTGTTGTGAATATGCAAAAATTTAAGGGACCTAAAATTTACCACCGAGTCCGAACGGCTACTTGAGATGCACGTTATGGAGACAAATCGTTAGATTATACCAAACACAAACGATTCCTCACTCAAATGAAGAAGTATATAAAGGGTTATATGAAGGCATACGGAGGAGGTTTTAGGTCAGGTATGCCGTTTGGAAGAGGGCTGTAGAACCATTTGTGATGCCCAATGAGGGTTTCCAATACCTGTTCTTAAGAGAAGTGAACAAATTTTAGTATTTTTTGAATGACCGGTTTTAGGGTTGTGGAAAAAATAGATGAACTACCTCAGAATTTTAGCTGGAAGATAATAATATTTTGTTGGTTTTGGTATGCAATCATACTTTTAACTTGCGATTATAGGAACTATAATGCAAGTTATGCATTCGTGCAGATTAAAAATTTTGAGATAACAATCAAACATGACATTATGATGATAGAGAAACATATTTGAGTTACTGGCAAAATTCTGCCCGTCTGTCTGTCTGTCTGTCTGTACGGATGTATTTTGGACTGCAGCCTAAACGGTTGCGCCAATCGTCTTCAGATTTTGAACTTAAGGTTATTTTGGCATTCTACAGAGGAGTTTTTTCAATTTTTTTAGCTCAAAAATTAACGGT
Source organism: Platycheirus rosarum (assembly GCA_963971375.1). Lineage (NCBI taxonomy): Eukaryota > Metazoa > Arthropoda > Insecta > Diptera > Syrphidae > Platycheirus > Platycheirus rosarum. Next base: position 142,922,500 of record OZ020508.1, read on the forward strand.
ACCTGTCATATAATCATTATATAAAAGCTTATTTTTCTCGAAAACGGCTTCAAGATTTTTTATTAAAAAAAATTAGTGTACAAAAAAATAGTTTTCGAAAAAAAATAATGCAAAATTACTTCTTCAATATTCATTTTGATTGTAATCGGATCACCAGAAAAAAACCGGTCCTATGGAAGGTACCGTTTTTAGCCCACCATATTAAACTTTTTTTTTCACCAAAATATAATGCATACCTACTGTAGGTAGGTAGGTGAAGAAGTAATTTTGCATTAATTTTTTTCGAAAACTATTTTTTTGTATTTATGTATTATAATTTTTTTTTAATTTTTTTTTTGAAAAATCAATATTTTGAAAACGGGTAGGTGATTATTTTTTAAATTTTGTTTTTAAATGTACGTTATTTTTTGAAAACATTTTTTTTAGATTTTGGTATGCAGTTTCAATCATAAGATTTAAAATATTTTTTGGTTAGTTTTAAAAATATTGAATTAAAAGAAAAATCTTAAAATTTATTATAAATAGAAAAAAGTAATTATTTAAAATGCTGGTATGCAGAATTAACTTGGTTATTTTTAAATTTTATAGAAATCTAATAAGCGGTTACCGAGAAATTCGAAAACTAAGAAAAAAACTCAATAGACTTTTCCGTTAAATTTTGTTCATATAAAATGATTGCCAATACCTATAAAAAAAAAAACCCTAAAAATTGTTCACCAAAATGTTTGGAGCCGTTTTCGAGAATGGCAGTAACCGTTATTTTTGGCCCTAAAAATAAAATTTCAATTTCCACTCTGAGGAATGTAAAAAGAATAACACATAACAAATTTGAAGGTAATCGTTCAAGCCACTTAGACTGCAGCTTCTTACACATACCGACGAACAGACTGACTTTAGCCTTCTTTATGATGGATCAAACATGACATTTTGATTGTTATCTCAATTTTTTTTTTGTTTTAACAAATCCTAAACTTACCTTATATTTAGTAACTATAATCGCAAGTTAAAAAAATTGGCACGACTGGGTCGCACGTACTTGCTCTTATGTGCCTAATTACATTGGAAAGCAAGATCTTTGGCAGAAACAAGTAACATTTGCGTTGAAAATAATGAAATGAGGTTTTTAGAATTTATTAAAAGACATGTGATTATAAAATTTTAAATATTTTTTTTGATAAGTTTTCAAAATAATGATTTTTGAAAAAAAAAATTCAAAAATTAATTTTAATTAGAAAAAAGTTTTTTCAAAATTTTTATATGCTAAATTAATTTGGCTATCTAGATCTTTTCAAATATAAAATTTTGACAGAAATCCATATAGCCGTAACCGAGAAAACCAAAAATTAAAAAAAAACGTTATATGAAAGGTCCCGTTAATAGACTTTTCCCGTATATGTGGTACTAATCAAATGATAGCCAATACCAAGAAAAAAATTCTCAAAAATGTTCATTAAAATCGTAGGAGCCGTTTTCGAGAAAAATAAGGTTTTCCTAAACGGTCAACGTCAGGTACCGTTATTTTTAGGGCTAAAAATAAAATTTCAATTTCCCCTCTGGGTAAAGCCAAAGGAATCACACACACCAAGTTTGAAGATAATCGCTTAAGCCGTTTAGGCTGCAGCTCGTTATACACAGACAGACAGACAGACAGACAGACATTTTTTCTCGATCACTTTTTTAGACTTCTCTATGATCGATCTCAATTTTTGTAATATTCACGAATCCTAAACTTACCTTATAGTTCCTATAATCGCAAGTAAAAAGGAGGTTGTATTCTTTCCCGGTCCTGTGGGTATGTATATTTTTATCGAACTATGATGATGATGACCAAAATTTATGTATTGTCTTGGTTCGAAATTTCTGATCTTTGAATATGAGTTCGATATTTTGGATGGAGGCCTCTTAATCGCAATCTTTTTTTCTTTAGGCAATACCAGCTAAGTAGGTCACGTAGTTCTTTATCCAAGATGCTGTTCTGAATGTGGAGTACTCATCGGAACTTTTTTTTAAAGACTCAAGAAATTTTCGTGACTCTTCGGAGACTGCTACCTTTAGTTTGGTTTCCTCATTCATGCCCATGATCATCTGAACCGTAGATTTCCGGAAGTTCGCGTTGAATTAGTGCAAATCATATTAAATCTCATGGTTGTCTATGGACTGTGATCTCAACTTCTTTTTGTTTACTCTTTCTTGTAGATTAGCAGATGGTAGCTTTCCTCTACGAATTGGTTTTGATAATGAAGAATTTTCGTGAAAGAATCTTCAGAGCATTTTGTCCCCTTTATGACGGGATTTTTTTTTTTTAAGTCACACCCTTATTTTAATTTATATTTTTACAGTTTCTAAATAGCTTGGTTTACTTCAACAGCCGCTGCAGATATGTCTTTCATCTCTCCTTGCAAACTTTCCCTTATTTCTTAGAATTGAAGTCTTCTTTACTTTTTTTTAACGTAATTACATCTACTTGTACTATTTACTTCTTTAGGACTATTAATCATATTATGTATATAAATTTTAATCTTGATTTAGCAGGTTGACTAAGAATGTCGGTAGCCGTGTTGGCTCTTGATAGTTCGGTTAGCTAGTTCAGGATCAATTAGAGTGGATGTACTTAGGAAGGATATCCTAGTACTCCAATGTGTCTTAACTCGTCAAGTAATATGAGAACAGCGATGAGTAAGCTTGATTAAAATACTTTATTTGAAAGGTATAACTTAGTTACTAATACATTAGACAATTTCTTTAATAATAAGAAAGGCTTAGAGGTATTTGTCGCGACTGAATCAAAGTGTAGTACGATGTGCGTGACTGTAGCGGAGTTATAAGAATGTTCCTCTGGTAGTTTATCCAGTGGTATTTATACTGTGTGTGTACATGACTTCTTGTTATCTTCTGGAAGTGGCGTACGTGATATATTTGTAGTTTTTGTGATATTAGATAAAATTTTGTATTTTCGGAACTTACCGCGTTATAAGAAATATTTTCTTATTTCTTTCTACCCGACGTTTCGAAGAAGTTTCATACTTCGTGGTCACGGGATGGCCATCATCTTCTTCGAAACGTCGCGTCGGGTAAAAAGAAATAAGAAAATATTTCTTATAACGCGGTAAGTTCCAAAAATACAAAACTTTATCTAATATGAATATCGTCCGCGAAAATAAAAACCTAAAATCTCATAGTTTTTGTGAAGTTTGGTTAATCTACTGATTATGTTTTTTGGTTCCTCTTGGGTCCGTATGCAAATACTCTTATCGTCTTGTGACTTTCCTTGGTGTCGGATGTAAATGTGCTTATCTGGTTGGTGCCGTTATCTTTGTTTAAAGATGACCTCATCCAGTTTTGGGTGTTGTGTTGTGTAGTATTCTAGCGAGAATACTCCTCTTTGGGTAGGTTGTTGTAGTGGGATCATAACCTTTATATATATATTAGTGTGTCGGACTACTAAGTGAATGAGCCTGGGTTCGAATCCCACTCATAGCCACCTTCTACTACGCTACTGCCTCTTGCGAGGAACTGACAAAACCTCCATGAGTGAAATTTGTCTCGATCAAGTGCATCTCGTGTAGCCGTTCGGACTCGGCGGTAAACTGTAGATCCCTTTCATTCTAGCAGATTAACAATATACACACAGAAATGGTTAAAATTATAAGTCACTAGGCATTTGTTCCTTAAAGAGCTTTCGCGCCAAAAAAAAATCATTTTTTATTTAATGATATTATAATTTTAGACAAGCAGCTTTTGAGATAAGAAAAGACTATGAACGACACCACATCTAAAGACTTGATTCTTAAAATAATTTAATCAAAACATAGAAAGTATCTAGAATAATAAAATTGACCATTTTCTCACAAAACCTTTATGCAAAAACTAAAATCACGTAATAAACACCCCAATTAAAATTTCCTAAAACGGGATTTCACAAATCCTTGATTTTAATAACCAAATCAAAATGAAACTCCATAAGCAATAACCTTTATCAAATATTTTAAATTATTTCAAATGAAAATTGGGTAAAATATTAAAATAAGCAAGAGTCGTTTCACCCATTTCAAGGAAAAAGATTTTACAGAAAATACTGCTATTTAATTTCAAAATTGCTTCTAAAAACATATGAACAAATTTGTAGAAATTATTATTTTTCGAAATCCAATAAGCAATATGCAATTCAATGTTTATATAACGTTACTAACAGCCACCCAATGATTAATTCTTGCTAACTGTGTTTAATCTAAATTTCTGATAGTTTAAAATATTTGAAATTCCATGAAAGTGGCATCACTTACTTCCGCAGAACAATGATAACGCTGAGAAAAAAAAATTACTACACGCATAGAATCCATATCGCATTTATGCATTTACAACCACATTCAATCATAATATCACATGACAACGCAATTGCACCGGCAAACGATGAAAATCCAAAACGCAATGCTTTGTGCCATGTTTGCGGGCCTCGAAAATAAAACCATCCTCGCCTGGTGAGTCGTGAATATTTGCATCCCTGCTATCCACTATTATTGCGCGAGGAAGAGGATACCCAAGCTTTGCAAATCCATCACTCTGCCACAAACTACTGCATTCTGTGTGGAATTATTTGTGTTTAAATGTTCGATTTTCAGATGAGATACGCAAAAAATAAAACGAATTTCGAAAACCTTCCAAAATCCTCAAAAGTTTGAACAATTTTCACACATAAAACAACTATTCTGGAAATTCGATGGGTACATACATGTAAATACATACACAAACTCATACACTCACCTACATGGACCCTTAAAAGTTCCAGAAAATATATTGGCATTTTAGAAACGTACTTAATGCACATGCACTGGGGCGTATGCGTGTTATTTATTTCAATAAATTGCATAGTTTGTGTATTATGTGCAACAATTGTGTGGGTCGTGTTAGGAGGGCAGAGGGGTGTTGGATTGGTTATATGAATTGAAATTTTATAGTCCATCAAACTACGAGGACTTGTGGATACATATGTATATATTGCTATAACAAATTGATTGACATGAACGATAGAGGATTGCCAAAGCAGGCGGGATGGGCAATGATTTCATGGTATATGGTAATTTGTCTTAGTTGTGATGTAACAGGTACCGCATTAGCACATAAATCGAGTGATGAAGCATATGTGGTGTCCATTTTTCACCGAGTCCTTGGATGATTATATCGTGTATGCAAATAGATTTGAGTGGATATGGGTGTGCGCGTCCTTGTGATAATCTTAGCCTGCGGTATGTTGAACGGATGAGGGTGCTTCTACTCCATCATTTCGACCTGATTGCCTTATTGCGTTTGAGGGCATGTGGTGGTTGAGTAAATATTTTTTAAGATAGTAAACTGTACAATTTCCTTGGCCATTATTATGGTGATTTAGTTTGTTACTAAAGACGTGCATTAAATGGGTTTTTTGTCAGGAGTAATGTTGCCTTGGGCTTATGATGTTAGAGTAGAGTTCTGTGGTTAGATAAATAAAATCTTTTTAGAGTTTTATGAAAAAAATAAGTAGCTATCTACATTTTATGTATATGGAGAAGAAAACTTGTTTATATTAAGAAGATACAATTTCATGTTATTTTTGTGATAAAAGAACAAAATATCACAGTTGTTTCTTATTATGATTTTATATACAATTCTAGAATGTTAAAATCAAGACCACAACTTTCTATAATATGCCTTCTTTTGTCATTATGAAACCACAATTTTTCAATTCCTTTACCAATTACTTTCACAACTTCGTTCATCAGCATTAATTTACTACACATGTGTGTGTTAATTCATTTAAATATATGTATAATAATCACACTTTTGGTGTTACAACAAAACAATAGCAATCAATCATTGCTGTCGCACATGCTTTTAATGTGGAAATGTGGTAACATCCCAAAACCGAAACATAATATACTTTATATAATGAACATGTCTTGTAAATATACGTGTTAACACTGTACTCTTTAATTGTCCCTAGAACAGCTTTAACATTGTTGCAATTTTTCTCCGGCAATTTTCCTTGTGATAAATGTGTCCTAATTTATTATTCTCAACCACTTACTGTGTGAATTCAAAACTTTAATAATAGAACAACATTTCATTTTGAATTACAATCATTACTCAAAAAATGGGAGATTTATTAGTAAGAAGGAAAAAAATGTTGATTTGCAGTAAATTTTTTCAGGAGAGTCAGTCATTTAAAAGCTCATTGAGTTTATTTTATTTTTGTATAATTTTTTTTTTTTTTTGTAAGTGACAAGTGCTTAGAATCTATTTTAATGCCTTCACTTTAAATGTAGATAACTTTTTTTAACGTCCGAACCTACTTAAAATGTTTGTTCGCGATGTTTTCTTAAGTATATACAGGGTGTTTCCCGATTCGGTGGCAATAAATTGGAAATAATTTGTGGAAATGTTTAAAAATAAATTGCACGACTGGATCGAACGTACATACTTCGAAAAAATAACGTAAAATTGTATTGAGCGAAATAATTTAAACGACATTTTGTTTCTTTAAGAAATTTAAAAAAGTGTGAATTTTTTTCAAAATTGTACAAACGGTTTGTTTTTAAATAAAACGGTTTTTAACAACTTTTTTCGAAAAATTAAAAAAAATAACCCAAGAATGCAAATTTTAAAAAAATTCACCTACCCGTATTCAAAATATTGATTTTTCAAAAAAAAACATTGAAAAAAATTATTAAAAATTAAAAAAAATATTTTCGAAAATATTTTAAGATAAAACTAATTAGGCTACGTCCATCTTCTTAAATATCAATTTTGATTGTAATCGGATAACCTGTTTTCGAGAAAGTTGAAGAAAAACAGTCCTATGGGAGGTATCGTTTTTAGCCCACAGTTTGAAATTGTTTTGTTTACCAAAAGATGACTCATACCTACAATAGTACACTTTTTCATAAGAATTCTTGAATCCATTTCTGAGAAAAATAAGCTTTTACTTAACGGTTATATGCCCTGTACCGTTAATATTTGAGCTAAAAAGCTGGATCGCACGTATTTGCTCATATGTGCGTTCACATTGTAGAATAAAATTTAAGAAAATTAAAGTTAACATCAAACATTTATTGGATTTTTGTGACTTTTGATTGTTCGAAAAAATACGTTAAATTGTACTGAGTGAAATAATTTAAACGCCATTTTATTTCTTAAAGAAATGTTAAAAAGTGTATTTTTTTTTTCAAAATCGTAGGACAACTTTATTTAAAAAATTAAAAAAATAATTTAAGGATGCAAACTTTGAAGACGATTAGCCCAACTGCTTAGGGTAAAATCTAAAATACATCTGTACAGACAGTCAGACAGACGGACAGTATTTTGCCAGTAACTCAAATATGTTTCTCTATCATCGTAATGTCAAACGGAACTCATCCTTGTACAAATTTTTGCTTTAAATTTATTGCCATGCAAGTTCTATTCCTGCAATCATTTATAAAACTCTTTTTGAAGCGGATGATGCTGATTGGTTGGAATGTGTACATTCCAACAGTTCCCAATATTATTTTATGAACCAAAATCCTTCTTTACAAGCTTATATCAATTAAAAATACTTATACGTATTTTAGTTAAAAACAACACTTTAATTCAAGTAAAAATGCATAAATCAAATCTGCTGTTCAGAATGGTATCCACACTGCTATTCTAAAAGAATATGTCCATATTTGTCAATCTATACTTTTCTGGACTTGTTTCCAAAAATGCGATTCTTCTTCACCCCTAAGCTATTGACCGATCATACTAACGTCCCAACTTTCCATTTAAACGCTGATAAATTAACAGCTTAAGAAATGTCTTGAAGAACCAAAGCTTCTTAATGACAAGCAGTTCGGTTTTCATGACAATAGATCCACTAGTAATCTGATGACTTATATCAGCGAACAGTGAAACAAATCTTTCCATCGCTTTTGAGAAAGATTTTTGCACTCGATATTTGAATGGCGCTTGATAATGATCATCAGTTTCGTTTTTAAGGCGTACTACACGAATGTATGAATAAATTATTAAGGGATGAATGTAAACATTTACCATTTCGTAAAGAAAGAATATTAAAAATGTTTGATAGGTGACATGCAATCGAGGGAAAGATTTGGATCGTTCGATAAGCATTAAGTTGTATATAGAGAATTTAAAGATGTTTGCCTTCAAAAGATGACGCTGTTTCAGGCAATTTAAAGCTTGAACTGTGGCTTAAAGTGAATCAAAATCAAATTTCAAATTTGTATCCCGTTGAAACGTCAGTGGAAACGGGAGAAATTTTTAAATGATGGCTATCGTAGTATTTTTGCTCAAAAGATTTCGGAGCCAAACCAAAAGATCTTGATCAAACTTTTCGGTATATTGAGATTGTTGGTAACGCCAATTTGGAACCGTATCACGGATTACAAAAAAAATGTTTTCAGAAAGATGTAGGTACCCTAAATAATATTTGTATACAATTATTTTCGAATAACAGATTTTTGTACAATTTAAATAATACTGTTAAATAATAATAATAATATCTTAAAATACTTAAAAAAAATAATACTCTGTAAGCAACTTTGCGAATTTTGTTTTTTTTAATTTTGTTTTACAACGTTATTTTAAGTAAATTTCCCAGCAGTAATATTAAAACAACTTGTGATGTGGCAACAAGTTTAGATATTCGGAGGATACATTTTGTAAATTAACGCCATCTGTTGGATTAATTGTGTACAACAACCATGCCCCTAGAATTATGCTACATATTTGCAATATCTTTTAACTGAGTACTAAATCGAACTTAGAAAGTGGAATTGTTAACAACTGGAAGCGTTAATAAAAAGTGATTGAATTGAGATTAAATAAAAAGTGTTGAATGATAAAAACGTATATGAATTGTGAATAAGTGGAATAAGTTAAATTGGTGTTATTTAAACTGAAAGACGTTGTGTTTAATAAATTAAAGGGATTTGTTGCATTAATTTGGAATTTTGATTGAGTTTTATTGGTCGAAACCCAGGCCAAAATATCACAAACTGTTTACTTCAGAAGCTATACATGGGCCAAGAAAGAATGGCAAACTTGGTGTTGCCTTTGGAAAGAAAACGAAAAGATTAAGTGTTACGGAAAAAGTTCTTCATATTATCAATAATATGGCTATTCGGAGAGCTTGCAAATATCCCGAAAAAAACTTTTAATATTATATTGAAAAGAAAATACATTATTTGATTGCATTTTTTTACTGTTCTCCAATTAATATAAGCTTAGTTCTTCCTTCGCGGATCAGATCAAGTAAAATGTTTACTTCCTCCTTAAATTTTTACTTTCGATGCTAACCTGAAATTCGAATCTTGCCAAGGGCTTGCAACAGACTAATAATTATTTATTCATTAACCCACACTAATATGTACGTATTCATTAGATTGTCTATCCCTCTACCCAACTGCTGAATTTGAAATATTTAACAGTTTTTTGTGAATTTTAAGTTAAGAAAACCAAGTTTTTTTTTTTTGTATAATAGTACAAAACACATGCTGCCGAGCAATTAAGCTCATAATAACTCTCAACCAAATTATTAAGTTTGCTTAAAACAACAATATAATTAGATACTTCAGATATTTGTTTAACTCAAATTAGAACCAATTAAGGCATTTCAAATAAACTTCAAAGGATTAAACACAAAAATGAGAGTCATTTTCGTATGAATTCTCTTCTGTAACCGTAGGTGCTCCCTGAAACTAATTTTATAATTATTTCAATTCAATGGAATTTTGATGTAGTTTTGCAAAATAGACTAAAACAGAGTAAGTCCTCTCAAACTTTTGAACTTAATAAACTCAAACTAAACAGTTAAATAGAAAAAGTAGAATTCGTTGTTTTAATTTCCATAGAACAACGAGAAACTATCTGCAGGCCGTCATCAATTGTTGGGTCAAAAAACAGCTGAATATTTTTGAAATTTCTTATTTAATTTTATACCTTTTTTTACTTTTTTTTCATCAGAAATGCATCGTTGCACAAGGAGAGCAAATACAAAAAAAAAAACAAACACTAAAAACTTTTAATCAACTCATTTTATTTACTTAAATTCAAGCTGTGAACTTCCATAAAATCAACCTCAAGTAGTGTAACCAAAGACTCAGAAAAAAAAATTAAAAAAACAACGACTTTCAAATACGTTGAAAAACATAGCTATTCCTACTTTCAGGAAGAATTGTAAAAAAAAAAAAAAACAGAGTCCAGCTAAAAAAGCCAGAGTCACATATATTTTGTAGTTTAATTTATGTTTCTTCATTTGCGGAACCGAGTGCTACTTAAATGAGACAGAAATAGGTTGACTCGTCGGGAAAGGACACCAACAAGAAAAAAAAACTAAAAGCATTTAATTAGATGAAAATTAAGCCAAACAAATGAACTCTGATTTGGTATTTTTGCGCTGCCATCTGGCGCTGTGACCCGCACTGTCCAAGGATATGCACAACACCATAGCCAAGCTAACACAGTGGTGCAGCAGCAAGATGACCTAGCGCTGGCTTTATCTTTTGAAACCATGGAAGGAAAACGCTCCAGGACACATGTGGTATATTGCGAAAATCAAGCTAACTAAGTTGGTTTACTGGCCGGACAATGTCTGTGTGTGTTTGTGGCCGGCGCGCATTATCTGCAACTCTGGAGCTTACAACTTCAGCTTCACCCACAGCAACCAACCCAACGACCTGAGCATTAATTTGCTGCGCTAAATTATGTTTTTTTTTCTTGGTCATCCGTTTTTGTTCTGCGAATTTTATAATTTAGCATTTTTTTGCAAAACATTCCATTTTTTTATCCTTATACTAACTAAACCATTTTATCATATGGTTGGCTAAAAGGCGCCACCGGGATAATGTAGCATACTTAAAGGAGTAAAGCAAAGCGTATAATGCGAAAATGTGCGAGGAAGGAAGTGCACAAGGCTCTTCCTTAAGAACGGCACCGCAAAATGCAGCCATTTTTCGGCAGCATAGCAGTGATGTGGTGTGGCAGTAGTGTTGTTGTCTTCCAGTTGTAATAAATTATGTTTTTTTCATGCATATCTTTAAAGTATAGGTTGGCGCACTGTGCTGTGCTATGTTTCGTAGCGTAACCCCTTTTTTAACGGTACTTTCATGCATGGTTTATAAATTTATTACTAAAAAATTATGCACTTTGAATTTTTTGTTTTAATACATTTTTTTGAAGCTCGTTCGACGTAGAGCTTTGGTTATTCTCTATAAAAAAAAATTAAAATAGTCTTTCGTTGGGTGCTGGTTCCAGGGTTGCCGCAATCATTGTTTGTATTGTAAATAATCATTCCCCTTTAAACACAATATATGCATTGAAGATCGGAAAGTGATAGTTCACAGTAGAAATATCTATAAGGATTTTTGGACATTTAGCTTGGCAAGCAAACTGCAAGCTCATCTCCGATAGAATGACTGTGTAGGGGTAAAATTCTCATGCATGTACATATGTAGCTGCCCTGAGTTCTTTTTGTTCAAGCCATATACTTTTGTCATTTGGATTATAGCATCGTTAATATGACAGGGGCAGCTGCTGCTTTACTCTATTCTCTATGACTAGCTTCTGAGAGGTTAAATTCTCGACGACGGCGTTGGTAAGGATATTGTGATAATTTTTTTTTTTTTGGTAGAACTAACAGTTTTTTTGCGTTATTTAATGATTCTTTTATCTGGTCTACTGTAATTTTATCAGAAGACCATTTCATATATCTGACCAAAAGGGACGAACATATGTAAAACGTTAAATGGCCCAAACACCCGCTACTACGTGATCTCTTGAAAAATCCTTTAGAATTGAAAAAAGTCAGTTTTTAATATCTCACATCATGGAATTATTTTTCATTTTTCAGGAAATAATGTTTTAAAAAGCTCAGAAAAGCTATTTCCTGCATTAAGCTAATAAATATCTTGTGAGGGCTAACTTGAAAGAGCTGAAGGCACTAAACGGAACTTAATTTTTCATATTAAGCTACATATATAAAAACATAACAATATAAAAACAAGTAAACCCCTAACGAGTACAGTAAAAACTCTCATAAGCGGTTAATTGTGGTCTTCTATTTGTTCCTTGTGGTACTTCATATATGGGAATTGAGCAAGAAAAAGAAACAGTGAGCATTACTGGGTCGTACGTATTTTTAATTAGAATTAGCAATTAATTAATGAAGAAAGTATTTCAATTTATAAGACGGATTTTGATAAAATCGTATTTAGTTAGTCAGCAGTTTATTACTGTTTATCAATAAACAGCTTATCATAAAATTAAAAAAATGGGCCTGACTGGATCGCACGTACACACTTGCTCTTATATGCCTAATCAGATCATATTCGAAGGCAAGATATTTGACAGAAACATGTAAACATTTGCGTTAAAATATAACCATAACATTTAACGGTTTCCAGTAAAAAAAGAATAGGCCATTACAAGTCTAAGATGTTAAAAAATGTATAAACAAATATTTCGAAAATTGTTGGACTTTCTTGTTTTTATTTTTATTTAATTTTTTTGATTGATATGCAAATTTTTCGAGTTCAAATTGAGTTTAAAATTTTAAATATTTTTATTTAATTGATTTTAAAAATATTTCATTAATTTTTAAAAAAATCCAAAAATCAATTATAAATCTAAAAATATAAATTATTCAAAATGTTAGTATGCAGAATTAATTTGGCTACCTAGACCTTTTTAAATATAAAATTAGAGAGAAAACCGTTATATAAAAGGTTTTGATTGGATGATAGCCTATACCTAAAGAAATACTCTTAAAAATGTTCATTAAAATCTTTTGAGGCGTTTTCGAGAAAAAAAACTGTAGGTACCGTTATTTTAAGCCCTAAAAATTAAATTTTAAAAACGCCTCTGAAGAATAACGAAAAGTACATCCATACCAAAATTGGAGGTAATCGTTTAGGTTGCAGCTTGTTATAGACAGACAGACATTTGTTGTCAATAACTTTTTTAGGCTTCTCTATGATCGTTATTATTTCAATTTTTGTTGTTATTTCAATTTTTTTTATATTCACGAATCCTAAGCTTGCCACATAAATAAAAATTAAGTGTTTGTTTTTATTATCAAAATAAACGCTTTTTATAAGATGCATATGAAAGTATTTACGGTACTTATCTATAACAAAACACAATTTTTAATTTTGTTGTCTATCTGTCCTTCTGTCTGTCTGTTCTGAGTAAACTCGGGAACGGCTGCACCGATTTTAACCGGACTTTCAATGGCAGATAGGTGATATTCTAGGGAGTAACTTAGGCTGTTTGAATAACCCACTAGGTGACGTCGTTCGAAAAATGTTATTTATCAACCGATTTTGACAGAACTTTCACAAGTAAATAGCTTATGTTGTAAAAGAGAATTAAGGCTATTTTAATTACTCCTAGGTGGCGCTGGAATATTTTTTTCTGAAAATTCTTAATAATAGAACTATTTTGGCAGGACTTTCACAGGCATATATATATATATATATATAGCAAACATTGTAAGAAGTTACCAATGCTATTTATATTACTAGGTGAACCCGATGTGTGGTGCTGATTTCGGGATCCAGAATTTGATATATGATATACTCGAGCAACGCTGGGTTGGTCAGCTAGTAATACCTATAATAGTTGCAAGTAAAAATTTGTGTTTCGTATTAAAATTAATGAAAATTAATAGAGATAATGCATTTTAAATGTTGGTATGCAGATTTGTTTGGGTTTTTACCGAGAAAGGTGAACATTAAAAAAAAACTCTTACATAAAAGGTACTTGCTTTAGAGTTCTCCTAATAAAAAATGTTTGATAAAACTACTATGAACCATTTCCTATATTAAACTTAGTGTTTGACAGGGGGGCAGTAGTGTCTTCACAAAAATGTGAAATCTACGAAAGCCCGAACAAAGAGGAGACGAATATTATTAGGAAAAACTGTAAACTTATACTTCTATCTCATTCTATCGCAGGCTAAATCCTTTCTATGAATATTTTTGTCTTTTTTGGGTGTCACTTTTTCGTTTCATCGAATTTTTAAATTATAATGGTGCTAGTTTCAGTTAAAAAACAAAACATTATTTTGATATTCAAGAGAAGACTGGGGCCGGATTACGGCTTCAGTGAGCAGGTGGGTGAGTACCATCTGTGATCGAATGCACGAGTTAACATTTTGGGATGATGGCATTCGTAGTCTGACGTATCGTTTAACTATTATAAATTGCACAACCTTTATTCAACTTAATGGTGTATTTATTGATTTCTCTTTGCCTAACAGATGTCGTTAGGATACATTTTATTTTGGATAAAAGAATTTCATTGCGTACGTTCACGAATATAACTTTTGGGTTGGTTACCTTGCTTGTGTTTGGGTTGAGAAATACTGTATTTCTGTGTATCATGCAGATAGGTTACCTCTCAAAATTCGAAGCAAAAGAGAAACACAGTCCGCTGTTCATCAGCTGTTCACGTGTGAGAAAAGTATCCAGCAAATTATAGGACACCTTTGGATTTTCTCTCTGTTTCCATATATTCTTCAATCAGCTGGAAAACAGCTGTTTTAACCATGCTAATTACAACAAAAGCAATGTAACCAATCTAAAAGTTATGTTCGTGAACGTACCCATTGTTGCGATTAAAAAGAAGGTGAACATTTTGTAATTATTTTAACATGTAAAATGATTCATATTCATCAAACGAATGTAAAACATTTGAAATTTTAAGCAGAAATGTCTAACAAACAACGACAACATAATAAAAGTTCATATATTCTCGTTAAGGTAACAATCAGTGATCACTTTATCTATCGAATGAAAATCTGCTCAATGGCTAAAGTCAAAATGTCAAAAAATGGTACTAGAATGCTCGATAACGTAAGCGGTAATGCCAAACACATATAATTCAGTCACTTATTGTTCGATAACTGATGCGGTAATTTGGCCCTGGATCTTTTTTTTTAATTCCATAAGATCACTAAGCAAATATTATTTTTCTTAAAACCAGCTACACAAAATTTTATTTAAAAAAAATATTGTTCTGTTGTAGGCTATCTTTCTGTCAAAAAAATTAAATTGCTTTAATGCTTTGGTGAAAACGTTAAAATCGATTTTTAACTTCTCGAGAACTGGTTAACCGATTACAATGAAAATTGAATATTTAAGAAGAAGCTCAAGTTAGCCTGCATTTAATTAATTTTGAATAGTGTTTTTTTTTTCGTTTGTGTTTTTAATAATATTAAAAAAAAATTACTTATAAAAATATTTTAGTTTTAATTTTTTTTTAAATGTAAGTAATTGGTATGTTTATTCTTCAATTCTGTAAGTGTATATATACTTGTAAATAAGAATGATATACGAAGACATAGCGCCAGGCGCACGCTGTGAGGTTTCAATTATCGAAGCTCGAGAGGAAAAATGATCACTGGTGCGATCCCTTCACGGTGTATAGCCACTCATTCCTTGATGGCTTTTATTTGTATATGCTTAATTCACAAATCTCAAAGTAAAACTGTCATTTCCCACCATTTAAAAAATTAAAGCATCTTTCAATAAGGTGATAACTTTAACTAGGGCGCCATCTTGAATTTACAATTAACAGCAAAATATACACAAAAATTTTAAAATCATTTGTACAACTGTCAAACAAACTCAATTCTTATAAAATTGTATACTCCTGTTGCAATAAGGTTGGGCGACATTCAGATTAACTTAGTTTAAGTGCAAAATAGAAAATTGTGAATGTTATATAAATTAAACATGCAATAAATATTAATGCTGCCCATGTGGTTAGTGAAAATCCAAAAATCCATGTAACGGCAACAGTGGTTAAATTGTATACTTCCGGCAAAAAAAAAACTATCTGACGAGGAAAGCCACTTTCCCTATCCCGCAATAACTTAACCATAGTACGCACCAAGTTGGTCAAATATATACAACTAGTATACCATGTTTCCATATAAAAGAGTATGAAATGAATTTTACATTAAATCATCTGGTCACGTTTTTGAATTATGCAAAGGTATACTGTACGTCTGGCTAACAACTCTGCGGGTATTGCAGACTGCTTTGTAATTCTCACTAGCTAGTACCGTGGTTTTTGGCACAAATAATAATTTACATTTCGGTGTGGTTGTTGTACAAGTCCAACAAAATATATAAAATATTTAAAAAAAAAAACTTGGAAACACATAAAAACGAAATTACAACTAAAAAATGAAAACCTCTACAACTAAAGCAATCTAGCAGATTTTAATGAAGGACTTCCGCTGGGATGAAGTTCGTGCGTTAAACTTTTCAAGTAATGCTGTGTTGCCTCGGGAGAGAAGGTAAAAAAAAAACTACGAACCGTGACATTTTAATGTTTAAAAGGCCAATCGACAAAAAACTAACTGATTTTTTGTTACCTCAGACAGACTAAGAGAGGAAATTTGAATCGCTGATTTTTTACGGAAAAAAATTACAAAAATGTAAAATGGTTTGTGGAAGCAAACAGGATATGAAAATGTTGTTACTTTTAAGTGTGTAATTGCAATTCCTTAATAGATGCATTTTAACTTTGTGTCCGTGTGTATAATTGCACAGCTGAATGATGGTAGATTTTCCTTTGAAATTTATAGTTTAGGGGAAAATATACAGGAATACAATTTTAAATGCAATATATTGATTTTGTTTTGTTCATTATTTTTTTATTAAAAAAGCTTTTATGTATTACTTTTAAAAATTCATGAAAACATAAAAAATGAGGTTTTTGATATACCAATGGAATGCAAAAAAATAAATTCATTCAATTGACCCATACAACATTTTCCCCATTTTTTGCAATGTTGACCTGAAACCTTGGATAAATCTTTAAATAATGAATGAGTTTGCATGTTATTTTGGCTCATAGAATTGACCACCTAAAAAACGATGTTTTCTAAAAAGTAGGGCACAATTCCACACAGAACGTTAACATTTTGAGAATGCATGCAGTCTCTTGATGAACCTCGTGTGGGAAGTTTATGAAAGGATGCGTTCCAGATTATGTTCGCCGTGAACTAAAATCTTATTCATGGAATATCAATATTGATTGAATGGTTTTCTAAGAACCTGAAAAAGCTCCTAAAATTTCGCACGAATTATCGACTTGGCTATTAAAATTTACGATAATCAAACATCATCAGCCTCAAATTTCAAATCTTGTAAAAGAATTCCCATTTTAGGTCCCCAAAGATTAAAATGAAAAGGATTATCATAATCCTTATTATTAGGGCTCTTCCTCGAGCACTCAATGAACCAAAAATGATGATAACTCAACCAAATTAATCACAATCTGACCCTCTTCATACTCGGCCTCTGTCTGTCTTGTCTCATTTCAAAGTGTAATTAGCATTTATTTGACAGCCAACCATAAACTCATGGAAGACGAATCAGGACTTTATGGAAGATGCAAAAAGCAGGACTAAGAAAAAAAAAAACAAAATAAGTCTTATAATCGTCATTCAGAAGCAAATTATCAAAGTTTAAATTTGAGTTCGGTACCAACCCATGACCATCATCGCTGAGACTGTATCTGCCTACTTCTTCAGCTTTAGATTCCATTCGGTCTGGTTGTCCGTCCATGCGTCCGGTCCACGGTCTTTAAACGAAATTAAAAGTTCAAAAAGTGTTTATCGTTTATTGGGGTCAATAGGGGAGGTGATGTACAAGCATAGCGTGTCAAATTGTTGAGACCAATTTACCGACCACACCCTCCGGCCTCAACTCTTAAGCCTTAATCGGTGGTACCCTTCTTTTTAATTTAATTTTTTTTTTGACAATTTTCTTCTTTTCCGCATTCGAACACTAAAGGCAGTGTTAAACCTTCTTTTTTTCTTCCTCGCGTGTTCCATAAGCGATGTTCTTTCAGCTTGGTAGCTCTTTTGCTCATCGTTGGGAGGATGAAGTTTTCATAATCCTACTTCGGAAAAAAGGTCACCAGACTAATCAATTGCAAAGTTTTTCCGCTGCTTTTTTCCCTTTATCCTTGTTTATCCTTCGTTGAGTTGAACGTCATTTCATTTCGTATATTTGGAGGAAAAAGAAAAACTTGCGTTCGATTGGTTTTTTGTTCGGTTTTTCCTTTACCGCCGAACGTTTTCCGGAAAATCGACAAAAATTAATGTGAACGGTATAAAAAGGATCGGGGAAGATTAAATGGATTTTTGTTCTGCACACTCCCCCCTTCCTCCTACCCTTATGACACTTTGAATAATAATAGGGTCAAGTTATTGTATGTCAGCCCCCAAGCTGTGCTGTGCTACTCCTATCGTAGTGGCTCTGGAACTACAAAACTTTTCTATACAACGCAACAATGAAATAAAAATTCATTTCAACGATTTCCATTTATGGATGCGGCACCGGGTATTATGGAAAATTGAATTGATTCGAAAAGAAAGCGAATGCCATTCAAAGAAAAAGGGTCTTATCCATTGCGCACCCACCCAAACCCAATCCAATTTGAGGCCATTGCCAAAGAGTGTGGCAAAGTTTAAGATCGACAGCAAAACAAAAATTCAAATCCTGCGGAAAAGGAATCTTATAGCCTGTAATTGTTTTTGTGTTTTTTTTTTTTTTTTTGGTTTAATTTTGATTTTTTAAATTTTTGTCATGGCGGAATTGAGGGTATTTTGTGGCTAAAAAAAGGTCATGTCCGTGAATACTAATTGGCTAAAATACATCTCTTTAACATGCTATAAGCAAAACTAAACGCTTTCATTTATTTTATTAAAATAGAATCATCAACAAGTTCGAAGTTTATTTAATGGAACAAAAATTACTAATTAAAAATGCACATAATTACTCCGAGTTTTATTTATTTATTTATTTTTTTCAGTTTTGCCTGTTGGAGAGCAGCCATTCAATGTCATCAACTGACGGTTCAGAATTAATATGTACTATTATTAAAATTAAATAAACCGGTGCCGGATCTAAGGCAAAAATGGCCTCGTGAATTTCCTCTCTGTTTCAAATGATCAGTTTGCGAAAGCTATATCGGAAACTAAGGAAATGGGAAACAATAAGACGCGAAAGTCTGAGCGAGAAAAAGAAAAATAACGAAATGCGAAATTTTAAAATGGTGAATTGCGAATTAAAAAATTCGTTATGCCAAAATGGCTACATTAGATAATGGGGAACAAAATTGCGAACAAATTAAATGAAAAAAATGAGAGGGAAAATGAGATTAAAAAACGATTGCTGCGAAATGAAAAAAACTGCAAGCGAATCGCAAGGAGATCCATAGTGCATTGCGATTGCTTATGAGATGCGAAATGAGAATAAACAAATTTTAATTAATATAAATAAAGGACTTTTCATCTTTCTCGTGCAGCAAATTTAGAAACCTTTGTCTCATAATCGTTTACGCACTTGATATCATGAACTTTAGAGAGGTTCCTCCAAAAATTAATGTTGAAGTTATAATAGATGATCTTAACGCACTAAATCAGCCGGTACGGTATATTCCATAGTTTGCCTGACAATGCAAATGAAAATTAACTAAGAGTACAATAGAAATTGGCGGATGCGAGAAACCAGGCTCCCACCTAAAGCTATCTACTAAGCACTCGCAACCAAGTTAACCACATGTGGAAAAATCGTTTTCGAGCTTGATGACGAAATGAACGCATCTGCACTTGACAACCATCATGAGCCAAATGGCCATCGTAACGGAGCTCTTCATAATGCTCACGGTACTGGATGAATTCTCATCTCTTTGAGACTAACGTAGATTCGTATGCTTCCTGGGAACTTGAACTTAGCACGACGCAGAGCCTTGATGCCTACAGCTTTGTAACGATCGCTGGAACACACACGCATAATTGCCTGTCCAATGTGCACACATTGTGGCTTATCGATGGCACCTCTTATTCCAGTTATGAACCTTTCATAATCTTGATGATGCAGATAACTTGAAATGAATGAAGATGCATACGGATGTGGAATTGATCCTTAGCGCAGTGCTTTAACAAGTATTTGTTTCATTACTGAGTTGTTCATATTCGTCAGCGAATAAGAGCGATAAGTCCTCACCGATAGGTTTCTTCCTAACGCAGCCGGGTGTTAAAATCCAATAGATCCTACAACAATATGTGAAGGCTCTTAAAATCCAAAAAATCTGGGCCTACAAACAAAATTGCTGCTAAACAAAGCTTCGATCTTAGGTGCTTACAAAAAGCACTCTGATCTGTAAACGCCGAGGCGTTCGATAAAAAAGCCTTATGAAGAACTGTTAGCCTCGTCTGCCAGGATAATTTCAAAGAAGATACAATTATGAAATGTATGAAATATACATACCTCGAAGCAGATGTTGTGAAGACAGTAAAGTCCGGTGTGAGAAGCCTCCAGCTTAAAAAGTGAAGAGAAACCAATTTAGAAAGTTTTTTTCGCCCATTGTAACGATAGAAGTCAAAGATGCAAACCTTAATCACGCTGAAAGAATAGCTTAGACCAGGACGCCCAAAAGCCTTGGGTTGCAAAACTCAATGACATTGGCCAGCTAGCGCAATATATGGAAAAATTTCTTGGATGCGAGCTGGATCGGATGCCAATTTGTTGCACCGATCATGACGAAAAATAAAACTGGATTTTTGTTATTAATTCTTTTATTAATTTTTTTTTTCTTAAGGTGTCGTCACACAATGAAAGGAAAGTATTTTCGGAAAGCGCTTCGAAAATTCCTTTTTTAAATTTTTCTTGAAAGTACTTTCAGAGGGCAGTCATACTGTGAAAGGAAAATACTTTCTGAAAACGACTTTCTTATTTCCAGAAAGCAAAATTTCAGAAATTACTTTTCGGGTTGTCACACTATGAAAGCTAAAATTTTTTCTAAAATTGTTTTGTGTGTAAACGGTTACTGAGTCTGAGTATGTCACTATGGGCTTAGTTTTGTTTGTCGCTCATCTATGGTTGCTGCAAAATCGAGTTCGCTGATGAACTTCGTGCTGAAAAATCAGTACCACGCAACATCCATGAGTGAATTGAATCATTAAGCGTGGTTTTGATGGCTCTGGTCGATGCTGATTACAAATTTATTTGTGGCAACTTTGGAGCAAAATCTTTTTGAGCTGCAAATTGAGTACAGCATTGGAAACAAACTCATTAAATTTGCCACCAATCGCCGCATCGTTGAAAAAGCTTTTGGTATAGCATAAGGCTTGCTGGCGTTGTCTCCAAAAATCAATGTAACACAGCACTGACATCATCAACAAAATTGTATCTGCCGTATGCCTACTTCACTGTTATTGTGTACCTAAAGAAAGGAATAATATAATATTATAGGAAAAATATATTGCCGGAAGTTGGCACAAAAAGCAGCGCGTTAAAGATTTCCCACTTCGGGTTTTTCCACTCTTAACTTTCTTATTTCATTGGTTTTGCAAATAATTATGCATAATAATCCAAGGTTTTTCTATAGCGTCGTCCGCCGAAACAAAAATTGCCGAACCGATCCCTTTAAATGCCGCATTTTTCACGTGTTTGTTTGGGATCGCACGGTTTACGTTTCTGCGGGACAGGGGACCCAATTAGGGTGAAAAACATATGTTCGCTTTCAAGAAAGCAAAATACTTTCAAAAATATATTTTGCTTTCTTTAAAAACGCTTTCATGAAATAGTCACACACTGAAAGTATTTTTGTGAAAGCGTTTTTCGGAAAGCAAATTCCTTTCAGAAAACGTTTCCAGGAAAGTAGTTTTCAGGTCGTCACGCTATGAAAGTTTTGATTTCAGAAAACTGTTTGCTTTCTGAAAGTACTTTCTTTTCATACTGTGACTACACCATTATAAAGTTTAAAAAATTAAATACTTTTTTACTATTTTTTATGTTTTAGGATAAGAGTACCCAATTTTCTTAGTTAAGTTTATTAAGAACTGATAAGAAGGTATCAGGAACGGAATAGGATCTACAATTTCCATCGAATACGAAAACAGAACGTTTGATGCACTTTTGATTTTAATTGATTTGTCACTCCTTTTGAATGAAATGGAATTCTTCTTATTTTTAACCCACACTCTACGCCTAGAAGTAGCTTGCAACCATAAATAATATCAATCGATTTTCTTATGGTTCTGTCATTTTTTTTTTTGTGAGAAAATTCAAATTTCGGGCGAATAAAACTCCAAGTTCAGCACCGAATATTCACATTATGCATTTATATGTTTAACTTTGTTAACCTTTAATTAAAAAGGGATTTATGTTTTGTGTGCAGGAACAACATTATCGTGAACATATAACTCCAATTCACATGAAGAGTTTTTTTTTTTTGTAGTTTAGTTGACTGGATTGGAATGTCGACACACAATATTAAATATTTAGTTTTCAGGTTCATATGATTTTCAAAATAAAAAAAAAACATATTGGTAAATGGCATTTCCGGTGTTTTTTTGTTGTATCTGATGTGATTATTTTTGTTTCCCTAGGTTGTTATTGTTGCGTGAATTAATAAAAAAAAAACTAATCGAATGTTGTGTGCTTATTGAAGCATAGATTAATTATCCTGTTTGACAAAAAAAAACTCTTTAAGTGGCAGCAAAGTGATTTAAGCATTGAACCACAGTAAAATCGCATAATGTAATATGATTTATGGATTTTGAATATTAAAGCAGCCTAATGGATTTAAGTCAACTGTTTACTACGTTTTTTAAAAACACTGACTACGGTCTATTTCTTCTTCTTTTTTAACTCGTGATTCTTCTCCTTTTCGCCCTAAAGGCTATACCTTTACGACGTTCGTGAGGGGGTCAGTCTAACAATAGCGAGCACAACAGAATGATGACCACCAATTGTCGATATGTGGTTCCAAAAGGATGGTGCGGCCTGGCGTTACGTCCACTCAGCGAGAGGAGTGTTGGTCTAACAATGGTCATGAATTTGAAGTAGAGCAATCCTTTCTTGGGTCAAAAGAACCAAGAGGAGTGTGATTGCTCGATAATGCCAAAAACTACTAATTTGGTGTCTTTGGATCAGGTTTGATTGGATTTCTTTGACAAATTAATAAAATTCGCAAATATTGTGAAGATCTGGAACACACCTATCTTCAACTGTGTTAAGAGGCCTCCGACCAAAATGTTGAACTCAGATTCGAAGATAAGCTATTTCGAAATCAAGCAATCAACTTATGTGAGTTAAATTTTGTTTTATCGTTTATTTTTTTATTTTTATTAATTATATTAATTATTTTTCAATTGAAAGAACAAGTAAAAATGGGTCGAAAACGACATTGTTCTCATCAGGTGAGAGAAATTATCAAAAGCTCAGAAGTGAAGGAAACACCTACAAAACAATCGCCAGACAGGTTGGTTGTTCTCAAAACATAGTCACAAATGCTTTAAAATTTACAAAACCACCAGAAACCCGATGAAGACCAAGAAAAACTTCCCAAACCACTGATCCACGGATAACAAGGGCTGCTAAGACCAGCCCCTTTGTAACTTCAACCGAAATAAAAACGACTTGAGTTTGGATTTGAACACATTAACTGTAAGAAGAAGGTTGCTCCAAAATAAACTGCCCCCCTAGAAGGCCAAGGAAATTCCCACTTTTAACTATTAAACATAGACACAGACGGAAACAATTTGCGCAGCAGCATGTTCTTTGTGGCAAAGTAAAATGGCGTAATATCTTATGGACTGACGAGTCTAAGATTAATTTATTTTTGGTGCGAACGCTGGCAAAAAGTTCGTAAGAAGACCATCAAATCTTAAAGAGTTTTCACCAGAGTGCACCGTAAGGACAATCAAACATGGTGGCGGAAGTATGATGGTTTGAGGATGATTTTTTTAACACACACCTATTATTTTGCACACCACTGTACCTGTCTCTACCATTGCCTATGCCTTTATATTCCCCTTACATTTTTCTTGAATTGATGTAGGTATCTATTTTTTGTTATTCAAAAATTAATCCATTAATTAATTGTTGTGAATTCGTGAACTAAAAATGTGTATGATATTCGAAAAACGTTATTTTGACGAAAGAATAGAGGGTTATAAAATGTACTTTATTTTAAAAATGTTTGAATTTTTGAAAAAAAAATTTACTCAAATTATTAAAGAAAACATATTTTACATATTGGAAAAGTTATGTGGCAGTCATGTTGTAATTAAAGTTGAAAAAAAAACCATTAGAAAATAAAAAAATACAAATTCTCTAAGCCGGATAATTCAATAAAATTATATGAAACATACAAAATCTGCTCCAATCACTTCAAAGATGTGTTCATTACCTTTAAAACAGCATATACAGTTTATCTAGTTTAAGCCTCTATTTCACGTTCTACACGCAAGCCCAAAGCATTATATTGAAATAAAACGAAAACTAAATCAAATGTTAGAAAAAGCTTTAGACATTTAATTTTGTAATACATATGTAACGGGTGATTTTTTTGAGGTTAGAACTTTTTTTAAAAAAAAACGCATAAAATTTGCAAAATCTCATCGGTTCTTTATTTGAAACGTTAGATTGGTCCATGACATTTACTTTTTGAAGATAATTTCATTTAAATGTTGACCGCGGCTGCGTCTTAGGTGGTCCATTCGGAAAGTCCAATTTTGGGCAACTTTTTCGAGCATTTCGGCCGGAATAGCCCGAATTTCTTCGGAAATGTTGTTTTCCAAAGCTGGAATAGTTGCTGGCTTATTTCTGTAGACTTTAGACTTGACGTAGCTCCACAAAAAATAGTCTAAAGGCGTCAAATCGCATGATCTTGGTGGCCAACTTACCGGTCCATTTCTTGAGATGAATTGTTCTCCGAAGTTTTCCCTCAAAATGGCCATAGAATCGCGAGCTGTGTGGCATGTAGCGCCATCTTGTTGAAACCACATGTCAACCAAGTTCAGTTCTTCCATTTTTGGCAACAAAAAGTTCGTTAGCATCGAACGATAGCGATCGCCATTCACCGTAACGTTGCGTCCAACAGCGTCTTTGAAAAAATACGGTCCAATGATTCCACCAGCGTACAAACCACACCAAACAGTGCATTTTTCGGGATGCATGGGCAGTTCTTGAACGGCTTCTGGTTGCTCTTCACTCCAAATGCGGCAATTTTGCTTATTTACGTAGCCATTCAACCAGAAATGAGCCTCATCGCTGAACAAAATTTGTCGATAAAAAAGATAAAAAAGATAAAAAAGATTTTGGTAATAAAATTCAATGATTTGCAAGCGTTGCTCGTTAGTAAGTCTATTCATGATGAAATGTCAAAGCATGCTGAGCATCTTTCTCTTTGACACCATGTCTGAAATCCCGCGTGATCTGTCAAATACTAATGCATGAAAATCCTAACCTCAAAAAAATCACCCGTTACATTCGATACCGACTTCATTCTACAGGAAAACATTTGTGTTTTGCTTAAAAATGATCGGAAACCTCTTAACTGGTAAGTGCAGGCACCCTCTAAAACTGATTCTGGCTTTCGTACAATTCAAAATGTCTTTAGTTAAATCTTGCCCAATTTTTCTTAATAGAAAACCAATACCTAATATCTGATCCAAAAATGCAATGTTCAACTTAATCCTTCATCAATTTCTGATTCCAATTGATATAACAACCATAATTTTCATCCAAACAGCCAAAAACGAATTTATTATTGAAAGCCCAAAATACAGATAAAATTGGCAGGTATCCTGTATAAACACAGTTGAAAACATTATTTATGACAGTTTTATCTTCTCGACAATCATGTGAATCCAAGATTACTTAAAGAAAGTATACTTTGAAACTTTTCCAAAAGATTAAATGCTGGAACATCTCAAAAAGAACAAAATCAACAGGCATCATCCGGAAGAGCAAAAAAAGCATTGACATTTCGGCCTTACACTTACACTTTTCAAAGAAAAAAAAAGACTGAAAAGAGAAGAAAAGCCCACAACTTGTTCCATCTAGTGAGAAAACCTTATTCTCAAAGTTGTCTTTTAGCGACACTCTTGACGTGCATATGCCACTTTTACTTGATGTTCCACCAGGCTTCTGTGTATTATCATTAGAAGAACTCTGGAAATCAAATACTAGCAGCCATTTCTAAAACAACCAAGTCTCATTTTTTTTTGTTGGGTGCCACATACACCGAGTATGTGCCCCGCCTGCCCCTTATATATGTGCCTCTTAAGGAATAAAAGTTCAAGAAGTTCTGTTATCAAACGAAAGTCTTTTCCATCTTCTGCAAAGTTGCCACAACGAAAGTTACTTTTTCAAAGGCATAACATATCACCCTGACGACAATGGAGGTCGGTGTGTGTCGGGTGGCTGGAAGATTTGAGTTATAGGTGCCATTTTGTGTAGGCGTCCATATGGTACCCACTTTGCCTTGCTTCTCGCAATTTCTGCTGTTACACTTTCTTAGGAACAAACTTTACTTTTTGGTACTTTGTCTTAAAGGGGGATGTGGTATGTCTTTTCGTTGGTCCAAAGTAAAAGTGGTTACTTTATGTGGTAAGGTCTTGGCATAGTTGAAGGAAGAAGTAGGTGCGGTTCGGGTTCCAGTGGTTATGGTGGAATTCATTTTGTGTCATTTTTAAAGCAATATCCTTGACTATAGGAAAATATTGACTGTAATTTGCTTTAGTACACTTGCATAAGAGTATAATGCATAAAAGCAGATTTTTAACTTGGTAGAAATGACGAAGGACTTGAGCCTGAGTTTACGTTGGGTTTGGTTATATCGAAATTCTGTCATGTAATGGTCCAACCTCATGTTGTCAAGGTAACCTGAAGTTGCAGTTGATTTCTTAATGAATAATGTTTTGACACTAGCCAGGGTATAAGACGCCATGACAGCATATTAAAACCTTTTGGTAGGTCATAGAAATTATTTTCTCACCAGGTTATGTCTATAGTAAAATGTTACGGTGAAGATTTAGATTTTGAATGAGGAATGTTGAAAAAAATAAACGAAAGGCGATTATATGATATACAGGGTGTCCGCCGGGAAGGTATACTACTTTGTTTTGCCGCCATTTTGGTAAACATTAGTGTTGACAGTTTATGTTTGGCAGTCGTGAAGTAGACACGTGGCAAATTTATTATGGAAAAATATTCGATAAACCAATGTGTTTTAATTGTTTAAACATTTTATCAAAATCATTCATCGATTACTGTGACGATGAGAAAGTTACGGGAAATTTCTGTGTCAACAAAACGCACTATTCGAAGAAAGCGGGTCTGTAGGTGATAGGCCAAGCATGGACCACAACGTACTGCAAGATCGGCTGAAAACATTACTGCTGCTCAAGGAAGTGTTCGAAACAATCTATCAACCTCAATTCGAGCTTGGTCTTCAAAGAAAAACTTTGGCCACAATTTTGCACAAGCATTTGCATTTGTTTCCATTTAAGATTCAGTTGACACAAGAGCTTCTTCCACAAGACCATTTACGCCGCTGTACATATACCAATAGGATGTTAGAGCTAGCCCATGACAACCCCGATTTTCATGAAAAAATAATAATGAGTGACGAGGCACATTTTCATTTGAATTGATATGTGAATAAACAGAATAGTCGGTTCTGGGCAAAGGAAAACCCTCAAATTATTCATCAGTCACCTTTGCATCCATGAAAAATTACAGTCTGGTGTGCAATTTGGTCAGGAGGAATCATTGGACCTTACTTCTTTGAAAATGAAAACGGCGTAACGGTAACTGTGAATGGAGAGCGATATAGTGATATGATTGAAAACTTTTTAACACCACAACTGCATGCTTTGGGCTTGATTTACATGTGGTATGAACAAGACGGTGCCACATCGCATACAGCCAGGATTACAATGGAATTACTGCGAGACCTCTTTCCACAACAAGTTATTTCAAGAAATGGTGATGTTGATTGGCCTCCGCGGTCGCCTGATTTGACTGCTCCGAACCTCTTTTTGTGGGGATATCTGAAAAGCAAGGTTTATGCAAGCAAACCAGAAACGCTTGAGCAACTCAGACAAAATATTCGTGATGAAAATAATGAAATACCGCGTGAAAATTGTGAGAATGTAATGAAAAATGTGCTCAAAAGGGCTCACATCTGTGAGACTAACAGAGGCGGACATTTACCTGATATTGTATTTCATACATAATTGCCAACATTAAATAAAACATTTATCAATTGTGATGTGGCAACAAGTTTAGATATTCGGAGGATACATTTTGTAAATTAACGAAATCTGTTGGATTCATTGTGTACAACAACCAACATTCATTGTGTACAACGACCATGCGCCTAAAAGTATGCTACATATTTGCAATATGTTTTAACTGAGTACTAAATCGAATTTGAAGTACTAATTGGAGACTGGAATTAGTACCGAAAGCTTAGATTGTTCCAGAACCAGACAGAAGCTTCCAGAAGCTTGTAAACTTGTATAAATACAAGAGTAGATTGCATTGAAAGTTCAGTTCATTTTCGAAAGTGGAATTGTTAACAACTGGAAGCGTTAATAAAAAGTGATTGAAATGAGATTAAATAAAAAGTGTTGAATGATAAAAACGTATATGAATTGTGAATAAGTGGAATAAGTTAAATTGGTGTTATTTAAACTGAAAGACGTTGTGTTTAATAAAATAAAGGGATATGTTGTATTAATTTGGAATTTTGATTGAGTTTTATTTGTCGAAACCCAGGCCAAAATATCACACAATGTAAGATCCATTCTCTTTCATTCAATCAAAAATTATAAACAAACAAAGTAGTATACCTTCCCGGCGGACACCCTGTATAATAGTTTGACGTTTTGGCCTGGGGTTCGATAAATAAAACTCAATCAAAATTCCAAAATAATACAACAAATCTCTTTATTATATGAAACACAACGTCTTTCAGTTTATATAACACCAAATTTAACTTATTCCACTTATTCACAATTCAAATATGTATGTACGTTTTTATAATTAAACTCAATTCAATCACTTTTTACGAACGCTTCCAGTAGTTAACAATTCCACTTTCGAAAATAAACTGAACTTTCAATGCAATCTACTCTTGTATTTATACAAGTTTACAAGCTTCTGGAAGCTTCTGTCTGGTTCTGGCACAATCTAAGCTTTCGGTACTAATTCGAGTCTCG
Source organism: Platycheirus rosarum (assembly GCA_963971375.1). Taxonomy (NCBI): domain Eukaryota; kingdom Metazoa; phylum Arthropoda; class Insecta; order Diptera; family Syrphidae; genus Platycheirus; species Platycheirus rosarum. The sequence continues at coordinate 142,951,556 of OZ020508.1, forward strand.
AATTAGTACTTCAAGTTCGATTTAGTACTTAGTTAAAACATATTGCAAATATGTAGCATACTTTCAGGGGCATGGGGCAAAATAACAGCTTTTACAGTACTTATAACAAAAACACCATTTAAAAAATTTGTGTCTCTCTGTCTTCCAGTCTGTTTGTTCCGGGTAATCTCAGGAACGGCTGCACCGATTATGACGGGACTTTCACTGGCAGGTAGCTGATATCCTAAGGACTAACTTAGGCTCTGTTAATTACTCACTAGGTGGCGCTAATATCGTTCTATCGATAATAATGTTCTCATAACAAAATTTTTTTTTCAATTTTTTGTCTGTCTGTCTATCTGTCTGTCTGCCTTTCTGTCTGTTTGTTCCGGCTACTCTAGGGAACTGGTGCTCCGGTCGAGACTTTTACTAACAGAATGCTGATGTTGTTGGGAGTAACTTAGGCTATTTAGATTACACATTAGGTGACGCTGGAATGTGTTTTTTTTTTTTGAAAAATTCTTATTTATGCACTGATTTTGACGGGATTTTCACAAGCAGAAAGCTGATATTATAAGGATTAAGTAAAGCTAGAGGCGTTTTTTCGAAAATTCGAAGATGTATAGTATACCCGAGCAGAGCCAGGTGGGTAAGCTAGTATATATTAAAATATGGTCGTTTATAAGAAGAAGGTAAGCGATATGGTATAAGGACCTAAAATCACCAAATATCTCTAATATTAATTTACCTTTCTGTTTCATTTCCAAGGAGAATTTAACTCAGTCATGTTTTTCCTAAATTCTTTGTATATTGCTTGTGTGCAATTTCCTACAAACTTACAAACCTACTCACTCGTACATACACATTCATATCGTAACATCACATCAAATTCCAAACTTCCTTCCTCAACGGAAGTCCTTAACGGAGGAATTACTCCGTTTTATTTTTTTTTTTTTTGATATTCAAAGTGCAACGAACGTATAATATCAAATTCAAAAACTTGTAAAACATTTCGTCAAAAATGTCTTCCAGATACCTTCTGTTACTGAATATAGTTCACTGCGTTTTGTTTGACTCTCTCTTTTATAAAGTTGGTTGCAGCTATCCTCTCTGCTACAACAATGGCGTAGAGGGATGTAGCTACGTTTTATGGGTATAGATTTGTATATTTAAGGAATCCCAAGGAAAGATATCCAAGGATAGAAACCAAGGCAGATTTTTGTTGTTGTTTTTTTTTAACTTATAGTTCGCCTAACACTGTGTCATGGGTGCTTGTCGATACCCCATTTACATATAAAACACTTGGGTTTTATTTTTTTTATTTTTTTGTTGCCATGTTGTGTCCTTCTGCTATTCTTTATCCTGAGATGCATAAGTTTTTCGAAGGAAACATTTCAATGTGTGTTTGGATGGTTTAGACAGATTTCAACAATGAAAAGTTGTCTTCCGCCATCGTTACCTCATGTGGACTTAAGTACTTGAAAAAGTGAAGATAGCAATTTTTTCAACGAGCTTACCTTTCTTGTGTTGAAGGGGGGTAGTTTTTTATTCAAACTTTTTGTACAAATATCTTTAAGAATTCAAATTCTATGCTGGATAAAAATTGATGTATTTCATACCTATTTTTTTTTTAACATGGTGTTTGACAAGTCAACAAGAAATTTCAACACTTTCTTCTTGCCAAAAACTTAATAAATTTGAAAAAATGAAAGGAAGAAATCCCAAGTCTCACAAACTGTTAATTCCTTCTTGTCCTTCTTTAACCAACGATTAAGGCCACAATTCTTCAATTTCACTTGTAGAGTTCGCTTGCTTGACCCCAAAAAAAGTCAGTAAACTTCCCGGTTTTGAATTGTTCAATATCGGAAACTAACTAAATGCAGGTGTTACTGTAATTGTTTGATCCAGGAGTTTTTGCCCTTGCCTTTTTTCCGCGATATTTCTGAAACGTGGCATTATATTGCCTCTGGAACTAGGTTCTCCGGCCATCTTCTTTCTACAAGGTAGTATCAGCTTACTGGGTCATGCTGTTATTTGTCCAAGATAGTAGAGGCTTATCTGTCATCATCACAAGAACCTTCGCTATTGATCAAAGAACCAAATTTTAAATTTTTCGCACTTAGGAAATGCTGTTCCATTCAAATGAATGTCTGTGCATCGTCTGTTCGGACCAGAAAATTCGGCTGGTTCAATGTATATATGATCTTTACTTATGATGATTCCATCGTGAGCAAATAACAATTGATTAACTTTCGGGTCTGTCACCTTACCCTTCAGAAGAAAACCAAGGCTTCTAATAAAGAGAAAAGTACTTGAAACGCTACCCTGGATGCTTCTTTCAAAATCCCTGGCTATACCAAATGGTGGTCACGGCTTTAAGTGATAAAGTGCCATTGTTGCTTAGTATTTAACACTATAAAAACATATGAACTGCACATGTTTAGGATGTCTTGATCTGAAAGATTCGTTGTTCCATATACCATACCACCGTTCTTAATAGCTCTCGCATAATATTCCGAATTTCCCATTAAAATTTCGCCTACAAACAGAAGCTTATTCTTCAGAATGTTTTTCTATCATAGCTATAGCTATGTCATGTTTCATTCTTATCTCGATATTTTGTATGTACAGGAATTTTAAACATATAGTAACTCCTTTAATCACAAATAAAAAAAATAGCCATTTTCTCTGTTTAATTTTTTGAAACGAAACCATATACGAAACTAACACCAAACTTAAGTAACGATGAAGCTCTCTAAGCGAATTTTAAGATATTTATCATATAGAACCTCCAAAAGTTGTTATTAATTTGTATAAATATAAAAATTAAATACATTTTTAATTTTTAAATACAGCTAACTAGCTCACCCATCCGGCGTTGCTCGTGTTTACCATAGGTTTTCTGAATACCGATGAAAACGCCACATATCGGGTCTAATCATAAACATATAACCACAAAAGTAATTATGTAAGCATGCACGCAACATGTTTTCAAATTCGGTTTATCCTTTAAAATTAAATGTTTTTATACCTAATATAGGGAAAACTATATTTTCGTTAATACTCCACCCGAGCGTCGCTTATCGGGTCCAAATCTTAAAGTTTCACTAAGGGCTTCAGTGGGAAAGAATATATTATTTGTATCTATAGATTCTGGATGATATGTAGTTGGCCATGTCTCAATTAAGCAAACATCTATAAAACTGTTTTCTTTTTTCTCATATTAAAAATATGAATAGAATTGCCTTGAAAAAAATATAATAGTTCTGATGATCGCTGCCGAATTACACAGAGTCACTCAACAGCTGAGCTTACCTAAAAATCTCAGCAAAATCAAGCACTAATGAGTGCCCCAGCCTTACTTGAAACACAACATATTTTCTGGATCCCGACAACAGCTTCACTTATCGGGTCCAACTATGCCTTAAAACAACCAAGAGCACCATTTTCAGACTTCATAGAGGGAAAACTAAATTTTCCACTCCAACGCTACCTATCGGGCCAATTAATTTCTGAATATTTCAACAAAATCGGTCTCGGTGTTTGGTCTATTGTTTGAGAAGCACGAAGTCAGGCCATATAAACGCATTGGTCCTCTCATCTGATTTGTCGTTCTTCTTCAATGGATTGAGTAGCCACTGTTACGAAGCTTCATTGCATTTCATCTTTGCTGGAAAAGATGAGCATTTTTATCAACAAAACTCGTACAATAAGGTTTACTAACTACACTCGCACAAAAGAAAAAACTGGGCATGACTGGCTCGCACGTACTTGCTCTTATGTGCCTAATTACATTGGACGGCAAGATCTTTGACAAAAACAAATAACATTTACGTTGAAAATAATACAGTTTGAACTTATAAAAACTTTTATATTAACAAAACCACAAAACTTAACGGTTTTTAGTAAATATGAAGTACGCCGTCTTAAATAACAAAGAATTTATGAAAAAAAAATTGTAGGACGGATTTTGATAAAATCTTGTTTTTTTTAGTTTTTTGAATTTTTTTTTTTAATTTTGGTATGCAGTTTTTTAGAGTTTATTAATATACATGTGATTATAAAATTAAAAATTATTTATTTCAAATAGTTTTAAAAATATTGATTTTTCAAAAAAAAAATAATTTTTATTAGAAAAAAAATTATTCAAAATTTTGATATACAGAACAAATTTGGCTATTTATGTCTTCTCAAATATAAAATTTGACAGAAATCCATAGAGCCGTTACCGAGCAAGCCAAAAATTAAAAAAAAAACGTTATATGAAAGGCCCGTTAATAGACTTTTCCCGTATATGTGGTTCTAATCAAATGATAGCCAATACCAACAAAAAAATTCTCAAAAATTGTCGTGGGAGCCGTTTACGAGAAAAATAAGCTTTTCTTAACGGTCGTATGTCAAGTACCGGTTATTTTTAGCCCTAAAAATAAAATTTCAATTTCCCCTCTGAGGAATGCCAAAAGATAAACACATACCAAATTTGAAGGCAATCGCTTAATCCGTTTAGGCTGCAGTTCGATATACACCCAGACAGACAGACAGACATACGGACATTTTTTGCCAATGACTTTTTTACGCTTCTATATAATCGTAATGTCATGTTTGATTGTTATCTCAATTTTTTTTATTCACGAATTCTAAACTTGCCTTATAGTCCCTATAATCGCAAGTAAAAATCGACCGAGTTAGCTTTATATGTTTTTTTAAACAAATCACAAACATACAAAATTAACACTTTCGCGACTTTCGAAAATGATTTCTGGCGTTCAATGTGTCTACTAAAAGTCAGTCAACTTGCCTCTGATTGGTCGATTGGCTCTTAAAGTTAAATGACATTTAGTCAAAAAGTTATTCAAAAGTCAGTGTACGCATTGAACTTGCCAATTGAGATAAATCGATTTGACAGTTGTTGTCATTTGTTTTCTATATTTTTTGTTTACATTTCAAATCGAGTATTATGTCACGTCACACGGGAACGCAATTGAACGGGATAAAAAGTCCGTCTCCTAGTTCTAAGCTTCCTCATCAATTTTCAGCCAAATCGGTTCAGCCGTTCTTGAGTTATAAATAGTGTAACTCACACGACTTTTTTATATAGGTACATAGTACATACATATTTATGTAGATTAAAGCCAATACTTCAACCAATATTGTTAAAAGAGGCAACCGTTAAAGAAATTTAAACCGTTTACCTTATTTTCTACTTAATGAATCATTTGGACAATTGTTACAGAGAAAATCCTTAAACATTATAGGAACTTTTGTTTATAAAAACAGGTTTCTTTTAAAAGGGAAATTTTTAATTTTCGAACTGAGTTCCATATTTGGAATATGAAACCTCTTATTTGAAAGGGGTTTTACAGGAGGGATGTTCGTGATTTATTTATTCACCCTCAGTCGAATCGTCATTTCGAAAAATTACCATTTACATTTTTGGCTTTTTGGGGAAAACAGTCTTAAAGTAGTGCCAACTTTTTTTGAATAAAAAGTTTAACGGTAAAGCCACACAATAAGACAAAGTGAGAAAATGGCTTTTGAAATTGAATGTACAAAGCTTTTCTTACAACTTTTGAAAATTATTTTAGCCAAAAGCTAAAAAGTTGTTTTTGGAACTTACACACTTTTGAGCTGTTCGTACAGATACATTGTATATACATTTATTGCAGTGTTATACAAAGCCAGATATAATTATTTTTCTGGTCGGCTATAAAATTGTTGGTTTTAAGAAAACAATTTTCGAAATTTGATAAACACAATCTGTAATCGAACAAGGGGTAAGACAGGGGTAATGCTCTGTTGTTTTGATATAGAAATGATTTAGTATTTCTAACTAAAAAAATAAACTAAATTTTCAATACGAAAACAAAACGATTTTTTTTAAGAAAGAGTTTGACCTTTTTGAGAACAGTTTTTTTAATATTTTCAAACTAAGTTATACTTGACTAAATCATTACATTAAGTGTATAACGAAACGTGGAAGTCAAGCATGAAAAGCTCCCATTTGGGCTTTTTTAGATTTTAATTTGTTTTAACTTTGGTTGAGTCAGCTTTGAACTTTGAAGTCCTTTTACTTGCGATTTATAGGGACTATAAAGCAAGTTATCCATTCGTAAAAAAAATCTAACAATTATACATGACATTACGATGATAGAGAAACATATTTGAGTTACTGGCAAAATTTTGTCTGTCTGTCTGTCTGTACGGATGTATATTGAACTACAGCCTAAACGGTTTGGCCAATCGTCTTCAAATTTGGAACTCGAGATTGGGATTAGTACCGAAAGCTTAGATTGTGCCAGAACCAGACAGAAGCTTTCAGAAGCTTGTAAACTTGTATAAAGTGTTGAATTATAAAAACGTATTTGAATTGTGAATAAAAGAAATAAGTTATATCTGGTGTTATTTAAACTGAAAGACGTTGTGTTTCATAGAATAAAGAGATTTGTTATATTATTTTGGAATTTCGATTGAGTTTTATTTGTCGAACCCCAGGCCAAAACTTCACAATATGGAGACCAAATCATCATTTCAAAATTAAGGAGAATCCCTATTGTTAGTCTGAAAAGGGTTGGTAACGGAAATTCTGTACGCGATAACTGGTACTCCAACAAAAGGATAGCAGAGTAAGACAGGTGTCGAATTTTGGAGGTAACTGGAAAAATTATCTTGGAAGACATCCGCTCCAACACAGTTGAGTATCATTAAAAACTGCTTGGATAGTGCGGTTCCAAAAGGATGTGTCGAAAATTGATGATCTCAACCAGGAAACATTTTTTTTCAAAGCGCCATATCTTTGTGACGAATTTGCACATACATGTTTTTGAAAATGTTATATGTACAGGGTGGGCCAAAAGAAGTCATCCATCCGATGTATGTTGGCTCTCTTTTTTTCTAAATGAAAAATTTTGATTATGTGTTTGAACCTTTAGAATGGTATTGGTCAAGTCGGGAAGATGATATCGGCCAAATGGGCGCCGTCACAATTGATTGCCATACGGGCTCGTTTTATGGCATTTTTCATTACTTCAGCGAGAACTTCTGGCGACAGATTCTCGCACTCGTGTCGAATGTTGTCCTTGAGGGCTTCCAGAATCTCGGGCTTGTTCACGTATCGTATCGTATCGTATGTATTGCTCCATGGCTTGTTCACTTGTATTCTGCATCTGTCTAGTCCACAAATATCAAAACAGATTTGACATTGGCGGCCATTTGCAAAAATGAGAGCATCTTCCAATAAGGTGATTTCTTTTTGCCCACCTTGTATGGATACTGTGATGTGGCAACAAGTTAAGATATTCGGAGGATACATTTTGTAAATTAACGCCATCTGTTGGATTCATTGTGTACAACAACCAACATTCATTGTGAGCGCCTAAGAGTATGCTACATATTTGCAATATGTTTTAACTGAGTACTAAATCGAACTTGAAGTACCAATTCGAGGCTCGAATTAGCACCGAAAGCTTAGATTGTGCCAGAACCAGACAGAAGCTTCCAGAAGCTTGTAAACTTGTATAAATACAAGAGTAGATTGCATTGAAAGCTCAGTTTATTTTCGAAAGTGGAATTGTTAACAACTGGAAGTATTAGTAAAAAGTGATTGAATTGAGATTAAATAAAAAGTGTTGAATTATAAAAACGTATTTGAATTGTGAATAAGTGAAATAAGTTAAATTGGTGTTATTTAAACTGAAAGACGTTGTGTTTTATAAAATAAAGAGATTTGTTTTATTATTGTGGAATTTTGATTGAGTTTTATTGGTCGAAACCCAGGCGAAAATATTACATTGGTGTCAGAAATTGGGGATAAAACTCAGTAAAGTGCTAGAAAATTCCATAGTGACATTTTCTAAAACAGTTTCGGTGACTCATTTAATTGTGAAAGTGGAATTTTCCAGAAACTATTGAACTGATTGTGTTATAAAACTGTGAATAGCGAGTATTTTTGTTAAAAATAGTGTTGGAAAAGGATCTTTCTAGAAGAGACATTAAAATAAAACTGACTGTGTTGCGAAAAAAGTGTTTCAGTTACATAAAATGGGTCGCAAATTAGAACAATTGACAACAGCTGAGTTGAAAGAAGAATTAGGAAAACGAAATCTTCAGACTTCGGGGCTGAAAAAGGAACTATTGCTCCGACTTCAGAATGCTATCACTCAGGATGGTGGAGACCCGGATACCATGTTGTTCGATGTTGAAGAACAAGGGAGAGAATGCACAGTAAGTACAGCCGATGAAATGCCTGCTTTCATGAAGTTGCTTCTGTCGAAATTCGATGCTCTGGAAAGTTCCTCGAAAGAACAAAAGAATTCGTCAGAAATGCTGCAGAAGCAACTAAGCGAACAGCAGAACGTTCTCGAGAGCAAATTTGATGGTCTCGAAAACAAACTTGATGCACAGAATGTTCTCTTTGACAAAAGACTTCAAACAATCGATCAGAAATTCGAAGCCAAAATAGAAAACTTGGAAGAAAAGTTCGGAAGTGTAGAGCAACAGTACGAACATCTGGCTAAGGAGTTTGATTCTTTGAAGAAGAAGAAGGTTCGGGAATATTCGAGCGATGGTCCACGAAGAAAGGAAATGCAGCCCCCTGTCTTCGATGGTCAAACATCATGGCCAATTTATAAGAGGCAGTTCGAAGCTGCCGCCTTGACGAACAACTGGGACAACGAAGACAAATCAATTGCTCTTACGCTTGCGCTCAGAGGAACAGCTGCCGAATTGCTGCAGACCATTCCTGAAGACAAACATCATGATTATGATGCCATGGTCAAGGCAATCGAGATGAGGTTTGGCGACGACCACATGCAGCAAGTTTACCGAGTCCAGTTGCGCCGAAGGGTCCAGATAAGAGGTGAAACGCTACAACAATTGCAAGCTGACATCGAGCGCTTGGCCAATTTGTCTTATCCCAATACCAGCAGGGAAATCATAAACGAACTGGCAACCGATGCGTTCACTAATGCCATTGCAGATGGAAAACTACAAATGGCTGTGAGAATGGCAGGTAAGAAAACGCTCGCTGAGGCTTTAGCATTTGCCCTGACAATGGAAGCAGCAGACCAAGCTTCGCAAGGTAGCCATCGCGTCAGGGAAATGGCTACGCTAGAGTGCTCATGTCAACGTGTCGACATTGAAAGACAAAACCCGAACACAGCTCGAGGTCAAATGAGATGCTGGAATTGCAACAAGCTAGGACACCTACAGCGACAATGCAGATCTCCACATAGGCAGGTAAGCTGCCCACATTGCGCAAGGAGGAGGCAGAATGACGAAGCATCTGGCAGGAATAACACTCACACTGCTGGACAAGCTTCTGATCAACAGCAAGCGGGAAACGCCTAAGAACCAACTTCGCGGGGCTGAAGTTGGTTGATGGAATCGACGCCCCCAGGACCATCATCCAAGTTTCGCAAACTACACGCTGCAGCAAGAGCTTGACAGTGGAGACAGTCATCAGAAACAGAAAATGTGTGGCCACTATCGACACGGGTGCCACAGCCTCCATAATCAGAAGAGACCTTGTTCAGACATCCTGGCTACATAACACCAGCTGCTACACTCTGAAGACAGCTACGGGAGAAGCAGCAAAAGTATACGGGGAGGTATTTCTAAAGATACAACTGGCAGGGTTGACCTTCTCACATGCATTCTTGGTAGCCGACATATGCGACGAATGCATCATTGGAGTGGATTTCATGAAGGCACATGAGGTAATCATAGACCTTCGAATGCAAGTATTAAGGCATCGAACCGTTGAGATCCCTATGGTATACGGAAACGAGAACGCTGTGAATCTTCGGGCGGTTATAAGCAAAGATGAAGTCCTACCACCTTTTTCAGAGACAGTTCTTTGGACGCGTTTGGAGGGTGATCCTGGGAACCACCGATTCTATTTCATTGAAGCAGATAATAAAGAGGACTTTCCAAGCTATATCGTTGGAAAGATTTTAGTGGAACCAAAGAAAAACATGGTTCCGGTAAAGCTGATGAATCCGAACAAACACTCCGTCAAGCTCAGACAAGGAGAGGTGATTGGAAGATGCGTACCCATTGCAGCCATATCGACAACATCTGGGAGTGAATCTGCGAGTCCTGTTTCTGCAACAAAATTGGCTGAGGTATGTAATGCTATCCTTGGAAACTGTGAGCTAAATCAGGAGCAGAAAACCATGGCCAAAAATCTCATTGGCGAGTTTGCTGATATATTTGCATCGCAGGATGGAGACTATGGTCGAACACACCTAGTACAGCACCGAATAGACACCGGCGATAGCAGACCGATCCGACAACCTGCTAGAAGACTTCCATTGGCAAAACAGTCGGAAGTCGATGAGATGATATCAACCATGGAAAAAGACGGTCTAATCGAAAACTCAAAAAGTCCGTGGGCATCACCCGTTGTACTAGTGAAAAAGAAGGACGGCAGCACTCGATTCTGCGTGGATTACCGGAGGCTCAACGATGTCACCAAGAAGGACAGCTACCCCTTGCCTCGAATAGATGACACCTTGTATACCCTTTCTGGAGCGAAATGGTTTTCCACCCTCGATCTGAAAAGTGGTTACTGGCAGGTACAGATCCATCCAGAAGACAAAGAAAAGACCGCTTTCACAACGGGAAATGGACTATGGCAGTTTACCGTTATGCCATTTGGATTGTGTAACGCTCCAGCCACCTTTGAGCGTTTAATGGAACGTGTGTTACAGGGTCTGACATGGAAAACCTGCCTGGTGTACTTGGATGACGTCATCGTTGTGGGAAAGACGTTCGCTGAACATCGCGACAACTTGAGGGAGGTGTTTACACGACTTCGAACTGCACATTTGAAACTAAATCCAAAGAAATGTGCTCTGTTCAAAGCTGAGGTGAAATATTTGGGACATGTGATATCATCAAATGGAGTAAACACTGACCCGGAGAAAATCGAAACCGTGAGAAATTGGCCAGTTCCCGAAGATAAACACCAGCTGAGGAGCTTTCTAGGTCTCGCCACTTATTACAGGAGGTTCGTCAAATATTTCGCCGGAATCGCAAAGTGTCTGCACCAGCTAACTGAGAAGGGTAGACAATTTAAATGGTCAGGTGAGTGCGAAAGAAGCTTTCAACATCTAAAGCAGCGACTTTGTGAGGCACTAATACTAGCTTATCCCACCCCTGGCAAAACATTTATTGTGGACGCGGATGCTAGTAACGTGGGTGTTGGAGCAGTTCTGTCGCAGATACACGATGGGCAGGAGAAAGTGGTAGCCTATTTCAGCAAAGTTCTGTCGCGACCAGAGAGAAACTACTGTGTAACCAGACGGGAACTCCTTGCTCTGATACTGGCGACAAAACATTTCCATAAATATCTGTATGGACAGAGATTCATTCTGCGTACCGATCACGCCGCTTTAAAATGGTTGCTTCAGTTCAAAAATCCTGAGGGGCAAGTAGCAAGATGGATCGAACAATTGCAGACTTACGACTTCGAAGTACAGCATCGCAAAGGAAGACTGCACTGCAATGCGGACGCGCTTTCCCGCAGACCATGTGAGCCCAGTTGCAAACATTGTGCGCGAAAAGAGGAAAAGGATGAAGGTATATCTGTCCAGAGAATAAGAGCCGAACCTGTAGAGGGTTGGAGTGCCGAAGAAATTCGTAATGCACAAAAAGAAGACCCTGACATCGAGCCAATCCCTGCATGGAAGGAATCTATGGAGAAACCAAACGCAAGAGACATCTCCGACAGAAGTCCTACTTTAAAGGCATACTGGGCGCAGTGGGACTCTCTCCATGTGGAAGATGGTGTTTTGCGAAGAAAATGGGAAATGCCGGATGGAAGATCCTTTAAGATGCAGCTTGTGGTTCCACGATCGAAAGTAGAGGAGATCCTACGAGAAATGCATGCTGGAATATCCGGTGGGCACTTGGGAATCAACAAAATACTAGAAAAGGTACGGGAACGCTTTTATTGGCTAAGCGCGAGAAACGATGTAGAGAGCTGGTGTCGAAAGTGCACAACATGCGCAGCTAGCAAGGGACCCAAAGTCAAAACACGAGGTAAAATGCACCAGTACAACGTGAGCGCCCCGTTTGAAAGAATCGCCGTTGACATCACAGGTCCGTTCCCGGAAACTGAAAACGGTAGCCGTTACATCCTTGTTGTCATGGACTACTTCAGCAAGTGGCCGGAGGCTTTTGCGATACCCAATCAAGAAGCTAAGACTGTTGTCGAGCAGATAGTGGACCACTGGGTCTGCAGGTTCGGGGTGCCTATGGAATTGCATTCCGACCAAGGGCGAAACTTCGAGTCGAAGGTATTCCAGGAAGTATGCGCATCCCTCGGGTTAAAGAAAACAAGGACAACACCTCTTCATCCACAGTCCGATGGAATGGTAGAACGATTTAACAAGACCTTGAAGGAACATCTGTCCAAAGTCGTGAACGAGAACCAACGGGATTGAGATCGGCGAATTCCTTTATTTCTTATGGCCTACCGGAATGCGGTTCATAGTACAACTGGATACACTCCATCCGAAATTCTATTTGGACGAACTGCCCGGCTTCCAAGTGAGCTAAAATTCGGATTTCCTACTGAAGACCCAAAATGCGAAGAGGACTACGTATTAGATCTTAGAGAAAGGATCAACGACATTCACCAGAGAACAAGAAACAACATAAAAATTGCGAGTGACCGCATGAAAACCAGATACGATGCAAGAGCAACAGCACCTGAATTCAATGAGGGAGATCTGGTATGGCTTTATAACCCACATCGCAGAAAGGGAAAATCGCCCAAGCTTCAGCAGGACTGGGAAGGTCCCTACCAAGTAGTTACGCGCATTCATGACGTCGTTTTCCGAATCCAACGAGGACCAAGAGCAAAAATGAAAATTGTCCATTTGGATCGACTGCATCGTTACCACGGAAACAATGATGATGTGCTTGTTCGGGACGAACAAAACTAAGAGGGGGACAATGTGATGTGGCAACAAGTTAAGATATTCGGAGGATACATTTTGTAAATTAACGCCATCTGTTGGATTCATTGTGTACAACAACCAACATTCATTGTGAGCGCCTAAGAGTATGCTACATATTTGCAATATGTTTTAACTGAGTACTAAATCGAACTTGAAGTACCAATTCGAGGCTCGAATTAGCACCGAAAGCTTAGATTGTGCCAGAACCAGACAGAAGCTTCCAGAAGCTTGTAAACTTGTATAAATACAAGAGTAGATTGCATTGAAAGCTCAGTTTATTTTCGAAAGTGGAATTGTTAACAACTGGAAGTATTAGTAAAAAGTGATTGAATTGAGATTAAATAAAAAGTGTTGAATTATAAAAACGTATTTGAATTGTGAATAAGTGAAATAAGTTAAATTGGTGTTATTTAAACTGAAAGACGTTGTGTTTTATAAAATAAAGAGATTTGTTTTATTATTGTGGAATTTTGATTGAGTTTTATTGGTCGAAACCCAGGCGAAAATATTACAATACATTAACACCAATATTTATTAGAATTCCCTAAACATCTAAACGGCTGAATAATTCATTTATAAATTCGGCTGTCAGTGTATATACAATACAATGTACTGGTCCAAGACAAAAAAAAATTACACCAAAACATTTCGACTTTTGTTTGATAAAAATCGATTTCGAACAAGATTTCATAACGGAAAAATACCTTTCTTCATCCATTAAAATTCTTTCTTCCTTCTATCATTGTATATACACCGCCTTAAGTGTAGAGAATGTATACATACAATGCTTCTATTTCAAAAAACGCTCCTAAAAAATCCAAACCTTTTTCTCCTCTCCCATAGATGGCACAATTAATTCCAATTTAATGCGAATATAATATCATAGATGTCACTCAAATTTTAGTTCATTCTCCAACCCATAGCTGTCACCCCTTATGTAAAAAAGATATATTTTGACATCTAAGCTGTCATCATCCAAAAAGTGATTCATTTTTCTCAGTGGAAAAACAATTTGTTTTTTTAGAAGACAAACACAAATTTCGTCTTAATTTTCTTACAATTTAATACGAATTGTATTATTTTTTTTGTTTATCTCATTTCCATAAAGTTCATCAAACTGGGTAACGATATGTCTGTCTCTGCAATGGAAAGTATCCTTTTTAAAACAAAAAAAAAATATCATTACCTTTCGTCATTGTTTTTGTTCTTGTTTTCAATCTCCTCCCTCGATTGACCTTAGAAATCAATTTGCAAAATATTTTCCTTAACTTTAATCCAAAATTTATTAGAACACATGTTCAACCTCAAATTTGCGGTAAAGGACTTAGAACGACAGTCGAAGAGATGCGAAAAAGAGGAAAAACTCGAGAAGGCCAAAGCGAAGAAGGCCATCCAGAAGGGCAACATGGATGTGGCTCGAATACATGCGGAGAATGCTATTCGACAGAAAAATCAAGCAGTCAATTATTTACGTATGAGTGCCCGGGTTGATGCAGTAGCAAGTCGAGTGCAATCGGCTTTGACCACAAGGAAGGTCACTAGTTCTATGGCTGGTGTTGTGAAGGCCATGGATGCAGCTATGAAGGGAATGAACTTGGAGAAAATATCGAATCTCATGGAAAAATTCGAAAGCCAATTCGAAGATTTAGACGTACAAAGCTCAGTGATGGAGAATACAATGTCCGATACCACCACCACATCCGTACCACAGGGTGATGTGGACAGTTTATTGCAGCAAGTCGCCGATGAAGCAGGGTAAGTCAGTGGGTTTTGGAAGCATAAAGCTATCTGTTCTTCAGGGAAGAGAACTGATAGCATCCAGTCTAATGGATTGTTTGCTTATGAGTCTTTTAAATGCTTCTTAATTAAACTTACCAAAAACCGAATTACAAATCTTTATTTTCAGATTGGAATTGAACATGGAACTGCCAAGTGGACCGCAAGGCTCAACTATTGGAGCTTCTACCCAAGTTTCACAGGAACAAGACGAGCTCTCTCAGCGTCTAGCCCGCCTTCGACAAACTGAGTAATAAACTTGTTTATGTTGAGCCCCCTTCACTCGTTTAATGTTTATACATGTATATTTACTAAGAAAATCCTTCGAGGGTATTGAAACACATTTATATTTTTTTCTTTTAATATATTATTTTCACTTTTAATAATTACAAACTTAGTCATACATATTTGCTTATAAAGAACAATAAAACAAAACCTCTTCTATCTGGCTAAGAACTATTCGGTAGTTTTATTGGGAAAATTGTTCTCGGCAGGAGCTTCTGGTGGTTCTTCTGACTGTTGTTGCTTTTGCTTCTTTGGTTTCTTTTGTTTGCCTGGTCCACGACCTCGGGACTCACCAGGAACCTTTGGTTTGGGTTTGGGACCTCGTTTCAGTTCAGTTTTGCGCGTTCGGTGTGGAACAACCATCGGAACATGTCGCCAATTATCATTGTAACGATCCAGACGCTTTTTAAGTATTTCAACATCTTTTATTCGTGTTTTGAGTATTTTTTTAGTGTTTGTTATTCTAAAGATTGATAAATAATTTTAATTTAATTTTGAAAGAAAATTTTTTTTTTGTTGAGAATTTTACCGGAGAACTAAACGCTCGTTTTCTGTTTGGGTGTCTTGGCACATTCTATATAACTTCTCGACGAGTATTTTGTATTTATGTTGATCTTCTGGTATAAGCATTTTGTTTTATTTTAACTATTTTATTTTGTGATAAGGAAAATACAAAAATCTCTTCGACAAAGGAAAACAAAGTTTTTGACAATTCAATGTTTTATTTTACGGTGGAGGCACAATAACACATTATGCGTTCGGAAATTTGACCCCTAATGAACGCTATTTAAACAATATGTGACAATTGCTGTCAAAAGTTTCTATAGTCCTACTGCTGTGTTTGAAGTCAAATATTTATAAAATTATTAGATGACTCAAATATTTATAACAGAAGTTTAGCAAAAGCTCGAATTTAATTTTATTAAGCATTATTCTTGTTTTTTACCGCTGGTGCCCAACTAGCGATTATAATGCAATTAAGCTATTGATATGAAAAGATGCGTATACTGAACGCACGTATTATATAACAGATTACAATAACCGGGGATCGCGTTCATTGTGTAAGAAAAACTTTTTTCAACACAAGAGCGATTTTACCGCAGGTACAAAGACTTTCGCTTTGTTTAATTGATTTCAAACATTTTTGAATTTAAGAAAGAAATAAAAAACAATCATCCGCTCTATATTGAATAGAGTTTGACGGAAAGTTTATTAATTTACTTACTTAGTATTTCCTTAAATATTTTTTTAATTTTTAGACTGTGGAGGCGGGCATTTTGTTTTGGTGACATTTGTCAAATCTGTTGTTTATTATTAAGCGATTTTCTTTTTTCGTTCAGAGCAGCGTCTGAGAAGTCAAAAAAAAAGTTGTATTTCTTTTTTCGCTCAGAGCGTTTAGATCTTCAAAGTTGGGAATGATCAGAGCGTGCTTCGAGAATGCTGTAAACACTCAGGATAAATTGACAGAGAAAATGCGGAACGCAATTATCGTCACTTTAGAGTTGTAGGCTATTTCACTTTATCCCATGCACAGTGCCTACTCTTCGAAAAATAAATGCCAAAGTGAAAGAGACAATTGTAGTGCCCCGTGGCTTAGTGGTTAGTATGTCGGACTGCTAAGCGAATGAGCCTGGGTTCGAATCCAGCTTATAGCCATCTTCTTTTCCGGGGTACTGCCTCTTGCGAGGAACTGGAACTGACAAAACTTCCAAGAGTAACATTTGTCTCGGTGGTAAACTGGGACCTTCATTTTTGCAGATTAACAACACACACACAGGAATGGTTGAGAGGATAAGTCACTAACCCTTGGCTCCCTAAGGAGCTGTCGCGCCAATAAATTTATTTATTTATAGAAAGAGACAATAGTATTATATGCCTGTGAAAAAGCCATATCAAAAGTGTCAATTTGTGACAGGCAAGTGCTCAAACGTATATCAAAAATATATCTGAGCGTTCAGACCATTATCGGTTCAGAAAATTATGAGAGTATGCTCAGAATGCTTAGATTCCGAGTGAATAAAGAAAAACGCCTATTCAGTTACTGGCGTCAAATCACCATGGGAAGTTACCTTATTATCATACCAAAATGCGTGTTCGTTGGTGCAAACGTTGCGTGCGTTGCGCTTATTTTACGATGAACGTGATGGTCTTTTAACAGTTGACCATCTTCAACGTAAATATAGTGGCCAAAATTGAGACGCCCGGTTGAGTAATCAATCAGCCAATATTCATTTCTCAATCGCTGTAGCCCGTAAAGGTGTATCGCAGATACCGAGAAATTCGATTCCTTGCCTTGTACAAGAACTCAGCTTTTCGCATACTTCGTCTTGGCGAATTTTGAGTTAGGACTTAGGGCTACAAGCCGTACAAAACCGTTTGGCGTGTTCATTTAATGCCGTTATCGCTCTCATCTATATGGCTGCGAATGTTTCGCAATGGTTGAAAAGTGTCCTAGAGTTCATAATTTGATAGTCTATTCAAACAATTATTGATCATAATCATTTAAAAAATGTTTAAATAATATTTAATATTTTGATAAAAATTATTTAATTATTTTAAAAGTCTGAAATCATTTAAAAGACAATTTGATTGTCTTGAAAATGTAATCTATCTGTTTTTTTTTTCATTTTGATAGACTACACATACATATAGTTAGCTCATAATCAACAATTGCAAAAAGTACTTAGTAATAGTATAATGAATTAAAACTTAATTAAGAACTAAAGATTGAATTGTAAAATTTTATGAAAGAGTTAAGGAGTCCTTTTAGAAATTAAATAATGTTATTGAAATTTAGCAAAACTCGTAAAATATATAATAAATAGTTTAAATAAATCAACGCCAACCAATCAGGTTAAATTCAATCTGTTGTATAATGGTACATACAAAGTATAATGCAAACGTCCTAATAATGCATCACCTGACACCAGCAGAATCACGTGATTTTATTTTCATTAACAATGAAGAGGTGGCGTGGCGTTGCAGAAGCTAATCGTAGGAATTTCACAGGACACCGAACGAACTCGATACAAAAGTATCATCCTCCCACCTTTATGTATATTTCCTTACTTAAACTTCAGATTACATATCTCTTTAAACAATTATTTGTCGTCCTTATAAGGACGATTTCAGGAAGAATTTACATATATTAAACATTAAAGATTTTGAGAAGACGGGACTTTAGAAGAACTGCTCTTCGGCAAGAGAACTGCTTGAATATTTGGTATAACACCCCCCTGTGAAATAGTCACATGACATAATAACTTATTCAGCTCCTCGTCATTTCTTACCGCAAGCTGTAAGTGACGTGGCACTATTCTTGACTTTTTATTTTCTTTAGCCGCATTTCCACTCAATTCAAGAAGTTCTGCAGCCAAATATTCCAATACTGCTGCCAAATAAACAGAGGCTCCAGAGCCAATGCGATCAGCATATCCACCGTGACGAAGTAACCGTTGTACACGTCCAACGGGAAATGTAAGACCAGCTCGATTTGATCGAGTTTGGTTTTTGCCTTTTGGCTTTTCCATGTCACCACGACCACTCATAGCTTTGTTTGGAACAACAATGAAAAAACTAATAACAAAAATTTAACAAAAAAAAAAACAATATTTGTACCTTTTTGAAAACACTACTCTTTATGCGATCAACACAAAATTAATAAGTGGCTCTGCATAGAAAAGCTTTTATTTATAGCTACGCAATAGTAGAGTTGTAGTGTTGCCAATATTATCAAAAAAAGTGGATCTATAAAAATATTTAAATAAATAAATTACAGCACTTTTGTTCAAAGGCTCTTTCATTAATCGCTTTTTATTTTTAAATTTAAATGAAACAACCGACATTTTTTATTCGTTTGATCGTCTTGTTGATGCCATTATGTATGGAATACAGAGTAAGTGCTCATTTGAAATGTGTAATTTTCCATGACACTGGCGCTTAAATCAGGCTGAATTTGACCGATGGCATGTTTGATTTTGAGGGTCGCTGTGATTTGTGGTTTATTCGCATAGACCTGTGATTTCAGAAAATCCGAAAAGAAAAAGTCTAATCACTTCCACGTTAGATAACTATGATGTTTAATCGCTCGTGCAGAATTTTCAATTTTGCGTGCGCTGTGTGACACGTTGAGGCGTCCTGTTGAAACCACATGCCGTTGGTATCTATATCATCTAATTCAAATCAAAATAAGTTGAGTACCATCGACTTATAGTACTCGCCGTGACGCCGTTAACAGTGATGGTCTGACCAGTCTTTTTCAAAAATATATGGACCGATGACGCTGCCAGACCGAAATCCACATCAAACATTGACTTTTTCGATATGCGTTATACGCTCTTGGATATCATATTGATTGGTATCATCCCGAATTTGACAGTTTCCTTTCTTGACGTACCCATTCATCCGAAAATGGGCCTCATTGCAGAAGCCGATTTGTCGATGAAAATTTAGGTCAGTATCCAACTGCTCCAGGGCCCATTTCAGCGAACACAGTACGTTGTCTATGGTCCTTTACTTGCAGCTCTTGGGTCAATTGAAATTTGTACGCTTGCAGGCGAAAGGCCGAGTTCTTGTGACCGACGTGAAATCGACTGCCTCCGATTTTCCTACACGAATAGCGGCTATGTTTTTAGCAGATCTTGAGTTTCTTAAAAGTAAGGGTGTTGGTTAATCGTTTACTGAAGCAGTGGATTCAAATTTATCCATCACAGTGCGAATAGCCTGCTCTGTAGGACAAATGGGCGAAGTGTGCGCAACGTTGCACGAACTGAATACCCATTTAGATAAAAAAATGTAATCATTTGAAAGCTTAAAATGCTTAAAGCTTTTTCTGTTCATGCTGATTTAGCAAAATCAGACTGAATAAATGGCAACCAATGAACGATTTTCATGATTCTTTTTTTTCAAATATCCATTTTGACGGCGGATTTATTAAAAAAAAATATAAAAAGATAATACCAATAATGTCATAAACACTTTTATTTGTGATGCTAGCACTTGTTTTATTAAGCTGTAAAAGTTAAAAAAAAAATATTTTTTTCTGCTAATTTGTTTGTTTTTTCGTGAATTCAATTGGGTGAAGAAAAAAATGAAGAATCATAAAAATTGATTTTTTCAGCATTCAAAGCTAAAAATACTAAATATGCAATCTGACATGGGGATAATTTGACAAAATTCTTTTAGACTCATTAGAGTGCCTCCCTCCACGGAAATCTTTAGTAAAAGGCGAAAGATTTATTCAACATTGAGAGCCAGATAAATATTATATTAAATATTTTTTCATCGAAAATCCGCCGAAAACACGAACATTTAAAAAAAATCATGAAAATGGTTCCACTTTTGAATTTTTACAGCCAAAAAACCAGGTGACCATGAAAGTGTATAATTACCGATTAAGCTTCAACTGTATTCACGTTGTCAAATTTCAAAAGTCCCTATTGAAGGACTCTTTATATCATAAGAAAGTGAAATTTGTTTTTTATTCCTCTGTTTTCCTCATGTTATAAATCCCCAAGGGACAAGAAATGATCTAAAAATTCTCTTCGTCACTTTTCTGTTTGCACGAATGTGGCAACGCTGATTAAAATGTATTTACCACTTGATATGTTGTTTTTCGTATAGCTTTGACATTTTATGAGATCTACGAATTCAAGGCCAAGCTGGACATTTTTTTCAATGAAAGTAACCACAGTTACTCGTCATAAGGCATGTAACTAGGGTTTTTCTAATGAACAATAACATTTTCAATTGTAAAAAAAATAAATTTAAAGTTTCATTTGAAATTTATAAAAACTGTAGGTATTTCAATTAATTTTATTTAATTAAAATTTATAAATAAATAAATTTAAGTTCAAAATTTGTTAAAATGTTAATTCTTATTTTTTTAATAAACATTGCATTTGACATGCGTAAAATGTTGAAATAAATGTCAAATACAGTTTCATGTTAAGTTCAATAAATCAAATCAATTTTTATCTCTCAATAGCAAATAGATTTCGTCCTTAAAAGGACGTTTTGTATTATTAATTTAGGAACTACACCCTGGTGAACATCAATATATTATATTTGTCCTTATAAGGACATTTTGTTTTTAACTACCCAAAGCTGGCTATCTTCTCACTTGCTTTTCTTGGAACTTCTTTTCTTTTTTAAAAGATGTTCCAAAATATGTGGAATAACACCACCTTCAGAGATTGTAACATTACTAAGTAACCGGTCAAGTTCATCGTCATTTCTTATAGCTAAGAGTAAATGACGAGGAGTTATTCTAGTTTTCTTGTTATCGCTCGCTGCAGCTCCACCCAGTTCGATAATTTCCGCAACCAAATACTCCAGAACGGCAGTTAAATAAACAGCAGCTCCAATTCGAATATGCTTGGCATATTGGCCTTTGCGCAAATATCTACAAATACGTGAAACCGGAAAACCGACACCAGCCCGACTTGAACTCGAAATACGTTTTCGAAAAGTCTTACCTTTGCCTGACATATTGAAGTCCATTCACCTGGAGGGTTCACACCAAACTAAGAATGAAATCTTATCAATGGAACTGCTTTAGGTCAATTAAAACAACAACAAGTTGGAATAAAAAAAACATACCTAATAATTACATTTTTCAAAAAAAAAAAAAAAAAAAAAAAGTGCCGTTCTTTTCTGTTTTTTCCTTAATATGGACGGTTTAAGTAATATACATAGCAGTACTTTCTTATAGCAAAGCCATATCTCATGAAGCTTTTTAGGTCAAACGTTTTGTAAGCCTAATTTTGTTTTTATTATTTACGACGCAGAATATATAAGAAATAAAACCTTCATAAGGGTTGCCAACAATCACAATGGAATGCATTGCAAAAAAAATATTTACTATGGAAATCTTCTGAATTTTTCTTCAGTTTTTATTTGCGATTATAGTAGGTACTATAAAATAAGTTTGTGATTCGTGAATATAAACAAAATTAAGATAACAATCAAAAATGGCATTAGGATCGTAGATAAGCCTAAGATTGTTAGTGACGGAAAATGTCTGACTGTCTCTCTGTCCGTCTGTATGTAATAACGATCTGCAGCCTAAATGGATAAAAAGAGGGGTTTTTGAAATTTTATTTCCAGAGCTAAAAATAACGGTTCGTGCTATTTAACCGTTAGGGAAGCGCTTAGTTTTCTCGAAGACGATTTTGATACAGAAATTTGAGAGTATTTTTGGAGCTATCAGCTTATCAAAACCAAATTTACTGGTAAATTTTATTAATGGTATCTTTCATATATGTAACGCTTTTTTTTAATTTTCCACTTTCTAGGTAACGACTCAGTGAATTATGGGTACCAACATTTTGAATTTATGTTTTTTTTTAATTCAATATTTTTAAAAATACATAAACATTTTTTTTAATATTATTTTTAATATCATCATATATATATATATATATATATCAGCTGTAGTAGTATGAAAGCTGTATAGAGTACAGTACTGCATACCAAAATCTCAAAAACAGGATTTCATTAAAATCCGTTTCGGCCTGACTGCGCATCACACGAGAACGACGAAACGAATTTGAACAAATCTTTTTTTAATTAATAGGATATTTATTTGAGTAACATATAGGACACATTTTTTTAAATAAATTAACTAAAACTTTGTAGATTGACCAAAGAAAAAATTGGCTTAACACATCACGCAAAATGACAGAAAATATATATTTTTTTTATAAACAAAAATACGTTAAGTTAAAATAAGTGTATAGGTTGATTAAAGCCTGCGTAAGAACATATTAGCATCTAAACGTCAGTTTGACACCGAAAAATCAAAACGTCCTTTAAAATAAAAATTCCAAAACATTTACAAGTGATCTTTTGCTTTAAATTGAAATACATTTTAATTATTCATCTTTTTTAAATGACTTAAATGATTTAAATGCTTTAACTACAAGAAAACTTAAGCATTACACAAATCGTTTCGATCATATGACACTCAGAAATGAGAATTTTTTTTTGGTTTATAACCAGAGTTTTGGATGAGACCTTTTTTTAGAAATTGCGTTACGTTGCATGACATGACCTCTAAGTAACTAATATGGATTAAAAATTCTTTATAAAGAAGGCTGAGTAAATTATTTGACGTTGCGTTACTAATCAACCGCTCAGCGGCATTTTAGCGAAATCTAATAAATAAATTTACTACAAAGTTAGCAAAGTTCATTGGCGACGATTAATGAATAATCGATGTGTCCCTTTTCCGCGCGAGTATTGATGAATGAATATTCGAAAAATACATATGCGATGCCCGCACATAAGCAATAGTTTATTATAACATATTTAAATCACGCTTTCTGACAGATTGTATCTTATATGTATTTTAAAGTGCAAGCTAATCAAAAAATATTTCGAAATAAATTTAAAACAAATAAGTACTTAAGATGAAGGTAGCATACAAAATGTATATTATTATGTGTGCTTATTAAATATTTAGCATCCTTTTTCTTGCAGCTGTAAATTTGCAGATCCACGTAAAGCCTCTTATAATCAAAATTAATATGTTCGTCTTCACCATAATTTAATTAATGTTTCCTAGCAATAATCTGGCAACGCTGAATATGCCAACGAATGACACAAAACGTCATGATGAAGACGAGAACAGAAACAAGAAGCAAGGAAAAAGAGAAAAATCTGGCTGTCGTTTTCTTGGATGTGAAAGAATCGAGTTCGTACGTTAAGAATAAAAGAATTGAGTTTTTAATATTAATGTCGATTAATATATTACGTACATTTATCTTTAATAATAATGATTTTTTTAACTTAAATTAAATATTGAATAAAATTGTTTACGTTGATTAATAAAGAGTTCAGTGTCTTTATTTGAAAGAGCTACGGTCGAATCGAGAGGATTTCCTTGGGAAGAGTTGGTTTTCACATGATCGATTCTCAGTGAATGTTTAAATTGGATTTTATTATTAATATTTCTGATATTAATATTAATAATATCTCTAACACTACTTACTATAATATTGATTTGTCGAGATGTTCAGCATGTTCATCTTCTCTCGGTAGGGAAGTATGGTTTTTATATGGTCAAAACAGATGTGCAGTCTTTTGCTATGCAGCCAAAATTAATTACATATTTTTTTATGAGGGAAATCCCAATCCAAGGTCTGCATGCAGCCCGCTCTGCACGATGTCCCTATTCCTAAAATGGATGCCTAGTTTCATTGCAGCCACAATAACAAACGAAAAAAATGTAAATAAAATATATCTGGCAATACTGATATATACCACACTTGTCAATCAGCTTTACCGCTGTGACACTTTTGTTACCACTTTTCTTTATGTGCTACTTTTTTTTTAATTCCTTGAAATTAAACTTTTCATTATACTTTTTTATGGTTGTTATTTTTTTCAATCACTTACATGAATATGTAATATGTGTTCAAGAGTGTACACATTCACAATATACCATTTTTTAACATATTTTTTATCGTACAGAAGGCGTATAATATTAACAACCCTAAACAGAAACTTAATAAAAATAAAGTAGTATACAGGTAAATAATTTTAATGAAATCATTCGTGAAAATATTAAAAAAATGTTACTTCTAAGTGTTAAGTCTTCAATTAAAATAATTTCTATCAGATTGGTTGGGGAATAAAAATCCCCAAATTTAATATTCGTACAAATTTGATTTTATTTGCATTATTTGTAAGGTATATTTTTTTCGTCAATGTCACTTTTTTAGCAACTTTTCAATAACGTTCAGTGGTAACGCTGCACTTTGACATTAATACAGCAATACTTAATAGCCAAAAAATATTCACATCTATTTTAGGGACAGCGCTGGATGCATAGATGCAGGCAGCCTCTCTGCACATCTGTTTACGGCTTAAGTCCACCATAATCCATTGTTTTCTTTATTATAATAAACAAATATGAAATGACAATGTTCATTATCATTTCTCGTATATCTTATAATTATTATAATAATTATATTATAATAATTTCATCTTCCCGCTGTAATCAGAAAAGCCATTTTCTTGTCCTCATTTTCTTCAAACATGAAGTTTACCATTAAATAAAACTAAATAAACTGTGTCAACGTACCCCAATGCTAATTAACAACCCAACTTTCTGAACACATCCGAAGTGATAATCGAAATCTAATGAAATGATTTTTTTCTCATTAATGTGGATTCCATGTTCGTAGGTACGTACCTGGTGTAGAACTTGGCTACTTCTTTTCTCGTCGTCGTTCTTGTCAGACACACAACAAACTTTGTTTACAAAAATATTTCTTTAATACAGCAATAAGTGTTAATTAATAAATAAGTTATTCATTTTAAACATGAGTACTCCACACAGAAACCATGGACAATATCTGGAATCACCCTACGCCAGACATCTACCCCAATATCCCTCACAAACCGAAGGCTATGTACCCATGGAATTTGCTGGCAAATCCAAAATGTACTCTTCCACTCCTTCCAAACAGAATAATAACTACAATAATCAGTCGAACAATTATAATAATCGTAGACGTAAGGGCGGTAATAATCGGTACTTTAATGTAAACAGAGGAGCTGGCAGTGGCGGAAATAATTCTGGCGGCGGCGGAGGAGGTGGAGGCTATCATTATCAGCAAAACAACTATCAGCATCAAGGGAACTTGCAACACAATAATTACAACCAACAGCAGAGATACAGCAACAGCGGGAATCGCCAACAACCATACTACGCTCAGAAATTTGTAAGTAAAAAATGGAGTTTGTTTATTTTTTTTTCTTTATGCGGGACGCTTGTCTACCTATCGTCCCAGCGCAAAGTGGCGTCGTAGTAGGGTGCTAGTTTTCTACCTGCAGAAGACAATCTTTTTGAAAATTGAATTGGTACTTATTGCAAGTAACAGAGGTCAGAATTGCTAGAGAACCTTTCGATCGACTCACATTGTTAGTTTTTGGCGCCTAAAATGTATTCTGGTTTTAAGTCCTTTATGAACATTCCAACCAGATAGATAAATTCATTGATTTATTTATAAATACCCATCAAAATCCCTGTTGAGTATGCCTTGAACAGGACACCTATGTTCATAAATCAAGCGCTTCTAATTAGATAATATAATTTTGCGTTTTCTTTTATTTCTTTCATGAAAATTCCATTTTAACTAAACAGACATGCATGTGTTTGAAACAAAAAACACATACAAAAGTTAATTCTAAGTGTCTTTTAAAAATTCTAGAATAAATCTGAAGGAAACTCGAGAAACGACTACTACCACCCGTCTATGCTTGTAGATCCATGGAAAGATCTACTCGAGCGTCACAATGCAATTAAAAACAGTCAAATTGATGTCCCATCAACGTCTGAAGAAACAACAGAACCCGCAGAACATTCGCCGAAGGAAGAAGAAGATTCATCTGACGAAGAAGGAAATGATAAGGAGGAGGAGGAAGCAATAACCACAACAGCAACACCAGTAAAGGCAACATCATCACCAAGCATATCTTAGTAAATGCTTTCTATCGAAAGTGATTAGTTAACAAATCATCACTTAGTACTCAATACAGCATTGGGTTAGACAAAGTTACACATTTTCTTTTAAACATTCATATGCAGCGAAAAATATGAACACCTAAAAGAATTTCATATTTTTGTATGAATTTATAAGACAAATTTAATTAAACAATTTTTTTCTTCCTTCATGTGGGTACCACTTCGATGGTATCACATGAATGGAGCACCGTTGTATGTATTTAGATGTGTGAAGTAGAAATAAAATGTTTTCAGAATAAAAAATAAAAACAGAGTTTCTTCTAGTTTGTCAGAGTTCTGTTTCTTCACAACTGAAAGTCCATCTAAGGTCCCATGACAATAATGCTGCTTTAACTTGCCTTTTATATTGTAGCTAGCCCGACAGTCCGGGGTAAGCCCTGGGAATATCGTTCTCTAGCTAGTTGCCTTGAGAATCTCTGTTATTCATAAGAATCTTTTGAAGAATTTGATTCATCATAATCAATAGCTTCTTCCATACATTCCGATTGCTGGCGGACGCCATCTAGTTTCCTACCCCAAGGCTTCGAACGTCCTCATTTACATCATCCTTCTAAGGTAAGCAAGGTCTGCTACGTTGCTTACTACCATAAAAAAGAACCGCAAAAGAGGCAAAACAGTGCCCAGCCCACCGGAGTCTACCGAGCTTTATTTTTTCCACAACATCTGCTTTGAGCTAGATTTCATACAATTCATGATTGTATCTTCTACGAATCGTCCTCTCTTGCACAAGGGGCCAACAATTTTACCCAAAACTTTCCTCTCGAAGGCGGTTAAGAGATCGGAGTGCCTTTTAGTAAGCACCCATTTCTGGAATCCGTTTGTGTGAGTTTTTAGGCAAAATTTCTGGATCTGAAGAACCTCGACAGACTATAGAAGCTTCAGAGAGGCAGAAAGCTGCCAACCATCCTACATCAAACTTGTATGTCAACACTCAGCCGGATCTGTTATCAAGATCGTTCACGTTAGAAAAAAATCCCCGTGGTAATACGACAGCCAGGCCGGGTAGGAATGTAAGGCATGGCCACAGTTTCCCTCAGCCGAATCCTGGACAGCATCCGTTTCGGAATGTATAAAACACTCCCCGTGGATATAATCCTCGGCTTCGGCACCCACCATTGTCCTTTACACATCAAATGGTGGTTTAAATTCGAAGGAAAGCCGGAATTATTTACCGTGGAGGACTTTGTTTTTAGACTCGAGAGGTTCCACAAGTTCAAAACCAATTTGAGATATCCTGAGCTGAGGTCCCGAGATACACTGCGCAAGACTGGTAAACACTTTAATGCGCCAGTTCCGACAAACGAGGTAGGACTTCAAGATCATGAAAAAACTCATGGAGCCTGGGAGACCAGTCTAATTAACGTCATCAAGATTGTGGACGAAGACATCCTCAGACGGCTTAAGAAATATAGCAACGATCTCAACCTCATCCCCGACATGCAGTTTGGCTTTCGTGAAAATCACTTGACACTGGATCCATTATTGAAGTTGCAGTCCGAACTCTGCACATCCCTGAACAGTCATCGTACCACGGTTGGTTGCTTTCTGGATGTGGAAAAAGCATTCGACAGCGTATAGATTGAAGCGCTTAGGTCATTTGGACTACCTTCATCATTGACAAAACTGTTTTCTTTTCTTTCGTCCAGGAAAATCTTTGTCCAAATAGAAAGCTGTACATCATCAATCAAACATATCAAGGCTGGAGTTGCGCAAGGTTCAAAATTGGGATCTTTCCTTTTTTAATTGATAACCCATGCCAACGGACTGCGAAAACCTTCTCTTCACTGATGACTCACTTACCTACACCTTTTCAAAATCTCCAATATTTGCAGACCGAAAAGTCGAAAACGACATTACCAGAATTTTCGAATACTACATACATGAAATGGGAAATCCGGATCAACACAGCCAAATCAGAACTAGCGTGCTTTAGAAGACCTACTTTCAACCATAGACGTATCCGTTATGCAACAACCTGTAGAAACCTGGCCTTGAAGCTCCCTGATGCATCATTAATAGCAGCTAAAAGGAATGCCAAGTACCTTGGGATCAACTTATTTAAATTCAACCCGCGTGCTTAAGAAAGCCAACTATATGTTCCATCGTATACACCCATTACTGAGGAAAAGAAATGCTTTAAGGAAGTCAACTATACCTACTACTAATACATAAGCAATTACTGAAGCCAATTATAAGCTACAGTTTTCCTGTGTGGTTCACCATCTCCAACTCTTCGAAAGGAAGAAAAGAAACCGCCAACCACCCTAACCCAACTATGGGAAGGATGACCACCCTGGAGCGACATCCTGAACCTAGGTATCTTAAACCAACAACGAAGAAGAGTCACGTTCTTTCGACAGATTTTGTTGCCGACGTTTTATCAAACATTTGGAATTTAAATTGCAATAAGTATTCCCAAATTGGTTTCAATTCTCTGTAAGATTGTAAGAGATCACAGTCATTGTATCCCTGGTAATCAGAGCCTCTTTTCTCCCAGATTTTCCTTTAAGGTAAGTATGAGTTTTCTTATTTTACAAACAAGCTCGACAGTTTCCCTGTACAAGTAGAAATCACAATTGGGCAATGAACACCAAGGTGAGTCTAGCGACACTTGAAACACCTAAGAACTTTCTCACAAGTGTGCATCCAAGTCTCTCGGTTGACACGACTGGAGATCGTAGGTGTCGTTAAAGTAAGATCAAGCACAAACAAAAATGGAGCATGCATCTGCCGAACAAATCTAAAGGCAGGCGCAAGAACCCCTGGGTCTAGAATCCAAAACCTGGAGGCCTGCTGACGTTTTCTGTAGTCAACTTGGTGAACCTAAAGGGCGAAGCAGAGAAGTTGTCCCCGTCGAGATCATATCGAAGCGTCGGTTAAAGAAGAAGAATAGGTACCAACTGGACAGCCTATTTTTCTTGCAATCAAGAAAAGACCAGGGAAGTAGGCAAAGCCTTCAAGGAAACCCAACCAGATAAAACTCCAAACGGGTTTAGTTCTTTAAATGCATACAAATTATTGGCAAATGTAATTAACAAAGAAGAACAAACCAAAACAAAACTCAAACTCAATTAAATATTTTTTTTATTCATTTAGAGCGAGAAAGTGCAGAAACTTAACAACCAATGTTCATAGTTTTTTTTTATATAAATATACAAAAATGTCGACAGAATATACTTGCTGTTTCCTAACTTCGAAGAGGATACATAACTCTTCATCGCAGATAAAACAGCTTTTCTATTGCATAAGAAAAAAGAAAGATTTTCTTTACGAGTTCATCATATTGTAGCGTTTTTTCTTTTCTATATCCTTCTCCCACTCGATGCTCAAGCGATTGTATATATTCATAGCCGCTCGAGCATCCTCAACCGAGTTGTGTTCACCGTTTTGAATTTCCTTACCGAGAATGGCCTGGCTAAGGCGTTTCAGGCTCGGTGTTCGGCCTTTCGAGACGAGACGAGAAAGGGGCCTATATCGTGCGGTATCTCGGATGTTAACTATGGGATGTTTGATGTGAAGGACAGCCAGGTCATTGTATAGTGCATGCCCAACAAGGATCTTACCCTGTAGGATGTCAATAACTTCGTCCTGCACTTTACCGAATGATTCACCATGTTCGATGTCTTTGGCGCGAATGCCACTGACACTCGTCCGGTAGTCAGTGACTGGTTCGTTGGGTTTGACAAATTTGTCCATAATCACTTCGCCGTTCTTCCTAACAATTGATACCCTAGCAAGAGCTGAGATGCTACCGTCTGGGCCGGTGCCGACCATTTCACAATCCATAGCGACGACTTCAAGACGATCTTTTTTCCTGCGGCGGTTTTTGGACTCCTTGATGGTTCCATTTGACCAATTGGTCCCAGCATTTTTTCGACTCAGGGAAGGTTTCTGTTGTGGAACTGCTACTGGAGGCGGAGGCTTCTTTGTTTTGACACATGGTTGTTGTTTGTTTTCGTTTGGCTTTCGGGGTGATTTTTTGTGATTATTTCTGCATTCTGTGTCCATTGTTATGGTTTTATTGCAAAAGGGAAATTTAATGCTTATTAAACAGAATACTAGTGGTTATTTTTGAAAACAGTATTTTATTATTCGATGATTTGAAATTGCAAAATATAAATCACAGTCTGGTATCTGGTTCTTTGGTTGCTGCGATCAGCGTGTTTTGTTGTTGAAACTTGAAATGAAAATAGTTGAAGCGAGTGAAAAATTCAGAGTGACAAGCGAGCGTTCGAGGTTTCTTCTTTCAGTAAATAGCATAGAGTAACTATACTATAAAGGGAAATCTACTGCCTTCTTTTGACAAGGCCTACAAGCTGGTCAAATAAGATTGGTGTAGAACTGTCAAAAAATTGACGCTGATTGAGAATGTAGTAGTGCTGAACTGTCAAATAATTGACGCCGTTTGAGAGTGTGGTAGTCAAATAATTGACCTCTTCTTTTCAGTTTCCTTTTCTTTTTCACCACGAAATTGGACGTGTTGGAAGATACTTGATAATAAAAAGCGCAATCCCGAAATTGACGTCATCAGTGACTCAAACTGACTAAATTAAATTATCATTTTTGGAAAGAATCCGAAGTGTTAGTGAACTTAAAATGTATATTAAATCAATCAGATAAGACATAAGACATATATTTACTCTATGGTAAAAAGTATCCAACAAGGATAGGGTAATCTTTTGATATTATTTTTTTTTTTCGTGAAAAGCAGTAGTCGTACCGACAGGTACTACAAATTGGCAATCACGTCCGATTGTACAGCAAGAACAATTTTGTTGTAATAGTTGTCTTTGAGCTTCTTGTAATTCTTTGTAAATTTGAAGTGAAGGGCCTTTGCTTGACAACATCGGCCGTGAGCCGCGTGCTTCCTCGATATTATGTGTCCATTCTAAAGAACACCCAAAATAGGCGTGTTATTATAACATTACTCAGCATATTGTTGTAAGCTTCTTTTGCTTGTTGTCAGACATCTTGATCTGTAAAAAGTGAGTTCAGATGATGTTGAAATTGAAATCTATCAGCCATTGTATGAACAAATCCAATTAACCACATAGTAACCTCTTTAAATTCAAATAAAAGAGAAACACAGTCAGCTGTTCGTCACAGCTGTTGATACAGACAGAAAAGTATCCAAGAAATTTTAGAATACTTTTGAATTTACTCTGCTTTTCAAATGTTCTTCAATTAGATATACATCACCTATTTTAAACCACGCTATTTACAGCACCAGCGATAAATCGCACCCAATGTATTACGTTTTGACAGAAATTAGATACGTTCGAGGTTTGCATTTTTTTTGATGTAATCGGTTCGGTGTTTTTGTAATACATGTTAAATACCAGCTGATGACCATGCTTACATGATTGCTGAGGTTTCTGATAAATTGTTGGAAAATATATTGTGCGTGTGTGAAAGCATAAAACTCAATAGGTAACTATTTCTGTCAAAACGTACTACATTTGCCCAAACAGCTGATTTCGTGGTCAGCTGTACACAGTACACATAACTAAGGTAATATATTGCGCAAGTTGTCAAAATCTGTTCTGTCACTTTGTATTAAAAATGGTAGTAAAAATGTATGAACAAAACTACACACCTCACGTTGGTTTTATATTTTTCTTATTTTCTTGTTTATTAAAAAGCTTTTTTATAAATTAATTACCTCAATTACTTTAAAATACAGCCACGAGATGTATTTTTCAGAACAAATAAACAAGCCAATGGTCTCTGGCGGCCGACATTTTACTTTGATTTTGACAGATGCGCAGAAGATTGCAAATATAAAACCTCTAATGATATTACCTTCGATATGTGTACTGTGCTGTAAATGTTGCTATCGTAGAGCAAATATTGATAACAGCTCACCACGAAATCAGCTGGGTAGGAAAATGTAGTATGTTTTGACAGAAATGGCTACCTATCTTGTTCACACACCGGCAATATATTTTTCTGCAATAAAATGAAAAAGGGTGCAACCTCGAACGTAAGCAATTACAACCACAGCAATGAATCGAAATTGTGTCGCCGACGAGGTGAATTTCAGCTCACCAGCGAAAGATGAATTATATCTTCCCAGCTGTCATTCCTTGGGAGATGAACAAAATTCTTCAAAGATTAAGATTAATTTCATTTTCGTTGTGTGAAAAAGTCTAAGCAAATAGGGCTATTTTATTTTCTTCAAATTCTTCTGTAATTTCTTTCTTCTGTAATTTTTAAGAAAATCAAGGTAAGACCAATAAAACATATATGTGAATGAAAGAATGAGAACACTCAGCTCTCAATTTTTTTTAAAAAAAAGGAGGTGTAATGAGAACAGTACAATCATATTAGATTGTTCTCTCTTTCATACTCATTGCAGATTTTGAGATGTTAAATTTGCGAGTTGGTATTAATGCCATCTTAAAATTTCTGTCGTCTGTTCTTACACCAATTTGATAATATAACATATCAATATTTGCAGTGATTCTGAAAGAGAAAACAATCAGATATCAGACGATTTCACTTTCTTTTTCTTCTCATCTGTCATTTGAGGATTACTAACGTTAATATATTTATTCAACACAACTAGTTTAATATGCCATATATTATATGCATACATATTTGATTAAATATAAACTTCAATCTATTGCAAAATTTTATATTTAATGAAAATCTTTACCGTTGTGAAAACAGATTTCTTAAAAGATTTCGAAATTTAATTGCTTGTAATTGATTTTGAAGAATAGAATCCATAACAGGCACTGAAAACGACGAATCAAAACAACAGATATTTTGAGTTTGTTTAAATATGGATTTAAAAAAGAATAACAAAAAAAATTATTCAAAATATGGTAAAATAAGATTACATTTTCTTTTAGTAAAAAATTGTATTTCTATTGAATTAATTATATTTCTGAACGCATACAATTAAACTGTCAAAGCAAATTCAGCGCAAGTACTGCCAGCAACAAAAAAATCAACAATTGATTTGACGTTTAGAAAAAATTTCCCACCGACATCATTCAGCTAATAAAATCGAAATTTCAGTCTGAAAATTGTCGAGTTCGTGAAAGGTTTATCGAGAGGAGAAATTACACTTCGCTCTTTTGTGTCGCACCCTAAAAAGGCGACCAACCATTGTTCTGTGTATGTGTTCTGAATAAATTAAATAATTATAAAGAATTTCTTCGAAAAAAAAGATGCTAACGCAATTTTATTATAATTTCTTTCGTATCCAAAATAGTTCGAATAATTTTTACTCTCCATTTGTATTAAGCCGGTTCTTGAATTAGATTTTTGTATAACAAAAAGAAAGGATTTTTTCGTCGTATCGTATACAACAAAAACAACAACCAGACCGGGCCCTCGTCGTTTTGCATCCGCGCGGAAACAAAACGTCAAAAGGACACCTACCCGATTTACACACACATGCACAATTTTTTACACACAAAATTGTTGGATTTTTTCTTCCCGATTCAAAATTCAAGAAAACTGCATTCCGGGCGCGCAAAGCTGTCGCTAAACCTGTTGCATTTTTTTTTATTTTATTTATAATTTGTGTTTTAATTTTTGTAACTGCACTTTGAATTAATAAAACACTCGAAACTTCAATAAGAAGTCGTGTGGTTGGGCGATCGCTTTTGTTTTCATTTATATTTTTGTTTGTTTCCGGAAGTAATTTTGAAAATTGTGATTGTTTTTTCTTAATTTTGCCTGCATTTTATTTTCCATGCTGCTTTTTGTGTTCATCCTTGATCCTCTGCATTGCAATTGAATAGCCAGTGAAAAGAAATTCGCGTTTTATTACAAATTTCTCGCATTTAATCAGAAATTTTATGTATCCCCCATGTCTGTTCATAAAAAAGCCTCAACGAGTTGGTAATTTTTCAATATACCGTTTGAATATAATCTTGGTGGTCTGGATCTGTTAAATTCCATTTGGGAGCAACTTTATAGTTGCCCGACAAAGCTTTGCTTCGTCGATACTGCGGCAACTGTAGTCTCGGACGACTACAGAGGTGGCGGCAGTAGCATCGACAGGGGACCCAGAGAAGTCAAGCCCGGAGGGGTAGGTGGCGGCGGTGGAACCGGCTTGGGATTCGGAGGAATCAATTTTCTGCGATTCGGCAAAATGGGAACCATCAAATCTCGACCTCTGACCCAGTCAGATTCGATGTCTGATGGGAATGCATCACAGATGAATGGCATTGGAAGCAATGGTGCTGCGGGAAACGGTGGAGTGTGTCATATAGTCACTAGTTTTCCGAATAAGCACGATTTGCGCTACGAGATCTCTCCGCAAAGCTCGATTTCGGCAGCAACTAACCAATATGTCCGCCAATCGAGCATCAGGAGTCGCCCACAACAACCCATTCCGGATGTAGCAGAGCTGGATAAACGATTCGCTAAAGTTCTGGTGAGTTTTTTTCTTATTTGTTGGAATTTGTTTTTGTATATTCCTACTGTTTATACTCTCTTTGTTTGAAGCCCTTCCTGGTGGCTGTAGGTATTATGCTGTGGTTATGGTTATATGCTGTGCATTTGCATTTGAAAAAGCGATGAACTGGTTGAGTTCAATGATTAAAATCTCTGCCACAATAATACAAATAAAAAAATCCAAATAAACAAATACTAGGGGAGATAAAAGAAGGATGATTCGGAATTTTCAATTTTTCCCGAATGATTCATGGGAAGCCTAGTGGCATTGTTTTGTTTACCGAAATGGTATACAAGGTATGTAGGTAGGTAGGTTTATGTGTTGTCGAATTGTATTTGAGTTCAGTAAGTTTTCATGGTTCTGGTGTGCGAAGTTGTTAAAAATGCAAATAGGAACGGAGCCAATGCATAAGCTTACAGCGCTTCGGGAAAATCTCTTTGTGGTTATTGCGATCGGATTGATTGGCCATATATTAGGTCTTTACTTTTGTGGTTAGGGCTTCCGAAATAACTGAGCGTTGAATAAATTAAAAAAGGGTTTTGTGATATAAAAGGAACAAACATTCTATAAGCTAAGTGGATAGGCAAGTATTGCCAAATCATCAAGTTATCTGGTGATTGTTTATAGCGTTGATTCGCTTTACTCTTTAATGTACCTAGTTGCTGATTCTTGTATGTTTAATTTCCTTACCCTTTTTCGTGTATTTAACTACTAGTAGTGCTTCTTCATTTTAAATTTAGTGTGTCGGTGTCGGACGGCTATGGCAAAGGGTCGGGGTTCGATTCGCCGTCGGAGCCACCTTTTTACTGCCCTTCCACTACATCCATATAAGATGCAACTCCTGCGTCGTGTGTTTGGTGAATGGGCTGAGGATCATCTTCAGCGATGAGTAAAATTTTCATGCGACTCCGTTACATCCCGGAAAAAATCACTGTTTGATGCGGTTTTATGCCGAAGGAAGTCTTTAAATCCGAAACCGGTGCCAACATTATCATGAATGGCGAATGCTACAGGCTAGACTTTTTTGTATTCCTCATGTCATCGGAATTCATTTGGAGAAGAAATGGTTCCAACAAGACGGTGCAACATGCCATACAGCGCGTGCAACCATCACTTCGTTTAGCCAAACGTTTGGTGACCGAATCATTTCAAGAAATGTACCTGTGAATTGTCCACCGCATTCTGAGGTTTGACACCTTTGAACTACTTTTTGTGGGGGTACGTCAAATCTCTGGCGCCTGCTGAAGAGCGGGTATGGTATGTTCGAAAAATTGGTGTAAAATTGTACCGAAAGGCTGGCGTTCAGAAGGCGCAGTCACGGAGGACGTCTTGGTCTACGTTATCCGTCCAACATAAGCAAAGTCTGGCACGTTGTCTTCTACCATGGAAGGAACTGCAAAAGACTTTCCGAGATGTTCCTTTTCGCTCATGCGAGCTAGGAGTCTATCGAGCTTTATTTTTTTCACATCTGCTTGGAGGTAGACTTCATAAAATTCATGATTGTAACTTTTCCGGAATTGTCCTTCCTCGCACACTTTCCTCTCGAACGCGGTAAAGAGATCAGAGTGCCTTTTAGTAAACACCCAAGTCTCCCATCCGTATGTGAGTACTGGGAAGACAATAGACTTGTGCAGTAGCTTACTTTTTATTGTAAGATTTCTGGATACGAAGAACCTGGAAAGAATAGTACTAGACGGTTCCGTATTTCTCATGCCATATTGTCATCGGTTGGTACTTTTGACCTAAGGTAGTCAAAGGATTGCTCTACGTCAAATTCACGCTCCACTACCATGATTGTTTTTTCGAGTGAGATGATTCAGCTACTAAATCATCACCCCATCCAACATAACCCTGATTGTTGGATCAACACTTCACGCAGACGTAGCCACCATGTCCTTTTATTAATATACATATGCATCCCCAGATTTTGTGTCCTGTACATCTTTTTGACTTCTACTGATAATGTCGTTGTCGCCTGCGTAAGCCAATATATGACTGGACTTTGTGACGATAGTCCATCTTGTTGACGTGCAAGAATCACGGGTTGCTTTTTCCAATACCAGATTAAAGAGGATGCAAGCCAGATCATTTCCTTGCCGGAGTCCATTAAAGCTGATGAATGTTCTGGGTAGCAAACTGTACCTTTATTTGATTTGTAATGGTGGTCATAGTCAGCCCACAAATTTATTTGGCATGCCGAATTCTCTCATGGCCTTTTAAAGTTCTACCACAGATAATATAGTTACATCTACATAGATATCGCATCCAGTACAAGA
Organism: Platycheirus rosarum; assembly: GCA_963971375.1. Classification (NCBI taxonomy): domain Eukaryota; kingdom Metazoa; phylum Arthropoda; class Insecta; order Diptera; family Syrphidae; genus Platycheirus; species Platycheirus rosarum. The sequence goes on from OZ020508.1 coordinate 142,988,786, forward strand.
AAAAATGTGAACTTTTTCGAATGAATAAAAAAGGGTTCGTTGAGTTCGTTGACTTTCAAACAATGCAGCACCAAACGATATATCAAAAAACAGGTTTGCAATTGCAAACCAAAGACACACATTTTTACTTGCGTTTATATGGGGACTATAACGCAAGTTTAGGATTCGTGAATATAAAAAAAAATCGAGATAACAATCAAACATGACATTACAATCATAGAGAAGTTAGTTGCTAAAAATGTCAGACCGTCTGTCTGTCTGTCTGTCAGTATGTATAACGAGCTGCAGCCTAAAAGGCTCAAGCGATTTTCTTCAAATTTGGTGTTTCGTTTGGTATTCCTCAGAGGGGAAATTGAAATTTTATTTTTAGACCTGAAAATAAAGAAGAATCTATTAACGGAACCTTTCATATAACGGTTTTCCTAATTTTCGACTTCTCGGTAACGGCTCAATGGATATCAATCACATTTTATATTTAAAAAGACCTAGGTACCTAAATTAATTCTGCATACCAACATTTTGCAAAAAACTATTCTTTTCTATTTATAATTAATTTTTGACTTATTTTTTTAATTCAATATTTTTAAAACTTATCAAAAAGAAAATATTTAAAATTTTAAAATCAGGTGTATATCAATAAACTCTAAAAAACTGCATACCAAAATTTCAACAATTTTTTTTGAACTAAAAATAAAAAGCAGGATTTTATCGAAATCCGTCCTTCAATTTTCGAAAGACTTTTTTCATAAATTCTTTGTTATTTAAGACGTGTAATGGCGTACTTCATTTTTACTAAAAACCGTTCAGTATTGTGGTTTTGACACTATAAGTTTAAACTGTGTTATTTTCAACGTAAATGTTATTATCAAAGACCTTGGGCAGAAAACTCTAGGTTTATGTGGTTTGACCACAGATTCCTTAGTTTTTGTGTGTCGCCTTATCTAACCTTCCTCAATTTTGGATTTTTGTTGTCCCGAACGATATAATAGTTTTCATAGCCACATCAACGATATGCTCCAAAAACTCGGTGCCGTTTTGTTCACTATTGTTCAACTCGCTGGTAAATCCAAAGTTATTCAACTTGGGAGTTGATCTCAACTCGAGTGTTTAACGGCAAGTCGAAAATTGGGTTTGTTCACTATTTGAACTCCTTAGTTGGCCTCAAGTTGCAGTTTCGAAAAATTCCCTGGGATATTTTTGACAGATGACACATAATATGTCAAACTTAATTTTTGGATTGGTTTTTTGTTGGGCCTTGATTACATGATTCCAATTTTAAATTGTTTTTTCAATCTTTTTTTTGACAAAAATGCTAAGGAGGATGAAATAACAAATGAAAGAATGAAAAATTCAATGTTTTCTTAGGTTTGAGCTTTGACGTTTCTCGTTTTAGAAAGAAAATGCTATAAACAAACTGAAAAAAAGAACTTTTTAAAATTGAAAACAATTCCCAATCATGTGTGGTAATTGTTGAATTCAATTAAACATAAAATTTATTAAATTAATAAAAACCTTTATTTTCCGAAGATTCGAGCTCCCCATGTTAGCAGCGCTTAAATTTTACTGTTCAGGAATATTTTATTTAATTTTAATTTCACAAATTAATAACTAAGGGCCCTATTATGACTCGCGAGTCGACGTTCGCCTGTCATAACAATGCTACCAACATTAAAAACTGAATGTGCTAAGTCAAGTTGTTGTTTAACGTCAAAAACTTCGATTTGTGTTGAAAAGTGTGTAGTTTTGTTTATTAAAAAAGATTTCAGATTATATGAAAAATAAAATAAAGAGTAAAATAGATTTGTTTTTTTTTTGGTGACTAAGGCTAACAGATGAGGGATGAAAAAAATATTATTTGTAGATTGAAGAGGAGTTTGAGAGATACATATATATACACTTTAATAACCACTTTAATAACCTGACCCTTTGTAAGGAACAAATTACTTATTACCTTTGTTCAACTACATAACTGTCTTTTACATTATTCATTTTATTTTATATATTTGCGTTTGAGTTAGTTTTAAATATAATGAGTTCATAATTTCAAACAACTCAAAGTTCAGTAATTTCACCAATCATAAAACTAGCATCAGCCTTGCGGTTCCTCTGTAGTTGCAGCTACCAAAGTTCTGTCGGAAACGACTTCGAGCTGTAGCTCGCACAACCTGCAGTTTCTGTTGTTTTAAGCGAAGTTTTTAACGTGCTTGAAAAAAAAGTTGTCCGGCCTTGGATAAAGATAAATATAACCGATTCGGAGAAGTAACAAGCAAGAAATGATTTTTTAAGAAATCTGTACTGCCTGAAATTGCTGGATGTGGGTTGAACCTACACTGGAATCATCGCCCCGACAGAGTTTCAGTATCATTATTTAAACAGAAAAGAAAAAGATTTTTGTTCTTAAAAAAAACACACGCTTTTCAAAATAAACTGCTTTATTATTTAAAGTCACAAAGATTTACAGTTCCAACGACTTTGACTGATAGAGATGAATGTTCGCTAATGATAATAGAACGAGTTTTCAATTCGACATATTAGGCGAAAGTAATTAGGCTAAGTGCTTAGGTTTTCTGTATCGATGTAAGGAGTATTTTTCCCCATCTGATCTGGCTACAATTTATAAAGCGTTTATACGCTCTAAACTCAAGTATAACTATCTCTGGGCAGGTGCTTCGCAAACATAGCTTCCGCTGAAACAATTGCCCCTCTGGAACACCGATGCAATGTTTCATGTCTTTCCTTATTTTATCGTTTCTTTTACAAAAAAATGTTCACTCGAAGTAGTGAATACTCGTCTCGCAAGGAATGCTCATCAGTTCACCCTTGATCCCTATTTCGGACGTACCGTGAAATATAGGAATTCTTTTTTTAGCCGAACAACACAAATTTCGAATAGTTTAGCCGGCGAAATTTTCCCATGCCATTTTGATCTGCAAACATTCAAAACCAATGTTAATCGACACCTCCTATCTCTTCCCTTACCATCTTCTTAATGCCCACGCAGTGTGTTCTACATTAAAAGGGAAACAAATATTCCATTGTGTGCGCATTGGTTATAAAAAAAATTCTGGCGAATCGTGAGTCATAATATGGCCCTTAATATAACTTATTTTTAGTTTAAGATTCTATGGCAAACATTTACCGGTATTTAATACACTTTTGTTATTTGTTCTTGTTCGATATTCACACCAACTGGCGACTTCATCGCCACTCATTGCAGCTTGTGCTGCAATTAAAAAGAATGTTTCATGAGAGTAATATAGGGAGTTTTAGAGTTTCGCAGTTTTGATTCCAATAAAACAGCACAGTTTATATGAAAGTATTGGAAATATTGGCTTATGTCCAAAAGAAGAATAAGGAAACAACCGAAAAGAAGAATGAAGTAAACAAGATCTTGGTGTGAAACAAGATTTTTAATTACAGGAGTCAAGGTTGCTCAGTCAAAGGACTAACTTTGCGTCTTACGTCACTATCATCATTGTAACACATTTCGAACCGAACACTGATTTTGGTAATAAAATTCAATGATTTGCAAGCGTTGCTCGTTAGTAAGTCTATTCATGATGAAATGTCAAAGCATACTGAGCATCTTTCTCTTTGACACCGTGTCTGAAATCCCGCGTGATCTGTCAAATACTAATGCATAAAAATCCTAACCTCAAAAAAATCACCCGTTATATACACTGCATATACGGGGTGGGCCGAAAGAAATTGGAAGATGCTCTCATTTTTGCAAATGCCAAATGCCAATGTCAAATCAAATCTGTTTTGACATTTGTGGACTAGACAGAGACAGAATACAAGTGAACAAGCTTAGGAGCGATACATGAACCGATATTCTGAAGGCGGCGTTCGCGGGTCGCCCAATCTCTCGTTTTGGCGATTTGCACTGGCCCGAAAGATCGCCCAATTTAACCGTTTCAGACTTTTTTTTGGAGGGGGGGGGGGGGGTTTGAAGTCCCGTGTTTACGTAAACAAGCCCAAGACTCTGGAAGCCCTCAAGCCCATAAACCGAGCCCGTATGGCAATTAATTGTGACGGCGCCCATTTGGCCGATATCATCTTCTCGACTTGACCAATACAATTCTAAAGGTTCAAATAAACATAAGTAATCAAAAAACAGAATCGAAGTTTTTCATTTAGAAAAAAAGTGAGCCAAACAACATCGGATGGATGACTTCTTTTGGCCCACCCGTAGTACCATTGTATATAAATTCTCTATAGTACTCTCATGATGTCATTTTTCGTCTGGCCATCTTCCTGGTTGATTCGTAACTAACTCTAAATAGTGGAAACAAGAACATTTACAAATATTTTATTAGTATTTAATACACTTTTGTTGTTCGTCCTTATTATATATCCACACCAATTGGCGATTTCAGCGCGCCTCATTGCGATTTGATTCGCAATTAAAAAATGATGCTTCATATCATGAAGCAAGTTTACGATTCGTTAATATAAAAAAAATTGAGATAACAATCAAACATAACATTACGATCATAGAGAAGATAAAGTCATTGGCAAAAAATGTCCGTCTGTCTGTCTGTCCGGGTGTATAGCGAGCTGATTTGATCAGAACCACATATACGGGAAAAGTCTATTAACGGGGCCTTTCATATAACGGTTTTTTGATTTTTTACTTTCTCGGTAACGGCTCTATGGTCTCTCTGTCAAATTTTATATTTGGAAAGATCTAGTTAGCCAAATTAATGTTGCATATCAAAATTTTGAATAACTTTTTTTTATAATTAAAATTAATTTTTATTTTTTTTTTGAAAAATCAATATTTTAAAAAAATAATAAAAAAAAAATATTTTAAATTTTATAATCACGTATGTATATTCATAAACTCTAAAAACTACATACCAAAGTTAAAAAAAAAAATTAAAAACTAAAAATAAAAAACAAGATTCTACCGAAATCCGTCCTTCAATTTTCGAAATTTTTACTGTTTTCATAAATTCTTTGTTATTTAAGACGTGTCCGTGAAATCCGTCCTTCAATTTTCGAAATTTTTACTGTTTTCATAAATTCTTTGTTATTTAAGACGTGTGGTGACATACTTCATTTTTACTAAAAACCGTTCAGGATTGTGGTTTTTAATACTTTTTATAAGTTAAAACTGTGTTATTTTACTTGTTTCTTGTCAAATGTAATTAGGTACATAAGAGCAAGTACGTGCAATCCAGTCGTGCCCATTTTTTATTTTATATTTTTAGTCATTATTTTCCTTTTTTCTTTGAAACAAAATACTAGACACAAACGTTGGTGTTTACACTGATTTGAATTACCCCGAATATTTCCAATACTTTCATATAAACTGTGTTTTATTCGAATGAAAAACTGCAAAATTCTAAAAACAAAACAATCAAAAACTATTTATTACCATTAAAAAACATGATTGGGAATTGTTTCCTATTTTAAAATTTATTATTTTTAGTCTGTGAATAGCATTTTCTTTTCAAACGAGGAACGTCAAAACTCAACCCTAAAAATCTTAAATTTTTCATTTCTCCTACTTTTCTACACCCTTTACCATTAAAAAAAAAAAAAGAATTAAAAAAACAATTTAAAAAAGCAAAAATGTAGTCAAGGCCTAAGAAAAAATTAAACAAATTTTAAAGTTTCCTCCTCAACTTCTACTATTTCGAGAAGTTTCGAAATAAAGAAGTTTATTAACTCTCGAGTTGAAAATCGAAAGCTAAAACTGTCAACTTCGAGTGAAAGAAAGCAAATTCACAAAAAAGCAAATTCAAAAACAAACAAAACGGCCCTAGGTTTTTTCAAGTAGAGTATATAGGTTATACGGAATAAGCAAACTACTCGAGGGAACATAGAAACTAAACAAACAGGGAATTTGTCGACTTAGGTTGCATCGAGTTTACAAATACACAAACTTTTTTGACCCCATAACACCCACCATGTAGTTGGCTCTACTAGACCATTCAAAGTCGCAAAATAAATAACAAATTTGAAAAATCTAAAGAGTCGGTTATCGCTCCTTGGTGCTTTCGTGGTGATAATGAATCAGTGCATTACAACAGACCAGGTCAGCTCAAAGCCGACACAGTGTGCTAGTTAGAGAAAATATAATATTTTCCATAATCAGAGGAACTATATTGAACAAAAAGTCAAAACATTATCAAATGGTGTCCCATTTTGAATTTTTAGAGAATTAAAAAAAAAAAAAACAACCAACTACAATCTTACTGTTGCAGCTAAGTAAGTCCAAAGTTGAACGTCATATCACTGGCGGCAGGCGGCAGGCGGCTCGGCTGGCGTCTTTCTCTAGATTTAAATTCTCCACATCTTCTACACGCATTTAAAGTTTTATTCTTCCATTTCTTCCAAACTATATTTAGAATAATAATTCCCTCTGCCACACAACGGAATGCCATAAATAGCAGAAATGATCTCCGGCTTATGCGTGTATATATAAAGCTATAGGCAGTCGTGCGTTAGAAGGGCACACGCGACTCATTTGGAAAAAAATATGGTGGTTGATTGCGAGCAACATACAATGTTATACACCAACACCACCCACTAGATTTATGTCTTCATCGAAGCCTTAAATTTATCATAACTTCCGCAGCCGGGTGTCGACATCCGGATCATCCGGTCTTAATTTTGCAATTGTCACTGAACACACTCAATTGATGTGCACTTTCGGTTTCCTGCTATTATTGGGTATTATGAGTAATGAACTTTAAGGGCAAGTTATGGATTTTTGAATAAAAAAAAATGGAAATCTTTGCGAACCTTGTAGACGAGGACCCCCGAAGCCTTGGGGTGCGAAACTGGATGCCGCCAATGGCTGGCCAGCAATCGGGATGTATGGAAGAACTTTTTTTGAAGAGGCCCGGATCGGATCTCGGTTATTGCACCGTTAATAATGATGAATGAAGAATAAATATATGCATGTAAACTTATCACTAATTTGACTACAGGCTGTAAGATCTAGTTCTTGTGACCCAGTCAACCGTTTAAACCGTTTCTTCCATTCTTCGTTAAATGCACACGCCGCCTTTGAGCTTATTATCAATTTAAGTTTTTTTTCTATTTTGTTTACGAAAATCTTGAAATAAAAAAACAAACAAAAAAACTCGTTTCTCTGAATGGAATTTGATTACAAAAATATTGATGATCGCCTTCAATCGAAACGGAATTAATTAAATCTCTTACGCCATTCACTTTAAGTTATGTGAATGCGGTTTAAATTAACCCAGTGACCTTTTGATAATACATGCATTCGAATGGGTTAGATACAATTTAAAATATTGTGTTGTTATTGTTGTTTTTTGTTTTTTTTTTTCTTTTAATACAGTTAAATAGACTTCAGCTGTTATAAAAAGTGGAACGTGGTAATGATGTCATCGTTAAATTGATCAACTCGAACTTACAGTATAATTTGTAGTTAGTTTCTTATCGTAACAGGAAATACAGTTGGAGAATCTTTTGTTTTGATTTAGAGCTGAAGTTGTTATAAACGGCTGAACGAGTTGTAAGCAAATTCTGTTACCCCAATTACGTTGTATTGCATCTTAATCAAAAGCTTGTGAATTCACTATTTTGAAAAGAGCAATCGTTTTGCGAAAACTTATGTTCAATCAAAAAGTTGACATGTAGAAACTTCAGCTTACGCATCTGAAAAATTAGTAGGGAGGGGTGTAGAAAAGCTCTTCTTCCATGTGCTGCGACTCCTTATACATATTTACACCATATTCGGGAATGTTTTGAGCTTTTGAAGGGGAATACAGGAGGTTTCAATGCGTTCACTGTTAGTAAAGTAACAAAGGGACATTTTTGAACGATAAGCTGACACGAATACATTGCAAAGGGCAAACTGTCAATCGAGAGTTAGTCAAAAAATTTTGAATTAATTTTTGACTAAATATAAACTAAAATATTATAGCTAACTTTTAGGAACAAATGACCAATCAGAGGCCCGTTGACTGACTTTTGGTCAATGCAATGGGCGCCCTGACTGCCTCTGAGATTTTGTAAACGCATACAATATATCAGGCATACCAACCTGATTTTGTAGTCAGCTATTTTCAAAATTGTTTATCGATACAGAACTACAATATTAGAAATTTTGCAGAAGCTTGGGTTAGGTTTTGATATAAATGATCAATTTGTTCATCAACCCAAATCTATGGAATTAAATACCTAGTTCTGCATTACCGAAACCAAAAATCGGTTATTTTGAAAGCGGATGATTTGGATTGAAGTTGCAACTTCCCATTGTTTTTTGCATTCAAAGGTTGCAGTGCCACTCAATTATATTGAGAAATATGTGGCAACTAGACCAGGCTTATATGGTTCATGTTTTTGATTGTTTCTTCATTCTTCTTTTCTTTTTGACATAATTGGAAAGGGGGTAGAAAGGTAGGGGGAATGAAGTAAAGAACGAGGAATCAAAATTTTAAGATATTTTAAGGTTAAGCTTTGATGTATCTGTTTCCAGTTTTGAGTTTTTAAAAAGCAAAATGGTAGAACTTAACTAAAAAAAGAGTTGTTTCTCTGTAAAGTCGGTTTACGGACGATAATTTTCCGTGATAACGTAATACGAAAACATTGATGGCAGCAACACCATTAACTCATTCCCACAAACCCTCTCGTTAAATCCACACACACACACACACACCAATATCTACCTCTACTTTCTACTTTAACCAAACTCCGCCTATTTTGTATTTCTTTTTCTCTTGTTCTTTTTTGAATTTGAGTGGAATTATTTTGGGAATTTTCGCCTGGTGCTTGCGATCGATTTTGGTTGAAAGAATCACAGTACCGCGGTTAGCATGAGTCATGACTCATGAGTCTTATCAGCATGAGTCATGTTATTTCGTATGTGTAGTCTGTCATTGATTTATAAGACGTTATTACGTCAAAAAAGAAGTTTTGGAATTGTAAATAATTCGAAAACAAGTTTTTTTATAGTGAAACTAGAAATTTTTTTTCGTGATTTGGGCAGGTAGTTATAATTTTTTTATTTTCTTTGGAATAAATAAGCACAGTTTCGATGAAAGGAATACAAATATTGGTGATAATCAAGATGAATTAACCAGTTCAGGTTTCTCAGGATTTCAAAGATCTGAAAAAATTTCTTTAGTCACTTTGATGGAGCTGACAATTTAATCTGAATAAGAATTCCCAGCAAATGAAAAAAAAAACTATACTTGCCTTCTAACAGAGTTAATCTTTGACAAACTGGAATTGGGCATACGAAGGTGTGTCCACAACAAAGAAACATTTTTTAAACATTTCAGAAACATTAAAAAAACATTTCAGAAATGTTTCTTTGTTTCTGATAACTTTATTTAGGTCTGGAGTGTCGTCGAAACATTTCTCAAACGTATATGAAAGCGTCCATACTAAAAATACATTTCACAAATATTTCTGAAATGCTTCTGAAATGTTTTTAAAAACAATTGGGAAACATTTCAGAAATGTTTTTTAAACAAATGTTTCCTTGTTGTGGGCACACCTTTAGAATTCGTATTTTGAGAGAAAATTTGAAAAATCGTGTTAAAAATTCTTAGATACCAGATATCTTAGAAACTTACGCTGGTTAAATATAAAGAACAACGAGCAGAGATATAATCATGTAAACTGGGTCTTTAAAGGTCTTAAAAATTATGAAGCGCACGTTCTCTTTGAAAACATCGCTTATGACACTATCTTTCTCATGGAAAGATCTACAACAACTAACATAGTTGAATAAATCAGTCTCTGTAATCCTATGTTGGCTAGAAAAAAAAACATTTTTAAGTCATCTATCTGATCTTATAAAGGCAACATCCAGAGTCCCCCAAAGGTCACCTTAATTAGTTAGTAAACGTATCCCTCTTTGGCCCTATAGATAGTACGTTATAAATAACTTCAAGATTTTCTTTCTGATCTTGAAATTATCTGTGACAAAAAGCCTAATTTTCTAACCCACATAGATGTCTCTATAATGAAAGCCAACCCAATACTTGGTTTTATTCAAAGCTGGTCAGAAGAAATCTCTGATACTTTCGTTATGAAATATCTGTAATCAACGTTAGTTTCGGACTCTTCTTGCCACCCAAGTCTGATCTCCACATTTACTTTCACATTCCCGGCGCATTGAATCTGCCTAACGTAGGTTTGTTCACTTTGAATTATTGACTCCAGAGGATGATAGTGTGTGTTCACACCAATTTTGCGATAACTAAACCGGTTTTGATAAAAAAAATTGAAAACGCTTTAAGGGTTAACAACTAGCCCTACCATGGTTACCGATCGGAACGGAATTTTCTCCAACTCATACGAAATGTTTTTTTTATTCCTCATTATAATAATATCTTTCAAAGCGGGTTACACCTCCGAAAAATATTCAATGTGCGCTTGAAAATAGAAATATTAAAAAGAATTTTTTTCGAAATAAATTGTATTTCTTAAAAATCGGAGAAAATTCCGTTCCAATCGGTTACCATGACATGACTAAATATTTCTCGTTTCGCACAGAGGCTGTTGCAAAATTTTGCACTAACAATGCGTTACGTGACCATCCCTGTAAAAAAAAGATGAAGAATACAAAAATTTGCCTTTTTATAATAAAATGTCAAAAATTAAAATCGATTTCATATCTTATCGAATGTCTTTATAATGGAGTCATAAATATCTTTTCATAATTCCCTTATCTTTCCCCTTTTTTACTAATAAATGACGGGTTGTGTACCAAATGCATTTGTCATAAACTCTCACAAAGTAACTTCTTGGAATTTACCATGAACTCATTCAAAATACACATTATTCTGTCGATCAAAAAAAAAAAAAAAAAAAAAAAAATACCACAAATCTCCCAAAAAAATTACATTTATATCAACGTTCAACGCCCTAATCATAGAATGAAAAAACCTATAAGAAAAAGACAAAAAAAAAATACATACAAACCAAAAACATTAAAAGTAGAGTAAAAGAAATCGAAAGTAATCACTCCCCCATCATTTGCTAACCTTTGGGAATCGAGAGTACAAGATGAAGTGCATTTGGATAAAACCCTCCAATAACTTCCGGTTTATAGATGAAAAGAGAAAAAAAAAACAAATTTGTTTACATTGGGGGAAAAACAAAGAATATGTAACAACAAAAGGCACGAAGTACAAGAAGTTCTAATCGAAATTCTTCAATCAATCTATGTCCTCTCCTTCGTGTTATTCTGCTGGTTTTAATCTAGCTATGTATTCCTTTTGTATGTGCATCACACTTACTTTGTTAATCCCAATGACGTGTGATAAGTGTTGCCAGGTGATGCAAGTGCCTTATTTACCCAAGAATTCCAACATTTTAAAAGTTCTCGTACAAAATTTAAATGAATAGAAAACACCGACCCTATATGCCGTAGTGCTTCAAGGGTAATATGTGCCCAGGGCCACCATCAGCTTCCCAGTGGTGATTAAAATCGAGTAACTTATTCCTAAATATAATACAACATTAGCTCATTAAGAGGTTCTTTTTGAATTGCTTACCTGGACATCACTCACAATATCTTAAAAAAAAAAAATAAAAAAAAAATATAAAAGATGGTAACCCTAATTCATTGCCTTTTTTCATTACAACAAATTACTTCGAAGTCTTTTCATTCATAAAATTCACACATGAAGCACACACATTACGCATCCTCAATCCTTTTGACATATGTGCATGCATCCCAGATACTCCTCCCGCATATCAAAGATATATTTGTACAGGGTGTTCATGTTCAGGTTAAGTTTACATTTAATTGCTCTTTGCAAGAATAATTAAAGCAAATGCGTGACATTGAGAGATAAATTCTTTTATTTTGGATCACATTATACATTGTGTACAAAAACATATTAAACAAAGAAAAATATTCAAATATGAATTTCTTACTAAAACATTATTTAAGGTTTTTATAGATAGATAGATAATTCGATTTATTATAATTAATTCAGGTACAAAGTATTAAACCAAATCGTTTAGGCTTGGCTTTGCCGTCTGCCCGATTGACATCTGTTTCAGATATAACAATAAATTATCTATAATTATTGAAGTTTTTAATTTAAGAAGTAAAAGTATTTTTTAATAAAAAACATAAATAAGTTTCTTTTAAAATGTTTCGTTTATAATTTGGTTGCGATAGAACATCGCGGTTCGAAAGTAATTGAAGAGTTGGTTGATGTTGCCTTCGCAGTTGAGGAGGGCGACTACTTCGTCTGGTGATTTCACACTTCCCTATGAAATGGATGACATCTTCCCTTTCACCTAAGTTACATAAAATGCAGGAGATAAGCAAATCCTCTCGATGTGGTATGTAATTAAGGCAGATCAGCTCCCCTCTCATTTTAAAAATCGCTGAGATAAGCTCCTGTTTATATTCGTTATGGAAATAGTTACGTTCGCATAAATTGTGATTAAGGCTGTTGTAAGTTGATCTATGTACCGAAGATGTAGCCTCATTTATGAAGTCTATTCTAAATTGTTCATCTACTTTGGAGATAATATTTATAAGGTCCTTTTTGCAGTATAATCCGTTTTCATCTAGTATTCGAAAGTTAGTTCGACAGTAGACAGCATGTTTTTCGATCTTTGTATACCATAGGTTTTTCTTTTCCATTGTTTGTAGTGCTAAGATTTTGGGAAGTCTTTCATCAGGCATATTAAGTATTTTTGTAATATAATCAACATGACACTTAAGCGTTTTAATAAAAAGTGGTGATAGTCCTGTCTCGATTGGGATCATGTAGTTCGGAGTGTTTTTCGGTAGACGAATGCATCCTTTAATGAAGAACCTCTGAAGTTTTTCGACTGTTCATACTTTTCACCTCCCCAGACCTGTGCTGCGTACAGCATAATAGATTCAGCTACTGCGACAAAGACCTTATACTTAACACTATGTGATATATTTTGGTTTGAGAAGCATCTTTTCCGTGTTGCGGATATTGCACTTTAGGCTTTCACTAGCTTGAGGTATGTTTCCATATTAAGATTGCTGGTTATGGTGAATCCCTGATATTTGTAAGATTTAACTATCTCCATTGGTTCTCTGTTAAAGTTCCATTTCTCATTCCTGGCTGTTATGCCAGAACCTTTGCGGAATATCATCACTTTTGATTTGCTCAAATTGACCCTCAGATTCGATTAACCATCAGCTGTAGGATTTCAGGTGAATAAGTAAAGAGTATTACGTCATCTGCGAAAAGCAGGGCTTTAATGACAGTCCTCGAAATTTCGATCCCACCAGGTAAAAAATCAATAAACAAAGCAAATAGATTTGGACTTAAAATGCATCCTTGTTTAACTCCCATTTTTGATTCAAACCACTCAGATTTTTCAAACTCATTCCATACAGCCGCCATATTTCCATCATAAATATTTTCAAGAACTTGTCCACATTTTTCTGTCATCCCAAAGTTATATAGCTTGAAAAATAATGCTCTTCGTTCAATCGTATCACAGGCTGCTTTAAAGTCCACAAAAAAAATGTATAGTTTCTTTTTTTGCTCTATAAACGTTGCTTCTATGATTTGCAGTACGAAAATATTATCTATGGTCGAGTAACCACTTCGAAATCCTGCTTGAAATTCCCCAAGCAGCTTTTTATTTTGTATCCAACTAGTCAATCGATCTTTCAATAATGTTGTAAATATCTTATATGAAGCGTTTAGGAAGGAGATCCCACGATAATTGGATGGATCATCAATGTTGCCTTTCTTATGTATGGCAAAAATTAGATTGTTTTAGCTGTTCTGGAAGTACTCCAACATTATATTAAAGGCTGAACTTAGTTTTAAGGTGAGCCTTTCCGTTTCATATTTAAGAAACTCTATAGGTATCCTATCAGCTCCTGGTGCCTTTCCATCTTTCATTTTGTCAACACATTATTCACTTCATCATCCGGATTAAAAAGTAGTTTAAAGTGGTATGTTTAGTTTTGTACTTATTTTTAATTTTGTTCCATTTAATTGGTCAACCGCTATCAGGAATTCTTTAAAGTTTTTTCAGTGAGTTAGTTTTAAAGCCTCGGTTTCAAAAAACTTAGATTTTTTTTAAAATCACTGTTTGCTTCTGTATTCATTCTTTTGAAGTAATTGCAGCTTAATTTTCTGAAGACTTTCAACCATCCAAAAGATTTTTGTCGTGCTCTTTCACGCTCCGTATCAAACCATTTTTCTTTCTGTTTTAGAATTCTTCCTCGCGTTCTACTCGATTTCGGACATGAAAAAAAATTGATTCTATGTCTCCTAATGAAAGTTGAGCATCAATTGGGACATTTCTCTTGAGTTTGCATTTTTATACTCCAATGCTTTATCTTCTTTCCACCTTAATCTGGGCGGAAGCTGTAAAATCGTTGTATTATCCTGGCCGCTACAATTAGTTCCGAGTTCAACTACTATAGGCAAGTGGTCGGAATACGGGACACTTATGACCTTAAAATCTGATATTATAGTAATCCAATTTCCTCTAACTAGGCAGTAATCGACTACTGAACATCCTTGCTGGCCTACGAAGGTATACTCTCCACACTTATCCGAGTCAGAAACGCCATTTAATATCCTTATTAATTATCTTTATTTTAATTAATTATAATCTACTGCATTATATTTATCTTTATTGTAGTATTTTATTTTATTTTAAATAATTTTTATTTATTTTAATTTAATTTATTCGATTTTATTTAATTAATTTATATTATATTATAATTTTTTTTTTATTTTATAATATTTCATTTTATACTATTTTATTTTCTCTTATTTTGTTTTATTTAATTTATTTATTTTATTTTATTTTATACTGTTTTAATTTCTCTTATTTTGTTGTATTTAATATAATTTAGTTAAATTTTCATTTCATTTCAATTTAGTTTATTACATTTTTATTTTATTTATCAATTTCTTTTATATTGCTTTTTAAATTGTTTTGGTGGTTTAACACCAGTTTTTTTTTTGTAATGTTTTAACTACATATCTGTAAGGCAGTATAACTTTTATAGATGTTGCACGCCACTAATTAGAAAAACTAGAGAGATAGGAAAGATTTTTTTTCAGTGCAGTAGATCGAGAATTAGGTGACTATTTTCTCACTTAAAACCCACGGACGGCTCTAGCTAGCACTACAAGTTAGAAAAATTGCTTCCCAAACTGAGAGTCGAACTTAGGATCTCTCGCTTAACAAGCAAACATCTTATCTACTGCACCACTGTCATCTGCATACCAACAATTTTTGCACCACAACACCCTGTATACAATCTATAGACACACGCCCGTGACAGGAGATCGAAGACGATTCTTCACCATAAGAACTGAGGAGGCGGGTAAGGAAGGCAACCCTTTTAAAGCGTATTTTTATTGTACACAATGGCCTTTTTTCCAAGAATAACTTTTACCGCACTTAAGCATTAGAGTTGCTTCTGCAACAAGCATCACCAGCGCAGCGTTTGCATATGCCCCTGGAGTGGGTACCACTCTAGCTAGACATGTGTTTTTTTTTCATCCACTCCCATTGAGTATAAATGCATCTAAAAGCAGCTTCATGATTCACCATAGTAACCGCCAAAACAAAACCACACGAGGAATCCATCAACACAAAAGCCGAATGGATATTCGATACATATAAAGAAAAGAAAATGTTGCTGGCCGTACTCAGGCCCAGACCCATGCCATCTTTGGCCCACAAGCCAGAAGAAGAGTGCAAATGGCAAGGGCAAGGGCGTAATCCAATCAAGTTCACATTTAGCTGGCAGTAAAAAAAAATTAAAAAAAATACTCAAAAGAATACGAAGACGACTTACATGCAAACTAAAAAAAAAACAAAAAAAAGATATAATTTTAGATGGACGTGCGTGCATAAATGAAAGCCATTAAAACCACACGATGATGGTGCTACGGAGAGTTCTTTGATGAGTCGGAAAAAAGAACTTCCAAGTGAAATAGTAAAGAGAAGTTATATGTTGCTTTTGGCCTTCGGGAAGATGTCTGGATATCATATTCAAATAAATTCAAACGAGATGTAAACAAAATGTCAAATGCCAGTGCATTAGCATTAACATTTTTCACGTTTGCGTTCGAGAAACGTCATCAATTATACAAAGCCGTAAGCAGAAATGTCATGCCTGTCAGATGTCGCTTTCGAATTTTATTACTTTAGTCTAAAGGCCATGAATATTCATAGCTTCCATAAGCAATAGAAAAGGTTAACACATTTCGAGATTTTTGTTTATCCAACATTGGGATGATAATTTGTTAATTTTTTTTTTTGAAGTTTGTGTTTTTGTAATGACAGATAGAATTTAATTGCCGTTGCCAATTGAAATGGCTATAATTATTACCGAACTAGTGTGTGTTATTGAGTGGCTTTGGTAATTAGCATTCTTCTAAATGGAATTGATTAAAATTTTAATAAATTTCTTTTTGTATTTATTTTCAAGAAACCGTCAAATATCAATTAATCAACTAAATATTGGCCAAGTTCCTTCCTCTCGCTAATCATTTTTTTATTTTCTTTATAGAACTTCGATTAATATTTTTTCCTTTTTTGATGAAAAGTGTTGGGTTTTGCAAAGAACAACAAAAGATAACATTATTTTGATAGAAAATTCTTAACAACAGCAGAGACAGCAAAGCATTCAACATACGTGCGGTGTGGCTAAAAAAAATGATCCCTTTGCTTAAATAATATGGAAAATTGAGTTCCAATTAAACTTGTAGGGATTTCTAGCAGAACGGGTATTGCTATATCGTTTTTTTGTTTCTGAGTAGAAAATGCTGTCAATATTAGAATTTTACACAAGCTGCTTCATATGCAAAGAAGGTGGTGAATCTGGAAATAGAACTGATAGTATTGTTGTTGTCGTTAATGATTGTATGAAACAGTGTTGGGAACAACATGGAACCCTGAGCCACACCACGATAAATTTATAACGAAGAAGAATTTCATCAATTCTGAGTACATGAATAAGAATTTTTATAAAATCCCTTTGGAAATACCGAGCTCAGTAATTTTATTTTCTTTAAAAAACTTATAAGGATTGAATTAATTTTTCAGCACAACAGATTCACATATTACCAAGAGAGCTGTTGCTAAGGAAGTCCTACTGCCGGTCAGTGAAGCTTTTATCGTTCGAGATATTTCTTCTTCTTCTTTCAAACAGCTTACTCTCAAAATCAGAGTTTAACTCAGACACCGTGAGCAAAGCTTCCGGCATTAGATTATTTCTTGTCTGAGACCAACTTAATGCCGATGCAATAGGGGAAGCGCTAAAGGAATATTCTAACCCGTTCCTGCACAGGGTTTTTGGTTTGACACTCTCCATTTTGGGTTCGATCTTTCAAAACACCAGTGATCTGCCAGTTCAATTGTCAACTTTGATTTTTGAATGCACATTCTTAAAACAACTTAGTAGTTTTTAAAATTCACTTAGATATCAAATGAGTCAGAATGATATTGTTAGCGTTAAAATCGTTGATCTATTGAAACAGTTCTCTTTCTTTTTTAACTTAGGGCTTCATCACCGCGTCTAAGATTATTTAATTAACAGCTCAAAACCAAAGAAGTAGGCTTATATTAAGACGGAATGAATCTTAGTCTCTTAGTCTTCCGTTTCGCAGACCATTGTAGCGTATTCCAAGCGCAACAAAAGAGGTCATCTTGGCTAAAAGAAAACGTGATATCTTCATTGGATATTCGCATCTTCAAGCTGCACTAAAATCACTCGGTTCACTCTGTGACTGCCTGAAACAGAAGATTATCACTCATAAATAGCGGAACAGTTCATCACTAACTTCTTTTTGTTGCCGGGACAGACACCCAGTGAATTGTCAAAACGACGAACTTGCCAAAAAAGGAACAACGACTCAATCACACCTCACACCTCATCGATATATTACGTAAACTAATGCAACACTAGGAAAGACTAGTATCATTACTTTTTAAGTGGCCAAGCGGATTTGCCCGAAATTGGATCTGAAACGTTCTAAATGTTTGTTGACTTTGAACAGATTACATATAGGCTCCTGGAAAAAGCCTCTTTGCTGGACACTCCCTTATAGCAAACGCGTCACGAAGCTCTGTGTCTTCTCTAATGATTTTTGCAGAAGTTGCTTGGACGAAGAGGTGGAGGAAACCATTCCTAACTATTCTCCCCCAAGGAAGTTAATTAGGAGAATTCTTCTCCGGTGGTCCCAGTGATCTGATTAACATAAATATTATTTTTTTATAGCTTTATTAAAAGCTTCAAGTTTATTAGCTTACTGAGAAACTTCTACCAATATTACTGGCCAAAGTAAGTCAGCCGCTTCCTCATACCCACTTGAACCTAATCTCACTTGATTTTTTGTTGGAATTAAAAGTTTGCAGAAATGAAACACAATAGTGAAATAAGCCATGACTTCATATTGTATATTTTAGGATCAGAATAATAATAAAAAGTCCTAAACTGTTGTCAGATTAATCTTCAATATCAGGCATTCGGGTCTACTCATCAACCTGAGTCATTTGATTTAATCTCGACATAACGGGTGATGTCTAGCCAAAATAGCAAAGCCAACTTAACTTATTAAAAGGGTATCGGCACTCAGCTATAGCGTTGCAAGTTATGTTCATTAAAATTTAAAATGAATGGTTCGCTTAGCAATCATTGTAAATGTTATTAATAAAAAAAATGTCTATAAAGTTTTTAACAATCTTTTGGCATTTAGTTTTTAGTAGAATGCTTTTAATTCCAACCAATTTAGATTGAAGTGGCCTGATTGTGATCCCTAACTTTAGATGATTACCCCTATTTTA
The DNA here is from genome assembly GCA_963971375.1 of Platycheirus rosarum. Taxonomy (NCBI): domain Eukaryota; kingdom Metazoa; phylum Arthropoda; class Insecta; order Diptera; family Syrphidae; genus Platycheirus; species Platycheirus rosarum. The sequence goes on from OZ020508.1 coordinate 143,007,557, forward strand.
TAATAAACCGTAATGTAAAACATTATGGAAACATCTTATCTCAGCTTACGTGCAATAAGCTTAATGCAAATTTATTAATAATTAGCTATATTTTGTTAAAAAAAAAATCCTCGAGCTAGTAATGAGATATAGTTCAATCTTTTCCTTTTATACCTAACAATATGTCATGCGTGTATTTTTCTCGAGAATTCAATTAATTAAGTTTTCACAAGTTTAAAAATGAGTTATTAAAGTTTTCAAAGCCAATTACATTACCTTCCCCCTTCCATATAGATACAAATACAAAACGTATCTTTAGAATAAATAAATTGCACGACTATATTGCACGTACTTGCTCATATGTGCGGTCACATCGTCTAATAAAATTCAAAAAAAAGCACGACTGGGTCACACCAACTTGTTTTTATGCAGTGGCTGTATATGTGTATATATCAAAATAAAAAAAATAATTTATTTTCGAAAATTCTTAAATTTTTTTAATTAGTTTAGGAGTTTTCTCGGAAAAACTGAGTATGCAATAAAATTTGAAAAGTAAATGCATATCGAGGAAAAAAATACTGAAAATCTTTCGAGTTTTTTTAAAAAGTCGTTTTTTTTAAACTTTTCGATTTTTTTTATTTTTTTTCTAGTAGCTATGTCATTATAAATCTGTAATTTTCATCTGGGAAAATTATTTAAAAAAATTCAATCAACCCGTTTTCAAAATATTTCGAAAACCAATTTTTTTTTAGAAAATTTTAAAAATCGAAAAAGTTTTTGAAAATTTTGAAATGCAATATTAATTGAATTTAAGTTTTTTTAAGAAATTAATTTAATTTAAGTTTAAAAGTTATTTATTTAATTAAATTTAATTATATAATTTTTAAATCTAATATTTTATGGGATAAGCTATAAAGTATTTTTTTATAAATAATAAATATTTTTTTTAAATATTACATGTTTTTAATTACCATTTTTTTATTAAATTTGTTATAAATTAATTTTTTATATTAAATTATTTATTATATTTTAAATTTTTATTAAAATATTTATTTAAATATTAAAAATAAATAAATAATGATATAGTTAGTATATTAATAATATGTATTTATATTTTAAAATGAAAAGTTTAAATAAAGAATTCGGAAATAATAATATTCGTCTGTTTAGCAAAAACATGTCTTTTAGAAATTAATTTAAAGTCAAACCTGCCCAATGATTTTTTTTAATGGCAAAAGTAGCATAATCATTAGTTTTTTAATTGAGGGCTGGAATGAATGGTTGGACGAAATATTAACTGTTTCATTTAAAATTTTAATAAAATTTTATTTTGTAGTTAAAAAGCTAAAATTAAATTAAAAGACTAGAAGAAGTTTTATAGATAAATTTAATTATAATAAAATGATATATTTTGTTGGGGTGATGTTAAAATTTAAAAAAACTTTTAAATTTAAACCATTAATTTATGAATAATGGATCCATTTTTAATGAATTATAGTACCTATAAACGCAAGTAAAATACAAGTTTACTAACTACCAAGACGACCTTATCCGCATGCATTAGTATTCTGTGTTTATAATTTCACTTTTAATTGCAAACAATAAATAAACAAAAATTAAATAAAAACAAATGTTGTCATTACCACATCCACAACGGACAGCCCCGCAAAGCACATGAATCTAGTGGAACATGTTATTTTCATGGCCATAGCACGTTCCAAAACATAGAGTTTGTTTAGAAAGGAAAACTTGGCTACAAATTACAATCACTTGGTCGGGAAAAAAATACTTTTTTTCTTTTCATTTTATTTTCCAATTTAAGTTTTCAAACTGGTGACTTCCAGATTCTAATAAGACATCTATCTTGGGTTTGTTCACAAAATAAATCATTCAAGTTGAGATTGGACGAGTCATAAATAATCTTTTTTTTTTCTTCCCAAACTGCTTCCGTCAATTTGTTTATTTATTTTTTTAATGGATGACTTCAACATTTGTTAATGTGAACAGCTTGTTCGTTGAACAAAAGCTCTGAGTCATTCAATAAAAAATTCAATTTGTGTTGAGATTTGTCAGAATTGTGAAGGTGGCGACGACCGGCGACGAGCGGCCCGGCAGCGTTCAGTCGCCCGATACAACGGAAAGTATATTAATAAACAAACCCAATTGCGCATAATCATTAGCAGGAGTTATATTAGGTACACCTTCTTTACATTGGTCGGAATGGAACTGCGGAGGAGGGTTCCACATCGAAGACGCTGAATTGTCGGACTCTAGCCGGCAGCAAATATTACCGCGTTCTCTTGAGCATGACTTGATAGTGCTCTTTTCCCAGTTATTCATAATATTGACGACTAACAACAAACGTGCTTGGAATACGGTTTTTGAATTCAATACAGTATATAATAACCTGTTACCATGTGATTCAATTGAATAAATTTATTTTTATTTTATTTTTAATTTTTTAATGGCTGTGTAAAGTAAATTTACAATTAGAAATGCTTTAAGTGAGCTTTTATTAAATTAGACACGAACTCAATTGCTGATTTGTTTGATTGTGGAATATCTAAATGATAATTTCATATTTTGAAAAAAAAAATTATAAAAAATTTAATATTTTTCTTGAAATTACGAAAATTGACTATCTATCAAACATAGATATTTTGATAATAGAAAGAGAGAAAGAGAAAGAAAGCCCACGACTGTTTCAAATTGCAAACGCTGTCAAAAATTTAATCGTAAGAAAACGTACTTTGGAAAAGTTTAACGCTGTGTCAAATGTGAACGTAATCATTTCTCGGATGAATATCTCTTGGCCACACCAGTAGTTTCCAGCTTCGTGGGATAACAAACAAGTATACTAATATTTGAAACTAGAGCTCGATCAACACGTTAATAAATTATTTAATTATTATTTCCTTACTTCTGAAACGCTCTTAAAAAAGCAATCTTTTATAAATATAAAAGAATATTCTGCCATAAATTTTCTTGAAGCTCTGGATTCCAATTTTAATATAGGCTTTGACTTTATTTCAAAACGTACGTTTTTAGGATCAATATGCATATCAACGAGATGAAGACAGCTTTTCAGAGTTTCTCGATCGTAAAACCAACGTTTTGGCTGACCTGACCATAACGACATATCATTGATCACTTTGACTTTTTTTATTTTAAAAGGATTGCACGATTGGATCGCACGTACTTGCACTTATGTGCGGTCACAGCGTCGAATAAATTTTGAAAAAAAACATTAAGGGAACTTCAAAGTTTTTATTCGATTTTTTTGACATTTGATTGTTCGAAAAAGTACGTCAAATAGTTTTTTGTGATATTTAGTTTAAACGGCATTTTTTTTCTTTAAAAAAGTTGAAAAAGTTGATTATTTTTTCAAAATCTCGTAGGAACGGTTTTGTATAACTTTTTTTTTAATAAAAAAAAAATAATAGAATGCAAACTTAAGCACAAAAATAACCTACATTTAAAAATAAAATTTAAAATAATCCATCTACCCGTTTTTAAAATATTGATTTATCAAAAAAAATGTAATTATTTATCTAATTTCATTTTATTTATTTAATTTAAAAATACAAAAAAAAGTGCACGACTTGGTCGCACGAACTTGTTCTTGTGCTAGATAATTGCTTAGACTGCATATGTATGTACTTTAAAATAAAAAAGAAAAATTTCGAAAATTTTCTCATTTTTTTAATTAGCTTAAGAGTTGCTCGGAATAACTAAGTATGCAATAAAATTTGAAAACTAAATGTCTATCGTGGAATAAAAGGTAGAGGTGCAAACAGACAGACAGAAAGACGGACGGAATTTCCGGACCCACTTTTTCGACTTCTCTATTATCGTAATGTCATGTTTGATTGTTAGAATTATTTTTTTGCACGAATCCATAACTTGCCTTATAGTACCTATAAACGCAAGTAAACATAATGTTTAAGCGCGTTTCATGATATTTCCTAACGTTTTGAAATAAGATTTAACACGCTGGTTTAAATTTAAATTGAGACGAGTTCTTTTGAAACAAATATATTACATTCTGGAATCCAACTCGGAAAAATATGGTTTTTCAAACTAAATGATGGTATTCCACAATGAAGTGTCATTGGCCCAGTTGCGTTCATACTTTATAATCGATATCGAGTTAAACCTAAAGAAGAAGATATCATGACAGCCGCATTTAAGGATGATGCGACGATGTGGATGGAAAAACGGTACATTATTGTAAACAAGTAAAAATCAACACATGTTAACTTCACTTACAAGAATGTTAACAATATAAGCCCGTCTTTTTACAAATATTTTATGCTTACGATATACGATGAAAGGTATCTAGACATGATTCTAGATGCTAAGCTAAAATGAAAGACGCAGTTAAAAAGAAACGAGAAGAACTCGATATTAAATTACCAGAATTGATAACAAACTGCTTATCTACAAGCAAGTGCTCTGTAATGCAACCTTGGCGTTGTACGAAACCAAGTTACAAACATTGCAATCGTATTAAAACAAAGCCCCTAGAGAAATAATGCTCCATGGTACATATGAAAAAGTGACAGAGACTTCCATATAGAAACTGTCGGAGAAAAAATATAAAAATTGTCTATCAATTATTAAGCTTAAAATACGCTTAAAAGGTCATTGCGATAGAAGCATTCAACAGATCCTTGACGAGACAAAACTTGTGCACCGACTCCGAAAAACGAGAACGCGAGATCGTTCGAAACTGCTTAAAAATGCGGTATCTGCACGTGTACCCTCGATGGCGAACTCCCTGCGCATACCCCGCATAAACTAGATAAAGAGAACTTGGTTTTTTATTGATTAAGAATCTTACTCTATAAAAGGTACGGAGTACGGGCCCGATTTTTCACCTTGTGAAGTCAAAAAATATTGGTATTTTTTGAAAACAAATTGCACGACTGGATCGCATGTACTTTTTTTTTTTTTTTTATATATATAATTAATAAATTTACTTGCTAATATGTGCGGTCACAGCGTCGAACAAAATTTGAAAAAATATTAAGGGAACTTCAAAGTTCTTATTCGATTGGAACGGTTTCTAAACAAAACGGTTTTTATTTAACAACTTTTTTTATATTAAAAAAAATCTCTACATACCTGTTTTTTTTTTAAATAGGTATTGATTTTTCAAAAAAAAAAAATTAAATTAAAAAATAGTTATTACAAAAAAGATATTCGAAAATATTTGTATGTATAATTGCTTTGGCTAATTACATCTTCCCGAATATTAAATTTGATTGTAATTCTCGAGAAAGTCAAAGAAAAAAAAACGCTCTTAAGAGAGGCACCAATAAACCACACCTACAGGTACACATATTTTTTTTTTTTCATAAAAACTTTGAGCCGTTTTCGAGAAAAATATACTTTTACTTAACGGTTATATGACAGGTACCGTTAAGATTTGACCTACAAAAAAATTAAAAAAAAAGTCCTCTGTAGAACGTCAAAATAACCCTACATACTAAATTTGATAGACCAACGAACAGACAGACACAGACAGACTGAATTTTGCCAATAACTCAAATGTTTTTCTTTATCATCGTATTTTCATGTTTGATTGTTATCTCAAATTTTTTAATATGCAAGAATGCATAACTTGCAACAGGGTAAATTCGGGCATTTAGGCGCAGCGGGCAATATGGCGCACTTCGTAATTATCATACTTCCAAAACTCTAAGACTAAAATTGCAAGGCCAACAAAAATTAAAATGAAGCGGCGCTCATCGACGTCATTCGACGAAGAAAATCTTGAGATCCAACCGACTAGTCGGACGAGTAGATGCAATGCGTCCTTTGTGGACAGTGGTCCCACCAATTTTGTACTGCATTTAAGAACACCTGCGATGTATGTGGAGGTTTAAATCGAAAATAAAACCACATTTTTTAATTAATTTATTTTTTTTGGTAAAGGCTTGAATTATCATTTGTATTTAATTTATTTATGTTACTTTTTTCTCTAATTTAATACAAACAAAATTAATGAATTATAAAACGTTGTTCGTAGTATAGTTATTTCAGATTGAAGTAAGGTGCGCCATAATGCCCGAACTTACCCTATAGTACCTATGTATAGTTATAATCGCAAGTAAAAAGATGTTTACAATAAAATGAAAAAAAAAACAAGAAAATGCGATCCAGTCGTACAAGGAAATAATTATCTTCTCATTACATAAGGAAGGTTCTTGCATGGTTCGAAAAATGCTCTGTAGGTGGCGCTACAAAAAAAATATAAAATATAGAAAGACATGAATTTCCTTAAGAAATTAATATGTGTGAATCATTTATATAAAAATTCAACCACTTATGTTTCTGTTAGCAAAATTCTAAGGTTAACGGTCAATCCACTTGAAAGTTGAAAATGAAAACGATATTGGCTTATTTTGTGACCTCCATAATTAATTGCATTTTTCATCACTATTCTCTGGACTTCTGGCCTTCTGGTGACAAGTCCTTGCATTGACGAACAATTTCTTTTCGGGCTTGAACAGTCTAAGCCTTGCTGACGCATAGAAAGACTCACGACCTGGAAATGCAGCTATCAGAATTTTTGCTCTGGCTCCTGCAGTTATCGCAGCTACACCATCCTGTTCGAAACACATGTTTTCCAGTTCCAATTTATTCAATTGAAGAAGACGAAAATCTGTGATTATGTCTCTTAAGCGCTCCTAATCAAGTCGAACCCTTTGTAATTTCTTATAAAAAATAAGTTCTTGTAGTTTCTATCATAATGGGTTTTACGTGGTTTTTCAGTGTCTCAGAAGGGATAATTTTTTGCTTCCCTAGAAATAAAAATTGGCCTCGTCACTCATTATGATTTCCGATGAAAATTTATGTCACTCCTGGGGTTAAGATTTAATATGATGAGCATTCGTTAAACGCACTTGACGTTCAACAGCTTGCAGCTGTCTTTCTAGTCTTTCACAAAAAAATCCTTGTTTAGACCGCTAGAGCTCCCAATCAATATCACTTTTGACATGATAACGTCTTATAAATCGATGACAGGCTACACGTACATCACTCATGATGATAAGACTGACAGACGCGATACTGTGGTTCTTTCAACCAAAATCGATCGCAAGCACCAGGCGAACATAAACAGGCGCAAATTCCCAAAATAATTCTACTAAAATTCAAAAACAACAAGAAGAGAAAAAGTAATACAAAATAGGCGGAGTTTTGTTAAAGTTGAAAGTAGATGTAGATATTGGTGTGTGTGTGGGTTTAACGATAAGTTTGTGGGTGTGAGTTAACGGACTGTATGTTAGTGTTGCTGCCATTAATGTTTTCTTATGACGTCATCACGTAAAATTTTCGTCCGTAAACCGACTTTATAGTCAACCAACTCTTTTTTTATAACCTAAAGTCCTAAAGGATTTTAAGCTTGCCACTAATTTTCAAACTAAAACCCCGCTTCAGCTAGTTTTAGTTATTATTTAACTTCTTGTGTAATTAAAACTTTTTCCCACAAAACCACATTAATCAACGATAAAAAAACCACTTTTAACACTGCAAAAGTTCAAGAACATACCCCAAACAGTTGTCCTTGAGTTTTAATTACAAAAGCTATAAAACATTCGTCTTCCATATTAAACAATGACATCAAAGCTTATTTCTGAATAATTGTATATAATTTGCAAAAAAAATTGAAGTTGATTCAATTGCTGTTTCATTTGAAAATAAAAAAAATTCATTGCGTATGTTTTCCTTGCCATGTACTGTACATGTATAATTATAATATAATGTACACTTACGCCCAGACAATTAATTTCTGACTTCAGCTGATCTGGAGGACTGCATCATATGTCTTCTGTTCTCTGGTGGTATCGCGACATCAAAGTGCCATACGGTCATGCGGCAATGCTATCCGCATTCTGCTTCCATTGAACCGATTCCTTCATATTTTTTTTTTGTTTTGTACTCCTTCGTGTATTTGTAGTTCTTCCAAGACGAATGTGGATCCACTTTTGTTCGCCAAAATAAAATGCAAAACAAGACAAATATCTTCGAAATGCCAATTCGAACCGGAGAGTTTGCAACAACGCCATAGTGGAACTGCAAGGAAAACTGCCGCACACATGAGTCATATTTTCCTTGCGACCGACGCAGTGTGCGAATAGTTTGCTCCTCAAGACATTCAACTTCTGAACATATTTTATAATAAAAGTACAAATGTAGACAGGAGGAGCACTACGGGTTGTGGATTCACTTTCCACAAAAGATGCGATTTGTTTAATTTTGTTTTTGTTTTGTTTTGATGAGCAGATATAAAGATACTTTTCCATCTCACATCATTCTGCATTAAAAAAAAAAAAAAAAAAAAAAACAGAATCAACCAAACCAGTCATTGTTTGGATCTGGATGCCTGCTGCTGCTGCCACTCGGGTTCTGGTAGTGGGATGACTCAGCCACCGTGTCTCCTTTTCCACACAAAAAAAAACAAAACTTTGGATTGAAATCAATTTCATGTTGTATCTCTGGCTGGAGTATCTGCGGTGCTGATGTTGCTAGTTTGTGGTGGCATTTGAGAGCCTAAGACCTCCCCTTGCTGTTTTGGCAAGAGTCAAGCAATAGTCAAGCACATCGAATCCCAGTATTGTTTGTTGGGGAATACACAACAAAAAAAAACTGGATTTTAAAGTAGAGCGAACAACCAAAGTCCAGAATTGGTTAGGTGGGTTTGTGTCGCTATTATTTGCTCGACGCGACGATGGCATTTATGTTTTATTAATGCATAACTTAGCAATACTTGTATATGGCTTGATATTGGCCATGTTAGTGTTGTTGTTTTTTTATTTGGATCAGATCAGTTTGCCATTGAAGTTGCTTCAGGAAACCGGTCGAGTTGTTTGATTTTTTTTCTGAAATGTTGCGTAGTTTGATGGGAATGAGGTATATTCCTAGATTCGAGAGGGAAGATACAGGAACATATCTGATACTTTGTATTGTCATCTCCTCAACATGGAGTTTAACTTGAAAACGATATGAGAAGTAATGAATTATAGTTTATACAAATTGTGTATACATATGTATGTATAAATATTCTTATAAATAAACATGACAATGTGTGGATATAAAAAAGTTCTTTCCACGTTAAAAAAATTGATTACTAGAAAACTCACCTTTAGGTGACCAAATTTTTTGTAGCCATCACTTCAAACGGTTTCTATTAAAAAAATAGACTACCATAAAGGTATTTAATGTAAATAAGTATTAATTAAAAAAAATATAATAAAAATGATTTTTGTTTTTAACTTTAAGCCTTATCTTAGGGGCCAGTTATAGCGATCATTAAAAATCCATCATTAAAAGTTGAAGCAGCTGGAAACTGGAATTTTTTACGTACGGGTAGTTATAGCGATCATGTGTGTGTCAGAATTTACCGGCCAACCACACCAGCCATAACCTCAAATTTGTTTTAATGATGCAAAATGCTTCAGTAAACTTTTTACTGATGGGTTGGAACATTAAAAAAATGGACCACAAACACTGGAACGAAATGTTCCATTATTTTGTCAAATGACAATCAGCTGTTCAGTAAAACCAATTTTCATCATTAAAATAAATAAATGATTTTGAAATAAAAAATACTGTTTCCCGGGTTTGTATTTTGTCAAAATAAATTATTTCAATTGATTTGCCATCGATTGGCACAAGTTTCATGTTTATAATCTTTTTCTAACAGACGAAATAATCCAATTGAAATTTTTTAATGATGGTTTTTAATGATCGCTATAACTGGCCCCTTAGGTGGTGCTACAGACCGGGAAGGACCCGGGCCTCAACCAAGAAGCTTTTCTAGCCAGCTCGGTCCATAGCTAGTTGCCTTCAGTTTTGCACGTTAAGTCGGTCGAGGTCTTGTTCCGCTTGCGTGCTTCACCTAAGTTTCGATCTTCCTTTACTGCGCCGTCCCTGTGGGTGGAATCCAAGATTTTTTTTTTAACCTAATAAGCTTGGAGTTTGAGTACTTTTTAGTTTAAAGCCCTAAAATGATACATATTTAAAGATATTTTTCTACATCAAGTAAAAACCATACCCACTTCTGTCTACCGACAAATTGCATTCTTATGGAAACTGTCATATCATGAAAAGTCTTGAGAAAAGGAAGCACTTTGGTTTTCGTATCATTCAATTCACTGGTAATATGATGGTATATCTCACCAAACATTTTGAAACTAGTTTAACTCAAGCCGTAAGGTCCTACTTACTAGAAAGTTCAAGGACAGTGACCACTTTTGTCTAAATGGCTTACAATTAATTTATATTTATGGTATGAGTTCTACATCTAGTTGTTCTACTTCCCAGAAAAGTGGCGACTGACACGTCAGTCTATGATCAGTAGAGCTACTAATAGAATAATTTATTGGAAGCTAAGTTTTGTTTCACTAAGAGTTTTCACGTTTGTAACACCACAGCCGTCACGAAGAACCCAGAACCCACTATGGGATCAACCGCAATTTAAGAGAGCTACTATCAAGTAAACTCGAGTAATTAGGTTGGTCTTCTGCTAACTAGTGGTGCCCTATACACCGTAGTTAGCTGATTTCCGTTCTTTTATAGAAATTGTGGATTATCCATAAAATCAAGATCCACCAACCAGACAAGAGTTCTGGACAAACAACAGGATTACAATAGAATAGACCCTGCAATTCCTCATTGATCTCGTAGCCTTTACACACTAAAATAAATGCACGATGCTAATTCTTAGTTTTAACTGCAGGCGCTACTTGAGCTTATTCTATCGCGAACTCAAAGTGAGATCTCAGTGGAACTAATCTCTACATCTTTTTAGGCAAAGGAAGATTATTGCACGTGATATTTTGGGAGCATTTGGTAGAGTTTGACACCAAGCTTTCTTATCGAAAATGTATCGATTTGGTGCTAAGATACCCCTTATTTGATGCATTGGAAATGACCTTCCATTGACTTAGTTTTGAATCGTTTTCGGTCTGATATTTACAAAAATAAATGCCGGTGATCCGCAAGGCTCCGTTCTGCCTTTGCATCACTTAGCATGCCCACCAATATACCCTCGATATTAATTTTGGACGTACTGTTAAGAATGGGAGTAACATACTTTTTTCTTAGCCGCACAACACGAATGTGGAACGATTAACTTGACTCAATTTTTTACCTGGTCACGTAGGCATACAGGGTTTTGAAGAGTGGAATGGGTGAAAGTGTGATTAAAAACAAAATCAAAACAGACAAGGAGGCAAACATTTCAAAAGTATAGAATGAAGTCTCGGGAAGCTAAGAGAAGGCAATATTCTAATTCGAAGCTGAAAGAATGTTTTCAATTCTGCACCAGTTTAAATATTATTAACGAATTAAGAATAATAACGGGTTTTCTTATAGGTCACTACAGGTTAAGAAGATTCCTTCACCATATTCTTGGCACAGAAAACAATGTATCTTGCAGATTTTATGCAATACTCACGAGGTGATGTCTGACCATAATATTCTGTTCTAAGTATTAGATATGATGCTTTTGGACATCAAAGAACGTTTTCAACTACACATTTCCATATATTGACGCTGAATCTGTGTTAAAATGATGCCTGAATCTGCTTTTGTGGATTCTTTGCAACCATTTTATGAAGACTGAAAATTTCTGATTTCATTTCTTGCAAATTGAGATTCGATCATTCAAGGAATTTTGTCGACAAACCAGTTGTCATCCAAACTTCGCTTCATCAACCAATAAGAAAACTCGAGTCTCTATTTCCAAATCATCAGGAAGTAATTCTTGAACATGTGTATGGTAATATAGACAGAGGTGACCTCAATCTACGTCGTTGTATCCATTAAAAAAATGAAAAGTGCTTGACTCATGCCTGTTTTCACAGCTTCCAGATCTGTTTCAGATACCGCATTTGAAACTGGATACGTTTCTTGGAGCCTTCGAAACATATTTCTAAATACTGCTTTATGAAGATAAGGTTCACCTAGTATTCCAACTAGCCTTAGTTACTTCTTACAAAATAAGGTATTTGAGAAACTACCCAAGCGGCACCAACAGGAGATTAAATAGCCTTAGTTACACCTGACAACATCAGCTATCCACCTGGGAAAGTCCCGTCAAAATCGGGGCATAAATAAGAATTTTCAAAAAACGCCCCCACCTATTCACCTAGGGGTAAATACAATAGCCTTACTTACTTACAATATCAGCCACTACTGCTTCTCGTGAAGATCCCGGTCTACACATTAGAATTTTCAAAACAAAACGACTCGAGTGCCACCTAGTAGTAGTAGCCTAAGTTACATCCAAAAATATCAGCAATCTGGCAGTAAAAGTCCCTTCAAAATCGGCGCAGCCGTTCCCGAAATTACCCGGAACAAACAGACAGAAAAACAGACAGACAGACAAAAAATTTAAAAAATGTGTTTTTGTTATAAGTACTCTGTATATTATATACTTTCATATGCATCTTGTAAATATTTATGTGTTCCTATAGATGAAGATATTTCATCGCAACATCTTGGTCAAGGTACGTCAAAGAAGGCCTTTTCTTAAATCCTCGCCAAAATTATCTCAAAAGTATGAAGTAGACCACTACGTTAGTCTTCCAAGTCGTTTGAGTGTTCTAAAGTTTCATAGTGGAGAAACATTCAATTCTTTCCATTACGTTCATTTGTTAGATTGATAAATCTATAGATATTCAATACACTCAAATGCAGTTAATTGAATGCAATACGATATGAAAGTTCATCCGATAAACTATCTTACATCCGAGAATGCATTCTAAGAAGAGGATAGAACAAAAAAAAAATCCAACATGTTAAAGAGCCAAGATAGGAGAAGAGATTGAAACCAATGTGAACAGCAGATGTTCCCAAGCAAATGACGCGTATCTATCAGATACTCCTCCACGTTCCCTACCCTATATACTACAAGCACTTTATTCCGATTGCTGATAAGGAAGAAGCAAACACACTTCAAACGCATCGATATACGCACCCAAGATGACGTTTGCCAAGTCGACAGCAGTCTTTCTAACTCAACTTTGCTTGCAGTCGTCGTCCTTAAACCCCCGTTTAGTTTACCGAAATGAAAATTTGTAACTTGAGTAAGAGATGTCTTCCCGGGGAAGTGATAAGTATTTTTGATATTTTGCTTCTCTTGTTACTTTTTCGTCGATGGCTATCGCCGCTACAAATCCATCCAAACAAAACATAATAATTATTAAAATGTTTGTTTATATGTTTCGTTATATTTAATGTCCGTTAATCGTTGGAATAATGGCGTCGATAATGTCTTATTTTCACGCTTATTTCCTCCGAGATAAAGAAAAGGACGGAAAAGATACGAGGCATAGTCCATAGTGAGAAGTATCATATCAAAGTTTTTGTTTTTCATTTTTTCATGAAAAAAGCAAAAGTTGGCAAATTTGATTATAAAAAAAACCAGTGCGTGAAAAAAGTAGGAAATGCGTTTTTTCACGCATGGTGGAAGTTCTAATTTTTTTCTGTGTGGGTGTGGAAATGGTTTGGTTGGTCATTGTTTTGAAAAACGCAAAAGCTGTTTGTATTACAAGTTTGGGTGCAAATAAGTTTAGTGTTTTCCAAGGACAACACCACCAGGGTGTGACCCACTATATGTCCAGACTGAGCAAAAGTTATTTTCTCATTTTGTCTAATTTATTTTAAGTGCTGCGATGTGTGGTAATGATGTAGATTTATGGAGCGCATTTGGACATTCATGTATGGTGTGAGTGGGTTGGAGGACTTGAATGTGTAGAAGCAATGCTGCTGCTGACCTCGTCAGTTTTTGACTTATTGTTTATTTTCACGTAATTGTTTTGCTTTTTAGAGGTTATTTTATCTTCTGCAAGATAATTAAAAAAAAAAACTAGATTTTTTTGCGGAATTTGTTTTTTTTCTTATATTTAAATATTTAGACATTAGAATACAAAAAAAAATTTGGAAGAGTACGATAATTTTGGCACCGCAACATTTAGGCACGTTTAGGCGAGAGAAGCAGTTTTTACAGAAATGGCTTAAACGAAATTCTTTTAAACAACGGCAACACATCCGATTAAAACCGGAAATATGTCTGATTGTAAGTGTTCTGTCTTTGTTTTAAATGTGATTGTAAAATTTTAAATAATTTTTGTTGATTAGTTTTAAAAATATTGATTTTTTCAAAAAAAAAAAAATTATTTTAATTAGAAAAAAACGTTATTTAAAATGTTGATATGTAGAATTAATTCGGCTACCTAGATCTTCTCAAATATAAATTTTGACAGAAATCCAAAAAGCCGTTACCGAGAAAGTCAAAAATTAAAAAAATCTTTATATGGAGGGTACCGTTATTAGACTTTTCCTTTTAATTTAGTTCTGATCTGGATATCATTTGATCAGAACTAAATTAAAAGGAAAAGTCTAATAATAATACCTACAAAAAAAATCTCAAAAATGTTCATCAAAATCGTTGGAGCCGTTTTCGAGAAAAGTAAGCTTTTCCTAAACGATCATATGGCAGGTACCGTTACTTTTAGGTCTAAAAATAAAATTTCAATTTCCCCTCTGGATAATGCCAAAAGAATCACACACACAAACACACCAAATTTGAAGATAATTGCTTGAGCCATTTAAGCTGCAGCTTGTTATACATACTGACAGACAGACATAAAGACAGACAGGTAGAGCGTGTAGGTTGGGTCAATACAAGAGAAAAATCGTATGGGAGGAGGCGGGGACTATTCCCTCGTTTAGCTAGGAGGGGCAATTTTCTTAAAAAAACAACATTTACACCCACAATGCCATGATAAAAAAATGTTCAAACTATTAAACAAATATCGTATATTTTGCCGTAAATTATCCGTGGAAAAAAATTTGCCGTGAAGTCGGATCATGTGATATGCCGACTTGTTATAAAGTTAGCATGATCAATCGCATATCTTTCTATAAATGGTACCTACAACTTTTTTTTTTACTTTATATCAAGTTCCAAGGTTTTAAAAGCTTTAAAAGAGCACCAATTGTGAAAGCTCTTCAATCAAATCCAAAGAAAAATCCATCATGATTTGCAATAGCGTGGAAGTGGTAGCTCTAAAATGATGTTCTTGTTCTCAATACATATTTTAGCATCAACAATTCTTGTGGGTTAGTGGGTTTTAATTTCGGTGGATATTTCGTGGAGTAAAACCTTAAAACTTGAAATTATTTATTTGCCGTTTGCCCGATTTCCCGTCTTACCAACAACACCGACTCAATTGAAGATATGCAGAGCCAAATAGCTAAAATACTTAATCCATCTGATGTCCGATCCTTCCAGCGCATCAAAGAAGTCACACTATTACACGATAAATTCAAAGAAATATGAAATTGTTTATCATACAAAATTTTTCTTTTCTTGTTTTCCTTTTTTTTTCTTTTCTTGTTTTCCTTTTTTTTTTCTTTTTTTTTCTTTTATTTTTGAACTTATGTATGTACGCTATAAAAAGAAATAAATATAATATATTATATTAAATAACTTTTTAAATCTAAACGACATCTATGGTCATGTTGCCCTGATGTCTTTCTGAAAAAAAATAATTTATAAATTTACTTTGTAAGTTATTTTTATTAAATACATAAATAAATATTTATTTGCACATTACGGCATCGCGGAAAGAGCTTTTTAATTTTCTCTGTACTCGCAATCTTTTTTGAATAGAGTATAAAATAATTTTTTTACTTGCAACATAGGTACTAATGGTCATGTTTTTGATTCATACATATTAACAAAATTTGAAACAACAATAAAACATGACATTGCGATCATAAAAAAGTGAATGACAAAAAATGTCTGTCCGTCTGTCTGTCTGTCTTTACCTAGACCTAGAGCCTAAACCGCTTCCATACAAGCGTTAAAGAAAAGCTTTTTTCTCTAAAACGACTCCAACGATTTTGGCTCTATTTTTTATCAAAAAAAAACTAACTATTTTTTTCAATTTTCGACTTATCTAATCCATAATTTTTACTTGCGAGTATGGGAACTGCAAGGTAGGTATAATTATTATAAAGCAAGTTTAGATTCGCGAATATAAAAAAAATTGAGATAACAATTAAACATGACATTACGAGAAGCTTCACAAAATTATTGCGAAAAAATATCTGTCTGCCTGTTCTTTGGCATATGCGAATGTTACGTGTTACCTACCATATAACCGTTAAGGAAAAGCTTTTTTTCTGGAAAACGGCTCCAACGATTTTGATGAATTTTTTGTTGTCTTTATATATTGGTGGCTATGATTTCGTCAAAACCGGAAAAGTGTAATTACGATACTTTTCATAAAATATTTTTGGATTTCTGTCAAATTTTACATTTTAGAAACTCTAGGTAGCCGAATTAATTCTGCATAACAATATTTTATTTATTTTTTCATTAATTTTTGTTTTTTTTTTATATTTTGTATAATATATATTTTTATTTATATTTGTATATTATATTTATATTTTTTAAAACTAATAAAACCAAATCACTTTCAATTTTATTATTAACTGTGTATTAATAAAATATAAAAAAAATGTTTACCTATTAAAATTTTCTCAAAAAAAGTAAAAAAAAAACAGAATCTGTAATAAATTAATTTTTGATTTTTTTTTTTGAAATTTCATTACTACATTTTTAAAACTAATCAATATAGATCAACTGTATATTCTTCTGATCGTGTAATTTTTCTTCAAAAAATTTTTTGTCGAAAATATAGTCGTGCTCGTAGGAATCCTAATGAGCTTCCACAGAAGTCATCTTTTGAATAAGTAACCACGTATGACTTTATTCTTGTCTTAGTCCAAACTAAGCAATAAAACGAATTTGCAAAAAAAGAATAAATAAATAAAAGGGAATCCTCTTGAGTCATTCCATCTTTTTATAAGTTTAATGGCAACTGTCAAAAATTAATATTTTAGGTGAAGTTTTGAGTTGAAAATATTTAAAAGGTCAAGTAAAAGCTGGGAATTTTATATTTTATAGCTGATGTATGATTTGAAAGACTTTAAGTACAGTTTTGTAAGATACTGATGTTGAGTGCCTCTAGATATGACAAGGTGGTTATCAATTCTGCGTTATTTTTATAGTTAAGAATCGAAACGAATATATTTTATCTATAAAATGGGCTTTTTCATCTTCACACATTTATTAGAAGACCCAGTTCCTATAAAATAAATCATTTGTCAAAACTCATAAGCTTATTCTTAGAAAATAATTTACACAACCAATAACCTATGTGTGGCATTCTCAAATGATAAACCCTGGCTTCTTCTATCAGATTCTAATCGTTGATTTATGTGTTTTTTTTTCATCCAGTCCGGCATATCCATGCTGACACAAATCCCACCCGCAACTTAAGGATACACACTTAGTCATTCATGATGTGTTCGTGGAACAGTGAAGTGACAAAAAAAAAAAAAAAAAAACAACAACAACAAAACCAACCATCTAAACATGAATATGATTATAATATTTATATATTGTACAGACGAATGAAGAATTTGATTGCGGCTATGAGATTAATTTTTGCCAGGAAATGGGAAGCTCTATAGAGTGTGATATCATATTCCCCCCTATCCAACTGGGAGTCAGAGTCGTGTCAACATGGAATATAGTAGTTGGTCGAACCAAAAAGAGGTATGGAAGAGGTATAAATGACACCATTTGGGTCGTTATAATTCCATTAGAAATAATTAAGCAAATGTTAATGAGATCACAACTACTAAGTCTCGCATGAATGTCAAAATCTTATATAAAAAAAAAAAACTATAACAAGCTCCTTTTAGGAGATTTGTGGTTACGCATGGCTGAAAAATGAATCATTTTCAGAGGAATTAATTTAAAATGATTAGGGTCAGACTCTGGGTGCTTTTGTTTTTTTTCCAAGGAAATATATTTGAAAATATATAACTTCAGCCAAATAGAAATTTATTTAATATGCTGGAATTGGTCATATTGCGCCTTATCGATGGATATGCTTTATTTATATTCCGTAATGCTTAACATTTCCTTAATTGTTGATCAAATAAGTTGGCCCTTTAAAAACATAATCTTCAGAACAGGCAATGGACTCAAGGCACTTCAGTAGTGTGACCTTAGAGGTTGTTCCTCCTCCTGAAAATGTTTCTGACCACTTCATTATCAGTATTTTATTCAGATATGTAAATATCGTGGATCACAGTTTTTTCCTCAAAAGTTATTCAGATTAGTTCCTTGTAATATTGATTCCAGCAATGGGCACAGATCCATATTGAGATCCATTCTTACGGTCAATTAATTCCAAAATGATTAATAAGAGTGTCTCTTCCCTTCAATATTTTCTAGGAACTCATTGATACACAACACAACTTTCTATCTAAAAGGGATGAAAATCTCTTTCCAAGTTGTTATTATTAGCATTTAAGTGTTTTCTTAACCATCGCACTCAGAGTTCTTCTCTTCAAATTTTGGAACTATGAAGTCCAAGACGTCAATTGAGCCGCAATGAAAGAAACCAACATGCTCTTTTTCCATCTCATCCCATTTATCCATTCATCTAGCTATCATATGTAACCTTAGATACACAATCGTTTCAAGAAGATACTTTTCTGAGCAAAGATACCTTTTTGAGATTTTTTTTAATCAACAATTTATTGGATATGGATGGAAGTGTTAGCAAGTCATTTGTATAGTGGCTGCTGTCTTGCGTTCCTCCTTGGCCATCATAATCATTTTCAGTTCTGAGAATTTATTGAATTCTGCATACCTAAAGCATGTGGCAACGCAACGGTGGCGGCGTCATGTCAGACAAAACGCGTGTTGTTGGCATACTGCAGCTGCCCAAAGGTAAACATCTGTGAAATGAATCGAACGAATGTTGTTCTCAAGTACCTACCGACTGGTTGGTGGCCATGAACTGGTGCTGGACTTCTATACTTCAAAATTGAATTTTTGTATTTCAATATGGAAGAAACACAAAAATAACAAAAATCAACCAACCGAATGGCCAGAGGAGGTGATTTCGTCCAATGGAGATAGTAATCGAAAACCAACATCATCCAAAAGCCACACACAGTATAGAAAAAAGAGAAGTCATTGTCATCGGGAAATGCATTAATTCCATTCAAGAGTTCACCCACTAGGATTTTTATTTTATTATTGAATTCGAACCAAAAGGCTCTGGACATGCCAAGCTATTTGTGGTTTTCAGATTTTTTTTTTTTTTTTTTTGGAGAAAATGTATGGAAAAGCATTAAAATACTTGTATATGACTCTACAGTGCAATGCAACCATATCAATAATAAAATGAGTGGGTTCGTGTTGCAGGTATTCCTAATACGGTATCAGATTACTTTGGAAGCACGTTGTACTGTAGAATGCATATTCAACAAATAAATCGTGTCTTACGCATCCATAAATAATAATTTTTTAAAGAAATGGAAATATCATTGTTGTTTAAAAAAAATTATAATTCGAAAGTGCGAGTAATTGGAATAAAGGTAAGTGTTTGTAAAGACGATTTCATGGGTATTGTTCCCTGAGAAGAAATAACAGAAAAAAACGACACGCTTTGTAAGCCAATTGGACTTGAAAGAAAATATTAAATACGCTTGAGTCTTGAGTCATCCAGTGGGGAATGATTTACAATTTTAAAGCACCAGACAATTGTTTATATTTAGCTGCATTAAAAACGTCAAAAATCTAGTTGAAGATATTTTTGTCCTTTATCGAAACTCGAATCTGGACAGAGTTCAACTTCTCGCGAAATTGATGTTCTGTCTGACTCCATCCAAAGATATAACTCCTTTAATCATCCTTTCATCTTTCACCCTTAGAAAAAGAGCTCATATGTTAACCATAATATATGACAGTTCGAGAAAACCAATTGGGACGGTCTCAATAATTTTCAGGATCTTGACGTAATGACGGTCAATAAAAACGCCAATTCTATGTTGCATTCTATCATGATTCCGCCATTTCTTGAGCGCGCGTAAGTCATTCGATATTAAAACCCTTCTTTCGCACTTTTGCTGTGGCAAGAGTCTTCCATCTATCCTTTTCTTGTGGGCTTGTTTCGAGGATCATCCGTTTAATTGTTTTCCTAAAAAAAGCGAATCTTCTTCTCTCTAAGGCACAGGTTCCCAATTTGTTGCGGCCACGGACCCCTAAATTATCATCCTTTTTTTGGCGTGTTCCGCTGAAGAGCGTGCTTTTATAACAAAGCTGATTTTGCGAAGGAAAAACCTACGCAGAAGTGCAGAACTTAATTGGTTGCTTTTCCTGATGATACGAAATGCATTTAAGTTTAATTTCGAACCAAGCCTTTATGACGATAAAAGGCCAAATATTTGGCACAAAACCCATTTTTGTCAGCGGTTGACTTTAAAGCGGAATTTCTATTAGAGACGAGCATTGGAATGGTTCGCAGATATTTGTAAGAAAAGTACCTGTCTGCCAAGTGGCAAAGAAAATTACCGTTTTCGTCAAAAAAAAAAAATTTTGCCAAAAGACTTGAGTCTTTTGACCCGAAAGATCATTTGAAGTTGTCTATTGAGAAATGGAGAACTATTTTATTGTCTGACGAATCTTAAAATCTGTAACAAGGTGGCAAAGGCTTAAGATATTATTTCCGACGGCCACCAAACTTGGCTTTTAAACCTCAATACACGAACAAAATTATACCCGGAGGCTCCAGTATTATGATCTGGGCTTACTGAATAGCGTCGATTTATCGCATAGAACAAATAGTGAGTATAATCTGTTGAAGAATAAGTAGGATATAAAAAATAAGAAAAAAATAGGCACGACTGGGTCGCACGTAGTTGCTCTTGTGTGCCTAATTACATTGGAAGGCAAGGCAAAAACAAATAACATTTACGTTGAAAGCAACACAGTTTGAGTTATAAAAACTATCAAAACCACAATACTTACCGGTTCTTAGTAAAAATGAAATACGCCACCACACGTCTTAAATAACAAAGAATTTATGAAAATAGTATTTCGAAAATTGTAGGACGGATTTTGATAAAATCCATATTTTTTAATTTGTTTTTTGAAATTTTTTTTTTTTTAATTTTGGTATGCAGTATGCAGAGTTTATTAATATACATATAATTATAAAATTTAAAATATTTTTTTAATTAGTTCTAAAAATATTGATTTTTCAAAAAAAAATTCAAAAAAATTAATTTTAATTAGAAAAATAAGTTATTCAAAATTTTAGTATGCAGAATTAATTTGGCTATGTAGATCTTTTTAAATATAAAATTTGACAGAAATTGATAGAGCCGTTACCGAGAAATCCAAAAATTAAAAAAATCGTTATATGAGAGGTCCCGTTAATGAACTTTTCCCGTATATGTGGTTCTGATCAAATGATAGCCAATACCAACAAAAAAATTCTCAAAAATTTTCATAAATATCGTTGGAGCCGTTTTCGAGAAAAATAAGCTTTTCCTAAACGGTCGTTATTCTTAGCGCTAAAAATAAAATTTCAATTTTTCCTCTGATGAGTGCCAAGATATACACACACACCAAATTTGAAAGCAATCGCTTAACCCGTATACATACAGCCCGTTAAGTCCCACCCACAAAACCGTTCGTTAAAACCACACACACACACCCCATTGTTACATCTACTTTCTACTTTAACAAAACTCCGCCTATTTTGTATTTCATTTTCTCTTCTTGTTCTTTAATTTGAGTGGAATTATTTTGGGAATTTGCGCCTGTTCTTTTTTATGTTCGCCTGGTGCTTGCCATCGATGTTGGTTGATAGAACCACAGTATCGCAGCAACTTTTCTTATCAGCATTATCAGCATGAGTCTTATCAGCATTATCAGACGTTATCTCATCAAAAATTGGAATTCAATTATTTTTATTATTATTATTTTTAATGAATCTTTTGTTGTCAATCACATTGTTAACAAATGCACCCATCTTTTGTTTTCATCTACTTTAACGATTTTAATGAAAATTGAGTTAAGTTCGACCACTTTTGTCCTGTTAAGTAAATATTTAAAAAATGGGAAACAAAAAAATAATTTAAAATAATTTCTCTTCATAAACCGCATTATTGTAATCCATGTTTTGCACTATGTTGGACAAGAAAGTGTAACTTTCTAACCGCAAATCAAAAAAATCATTATTATTGATTTTCCATATAAGTTTCAGCCTTTCATTACATGAAAATTACACTAAACCGGGATGTATTACGTGGTGTAATAAAAATTATTGTATTTTCTCCTTCAATAAGCAACATGGTGAGCAACAACATTATTGAAAAAGTGTGTCCCAGTGACATGTCAAAACTGACAAATGCAAAATGCAATATTGGATTGACCTGGAAAAGAAGGCAACCAAAGAAATTAAATACAATAATTATTATTTGTGTTGCTATTTTTTTGTTGTATTCCTGTTGCACGATAATGTCATTGGACTTTTGGTGCCATCATGGCATGTCATGGCATCCATAAAATAGACGTCTATCAGCTGCGCATAATTCTGGTGCAATTATAGAGGCACAATGGTGGTATAGAAGGTCTTTAAGTCGTTTATAGAGTGCTGGTTTCGTCTGCTTCAGTTGGCGCAGTGTAGTAGTGATTTGTGTGTCCTTCCCTGTGGCATGGGGAGGAAAGACGCATACTTAAAGCACAGAATGCGATAGGTATAACATTGGAATTGGCACTTTCGCATTTGGCGTGTTTATTAGGTGCATAATGTGCTCTAGGTGTTTTTTTTAATCACTTAGGGTATGTGGTGTTTGTTTACAATTTAATGGTTCAAATAAATAATCTTGGAAACGCTTTTCTGTAAATTTCAAACCTTGGAAAACTACAAAATGCCGACTAAACAAAGTTGTTTAAAAGTAACTGTATTTATTTTAAAATGAATTATTTCCACGGAAAGATAAAAATAATAAAAATAGGGTATGACATTATTCAAATTCAACAATATGTGTCTTTCCTTGTTATTTGCCTTCTTAAAATAGAACCGCATTAGCCAAGAAAGTCGTCGTCTCTACTTCCAGACTGTGTCGGCGTATATAGTCTAATTAAATCAATCAATCAAATTGATAACTCAATTATTTGTATCTCGTAGGTTAACTCTTAACTCTAGGCATCTGCAGGATCTGTGAGTTTTTGGTCGTTTTTCGTCGATCTTCGCCAAGACGCTCATCAGTTGCCAATTACTGGTCTGTCAGTGGTAAATTGTAGCACTTATCCGAGAATTACGTTTGTACTTGCGTGACTGCAGGAGAATTCTTTTTTTTTTAGGATTTAAAAGTCATCAATTGCACGTCAGAAGGAAAATCCTTGTCGATTCTTTTTAATTAAATTGAAAGTAAAAAAAATTTCAAGACTGTTGTTTCTGAAAAAACATATAGAATGACGTTTTATGTTGGGTTTGTTCGTTGAAGGGATTAAGGAGTGCACCAGAATTGTGGACATGGACAATGGCATTTTGTTAAAGGAATAAATCGTGGTTGTTTAAATGTCATGATCCTAATTATGGGGCTCAGTGTTGACGGTGATTAATGAGGCCTTGAGTGAAAAGTGTGCGCATTCAGCTCAATTACAAGGATGATTGTATAGGGTTAGTTGTTGTTGTTTTTAGTGAATGGCTAGTGAAGGAGGAGTTCTTCAATTGTTAATGAAAGAGGACTATAAATAGATCCTTTTGCCAGATGATGATGATGTGGCTTGTGTGTGAAAACTGAGAATAGAGTTTCGTTAATTTGAAAAAAGGCCAGATGGTTTAGGAAAATAAATATGTCTTTTGAAAAGGGTTTGATTAAGATGAATTGAAGAACGCCAGGAACATTAATATCCTTTAAATAAAATTATGTATGTGTTTGCAATTTTGTCTTCATTATATTTTCTCTTATAAGTTCATTACCCTTAAAAACACCGTTTACAATAAAGTGAATCTTGAGAAATCTTCAAGAATAAAAGTCCCCATTTATCACTCTTTCAATTTTCAAGTAGGAAGTATCATATCTATACCCAGTAAAATATAGCAACCTACACCTTCAACGATGAAATGTATATTCCTTTCAAAATAAATTACTTCTTCACCGGATCCAGGCATCTATAGTCCGGAAATTTTAGTATATAAACGTGAGCAGAAAACCCCTCAGCTAATTAGCAACGGTCGACTGAAACAGGGAATTCCTTTATTTACTTTTATTTTATCCTGCAAAAAAGTTATACACACATCCGTGCATAGATTACAAAACAAAGGATTTGCAAGAAGTAAACAAAAAGCCATATTGAACCGTTCCCATCGCAAGGATCTCCAGATACATTGACCTCCGCCGTCGCCGGTAGGGTATAGGATATACCAGTTCATATATACATATTCGTCACTTGAAGTGGGTTGGACATTATATCCTTGTCCAGACGAACGGAAAAT
Organism: Platycheirus rosarum; assembly: GCA_963971375.1. Taxonomy (NCBI): domain Eukaryota; kingdom Metazoa; phylum Arthropoda; class Insecta; order Diptera; family Syrphidae; genus Platycheirus; species Platycheirus rosarum. The sequence goes on from OZ020508.1 coordinate 143,031,940, forward strand.
GAAATGTACATACCAGAGAAACATCGTCATACAACATTACTATGGACAAGCCGAAGGTTCCAGCAAATACCATACCTGTTAAGTGTCTGCCTTTGTCAAAAGTCACGTTCCATGGTATGTGCACGGGATGTGGAGATTAATAAGACTATGAGAGGCCTAGGAAAGTAAGGAAGAGGAAAAAAAAACAGTTCATGCTTTGTAGAATAGCCCACAACTACCAAGGGTCTTACTAAGGGAATTCATGAAAAGTTACTTCCTACTTCCAGTACTCGAAGGAGTATTTTATGTATTTATGTTGAATGTTATACTTAACACCTTTTTTCGAATATGCTTACTGGAATGCAAGTGTAGTTTTTGTTGTCCAGGTTTTTTAGTTGGTTTGGAGTAATTTACTTGCGCTAAGTGAGACTTCTTGTCAAGAACTTTTGTGTGAGTAAAAAATCATCTAACTCATTACTTTGAAATTTTGATTCGGAATTGTAAATGAGATTCAAATAGGTTGAAGTTGCAAAAAACTTATAAACGAATTTATTTTGTTGAATTATTACTGACTCACGGTTTTTAATTCAGTGAAAAAGTTAAATTCAACATTTCCGCAAATAAAAATATTTATTAGGATCTCGTATGGCTAGAAATAATGAACAAAAGGCGCCAGATGATTGAAATGGTCTTTAAGAAAAAACTGGAAGCTTATCCCGATCTTCGTCGCGAAATTGTCTTCTTAAACGATGTTGAAGCTTAATATGAAATGACCGATGGTTTGGTTAACAATTGGAACTCGTTGTTAGCTTCACCTAAGGTACAATCAAAACATTTATTGATGAAGTTCGATGTCGTTTATGTGTCCATTTAAAGACATCCGGTTTTTTTTTTTTTTTAAAGCGAGGTATTGCACAAATGGATACGCGTAGAATGAACTCCATAGTGAATGTATTACAAAAATTTAAATTGCATATCCAAGAATGGTATTTTGGCTTTGAAACGCCTGAGGCCTTTTTTGAATTTTTGATTTTTTTTTCGTTTTACTTCAATACTTCCGTGAGTCGTATCGAAAAATTCGGTGAGTCGTATCGAAAAATTGCTCTAAAGCGATCGGGGGACACGTTTAGAAAGTAAAATAAAGGCTTAAACTAGATAAAATATATATGCTTTAAAGGTAAGAAACAGATATTTATATCGCATGAAGCAGGATTTTTATTTTTCATATATTTTTTACTTGCGATTATAGGTACTATAATGCAAGTTATGGGTTCGTGCAAAAAAATCAAAAAATACAATTTTAAACAAAAAGTTTGATTTTCTCGAAAACGGCTCTAACGATTTTGATAAAACTTTCAGGGGTCATCGATATTAATAATTGATCCAAGATATTATAGTTTTTCGCACTTGGGAAGAACTATTCCCCAATCAATACCAGAAAAGATGAGGAAAGGAAATAAACAACATTAAATAGTCTTTTTCGCGGTAATATGGTGTTCATTTTTCTTCGGAACGTAAGACTTAGGCTGTTCTGGTCTACCCTATCTTTTAACGTAAGCAAGGTCTGCGACCCGACGTTCTACCATAAAAAGACCTGCAAAAGACTCGGAATTGATTACTTTTTGCTTATACGACCAAGGTGCCTTTGCCCAGCCCACTGGAGGCTACCGAGCTTAATTTTGTCAACCAAATCTTTCATACGAATCATAATTCCCTGAAATCGGTCTTCCTCGCTCACTGAGCCACCAATTCTCCGTATGGTGCACTCTAATCGATGGACCAGACAAACTAAAGTAGGTTGTGTTGTATTTTAGCAGCTGGAGGCTTATTGCTTCCTCCATAGTATTATCTGCTGCTAATTTTGACCAAGTTAGTAAAAGATTGCACAATTTCAAATTTGTGTTTCAGTTCACCAATTGATTGCTTCTTCAAAACAAAGCTAAACAATGAGCAAATCTTCAACACTGGTCTTCAGTGTTATTTTTCGCAAACGTCCATCTACTAAACTCAGTTCGCAGAAACTAATTTCTATATCATTTTTCGATTACCAATTCACCCTCAGCTGATGATTTTCAAAAAAAAAAAAAAATTACAGCGTTATGTTCCTAGTTTAACAAAAAGTGTATTTTTAACCCCCCTTTCACATTCAGCACTGTATTTTCAATTTAAACAAAAAACCCTCAGTCATCACTTTTAAAGTGCATAATGAGTCCTTAACACAATGACAATGCATTTCAATGACAGAATTTTTCTACTCCACATTTTCATTTTCATTAAAAGCTTCAATAATTTTTTGGGGAGATATATATGCAAATTCACTGAACCACTTCACTTAAAGGCTTAATTGTGCACTCAAGTGGGTGGAACATTGACAAAAAAAAAATAAGTAAAGTGTATACCCCGCCTAATCAGTAGTATGCCTCCAAACCATCTCATATGACATTTTCCATCCACAATAATTTTGTCGCTTTCATTTTTTCGATATTTTTTATTCCTGAATAGACCAAGAGGCATACTCATCTAGTCAAATCAGCAATACGCCACAGCCCGTATACCCTAGTTATTTAAAATGCGCCCTCTTTCGTCGTTCAGCTACAAATATATACGTAGATATAGCTACATTTATAGTAAAAGGTATTCAATAACACAGTGAAAGAAGACACAGCACCGCGCGCGCATTCTATAGGGAATAATAAATTATTCCCTTTGTTTCCCTTTATATTCTCTGGATGAAATGAGAGTCGAAAGCCCGCAAATTGCTGGATAGGTACATATGATATTGCATATGCGAAATTGCTTCCAAAGTATCGGTATGCCTCACTTCCATAAACATTGACGTTGTCGTTTCGGTTTCGGTTGCACTGCGCCGTTCTATTGGGGCAATATTCTAAAGCTAGAGCTCTTTAACTCCCTTATTTTATGGATGATGGGAATCTATGGCAGCGTGTTACTGAAATGAGAACACACAGAACAAAAAATCTTTTCATTTAACTATGATACGTAAGAAAAATAAAGAAAAAAAAATAAAACAGAAAAAAATTAATTAAGATAAAAAAAAATAAATTAAATAAAATTGAATTAAGCTAAATAAAATAAAATTAAATTAATTTGAACATAAATAAAATACCCAAATAAAATGAAAGAAAAAAAAATTAAACAAAACAATAAAATTAAATAAAATAAAAAATAAAAATAAATAAAATAAAATATTAAGTAAAAAAAAACAATGAAATAAAAAGAAATAAAATAAAAGAAATGTGGTTTAAATAAAGTAAAATAAAATAAGATTAAATGAAATGAAATTAAATAAATACAAACAATTAAATCAAATCGAATTAATCTTAATTGTTTTAAATAAAATAATAATATAAAAATTAGAATGCAATAAAATAAAATAAATAAATAAAGTAAAATTAAATAAAAAAACGATAAAATAAAATTTAATAAATTATATCAAATCAAATAAAACTAAATTATTTTAAATAAAAAAAAAAAATTCAATATAACATAATTATTTCAAAAGGTCGAGGTTTTGGGCTTTGGTCTAATACAATGGTTTTTATAATTAATAAGAGAATCCACAACCACAAAAACACATTTTTTAATTGTATCCATTTCTGCGAACGTGCTATTGAGTTGATATCTTTCAGATACATATCCAAACTTCTGATAAAGAGAACATGTGGTTTTGACATAAGTAAACCGACAACTATACACTTCTGACAAACATTTTTGCAAAACTCCATTTGGTGTAGCTATCATGGTTGTTTTTTTTTATTCTTCAACATTTAAATACTTTGCTAAAACCTTAAGAGTAAATCTTAAGCTGAGACGGAAAAGAAAATAGGGTGCCCAACAATGTGGATTCCATAATATGATGAATGTGTATGCTGTAAGCTAAATATACATATATGTATTATGAAGTACATGCCTTATTAGTACGACTTGCAAGAAGTACACTTTGTTGAAAGGAAACACAGGATGAAGCACATGCTTCTGACTCCATGAAAAGAAATTCTTTGTGATTTTTTTGTCTGCCCCTTTTTAAAAGTTGGTTTTTGTTTCTTTCTGGAAATCATCTTGCATTATTGCATTGTTGATCCTTTTGTGTAAGATTTGTATTTGTATTGAAAGGAAAAGTGTACGCTTATACACAAAGTCGGAAATGGATATGGAAATTGTGTCAAATGCGTGAGTGCGTTTAAAATAATTGCGTATACAGGCAGCCATGTTGGATGAATTAATAAGCTCGGTGCATAGTGTTATATCTGGGTTTGTATTTAAAACGAGTTAAGTGTATAGCTGGCCTTAATTTTTTCAAACAAATATTCATTTCAGGAAGCATTCGCTGTTGGGAATCATCTTATATAAGTATGTATATGTATCTGGATTAATATTTTCACACAGATTGTTTCGTTTTATTGGAAAAACCATGTGTAGTTTACAACAAATTCACCAGTAATCACTTGCCATAATCTCGAAAATCTAACAATTTAACCTTTAGGTTTCTATAACAGTTTTTTTTTTTTTTAATTTTCAGTAAACATCTTTGGAAGACCTTATACAAGCCTTGTGCAGAATTTTCCAAAAGCCTTTTTAAAGACCTTATAGCCATTTTTTATAATGTCAATGTTTGAGTCTTGTAGTTTGCTAAAGTTTGCATTTTATAACAAGCTATTACTTTAGCTTTACTTTTTTCGACAAACGAATACTAATTTTGATTGTATAAACCCTTTATATGCACTTTTTAATGTTCAGTAAACACCTTTGCAAGGCCTTAATAAAGGTCATTTTATTTAAAAGCCTTGTATAGAACTATTAAACTCACTTATAAACCCTATATCAACTATTTTCTTAATTGTCAAAGTGTGTAATGTGTAGCTTGCAAAAATTATACAAGGTCTATACAAACTATTACTTGCCAAATTCGAAGGATACTCTGGTATTCTCTTAAATCCTATTATTTTGGGTCTTGCAATTTGGACTTGACGACAAACTTGCAATATCAAAACCTTCATAAAAATGTTTTGTTCTGCTTATGATCAAGTACGAAAAAGGTTACAAAAGGCTAACAATTTTAGACGTAATTCTCATCTCAGTATACAAGCAATTCATAGTCATAATGCAGAAATTAGGGTCTTAATGTTCGATGCTATAAAAGTTCTCGTGCCAGTGAAACAACTGATTGATCAATGTTTCGATAATATTGCTGTCGTTCGTTGCAAATCAAATCAAAACAGTCGTTTCTACGGTTTTCTCAAGAATTGGACTTTGATAAGACAATTTTATTCCAAGAAAAAGTTTACTCAGCAACTAAAGCCACACGTGCTCTTGGATCTTGAAATGTCTAAAGAAAAAATTCAAGTGTCGCTGCAACTGCCCTATCCTACTTACTTAAGTCTGCCGTAGAACTATGTAAGTCAACTGTCACTATACTATCGGTTTCTATTAAGCCATCAAAACTGGTGTTCGTGATCTCCAAATTTCCTTCGGTCTTGATCTGGCACAATCGAACTTAAAAGGTGGAACGGTGGTCTTGTGATTACTTCTCGGTCGTAAAGAAGCCGTCCGCGGGTCCACAGTTTGACGGTTGAAGTATTATATTAACGCAACACCGATCTATCATGTATCAAAAAGATTCGGGAGCGATGCGATCGCTGCAGGACTTACTCTCAAAATATTGCTCAGATAGTAATCTCCGAAGATTTGTCCATTAGTCGAAGTCACCGCGCTTGCAATATGGACCTCGGATCAGTTAATTAATGAGTTATATATTATGGATATTAGTGTTTGTACTCTATTAGCCCTGGCCAGAGAAAAATCTAAATTTCGGTTGAAATATATGCAGACACTGATCTGCTCAACCTTACCTGTCCATGTGGCCATAGGATCACTAGTTTGTGCCAGTTCTTCCTCATGTCCCTAAAGAAGCCTTCAAGAAAGGGTTCTGACAGAATAGTTTTATATTTGTCGAAGTTTATTTTAATCACAAAATTGTTGTTTAAATAACGCCCCAGTCCGGGGTGAGCCTGGACGTCAAATCTCCTTCTCCACTCGCATCTTACGCAAACAGGACCAAAATGCACCTATTTTTCTCTCGAAACAGATTGAAGCGCCCTCATCTATGTGTATTTTTAACTATATCTCTGCTTCTTCACCATACAGCTTACACTTAAGTTACACAAAAGAGGCTTTTGCTACCTAATTGCTTCATTAGCGCGAAAAACCCAAGATTGGCCATATCCGTCTCAATATAAGGTTCAATTGAAGTTGCTTTACGTTCTTCCGATTATGTCAATATCGTTGGCGTATTCGAATAATTGGACTTTAGAAAGATCGATCCTCTCATATTGGTTTGAGAGTTCTGCACTATTCTTCCAAGGTTGATGTTGAAGAAGTCACATGGTAATGCATGGTCTTGTCTTAATCAGAGGTCGGCAGGGTCTTTGTCAGGGAGGCAAAAAACCTGCTCACTGCTCTATATAGCTCGTCTCCATAAATGCAGTCATATGGGGCTTTTACACCAATGAGGTGGGTATCGATTTGAAGCTCCTGTTTTTTGGTCGATGATGGACTTTCCTACCCTAAAGCCATACGAATTGTTTTACACGGTACAGAAAGTAATTGGTACAGTTCTGAACTTTTCTATTTCTTTAAATATTAAATTATTAAATTATCAAATGGCTTATACTTACTAATCATACTACTAATTAAGTTTAACCCTGTAATTCACTAAACTTATTAATTTACTATTTTCAAAAAACATTTTTATTTTGTAAGTAAATAAAAAAAGTTTTCCCATACCGGGAATCGAACCCGGGCCTCCCGGGTGAGAGCCGGGTATCCTAACCACTAGACAATATGGGATAAAAATCTTCGGCCAAATGTTTATTGAGTTTGCAAAATTTCTTAAAATAGAATATTAAAATAGACAAGCTAAACGCTCTTTTTGCTTTTAGTTTTAATATTCAAAAATATATAAAAAAAAAATTATATATTATTCGACATGCTAAAACATTGTGAACATTAAAAAATGTCATTCTTTCCCGTACAGCTAGGGATAAACCTAAATCCAACTCACTTCCCAAACTGTATCCTTGCTTCAACCCATATTTTTTTTTTTTTTTTTTTATAATTAACGCGCGCACAAGGGATTATGTGTTTCCCTTTTAATGTAGAACACACTGCGCGGGCATTACGAAGATAGGGAGGGGAGAGATAGGAGGTGCCGATTAACATTGGTTTTGAATGTTTGCAGATCAAAATGGCAAGGAAAAATCCCGCCGGGTAAACTATTCCAGATTCGTGTCGTTCGGCTAAAAAAAGAATCCCTATATTTCACGGTACGTCCGAAATTAGGCTCAAGGGTGAACAGATGAGCATTCCTTGCGAGACGAGTATTACGGGAGAAACTTTTAAGGGGAGGAATGCAACTGGCTACTTCGAGTGAACATTTTTTGTAAAAGAAACGATAAAATAAGGAAAGACATGAAACATTGCGTCGGTGTTCGAGTGGGGCAATTGTTTCAGCGGCAGTTCTATTACCTATCAATCTTAACGCTCGATTTTGTATTCTATCAAGCAGGTGAAGCGATGTTTGCGAAGCACCTGCCCAGAGGTGGGAGTTATACTCGAGTTTAGGGCGTATAAACGCTTTATAAATTGTAGCCAGATCAGATGGGGAAAAGTACTTCTTACACCGATACAGAAAACCTAAGCACTTTGCAGCATTCTTAGCGATCTCAAATATATGGTCGTTCCAACGGAGGTCGTCGTTGACACACATACCGAGTACTGAGAGCTTTTCGGTTTCTTCGATGTAAGTGCCATTCATGGACAATGGCATTGGGGGAATGTTTAACTTTAACGACAGAAGACAGCATTGAGTTTTCGAAGCATTAAACTCCACACGATTTCTATTACCCCATTTGACAATGCTGTATAAATCGGAGTTTAATGAGCTTGACATACGGCACCGTTGCAATTGTACGTCCGAAGGCGAAGGACGTGAATTATCGAACGAATATGAAAAGCTGAGGGTAGAGTCGTCAGCAAAACAGTTAAGTGGATTAGAAGTAACAGACAGAAGATCATTTATAAAAATGAGGAAAAGAGTAGGAGACAAAACAGAGCCCTGGGGCACACCAGCATTTATTTTATGGGAATCAGACTTGAATCCGTCCAATACAACTTGTATTGAACGGTCCAGAAGATAGCTTCTAATCCAACGAACAAGAGTATTATCGATCCCAAAAGCACGCATTTTCGATAAGAGAGCTTCATGCCAAACTCTATCAAATGCCTTGGAGATATCAAGAGCAATAATCTTACTTTCACCAAAGCGATGTAAAGATTTGTTCCACTGTTCGGTGAGATATGCCATCAGATCACCAGTGGAACGGTTGCTGCGGAAGCCATACTGACGGTCATGGAGAAGCTTACGATCTTCGAGATATTCCTTAAGCTGACGGTTAATCAGTGTTTCCATGACCTTAGAAAGAAGGGATGTCAGTGCTATGGGTCGGTAGGAGGAGGGGGAGGATGGGTCACCTTTCTTAGGGACAGGCTGGACAAATGCTGTTTTCCATCTTCTAGGAAAGATTCCAGAAGAGTAGGAGCGATGGAAAAGCTTACGCAGTGGCTTTGCCAGTGTGGAAGAACACCTCTTCAGAAGAATCGGGGGTATACCATCCGGGCCAGCGGATTTGTGTATATCGAGATCTTTGAGAACTCTTGCTACTGTACGAGTGCGGAAAAAAATATAATATCCTGCCAAAAGCAGTTTTAAAATGTAGTAGCATCCTCCATTATATTTCCATCAAAAACAAACTGTACAAGAAGCTCTTACCCTCATTTAGTTATGTGCTTCTAAGATCCACAGTACAAAGAAAGCTTTCAACAATGCAATGTGTCATCTTAAATGCTTCGTAAAGCTTGTCGACCAGTTTTCATTATTCCAACAGGCCCCAAGTTGTGCCAAAAATGTCTACCATGTACTCCGTGTTTAATATATTTAAAGTGCTCTTGTTTGCACAAAGAAAGAAATTCTCACTTCCGCGAACGGAATCAGGAACGGAAGAGTGGACAAGCCCGCACACCTTACCGCACGACTGCCTCCTATCATGGCTTTCAATCTCCTTGCTCACAATAAACATACAAAAAGATTTTAATCGATATTTAATGAAAGTCATTTAAAAGCGATTTTCCATTTACCGAAGGCTTTGCCGAACAAAAAACGCGTCGAATTCTCAATGACGTAAACGCGGCAGCAGCGCCTCTTGACACGTTCCATGTCTGGATTTCTGCTGCATTCTTAATTCCTCCTGGCGCAAGCTGAGGTGTGTTTTCTCCGATGGATATGAAATATGTTTTTTTTTTTTTTTGTATTCATCATCTGGAATCGGAAATTCAGACGCATGGAGGAAACCAAAAGAAAAGCATCTTCCTTAAGTATGGATTTCCATCAACCAACAACCCTTGCAGATTCCGCGCAGTTCTGGAGTTGCTAATGATGATGACGCAAATGAGTTTACCAAGTTCGGGCCTTTTATGAATAAAAATCGTGCCGCGGTCTGCATTTGTTTATGCAAATGCACTCGCCTCCATTCAGCGCCCTCTTGTTGTTGTTGTTTTTTTTTTGTTGAAATTTTTTTCCTGGATTGTATTATTTTTCCTTGCCCCAACCCGTTATGGAGTTCTATTCTTGTTTACCTTGCGTTTTATCGAGGTGGAGTTAATTTATTAAATAAGTAGACTAGACATGGTCGTGCTTTGCTCAGTCAAACAGAGAGTAAGGAGGAGGTAGATACTGTATCTGCATCAGCAGGGAGGCACTCTAAAGTTGATTCCATGGAAAAGTGGTATTGTGTTGTGTTGGTGGTGTATCTTTTTAGTATTTTGCCTGGTAGATTGTAGAATAGTAGAAAAGGCTTAGAATTTCGATTTTATGGTTAGTTGAAGAATGCGGTTTAGAATTGCTGCTCATGCCACGGGTATTACTTTACCAATAAATGCATTTTTTTTTTTTAACAACAATGAACTGAGGGTAAAAGGGGAAAGCATTAGAAGAAGGAGGTAAGAATGCGGAACTATTTTTGAATAGTTAAATATGTTTATCCTGATGACAAACCACAGAAAATTTGCGACTTTTTCGACATTAAAAAAAACTCGTGACACGGTTTAAGCTGTTAAGGGGCAATGATTTTGAAGAAAGCTTAATTAAATTCTAGAAGAATGTCCACTTAGATTTACGTGAATAATTTCTATGAAGGCTTGCAATATAATATTGGAAGAACTTTGCCTTAGTCGCTTCTTCGCTCGCTTGAAACGACACCTACACCTACATACTGATGAGGGGCGCAGGGACATAAAGCCCAGGGTCATAATGCCCAACTTTTTTTTTTGGGCATCATGACCCACTTAAGCGGGTCATAAGACCCAAATTAATTTTGGGCGTTATGACCCACCAAAATGGGTCATAACACCCAAATATTTTTTGTTTAAATGGGACATAAGACCCAAATTTGTAAATGTGAGCTCTGTGAAATAAGGTCCCAAACAAATTGTCTGAATTGAATTTTTCTTTCATTTTCAGTATGAGGTAGGTATGGGGGGGGGGGGATGTTGTTACGATTTACAAACGTTCAAAACCAATGATGTGCATCGGTACCTCCTTTCATCTTCTATCCAATTTTCCTAAACGCTCGCACTGTGTTAATACATGATAAGGGTAGTAACAACCCCTTGAGTGCGTGCAGATTATAAAAAAAAAATAAATCAGACATGACATTACGATGGTAAAGAAACATACTTGAGTTACTGGCAAAATTCTGTCTGTCTGTCCGTCTGTACGGAGGTATATTGAACTACAGCCTAAACGGTTTGGCCAATCGTCTTTAAATTTGGAACATAAGGTTATTTTTACATTCTACAGAGGATTTTATGTCATATAACCGTTAAGGAAAAGCTTATTTTTTCTCGGAAACGGCTCCAAGAATTTTTATGAACAAAAATCAGTGTACTATTGCAGGTGTATGTTATGTTTTGGTGAAAAAAAGTTCAAGATGGTAGGCTAAAAACGGTACCTCCCATCATAGAACGGTTTTTTTTTCTTCGACTTTCTCGAAAACTGGTCATCCGATTTCAATCAAAATTGATATTCAGTAAAGTATTTTTTTTTTGTATTTTTAATAATTTTCTTAATTTTTTTTTCAAAAATCAATACTTTGAAAACGGGTAGATGGATTTTTTTTTAATTTTGTTTTTAAATGTAAGTAATTTGTGTGCTTAAGTTTGAATTCTTCAATAATTTATTTTTAATTTAAAAAAAAGTTATTAAATACAAATCGTTTTATTTAAAAAAACCGTTTCTACGATTTGAAAAAAAAAAATTTAAATTTTTTAACGAAATAAAATGGCGTTGAAATTTTTGCCCTGAGAATTATTTTACGTACGTTTTTCAAACAGTCAAAAGTCAGAAAAATCGAATAAAATCTTTGAAGTTCCTTTAATATTTTTTTTTTAATTTTATTCGAAGCTGTGACCGCATTTAAGAGCACGTACGTGCGATCCAGTCGTGCAATTTCTTATTCCTTTTATTAAAATCTGCCATATACCAAGTGCTTATTACTAGGATGTATGTAGGTTCTTCATTTATAATGGCTGAATCGCTTTCGGTTCAGTTTTGGGTCTGTCTCCTTACCTGGCAGCAAAAAGTGAAAAACCGATATGTATATTATAGAATTCTTTATGAATCCAGGCTTGATTGGAAACTTTCCTTCGGTGACTTGAACATGAAAATCATGAGCCATCTAGACTTGCTGGATCTTATCTTCAGGATTCAACGGCAATCGAAGTTTTATAATAGACTGATTTGTATCAGCATCAGATGCAGATAATTCCTCCAGCTCCCTTTATCATGAAATTCACTTTGTGTGTATAAAGTAGAGATTCTTGAAACACATCACCATGACAGTTTTCACCTGACCAGATTGACCGCTAAGGCATATTCTGTAAGTTGACGAATCCTTTAGCCCAATAATATGCTTCACTCAAGAGGATGTTGCGAAGAAATTGGTCATCTCTTCCAAAATTTATAAAATTTGTTAATTATCTGAACTATGAAAGATAATAGGCAAGGCACTACTGGAATGAGAATTATGGCCAAATTTGTGGGAAAAATATTATTAATCTTTAATATATTATGTTAAAGTTGCTCGTTCGTAAACTTAACAATCATTGATTTTAATGAATGTTTTGACATTGGTAATTGGTTTAAGGGTGCGTCCACAGTGAAGGTTCATAAAATCACACCTCAATTTTCGAATATCTAATTTAATTTTAATTTGTTTTTGTCATTCTTTGCTTCATTGGTCTTCTTTTGGTAAGACCATCATCAAATATTTCACATCAAAATTTCATACTCTTACGTAGGTATATAATGTGTATGTATATCCTGTCCATGCAACCAACTTCGGTCATATTTATTCATCCATCCACTGGTGGAGGGAAATTCAAATTTTATGCATATTGCAGCAATTTTGTGCGCGAAAGAGCACTAAACTTGTATGGGAATGTTTCGATTTTATTTCTGCTGAATTGGCAATAACTGACCAACGACCATGTCGTCCAACAGACGGACATAAATATTCCATATAATATGGGTCAATAAACTTGAGACATCAACGTCGTCGTCAGGTGTCTTTTTTATTGCAGAATAAAACTGAACGTGATTAAAGGTAAATAATTTCGGATTATTAATCATTGTTTTGTTTTCGTTTCCATTCAATTCAGGTGTGAATTTAATGGATTTTTATAATCGAATTTGAATGTTTTTTTGGAAATTAATAGTTGTTTGTCAAATTTGATTGTTTCTAGTTTAAATTTTGAAACAAACAAAATGACAGTAAGATCTTTAATAAAACTCAATGCATTTCATTCTCTCATCTTGACAACTGGCTTTACCGATTCTCTTCTTTTTGTTTGGTGCTTTATGGCTGATATGCAAAATATAAAATGTCAAAAGAGAAAGTGATGCCAAGTGCAAATAGTTTTTTGTCTGTTTTGTGAATATTCAGTTAAACTAACAAAACTTCTTATAAAAATAATTGTATGAAAATGTTCACTTGATTAATTATTAAAAATATATTTCTGTCGAAGTAATTTTTTTTTGTAGATTCTTAGCAAAAACATATTAAATCGATTTACACCAAGTGGCTAGAAATATGAGCCTAAACCATTTTGAGCCGCCTTTATGACAATATTACATTGACTGGAAGGCGTAAAAAGTTTTCCTTACATCCCTATTGTATCGTTTTCCATCCCATATAAGCCTCTTAAAATGTTCCTTTACATATGACTACCTTTAACCTTGTTATACGAAATAAGGATACTTATGTATATTTTCTTTCTTTTCAATTTCAGGCCTCAATGGATTTACCACCCGATAAAGCGAAACTTCTCAAGAATTACGACGTCGAAAAGAAATGGGATATAATATGTGATCAGGTAAGCTTTACAAACTCTAATATCCGCTTTTTTATTTCTTATTGATTTTTTTTATTAAATTATATGGATATGTTTGTACATATAACAATAAATCCTATTTATTGTGTTCTATAAGTACTCGACTCTGACTTTGACTTTAAAATGAACCTACGACAGGCGATTATGTAAAAGGATCCCGACATGCAATACATATGGTGGCGTCGCCATTTTTTTCCTCCATTTTTTTTTTATTTTTGTTGCTCATGTTGCAGACTTTTGTCTACAAAAAACCACTGCATATGTTCTTTTTCTCTGCTTCGGAATCAGTTTGCTTTGTTTAGGTTCGGAAGAAGACAACGTTAAAGGAAAACCGCGACAATGGCGACCTTATAAGTTGTCTGTGGCGACAAAATTTACGGTCCTGTGCATCGCATGAATATAGTGGGTGTGTGGGTTGTAAAATGGAATTTTTTTAAGGCAAGTCACTAGTTATGTGGAAAGTTTTTGAAGAGCTTCTTTAATATTTTAGTTCTTAAATGATTCCTTATGAGAGCATAAGAAATTGGTTATTTAATAAAACTGAGTGTTTTATTGTTAACTCTTAATTGAAGCCAAAGCTGGAACAACCAAAAAAAAACAAAGAAAAAAAGCTAATAAATTATTCATAATATACATGTGTATGTAGTAAGTTGCCTAGATGGCGCTGCATACAGAGGTAGAAATGGAAAGGTTTGCTTCAAGATTCAGCATCATTTCTTTGGTATCACCAAAAATAAGATTTGTTCGGTTATATATCATATCCATAAGAAGTCATGTCAAGGAATGAGAACTATGTCCTCCTCGTGAAGACAAGGATGTGATATCTAGGAAAAAAATGTTTTTCAAAGCTTTTCACATAAATAAAAAGCAAGCCTCGGAGAGACTTACAGATATTGCAAGAAGACAGCACGCAAAGCTGAAAGAATTATCTGGAGCAGCTGCTGATGCTTAGCAGGCTACTATATGGAACTTGAATTAGCTAAAATTAACAAGTCCAAAACGCAACTATTCTCAAAAGATTGGTTCACCCAAATTCATTTTCAATGTTAACGTCTCATTTCTTGTGGTTCAAATCAAAATTTTCACAGGTAGCGACAATATTGTAAGGGACTTTTAAATTAACAGTTTCCTAAGGCTATGCTTTCCAGTAGCTACACCAAACGACTAAAAGTCCCCGGCAGAGTTGACAAGGTTGGTGTTACGGTAAAAAAAAAACTCCAAAAACATTTAGACGAGACGAGACACCTTCAGAGTTCTGAAAAATGACGTACACATCTGTTCTTATGATTCTCATCTCTTAATCTTTTCAGCTGATAAAATCCTTAATCAGTAGCAAGAAAGTTACCATCTCTTATCTTATTTACAGAGGCCTATGACGAAAATCTTTTAAAATATGATCCTTAGGTACAAAAGAAGGATCTAGTTGGAAGTTTTTGTCCAGTCGCCATGTTTGGGACAATTTACCAGACGTATGTTGCATTAAAGACAACTGAAATGAAGATGCTTTGCGCTTCTAGGAATGCTCACCACTTTACCTTTGAGCCCGGTGCTGTCAAGTACAGATATTCGTTCTTTAACCGTATTTCAAGAATGTGGAATACTTTTCCATACTCTATATCTTTGCCTCTAATTGTGATATTCAAAAAAAATCAAGACCAATGTATACCGACATTTCCTTATAAATCACCTCGGGCTTTCCTAATGCTTGCACTCTGTCTCTGAAATATTACGGGTATCAAAACCCCTTGAATGCGGGTTAATTTTCAAAGTTTTTATTTGTTTTTTGTTTTGTATTTTCTGACTTGATTGTAAAATAGTTTTCTGCGGAAAAATTAAAACGCCATTTTATTTCTTTGGAAAATGTGAAAAAGTGTATTTTTTTTTAAATAAAAAAAAATCAAGAATGCAAACCTTACAAACAAAAATTACTTACACATGAAACCAAAACTAAGAAAAAAATTCAAATTCCCGTTTTCAAAATATCGATTTTTCAAAAAAAAAAAAAATTTTAAATTAAAAATACCAAAAAAGAGTTATTTGAAAATATTTTTATGCCGAATTGGTTTGGCTATCTACATCTTCCTGAATATCAAATTTGATTGTAATCGGTTTAGCAGTTCGAAGAAAAAAAATCGGCCCATCAGCTTCGAATAAAATATAAAAAAAAATCAAGTGAACTTCAAAGTTTTTATCGATTTTTCTGAATAACTTATTGCTTTTTGGTTTCTCTTTCTTCACCATAAATGTCTACCATAAATCTCCAATATTTTTTCTTCGAAAAAATATCAAAATTATTAGGTTTCTGTTCTATTTTTAAACATTTTTCTTGTCCCATCTACAAGTTACAAGTTCCAAATAACTTATGAAAAGAATGCCCAATGGCAACATACCAAACAAAATGAAACAACAAAAACAACTAAAAGTTTAAATTTTTTCCGTCGAGCAGTCGTCCTTCTAGTCTCGCAGAACTGACATTTCCCTTGGCAATTTTACTTACTTTCAGTTTTCCATATTTTAACATTCTTTACGCATAAAACAAACTCAAATATTTCTAAAGTACGCACTTTGGTGTTTTTTTTATCCACGTTTGGAAACATTGTAGCCAAACCAAAAATTTTGTTATTTGGTCTTCATCCAACGACGACGATGACAAAGCCAGATGATGCACACGAATTCCAAGTGTTTCGCTTGCAGCAATTAGCCATAAAGTATCTAACATATCTAAGAGGCGTGTCTCGATGTCAGACGCGGAATGAAGAAAAAGCAGCAGCACTCTGCCACATTTTCTAGAGAGGAGAGTCTCCTGTTCTGAAATGTGGTGTTTCATGCCATCCACGAGTGATTCCCTTCTCTGCAAATATATACATATATAGTACTCCCAAAGAGGAACTATATTTTGTTATCTTTTTTTTGTTTCATCAAAAAGTCAAATGGCAAGTCTGCATAAAAACCGACTAAAGGAGGAGACATGTCGACCTCTCCTCTTCCTGTTTGAAAAGAGGGACGCCGCAGCAGTGATGGGCTCCTTGTGGCGCAAATAACAACAAGTGAAGGATTAATGAACCCCGCACAAGTTGTCTCCGCAAGTTATTACACCAATACACCTAATGGTGATGGCCAACTTGGGTCTTCCTATCCCGAATGAAGATGAAAACTCAATTTCCTGTCAAGAGGTCAGGGTTTTCATTAATTTTTGTGTAATTGATTGTTTGTACGAGGATAGTGCTGCAAGCGATGTGAAATAACATTTACAGGGTGTTGGTGTTGGCAGATGATTTAAAAACGAAGAGACACAGAAAGAAAAAAAAAAGAAAAGGGGAGTCTTGGTGATCGATATCATTTCTTTTGACTTAACTCAGATAAATTGGCAGTGGTCATGTCAGATAATTGATAATTATTAATTATTTTTTATTATTAAAACGTTGTGAAAATTTGAAATCAACTCAGATGGTCTCCTAAAATTAATAAAAAACAATAAATTAAGTCTCAATAATAAATACTAAAACTGAATTTAAAAAAATAACTACCTAAATGATTTTTTATACAAACATCAGTAGATAAAGATGTAAAAACTTAGTAAAAAATACTTACATGAAGCTGAATTTGACTGATTTACTACTCAAATTAAACTTTCCATAAAAAAAAAGTTTGACCCATATTTCTGCAACATCCTGCCCGGTGACACTTTTCTTGTCATACACACTGCATTCCTTGAATGCCCTCAAGCGTCTACTCATGCGCGTAGACGTGTGCCACCCGACCTAATGCACAAGGAACACAATTTCTTTGTCTTTTCCTCAGTTCCAATGATTTATGTTTAAAAATTGCTCAACATAGCGTAAAACTTCTTCCTCGACACCAACAACAACAACAACAACAACGAAGAATAGAGTATGTATTACAATGTTTTTCTTAGGTTTTTTGTTTCTTTTTTTTTTCTCACCTCATTGGACAGCAGCGGTAATATGAGCTTTGATGTTGCTGAAGCAAATTTTCAAATCGTAATCATTTTCGATGTTGATCATCGTCATCCTCATCGGTCAATTTTGTTCAATGGTTGTGTCATAATATCACTTTTCTTTGTTTGTGGTTGGAAATTGGTTTTGACAGGTAATGTTGAATTGGTAAAAAGATGAGAATAATTGTAAAAAATAATTTTCTGTGAGAAGCGTAAATGAAATAAGGCTAATGATGGATAGTATGGGAACACTTAATGGAAAAAAGAATTACGTCAGTAATTTGTGTAATCGAAGATAATGAATTATGTGACTTACGAAAGTGAATTTTTGAGTTACAAAATTGTAATAAAATTTGTTTTACTCCAATCAACATTGATGGTTTTTTTTAATTAAATTATAGTTTTGTTGAGTAAAAAAAATAGAGTTGGTTGTCTGTAAAGTCGGTTTACGGACGATAATTGTACGTGATAACGACATAAGAAAACAGTCATAGGCAACAGCCCGCTAACTCACACCCACAAACCCTCTCTTTAAATCCACACACGCACCCCAATATCTACTATTTTCTACTTTAACAAAACTCCGCCTATTTTGTATTTATTTTTCTCTTCTTGTGATTTTTGAATTTGAGTGGAATTATTTTAGGAATTTGCGCCTCTTTTTTCACGTTCTTTCCATTCATGCCGATTGTTGGCCGAAGCTACGCTATTTATGTTTAGGGTGTCATGGTCATGGTTGGATCTTAGCAATCGCCTAGGTATTCCTTCCTCCACATTATTATCAACTGCTTCTTTTGACCCAATGTTGGTCAACTGCTTCAACGTCATGCTTCACTACCTTAAATGGAAGACGCCTTAGGTTTTATTCCGCTTGCTCGATCTCGGTGAAAGAATCCATGTTGTGGAAATCTATAGTCTATATCGATGTGGGCGGCTTAATTTAAGTGACTCGCTGGATTTAGTAACAATAGCCATGAATTGCTTTCTCCTACGCAATGTTAGAGAGGTTAAAGTATGTTGGTACGCCTGTATGGCAAACCGGCTTCTTTAATTTTGCTTTTAATGTTGGCCATGGTCAGCTTTCAAAGTTTATTTGAAATGCCGAATTCTCTTATAGCTTTATAAAGTCCTACCGTTCCAATGCTATTGTAGGCGACTTTTAAGTCTATAGAACCTTTTTTCACTGCGTCCGGCACTCTGTTCCTTTATCGAGTTTTGTGACTAACTGTTTCTTTTTCTTTTGAACCTAGAGTGGCGGATTTAATGCTTCTTAGCCCTCAAAACGCCATAGAAACAGATAGTTATCCGAGTCAATGTTAGTATTTCGACACGTTGACCTATCAACACATGGTCATTTTGATGGGAGTGAATCCATCAGGTGATACCCTGGTGGCTCTGTATTGATATCCTTACGTGGGAGAGTGGAACTCGCATAGACAGATTTCGTTGATGCTGATCCATTGTCATTATTTATTTCTTGAAAATTTGAGGAGCATTTTTATTTCCTGTATACCGGCTCTCTAAATAATAATGAAACAACATTTCGTTGGCGTCCATATCATCCAATTCAGGCCAAAAGATATTCGTCACAACGTTGTTTTCAAAGAAATATGGACCGATGCGATGTCGTCGCCAGCCCACAACCCACACCAAACAGTGAATTTTTCGGTAGGTATGTATTGGACTCTCGGATCTCATGTGGATTCCCAAATTCGACATTTCATATGTTGGCTTACCCATTCATTCGCTAAAAAAAAAACGATGTTTCGATGAAAATTAGGGTTAGTTTCCAACTGATCCAATGTCCATTCAGCGAACAAACGTCGTTGTCTATGGTCGTTTACTTTTACTTGTCCACGATTGAATTCAAAATTCGCCACTGACGGGTGGTGGTTGATCGTTTACAAGCAGTGGAAGACCCTCTAGTATCGGGTTTTTCAACAGGGACGCTACAAAAGTAGAGCGACAGGGGCAGCAAACGACGCCATATTTCTTGCCACTCTTTTGACATTTCTCTTCAGTAAGGTTTGCCATTTCATGATGGGAAGATATACGAGCCAACGGCGAGTCGAAATTATTAAAATTTACTACCGAAATTCGGAGTCAGTGGTCTCAACGTTAAGAGCGCTACGTCCAATTTGGTCGTCATAATCGTCCTAGCAGATCAACAATTGAGCGTCTAGTGGAAAAAATTGAATCCACAGGCACAGTACAAAATGTTCCCGTACCAGTGAGACAAAGAAGTGCCCGTAGTGTCGAGAATATTGCTGCCGCTGAGGCTTCAGTTGCAGAAAGCCCAAATGTGTCTCTCACACGTCGTTCTCAAGCGTTGGGCATCTCTGTGACGTCGTTGTGGCGAATTTTGCGAAAAGATCTTGGCCTACATCCTTACAAGATTAAATTGACTCAAGAACTGAAGCCGCTGGACCACCAGAAGCGTCGTATGTTCATGAATTGGGCTGAGCAACAACTTGAAAATGATTCGGATTTTCATCGAAAAATCATCTTCAGCGATGAGGCTTATTTCTGGCTGAATGGCTTCGTCAATAAACAAAATATGCGGTATTGGTCAGGCAGCAATCCACACGTACTCCATGACTCATCATTGCATCCCGAAATTACGGTTTGGTGTGGTTTATGGGCCGGCGGCGTCATTGAGCCGTACTTCTTCCGTGATGATCAAGACCGGCACGTTACTGTGAATGGGGATTGATATCCAAAACCGTTTTTGTTTTATTTAAAAAAACTTTTGTAGCGCTCTTATTGAAAAACCCTTTATATAAAGCATCATCATTTTTCACTGACTAGGAAGCTTATCCCGGCGGGCATATATTGTGTCTTGAGTGATCGCTGCAAAACAACATTTCTTGACCACCTTATTTACATATTATATTAACCTTATATGTGGACCGGACTTCGGGTATTTGGTGTGCAGCTAAAGCTCTTTGGAGCGATCTAACGTTTCATAAGTGAATTCTTAAATCGTTGTCGTTGCTTGTTCGTCATCTGGTTCGGAGTTTTATTTGTTGACATAGAAATAAACCAGCACTCACCATCCCTTGAATCTTGCAATGCAGTTCTTTATTTCAAACGCGCTATTAGGTCCTCCTTTGAATTTTTTTTGTTGTGAATTAAAATTTCTTAAAATGCGACATATCAAATCTGAGGCAAACCTGTAGAGTTGTTTTAGTTTTATTTTTATTTATTTAATTTAATTTAATTTTTTTTTAATTTTTTTGTTTTATTAAAGTTAATTTTGTTACTTAAATCTAATTTAATACAGTATTATTTTCCTACATTTATTTATTTTATTTTGCCTTATCTAAATTAATTATATTTTATTTTAAATTTATACATACTTTAATTTCATTCAATGTTATATAAATAAATATAATAAAAATTTAATTTGGTATAATTTTATTTTATATTTTATTTAATTTTAATTTAACATAATTTTATTTTATTTAATAGTAAAACTTAGTTTTTTAATTTTATTTAGTTTAATTTGATCTATTTTATTTTATTTCAATAAAAAAACGTTTACTTGTCTTATAATTAATTTTATTTATTTATTTTATTTTATTTTATATTTAAATTTAATGTTATGTTATTTTATGTTTTTGGATTTAATTTAATTTTATATTATTTCATATTTTTTTATCAAATTTAGTTTTATTTTGTATATTTAATTTAATTTTATTATATTTTGTTTTATATATATTATTTTATTTTATATTGTTTATTTTTCTTTTTAGTTTTATTTAACATTTAACAAATCAATAAAATACTTAAAAGCAAACAAACTACTCATTGCTCCACGGAACTATCTTGTCATCCATTAAATCACAAAGTTAGTTGCAATGAATGGAAAGCACTCATTCAACCCATTCAAGGGTACCAACTAAAAAGAAAGACTATGCAGGTGCTCCATTCGCACTTGATAACTCATCACTATGCATGCATTAAAGTCTCAACAATCCTATTGTCTTTTGTCACTATTTCAGACTTACATGCTTTCCCTCCCGGAGGCGCCGCCAAGGTGTTGTATCTTTTATTTTCTGTAACTACTCCTCCTGAGCACGCTTGAGAATGTTTTGAAAATTCATATGAAAAGATACATAAATACATCTTGTATGCTTGCCTGCCTAACTCCGTGTACAGCAGGGGGGGGGGGGGGGGGGGGGAGGAATGTAAATTAATTTTAATTTTGCCACTGATACGTTGGGAACTATTAGCACGTCGTAAATGCATAATTAGTTCTTTGTCACTGAGTTTTTCACGGTGCAACGGTGAGTGATTTGGAAATACGACTGCCGCGTTGTTATTTAATTAGTCAAAATTAAGTTACCACGTGCCTTGGAGGAGCCTTCCGGAATTCACTTTGCATAGTAAGTGCTTCATTATTGAAGAAGAGCCTATTCATTCAATTGCTTTAGTGTTCTAAAGAGATATTCAGACTTTTATGGATGTTTTCCGAAGACTCAGTTTTTTCTTGGAAAATGTCAGAATTTTCGTAAAACCGTTTGAGATTTTCGTGGGCTTTTCCTTCTTTAACCATATGATGACTCATGGCTTTCTAATGACCAGTTTTGTGTGTCATCTTTCTGGATCTGTGAAAAACTAGACCAGACCACACAGTTATATTGCTTCTGAGTAATGCATTGGAATTTAAAGATACCCTCTCACTATCACACATACTTATCATAAAATTCCAGAGTCCGAAGAGTGGGCAAGCCCCCGAAGCACTTCACTAGAAGTGCGATTGCAATTTTATATTTAACTCTGATGTAATTGCATGCGTGGCGCTGGTCGGAGGATGTGGTGTTTTGTTTTTGTTGGTTTTGGCTTGGAGTGCGTTTAGCACGCCGGAGAGGTTCAAAAGTTCAAAATAAATGTGCAACTCAAGGGGGTAAGCAGGATTAGTTTTATTTTCTTACGGAGTATATATATACTATTTAAGTGGAAAAGTATTTTGTGGTTTCTTACTCAAGTGCTGTAATGGCTACTTAATAGATTTAGTATAGAGTCACTCAAGTGTTTCTTGTTTTGTTGATATTTATAGTTGGGAATGAAGAGTATGCTGGGCCGGAATTATTTTGTATTCTATGACGAGTACTAGATTGTCGATGTAAGTACTTGTTTAACAGCCTATAATTATTAACCAATTATAGAAATTAAATTGCCACTTACTGGATTTATAGAAGAAAAAAACAACTGCGAAAAACGTTGAATTATGCGAGAAATAACTATTAAAACTACGTTTCTAGATTCCAAACCACATGTTCTACAGCTCCTATTGAGCTTATTAAGTTTTGATACAAATATTTAGTACTTTCCAATGCAATTTTGGTGCTTCCAAAACTCTATTCTTCTTTTCTATGAAGAGGAGCATTACAGACAACATTCCGAAATGACCACGTATTAGTTTCAAGAATGCTTAGGAAATGAAAACTTTTAAGTGTTTCCAGTTTTTTTATTGTTTACTCGTTATTTTTAAAACAGTGCTTAAACAACTCCTCTGTAATACTAATTCTGCTAGAAATGCCCACCAATTCATTCTTTGATTCAGAGATTCTTTTCTAAGACGCACCACATGAATGTAAAATGCTTTACCTATGTATTTTCTTTTGTTCTTATGTTAATATTGACAGCTTCAAAGTTAATGTTTATAGCTATATCCTGTGGAAAAACTTTTTAAAGGTTTTATAACCCCATTTGTCAGGCTGATTTAAACAAAAATTGACGCCAGGGAGAATCAAACTTGTGCTATTAATTCCAACGTTTTAAACATTTTTAAAACTTCTAACATATGATGTTAATTTTATTTAATGTAATAAATAATAGATTATTCAAACCTTAAACACGACATTGCACAAAGGCCAGATTGCTAGTTCTTTTTTTACTTTATTTTATTTTCTTAGAGAATCTTTTTTTTATCCGCACGTTCTTCATTAAAATCCGGAAGATACTTTCATATTTAACGATTTTGCAATAAAACATTTATTAACCTTTTCAACGCCTTTTCTTTCAAATACCAATGGTTTATGCGAAGGTTTTTATGAAAGCGATCCAATGTTTCCTCTTACCACTTCGTTGGAGTTTAAAAAAAAATATTGTAAATTTTATAGTTATTGCATGATTTAAAAGGTTAACCTCCCAAAGCTTCTAGCTTGCTATACCTTTTTGAGAAGAGATAAACACCGGCATGTCTCTATATGGGATTCGTGCGTTGCAAATTCGTGGATTGAATTTTATTTTTCGATAATAAAAAATAATTCAATTTGGGTTTAGATATTACCTTAATTGTTTTTAGTTTTATACTAATAGATTGCTTAAATAATGAAACAGTGTTAAGGATTATAAACAACAAATTAATTGTTGAAAGCCTTATGGGAAAGATCTTCTTTTGCACTCGAAATTCAGCAATCGTTGGCCTTGATAGTATCTTTTCAAAAAAAAATTCATGATGGAAAAACAACTGCGTAAGCTTTTCCATTTATATTTACTACTCTACTGGTTTCTTTCCGAGTAAATGGAAACAGCATTTGTCCAGCCCCTACCGCATTTATCCCCCTATAACTACCGACCTTAACACTTAGGTTTTTTTTCCAAGTTTATGAAAACGATATGTAAAAGATATTTCAAAATAATTTGGTAGAGTTCGGTATCAAGCTATGTATTCGAAAATCTATTTGGTATTAATGAACTTCTTACTCGATGGATTTCAAATTACTTTACCGTTTCATTTGAGTTGGTCTTAAACGATTTCCAGTCAGAAATGTATTTAATAAATGCTGGTGTGCCGCAAGGCTCCATCATGTCTCCGACTTTTTTCCTCAAACTTATCAATTTATTAAAATCGTCCAAGATGCTGCCTGGAAAAACACTGCAAAATAGCAGACATTCAATTTCTATAACCAGCAAAATGTATCAATTGAAATTCAAGAACTTATATGCGAATAAAGAAAAGCACGTAAGAAATGGCAGCAATCCCGCGCTCCCCAACACAAACCTATTTTGAATCACCTCTACAGTAAACTTAAAAAAGCAATCAGAGATTCAAAAAACCGTAAGAGATCTACTTATCTCGAAGGTCTTTCCGCAGAAAAAAGTACGAATTACTCTGCGCACCAATTCGAACAAATAATGGAAACTAGGCTAAAACAGACAAAGAAAAGGCAGATCTGTTTGCCGATCACCTCAAGGAAACTTTCAAACCCTTTGACGGTGAGGAGTTGTTGAATAAACCCGGTGATACTCATTGGAACTTCCGAATTCGAGATGTCACATTTTCAGAACTTTTCGACGCTATAAGAAAGCAAAAGAACAAAAAAATGCTCCGGGATATGATTTGATCACTAAAATCCAACATCTGATTAATGTCACGTTTAGGCTTGCATACGTTTAACGGCAAAGGAAAGTGGCCGAAGTCATGGTCCCAAAACCAGGCAAAACTCTTAATGAAAACAAGTCTTACAGACCAATATCGTTCTTACGAATAATTTCTAAGTTATTCCAGAAATTATTACTTAAGCGCCTACTTCCAATTGTAGGAGAGAAACGGCTCATTCCCAAACACCAATTCAGTTTTAGAAATAACCTCTCAACAATTGGTCAAGTATATAGAATAACAAATGAAATTGAAAAAACGAGTCCAAATCAACACATGTAACCTTTACTTACAAGAATGTTAACAATCTACCCATCTTTATTAACTCGGTTCAAATACCGCATGCTAACGAAGCAAAGTATCTAGGCATGATTCTTGATGCTAAGCTTAAATGGAAGACTCACGTTAAAAAGAAAAGAGACGAACTCGATATGAAGTTACGAGAACTAAACTGGCTAATTGGAAAATATTCCAATCTAAGTACTTATAACAAACTGCTTATTTACAAGCAAGTACATACGAAATAGCGATTAACACAGAGACCTGTGTATGGAAACTGCCACCAAGTTTAAAACACGTTTACAAGGCCAAGGTAAAAGAAGCATACATCGGGCCTTTGAAGAGACAAATCTTGTACACCGATGGAGAGCTCTCTGCCAAACGTGATTAATGAAAATGAAGATTAAACTACTTGATCAGGCAACTTAGTTGTAGTCGAATAAACAGATCGAGATAAGCTTTACGCCAGCACCTGTCTATTAAGGCTTAATCTGGCGATGGGCCTACCCATCTGGAGTCAAAATAAGCATTGACCAGATCCATAGAGTGGTTCCCAGTCACTCTTTAGAGTGCCTTCAGTCCACTCTAACTACATAACAGCATATAAATATGATGTTATTTCACTAGAGTGGCTCCCCAAACCACTCTAGTAGCAAATGATGAATTTCTCATGGTAAATTCATCCTCCTTGCTAAGAAGCAGGGCCTATCATGCACCCCTAGTATCAAGGTTAAATAAGACAATGAACACACGGTTCTTACGAAACCGTGCCATCCTCCCAGAAACCAAAGATACCTTTTCGCTTCCGCATTTGGAGTAACCAACAGCCCCCATGAAGCTCCCACAAGGGGCCTACCTCAATTTTAACAGGCATCAGCTACCGAGACAAGCTCGTGTAATCAGCCGGTGCTCCTGTTAACCCATGGTACCTACTTTTAGACCCTAGGTGAGGCCTCGCCCGTCTCTCATGAGACGCACTTGTGGTTCGATTCCATGAAGTCGCTAGCCCACCATCCAGTAAGGCAACAGTTCAGTAATCCAGTCAACCAAGGTGGAGACTAGGACACTTCCTGAATACCCGCCTAGAAGCAGGGTTACTACCACGTTTCCTTACGGATAAAGTGGTAGTTGCTTAACTAGACTTGGTAATAGAAGGCTCGAACTTCCGGCAACCCGACCATAGGCCAATTCTGCCCCCGGACCTATAGGGGAGGATGTTTTAGCAGACTCTTACTGCAGGCACATCCGTACCGTGGACCTATTCTTATATCCCCGAACCCACAAGGGTAAGTCGAATGAAGAAATGAAGGTGTTTTTTAGTGAGTAAGAATCTCACACTACCATAGGTACGGGCCTATGGTGTCTATGAAGATGTGTGCATCTTTCGCCGTAGAAAAAAAAATATTTATCAATTATCAATGATCTCTTGTGAATTATTATAATCCACTAAAACAAAACCTAATTCTTCTCTCTTCTTGAGTATAATTTTAATATCCGGCTCCTTTTACTCTTTTGCGTTTCTTTGACATAATCTGGAAGAGAGCATTAAAAATTGTGTAACAAAGCGATTTATTGCGCTCTCTCTCTATATATATATCTATTTTATCGCTAGACATTCAAAAGCAAATCTTGTTTTTTTAGAACCCTCCACAGCGCCAATTGTTTTAAATAATTATTAAATACATAGAAGTTATAAAAATAATTTTTGAAAAAGTTTTAAGAAAATAAAGTCAGTCTTCTGAGATTTTTTAAATTTTTGTACACTGAACTGACGGATGCGTTTGATATTATTTATCAACATTTACAATTTGCATTGAGTCACACAATGTTGATTTGGAAAATTTATTTAAATAAACCAAATTGCACTGTCAAGAATTTAAAGATAAAACGACTAGCCCTGAAAAATGCCTTGACTGCGTATACAGAACTTGGATTGAAGAGCAAAAATACCCCGTGACATTTAAAGTTTGGTTTGGTTTACACAAGGTTTATGGCTTTAGCTGGTTTATCTTTTGCATACAATATCAAGACAAAATTTATACAGGGTGTTTTAGTTGATAGTGCAAATATTTTGACGTGATAAATCGATGAACGCCGGCTACACGCACGAAAAAAGCATTGCTCATTTTCACGTTCCGCCTGAGCCGAGCGTGGAACAAAACATAGAGAGACACGATCAGCCTAAGCACAATGTCTTCTTATGACGTTGTCACGTAAAATTATGATCCGTATACCGACTCTACAGGCAACCAAATTTGTTCGTTAATATTTCTGTGGGTTCTCGGAAAGATAAAAATGATAGAAGAAAATATTGTCGGGACAGTAAAGTGAACAATTTTTATCTCTAATTCGTATTGTAACTTGGTCCGTCAAATAAAGAAAAAAATATAAAAAGAAGACATTCTTAACCTTTTCGAAATGAGATTTGTGTATCAATTTTTTTTTTTGAAATGTTTCTGAAAATTGGTAACAAAACTCCTTACACAAATTATGCTAGTGCACAAACTGTTGAACTCACTCTTTTACACGGATCACCCTGTTCATGATTTCAAATTATTATATTAGTCATATGTCATAACTTTTTGCGTCTTATTTAGTCATTTAACATAGGCTTGTAGCGAAGATTTCATTGTTTACGAGTTGATTAACCTTTTGATAAAAATAGCGTTTCAGATAAAACGATTACAAAGTAAACATTTTAGTTGACATGGCACTGCAATTTGCAATATTAGTTTTCTGTGATCTTTTTTAATAAATATTTTTTTTTAAGATATTAAACAGGATAAATTATATTTTTCTACCGAAAAAGCAAATTTATACATTGAATAAGTTATTAATATTTTATGTTTACAAGTAAAAATAAGTAAAATAAAGGGTTTTCCAATTGCGACCTGACCACTTTAAACTTTAATTGTAAATGCATTCTTGAGCTCATAATCAAACTACCAATTTCAAAACATTCAGTAAAACCACTATTTTCTTCATCATTAAGCTTAGGAAAGAAGAAGTGGAATGACCATATACATATTCGCCGACGATGCAAGAAAGAAGATGCAAGAAATTGTTCACCCCGTATGATCTGGCTACAGTCTGTCTAGAGCGTATATTCGTCCAAAACTTGAGTATAATTTCCATATATAGACTCCAATTACCCACTTGAGTTTCTTAGACAGAATTCAAAAAAGAGCATTTAAAATGATAGGCGACCCTAAAATAAAAGAAACATTTACACCTCTTTCGTGTCTTTCGTTATTTTATCGCTATTTCTACAAACAGTGCTATAGCGAAATAGCCAGCTGCATTTCTCCCCTGAAAATATTCAACCGTAATACTCGCACTGCTAGGTATGCTCATAAATGTTCCATGAGCCCAACTTCGGACGTATACAGTCAAATACAAGGACTCTCTTTTGCCCTACCACACTAATGTGGAATGCTTTTCCAGACTCTGTTTTTACCTCACATTTTGGCTTGAAGAACTTCAAAACAATTTGTTAATCGGTATCTCCTTTCACATCCTTCCCCATTAAAACCCCTTTTACGCAGGCTCATTATAAAATAAAAAAATATTTCAAATTAATTACCAAAATCCCGAGTCGTTCAAGGCAACTCTAAGAAGCCACCAGTTTTTAATCCTAATTCTGGTCCCAGTAATGAAGCAATTCATGTTCTAGTTAACAAATTTGAATTTAAATTTTCGCTGCTGGCAGGTCTATTCCACGACGTTTTTAAGAATTGGGCATCGTTTTGACGACATTATGGCGGATTTTAAGAAAGGATCATGGCTTGCACCCACATAAAAGGAAGTTAATAGAAGCGAATTTCGCGATCGCAAAAGCTTACTCTTGGAGAATTTGTCATTTCCTCCCAAGAGAAATTACCCCAGAAAAAAACAAACATTGTCCCTGCCGGGAAATTGAACCAGAAGCCTTCGGTATAGCAGAAATAAGTATTTGAATGAATTTCTGATAAATTTTGAGGAAATAAAATCTTTGTATACATACATATCTTTGATTTACAGTTTTGTTATATTTCCAAATCCATGATAACAACCTCTTCATTAAAAAAAACTGGTTAATATTTGAAGTGAATATTAGCGAAAACATTTCGCAATAAAAACAAGTTCGCCAAAAGTCTGTAATCAAAAAAAAAATTTATCCAATTCGCCTTCAGATCAATATGTCAAGTAATAAACATACAACCCACATGTGTGTCCAATTTAAAACAAATTATTATTCACAAAATCTACGATTATCATCAACGATACGCTCGAAATCTGCAATTCGCTAATCATTTATCTCAATCTTTTTATTTATTAAAAAACTGTTTTACCATAATTTGCACCTCTGCTTCTCTTCATCACCGTGGAAATTAAACAGTATTTGCAGTATAAATCTTTTAAGCAGGAACCGCAAGCACCAATTACCTACATTCACCATGCAGATCGTAAAAAAATAAGTTAAAGAAACCGCAGAGTGGCATCCTACGCACGAAAATAATGAATTACGTTTCCAAACCGGACGGTTCGTTGTAGCACGGTGAGACCACGGCCGGCGGCGCAGATAGTATTTACTTTTGGCATTTGGCATTTTGTTGTTGTTGTTGTTTTGAGAGTGCCTTCCAATGAACCGTGAATGTTTATTAAAATGTTGTTTCACAGCTGTAGGTTGGCAGGTGAATTTCACCAATTTTGTTTTTAAATAAAAAATGGTAACCAATACATACCTATATTAAGACAAAAATTTAAACTCCATCCTTTTTTAAAAAACATCATTCCAGAAGGATGAAGGATTTCTTCTTCCTGAAAAAATTAGAAACCAATGAGTACAGTAGTACTTAATAGAGTAGTTCGTACTTTAAAATAGTACTGAATAAGTCACATATATGTATACAATTTAATCCATCGTTTGTTTCTATTTTTTTATTTGACTCAACAACTCTTTACGAAACAATGAAATCTAACAAAACTCTTGTGAAATTCACCTGAAATCCATTTTGAAGCTCTGATTCCGATCGGAAAACTGGTAATTTAACGACTCTAGTGCTTGAGTCCAAAGATTAGTCCATGGCCCGAATACAATATTTTGCAGAGGTGCAGGCACACAAAGAATTACAAAAACAAATCGTGCGACAGAGAGAGAAAGAGAGGATATACCGACCCACGCACGCACGCTTCGTCGCTGCTGTTATGACAGGTTTGGCAATTGGCAAGGTGCTGGCAGGCTGTAAAAAGGTGTATGTTTCTTGTGCAATGCAAATCTATCTGATGATGCACAAGGCAGTTAAAATGGGATTCTTATCACCATCGACCGGGAGGACTTTTGTCGTTCGACGCTCATGGTCCAGATGTGCGGTGTTTTGTTACATAACACACAAATGCTGAAATGCACATCCTGTCAACCTGGGGCTGATGTGTGATGAAATCTACTCAACAACATCAGCAGCATGAGCAACCATCAGATTGGCCGAGACTGGGACCTGCAACTTTGTCATGTTGTTATATGGAAGTGATGAGGTTATGTTTTAGAGGAACAAATTCGAAATCACCGTTAGGCAGTTTTTCTTCGATATACATGTATTGATCGATTGGCTTGTTTATGGCTGAAAATGCAATAAGAATAGTTTCTAATGTCGGACTGAATTGGAAATTGTTGGTTTTAGATTTGGGAAAAAGCCTGGGGTAGATGGATCAATGGATATGGTATGGAGTGCCTAAACGGTGTCTGTAATAAAATATTCATAGCATTAATAAGCATATTTGAAGGTATTGCGTTGATGGTGGGGTTCAAATGAGAAAATTGCTATTTTACTGATAGTGTTTTGAGTGAATAATCATACCATATCATTTAAAAGGATTGAGATTTATTTGTTTTCTAAAGTTAAAGTTATAGAGCTATAAATATCGGCATTGGGGAATTTTTGGGTATAGAAGCAATGAGCTGTTCTAGCTGAATGCGGTTTCTACGTTGAATGTCTATTTTTTTATGGACTTGACAATACTATTTAAAGATATTTGACTTCCAATTAAATGATCTACGGATTTATTTAATTTATTTTTCCATCGTAGGAGTCTATTTCTATAACATTGGCTTCTAATATACATATTTGGTTATATATACAATATTGTAAATATTGTATATTCGCTAAAAGAAGATTTTTCTCCTGACCCTGTCATATTTATTAAAAAAAAAATTGTCAACTCTATGCCAGACCCTCACAACTTCATCTGAATGAAATGTAGAGTGGAAATAAAGTTACCGTCACTACACTGACTTTAGCAAAGTCTTCGATAAAATATGCCACAAAACTATTTACCTCAAGGTTAATGTCTTTGGTTTCCATATTCCACCACAACGGCTGTACGGATATATCTTAAGGCAATTAATCTCTAACCCTTACATACTGGCCCATCACATTGTTCCTACCTTTCAATGCGAATAATTTCGATACATCGTTTATACTTAATAGACTCCTTGAACTTAAAGTCGAGGGTACTCCATGTCATTTTACTTAAAAAAAATTGCTCGAGCTTGGCTCTTGCTATTACTAATCTATTCAAGCCTTTCCTTTCCCTTTCCGTCTTTGGAAAATATCCATTAATACCCCTATCCATAAAAAGGGTTTTAAAAACCAAGTTCCTAACTATCGACGGATTGCCAAACTCTTCGAAATCAATCTATGTGACATATATGTACTTCCTTTCTAGTGCATATGCCTGATATCCTTAAAGCAGCACAGTTTTGTAAAAGTCAACGAAGTAGATGTTGTCATACGGACAAGGTTTAATTCTTTTTAGCTTTCCTTTCTCAGTTTCATTCATAACGTTCCTAAATGGTTATCCTCGTATTTTGACTTTTGTTTAGCCGAAAAACACGAATTTGGAATGGTTTACCCGGCGAGATTTTCCCTCGCCATTTTGATCTGGCTAAAATTAAAAACCAATGTTAATCGGCACCTCCTATCTCTCCCCTCCCTATCTTCGGGCATTTCGTGTGTTCTACATTAAAAAAAGAAACACATAATCCGTTGTGCGAGCGTTAATTATAAAAAAAAAACCGCCAACACAAAGTCCGTTTTCGATTTGCAACTTTAGTTCCTTTTGTTGCCACCAGTACCCCAAGGTAACCATGTAAACGATGTCGAGAAGATAATTCAATCATCTTCACTCTCCCTTTTTACACATTTTTTAAGGTTATCTCCTCTATTCGTGATTCGCTCTTGCTTCAAAATGCCCTCAATTCTTTCGCAAAAGCCTTCCCTCAGAATTTACCGTCTCGACTGGGAATTTTGGTAATAAATTTTAAGTATTTGTAAAAAGTTGTTCGTTTGTAAACTTTGCATTAAAAAATGTTTTTGCTGAATGTCTTGGCATTGACAGTTTTGTTATTACTTTGAAGTTGCGTTCACAGTAAAAGTTTAAAATTGTCCTGCCCCAATTAGAAAAAAACAATGGACACGACTGGGTCGCACGTACTTGCTCTTATGTACCTAAATACATTGGCAGGAAAGATCTTTGACAAAAACAAATAACATTTACGTTGAGAGTAACAAAGTTTGAACTTATAAAAACTATAAAAACCACAATACTTAACGGTTTTTAGTAAAAATGAAGTAAGCCATCACATGTCCTAAATAACAAATAAATAACAAAGAATTTCTGAAAAAAGTATTTCGAAAAATGTAGGACCGGTTTTGATAAAATCGTGTTTTTTTATTTTTGTTTTTTTTTTTTTTAACAAACATTTTGTTTGAGATTTTGATATGCAGTTTTTTAGAGTTTAATAATATACACCTAATTTAAAAAAAATTAATATTTTTTTGATAAGTTTTAAAAATATTTAATTTCAAAAGAAAAAAAAATCAAAAATTAATAATAAATAAAAAAAAAACTTTTTTTTAAATGTTGGTATGCAGAATTTATTTGGCTTATCTAGGTCTTTTCAAATATAAAATTTTATTGAAATCTATTGAGCCGTTACCGATAAAGTCAAAAATTAAAAAAAACCGTTATATGAAAGGTACCGTTAATAATTAATTTCTTAAAAACAAGCTTATTACTAGGTCTCCCAATAATAGCGGAGACTCGAATTTAAATTGGCTTTAATTCTTTTTTTTATTTTATGATTTTTTATATTTTATTTTAACTTATATTAACTTAAATGCTAGAAAAAAATCTTAAAACTAACTTAAACTATCTATCCTATTAATAATCATAAACGTGAAAGTTTGTGAGTATGTATCTTTGTTGCTCTTTCACGCAAAAACTACTTATTGGATTTTGATGAAACTTCATAATAATATAGCTTACATATCAGAATAGCACATAGGCTACAATTCATAAAGATATATCGTATATTATCCAATGTATAACGATAAGTGTCAAGAAAGTCGGAAAAAACATATTTTATAAAAAGGAATACATTTTTCTGACGTCACTATCATCTCTTATTATTCTTTAATTTCTTTAGTTAATATTTTATCTTAACATTGAAAATAAAATAAAAAATACCTACAAATTTAATAAGATTGATTAATATTAATTGCCTCCGGCCTAATGGCCTTACATCATCTTTTTAACCTTTTGATCAAAATTGAGTTTGAATTTTCTTATAAAAAGCCAGTGATTCGACAGCTCCATTAGAAGCCAAGACCTAGTAATAATAATATTTTTAACCAAACCATTATGAATCTGCAGTTATATATTCTCCCAAATCTAAAGGGCTCCATGAGTTGAACATAAAAGATTATTTCATTCAATAGTTCACAAACGTATTTATAATTTCAATTGCTTTTTTTACTTGCAATAACAAACTAATCACTCAAATTTAATATTTTTTTGCTTCATTGAACAAAAAGTTATTAAAATTTTATGTACAATGTAATAGCAAAACAAACCTCATTGTCGGCCCGTATGACCTAATAATCTACTCACCCATTGAAATTGTGTTCGAAATATTATAATTCAATTATGCGGCTTCATTCGATTATTATTTCTCAAAACTCATTCAGTGCGAACAGCGAACACACCCCTTATTGTTATCTAGCCATTCATAACGTAACCAATAGTTAAATTGGAAAAAAAAGAATAATTAATCATTCACAATCGTAAAAGTAAAACCATAATTTATGCGGTGCTTAAGAAAACGAGTTCAATGAAGTCAGTGTTGTTTTCGAATACAAACTTCGAAAGGTGTCAAATTGGATAATCTTGCAATAAATCAGCGTTTTCTTAATAATCTCCTCGGCGGCACGTGAAAGAATGTTAACGACAACTTGAATTGGTTTATTTTTTGCAATTAAATTGTAAATTGCCGACCATTTGGTGTAAATAAGCGTCACGTCAACTTTTTCGAACTATTGTTCGAAATTCAAAGTGACTCAGGCGATGACAATGATGACACAATCATTGATTGTTAAATGAGCTGGACAAGGTTGTAATATGTTTATGTTTCTGTCATTCCATAATAAAAAGTTCTAATAAATCAAATATGGCTCCAAAAAAAGCATACTGTGAGCATCTGTCCGTTTCGCATGAATTACAAAGTCGAAGTCCAACGATCGTTTAATGCGCGCCACATAAAAAAATTATGTCAATTGACATCTCGGGGGGTAAGGCGACTTTTTTGAAAAGCCAAAAAGTCAATTAAACTTATACTCCGTGCGTATCTTTTACCGTACTCGGCAATCTGAATCTGTAAGCTATTCACGAACTCGCCTCTGTGGATAACCATGGCCCGCGCAGTTAATGATCACGCTGATGTGATATTTAACCAGTTCGTCGCCAGTCGTTTGAATGGATTAAAGAGTAATTTCGCAATCAAAACGCGACAAGCGACCGGAACTTTGAAATTTATTGTTAAGGTCGAAATGGTTGGGTTGCGACTTGCGAGTAAGTAAATCTTTAGTTTTGTATGCAAGGGAGAGGCAATTTGATTTTTGTATTTTTGCAAAACAATCGATTGAAACGAAAAGTTCGGCAGTAGTACTTGAATAATGGAAATATTCGGATCTGAAAGATTTATCAGTGTTTTGGTAAAATATAGAAATTCAGGGTTTATCCGACTTTCTCGGAGTGATTTGAGACACGATGAAGAAAATGGAAAAAGTCTAGTGAATTTTTTTGATTTAATAACAAAAAAATGAGAACAAAATAAATGGCACCAAATTTGCATCATAACCTTATTTATTTCTCATACTTTCCTTCATTAGTAACCGAGGTACCTGAGTGTCTGATCGAGACCGGAGGAATATAGAAATTGCAATCCACCAACTGATTTCTAAGGTCTACTTATAAGATTTAAATCAGTCTTTAGCTTTAATTTATAGGGAAAGTCACTTATGACTTTAAAGGATGGTACCAGTCACACAACGATTGAACGGTATTGTAATAGAATAGTCTTCAGGAACATGGAATATGGAAGTGTCGAAGGATGGGATGTCAGCTGTTGAATCAACCAACTAAGAAGAACGATGGCAATGTGTCTGTAAGGCACATTGCCTTTTTAGAACGCAACATGACGTTGCACGATACTAGTTAGAAGAATTAGAAATATAGGAAAAAATTTCTTCTCAACCTGAGTATCGAATTGACGACCTCCGGGTCAGAAGCAAACATCTTATCTTGTGTTCCCATCAAATTGCAAACTATTGTAAACTCAATTTTATAGAAGCTTTTGCCGATAAATAAAATAGAACAAAAATACTTTCGAAAGATAGTTTAGACAGACGTCAAAACAATATTTGGATTATTGTTTGACAAACTCCGTTCCAATGACATTTTGTCGACAGTAATCTTTCGAAATTGAAGATGACTGGAAATCTGCTTCAGATTGATGGAGTCACAAAATAAACGATGGACAGAACAATCCCACTATACAAACAATAAAACGCAACAGCCATTTTTACAAGAATGCTACAATAGAAGTCCACGAATATTAAAGTGAATTTCTAAGAAAATTAAAACTCTTGTACAGACGGTTTACAGAACAAAACAATCTAGATACTAGGATACTGGAATCTTAGAAACGGAAAGTTCAACTAATTGTAACTGGTGTACAAGAATTTGTTTCCTGAGATAAATAAAACCTTTTCAAAAAACCATGGGAATGATCTTCCGTATTTTAAGCTTCAGAGACAACAGACGTACTCTCTTCTGCACGAATATTTCTAGATTTCTTTTTGATCGAAGATTCTTTCGAGAAGGTAGAGGACGATTGGGACTGCTCCTCAGCCTTCACCCGAATTACGATCTGATACACCGAGTTCTGTTGAATCAATTTAACCTTCGAAATAATATCACCCAATGGCGATCCGAGATTCATTGTTTTACCGGGTTGAATAAAGAAAACTTTGCAAACACCACTGTAGCCGAGCCAATCGGGCCAAGTTCTCTGCTCATTTCAAAAGTGGAACTCAAAATCATCTTCAGATAACTAAAAAAAAGCCAGCAGGAGTCGATGGTACTTAAATTGTACAGCATCTCTCTGAGAATGCAATAGAATAATTCTTATCCACCGAATATAAGTATTTTTTCCGAGTATGAACAAGGTATTCGAAAAAGTTCTCAACAGCGCTGTGTCCAAGTTGGCGGTGGATAACAAATAGTTTTCCTTACACTGGAGTCGATGGTATACCCAATATTGTACTACGATATTAATAACCCACAGAAAGTTGGAAGACAGCTGCTGTGGAACATAATTTCCCCCAAAAAAAAAAAGATAAGATAATTCCAGACACACCGTTTGGGCTTAGGCGGAACAATGCTAAGAATCAATGCCCGGGTGCCTGTCTGGTTGATTTAGAAAAGGCTTTGGATATGAATTGATCTGATGGTCACCATATTCCGCATGAGTAAAACGCTGGTATATGCGTTACGACATAACTAATGACTGAAAGTTTACTGTCAAGAATGGCAACGCGACTTCTGCCACAATATTTGGTATTACAAGTGGTCTGCAACAAAAGGTGCAAAATCGCTGATTCTCTCTAGTATTTACATCAACGCGATCTCATTGAGAGTCTATCATGTAATTACGTTTACCGACTATTGAATTTCGTACACACCCGGTCCAAATGTTAAGTTCTTTAGAATTTTTTTGCAGCATGACTTCTTAAATATTCAAGAACATTGTGATGACAGGAAATTGAAAATCTTTCAGATTATTAAACTATCCCTTTTATAACCCCTGTGTCTAAGGTTTCTATGAATACCATGACAAAGAACTGGGGAAGGCTAGAAATCGTAGGACCCACTGGCTAGTTAAAGTGTCTGTTTTATAGCAGCTATTTTCATAGCTGTGCAAGGGCATTATTCAAATACTGCTGCATCTCCCCGCTAGAATGTTATTAAGCCAATATTTTCTGAAATAGTACCTTGATATCCGGTTTAAAGGAGTGTCTAAAAAAGGGTCTAATAAAATCCGTCTTTTTAGAAACATGTTGCTCTGAATATGTTTGTGTTTATAATCAAAATTAGCGAGGAGATGTCCAGCAGATTCCTAAATCTGAAAATGTATGGAAAATCTAATTGATTTTGATGACATTTTGAAATGCTTCTGATTCTTGGGTATGGCTTATAAGCTAACATTCACATGTTTTAGAAGAGGTTTATTTTTAACTAAGTGTCTGTAAGGCACATTGCCTTTAAGAATGCAACATGACGTTGCACGACAATAATTAAAAGAATTAGAAGATAGGAAAGAATTTTTTCCCGCTATTGCTTGCACTAGGAGTTAGATAAATTTCTTCTCAAACTGAGTATCGAACTGACTTAAGCAAACATCTTATCTACTGCACCAATGCCGCCCGCCTAGTTTCTAGAGAACTTTTCAAGAACCCAATATCTACAATGTTCCAATCATGTTACAATCAATGCTACAATCAGCAGTTGTTAGGTCTAGAACTGGAAGGGTTGCCTTTTCTGAGCCTAATCTGGTGAATAAACTCTAAAAGAAGAACTTTAAAATGAAAGAGTCGATTAAATGAGGAAGGAGCAGTGTAATTTGTTGAGCTGTATACATCCGTACTAACGCATAAACAGAATTCGATGTATTCTTTTAGGTGAATTAACAAACGTCAACTCTTCTATCACTCTGGCACTTTTCTTTTTTTTATGAAATAATCAGTATGCATAAATACGAACATGTTTATATTTTTGATAATAATCCAAAATAATTTAAATTAAATGTTAATTAATTTCGAATAAATACGTACATTATCATCAATTACTCATAAAACCGGAAATACATAACGAAAGTGAAAGAAAACTACATTCTACAAATCTACGCGAGATTACCTTTCATTTGATGAACATATCACGAAGTTCCGTTAAGTACGTACAGAGAAAAGCGTACGAAAAAATCATGTTCACATATTAATATATAAATGTATTTGTAAACATAAATAAATTGCAATATTGGATGGCACGTACTTGCCATCCAATTTAAATCTTAATAAAATTTGAAAAATATTTAGATAACTTCAAAGTTTGTTTTTAAATTTTTGATTTTTGCCATTTTGATCTGCAAACATTCAAAACCAATGTTAATCGACACCTCCTATCTTCCGAATGCCCGCGTAGTGTGTTACATTAAAAGGGAAACAAGTAGTTCCTTGTGCGCGCGTTAATTATAAAAAAAAAAAAAAACTTTTGATTGTTTGAAAAAAATATTTAAAATATTTTTCAGCGAAATAATGGAAACGTCATATAATTTTTACTTGCGATTTATAGGGACTATAAGGCAAGTTATGCATTCGTAAAAAAAAAAAAAAATTCTAACAAACAAACATGATATTACGATGATAGAGAAGTCGAAAAAAGTGGGTCCGGAAATTCCGTCCGTCTATCTGTCTGTCTGTCTGTCTGTCTGTCTGTCTGTCCGTATCGATATCTACAGCCTAAACGGTTGGGCCGATTTGACTCAAACTTGGTATATAGTATTTTTAGAGTGCTCTACCCGACAGTTTTTGGAATTGGCATTCTAGCTCCAAAACTAACGGTACCTGCCATATAACTTTTATTAAAAAACTTATTTTTCTCGAAAACGGCTCCTACGATTTTGATTAAACTTTCAGAATGATGTTTTCTGTGCAAAATCTATCTTTTAATTTTAATGGATTTTTCAGAAAAAGTTTTATAACGGTACCTCCCATATGACCGGTTTTTTTTAAAATCAGACTTTCTCGTTAACTAATTGACGGATTTTGATGAAATTTTCAAAATATGTAGTGTTTTATGATTTAAATAATATTGCTTATCAACATTTTCAAAAACATTTTTTTTTAAATTTTAATAATTTTTTTAAAAAAATATTTTGTTTTTTGAATATTTTGAAAACGGATCTATAGATTTTTTTTAAATTTTTCTCCTAGTATAAACTATAGATTTCTTAAAATTGACATACTAAAAAAAATTTTAAAATATGCTTTCGAAAAGTTTTTCAAAAAAAACATTTTTTTGAAAAAACTGGTCGAACGATTTTGAAATGAAAAATTCATAAAATAGAAAACAGCAAAAGAAATAAAATGGCTTACATTTTTTCCAAAAAACGTTATGAGTAGTGTTTTTTTGAATTCATAAATTTTTTTCCCCAACATTTTATTTCATATTGCTCGGCTAAGCCCTAGCCAAGCCATTAGTCAAATAAAAGAAAGTGACAACCTACATTACATACATACTTACGTATTTTAAAGTATTTTTCATCATCATAAAAGCACAGAATAAATAAGGAAGCCTTTGATAAACACACAAAAACAACTAACAAATAAAAAAAACTATTCGATTACTACTGAATGCAAAAATTTCAATCGAGAAAACAAAAGTTTACACCTTCCTATAAATAAACAAAACCACTGTGTTAACTTTTAATATTGTCTCTATACCTACTCGCTTAACAGTAGTTGGAACACGTATCTTAATTTTAGTACCTACCTTCCTTCCAACCTTATTATAGGTACCTAAATCCTTTATAAATTCCATTGGTCCCATATTGGGACGTATAAAGGTCCCTTTACCTAGCATTTTTGCCATACTGCTGATTCCGACGAATCTTTATGCCAGTTGTTCAAATTTTTCCATACCAAAATGAAAATTTAACTGAAAAAAGTCCTTTGTATCTTTCTATTAGCAAATTATATTATAAACAGTAAGCAGCAAGTGGAAAGATAATACTACACTAAAAAACTGCAAAAGCTAACAATCCTATATATTTATGTGTTTATCACTTTGTCGTGGCGCATGTTCGTTCGAGCTTCACCCCAAAACGATTCTAAGGAAGTTGCACGTCATACAAAAAATATTAAAATAAAATCTTTGTCAAAAAGACGCCTGCACTTAAAAAGGATTAGCACATAAGAGCAAGTACGTGCGACCCAGTCGTGCCTTTTATTTTTTTAAATGTCAGAAAGTGTGATTTTTTTTTCAAAATTGTAGGAACGGTTTTTGAGTAAATCAGTTTTATAAGCAACTTTTTTTTTAAATAAAAAAAAAATCAAGAACGCAAACATAAGCACACAAATAACCTACATTAAAAAACAAAATTAAAAAAAAAATTAAAAAATACAAAAGAAAAATTATTCGAAAATATTTTAATTTGAAATTACTTTGGCCTTACATCTTTCAGAATATCAAACTTAATTGTAATCGGTTAGCCAGTTCTCGAAGAAAAAAAAAACGTCCTATGGGAGGTATATCGTTATTGCCCACCAACTTAAATTTGTTTCACCAAAATAAATATAAATCAAACCTACAAAACTACATTGATTTTTTTTCAAAATGAAGTGTCTGTTTAAAATAAAATAACAGCTTTTTACTTGATGTATACGAAAGGATATACAATACTTATAACAAAAACACCATTTAAAAAATGTCTGTCTGTACAGACTTTCTGTCT
Source organism: Platycheirus rosarum (assembly GCA_963971375.1). Taxonomy (NCBI): domain Eukaryota; kingdom Metazoa; phylum Arthropoda; class Insecta; order Diptera; family Syrphidae; genus Platycheirus; species Platycheirus rosarum. Next base: position 143,072,959 of record OZ020508.1, read on the forward strand.
GTAATCTCAGGAACGGCTGCACCGACTTTGACGGGACTTTCACAGGCAGGGAGCTCATTTTGAAAGGAATAACTAAAGCTATTTGAATTACCCGTAGGTGGCGCTGGGTTTGCTTATTTTTCGAAAATTATTATTTTAGAACGATTGATTTCAGGCGGACGAAGTCGCGGGTGAGAGCTAGTAAAAAATAAAAACGAACAACAGACAGATAGAATTTTGCCAAATATGTTTGATTGTTATCTCAAAGTTTTTAATCTGCACCGTTGCATGATATCCATTTTATAATACCTATAATCGCAAGTAAAAAGGTAAAATGAGAATTTCGCAAGTGTGAAGAATAAAAACAGTTTGTTTTTATACCTTGATTTAGGGTTTTTTCCTTCTCCGCAACTTTACATTTTTCTCTTCATTTTTGATTTTTTTTCAAATTTAATTCAAACTAAACTAAAGATAGACCAATTATTACTCCTATTAAAAATGATTAAGTCAAAAAAAAGAATACAAATTCAGCATAAATCTTAGGAATTAAACTTGATTAGTAATTGGAGGTTAGTCGTTGGCTTTTTTTGTTCATTGATTGTTTCACAGATTTAACCTTAAAAAGTCCAACTAATTGAATAAAATTTGTAGTAAAACTTAAATTTTTTTTTTACCACGAACATCGTTTTAAACTGAGACAGCCCCATTTCTGACACGCAAACCCTTGACCTGAATGCCGAAAACCTATAATCAAGTAAATGCATTTAAGTTAATCTTCTTCGAATGCTAATGCCAGAGGTCTTACATTGAAAATATATGTACATTGTATATTGTACATACATGTGTATCATCAATTAGCTACTCAATTAGTTAAAGAAACGCCTGATTGCATTTCATTCGAATTCCCTTAAAGTCGGTGCTACAAACCCTTCACCTTGGTATTTGCTTACTTAGCCACAAAGCTAGACTATATGGCTTCAAATATTTGTTCTTCTTTTGGTTCTTTCGATGTCGATTCATGGAAATGTATCTTTGGTGTTGTACACATGTATACGGAAGGTATAGATACTCTTGTGTTTAACATGTTGTCTGTTGCTATATAATTCGTTCATTGACTTCATATAGATTTTCCTTAAATATTTACACTCATATGGGACTATAATCAGTCGCTTATTCATCTAACTTTGTGTTGATTTTTGTAATTTCTTTTACTGTGTTAGTCAATATGTATAGATACATCAGTTCAAATAGGCTTTTTTAGAGGAGAGTGCAGCAAATATTTAGTACGATGAACTGTATTATGAAAAAAAGTTAACAATGTGTGTACTATAGTACTGCACACTTAGGTGCTTCTAAATCACTGTGAATCGGAGAAGTCCTCAAATTCTGCTTTGAAATTATTTCAAAGTTCAACTATGTATCCCACAAATCGGGAACAAAAATAATTCGCCATATCAGTAGAGGTTTCCTTCGGGGTGAAAAAGACAATTCTCATCAAAACCCGTACAAAAAAAGACATCCCCATGTCCATGGCATTAATTATAAAATTTCTCTCAATTTGCATAGAACTTGGATGCGCACAGACGACAGCAAGGCACTGTATTCTGCATAATCAGTCATTTCCGTTTCCCTTTTGTTTGACAATATGACGAACCCCCTTTACGATGTGCCATTTTTGATTCTACATTTACACATGTCTGCCTTTTCTGTGAGCCTGGTGTCTGCATCTATGTGTTTTTATTTTTATTTTTTTGTGTTTTTTTTGTCTAACGAAATGACCAAACCAAAGAAAAATCAAAGCGACGAAACCATAAGGCAACATGCTACTCCCCACTTCCAGTGTTTGGTCTTTGTTCCATCACATGCCTGACTTGTGACTGGGAGCTCAGATTTTCTTTGTATCTGAAAAGCGGCTTGTTTAGATATTCCAGTGTTTTTTTTTTGCTTTTTGTTGATACTTAAACGCTTTGTTATCATAAATTCTGTGGACGAAATTGTCGCAACTGTTCCCGGAAGCATTGTAAAAGTTCTGCGAAAATGTTTGAAAAAGAAAATAACAATAACAAACAATTTGAATTCCTCTTCCTTTTCAACGAAGATATAATAATTTATGAGGACAAACCATTTGATTAGATGTAATCTTTCTGTAAAGGGCGCCGCCGCCAAGAAAAAGATACAAAAATATTAGCATTAAACTGACCATTTGTGTGGTATCGCTGTGGGGACATCCTGTTGAGCTTTTGGTTGTGAAAAGCCTCTTAAAAATGCGAAGTATTATTTTGTATGGGTAAAGAAAATAAGATTAAAGAATTTTAAAGTTTAAAAATTTCTCCGAAAGGAATTTAAAAATATATATAAATATAATATATAAGCATGTAAAAGTCGATTTATCGAATAGCGTATCGAGAAATAGTCCTGTCTACTGGGCGTCCAAATCCAATATTATTTTCGAGATATATCAAATGCGTTTTATATACAAAAAAAAGTTCTCAAGTCCTTATGGAGAAAATGTACCGCGGCAACGCTGTTCTTTTAAAGGACTTTTTTTTATAAAATTATTTAAAAACATCATTAAATGTTCTAGGGAAAGTCGATGCCATAGAAAAACCACTTCTTCAGACTGCATAATGGCGATGACGAAGTCCACTATTAGGCAGATTGATCCATTCTATTTGGACGAAAAAGAACAACAATTCCGCCCAACCCATCCAGATGTAGTAAAGCTAACTACATACAGCTGCGGTCAAAATAATATTAGTGAAATTAAAAATCATTAAAACATGAAAAAAAACTTGGTTGTGTGTCTACGGACGATAATTTTACGTGATAACGTCATAAGAAAACATTAATGACACCAACTACAGAATACAGCCCGTTAACTCACACCATATACAATTGCACTTATCAAGTTAAGAAAAAAACTAATACTAAATCTACTACTAAGTACTAAATCTAGTACTAACTCTAGTACAAAATCTAGTACAAAAAATACAATAGTACTAAATTCTACTACTAAGTTCTTAAAATCTAGGATCAAAAATACTATTGTACCAACAACTTAGTTCCAATCGGCACAAGCGGTACCCGGCGCCCGTTAATCCACCCTAGAAAAAACATGTTTTAGTGTGAAATGCGAAAATAATGCTAGCAGGACCAAACATATATACAGGAACGATTCCTGGACGAAACTATATTTACCGTGTAAATTTCATTAAAATCCGTTGGGCGGCTTAGGAGTACATATTCGACATACATGCACACATACACACACCTGATGTTTGCCTGATGCTCAAAATACGTTTGCGATCGATTTTGGTTGAAAAACCACAGTATCGCGGTTAGCTAACGCGATACTTTACTTGTCATGTTATGTTATTTCGTATGTGTAGCGTGTCATCGATTTATAAAACGTTATCACGTCAAACACAAAAGTATTTTATTAATTTTATTTATTTTTTGGTATTCTTTAGAAAGTATTAACTGTATTAACAAAAACTTAAACAAAAAAATATTTTTAGATATTGTAAGTAGACGAGGCTTAAAAACTGTAATTTGTCTTGAAAACAGACGATCAAATTAATATTAGTGTTGCTATAGTTAGTTATAGTCTGTTCAACAAAAATTGTCAATAGAGGGAAGATAGGACGTTTGCCTTTCAGTCTGGGCCGAATGACGGCTTTAGTGAGAGAACGAGTGAGTGCTATCAGTGATCGAATGCACGAGTAACCACTTGGGGATGATGGCATTCGTAGTCTGACGTATCGTTTAACTTTTATAAATTGTTCTAGTTAGTTATATTCAACTTCATGGTGTATTTATTGATTTCTCTATTGGCTAATAGATGCCGTTAGGATAAGTTTTGCCTTGGATAAACGAATTTTATTGTTGCGACTCAGAAGAAAGTGAACATTTTGCAACTAATTCAATATGAAAAATTGATTCATTTCATCAAATTTTGAGAGAAAAATGTCTAACAAACATCGACAACATACTAAAAGTTCATATACATATTTTCGTTACGGTATCCATCAGTGAGCACTTTATCTATCGAATGAAAATCTGCTCTATGACTGAAGTGGAAATGTAAAAAATGGTACTAGAATGCTCGATAACGTAAGCGGTAATGCCAAACACATATAATTCAGTTACTTATTGCTCGATGATGATAACTGATTTTTTTTTATAATTAACGCGCGCACAAGGGACTACTTGTTTCCCTTTTAATGTAACACACTGCGCGGGCATTAGGAAGGGAGAGATAGGAGGTGTCGATTAACATTGGTTTTGAATGTTTGCAGATCAAAATGGCAAGGGAAAAATTTTGCCGGGTAAACTATTCCAAATTCGTGTCGTTCGGCTAATGCGGTTCGACTGATGCGGTAATTCGGCCCCTGGTTGCATTGGCTTGCAAATTTCTGTTTCAAGTAAAAACTCTTAACAGGGTTTCCGTACTTATCGTTATAAATCGTCACAATGGGAGAGAAATATGCGAAAAGTTATCACTGTCCGATAACAATACAATACATTACTATTAGTTTAAAAAAATATACATTTACTTTTCATTAAAAAAGATTAGCACCACACAGTTTAAAAACAATTTAAACTAATTTCAGTTCACTGTATTTAATAATTTTATATATACTTATTCGTATTAATCACAATATCACAATATTCTTACTAAGACACAATATCACGTCTAAATACTTTTCCTAAATAATGTGATCACGCAATACCCTTGCAAACTTCGAGAAAATAACTTTTCATTCTAATAAAATACCAAAAGGCAACAAAATTAACCTGCATTTTAACGATTTTTCATACTTCTATTATTAATACACAAATACGACAACACCTATCCTCTCACCCTACAAATTTGTTCTGAAAAGCTCCAAAACCGAAAGCCCAAAAAGTCCAATATGATAAAAACCAATGAAAAAGCTATATAGTAGTGTTTTCAATTCGCAAAGGTTACTCTGTTGGCGCAATACCTCTAAAGGGTAGGTAGAAGAAGGGTAGCTAGAAGTGAGTAAACGATCATTATTCATTATTCCATAAACATTGATGGTTATTGGCTATCGGTTATGGTCGAGTCGAGTGTACGATTTTTTTTTAAGAGATAGGTACACAGAATTCATGTATGTTTGTCAGCGGCTTTGTATCTTGTTCACTAGAAGTTTTCTCAATTATTGATAATATACACCAGCGCCACGGTTTTTGGAAAAAGTTTGTCCATAAGCCCTGTACTGACAATTTTTACTGAACAGACTATAGATATAGCCTGAAAGATGTTAGAAAAATAGCCTACTTTTTGCAACTTCTTTAATATTACTGATAAATTATTTAAATATTAATATTTTGTTGCGTGTTGCGAGAATTTTGTTTGTTATCAGCGGTGCAGTGGCGTTGCATAGAATCAATCAGAATCAATCTGTTTTTGGAATATTTCTACGAATATTGATGTTCAAGCATCCCACAACTTTTTGATTCGGTCAACCAATTTTTTAACTTCACACCACAAATACTCAATAGGATTAGGATCAGGTCAATGCAGAGGTCGTTCTAACACGTTGAAGCTTTTATTCTCAATCCACTCTTTCGCACCTTTTCTGGTGTGTTTGAGTTCATTGTATTGTTTGAAGATCCATTGGCAAATAGAAGCATAACTTTCTGCGTAATTTCTAGGTTAAAGAGTATACTAATGATTTTTTCTATGCGATAAATCGACGTTATTCAGTAAAATTAAAATAAAGCCCAAATCATAATACTGAAACCTCCGGGTATAATTATTTTTCTCGTGTATAAAGGGTTAAAAACGATGTTTGGTGGCCGCCGGACATACTATCTTGAGGTTAGCCACCTGATAAGACATTCAAGATTCGCCTGACCAAAAAATATTTCTCAATTTCTCAATAGACTACTTAAAATGCTCTTTCGCAAACTCATGTTTGTTGGAATTTTTTTTTTTTTTTACAAAAACGGTGCTTTTCTTACAATACTAGGTGGCAGATATTTTTCTTGCAAATCTCTATGAACCATTTCAGTGCTTGTCGCTAATACAACTTTCGCTTTTAGGTCAACCGCTGATAAAAATGGGTCTTGGGCCAAATATCTAGTCAGCGATTTTATTTCCTTTTTCCTCATAGATGCAGAATTCCCCGAGTATCAGGTTGAAAAGTAAACTTGAATGCATTTCGTATCATCAAAGCAGAGCTACCAATTAAGTTCTGCACTTTTGCCCAAGTTCTTTCTCCTGAAATCAGCCTTGTTATAAGAACGCGCTATTCAGCGGAACAGTGCTTTCAGCGACCTATAGTTGACTCAAACTAAATAAAGGTTTTATCAAAAAATGAAGAATTTATTGAAAACAAATGTATTTATTATAAAGAAGTCTTTTGTTGCAAATATAATTCTTAAATTTTGCTTTAAGTGGATTTCTGCAAACACTACTGTTATTTTGACCGCAATTGTATGTGTATCTAAGGTTAAGAGCAATAAACCCACTGCAGACGATGGTTTAGCTAGTAATTTCTATATTATATACAGTTTTCGAAAAAGTGAGTTTCGGTATTTTCAATTAAAATATTATAAAAGGCGGACTTCTTTCAATTTTTTCTTCATTTGCCCTGACCTTAATTCTGCACACAAAACCTTGCATGCGTATATTAAATTTTAAATTCCGAAATGTTTGCCAAAAAAAACTCCGTCCCCTTGTAATGACTTTCGTATTATTTCAAACGCATTGTCAAAAAACATTAACACTTACTTTTTGGTGAAATATGTTCTATTAAGCTATTTGAACATCTTCTTTATGTATACTTCAATTCCATTTAAATACTTCAAATTCTCAAAACGAAACAGAGGGTTGAAAACATACTTCTTGAAGACACAACTTCATGGGATAAGTTTATTGCGTTCGAAGCTCTAGCTGTCGTCTACGAAGAGGGTTGAACCCTCCTCTCAAGAATTAAATTGAAAAATTTGTACAAGAGTTAACCCTCATTCTCATCAAATGTTTCATTTAATTATGCAATCAAAATAAATTGCCACTTGTTGGTGTGTGGCACAAAACCAGTGAAACGATGACAGACAAAACACTTCGGCAACATCAATTTAGAATCGAAATTTCCGTTTTATTCCGCACTTCCCATCAATAGACGGTTCGAATTGAATTTTAATTGATCGTTAAAAAAAATGTTCGAAGTCATTCTTAAAGTGTCGTGCAGATATCCATAAGATACTTTTTTTTGACGCCTAGTCTTTCTCGGTACAACTTTCCTAATTTGCTTATTGTTTCTGTCGCCAATCAAAAAAAGTGACGCAACCAACTGACAACTATTCAATGACATTTTGCTCAACTGTCAGCCTGACACATTCTGGTCACGGCGATATTGAAAAGATGAATTTATTATAACATTTAGCTTATATAATGCATGCACATAATTATTGGTTGTTTTACATTTTTGTTTCATTGTGGAACGGAAATAACTACATCTTGAAAACTATGACCTTCAAATGCATTGCACATTCTTTTTGTTCAAAAATGTTGAATTTCTTGTCTACACATTAGAAAAAAAACCCAAATGAATAAAAATAATTTAATGGCAATTTGTTGGTTTTGAGTTACTCCCGAAATTGCATTTAAAAAATCTTTTATTTATTTTCAAATTAACTGTGTTTTGTTTTGAAATTTAAGTTCAGGTTTAAGTTTCGATGCAAGTTTTTGAGAAGGCCATGAGAGCAATTGTATGTCATTGACCAGAATAAAACTGGCAAATTATATATGAGGAGTATGCACAGGGTGTTTCCGATGGATCATGGATAAACTTAACTATATGAATATTTGGATTTGGAAAAAGGTTTTTTGAAAATCGTGATTATAGTCAGCTTTTCAGAGTTCAAAAACGCAATAGTTTTTTTATCCTATTTTCTAAAATAATTTAAAAGAATTTTTTGGAAATGTAATCTTTTAGAAAACATCCCTTAGTGAGAACTTTATCATCAGATTTTTTTCATTATTTTTGGTGACTTGAATAGTAACACACAGTCTTTTTGTCTAATGTGTCAATCGATTTTATGACATTAATTTAATTTAATTTTGGTGGGGGCAAAACCCCCATTTATTCGGCTAACTAACTAAACTAACAAAATTTATGAGCTAACTGGTTGGGGGGTTTAGGAGACGAAGCTTTTGGCTGGGGGCACTGATATTGAAGTCAAAACAAATAGTGTTTGAATTGACACTCCTCAGCATTCGGGAGATGGGTTCATAGCGGACATAAGAGTTTCGATGGGTGGGAAGATAAAAGAGGCGAGGATTACGTATGTTACGAGGGTTAGTGTTGAGAAAGATGGAATCGTTAAGGGCTGTAAAGTCAACGTTACCTAAGAATATTCGATGAATGAAGAGAATGTCAAATATTTCTCTTTGATCTTTCAGCGTATTCAAGTTGACAAGTTTGAGTCGGTCTTGATATGGAGGTAAGATAAATATGTATGTATGTATGCTCTCAACTCTGGTAATGAGGAATCGAGCTAACTGGTGAGGGTATTGAAGTAGCTGCTAATGGATGTCATGAAGCTGCCGTATACCATTCTGTTCTATCAGATGGTATAGCCCAATCGACCTCATGAAATCCTCTCCAAATGCCAAAGTTGGCTTTAGCAAAGCCATGTCTCAGGGATGGATATTTGTAGACAAATCTATCAATCCTCCGTTAGTCAGGAAGAAAGTTGAAAAAATCGAAGATTTGGTCATGACGAACTTGAAGGCTGTGGCAAGTGGAACCGCTGAACTCGCCCCCAACGTTGTTACTGAATATAAGAAGAGAAAACTTCTCCAAGAGGTTGTTGCCAAAAGTTTCATCCTCAGTAAAGGCCCCGAATACTCAACCACCCTGACAAAGCTTGAAGCTTGAAGAGGCCCAAAAGAACCTCCTTCGAATTCATACAACGGCAGTGAGTGCGAGAATGCTCCACAAACAGTTCAACCAACCAGGTGGATTCAAGCCAGCCAAATATTTCAGTATTGACAGAGTATTCCGCAACGAAACTCTGCATGCCACTCATTTGGCCGAGTTCCATCAGGTAGAATTCAAGCCGGCTTATAATCCCTACACCGAACCAAGTATGGAGATATTTTGTTTCCACCCTGGCTTAGACAAGAAGATCGAGGTTGGTAACTCTGGAGTTTTCCGACCGGAGATGCTGCTACCCATGGGTCTTCCTTCTAATGTAAACGTCATTGCCTGGGGCTTTCGCTGGAACGACCAACCATGATTAAGTACGGTATCAACAATATTCAGGATCTAGTTGGACCAAAGATCGATCTCAAGATGGTCGAAGATAGGCCAATTTGCCGATTGGAACGTTGAAGTTTTGCTGTGTTAGTGCATTTATAAATTTAAACAAATTAATTGAGTAAAAAATTTGCACCTGTTGATAAGGTGACCAGACTTCACAAGCGTATTCAAGATGCGGACGAACAAAAAGGATATTTAAAGAGATCGGGTAACGTAGGGGAAAATTCCTTGAACTATCGTTTCACGAAGGCAAGTACTGATTTTGCTTTCAGAATAATATCATCGATATGTTTGGGAAAATTCAGCTGATAGTCAAAAATAATTCCCAGGTTAAGGATAACCTAAACAGGGCAGGGGGAATGGTTTAACACTGGAGAATATTGAGACTGGCATGAGATTTCATGGCGTTTTCTTGAGAAGGTTATCGATTGGCATTTTGAAATATTAAGCTCCAAGTAGTTTTTTGAGCACCAAATTGAAAAATTGTCGAGATCTTGAGATTCAGGAATGACCATTTCAATGTCGTTAATGGTAAGACTTAAAAAGAGAGTGCCTAAATGGCACTCGGAACACCGGATGTAGCTAAAAAATCGCCTCGATAAGACGGATCTGAACCGAACATTGTAAAATTGGTTTTCTAAATAAGAAGAAATCCACCTCAACTGAATGGGTTCAAAGCCGAGAGTGGATATTTTAAAAAGAATCAGTTTGTGGGAGATTTTATCGAAAGCTTTAATCAGTTGAAATAACATCGACCTCCTTTCCATTCTCCAATGCTGAGAGGGAAAATGACACAAAATCAACGAGGTTTGTTGTTGTAAACCTGCTTTTGAGAAAGCCATGTTTTCTAAGGGAACCACCTTTAAAGTTTTAATCCGCTTTCGTTCGGACTGTTCTTCAACCAACAAACTTCTCCATGCATAGGTGCCTAAGTATTGCACTTGAAATTATTCGAGGTCCTCCTCTACCTGCATGTGCTAACTAATTCTCGGTCTTCCTCAACAGCGCCGCCTTCCCTCCGAAGTGGAATCGAAGATTTTCCTTGTCGGAGCATTGATATCCATCCGCTCTATATGATCCAGCCAGCTGAGACGTTTGACTTTCACTCTTTTGGCTGAGTCTGTGTAGCTGTACAGGCCGTAAAGTTCTTCGTTGTATCTCACCTCACCATTAATTCCTACCGTACCAAAAATTTCTCGAAGCAACATAAAGCGTCGTCATGCACTTTTGGCAATGTCCATGCGTCGGTCGGTATTATAAAAGGACAATTTAGTTGCCCGAGAGAGGGCTTTGCTAGTGAAGCCCAAAGAAGCAGATATTGACCAGAGTTATTCTTGGTTTGATCTCAACGCTAGTATTGTTCTCTGATAAAGTCCCTATCTTAAAGTTATAGCTGTCTACCATGATGGTTTGTCCAAGACGTCTATGTTAGGTGTCTTCTTTTTGACGACTGCATATACTTGGTTTTGAGCTTATTGACTGCTAAATCCATCTTCGTTGCTTCCGTCTTAATATTCTACTTGAAATTAAATTAAAAAATACACAATTTATTGCTCCAAGTATAGGGATATTAAAATACATAAACTACTTATTTAAAATTTTGTTTTCAAGAGTTCCTAATAATATAACATTTTTCGATTTCTTTCCAGGAAATGGTTCGAGCAAAAGATCCTCCATCTCATTATTTAAATAAATTAAGAACTTATTTAGATCCGAAAGCTTCACGAAGTCACAGAGTAAGTTGAAAAAAAAAACACAAATCAATTGTAAAATATTGCAAATATTGAAATTTTTTTTTAAACAAATGCATAATACTTTATTATTTTCTATTTTTATTTATATTTTTTTCTCAAAAAAGATATGGCTACAGGTATTTTAACAAAATGTATTAACAAACTTGGTTTGGAAATTTTTCAAAATTTTGTAAAAAAAAATATGCATAAACAATTACTTCAAAGCATGTTTTTTTTAGTAAAAAGGTGTTTTTTCAAAGCATGGTAAACACTTTTTGTATTTTTGTAATTTTTTTCAGAAATTATAGAACTTGTAAGTATATGTACACACAGGGTCGGCCAAAAAAGTCATCCATCCGATGTTGTTTGGGTCTCTTTTTTTTTCTAAATGAAAAACTTCGATTCTGTTTTCTGATTATGTTTATTTAAACCTTTAAAATTGTATTCGTCGTGAAGATGATATCGGCCAAATGAGCGCCGTCACAATTAATTGCCATACGGACTCGTTTTATGGCATTTTTTATCACTTCAGCGAGAACTTCGGGCGACAGATTCTCGCACTCGTGTCGAATGTTGTCCATGAGGCCTTCCAGAATCTCGGGCTTGTTCACGTAAGCACGGGACTTCAAACATCCCCACAAAAAAAAAGTCTGAAACGGTTAAATCGGGCGATCTTGCGAGCCAGAGCAAATCGCCAAAACGAGAGATGCATGTATCGAGAACCAATTTCTTACATGACCTGAAGTTAATCCAACAAATTCTTCTATGTCGCCATTAAATCTCGTCATCTTCGTCACCTGAAACCAACCATAATGCCATAACAAGCTCTTCAGGGAAGGCTAATGAACTTATAGCTCATATTGTTTCGTTCAAGACAGGAACATTGATCTCCTATACTTTAGAACGTTAACTATATCATTGGACAGGTATATTTCCGCAAGAGCGCTTTGAGTTCCTGGATATAATGAAATTTCTGGTCCAGATAGTATACCCCCAATACTTATTCCTCGATGGCAAAATCAGTGTGTAGCTGTTCTGGAATCATTAAAAGAAGATGGAAAACTCCATTCCTTTAGTCTGTTCCAATAAATGGTGACCTCCCCGCTCCCTCCTCATTTCGATCTATTATACACTTACATCCGACATTTTCAAGATCATAGAAACGAAGATCAATCTACAGCTTAAGAAATATCTCGGAGATCGAAAGTTTCGTTATGGCCGTACAAAATAGTATTGAAGAAAGTAAAATTATTGCGCTTGATATTTCTAAACCTTTTGATAGAGTTTGGCATCAAGCTCTTGGACGATATTCCGTTCAATATGCGTTGTCCGTAAAACGTGACAATTATCTCTCTTGTCGATTGAGCAAAACATACCCCCAATTCAATTTTCTATTAATGACATTTGCATCGATGAAGCCGAAAAGTTCTATAAGTACTCGGTATCTGTGTCAATGATCTTCGTTGGAATGACCATATCACCATATAATCGAGAGTCTAGACCTCCAAAAACGCTGCTAAATTCTAAGGTTTTCTATGTCAATGTATGAATCATTTTACCCCCATTGATATGGCTACAAAATTTTAGGCGTTTATACGTGCTAATCTTGAGTGCAACCCAAAGGTCTCATCAATCCCATCTCCTAAACATCGATGGAATATCAAACGCCTTTCCTTTTTATCGTTCATTTGAAGTAGCCAGTTGCATTCCTTCCCTTGCGATACCCATCTCGTTAGGGATGCTCATCAGTTCACCCTTGAGCCCAATTTCATGAACCATCAAATAAAGAGATTCATTTTAATGAAATACATTAAAACTACAAACATGCTTCTTTGTAAAATGTCTATGGGGAAAAACTTGGGCAAACTTTCAGAACTATAAGGTCTTTAAAATGAAAATGGTCCTTCGAACCGGATATCGCTGAACCTACATTTGACAGGAACTACTGCTGTCTCTTGTTAAATATTACTCTGAGTTCCTCTAATGACCAGGATTGTTGGCGCATAGACTTTGAGCATGTCTCTGTTGCGGTTTCCATTGTTGTGGATCAAAGGTTTTTTAAAGCATACGAGGGTTTTCACCTGACCAACTAAGCATTTTCTGTTTTTTTGAAAAAAAACCGTTTAACTAAAAACGCGCTTTATGACTGAAGATAATTTTGCGAAGAAATGATTCATTTTCTTCATACATTTAATGTTATAAAGGCGAAGATCCTTTTTTTTTAAATTCACATCTTGGCGATGCAAAATTCTTGAAAAGAGCTCAATTCCTTCGACGAACTTTTGGTCGGAAGTAGTATTCTCAGCACTCCTACCAATTCGCTGCCTCACTACATGGGCAGAACTACAACCCGTCAGGAAGTTAAATTCTTAAGATCTTAAAACTATATTGTTTTTGAAAAATTGTTATTTTACAAGTTATTTAAGTTTTTTTTAAAATAAATTATCAAGTATAACTCATGTAGCACACATCTTTCCACCACCATATGTTCACAAAATATAAAGTTAGTATCTCAAAATTTAGTCCGAAAAAGGATGCATCAACCAAGCTCACTTGATCCTTGGATTGTAAACTGTACTACCACAGTTTGTTTAAATTTAATATTTTTAGTATTTACTGCATGAAAAAAGTAGTTCTTTTTTAATATATTTGCTTTTAGAAAAATATTTTGTTGCCATAGAATATTTATATCCACTTTGCTCTTTTCTATAAACACCTATTTTCCTATTCTCAATTTTCTTCTTTTTTCTTTTATAAAAATTACTCTGTAATCTACATATTTCTTTTATTTATCTTTTTTATTGTAGTAGATTAGTAGCAACTAAAACTTAATCCAGTATTTAACCAACTCACAGTGTGTTTTTCCCGTTTTTGCCCCGCGCGCCTCATATACTTACAGATTTTCTTCTACTTTCTTTGCCAGAAACGAAAAATGGTCGGTGAGTCCACGTCTACACAAGTGTTACGTGATCTAGAAATCTCACTGCGTACCAACCACATTGAGTGGGTAAAAGAGTTCCTGGACGAGACCAATCAGGGTCTGGATGCTCTCGTTGATTATTTAAGTTTTCGCCTGCAAATGATGCGCCACGAGCAACGAATACAAGAAGCCCTCACCGAATCCGATGAACGCTTGAATCTCCCCAATACCACCATCCAATCGATGGGTGGTAGTGACGCCGAGGGCGGTAATGGTTCTACGCTTGGCAACAATAGCCATCATCATGACTCATCATCCAGACACAATCATCACAATTCCTCGAATGGATTCCTGCGACCATCGCTGGCCGATGTCCTTGATAGTCCGAGCATCAAACGCCGTTCCCGCCATATTGCCAAATTGAATATGGGTGCGTCCACAGATGACATTCATGTGTGCATCATGTGTCTGCGGGCCATCATGAACAACAAATATGGATTCAACATGGTGATCCAGCATCGTGAGGCAATTAATTGCATTGCTCTGAGTTTAATTCATAAGTCCTTGCGAACGAAGGCACTGGTGCTGGAGCTGCTGGCGGCCATTTGTTTGGTTAAGGGTGGTCATGAAATCATCCTGTCGTCGTTTGACAATTTCAAAGAGGTGTGCCAAGAGAAGCGACGCTTCCAAACGCTCATGGAGTTCTTCATGAACTTCGAAGCTTTCAACATTGACTTTATGGTGGCGTGCATGCAGTTCATGAATATTGTTGTGCATTCTGTGGAGGACATGAATTATCGGGTTCATTTGCAATATGAGTTCACAGCCCTGGGCTTGGACAAGTATTTGGAGAAGCTGCGACTCACCGAATCAGAGGAGTTAAAGGTTCAGATCTCTGCGTATTTGGATAATGTTTTTGATGTTGCCGCCCTCATGGAGGATTCTGAGACTAAAACTGCCGCTTTGGAGAGAGTTCAGGAATTGGAAGATGATCTTGGAAGAGTCATGGATCGCAATGCTGAGCTCGAGCGAGAATTTATGTATAAACTTGCCGAAATGGACACCGAAATGGAGCAATTAAAGGCTGAACGAGAGGAACTACTTGCCACAAAGTGCAAGTACGACGAAGAGGTCTCAACTCTACGAAAGATTCTTAAACACAATGAGCAGGAACTCAAGAAACGAGAATCCATGTTGCAAAGCAAGAATCTCGAACTTCAGACCCTCACCAAGTCCCTACCTCGATCTGGCTCAAATGGTGAAGGTGGTTTCATCATGATGAACGGAAATATTGGGTCCCCAGACTCTATAACATCATCAATATCACCCCCGCCACCGCCACCACCGCCATTACCATGTGCCGTCTCACCACCTCCTCCGCCACCACCAGTTCCTCCACCACCACCAAGCATGAACGGTGGCTTCAGGGGCAACGAGTCAACATACTCGAACATTAACCCCCATGAAACAACGACACGAATGCCACCCCCACCAGCGCCCGCTTTGCCATTTATGTCAACATTCTCACCGCCACCACCACCTGCTGCTGGCTTCATGCCCGCTCCAGATGGCGCGATGACCATCAAGCGAAAGGTGCAAACCAAATACAAGTTGCCAACACTTAATTGGATTGCGCTGAAACCTAACCAGGTAAGTGAGCCTCGGCCAGCGGCGCCTTTTTTCTATTTTATTTTCAGAGACATAAATATGACAGTTGGACAGTGCTAATGTGACGACGGCGACGTGAGCGACGCAACGCAGCATGAGTGTTAAATTCTTGAGTGTGTAATTATAAAGAAGTAATCCTAGGCATAGAAAACTCAGCTGGAGATCAGGATTACACGAAAAGGATGATTAAGTTCCTTTCGGTTTGGGAAAGATAGTGTGGGGTCTAATGGTTGCGTGATGCCGTTCTGCAATAGCTTATCCTTGAGGCTTCTTCGTTTTTGATTGATGGAGCGAATTCAGGAAAAGATATAGTTGATGAGATTTTTTGTAAGTCTTTTAGTTATTTGATAGCGAAATGGTTTAATAAAATAATCTTTATGTCATTCGGTGATGTCTTAAATCAGTTAAATGTCAGAATCAGTGGTAAGCAAAGGAAAACCAATTATTATAAGATCTCGTGTCTTATAAAATCTTGCTTTTCCTGCAATTTCATTTTCAAAATGGAAACCTCTTAAGATTTCAATTAAATTTAGGTTGCGGATGTTAAAGGGCCACTATATGTTACGTTAGAGTAAGCGAAACCTTGAATTTTAAGGTCAAAATCCATCTGAGTTTCATACGGACATTTTACTGTGATACTATGCGAGAAAAATCCTTCCAAAGCTTTCTCTCTCCCTCTTAATGCTCTTAAAAAGTCAAATTCCTCTATATTTGGTGCAGAGCAGTCGATCTCCTTTACTGAGATTCCAATCATCGCGCATACTTTCCCCCGAACATATTTTGCAGATGAGTTGGTGTACATACCTTACCAGGTCATCAACAAAAAAAAAAAAAAAAAAAAGTTCCGCTTGTATCTCACGGCACCTGCTGCTTTGCTCGTTTTTAGACTAAATGGCTACTTTGATCTCATTTTGTTCGGGCGGACGTAATTCTTGTTCTCATCTCTCCAGACATCGACTACGTATCTACTACGGTGTTTCCATCCCCATCTTTGCCGGGCCCAAGACGGCTAGTGAGACCTGGTATTGACCGTTGCACTTTTCTGTGGAAATTTTGCATCTCTTTTCTTTTCAATATTTATTTGTTCATCCGAGGCATATCTATTATTCTTCATCGCAATAATTTCTTACATGACCGACTTTTGAGGCCTGTGCATTAGCCTGCCCCTAGTTCCTGAGAAGGTAACTCATATATCTACAATCCATGAAACCGATGGATCCAACTTGTTGTTGGCTCACCTTTCAGTGCTGGATACCTCGGGAGGAATGCATATATGAACTGCACTAAGCGACTGCAAAACTGCACTTCAAAGACTTTTGGCACAAAATTGGTAATCTATCTACCCAACTAGAGTGCAGTTCCACAACAGCTTAGTGCGGCTTAGCAAAAAAACAGCCGAAAACAGCAAAATGTCCATCGTTATCGTAGACATCCTTTATTCGCTTCCCAAAATTTGTCCAGGACTTGAACGAACAGACCTTTTTTCTTCGAAATTTCTTTTGGCATTGGTAATGTAAATATAATGTATTGAAACTGAGACGGAAAACTTCTTAGAAGTTTTTTCTCTTGGAACATAAAATCCTGTACTGGCAAAGCACTTGGAACACACTTAAAACTGTTGTTAATCATATCATAAATTTCAAAACAGAAACGATCTTTTAGGCTTACTTTATAATCCAAAAACAAAATTAAAAAAAAAATATTTTATTTACATAGGTTCGCGGAACAATTTTCAACGAACTAGACGATGAAAAAATCCACAGACAGATCGACTTTATCGATTTCGAAGAACGCTTCAAAATAGGCATTGGCGGTCCAATCGCTAACGGTAAATCCGAAGTCGATGGCCTCAATTCATATCCGAGCAAGCGTTTCAAAAAACCAGAAAACGTTTCACTACTGGAGCACACGAGATTACGAAATATTGGTATGAATTTTGTTTTTATTTATACCTATAATAATCTTATACGTATAAAAAAAATTAATTAAATTTCCTTTTTAGCAATATCTCGTCGAAAACTAGATATGCCAATCGATGAAGTGATAGCTGCGATACATAGTCTCGATCTGAAGAAACTTTCGCTAGAGAATGTTGAGATGCTGCAAAAAATGGTGCCAACTGATGCTGAAGTCAAATCCTACAAGGAATACATTGGCGAACGTAAAGATCAGAATCTCCTTACCGAAGAGGACAAATTCATGTTGCAACTGGCCAAAGTTGAGAGAATATCATCGAAATTGTCCATAATGAATTACATGGGCAATTTCTTCGATTGTGTTCATTTAATTAGTCCGGTAAGTTGTCAAATCAGTTCAAAAAAAGCTTTCATCTAACTATTTTCGTTCCTCCTTTACAGCAAATCATAGCAATAAACACAGCTGCCAACTCGCTTAAACAATCACGTAAATTCAAAGCCGTCCTCGAGATAGTTCTGGCATTCGGAAATTATTTGAACAGCAGCAAGCGTGGTCCAGCCTACGGCTTCAAGCTACAAAGTCTCGATACCCTCATTGATACAAAGTCAACAGACAAGCGATCCTCACTATTGCACTATATTGTTGCAACAATAAGGCAAAAGTTCCCCGAACTGCTTAACTTCGATACAGAACTTTTCTGTACAGACAAAGCAGCTCAGGTGTCGCTGGAAAACATCATCACCGATATGCATGACCTGGAGAAGGGCATGGAATTGGTGAAGAAGGAAGCTGACATTCGAGTCAAGGGTGCCCCAACACATATTCTCAGGGATTTCCTTAACAACTCCGAAGATAAGTTAAAGAAGATCAAGTGTGATTTAAAGAATGCACAGGATGCATTCAAAGAGTGTGTCGAATATTTCGGAGAATCGTCTAGAAACGCCGATGCAAGTGCGTTCTTTGCATTGATTGTAAGATTTACACGCGCTTTCAAGGTAAGTAGTTATTATTTTCCGAGATAAAAATAACTTTTAAGAAACTTTTTCTTCTAAACTAACTAAGATGCACGACCAGGAGAACGAACAACGTCGTCGATTGGAACAAGCTGCTGCTCAGGCTGCAAGCAAAAAGGAAAACGATCAGGTAATCCTTAGGAACAAGATGAATCAGAAGAAACAGCAGGTAAGTTTTCGCTTCCAGTCTATGGCTTTTGGTGAAAATTCATGTTTGTTTTTAATTAAATGCATTCTTTTTCTATATTTTCCATTAATTTTCCTGTATATCACTTCCGCCCACAAATTGGCAACACTCTACCACACTTTCTTCTATATCTTCATTTATTTTTTGTAAATATATAAATAAAAAACAAAAAATTCATTCGAATTGGCTTAATCGTTCTCAATAGAAACTTGGTTGCGTGACTATGGAAGGCAGTCTTCTACACAAAGCATTAGCCAATTCAGCTCGGGAAGACGATAGACATTTTTACTCCTGTTGACGATGATTGTTATGTTTGTACAAAAATGAGCCAGAATGTGCTTTAATGGTTGTCATTTAATTAATTTTATAGAGAAACAAGACTACAAATGACAACACACACAAAATAAGACTGTTAAATGAATTTAAAACAAAATAATAATAAAACAACAAAACAATCTGTAAAAAAGCTCGAAAAACACATTCACACACGCACAATGTTTGTAAAAAATAAACGTAAAGTTTGTAGATACTCTATCTGTTACTTGGAAATGGTTGCTTCTTATGTCGTTTGAAAATGTAATGTAAGTGAGCGATTGATATATTTTGTAAGAAAAAAAAACAGTTTTGTTTGTGAAGTTTTGTGTAATAATGTCCTGTTTTGTGTTTTTTTTTCTATAATCATCTATAGATTTATTCCTGTTTTAAATAGTTACTAACTCCTTTTTCTTTTGTTTTTATCCCACTGCAAGAAGGATAAATAATATTTTTCCTTGTTTGTGCTACAAAAAGATTTATTTTTAGATCTTTTAGATTAACCCAGTTACGATTTTCTTGATAAGAGAAATTGCTACCCATCCTGAGGATTCAACCCACAAAGTCTAGATTGCCAAGCTAACATTTTAACTACTGCACCACAAACACCCGCAGTGGGAGCCGGGTAAAGCTTCCACATTCGTGTAGTGCGGCTTAAGAAGGACTCCCTACACTTAACTATTTGGCTGGAGCATTGTTTATTTAAGTTTATGTAGATTTAAAAGAGAAACAAATTTCGACAATTATCGAGCGAAATAAATATCTATGTTATATTTCGATCCTCTATCACTTTAATGCGCTACAGTTCGGGACCAATCTGGGCCTTAATCAACATGCCTCTCCAGCCAGCTGGGTCTTTGGCTAGCTGCCTCCAGTTTTGCACTCCAAGTTGGTTGAGGTCGTCCTCCACTTGAGCGCGCCATCTAAGACGAGGTCTTCCTTGACTACGTCTACCCTCTGGGATGGAATCGAAGATCCTGTGAGCTGGAGCATTGTTGTCCATTCGCTCTACATGACCTAGCCATCTTAAACGTGATATTTTTTTGACCAGGTCAACGTCGCTGTACAGCTCGTATAGTTCTTGGTTGGATCATCGCCTCCAAGCCGTTAACGCAGGTAGGGCGAAAAATCTTCCGAAGAATTTTCGCTCGAAACGACAAAGGATATCTTACTCCGCTTTAGATAGAGCCCATGCCTCGTTGCCATAGAGCAGGACTAGAATGATTTAGGTCTTATACATAGTCTCCTATGTCTTTTGAGATAGGGCTTTGCTACGCAATTGCCTTTCTCGACAATAGAAAGAGCGATTGGCAATAGTAATTCTTCGTTTTCAGTTCTAACGGGCAAAATACTTCTCACATCGTCTTAGCGACCCTGTGTTCGCTGCATTTTTTGCAACGCTCCATTTTGCTCGTTCCACAAATAATGTGGTTTGTGAAACGCAGATTTAGAAAAAAAAGCTGTTCGGTTTCCTCGATAAGTTGGGTTGGGTTAGTAGGTTGACGGTTGATGTTATATATTCTTGAAGTTTTGAGTCCCATGTATATACCGTGTAACCTGCATTCAAACCTATACATTCCCAAGCCATTTAGAGGCATTCATAAATCTAAACGGACTTGTGTCAGTTAATTATTATAACTCTTCTTATCTTGGAAGAAGTGGCCTTCTAGGAATTAGTTTCTCAAGTGGCAGAGTGCTGGATAGTAATAATGAAAATGTTTTGTGTCATCTTCGTCGCCACTTCCTGTGCACAGCTTTTCTGTGCTGTGCCCGGTCAGTAAAGGGAGTGCAGCAATTTCTTAATCAGCTGTAGAATCGTCTCTGTTTGTTGAAGCAAAGGCAGAGGAGTCGAGCTCCGTCCCTCGTTAATTCTAGCGAGTATTTTATTCCCAATTATTGTTTAAAATGTTTACCATTATGTCTGTCTTATTGGTTTGGTTTTTCAGCTCAGCAGCTCTTTCGTTTTCTAGCACACTGCTGAGGGCAGGAACCGAAACCCAGCAAAGCTACAAGTTTCGATGTTATTTCAATGTCAGAAATTGCTTTTATCGCTGTTGGACTGTCAATGAGAAAGGTGATAACAGCTTTTGGTTTTATATTCAAACAGTTTAGCGACTACCTTCACTGCCACACTGATCCGACTAGTGCGAGTGTTTCAGAGTAGAAACACTCACGAACATTAATTACCGTCTTTGAACCATTTGTAAAGATTTTTATTGCTGTTTCCCTATTTGGTATTTGGTTATCGAGCCAGTCTTCTCTGTTAGGGAAGGAAGTGGTAAATTATCTCTGGACATCTAAACTGGGTGTTGTGTAGTCTGTGCAAATAAACAAGGTCTTACAATTGACGTATACATGAACATGATTATTTTAGAAATAGTCCCTGAAGTCTTCTTAAATATTCTGAATAATATCATTGTCTTCTTGCTTCGTTCTTCGATGTCGAAATTGTAGTTCAGTTGATAAGGCACTTTCCATATGTTCACTATAAGTGAAGAAATTCCTCCCCTGTTTCTAGCAGAGCAAAGTCATCTGCATATGACACAACTATTGATAATCTCATTAACCACGAAGACTCAGAGGAGGTTTGAGAGGACACCACCTTGTGGCTTCATCTTGATGTTGATACTTTTATACGCCCTCCTTCTATCTCTATCTTTCGCCAACAGCGAGCCGTTCGCGAACCAGCCCCTACACGACGAATTTACAGCGAGCACGAGCAAGTTCGGCGAGCATGTTCGTCGTTTGTGGCTACCATTAGTGGTTAGTGTGTCGGACTTAAGCGAATGAGCCTGGGTTCGAATCCCGCTCATAGCCACCATCTTTTCCGGGGTACTGCCTCTTGCGAGGAACTGACAAAACCTCCAAGAGTAAAATTTGTCTCGATGTCGAATGTGGCCGTTCGGAATCTGTGGCAAACTGTAGGTCTCATACATTCTTGCAGATTAACAACACACAAACCTGAATGGTTGAGATTATAAGTCACTAGGCCTTGGCTCCATAAGGAGCTGTCGCGCCAATAAATTTATTAATTAATTTATTTATTAATTTATTTATCTATTAATTTATCTGCGGGCGGCATTGGCGCAGTAGATAAGATGTTTGCTTTTGACCCGGAGGTCGTCAGTTCGATACTCAGGTTGAGAAGAAATTTTTCCAACTCCTAGGGCAAGCAGAACCGCCCGTGATTTTTTAAATGTAAAAATAGTCACCTAATTCTCGATCTACTGCGCCGAGAAAAAAATCTTTCCTATCTTTCTAGTTTTTCTAACTAGTGTCGTGCAACGTCATGTTTCTAAAAGGCAATGTGCCTTACAGTCACTTAAGTTAAAAATATTAAAAAAATATTATTATTAAGTACACTGCGCGAGCATTAGGATAATAGAGAGGGAAAGGACAGAAGGTGTCGATTAACCTTGGTTTTTAATGCTTGCAAATCAAAATGGCAAGGGAAAATATCGGCGGGTAAACTATTCAAAATTCGTGTTGTTCGGCTAAAAAAAAAGAATCCCTATATTTCACGGTACGTCCTAAATTGGGCTCAAGGGTGAACTGCTGAGCATTCCTTGCGCGACGAGTATTACGGGAGAAACTTTTACGTATGGAAGAACTTGTTGAAGGAGGCCCGAACCTGATCCCGGTTTTTGCGCCGATGATGATGATGATATATCGTACTTTATTTTTACATTGTCTCCTTCCTCATTTTGAAGCACTGATGATGCTGCCAAAACCTCATCAATCAGTCAATCTTTGAGAATGCAATGGTAAAACACTTGTGTATTGTTCTATTGTTCTCGCTCAGGCAAATTTGGTTTGTTGACCCAGTCGACTAGTTAACAATGGCTGTCGTCTTTTTTGCCAAATTCCAGATTTTTGGCCGACTTATACGACGTCCTGCTGTAATACTTGCTTCAGCATTATCTTATATAGCCTCTGTTGCTTCTCTGATGATGTTTAATTGGGCGTCGAATCGACATTTGTTTTTTGTATTTTGCACCAATCTCTTTCTAATTTATGGGTTAAGGTCCAAAAGAGTATTCACGCTCAGTTTTTCCAGCACTTTAAGACACGATGATGACCTATCTAATGACGAAACTAAAGTTGCTTCTTAACAACTGAAGGGAATAAGTGAAGGGAAATAAACGTTTAGGTAAATCCTTCGCCCTTGACTTATTTTTTTCTGGAATGTAATTTTGATATTATATTTGTTTTTGGCACAAGTACTTAAAACAAAAACTGTAGTTATTATATAGCTTTTATTGTTTATTTAAGTAAAATTGTTTTTTTTTTTATTTTTAGTAAATATTGTGTATTGTCCAACATTTTATGTTCTGTGTGTGCGTGTGTGCTTTAGTTTATGTAATGTCGTCCCACAGTCAGCAGCTTATTTTCATTGAATGATCACTAAAAAATCCAACATTAATTTTCAACCAAAAAAAACCTTAACTAACAAATTACCTGCGTTTTTTCTGCATCTTATTCCCAACCTAGAAAAGAAAATTCATCTTAAAAACAAAAACAAAATTCTTTTTAATTTCAATTTATAATAAATAATATTTTTTTCTCATTCTGGTGATGGTTATACTAATTTGGGTTTTTTCCTCCTTCCCATGGTCCCTTTTCCCTCTCTGTTTATTTTTCTCAGACGACTTCGATTTCATTGCAGGAAGCAGTCATTAATGAGCTTAAAAGCAAAACCACAACACACAAGAACAATTCAGTTCGCGAACAGAAGATCCTGCAACAGGACGAGGTGTACAACGGAGCCTTGGAGGACATTCTACTGAATCTAAAGAGCGAGCCCTATCGACGTGCGGATGCAGTTCGACGCAGTCAACGACGTCGCATCGACAACAACCGCCTCTCACGTACTCTCGAAGAGTTGGATGTCTAAACGAAGCTCTACCATGAGCCAGCCATTTATGCAAATTTGTATACTACATTCCCTGGAATACCCAATAACTATATCTATCGCTTAGTCTTTTTTTCTGTTATTTCCTTGCCGAATAGATAAACAAAAATCTGCTCTCTTTTTGAATTTTGTGCGAAATTTAATCGAATTTTTTTTTGTATATAAATCGAGTTTAGTGATATTAAAAATACTAGGCGCACAATTATTTTCTAAATTAAAAAAACAAAACGATTTTTTGAAAAAAAACAACATATTTTTGGTAATCTGATTTTTGTTTTTATATAAAAATTGTTGCAAAACATCAATAGAAACCCAGGAGGCCTTCTGTTTGAGAAACAAATTTCGAATACATTTATTTTTTGTTTTTTGCTACTAAAAAAATAAAATAAAAAAAGGTTTAAAGAACTTTTCGTGTCAGAAAATTTGCCATTTAAAACTTAAAAAAATATATATATAAATACATAGCATTTATATACTACAGTATTCAATAGTAAAATCTCTATATACAAGCATTTTACACTCTGTCTATGTATTTTCAACCAATTTTTGTACATACAATACATTTACCGAAAAATCAGGATTTTTGAATTTTTTGAATTGAACAAAAAACAATAAAACTAAAAAAATGACAAATTTTGATATTAATAGAATTTTTTTTCTACATTTGTAAGTTTTTTGTATATAAAAAAAATTTAAATATTATAATTAAAATAATATATATACAACTTATAATATTATAAATATTTTTAACAAATAAAAAAAAATGAATTTGCATGAGAATTTTGTACATTTAATAGAAATAACCTACAAGAACTAATATAATAAAATATTTTTAATTATTCTTAAGTTTAAAACAGAAATAACTCATTTTTAATCCAAATGAAAAAAAAATTAAAAATAAATTAGAATTTATGCAAATAAATTTTTAAATTAAATGTTAATGAAACGAGAAAGTGCATATCTTGGAGGATTTAATTTTTTTCTTTGTTATAACTTTATTTGCATATTTTCTCGACTTTTTTTTTAAATAATTTTCAATTTAAAAAGAAATAAAAAAAAATAATCTTGCTTAGTCAATTATTTAGCAATGGATTTAGTTGAGAAAGCACTAGTTTGTGCAATTCTATGGGCGGTTTAATTTTTGTAGAATATTTTCATAGATTTTATTGTTATTGTAATATTATTATTATTTTCTTTGATTTTTTAAATAAATATAATAAAATAAATTTATTGAAATATTAAAGCGATTGTTTTTTTTATGATTGTATGACGGATTTATGTCTTCATTATGATTTGCGACTACCTCAACAGGCAAAGCTTTCCACATTCGTGTGGTGCGGCTTACTAAAGAATCTGCAAGTTAACTTAAAAACTTAGAAACTTATAGCTTATATATAGGGATGTAGAGGAGGGTGGTTTAGAAGACGAAGTTTAATGCAAAAAATACTCATCGTAAATTATTTGAGGCAGTTGGAAAATGGATATTTGTTTGAGGATGGTGATGACGTGGATGAAGATGATCTTAGGGAATTATTGACTCGTGCGCAGCTGGAAGCGCTCCTTGCTTTTGATGAAGATAAAATACAGTATCACGGTTGTAACGACCTTTCATCACAAATAATAGAACTCTAAACTCCGTTTCAATTTTTTTCTTATTTTTTTACTTCTGATTTCAACGATGAAATAGCTGAAGAAACTAATAGATTCTCGGTTTAAAATCAGCCTAAACATGCTGAATGTTTGACAGCTTGTTGCTGCCCTATCACAGATTCCCTCGTAGAAAATTTCCGAACGAAATGCTACGCCCCGAATACGAAAAAATTCAAATCACAAACCCCGAACGGAATCAGCCATTATCCAAACCTCTTTTCGGACTTTCGGAATCAGTTGATTTGTGTCAAA
Organism: Platycheirus rosarum; assembly: GCA_963971375.1. Classification (NCBI taxonomy): domain Eukaryota; kingdom Metazoa; phylum Arthropoda; class Insecta; order Diptera; family Syrphidae; genus Platycheirus; species Platycheirus rosarum. The sequence continues at coordinate 143,098,801 of OZ020508.1, forward strand.
AGTTGAAAAGCAAAACAAAATGTCACTTTTATTGTGTATATTTCAATTGTGTTATGAAAAAAAGTTATCTGAAATGGATTCAATTGCGATTGCTGTTATGAAGTAAAACAAGAAAACGCAAATTAAAATTACAACGTAGCATTTTAAGAGACGCCTTTAATCCACTCGTCCACAATCCCCGGTTAATTTATGGCTTCTCTTGGAGCATATCCAAAAGCCTTTGGAAATGGGCTCTGTTCGTATTCACTCTTGACCTTTTGTTAAATAGTTGTTTAAAGTTTAATATTTGTTCTTCTTTAGACTGAAAATACTTATGTATGTATAGTGAGTTTCATTCAAGAAAAGATTTGCTCTTTCTGTCAAAAGATTTGATCTTTTTCAATTTCGAGAGTTTCATTGCAAGAAAAAGAGCAAATCTAGATCAAATCTCAACACGAAAGATTTGATCTCAGATGGGTTGGCAGATTTGATCTGATTGCACACATACATGTAAATCCAAATGAAATATAGGGATGGAAGAGATATCGATGTTTCAAAAATCGATGTATCGTTAATAAACATCGATGTTGAAACGCATTTAAACATCGGTGGATCATTCTTAGTGAAAGATATTTAAAAATAGTGCAATGTGTGTCAAAAGAACCTATCTCTGAAAAGGAAAACTTAGTGATTTCAAATTCAATGTTTGTTAGTGAAATTTCATGCAAGACCAGTTTTTTTTGTTAAACAATTGATGACAGTTTTTTGTCTGAAAAGAAGAGAAAATCGATTCCTTTCTCAAAGAATCGAAACGCACGTGGACGCAGTTTAAAATTAAAAATAGTGAAATGTCAGTTTTTTTTATTAAATTTATGAAATTGCGGTTGTTTATTTGCGGCAGATAATAACAAAATAAACACAAATTCTAAGAAAGAAAGTAAATATAATGGAAACAGAATTGATAGTGACATTTTCAAGCTACTCCAGAGTAGAAAGGGATTATAAAAGGGGAAAAATAAATGCAAGTCGATTGGAATGGCTACGTTTGTGGGTGTGGGGTTTAAGGGTTGAAAATGTTCTTTTCTGATTTCCGGCGAAGTTTAACTCCTGATCGAAAAATGGTCTACAGAAAAGTTGTAGATAATTAAAAAAAACCTACAATTTTACTTTAGGGAATCTTTAAACATAACCTCAAATCTTATGAGATATCGTCAAAAAACAGTTTTCCATTTTTTTTAGTTTTGCTAACTATAATCGCATTTGATGTTTTACAAATGCAATAAAACACAAACTTCAGAATTACAAATGGCTGGATAGTTATCGTTTTTTTTTTTTATTTTATCGCTATTCGTATTTTAACTCAAGAAGTAACATTTTATTGAGTATCAAAAATCAGTTCATACAGATTTTTCTTAAACATTGCGAAAATATCGATATCATCATCATAACATCGATGTTCAAACATCGATGTTTTTATGAACGATGCTGCATCCCTAAATGCAAATGAAAAAGAAAGAGTGACAGTCCTTGACCAGTACTACAATTTCATCATGAAAGAAGTTTTATTGAAAAGATCAAATCTCGATTTTGAGATCAAATCTTTAATGCGTGTTAAAAAAGTGTTTCACATGACATTCGAGCCAAATAATTATTCGTAGAAAAATCAATAAAATTTCCTATTCGTTCAGGTTTAGTGATACGAATTTTCCCGAACTCCGAAATTCTTCGAAAAATTTCGGTACGACGAGAGCGGTGATACCCTTTTTCGGGATTCGTAGTACGATTCTATTACGACGGAACCTGTGATAGAGCTGATTGATTTTTATGTCAGTGTATCATTACCCAAGCGTACGTTCTTATTGGAATACTAAACATGGATTTCAGGGCATAAAGGAAACTATGACAATTAACCGATTTGAAAAGATAAGACGAATTCTCCATTTCAATGACAATGACAAACACAGGCCGGTAAACGATCCCAATCCAGAGAGGCTCATAAGCTTCGCCCGGTAATAGACCACCTCAACAAAAGATATGCTAGCGTACCCATGGAAAACCAACTCTCTATTGATGAATAAATATGCGCAACGAAAATGGGGCACTTTATGAAACAATATTTGCACTTGAAACCACATAAGTGGGGACTCAAGTTGTAACTATATGCTGTGCTCACTGACGGGATATGCTTACAAGTTCATCATCTATACAGGAAAGGACAACGATCCTATGTTGGAAAATGAGATGGATGTTGGAGGGGTTGGGACGGTTGTGGTAAAGCTATCTCGGGCAATCGAAAGAAGAGTGAACCACATTGTTTATTTTGACAATTTTTCACAATTTATGATGGTATCGAGATGTGTACCGTAAGTTGGAAGGATAATAAACAAGTTACTTTCTTGCCAACGTATGTAGGTGCAGAGCCTGTCTCAACCATACAAAGGTACGACAAAACTGAAAGAGAAAGAAGAATATAACATGTCCGAAAATCTACAAAGAATACAACGCCCATATGGACGGGGTGTATTAGATGGATTTTGTACTTGGGACGGTACCGTATCCGGATGGATAATGGTACTTGAGACTCTTCTATCACCTCCTGGACTTAACGGTGATAAACTCATGGGTGTTATACAAGCAAGTTTCGGCTAAAAAAGGAAAAGGATCGAAGGAAATCATAAAACTAATTGATTTTAGAAGCGAAATCGCTGAGACGCTTTGTAAATATAAAGCACACACAAGCAGCCATCAAGAGTTCGTCCCAGCAGCAGCAGTAGTTTTTCAGAGGAACCAGCCCCAAAGCGGAGGAATTTTTTGCATCAAGAGATTTAATACGGGATGGCAATGGCATTGGTCATAAGCAAAAACGACAGAGCAACCGTATGCGATGAATGATGCCAGGATGTAAACTCGTAAGTAGCGTTATGTGTGAAAAATGGAAAGCTTACTTGTGTTCAAAAAAAATGTTGATTGTTTTAATAAATTTCATTCATAATTTGTCTTAATAAATAAAATAATCATACATTTTTACATTATTTTTCATTCCACATTATCCAGGTCTCAATGAAGACTTAAATGCATGTTGTATCAAAAAAGATAACCAATTTTTTTTCAAATAAAACCGTTATTTCATGCATAGCATTTTTTTATTAAATAAAAAATCATGCATTTAAGGGTTAATATTCGGATAAAAAATTCACAACATTCGTGAGGTGGGTTCGTTGGAGACAATGTACCGACGATGGGTGGGAATAAGAAGATAGAAGAGACGAGAATTGCAATTCAAAGGGAACGGCGGAGCGTTGATTGCTTTATAGATACTAGAATTTGTATTTTTTGGTAAATTCTAAAGAGTTTTTGAATGACAATGTCATGTCGTTGATGGTTAAAATTAAAAGAAGGGGACCTAAGTGGCTGCATTGGGGGATACCGGATACCAAATGTATCTAAAAAAGGTAAGGCAGATCTGAAAGGAACAATGTAAATCGGTTTTCCAGATAAGAATATATTCATCTTAATGAGTTTTTCGAAGATTTATCTTTTTTTGAGAATTTAGTTGCAGAGAAGTCAGCTTTGTCTTGGAAGACGTAATCTACGTAACGGGTCGTTTTAATTTAAACTTTTTTAAGAGTCATGTCCAAAGCGTAAATTCAGTAAGAAACGAAAATATGAGAAATGTTTGTTTCCTCTTAAATTACATTAAATTTGTAAACAAATCATTCAGAGAAAAAATATTAATTCCAAGTTATCGATAAAAGTAAAGTCACCTCACCTTAATTAAAATTTGGCAACACTTCTTAAAGCAATAAGCTCCAGATATCTCCGTTTTATTGTATTCAGCAATAAGAAAATTGATTGCTGAATACTAAAAATACTAAATTCAATTTGACAATCTTGGCTTTCCAATTAGATTTTAGCGACATCTCGCAGTAGAAATCCCAATAAACTTAATGGGAAACTGAAATATTAATAATAGTATTGTAAAAGTTTCTATTCTACTTCAACAAAGAACTTGTTTTTCTTACCACAAACATGGCAATTATTTTATACAAATATTTTGTCGGCAAACAATTCCAACGAAAAATTCATTCGCTGCTAATTGCACATCTCTAACTAGTCATCTCCCTGGGTTTACAATTCAAAGTTATAATATCCAATACACAAACCACATATTCTCTCTACATATCTTAGCAAACCTGGTGTTCGCAACCATAACCTCCTTTGTTTACTCTTTTTTTCACATAGGTTTTGTTGTTGCCCCAGTCAGCAACAAGACAACACAAATCAGCTGTCTTTTGACGTTTCCAATTTTGGCAACAATCCAAATTTGTTCACAAAAATTCCTCGCATTTTTCTTCTCATCTCAGCATTTGGAACCCAGACCCAAAATAAAAGTGCTTTTCGGTGCCGTGCGTAGCCAAATGTGTTGATAGAAAAGTATTTTCTTTTACGTTAGTAATTTGTTTATTAATATAATTTCGCTCTGCGTTGAATCAACAATCCATAAAAAAATATGTTCCGACGCACATTTAAAGTAACCTTCCGTCCAACGAAAAACAATTTCATCCTTCTGCCAGACAATTACTATGAACTTGTGTCCACCTATGTGAGTTCAAAGTTGAATCTTTAGATAAAATCTCTGTGCGATTAGATTACAGCAATCTGCCTGTTATATAAGTAGCAAAGTAATTGATGATGTGATGATTACTTTTCCAGGACAATGGATGCATCAGCATGACCTATGGAAAATATTGCCACTATGCTATGTGGGCATCGCACGCGGGCGGCGTCAAAGACACCGAAATTGGGATCAATGCCAGAGTTGCCAAGGAAATGGGTAAGTTTGTGCTATGTGCCTCATGTTATTTTAATTGAAGACTTCCTTCTCTCTGCCGCAACAACATTATTGTGCTGATGTGCAATATTTGTTCGCAATTTTTCTTGGCGCTCTTTCTAGGTCTGAAAGAAAACGATTTGGTGAAGTGTGCTCTAGTGGATGATGTGCAGCTACTTAAGAGTGTCTATGTGACACCAGTGTCATCGAAAGACTGGGAAATAATTGTAATGCCTATCGTTCTGTATTGTATTGTTTTGTGATGCCTGACGATGTAATGTGTGTTTTTCTATTTTGTAGGAACTGAGCAGCGAAAAGCTTCAGGACAATGTGCTCGAACAGACGAAGATTATAAATTCAACACAATTTCTGGTGGTGTGGGTCAACAAGTCGATGCAGGTCACACTTACTGTTGGTAAGTAGATGAATCTAATGTAAAAGAACAAGGTTCTTGTTTTTGTGTTGTTCTTCTTTAAAAAAAAAATTTATTGGTGAGGTCTGCGAATACGCTTATCTTAGTAAAACGTGTGTTGAATGGATACCTCCTTTTGGCACAATAACCAAGATGTCTGAGACGTTGGATGTATACTGTTTTTACTAAGATTCTGACGCTATCCATTTTCTTATATGTTCTTCTTAACTTAGCGCACACGTAACCAACAAATTACCAAAAAAAAAAACGTCCTCAAGAAACATCCTAAAAGATTACTTATCCTCCTTTAACGATATACATGCATCGAATAGATTTGAGAGTATTTGGATCTGGCCTAAAGACACTCTGATTTGGGCCTACCATGTTGTGGATTAATGGATTTACGGGTTCACACAGCATAGTCGATCGTCAGTGTAAAGAAATCTGATGACAATCTTGGGTGATTCATAGTTTCTTTTTTATAAAATTGGGCGACTATCTCTTGCATATGCCTTAACTAGCCTCACCTTACGTCGCACTACAGTCCGTGGTGTACCTAGGCCTTAAGCAACAGACTTTTCTAGCCAACTCGGTCCCTAGCTAGCTGCTCCCAGTTTTGCGCGTGAATTCGATCGAGATCCTCTTCTACTTACGGGTAGAATCGAAGATTTTCCGGGCCGGAACATGAGCATTGAAGTCCATCCGCACTTTATGACCCATCTGCGACGTTGGCTAGGTCTGTGTTGCTATACAGCACAGCCCGTAGACTTCTTCGTTGTATCTCCTTCTTCACTTCCCGGTAATCCATACGAGATCATGAGTCACGGGAGAATTGTTCTGTCTTTTGACAATGTCCCTGCGTCTGCACCCTACACCAGGACTGGAATAATATGAGGATCTTATAAAAGGACAATTTAGATGGCTTTGCTACACAATTTCCATCTTAGCCCGAAGAAGCAGCGATTGGCAAAAGTTATTCTTCGTGTGATCTAGGCGCTGGTATTGTTCTCCGAGTTAATGCTGGGATTTCATCACCGGCACGATTTCTTCTAACCATATCTTGCTTAATAGTTGGTGCATCGCAACACCTGCAGCTTTAAAGAGTTCGGCAGCTAGGCCAACGGCTCCAGCGGCTTTGCTGCTCTTAAGCTTAGATATTGCATCAAGCCTAAAAAAAGTCCTGGTTTAAGTCTGAGCGTAAGGAAGCTATCAGGCTCAAAGAAGTAAGTTTCCGATCCTACAAAGCCAACCCTACAAAGGAAAATCGGAAAAGCACAAACAAGCAAGGAACTCATGCAACTCCGTTATTGAAAGAACCAACTTTTTGCATGACCAAAAATTACGGCAAACAATTCTGCAGTGTCCCAAAGGCAGTAAAATTTGTTGGTCATTTGTAAAAAAAATTAAAAACTCCCCCTCCTCTTACCGACCCATAGCACTAACATCCCTTCTTTCAAAGGCCATGGAAACGCTGATTAACCATCATTTAAGGAATATCTCGAAGATCGAAAGCTTTTCTATGACCGTCAGTATGGCTTCCGCAGCGATACCGTTCCACTGGTGATCTGATGGCATATCTCACCGAACAGTGGAACAAATCTTTACATCGCTTTGGTGAAAGTAAGATTATTGCTCTTGATATCTCCAAGGCATTTGATAGAGTTTGGCATTAAGCTCTCTCATCGAAAATGCGTGATGATACTCTTGTTCGTTGGATTAGAAGCTATCTTCTGGACCGTTCAATACAAAATGTATTGGAAGGATTCAAGTCTGATTCCCACAAAATAAATGCTGTTGTGCCCCTGGGCTCTGTTCTGTCTCCGACTCTTTTCCTCATTTTTATAAATGATCTTCTGTCTGTTACTTCTAATCCACTTAATTCTACCCTCAACTTTTCATATTCGTTCGATAAATCACGTCCTTCGCCTTCGGTCGTACAATTGCAACGGTACCGTATGTCAAGCTCATTAAACTCCGATTTATACAGCATTGTCGAATGGGGCAATAGGAATCGTGTGGAGTTTAATGCTTCGAAAACTCAATGCTGTCTTCTGTCGTTAAAGCTAAACATACCCCCAATGTCATTGTCCATGAATGGCACTTCGAAGAAACCGAAAAGCTCTTAGTATTAGGTATGTGTGTCAACGACGACCTCCGTTGGAACGACCATATATTTGAGATCGCTAAGAATGCTGCTAAGTGCTTAGGTTTACTGTATCGGTGTAAGAAGTTTTTTTCCCCTTCTGATCCGGCTACAATATACAAAACGTTTATACGCCGAAAACTCGAGTATAACTCCCACCTCTCCCAGGTGCTTCGCAAACATCGCTGCTCCTGCTTCATAGAATACAAAATAGAGCGTTAAGATTGATAGGAAATAGAACTGCCGTTGAAACAATTGCCCTCTCGAACACCGATGCAATAGGTTTGTTCGATGTTCCCCGCCCCAGTGCTCACTGGGGAATGTCAGTGCATTTCGTTTGGCTGTCAAAAAACTGTGTTTCTGTGTTTCATGTCTTTTCTTATTTTATTGTTTCTTTTACAAAAAATGTTCACTCGAAATAGCAAGTTGCAGTCCTTAAAAGTTTCTCCCGTAATACTCGTTTCATCAGTTCACCCTTGAGCCCAATTTCGGACGTACCGTGAAATATAGGGATTCTTTTTTTAGCCGAACAACATGAATTTGGAATGGTTTACCCGGCGAGATTGCCATTTTGATCTGCTATCATTCAATGTTAATCGACACCTCCTATCTCTCCCCTCCCTATCTTCCTAATGCGCGCGCAGTGTGTTATACATTAAAAGGGAAACAAATAGTCCCTTGTCCGCGCGTTAATTATACAAAAAAAAATCGGTGGTCGGATTGCACTTCGTTTTGTCCGCGTTTATAAACAGTCCCATTCTGCTTGCTACTGACTCCATGAAAGCACCGGTTGCTGCCCGCTTGGTTCTTCCTTTTTTTTTTAAAGAAATTGCCTGATGTGCTGGCTTGGGTGTTGCATACTATCTTTTCAAGCACAATGTTGAAACAGCTGAACGACAGTGCATCACCTTGTCGCAAACCTCCTTGTCCCTGCTTACACTGTCATAGATAAATAAATAAATACATTTATTGGCGCGACAGCTCCTTAAGGAGCCAAGGCCTAGTGACTTATACTCTCAAGCATTCCTGTGTGTGTGTTGTTAATCTGCAACAATGGAAGGGACCTACAATTTACCGCCGAGTCCGAACAGCTACACGAGACAAATTTTACTCTTGGAGGTTTTGTCAGTTCTTCGCAAGAGGCAGTACCCCGGAAAAGAAGGTGGCTATGAGCTGGATTCGAACCCAGGCTCATTCGCTTATCAGTCCGAAGTCCGATACACTAACCACTAAGCCACGGGGCACTACAACTACACTGTCATAGACTGCTTTGAAATCGATGAACAGATGGCGGACCTCGATGCTAAATTGTTGGGTTTTCTCCAGGATCTAGCACAATGTGAAAATTTGGTCGATCGCAGATTTTCTAGGTCAAAAGCCGACTTGGTAAGGACCTATTATTCCGTCAGCAAACGGCTAAAGACGTTCACATAAAACGATGGACGTTTAAAAAACGTTTAAAAGTTTAAAAGGCTTATTCCTTTTTAGTTGGTGCAGAATAGTCGATCTCCTTTTTTGTAAATCGTTAGTGTACTTCGGACTTATTAAATTTGGTAAAATTTTTAAACCTAAACCTTCAGATCAGGTCTAGTTCTTCTAATCCTTTACTTACTTATGTTGGCTCAACTAGAGCGTGGTGCTCCTAGGCCTTGCTCAATACGCCCCTCCAGCTGGCTCGATCCCTTGCCTGCTGTCTCCAATTTCGCACTCCAAGTTGACGGAGGTCTCCTTCTATCTGGTCGCTCCATCGAAGATGAGGTCTACCTTGGCTTCTGACTCCCTCTGGTTTGGCTTTGAAGACTTTACTCGCTGGAGCGTTGGTGTCCATTCGCTCTACATGGCCCAGCCATCTTAGTCGTTGGACTCTAATTTTTCTGGCTAAGCTTATGTCGCTGTACAGCTCGTATAGTTCGTCGTTGTATCTTCGTCGCCAAATGTTGTCTTCTCGGATTACGCAAATAGGACCATAGATCGTACGCAGAACTTTTCTCTCGAAGACTCCAAGTGACTTTTCATCCGATTGGGAGAGGGTCCATGCTTCTGCACCATATAGCAGGACCGGGATGATGAGTGTTTTATATAGTGTCTCCTTGGTTCTTCTCGATAGGGCTTTATTCCTCAATTGCTTATTCAGCCCAAAGAAACAGCGATTAGCAAGAGTTAGTCTGCGTTTGATTTCAGCGCTGATGTTGTTGACCGAGTTTACAGCAGTACCCAGGCAGACAAATTGACTGACTACCTCGAAGTTATACATATCAATGGTCACATTTTGACCAAGCCGGTGGTGGGATTGGGCTTTTGTTGATGAAAGCATATACTTCGTCTTGTCCTCGTTTATTTTCAGCCCCATTCTGCTTGCTGCTGACTCCATAGTAGTTAAAGCACCGGTTACTGCTCGCTTTGTTCTTCCTATCACGTCTATGTCGTCTGCAAACCCAAGTAATTGTGTCGATTTATTGAAAATGGTGCCCGATGTACTGGCATGGGTGCTCCGTATTACATTTTCAAGCACAATGTTAAAACAGCTGCATGACAGCGCGTCTCCTTGTCTAAGCCCTCTGGTGGTTTCGAAGGTTTCAGTAGAGTCTCTACCAACTTTGACGGAACAGCGAGCATTCTCCAACGTCATCGTGATAAGGCGTATCAGTTTAGCAGGGATTCCAAAGTTAGACATAGCACGATACATTTCAACTCTATTAACACTATCGTACGCTGCTTTAAAATCGACGAACAGGTGGTGGGTGTCGATGTTATATTCTTGGGTTTTCTCCAGGATCTGGCGTAATGTGAATATTTGGTCGGTGGTAGATTTTCCAGGTCTGAAGCCGCATTGGTAAGGACCTATTAGATCATCAGCAAACGGCTTGAGACGTTCACATAAAACGCTTGACAGGATCTTATAGGCGATGTTTAGAAGACTAATGCCTCTATAGTTGGCGCAGAGTAGGCGGTCTCCTTTTTTGTGGATCGGGCAGATGGTACTGAGGTTCCACTCATCGGGCATACTTTCCTCCGACCATATTTTGCAGATGAGTTGGTGTATGCTCCTGACCAGTTCATCTCCAGCGTGTTTAAAAAGCTCCGCTTGTAGACCATCGTACCCAGCTGCTTTGTTCATCTTTAGCCTGGTGATGGCTACTTTGATCTCATTTTGGTCGGGCGGGTGCAGTTCGTGGTCGTCATCTAGATTAACTGGTACAAGTTGATATTGGGCGGGATCTTGGCTGTCATCGCCATTTAACAACTGGTTAAAGTAGTCTCTCCAGATGGCTAACATCGCCTGTGTTTCCACAATGGTGTTTCCATCCTGATCTTTGCAGGGCCCAGGGCGACTTGTGAAACCTGATGTAGACTGTTTCACTCTTCTGTAGAAGTTTCGCACCTCTTTTCTGCAAAAACATCTCTGCATCTCCTCGACTTCGCTTTGCTGGTGTTCTTTTTTCTTCCTCCTGAGTATGCGTTTCTCATCCTTCCTTCGCTCAACATAGAGATTTCTGGTGGCTCTCGTATCTCTCTGGAGCCACGACTTGTATGCCTCCGGAGGCATATAAGTCTTCTAATCCTGCGCCATCTTTATTGCCTCATTCTGTTAAAATTGTTTGTATTTGTTTCCTAATTTCAGACCGTGTTCGTCCCAACATTGGCTATGGCCGGATTAACCACACAACCGAATTGGTAATTGCGCCTAAGGTTGAGAACGTCACCAACGGGCTGAATGGCTTCAATGGTGAAAGTCACACGAATGGTCTTGCAAAAAGTCAGACAATGTCCACGGTAGCCGGATCTGAGTCTGGTCTATCCCGATCAACGACTGTTAGCAACATCAAAAGCCTTGCCCGCAAAGATTCTGTCGTTAACCGCCTATCAAAAGTGAATCGCTTGGAAAAAATGCGACGACTTGTCAACGACCTGAAAAGAGAAAATACACGAACATTCGAGTTCCGTGCAATATCTGGCACATGGGAAGAGAACAGTCAAATGTCCGATATATTTGTCACCAAAAACAATCTGCCCGAATTCATGGATCTGGAACAGAAATACTGTATGCGAACAGCTGAAGATGGTGAATACTATGTGAGTGTAAAAGTGGTTGGCGAATGTGATAACTTCCCCAACAACATCCATCAGACCATCGAAATCAATGAGAATCTCATGCAATTGTTGAAAATGCGAGAACTGGAAAAAATCACCTTAACTCCCAAACACATGGTCTTGAATTTTGTCGAGAAGATAGAACTCTATTCGCACAAGAAGACGCACTATAAGATTGTGGAGAATGCCTTTAAACGGTTTATTGCTGACAAAACGAAACTATCGCCGTTGTTGCTGAACCAAGATGAAGTAATTAAGTTGGATGAGGGATTGATAGTTACGATACTCATCACTCCCGAACATTTTCGATATTGCCTGGTGGATTCTATGCTGTTGAAGGAATGTAAGATCTATGCTGCGGATTTGATTAAAAATGCTGGTGACGTCTTGGAAGTGGACAATAAAGAGGACACTATTCTGAGTGTGAAAGATCTAATCAGGTTGCCGGAGTTCGATGATATTGTTGTTCAACTGGTGGATCAATTGAAAATGAATTTGTGTTTGGATCAGAGAAATTCTGTGCTTAGGCAGGGGAATATTTTAGTTGCTGGTATGTTGTTGGTAATCCTATTCTTCGACTTGGGTTTCTACTTTTTTTTCGTATTTAGGTCAATCTGGTTGTGGCAAGTCAGTTATTGTAGAACGGGTTGTGGACGAGTTGGTTAAAAAACCATTTTCATGCTCGTATGATATATTCTACAGTACTCGCAGCAAAGGGAGGAAGGTGAGTGTTTGAGACTGAGACTAAAACGACAAGCTCAAACTTGTCTTAGAATTAAATATTAGGTGTTTGTTGGTCTTGATTCTTCTAGAGAAACTCGAAAGTAACTGAATTTATTCGCTCTCTCTTCTTCTTTCCAGACTGAATCTATACAAAAAGATCTCCGTGAGATTTTCACAACTTGCCTTCAAAATGCCCCTTCCATCGTTGTCTTGGAAAACCTTGATGTTCTTGCCCACTCGACTGGCGACCAACCAACTCAAGACAGTGAATACTACAATCGCATCGCAGACATTGTTCAGCATTTAATTGTCGAGTACACTGCAAGTAATCCGATTGCTGTCATTGCAACGGTATCCAGTTTGAAGGCACTTAATCGACGTCTTTATTCCCCGCGAGGACGTCATCTCTTCCAAACAATAGCAAAAGTTCCAACTCTCGGGCGACTGGGTAGAGAAGTCATTTTAAAAGAACTCTGCAGTCACATTGACTCAGAAAAACTGGATCTTGCAAGATTTGGAAATCTAACAGAAGGTTACAATAAAGGTGATCTGGTGCAGTTTGTCGAAAGGGCCATCTTCTATGCCTATCGAATGAGTGAGTACTGGAATTTTTCTATATCGACTTTTAAGAAATGTATAAGCTTATAGGTAAGACCAATCCTATTTTAAACAATGACCATTTGGCCAAGTCATTGGAGAGTACGAACTCGTACTGTCTGCAGGGAATTACTAGTAACAATAAGCCTACTGATGCTATAAGTGATGTTGGCTTAAAAGTTGAACAGATTCCTGGATTGGAATCGGTGGTGACTGTTCTCGAAGAGGTGTTAGTGTGGCCGACAATAGTGAGGATCATTTTTTTTGTTGAAAATTACACCTAAACTAATCCATTTTCTTTCTTTCAGTATCCCAAAATATTTAGTGATTCTCCGTTGCGTAATCAAGCTGGTGTTCTTTTGTTTGGACCACCTGGCACTGGTAAAACATATTTGGTGTCTCAGATAGCCAATTCATGGAATTTGAGGACAATTTCGGTGAAGGGTCCTGAATTGCTAGCCAAATACATCGGCCAGAGTGAGGAGAATGTACGAAACCTATTCGCTCGGTATGTGATGAGCTTTGTTTTTTATTCACCTTCTTAATGGTTTTAATTTTTCCAGTGCTCGAAGTGCCAGACCATGTGTGTTATTCTTTGATGAATTTGACAGTTTGGCTCCCAAACGTGGCCATGACTCGACTGGAGTCACAGACCGTGTTGTCAATCAGCTGCTTACCGAGTTAGATGGTGTCGAAGGTTTACAAGGTGTAACGGTTATTGCAGCAACTTCCCGTCCCGAACTACTTGATCCCGCTTTACTTCGCTCAGGAAGAATTGATCGATTGGTTGAGTGTCCATTGCCAGATACTGCGGCGCGATTGAGTATATTTAAAACCCTGTCTCAAACGCTGTTTTTGGACAAGAATGTTGACTTGGGACGGTTGGCATCAAAAACACAGAACTATACTGGCGCGGATGTCCAGAGTATATTGACATCAGCAAATATGGCAGCTGTGAAAGAAGTACTGGAGAAATGTGGACATCAGGTAAGCTGAGGCGCAAAATTAGGTTTTCCTGAAATGTGCTTGTTTCATAAGCTGTTTTCGATTTATTTGTTACGAACCTAAAGTTAAAACGTTTGTTTAATCTACATCCTTCCCAAAACTATGAATTTTAGCGATTTTCTAAGTAAATTTGGACAAATGCCTTTACAAGACACAAAATTACAATTAAAACGTGCTTTTGATTTTTTTATATAGACGACAACAAATAAAAAATATCAACAACAATAAAAAACATAAAAAAAAACAGTTGTACCTACAAGGTACAAGGTGGCATAAACCAATGACTTAACGTAGCCACAAAGAAAATAGTCTGACCATTTCTTGAGGTAACACGCTCATCAAACTTACTCTTCAATAAATCGATTGTAAGGTGTGCTGTGTTGCTTGTGGCACTACCCTGTTAAAACAACATGTCGTCCAAGTCTATATCTTCTAATTCGGGCCAAAAATAATCGGTAATCATGGCGCGATACCGCTGGCCATTCACAGTAACGTGACAATCGTTATCGTCGATGGAAAAATATGGCCCAATAACGCCGGCGGCATGCAAACCGCACCAAAAAATATTTGTTTGTGGATGAAGTGGGGATTCATGAAGCAAATGTGGATTTTCACCCGACGAATAACGCATATTTTGCTTATTGACGAACCCATTGAGCCAAAAATTAGCTTCGTCACTGAAGATGATTTTGTGATGAAATTCATCATCTTAGCGCATTTTCCGCAGAGCCCAATCGGAGAACGTACGTCGCTTCAAATGGTCCATCAATTCTTAAGTCGGCTTGATCTTGTATGGGTGTAAACCAAAATCTTTACGCAAAATACGCCATAATGTGGGGTGAGCGATACCCAATTCTTGAGAACGCCGTGGAATTGACTGATTTGGATCGTTTGCTACGGACGCTTGAACGGCAGCGATATTTTCGACACTTCGACCAACTCGTTGTCTCACTGACACGGCAACATCACACAACGAATGTAGAATTTTTGCACTAAACTTGTTATTGCCTGTCTATTAGGGCGAGAATTACGACCGACAATTGGAGTTGACGCTCTTAAAGTTGCGGTCACCGACTCCGAATTTCGGTAGAAATTTTTTATAATTTGTAGACTTTGCTCGCTCGTGTACTTTACCATGATGAAAATGTTGAATTTACTGAATAAATTAACAATAACAATTCAATTATTAGTGAAAGGGTGTGTCCACAAATTAAATTCAAAGTTGCCAAGTCTCTATTGGAAAAAAAAATAATAGTTTCAAAAAAAGAACTTTATTTTTTTTAAATAAAACAATAAATTCAACAAAATTCACGGTATTTAATGTTTAAAAATAATTTCTAGCACATGGCCTCCGCTACTGCGCCTTCCAGTCGATCCAGTTTTGCACCACTCTTTCGAGCATATCCGGTCTCATTTCGTCAATAGTGCGTCGAATGTTGGCTTCTTAATGATCACTCGTTGTTGATTTATCAGACCTGACATTTGACGTAACCCCACAAAAAGTAGTCCAAAGTTGTCAAATCACATGAACGAGGTGGCCAATTAACAGGTCCATTTTTTGAGATGATTCGATCACCAAACGTTTGGCTCAACGAAGTGGTAGCTTTGTTCGATGTCTGCCCTGGGGCGCACTGGTGTACACTGGATTCGCACTGAGGTGTTTTATGTGACACTTTTTTCGCCCCAGTGTTTTTGCACTGTGTTCGATGTCAACCCCGAGCACGCACTGAGTGCACACTCTCACGCCCCAGGTTTTTGGTCGGTGTAAGAAATCAGTGCTGTCAAAATTCAAATCAGCTGTTGGTGCTTGGTGGTAGAAGTTTAAAACAAATTTTATTTTACAAATTTGGAGTGCAATATCTGATAAATATAAGATATTTTGTAGGTTATTTTGCTATTATTATGTTATTTTTGTGATTTTAGATAAAATGCCGAGATGTACTCTATCTGACGGAAATGGAAAAACTGTAGACTTCGTAAAGAAAATTAATACATAAATGAAATGTCAAAAAACTAAAACTGTTGCACTGAGCTGTTCGATGTTAAATCGAACCCCGAGCAGAAACACAGTTTTTTGACAGCTAAACGAAATGCACTGACATTCCCCAGTGCGCAGAGGCGGGAAACATCGAACAAACCTGGTGGTTGCACGCGCTGTTTGGCATGTTGCGCCGTATTGTTGGAACCATTTCTCCTCCAAATGATTTCCAATGACATGAGGAATAAAAAAATCACGAATCGTTTGCCTGTAGCGATCGCCATTTACGGTAATGTCACCGGTTTTGCATTTAAAGACAAAGTGGCCGATGACGCCTTCGGCCTGTAAACCGGGATTCGGGATGTAATGGAGTCTCAAAAGTCTCATGACGATTGTGCCATGCCAAAAATATCAATTTTCCTTGTTTACACACCCTTTAAGCCAGAAATGAGCCTCAACGCTGAAGATTGTTTAACGATAAGAATAGGTTAAAAATTACAGCCATTCATTTCAGCCCATTCACCAAACATGACGCAATTGATGGTCCGCTGGCTTTAATTCTGGCACCAGTTGGATTTTATATCGATTTAGACAAAGATCTTTACTCAAAATTTTCCAAGTATTGGAGTTGCTGACAACGGCGTCGGATCGATAAATTCGGTTCCTCTGTCACACTCACTTCTACATAGCGATGGCGATAGTACGGGCTCGATTTGGATATATATTATACAAAAAAAGAGTAAATGTGGTCATGAATCGATCCACAGTATTGCGTATTAGCTGCTCAGATAAACGATTATGCGCACCGTAAACTTGACGAAGTGCTCTATAAATTTGGCGAACAAAGCGCGAATTTTGGATATAAATGTCCACGATTTTTAAACGTTGTTCTGGTGTAAGTCTTGGCATTATGATTTGCCAAAATATACTAAAAAAAGTCAAACAAACTTCATTAATATGACAGCTAGTTTTGCAGTTATCCCTATCAGAAGTTCTATACAACTGAAAAAATCAACATTTATTTTTTGATGTTTGCTCCACAATCACACCCGAACAACTTAATGAATTTGAATGAAATTTAATAGGTAGATGGATGAAGTGCTGAATTGAAAAAGACGACTTAAAGACTAAAATTTAAAATGAAGAGTGGAGGATTGTTTCTTATGCGTCCATGCTTATAATGACAGCACGATTTTTTGAAGTTTGAAGATTAACAGGATTCACTATACTATTACATTCCTATTTGAGAAATCTGAAAAAAGTCGTTATTTTAAAATTTAAAATTTTTAGAAATAATCGTTAAACCAGTTTTGATAAAGTCGGTGAAAAAGGTAGGTAGAGGGTTCCGTGGTGAGCCCACTTTTTTACGTGCGATATACACTACAGGTCAATAGAATAGGTTCACACCCTAAGCAACAAACAAGAGGTCCTTTGGTGGATTTTCATAGTCTGTATATTTGCTCACCTATTAACAAGAAAACGGTTATTACGGTAAGATCGATACCTTTTATGAAATTCATTCAAATAAAAATCCTTTTTGATCGTTTAATGTTTTAAATGGAAAAATAAGGGAAAAATGAAAACAGAAATGATTCTTTTTAAAGCTAGGCTTTTCCCTTATTAACTTAATAATGATTCGAACCGGCTTTATTTACCGTAACCTCAAAAATTCTATTAGGCGTGGATTCATACAGTTTTTATAATTTAAGAAATTTTTTGTCCAGGCTACTTTAATTGCTGCTGTTAGTGATTTTGTATCTTCAAACTTAAGTTTCATGGGCATGATGTGAGGGGCACTTCTATTCGCTTTCATAACGGTTGAAAGGCTTGCACTTGTTCCAGATGCAGCTCTTATTTTAGGCGCTGACTGGCATGAATAAGAGTCCAGCCGAACAATTAGTTTCCTTTCAGCAGGTGATGTCATTTTTTACAGTATTTTTCTTAGTTATTCAAAAAATTGCTTAAACCATTTTGCAATATTCCGATTTTTTTGCAATTAAACGCGCACTTAAACTTTGTTGAGAATACAACCGGATTTTTATTTTTCTTCCGATTTAAGGCACTTTGCACGTCCCATTTTTCCTCAGAAAAGTATTTTGAATATTTGCACTACATCTTTTTAAAATAAAACCAACTGATTTTTTAATTTCCTAATCAAGGCTAACTTTAAAGTAGGTAAACCTATTCTATTGACCGAAAGAAAAATAACATAACATTCTTGCAATTTCCCGTTAGAAAGTATTTCAGTTTGCCTCTTTCTTGTTAATAGAAGGACAATAAGATACGATTTAAAAATGCATCAAGAAAAAGCTTTTTGCAAAGCTTTTTCAAGGAGAAAAAGCTTTTCTTCGTTGATTAAACTGTGAACCTATTCTATTGACCGTCAGTGTAGGTACTCCATGGGCAAGTTTAGGATTTCTCCATATAAAAAAAATTTTGATAATTATCAAACTCGACATAACGATGACAGAGAAACGATCTGTATAACGATCTGCAGTCTAAAATGCTAAAGTGATTTTTGATTTTTTTTTTGGCTTTAGTAATGCAATAGAGAATGAATAACAAATAAGAATGAAATGTTCCTTTAATAAAATTATTTATTTTTTTTGTCAAATGTAACCGTTCCTACAGAATTCTAAGAAACTGCTTCCCGAAAAATCTTTAAAAAAAATAAAAAAAAAAAATTATTTAATCAGTCGTACAACTTTCGAAATACTTTTTTTTTGATAAGTTAATTGCTGACAAGGGCGTGAGAAAGATTAATTTATTTTCAATTGAAACCGTTTTGTATGTTGGCTTTGACACTTTTTACAAGTCCAGATAGTGGTCTACATATTATTTGTTTCTGCTCAAAGATTTTGGCAGACAAATACGTGCGGCCGAGTCCTGTCGGTTTTTTTTAATGAAAGTTATTTGGCAACAACACCCAACAGCTTTTATGATTTTTGCAAAGCAGTTGAAACATTTTTTTTTTCAAAAAGTAGCATGATTTTCAAAATCTCAAAAAATGAGCTTTTACTTGAGCTCACAATCTGCTTTTCGCCATAAGTATAAGGCCAACTACGTTCGACCTCCCATTCCGCCTCATAATGTAGAATCAACTTTGTCTCTTTATATAACTTAAATTAATTTCAAAAGAAATTATCTCTTAACATTTGACTTCCCAAAAACCTATGCCATAAGGTAGAGGATTCATTCAAAGAACACAGATACGTTGTCATTTAGCCTTCCTGGATTCATTACTGTTGTTAACGGTAATACAACCACCCATTATCCTGTCCCATGTTTCGTCCTCTATTCAGATAGCAGGCACTGATCCATTCCAAGAACAACGATGAAGTTTAATTAAAGATTACACCACCTTCACATACAACACCATCAATCCTACCTGTTCATTATCCTTTTTGCATTGTAGAAGCTAGGGGTTGAAAAGGTATCGTCGTCGTCGTCGCTAAGTGAAAACAAATTGAATCTGAATGATGGGGTTAAAATAAACAGATTGTTATTTAACTCTGGTGTGAAGGTAATTATAGTTACTGGCCTCCCTTTGTGGTTTATGCCATTTGGCTTTTGTTTAATTGCACGTAATATGAATTAGCTTAAATAACTGGTATAATCACTTGAAATTAAAATATTCTTTTTTTTTTAGAATTTACCGGACAAGATTGTTGTGACACATGAACATCTAATCGAAGCTTACAGAACAACGAGGCCTTCACTAAGTCCGTCGGATGTAGCGCGCTATCGCCATATGTAAGTTAAAGCCTTTTCTTGTCTTTTAAAGGAAACGTTGGGTTTTTTAAATTCGAATGGGTTTAATGCTTCTTTTTTTTTTTAGATACGAGCGTTTCACAAACAAAGAAAAGTCTTCCAGAGAATTTGTGGCTAAAAGAGCCACCTTAGCGTAATCATTGACGAAACTCAAGAACTTTCTTAACTAATTTTGATCATTATGTTTGTTTTTTGACCTTGAAATATTAGGAAGAAGTTTAAATGGTATAACTTATACGAATTGCCTAAAGCAATATGGTTTCGGCTTTTGTAATCATATAATTTATTTTTTTAAACCCCTTTTTAAAAAAAAAACGAGGGGAAGTGTGATTGTATTTATTTATGTCATTGATATATTTGAACCGCCAAAATTAATAAAGTTTACATTTATCTATTTTTAGAAGAAATGTGTTTGGATTACCTGGTGGATGTTAACTTTTTTTTAAACGTTTAGGTTCAAATTCAGTCGTTTTCAGCTTGAATAACTTTTCAAATGAAACGAACAAATTTGGTCAAAATCCGCAATTCCGGCTATACAACACAGCCACTAACTCATTTAGGACTTGGAAGTGAGTACAGCATTTATCCATCCAATTGAATGTCTGGAATTGGCGTGCAGATCAACACCGCAATAAATGCCAGGATATAATTGGCCAACCACCAAGCATTGCAGTATCGGATCGAGTTAAAAACATTCATCCCATTCTTTTAGGAAAACACAGCAACCACTGTTGCTTTTTCAATTCGAAAATGCAATTATGTTTATTTTTTAACATCAATTTTAGGTAGATTTCCTACAAAATGTCTGTGTCGGTCTGGTTGGAGGTAAAAACAATTTCCACCCGGATCCGGGATAATATTCAGATTCAATTTTCGCGCCTCTGTTGTTGTTGCTGGGGCTTCCATGCACAGTCAGAAAAAAACGCTACAGGCCAAACCAACCAGCCAGAGAGATTGAGTCTGGAAATGAGATTTCCTCCTGCTCTGTGTTTACAATGGTTGAGGTCACTTGGTTTTGTGTATGCGTTCAGATTCATAGACAGACACAACAAAATTCCAGCTTTCTTCAACGCAAACAAAATGTGGGAGGCGGAAAAAGAAGGTTGGAAAATTCCATTTCATCGAGGAGAGGACACCTTTTTTCTATTTGTTTTTTTTTTCCACGGGTGTTTTATGTTATTATTGTTGTTTCACTGGTTTTCTTTTGGATATGTTTTTTTTATTGTCATCCCTTTTTCGCTGGGGTCTTTTTTTTGTTTTGAAAAGGCAAACACAAATCGCTTGGGGCATCGTTTATTGTATTATTAACTCTTCGGTGAAATTGTGAACCTCCTTACTGATTTCCCGCGTTGCTGGTGGAGGACTTTAATCGAGGATAATGGAATTGTCCTGGCTGTGTTAATCTCTGGAGGGCGTTATAAATCTATCTTCAACCATCCGTTATGTGACGAATCTGCAAGAAAATAGAACCAATGACGGTTTACAAGGACCGTGTTGTTTTAGTTTGTGTTGGATGGAATTAGCCAGGCTAGCAATGCTAAATAAATTAAAAGAAATTATTATTAGGTTATCCCTTACTTCTTTAATTATGTACCTACAAGAAATTATAAAAAAACTCCTTGGTCAAATGAATAAAAAGAGCATGTTTATGAAACTTATGTTTTTGTTGTTCTTTTTTCCTTTTTGAAAAGATTTTTCATAAAAAAGACGAGCAATTTCTTCAAATATAACAGGCGATCATGAAAACGTAGTCTCGTATCACTTGATTTCGATACGGCCTATAAATTCGTAGTCGCCTGGTAGGCAGGATACGTTTTGACAGGATCTTCAAAAAAAGATGTCCAACTTCTTCAAATATAACAGGCGATCATGAAAGCGGACTCTCGTATCTGTTGATTCCGATACTGCCTAGGAATTCATGGTCACCTGGTAAGCAGGGATACTTGTTTTCAAGTTTTTCAGAAAAAAAAACATCTTCCTCATGGTCGCCTGGTAGGCAGGAATACTTTTTGACAGGATTTTCATAAAATGATGATGTCCAACTTCTTATATAACAGGCGCTCATGAAAACGTAATCTCGTATCGGTTGATTCGGTTGATCGGTTGCCTGGTAAGCAGGGAAACTTTTAGACATGTTTTTAATAAAAGACGACCATTTTCCCCAGATATATAGCAGGCGATCATGAAAACGTAGTCTCGTATCTGTTGATTCCGGTACTGCCTACAAATCCATGGTCGCCTGGTAGGCAGGGATACTTTTTGACAGGTTTTTCATAAAAGACGACCAATTTCCTCAGATATAGCAGGCGATCATGAAAGCGGAGTCTCGTATGTGTTGATTCCGATACTGCCTACAGATTCATGGTCGCCTGGTAGGCAGGGATACTTTTTGACAGGTTTTTCATAAAAATACGACCAATTTCCAACAGGCAGTCATGAAAACGTAGTCTCGTATCGGTTGATTCGGTTGATCGGTTGCCTGGTAAGCAGGGAAACTTTTAGACATGTTTTTAATAAAAGACGACCATTTTCCCCAGATATATAGCAGGCGATCATGAAAACGTAGTCTCGTATCTGTTGATTCCGGTACTGCCTACAAATCCATGGTCACTTGGTAGGCAGGGATACTTTTTGACAGGTTTTTCATAAAAGACGACCAATTTCCTCAGATATAGCAGGCGATCATGAAAGCGGAGTCTCGTATCTGTTGATTCCGATACTGCCTGCAAATTCATGGTCACCTGGTAAGCAGGGATACTTGTTTTCAAGTTTTTCAGAAAAAAAAACATCTTCCTCATGGTCGCCTGTTAGGCAGGAATACTTTTTGACAGGATTTTCATAAAATGATGATGTCCAACTTCATATAGCAGGCGATCATGAAAAAGGAGTCTCGTATCGGTTGATTCCGATACTGCCTACAAATCCATGGTCACTTGGTAGGCAGGGATACTTTTTGACAGGTTTTTCATAAAAGACGACCAATTTCCTCAGATATAGCAGGCGATCATGAAAGCGGAGTCTCGTATCGGTTGATTCCGATACTGCCTACAGATTCATGGTCGCCTGGTAGGCAGGGATACTTTTTGACAGGTTTTTCATAAAAATACGACCAATTTCCTCAGTTAACAGGCAGTCATGAAAACGTAGTCTCGTATCGGTTGATTCCGATACTGCCTACAAATC
This sequence comes from Platycheirus rosarum, assembly GCA_963971375.1. Classification (NCBI taxonomy): domain Eukaryota; kingdom Metazoa; phylum Arthropoda; class Insecta; order Diptera; family Syrphidae; genus Platycheirus; species Platycheirus rosarum. The sequence continues at coordinate 143,121,515 of OZ020508.1, forward strand.
CATGGTCACTTGGTAAGCAGGGATACTTTTTGACAGGTTTTTCATAAAAGACGACCAATTTCCTCAGATATAGCAGGCGATCATGAAAGCGGAGTCTCGTATCTGTTGATTCCGATACTGCCTGCAAATTCATGGTCACCTGGTAAGCAGGGATACTTGTTTTCAAGTTTTTCAGAAAAAAAACATCTTCCTCATGGTCGCCTGGTAGGCAGGAATACTTTTTGACAGGATTTTCATAAAATGATGATGTCCAACTTCTTATATAGCAGGCGATCATGAAAACGTAGTCTCGTATCGGTTGATTCCGATACTGCCTACAAATCCATGGTCACTTGGTAGGCAGGGATACTTTTTGACAGGTTTTTCATAAAAGACGACCAATTTCCTCAGATATAGCAGGCGATCATGAAAGCGGAGTCTCGTATCTGTTGATTCCGATACTGCCTACAGATTCATGGTCGCCTGGTAGGCAGGGATACTTTTAGACATGTTTTTAATAAAAGACGACCATTTTCCCCAGATATATAGCAGGCGATCATAAAAACGTAGTCTCATATCTGTTGATTCCGGTACTGCCTACAGATTCATGGTCGCCTGGTAGGCAGGGATACTTTTTGACAGGTTTTTCATAAAAGACGACCAATTTCCTCAGATATAGCAGGCGATCATGAAAGCGGAGTCTCGTATCTGTTGATTCCGATACTGCCTACAGATTCATGGTCGCCTGGTAGGCAGGGATACTTTTTGACAGGTTTTTCATAAAAATACGACCAATTTCCTCAGTTAACAGGCAGTCATGAAAACGTAGTCTCGTATCCGTTGATTCCGATACTGCCTACAAATCCATGGTCACTTGGTAGGCAGGGATACTTTTTGACAGGTTTTTCATAAAAGACGACCAATTTCCTCAGATATAGCAGGCGATCATGAAAGCGGAGTCTCGTATGTGTTGATTCCGATACTGCCTGCAAATTCATGGTCACCTGGTAAGCAGGGATACTTGTTTTCAAGTTTTTCATAAAAAAAAACATCTTCCTCATGGTCGCCTGGTAGGCAGGAATACTTTTTGACAGGATTTTCATAAAATGATGATGTCCAACTTCTTATATAGCAGGCGATCATGAAAACGTAGTCTCGTATCGGTTGATTCCGATACTGCCTACAAATCCATGGTCACTTGGTAGGCAGGGATACTTTTTGACAGGTTTTTCATAAAAGACGACCAATTTCCTCAGATATAGCAGGCGATCATGAAAGCGGAGTCTCGTATCTGTTGATTCCGATACTGCCTGCAAATTCATTGTCGCCTGGTAGGCAGGGATACTTTTTGACAGTATCTCAAAAGAAGACCTGAACTTTCTGACTTCACTGCTTCTACTTATGGTTCTACCTGTAGGATAGATTTTCGCCTGGCTGACCTCGGGAAAGAGTGGCATGTCTACCATATTTTTGGATTGTTCTATGGCTGAATGCAGTTGACGTTGCATATGGTTATGATCCAGTTGTATTTGCCCCTGACTTTTTATGCTTTTGTCTTTTAAACTGGGTTTTAAGGACATCTTTACAAATTCACGACATGAATGCTAAAAAAAAAACTGATATTTTTTTCAGTTTAAACTGTGCTTCTCTTATTTAATATGAATTTTTGATGTTCCAATCACCGTCCAAAATACAATTAACATCCATAAAATGGGCGAGTGACGTAGAGCCCACCAACGCAGCAGCAGCAGCTATCTGTTGAATATCAAATCACACACGACACACCCCACACTAAAGGTCCTTCTGCCATAAGTAAATGAACAATAATTTAACGAAATCAAATCAAATCCAACAACCTTAGTGTGCAAAAAGTCAACAAATTCAACTGGAACCACCCCTTGCACTGCGCTAAGTACACGCGCATACCCCTTATTGTAATGCAAATTAGAGTATTGTTTCTACCCGCCAACCCACCAACCATTGTGCTACTACCCAAGGGATTTTCTATACAAAAATCAAACTACCCAAAATAAGGTTAAAAAGGGGTGGCGTGGTGGAACGAATTATTTTTAAACATTGTTGCCGCCGCACCGCCCCATTCAACATAATGCAATGTGTCACCAGTAAACAAGTAATAAATTTGATCTGCAAATCTAATAGGCAAATCGAAAAAGTCAACACCATTTAGCCAGAAGCCTTTGGGGGCGCTGTTGCATGCCACAAGTTATAAGGCATTACACAGTAAAAACCCTCATTTCCATACGCTGACATTGTGCCACCACAGTAATGAGAATGAAACGCGCTGCTAATGAGATGAAACATGCGTTTACGCGCGCAATTCTCCCAAGCCGAATCTAATTCAAATTTTTCAGAAGCCCAATTCCCAAAAACAACAAGCGAATCCGCAAATTGCATTACGTTCTATGAAATTACCTATTTTAAGGTTTAATTTAAATTTTTTTTTTTTTTAGTTAGAGGATCTGTTTTCTGTTTACTGCGCCAGCTAGCAGGGCCAGGCGATTGGAGCGTGTAATTTCCGAGGCGCGTTTTTGCCATTTACGCGGTTATTTTTATTTTCTATTTTTGAATAACAATCCATTTCAATCAGAAACGGTGGGATTGTAGGGGATTTTTATTTTCCTTTAAATTTGTATTCCCACAGAAAATCGAGCTCTTGCAGCAGATTTTGATACTATTCGTCCTTGCGGCACATGTAATTTTAATCACATGCAGCACGTTGTAAATGAATGAGTTTGAAATTGCATTGGGAAACTGTTGACATCGGATTTATTTTATTTATTTGGAATAACTATTTCGTATCAATGATGAGGCGGATGGGAGGGGGGGGGGGATGCATCAACATTATTATCATAGAGCCCTTAAATACTTATTGGTATGAAGATTGCAATGGAATTGAATTACTCGTATGTGGCTGAAACCCAAATGCAGTTTTGTGGCAGCAGCAAAAGCATGTTGTGTGTGTGTGTGTGTGTTGGGACATTTTTCATCAAAACCATAATGGCAAGGATAGCATTCAGCAGGATAAACTAATTATAAAATCAATTTTTGGGATGAAATGAGAAATTTGTGGACTATTCGAGCAGAAGGGGAGAGTTTTGTAATCATGGTATTCGGAATAAATTGTATTCCTAGGAATGTCTCAGGTTAAAGTGTCAAAAATTTAAGTCGAATTTTTTGTCGATAATTTTATTGCCTTGGCTAAAAACCATGGTTATACTAGAATTAACCCGATGTCTGCTGATGGCTTTCATCAGAAACTCCTTTTATAAGGGGTCTTTCATTAAGTGATTTCTAATTTTAAATTTAAATAAAACAAAAATATGATCCTTAACTATTTGACTGAAAAACATCGTTCAAAAATGTTACGATTTGTTACTATTTCCAACTCATGTTCATGACCTTGTTTACATTTCTTTCTTTTCGATTGTTCTTCATTATTTCTTTTTAACAAAATGGAAAAAAGAACCATGTAAACAACAAAACAAAACAAACAAAAGTTCATTAAGAATTTAAATTAAAATTCTAAATACATTTTTTTGTTTGGTGTTGCAACAAGTTTGCAAATTTAATTATTTACGATGGCAACATCAATATTTTATTAGGTATTCATTTGGAGAAGTACGTTGATTTTTTTTTTATATTTGTTTGACATATTAACAATGTCTAACAATAAATCGTTCCAAAATCTTAACAATCCCAACAAAGTCTAATAATGACACTTTAACCAAAATGTTAGACACAACAGCCATAGTCAACAATACTTAATAAAAGAGCCCTTCATATCTTTTAGGTCCATGATCTGAATGCTCGATTTTGACCTTTTGACATTAGGTATGTTCCGGGGATTATGTAGGGAGTGTTATGAAATTAAAGATTACATTTCGTTACAATTTTTTGCATATTCAGTAAATAAGACCACATTCGTTTTAACATCTATTTGGACGAATGTTGGTTTAGTTTTTGTTTGAACTAGCTGACTGTTTTCTTAACTGTTTCGCATGGTTTAAGAACCCGCTTTTCCCTTTTTTGTGAATTCAAATCAAAAACTGAACTTTAGAGCTCGGCATTTCGATCGAAATGATATTTTGACGCGATTTATTTTTTTATTGTTTTACATATTTTTATTTTAACTAATAATTGCTAACCCTGATAGTCGGGTGTGACATATATTTTCGAAAAAAACACCCGAGCGTTGCACTACCTAGTAATTAAAATAGCCATATGTACTTCTTACAACATCATCTATCTGCCTGTGAAAGTCCCGTCAAAATCGATCCATAAATAAGAATTTTCGAAAAAAAACGAACCAAGCGCCACCTAGTAGGTAATTAAAATAGCCTTAGTTACTCCCTAGAAAAGTAGCAATCTGCCAGTGAAAGTCCCATCAAATCGGTGCAGCCGTTCCCGAGATTAGCCGGAACAAACAGAAAGAAAGACAGACAGACAAAACAATTTAAAATTGTCTTTTTGTTATAAGTACCCACAGAACACATATTATTTTTGCAATCTTCTGCACATCTGTCAAAATCAAAGTAAAATGGCTGCTGCCAGAGACCATTAGCTTGTTTATTTGTTCTGAAAAATAGATCTCGTGGCTATATTTTAAAGTATTTGTGGTAAATAATTAAATTATAATTAGTTGAAGTTTTCTTTAAACTTGGCTTGTAAGAAATAGCGCTGCAGAACTATCTACTGTTCAAGCATTCTACAAGCGCAACAAACCTAAATTAGAGCACCTTCTTGAATTTAGTTTTACACCATTTTCCATTGGTTTCACTCGGGGATCATCTCATTCTGAAATCCAATGGAACAGCAAAATTGCTTCCGCTCAGATTCCGCATGTTTTTGTTTATGTGTGCACATTTTCTGGTGACTTCAAATCCAAAAATCTCTTCTCAGAATCGTCCAGAAAAGTTTTTGTTTTTGCCGATGGGACGGTTTCCGAATGATTTCCGGACCCCCAATGGATAATGCTCTTTGAAATTTTGTTCTGGAACATCAAAAATAGCTTGAAGATTTTTAGAGCCACCTAATCTAGCTTTTTAGAGCTGAATTTGAATTAAAAATGAAACATTTTTTGTTGTATATATAACGTCCACCTTCTGGAACATTTTATTATCATTTTTAAATTTTATAAAACTTGTAATCGAAAGTTTACGGCAACCAGTGGCATAATTCTTCCACATTATTAGGAAGGGCTGCTGTAGCTGCTTGGTTAATCAAATCGATGAAATCTTTTATGCAACCAATGTGGCAAATACTTTAAATTTCTTTTTTATTTGCGATTTATAGGGACTATAAGGCAAGTTATGCATTCTTAAAAAAAAAGAAAAAAATCTAACAATCAGACATGACATTACTATGATGGAGAAATATATTTGAGTTATTGGCAAAATTCTGTCTGTCTGCCTGTCCGTCCGTTTGCACAGATGTTTATTGAACTACAGCCTAAACGGTTTGACCAATCATCTTCAAATTGGAACATAAGGTTATTTTGACATTCTACAGAGGACTCTTTTAAATTTTTTTTAGCTCAAATATTAACGGTACCTGTTATATAACCGTTTAGTAAAAGCTTATTTTTCTCGGAAACGGCTCCAAGAATTTTTATGAACAAAAATCAAGACGGTAGGCTAAAAACCGTATCTCCCATAGAACCGATTTTTTTTCTTCGACTTTCTCGAAAACTGGTCATGCGATTTTAATCGAAATTCATATTCAGGAAGATGTTGATAGCCTAAGTAATTTTATTTTAAAATATTTTCGTAAACTTTTTGTTTGTATTTTTAATAATTTTCTTATTTTTTTTCAAAAATCAATATTTAGAAAACGGATAATGGATTTTTTTTTAAATTTTGTTTTTAAATATAGATTATTTTTTTGTTTAAGTTTGCATTCTTAAATTATTTTTTTTTTATTTTTTTATTATAAAATCGTTTTATTTAAAAACCGCTCCTACGATTTAAAAAAAAAAAACACTTTTTGGCATCTTTTATAGAATTTTTTTTTTAATAAAAACAATTTTACGTACTTTTTTCAAACAATCAAAAGTCAGAAAAATCGAATAAAAACTTTGAAGTTCCCTTAATTATTTTCAAATTTTATTCCAAGCTGTGACCGCACATAAGAGAGCAAGTACGTGCTATCCAGTCGTGCAATTTATTTAAAAAGGCAATGACACCATTTTTTGCCCCATCATTGTTGCAACATTATAATACACAAATCCCATCAGTTTTTTAAAGGGGATATTTTCAGCACTGAATCTTTCCAAAATCTGATAGCACTCATGCTGTTTGGATATTCAACTAGCGGAACAAGCAGTCGTTTGGCCTTCAGATTTTTTTTTGCGAATGGTCGAACTACAATCAACAAACACTTTTCAGTGTAAAAGTCGATAATTCGGTTGAATACATCTTCCTTAATCTTTTTGGCAGTAATTTCTGTGCCCATTTATTCAAAGAAAAAAAGTAATTTTCTTGATTTTCTTTTTCCACGTGTTACCTTTAAAATTATACTAGATATGTATATTAAACCATGGATTTTGAATAGCAAAATTTGATTTTCTCCCTGCAAATTATACCTATAGTTGAGCATAATTTCCTAAAAAAAACAACAGAAAGTTTCCACATTAATCTGCTATTCAAAAATTCAAACACTAACCCTAACCCCCAAGCACCCACCATCACAACCACCAAAACTGTCTCCCTAATGTTCCAAGTACCAGTCATATTGTTGCCCTCAGGACATTTGAAAAGCTCCACCTCAATTGCAAACAAAACCCAAAAAAAAGGAATGCCCCACGAATAGAAAAGGAGAGGAAATTTAAAATGTTCAACAAAACCAAATGCCCTTCTTGTTCGTCCTTCGCGCGTTATCACCATTCAGGATATATTGCGATATTCTCTTCTATTTAGTCCCTTTTTCTTTCTTTTGAAATCCTTGTTTGTCAATGTGAAGTGAAGTATAGTTGAAGAAATACAATTCTCGCCTCCTACTCTGGATGTAGAATCTGGAGAGTTTTCCCAATTTCCAAGCCAATGTGTGTGCGCTTCTTTTCCCATCGTGCCTTCGTGGCTTTTATATTCGAATCAAATCCCAAAGAAAAGGATTTTACAAATTTTCACAGGAACATTTTTCTCCCTGCCTTTGCCAACGTGTTGGGTATTTTACATTTTGCAATTCTATTGAAAAGTGATTTACAAAAATGAAGGAAAGACTCAAAGACGGCGAAAGAATAATAATAATAAAAAAAAAAATCAAATCAAAAGGATATCTTCGAGAGTTTTCCTTTCAGACAGCCTTACACGACCGCCACCCACCAAATGTGTGTAACAACTTTCATACAATCAAAAGGATATATGCACCGCACAGTTCTATTGTGCAAGTGATCCGAGCCGAAAGGAATCCTTTTTACATGGCCGTGTCATGTTATTTGTATCTATAGAAATTTCCATCAATAAACGTTTGTATCTCAAAAGAATAACAGATATTCCCTCGGTGGGTGTTTTGGATCCTTCGGAGATCCTTTCTTCTTCAATGAATACACGCTTTGTCCAGCCAATGACAGAAATCTTTGACAAATACGGTTCTCATGTTTTTTTTTGGCAATTTGTCGATTTATTCAAAGGATACCTCTCCACCAGCCGTTCATATCCTTTGACAATAATAAAATGTTTTATGCTCAACTTGTACGAGTGTATAAGGATGACGTCTCCTTTTTCTTATGAATTCCGGTATTTAGCACGCACCCTCTTGGTGTGACAATCGAAATGGGCTTTTAAGCGTTTTTCTTATTTCCTTATCCTTTTGGGATTTTTTTTTCTGGCTTTACTCCTCTGTCTGCTGATTTCCTTTAAAAAAAAAAGAAAACACACTGTAATCAGGGTTTTGTTCGCATGCCACACGGAAGTAAGATTAGGCCGGTATTGTTTGCCAGCAAAATGCAAAGTGAATAAAATAAAAAAAAAAGAAAATATTTTATCAAGGAGGGAATATAAATGAAAGAAAGAAAAATGATATTTTGTAGTAATATAGGTACGTGATGTCCTTATCAATGATAGAGACCAAAAAAAAGGAGGCAGTAAATTATTCATGCGACTGCTAAGGATGTGGCAGGGGTAAGAAAGCGAATGTTGTAAGACACTATAAAAAAAGTTTGTTGTTTTCTATTTCTTACAGTCTGTGGAAGGCAAGACAGTATTTCATTGTGTAGATTTGATGGGGTGAGAAAGGACCATTATGAGACTTTCTTCTAGTTGGAAGGGGAGTTGATTTGTTTGGTATGAGGAAATCGCAGAACATAAAGCAAGGTTATCAGCGGTTGTGAATCACAGTGTGTCACTTTGTCTTCTTTCAACTGTCTTGATAAAAGTTGAAATAGGATTTTGAGAAATTTATAAGCGATTAGTGTTTATGTAACACCTGCTTCTTGCTTATTAATATGGAAAAAGGGCTTTGCTTTTATCCCTTAACCACAATTCAGGAAATATTCTGTGTTGAAAGGATTTATGTTATAATATTAAAAAGTGCCACAAACTTTATATGTTGACGTTGCAGTTGAAAACGTTAAATTAAAAGTTAAAATGACTTTGAGATCGGTCGTGGCAATGAAATAACATCAATACAATTTTTTGGACGTCGCGTTGGTCGTGATTTGGAAACCACTAGAGTGTGTAAACCTGGCTTATTTTAGAGATTGGATTTGGGACTACCCTTAAAAAAGACTGTGCTGACGCAAGAACTAAAACGGTATAAACAACACCAAGAGTAGAGTGATTTGGCGCTGAAATAGTTGGTCAAAGATCCGATTTAAAAAAAATTATCATATTCTTTGCTCAGCGACTATGCCAACGAACATAATTGTGGCTAACACAATCCGAAAAAAATTGTCCAAGAAAATACCCTGCTCAGCAGCAGCACCACCAAATTTGACTACGGAATTCCCTCGAACTACAACTTTTTTTATTTTTTTTTTATTTTTTTAATTTTATTTATTTATTGAATAACTTACACAATAAGATACAAATCTTTGTTAGCGCAAGTTTCAGTATTAAAATACTTTAATTTAATTAATTGAAATGAAACAAAGTAAGAAAAAACTGATTAAGTTGAAATTAACAATTCAAAAGATTAAGTAAAAATTACAAGATTAAGTACATAAACAAAAAAAGAAAAAAAAACTATAATTTTGTATTTGATAAATTAATGTTATGTATTCATATATTAATGCATTTAAGATAGATAATAAAAGATATGGAAATTATAGAGTAAAAAAAAGAGAAATGAAAGAGAAAGAGGAAACAAAAGAAAAGAAAAAAAAAGGAAAAAAAAACTACGTCAAATGTTCATCATTGGGCCTGCGCACATGAGATAAATTCATCCGGGCGAAAACCGGTTTTCTGGACAAGGGAAGTGAAACGTGTGGTGTACATTGGACTAAAATCCTCAACCAACTTTTGAGTGGATGAACGAAGAGGAAAACTAATACACACACACAATTTTGGACGACTTTGGTCTACAAAAGGCAAAAGTAAAACTAACACATAAGGAAAGAGTTCATGTATACATTTTGTTCCACCAGAGTAATTCATCTAGTGTGTGCTTGAAGGAAGGTTTGAAACCGGTTTTCCCCCAGGAAAACCTCAAAATACTGCCTGAGCCTAGTCTTGAACAGAGGGCTACATCCCATCATCCTTATAGCCAAGGGGAGGGAATTCCACAACCGAAACGCGTGTACAAAAAAATGTCGGCTCGAAATAAGGTAAGAGTAGCGTATTGGAGTCAGATCGCAAGTTCTAGTTGAGCGCGGAAACTGAATTTTATTAAGAGGTAAGGTGTTTTTTTTTGTTTGCAAAGTGTTATAAAGCATTATTAGGGTCCTAAAACAAATAAATTGTCAAGAGTAACGCCATGTATTGATTTGGAATATGCAGAAATATGTTCATATCTACGTTTTCCATAAATATATCATGCTACACTGTTATATACAGTGTTGAGTTTCCTTTTATCCTGGAAGTCGCAATTGCTAAATATTTCACAACCATATAACAATAAACGAATGAGAAGTGATTTGGCAAAGATCATCCTTGTTTGATTGGGGTAATTTTCTGCGTCATCCACAACATTCTCAAGCCTCCATACACTCTTCCTATTATATTTATGTGGTTTTTGAATAGAACTTTTTGTGAATAGAACTTTTGATAAAAAAGGTAAAATAGCTATTGGTCTATACTCGCTTCGATTTTTTGGTAAAGGAATGATCTTGGCTCGTTTCCAATTTGTAGGATATACACCGGTCATGAGAACAGTATTCAACAGATGTGTAATAGGTTTTAGCGTGTATGGAAGAGTCGCCTTTAAAAACACTGGATGAATACCATCAAAAGAAAGAAACGTAAAACAGACAACTTCTAAAAAAATTAAAATTAAAAAACCGTTTTTAAAAGAAAATATTTTGTTTTTGAATTCAACAAAAAAATACAAGAAAAAAATAAAAAAAAAATTATTGCAATTTTATATGCTGTACTCATAATTGCCTTACAAACACAGATATTTTCAAGTGGATTTTGAGTATGTTACAGGAGAAAAAATAAATTTAAAATGTTTGAAAAAAAAAATATAATTTTCTGCCTTCGTAACGGAAAAAAAGAAGAATATACAAAAAAATAAATAAAATTTCAGCTGACAGCACAACCTATTGGCTTTGTAAAATAAATTGCACGACTGGATCGCACGTATGGGCGGTCCAATCGTCGTATAAAAATTTAAATAAATAATTATCTAGAGCATATCAAAGTTTTTGTTTTATTTTTTTGAGTCCATTTTTTTTAATTATGAAAAACTGATTTTTTTTAAAATCGTAGACAAGGTTTTAAAAAAAGATTTTTTTATTAGAAAAAAAAATAGTTCAAGTTAGGCACATAAGCCGCCTGCAATTAAAAATACAAATTAACATCACCATCCCACTTTCCAAACATTGATCTTAAAAAATAAACGAAAAAATAAAAAAAGAAAAAATTCCGTAGTCAAGGCGTTATTTCCAATGTTCTTACACAAAACAATTTTGGTTATACCTATTCCTTCGAAAATCGATTTTTTATCAACTTCGAAAGAGCTTGTGCCTTCATATCTGTATTGACATTGAGGGAAGTATTAACAATATCTTTTATTGCATAGTCTGGCAACAGCATTGCCACATTTAAAATGTCTTGGACCAGTTTTTTTTTAATCGGTTGCCTTTCACATCCAAAGTAATGCAGTGCGCTCTTGGCCTATCTACAAATATAAATAAAATTGAAGTGCCTGTTTTTAATATCAAAATAATAGCTTTTTACAAGATGCATATGAAAGAGTTATATACGGTACAAATAAGAGTCAAAACTAGAACCGTTTCTCTACAATCTACAGCATCTTTAGCATTACGCCAGACCAACCCGTTTCTATTGGATGCGAAAACCTTCTCTTTGCATATGACTTGCTCACTTACTTACTTACCACTGAAAAAAGTTGACGCCATCACATGGGAAATTAATTCCACTGAAATGGAGCATCTACATCAACTTCGCGAAATGTGAACAGGTCTGTTTCAGAAGACTTAGAGCCAGAAGACACACTGATAAACCTGAAAACACCTGGTACTAAATCTCTCTAACAGAACATCTAAAGCAGCAAAACGTAGTATTAAATACCTACAAGTCTACACTTTAGTCAGCTATACTTACCTCATGCACTTACTGTCCCCTGGAAAGTCAACTTCGCTTTCCATCCACAATTTTCCATAATGCAAAAGCGTAATTTGATCATATACAAGTAACTCATCCGATCGATTATTGAGCTACAGCTTTCCAGCTTGACTCTCGATTTCCAATCATGATGAGAGGAAGCTAGCCTTGTTTGATAGGAAAATGTTGACAATACACACGAGGCTTTCCAAATCTATCAATACAAAGGGTGTTTTTTTAGAGGTGTAGAACTTTAAGTTGGCAGCACTATTTTAACTGGCGGCCATTTTGTCACTTGTCGATTGATTTATTTTTAGTTTGGCTTGGCATTTCAACATGAAAAGGTTAACGCTTCCATTTTACGGTCAACATAATCGTCCATCAGAGCAATTAATTCGTTTAACTATGGAGCGTTTTCGCAGTTCGCACCACGTTTACTCTAAATGATAATACGCATCCACAGATACGTCGCTTCGGCGTCGTACAGTGCCTACAGAAGAAGCCATTGCTGCTGTAGAGCGTAGCGTAGAGGAAGACCCGAATCAGTCTATCCGCCATCGTGCACAGGAATTGGATATGTGTCCATCAACTTTATGGAAGATTTTCCAGAAGGATCTTGGTTTGTGTGCTTACAAAATCCAATTCGTGCAAGAATTGAAGCCACCTAGCCAGCCCTAGATTCGGTGAATTGGCCCAAAACAAGATTGCCGTTGATCCCATTTTTCATAAGCGAATTTTGTTTAGCGATTAAGCTCACTTTTGTTGAATGGATACGTCAAAAAACAAAACGTCCGAGCCATCCGTGGCGGTCATATACCAAAAATCTTATTTCAATTTTAATGCCAGAAGATTATCTTTCGAATGGAGTAAATTTCATGTCAATTTAAAAAAATCATCTTTGCTTTATACCATTTCAAAGTTCTATACCTCTAAAAAAGAAACACCGTACTAACGTAAGGTACTTTTTGAGCGAACTTATTTTTACTATATCATTGTATCTTATTTGGTTTTGAAAGCAAATTGTATATGTTTTTAGGTTTTACTGTTGAATAAAACAAAATTGAATTGAATTGAATGCTGTCTTTTTGTAGGAAAACTGGTCAAAAACGACCATGAAAAATATCAAGCAAATGCTAATTTTCAAAAACGTTTTTATTTTTGTACAATAAATCTCAAAGTTGGTGAAAGCCTTATTGTAGTCTTCCACATGCAAATTACTCACTTCTGTTTATTTAATTTTTGTATCACCCTGCAGTCCAAATTATTCTACATAGTTATCAGACCCAAATTGCAGGTAAAAAGCCAGATCCAGCCACTCAATCTCACAGATCCCATCTGATTTCACTTCAAGTATAATCAAAGTAATTAAGTAATTAATCTCAAGAACTTTGATAAGATATGGAGAGGTCTAAGAAACACACGCAAAGACTAGACCCATTGGAAATCTCAGTGATATGAATATCATTGCAGTTTTTGATAGTTCGTAAGGAGGAAAAAGTGTTTTTCTTGAAAGTTATTGTTATTTTTGTTTATCGGTAAAATTTACAAAAACAAGTTCCATCATTCTTGCCTCAATCAAGTTTTAACTTTCCTGCAGCTCCAAAATGTTGTAGAGTTCAATTGAAATCTGGTCTATCCATCAACCAGAGTCCTGCTCTTAAGCAATTTGGAAAACCAATTAAAAAAGTTCATCGAGTTTGCTTGACGCGGAGTTGTGTGACGGAAAGTACACACTTACCCAAATCCTTATATAGTGTGGCGGGCGGTCACAAAATCAACGAACAAGATTTTTGTACAAAACTTGATGATCCTGAACCATGTTCAACGACAATTCTGTTCAACGACAATTCTGACATATTTTTACTTGCGATTATAGGTACTATAAAGCAAGTTATGGATTCGTGCAAAAAATAAATAAATTTCACGACTAGATCACACGTACTTGCTCATATGTGCGGTCACATTGTAGAATAAAATTTAAGAATATTAAAGTGAACATCAAAGCATTTATTCGATTTTTGTGACTTTTGATTGTTCGAATAAATTACCTTAAAGTGTGTTGGGTGAAATAATTTAAACGCCATTTTATTTCTTAAAGAAATATAAACAAGTGTGATTTTTTTTCGAAATCGTAAATCGTAAATAAAACGTTTTTTTTAACAACTTAAAAAAAAATTATTCAAGAATTCAGTTTTAAGCACAAAAATAATATACATTTAAAAACAGAATTTAAAAAAAATTCACCTACCGGTTTTCAAAATATTTATTTAAAAAAAAAGTTTAAAAATTATTAAAAATACATAAAAAAGTTTTCGAAAAAAATTACTTAGGCTACCTACATCTTCTTGAATATCAATTTTGATAGTAATCGGATCACCATTTTTCGAGAAAGTCGTAGAAAAAACGGTCCTATGGGAGGTACCGTTTTTAGCCCACCATATTAATTTTTTTTTTCATCAAAATAAAATGCTTATCTGATTTTTTTTCTTATAAATTCTTGGCGCCGTTTTCGAGAAAAATAAGCTTTTACATAACGGTTATATGACAGGTAACGTTAATTTTTGAGCTGAAAAAAATTGAAAAAACTCCTCTGTAGAATGTCAAAATAACCTTTACATCCTTACAGACTGACAGACAGACAGACAAGCTGACGGAATTTTACCAGTAACTCAAATGTTTTTCTATCATCGTAATGTCATGTTCCATTGTTATCTCATTTTTTTTGCACGAATGCATAACTTGCTTTAGTACCTATAATCGCAAGTAAAAATGTTATTTAACTTCGTTACCTTTTGTCCCTTCAAAGCTGTTTTAAATAGTGCATTCATATCTTTTATGGGATTTTCTCTTTTTTCTTAGTTTTTGAAATTTTTTTAGGAGCAAAAAAAATTAATTTATTTTCGAAAATTCTTCCATTTTTTAAATTAGTTTAAGAGTTTTTTTTTCAGAAAAACTAAGTATGCAATAAAATTTAGAACTAAATGTCTATCGAACAAAAATATATTGAAAATCGTTTGACCCGTTTTTTTAAAAAGTCGTTTTTTTTAACTTTTGGAAACAAATATTTAATTTTTTTTAGTATGTCATTATAAGAAAATCTGTAGTTTTCATCTGTGAAAATTATTTAAAAAAAATTCAATCTACCCGTTTTCAAAATATTTCGAAAAACAATTTTTTTTAAGAAAATTAAAAAAAATCCAAAAAAGTTTTTGAAAATTTTGAAACGTAATATTAATTGAATTATAAATGATAAATTATGTGTGCAAAATGTTATTGAAATCGGGATAAAGGTTTACGATAACACCGCACTTGAATAAACCGGTTCTATAAGAGGTACCGTTATAAAGCTAATTTCATTATTATTATTAAATTCATTCTAACTGAAAGATTTATTGTTGCGGTGAAAACATCGAAACTATTTTTCTTTAAAATGGCACTGACTTTATGCTATAATCAATATGCAAATTTATTTCTGTCTCTCAGAAAAGGGTGAAGGCGATCCTGGCTTAAAATCGAATACGAAGGATAAACAACTCGCGGGATAAGACAACAACTTCGTTATGAAGCTGTGTATAATCGTCATTTTTAACTTTGATACTAGGAATAGCTCGTGCTAAAAATAATCAGCAACCAATTTGAAAACATCCCAACAAGCATTCTTCGCACTTCCATGGCGAACAACTAGATATGCCTCAATCTATTTTGTTCCAGACAAAAACTCATTATTTCACCTTCTTCATCGGTGAATAATGTAAAAAGCCTCCACGCCAAAAAGCTTGTTTAACGCAAAACGCTTAAGGCCATACCGACAATGATGAGGACGACAACGCTCACCAGGATGCAACCGACTAAGGACTAACCCAAGCACATTGAAGTTGTCTGGCTGTGATTATGTTTTCATTTTGACTTTTTCACGGCCAATTAAATGCATAAGCCCGCTCGACACCGGAAACACGCTACAAATATTGAAAAACACATCCCCACCCACACCACGCCCGCAAAACTATTATCTCGCTCTGTACCCCAATGCGATCGCTTCCATTGAGGGGGGTGTGGAAAAATTGAATTAACTCACCCATTTTGTTTCTCATTTTGAGGGTAGCACCACACAAGGATGATTGTGTGAACGTTGTTTATCCTTGCGCCCGAACACAATACCCGATGGTATATAGACATAGACACCTGCGTGTTTCCCAGCTTCTGGCCATGGAGGGGGATGTTTTCAACAACAACGCCGCCTAAGTGATGGGGAGGAACCCAAGTGCATCATCATAAATGTAAAATTGACAGTTTATTGGAAACTCAATCATGCGGCAGGAATGCATATTGAAAATTTTAATGGGGAACCAACACAACTCTGATGGGTTGTAGCGAGTACTTCAAGTGCCTATAAAGAATCCATCCGAACACGAAATGAGCAACTCTCAAGATACACTTTTTTGAAGGACGTTCGTTTCATAATAATTATTATCCTTTTTGGAAGAAACAATTTTCTACTAAAAGCAAAGCGGAAGTGAAAAAAAAACTTTTGCAAAATAATTATCAGGACGAAAAGTTTGGAGTTTTCTTTTAAAGGATAATCTTGTGAGAATTAAAAAAAAAATTATAGTGCAGGATAATTAGGAGAACAACATTTACAACAACCCTTTCTCCTTCGGTGAATTAACTTTTACCAAATGAATGGGAATTATTTCCGGTGCAAGGAACTCACAAAAATTCCATATTAATTCGCATCTGTTAGAATGCCGGGGCCAAGGAGCAAAAGGTTTAAATCTTATCTTCCAGTACACATCAGTGAATTATTTTGCGTATAATATTTATTTTTGTTACCGTAACATCTTGAAGTAGCTACTCCTGTACTTATCCACCACGAAAACAACTAAAAAACGAAAACGAACAGTGCTCGCGAAAAGTTCAGAAAACTTTATCCTTGTGATGATGTCCTGATTGCAATCTTAGTTTTAAGTTGCAAATAAAACAACGAACTATGAGCGAAGAACAGGAAAAGATTCCGCCAAGTCGCAGAACACAAGGACTCTTTTGGTGGAGTTTTGTGCGCCGGCAAATAAGTTTGCAAATGACGGTTGTTCAACGGAAATCGGGCTTGAAATTTATCGCTTAATTTACGGTTTAACTAGGATTGTTGTTGAAATAGTTTGGGGTTAGCTTCAAGGATGTTGGGATGTTGTTGAAGAATGCTTTGTTGTTTATTGCAGATTTGAAGTTGATACAATTTCTTATGAAAATGTTGGAGTTTTTTTTTGCTGAAGTTTTTTGTTGTTGCTTATTTATTTTTTCGAGGAATAATATTTTGTTGTATTAGTATTGGTAGACATAGTTTGTCGAATATTAAATAATGACACTGTACAGCATAATGTTCTTAGTATGGTGATTTCCTGTCAGTTATTACCAGCCATTTCCTCTATTCCCATTGATGTGAATTCACACAATACAGTGGAAGTGAAAATGGTTGTCAGGAATTCGATCGAAATTTAAATTTTTGAAACTGAATTTCGTAAGAAAAAATACCATTTTTGTTTTGACTAAATGAATATTATATTTATAATTATATTTTACATTTAACATTTTATTGTTCTTCTTTTATTTGTTGTTTTTTTTGCTCAAATTTTTTTTCTGAAAAAATTGTGGGTGTCATCCCTATATCTATAAAGGTTTCCCAGATAACTTCAATAAACCGTATTAAATCCTATTTGACTTAAAATTAAAACTTTCTTTAATTTCTATTGCAAAGGAAACTTATTTTGAATTTCAGATTTCGTTTACTGGTGATGGAAAGTACCATAATACTTCTTGTCGCCCACTTTGTTTTGAGGTACACCACTGTACTTTAATTATTTTATTTTGTCTTAATTCATTTCGATTTTATTTATCAAACCCACCACAAAACAGAGCTTTTCTTTTCTTATTAAACACACCTGATTACATATTACACAATAATAAATATTTGTTTAATCACATTTTTTGAATTAAACTTCAAAACTGTCAAGATATAATATTATTCACTTTAAAGAAACAAACCGTGCTTAAAGTGAATAATATTATCTCGGACGTATGTAATATTTTACAGCAATAACAGTAAATAAAAATAAATATAGAAATGTCCAACAACAAATCCGAAGAAGTACACATTTACCACGATGAATTGGATTTAAAATCAGAACTTGAAAAACTGAATATTCAAAACACCGATGATGCGATAAATATCTGTGACTTGACGAAAATAATCAACCAATTCGATATTTGGACGAAAAGCATGCCAAAAGTCAAACCATATTATGGTAAGTATGGTTAAGAAAAAATCAATATTTTTTCAAACTTTTTCCATTTAGCTATTAAATGCAATGATGAAGTACCCGTATTAAAAGTCTTTGACAGGCTTGGAACCGGATTTGATTGTGCTTCAAAAAACGAGATAAATAAAATTCTGGAACTAGGAATCAATCCGAATCGAATTGTATATGCAAATCCAACAAAATCGAAGTCTTACATTAAGCACGCCAAGTCGAAGAATATCACCGATAGTACTGTGGACAATGAGTTTGAAATTTATAAAATATTTAAGCATTACCCGGATTCTAAGTAAGGGATTTATAGCTTCCTGATAGTTAAATTTATTGAAATTATGACGTTTTTTTCTTATCTTAATATAGTGTTTTACTTCGTTTTCGTTCGGATGCCAAGAAGGCTCTCACTTTACTTGGGAATAAATTCGGTTGTGATGCTAATGACAATGGCGCTGCGTTGATGCTTTTAGCCAAAAGTCTGGAAATGAACGTAAGTATGAGGGTAGTTATAAGCAAATGTTGGCTTCTGTTTATCAGGTAAGGACTGTGAGTCCTTAAAAACATTAAAAATATAAAATAGTTTGTATAATTTGTTTAGTTTAAAAAGAACAAACTGATCTTCTTGGTCAAACAAATTCAATAATAAAACTAATATTAAGTTTTTGATCAAAATAATTCATGAACCCAATTTTAAAGAAACGAAATAGGTTAAGCTTTAACGATAAATTATCAATAATGACATTTTTTGCCATTAGTCATAAGAGAGAGAGAGGGATATGGGGACACACGCTTGAAGAACACCTCCTCAAGTTTTCTCTGGTTTCATAATTTAAAGAAATAATTCAATATCATTTATTGTTTAGTTTGATAGCCCATATACTTTATATTGTGTTTTCTTTAATTTTATCTGAAAGTGGTCATAATGAAGTGCGGATCATGCAATTTAAAAATCGATAGACACGAATTAAAAATTCGATGTTTTAATTGCAAAGAATATTACCACGCGAAGTGTGCGAAAATGGATAAAAGAGAAATAGAATTTCTCGAGAGAAATGGCAAAGGGTACAAATGCGGTATTTGTGTCACACAAAGGAGAAAACAAATTTTATCCGATTCCGACAATCCCATAAATCCAACGGCAGTTATCTTCTCCAAAAGTGCATCTTCCAGCCCCACACACTCAAGTTTAACAAAAAGTCCAGCAGCTTCGCTCTCTTGCCATGACGTCAATAATACGGCTTTCGGTGTTCCCACAAATTCACCAACAACATCTTCTCTTTTTAAAAACTCAACAGCTTTGCTTCCTTGCCAAGGTTACGATCACGATCATGATGCGGCTACGGATGCACAAACAGTGTTGCCGATTAAATAAACAAAAAATCATGATTTTTTTCATGAGATTAAAAAAAAATCATAAGATTGCTTTTTCTTCGTTGAGTATACAAAAATCACTGCAAACTTATGATTATGGAGGAAGAAATATAAAGACGAAAATGTTTCGTACGTTCCATCCCCCAATACCCAATAGAAACAAAGTTGTTGTTGTGGTGTCCATGAATGATTGAGAGCACTTCTTCTCTTTTCGTCTTATTCGTCTATGTTCAAATGACGATTTGCTAACATGTGTGCGTTTTTTACTCAGACTTGTCAGAAATCTTCAATGAATTGACAGCTCAGCTTGTGGGAATTGTCAAAAGAAGGCACAAATTTGATAATTTTTAAGTAAAAAATATTTACTAATAGGGCTCCATTTCATTTTATTAAGCTTAAAAAGTAAAATAAATTTAAAAAATTTAAAAAATTAGAAAATTTTTTCATTTTTTTTAATTAGCTTAAAAGTTTTCTGGCAAAAAACTAAGTATGCAATAAAATTTGAATACTAAATGTCTATCGAGAAAAAAAAATATTTAAATTTTTTTTCTAGTATGTCATTATAAGGAAATCTGTAGTTTTCATCTGGGAAAATTATTTGAAAAAATTTAATCAACGCATTTTCAAAATATTTAGAAAACCAATTTTTTTTTAGAAAATTTAAAAAAAATCGAAAAAAAAAGTTTTTGAAAATTTTGAAATGCAATATTAATTGAATTATAAATGGCTTCCTGAAATCGGGATAGTAAATTAAAATTTATTGGCGCGACAGCTCCTTAAGGAGCCAAGGCCTAGTGACTTATATACTCTCAACCATTCCTGTGTGTGTGTTGTCAATCTGCAAGAATGGAAGGAATCTACAGTTTACCGCCTAGTCCGAACGGCTAGAAGAGATGCACTTTTTCGAGACAAATTTTACTCTTGGAGGTTTTGTCAGTTCCTCGCAAGAGGCAGTACCCCGGAAAAGAAGATGGCTATGAACTGGATTCGAACCCAGGTTCATTCGCTTAGCAGTCCGACACACTAACCACTAAGCCACGGGGCACTAGTTTAGCCACGGGGATAATAGATTACGATAAAACCGCATTTGAAAAAACGGTTATATGAAAGGTACCTTTATAGAACAAATTTCAAAAAAATTCGTTCTAACTCAAATATGTATTGTTTTAAAAAAATAGCAAACTAAAAGTTTTATCAAAATCGTTAGAGCCGTTTTTCAGAAAATCAAACTTTTTGTTAAAAATTGTATGGCAGGTACCGTTATTTTTCGACTTAAAGCAAAAATGAAAAACACCCCCGAGGTACTACCTAATAAATACTAAATACCAAGTTTGAAGCAAATCGGCCCATCCGTTTAGGCTATAGAGGCGCGAACAGACAGACAGACAAACGGACGGAATTTCCGGACCCACTTTTTTCAACTTCTCTATTATCGTAATTTCATGTTTGATTGTTAGATTTTTTTTTTGCACGAATCCATAACTTGCATTTTAGTACCTAAATCATGAGAATTTCAATGAATTCATGATTTCATGAGATGAGGGTAGAAAATCATGATAAATCATGAGATTCGGCAACACTGCACAAACAATAAAGCGCGAAACAGATTGAACCAGCAACAGCACCAGCACCGTCAACAGCAAACAGCACGCTGACCAGCTGACACATTGCTACCAGCACCAGCATCGTCTTCTTATTTCTGTTTGACACTTTGTGTCATAAAAAAGTATACGAAGTTTTCTTTTGCCCCTGAATTTCACTTTCTCAAAGTTGGTAGCAATGGAACAGCAACAGCAAATTTAGGACTTTGGTCTTACGACGCTGGTGACGTTGCTGGTGCTGGTCTAATCTAATTTGAGCCATTGAAATACATTGGTTCTAAATTAATGGCGGCCGCTGTTGCTGGTGCTGTTGCTGTTGCTGGTTCAATCTGTTTTACGCATAACACTGCAAGTTTTATATGCTGAAATCAACAAACTGAGTAATGAAATTATTAAGCTTAGTCATGTGAACACAGAAGCGCGAATATTGAAGTGAAAGTAAACACTACCACGCTGTTATCAGCTATAACTACTAGTTGATGCCCTTAATGGTTATTTTTGGATAACTGTTATAACAGTTATTGTTATTTTGTAGTAACAGTTATTCTTAATGGTTATTCAGTAACCTGTTATTTTATATTTTACTTGCAATATAATAGGAAGTTTAGAATTCGTGAATATAAAAAATTGGGATATAAATCAAACATAACATTACCATCAAAGAGAAGCCTAAAGGTTTGTGAGAAAAAAAATGTCTGTCTGTCTGTATGTATAAAGAACTGCAGCCTAAACGGCACAAGCGATTACCTCCAAATTTGGTATGTGTGATTCTGTTGGCTTTCCTCAAAGGGTAAATTGCAAATTTTATATTAAGGGCTAGAAACAACGGTACCTTAACCTTTCCGTTAAGGATAGGTTTAGTTTTTGCCGAAAAAGATTGCAACGTTTTCGATTAAAATTGTTGAGAGTATTTTTTGTAGGTCTTAGCTATCATCCTTTTAAAAACAAATTTCCCGGAAAATTCTTCTAATGGTAACGGTACCTTCAGTATAAAACCTTTTCATTTTCTACTTTCTCGGCTCTTTCAATTTCTGTCAAATTTTATATTTTAATATTTTTTAATAATATTTTTTTTCTATTGAAAATTAATTTTTGTTTTTATTTTTAAAAATTCAATACTTTTAAATCTAATTTAAAATATAATTTTTAATTTTATGATCAGCTGTATATTAATAAACTCAAGGAATCTGCATACTAAAATCTCGAAATTATTTTTTTTAAATAAAAAAAAAATAAAAAACAGAATTTCATCAAAATCCATGTTCAGAATGTTCGAAATATTTTGTTATTACATTTTTTACTAAAAACCGTTAAGTGTTGTGGTTATTGACAATCGACCACTCTACCATAAAAAGATTTTTTTACTAATGAGTATTGATCAATACTTTTACTTTGCTTTAAAATAATTGTATTTCATATTGCCATTGTATTTAAATACTATTATTTACTTTTTACTTTTTTTATTTTTTATCATATTTTCTATGTAATTCCCCATCAACATAATATAATATTATGAATTTATTCACATATATTGTTTATAGTCACCCAACACTTGTCGATTTGACAAAAGATTGTACTTAACTATTTCGTACTTAAAATACATTGATAAACGAATTTAAATTACTAATATACTAATAATTGTAAATTGTAAAACATTGTATGAAATAAAGCATTACAAAATAATAACAATAAAAGGCACGACTGGGTCGTACGTTTTTTGCATTTATTGTCTTTCCACTTGTTTACTGTTTATAATAAAATTTGAGAATAGAAAGTTATAAAGGACTTTTTTCAGTTTAATTTTCATTTGGACAAATTTCAACAACTGGAACTGGCAAAAAGATTCGTGGGAATCAGCAGTAGACAATAATGCTTACCTTTATAGGTCCCAATAACAAGAATTTACTTTTTGAAATTAAATTAATTAAAATAGCTTAATTATGTTTGATGGATCGATAAACGTATGGTGTGGGTAGGTAATAATGGAATTTATTGAGGATATTAGGTACTTATAATAAGGTTGGAAGGAAGGTAGGTACTAAAATTAAAATACACATTCCAACTACTGTTAAGCGAGTGGTTTTGTTTGTTAATAGGCAGGTGTAAACTTTTGTTTTCTTGATTGAAATTTTTGCATTCAGTAGTAATCGTATAGTTTTTTATTTGTTAGTTGTTTTTGTGTGTTTATCATAGGCTTCCTTATTTATGATGATGAAATGCTTTAAGATACGTAGGTATGTATGTCGGTTGTCACCTACTTTTATTTGACTAATTTGGCTAAGCCCTAGCCGAGCAATATGAAATAAAATTTTGGGGACAAAATTAAACAAATAAAATTTTTATGAAATCAAAAAAACACTATTCATAACGTTTTTTGGAAAAAATGTTGTAAGCCAGGTATCTTATTTCTTTTGTTGTTTTCAGTTTTATGATTTTTTCATTTTAAAATCGTTCGACCAGTTTTTTCAAAAAAATGTTTTTTTTTGAAAAAAACTTTTCGAAAACATATTTTAATTTTTTTTAGTATGTCAATTTAAAGAAATCTATAGTTTATACTAGAAGAAAATTTAAAAAAATCTATATATTTGTTTTTAAAATATTCAAAAAACAAAATAGGTTTTTTTAAAAAAAAAATATTAAAAATTAAAAAAAAAATGTTTAAGAAAATTTTAATAAGCAATATTATTTAAATCATAAAACACTATACATATTTTAAAAAATTCATCAAAATCCGTCAAATTAGTTAACGAGAAAGTCTGATTAAAAAAAAAAACACTCATATGGGAGGTACTGTTATAAAACTTTTTCTGAAAAATCCATAAAAACTAAAAGGTAGATTTTGCATAGAAAACACCATTAAGAAAGTAGGAGCCGTTATTGAGAAAAACAAGTTTTTCATTAAAAGTTATATGGCAGGTACCGTTAGTTTTGGAGCTAGAATGCCAATTCGAAAAACAGTCGGGTAGAGTACCCTAACTGACACAAATTGGCCTAACCGTTTAGGCTGTATGAATCGATATGGACGAAAGGAATTTCCGGACCCACTTTTTTTGACTTCTCTATCATCGTAATGTCATGTTTGATTGTTAGATTTTTTTTTTACGAATGCATAACTTGCCTTATATATATAAATCGCAAGTACAAATCATCGAAATCTTTTGAGCTGTTTTCGAGCTTTTTCTTAAAAGTTACTAGGCAGATACAGTTATTCCTTGAGCTACCAAAAACTTTCATCAGAAAACTCTAGTTTGATGCAAATAGACAGCCAGGAATACAGGCATAGAAATTATACAGAAAGACATTTAAATACATACATACATAGACTAGATTTATTGCTTGAAAATATTTTTTAATCAAAATATATTGTGATTATTTATAAAAACTATTAATTTTTCAAGCAACTTAACTTAGAGAATTAAAAATTTCAGATGATTGGTGTAAGTTTCCATGTTGGATCCGGTTGCAGTGAGCTAGCAGCTTACGAAAGAGCTATTTCGACTGGCAGTAGCTTATACAAGTTTGGAAATCTAATTGATCATGATATGAAAATTGTCGATATTGGAGGCGGATTTCCGGGTGATGACGATGTTATGTTTGCCAATGTTAGTTCAATACCTTAAAAAGGCCCATATTGGTATCTAAAATTATAATATCCTTTATTGGAACTCCATAGATTGCAGAAATAGTAAACAATTCGTTGGACAAATATTTTGCTAACATTGAAGTTGAGGTCATTGCCGAGCCAGGAAGATTTTTTGTACATAGAGCCTATACGAATATTTCCAAGGTATTTTCAAAACGAGAAATAAGATCTGATGATGGTGAACTGGAAAAGACTATGTACTATGTGAACGACGGGGTTTTCGGAACGTTCGCCTTAACTTTATATGAAGACTTCCAGATCGAGGCAATTCATTTCAAGGTGAAAATATTGACTTTGACGATTTTTGGTTTGTAATTTTTTTTCCTATTTTAAATAAACAGGATAAGGATTCAGAGCTCTATGATAGCTTTATTTGGGGCCCAACTTGCGATGGATGTGATAAGGTGGGCATCAATAAATTGGAAAAGTTATGAAATTGTATTTTAAGTACATTTCTTTTTAGATTCTTCAAAGTGTGTCTCTTCCCAGTCTGCAGGAAGGTGATATTATTGCTTTCCCAAATATGGGCGCTTATACTGTTCCTCTAATGAGCACTTTTAACGGTTTTGACAAACCACAAACTAGATTTTATTTAAAAAGCGATTACGATCAATTTCTATTTGTTTGATATTTTGTATTTATTAAATCAAATTTATATTTTAAATTTATTTAAGTAATTTTTTATAATTTTTTGGTATAAATGGGATCTTTTAGCTTTTCCAAAAAAAAAACCGTTTCCTATTTTGGAATTTAAAAACAGTGTATAAAAAATGTTATTTTTAATACTTTCCTGAATTAAGTTAAATGTTTCACCCATAATTTGTACGTATAGAATCGGAAATTCTTTTTTTTAAGTATGATTTGATGTGTGAATTTGCCTGGGTTCATAGCCACCTTCTTTTCCGGGGTACTGCCTTTTGCGAGGAACTGACAAAATCTCCAAGAGTAAATAATTGTCTCAAAAAAAGTGCATCTCATGTAGCCGTTCGGACTCGGTGGTAAATTGTAGGTCCCTTCCATTCTTGCAGATTAATAACACACACACAGGAAGCGTTGAGATTATAAGTCACTAGACCTTGACTCCTTAAGGAGCTGTCGCGTCAATAAACATTTATTTTTATTAATTACAAATATGTACATATCATTAGTTTGTATATCTCTTGTTTAGAAACATGAATAATGTTAGTTTTATTATTCGAAATAAAACAATTATGACCTCCATTGCAAGGCCGCAAGAATCTAAACACCTTTCTTCTATTTAAGGCACTTAAAAACAAATAAGTTTATGATGTTCATTATGTGGTTCCATAGTTTCTATAAAGATTTTTCAATCTTTGCTTAGTTGAGTCGGAAATAGGGAAGCCAACACAAATTTATACATTTCCTATCAACTCTGAACTTAAGTGTCAAAATCACCGTACCAAAAAGGAAGAGAAAATTCTGCCGTCATGCGTCTGAAATAACAATTAATTTATGAAATAAGTGATTCAAAACTAGTATGTTTTTTTTAGATTTTTTTAAAAAAAATTTAAATAGCTGTTTCTTCACAAAAAATCTCAAAACTGAAAAAAATGCACGAATGGATCGCACGTATGATCAAAACTAGTACGTTTTTTTTAGATTTTTTTAAAAAAAATTTAAATAGCTGTTTCTTCACGAAAAATCTCAAAACTGAATAAAATGCACGAATGGATCGCACGTATGATCGGTCAAATAAAAATTTAAATAAATAATTATCAAGCCATATCAAAGTTTTTATTTTATGTTTCTGAGTTTGGATCGTTAGATCCAATTTTATTTTGTTTATATTATAAAAAACTACGATTTTTTTAAAAATCATAGTAATGGCTTTAAAAAAAAGTTTTTTTTTTATTAAAAAAAAAATAGTTCAAGTTGAGCATGAAATATAGCGATTCTTGTTTTAGCGGAACAACACGAATTTGGAATAGTTTACCCGGCGGGATTTTCCCTTGCCATTTTGATCTGCAAACATTCAAAACCAATGTTAATCGACACCTCCTATCTCTCCCCTCTTGTTTTTTATTTTTAGTTTTTTGAAAACAATTTGTTTTTGAAATTATGGTATGCAGTTCTTTAGAGTTTATTAATATACATGTGATTGTAAAATAAAATTTAAAATAATCTTTTTTGAATTAGTTTTAAAAATATTGATTTTTCAAAAAAAAAAAAAAATTTTTAAATTAATTTTAATTAGAAAACAAAAGTTATTAAAAATGTTGATATGCAGAATTGACAAACTACCTAGGTCTTCTCAAAAATAAAATTTGACAGAAATCCAAAGAGCCGTTACCGAGAAAGCCCAAAAAAAAAAAAAACGTTTCCCGTAAATTTGGTTTTAATCAAATGATAGCCAATACCAACAAAAAAAATCTCAAAAATGTTCATCCAAATCGTTGCAGCCGTTTTCGAGAAAAGTAAACTTTTCCTAAACGGTCATATGGCAAGTACCGTTAGTTTTAGTCCTAAAAATAAAATTTCAATTTCCCCTCTGGGGAATACCAAATAATCACACACACCAAGTTTGAAGATAATCGCTTAAGCCGTTTAGGCTGCAGCTCGTTAAACATACTGACAGACAGACAGGCAGTCAGACAGACAGACGGACAGACAGACTGACAGACATACATTTTTTATTGATCACTTTTTTAGACTTCTCTATGATCGTAATGTCATGTTTCATTGTTATCTCAATTTTTTATATTCACGAATCCTAAACTTGCCTTATAGTCCCTATAATCGCAAATAAAAAGTAAAAATTCCGTATTTTTCCAATTTTCTTCCAATACTCTTACACAAACCAATTTCTTATTAAACCTATTACTTCGAAAATCGACTTTTTATCAACTTCGAAAGAGCTTGGGCCTTCATACCTTGAGGATGGTATTATCTATTATTGCATAGACTGGCAACAGCATTGCCTCTCACATCCAAAATAATGCAGTGCACTCTTTGCCTATCTACAAATATAAATAAAATTGAAGTGCCTGTTTTTAATATCATAATAACAGCTTTTTACAAGATGCATATGAAAGAGTTATACGGTACTAATAAGACTCAAAACTGGGACCATTTCTCTACAGTCTACAGCATCATTACGACAGACCAACCCGTTTCTATTGGATGCGAAAACCTTCTCTTTGCATATGACCTGCTCAATTACTTACATAGCACTGAAAAAAGTTGACGCCCATCACATGGGAAATTAATTTCATTGAAATGGAGCATCTACATCAACTTCGCGAAATGTGAACAGGTCTGTTTCAGAAGACTTAGAGCCAGAAGACACACTGATAAACTGGAACCTGAAAACACCTGGTACTAAATCTCTCTAACAGAACATCTAAAGCAGCAAAACGTAGTATTAAATACCTACAAGTCTACACTTTAGTCAGCTATACTTACCTCATGCACTTACTGTCCCCTGGAAAGTCAACTTCGTCGCTTTCCATCCACAATTTTCCATAATGCAAAAGCGTAATTTGCTCATATACAAGTAACTCATCCGATCGATTATTGAGCTACAGCTTTCCAGCTTGACTCTCGATTTCCAATCATGATGAGAGGAAGCTAGCCTTGTTTGATAGGAAAATGTTGACAATACACACGAGGCTTTCCAAATCTATCAATACAAAGGGTGTTTTTTTTAGAGGTGTAAAACTTTAAGTTGGCAGCACTATTTTAACTGGCGGCCATTTTGTCACTTGTCGAGTGATTTATTTTTAGTTTGGCTTGGCATTTCAACATGAAAAGGTTAACGCTTCCATTTTACGGTCAACATAATCGTCCATCAGAGCAATTAATTCGATTAACTATGGAGCGTTTTCGCAGTTCGCACCACGTTTACTCTAAATGATAATACGCATCCACAGATACGTCGCGTCGGCGTCGTACAGTGCCTACAGAAGAAGCCATTGCTGCTGTAGGGCGTAGCGTAGAGGAAGACCCGAATCAGTCTATCCGCCATCGTGGACAGGAATTGGATATGTGTCCATCAACTTTATGGAAGATTTTCCAGAAGGATCTTGGTTTGCGTGCTTACAAAGTCCAACTCGTGCAAGAATTGAAGCCACCGGATCACCTAGCAAACCGTAGATTCGGTGAATTGGCCCAAAACAAGGTTGCCGTTGATCCCATTTTTCATAAGCGAATTTTGTTTAGCGATGGTGCTCACTTTTGGTTGATATATAATAAACAAAACGTCCGAGCCAGCCGTGGCTGTCGTATATCAGAAATCTTATTACAATTTTAATGCCAGATTATTTTTCGAATAAAGTAAATTTCATGTCAATTTAAAAAAATAATCTTTTTTTTATACCATTTCAAAGTTCTATACCTAAAAAAAAACACTTTTTATAACGTAAGGTACTTTTTGAGCGAACTTATTTTTACTATATCATTGTATCTTATTTGGTTTTGAAAGCAAATTGTATATGTTTTTAGGTTTTACTGTTGAATAAAACAAAATTGAATTGAATTGAATGCGGTCTTTTTATAGGAAAACTGGTCAAAAACGACCATGAAAAATATCAAGCAAATGTTAATTTTCATAAACGTTTTTATTTTTACAATAAATCTCAATGTTGGTGAAAACCTTATTTTAGTATTCCACATGCAAATTACTCACTTCTGTTTATTTAATTTTTGTATCACCCTGCAGTCCAAATTATTCTACATAGTTATCAGACCCAAATTGCAAGTAAAAAGCCAGATCAGCCACTCAATCTCACAGATCCCATCTGATTTCACTTCAAGTATAATCAAAGTAATTAAGTAATTAATCTCAAGAACTTTGATAAGATATCGAGAGGTCTAAGAAACACACGCAAAGACTAGACCCATTGGAAATCTCAGTGATATGAATATCTTTGCAGTTTTTGATACTTCGTAAGGAGGAAAAAGTGTTTTTCTTGAAAGTTATTGTTATTTTTGTTTATCGGTAAAATTTACAAAAACAAGTTTCATCATTCTTGCCTCAATCAAGTTTTAACTTTCCTGCAGCTCCAAAATGTTGTAGAGTTCAATTGAAACCTGGTCTATCCATCAACCAGAGTCCTGCTCTTAAGCATTTTGGAAAACCAATTAAAAAAGTTCATCGAGTTTGCTTGACGAGGAGTTGTGTGACGGAAAGTACACACTTACCCAAATCCTAATATCGTGTGACGGGCGGTCACAAAATCAACGAACACATTTTTGTACAAAACTTGATGATCCAACAACAATTCTCACATACTTTTACTTGCGATTATATGTACTATAAAGCAAGTTATGGATTCGTACAAAAAAAACTAA
The DNA here is from genome assembly GCA_963971375.1 of Platycheirus rosarum. Lineage (NCBI taxonomy): Eukaryota > Metazoa > Arthropoda > Insecta > Diptera > Syrphidae > Platycheirus > Platycheirus rosarum. The sequence goes on from OZ020508.1 coordinate 143,151,465, forward strand.
CAATCAAACATGACATAACGATGATAAAGAAATCGAAAAAAGTGGGTCCGGAAATTTCATCCGTCTGTCTGTCTGTTTGTATGTTCGCACCTCTACAGCCTAAACGGATAAGTCGATTTGCTTCAAACTTGATATTTAGTATTTATTTGGTAGTATCTCGGTGGGTGTTTTAACTTGCGATTATAGGTACATAAACATGACATTACGATGATAGAGAAACATATTTGAGTTACTGGCAAAATTCTTTCCGTCTGTCTGTCTGTCTGTACGGATATATGTTGGGCTCTAGCCTCAACTGTTTGGCCAATCGTCTTCAAATTTAGAGCTTAAGGTTGGGGAATTTTTTTCAATTTTTTTAGCTCAAAAATTAACGGTGCCTGTCATGTAAAAGCTTATTTTTCTCAAAATCAGCTCCAAGAATTTTTTTGAAAAAAAATCAGTGTACTACTATTGTTGGTAAGCATTATATTTTGGTGAAAATAAAAAAAAAATGTTAAAAAACCTTTTTATTTCAAAACCGCTTCTAAAATTTTGAAAAACAAAACTCACACTTTTTTAAGATTTCTTAAAGAAATAAAATGGCGTTTAAATTATTTCATTCAATGCAATTTAACGTATTTTCTTCAAACAATCAAAAGTCACAAAAATCGAATAAATGCTTTGATGCTAACTTCAATTTTCTTAAATTTTATTGGATAATGTGACCGCACATATGAGCAAGTACGTGCGAATTTTTGCTAAGTCGAAAAATAACGGTACCTGCCACACAAACCTTGACAAAAAATTTGATTTTCTCGAAAACGGCTCTAACAATTTTGATAAAATTTTCAGGATGCTATTTTTTTTAAAGCAATACATTTTTTAGATTGTTTTATTTTTAATAATTTTTTTTAATATTTTTTTTTTTTTGAAAAATCGATATTTTGAAAACGGGTATTTGAATGTTGTTCTTAGTTTAATTTTTAAATGTAAGTAAGTTTGTTTAAGTTTGCATTCTTGAATTATTTTCTTTTTAATTTAAAAAAAAAGTTGTTAAATAAAAACCGTTCAACGATTACGCTTTTTCATATTTTGTAAAGAAATAAAATGGCGTTTAATTTTTTCCGCTGAAAACTATTTTACGTACTTTTTTCAAACAATCGAAAGTCAGAATAATCGAATAACAACTTTGAAATTTCTTTAATATTTTTTCAAATTTTATTCGAAGCTGTCACCGCGCATAAGAGCAACTACGGGATGAAAAAACCGGATAACCGAAAAAACGGGTTCAGTTTAACCGGTCTGCTTCTCCCATCCATATAAATTTGTTTTTGATACTTTGGTATGCAGGTTTTTAGAATTTATTAATTATTATTATTATAATTAACCACATGTGTGGTTATAAAATTTAAAATAATTTTTGTTAATTAGTTTTAAAATATTGACGTTAAAAAAAAAAATATTCAAAAATTTATTTTTTAACTAGAAAAAAAGTTATTCAAAATTTTGATAAACAGAATAAATTTGGCTACCTAGACCTTTTTAAATATAAAATTTGACAGAAATCCAAAGAGCGGTTACTGAGAAAGCCCAAAATTAAAAAAAAACCTTTATATGAAAGGTACCCTTAATAGACTTTTCCCGTAAATTTGGTTCTAATCAATCTATTGGCTATCACCAATACTAACAAAAAAAAACTGTTAAAATTTTCATCAAAATCGTTGGAGCCGTTTTTGAGAAAAATAAGCATTTCCTAAACGGTATATGGCAGGTACCATTATTTTTAGGCCTAAAAAAAAAATTAAAAAAAATTCAATCAAAAGAATCACACACGCCAAATTTGAAAATTACTGACAGACAGACATTTTTTGTCGATCACTTTTTTAGACTTCCCTATGATCGAAATGTCATGTTTCATTGTTATCTCACTTTTTTTTATATTCACGAATCCTAAACTGGCCTTAAAGTCCCTATAATCGCAAGTAAAAATTCTGGGTGTCATCCCTCTATACCTATAAAGGTTTTCTAGATAACTTGAACAAAACGTATTAAATCCTATTTCACTGAAAATTAAAACTTTCTTTGATTTCTATTGGAAATGAAAGTAATTTTGAACTTCAGATTTCTTTTACTGGTGATGGAAAAAATTATTATACTTCCTGGCGCCCACTTAGTTTTGAGGTACACCCCTGTAATTTAATTATTTCACTTTATCATAATTCATTTCGATTTTATTACTCGAATTCGATTATTTTATTTATCAAACTCACCCCAAAACTGAGCTTTTCTTTTCTTATAAAACACACCTGATTACATATTACATAATAATAAATATTTGTTTAATCTCATATTTTGAATTCAAGTTCAAAATAGTCAAGATATATTATTCACTTTAAAGAAACAAACGGCGCTGAAAGTGAATAATATTATCGCGGACGTGTGTGAGGAAAGTAAAGAATATTTTACAGCAATAATAGTAAATAAAAATAAATATAGAAATGTCCAACAACAAATCCGAAGAAGTACACATTTACCACGATGAATTGGATTTAAAATCAGAAATTGAAAAACTGAATATTCAAAACACCGATGATGCGATAAATATCTGTGACTTGACGAAAATAATCATCCAATTCGATATTTGGACGAAAAGCTTGCCAAAAGTCAAACCATATTATGGTAAGTATGGTTAAGAAAAAATCAATATTTTTTCAAACTTTTTCCATTTAGCTATTAAATGCAATGATGAAGTACCCGTATTAAAAGTCTTTGACAGGCTTGGAACCGGATTTGATTGTGCTTCAAAAAACGAGATAAATAAAATTCTGGAACTAGGAATCAATCCGAATCGAATTGTATATGCAAATCCAACAAAATCGAAGTCTTACATTAAGCACGCCAAGTCGAAGAATATCACCGATAGTACTGTGGACAATGAGTTTGAAATTTATAAAATATTTAAGCATTACCCGGATTCTAAGTAAGGGATTTGTAGGTTCCTGATAGTAGTATTTATTGAAGTTATGGCGTTTTGTTCTCTAATCTTAATATAGTGTATTACTTCGTTTCCGTTCGGATGCCAAGAAGGTACTCAGTCAGCTTGGGAATAAATTCGGTTGTGATGCTAATGACAATGGAGCTGCGTTGATGCTTTTAGCCAAGAGTCTGGAAATTAACGTAAGTAAATTAATGTTATTAAGTAACAAGAGTGGCTCGGACTGTATATTGAACCTACCTCGGATCAATAGCTGTGGACTCGTGGTCCTCAAATTTGAATATAGGAAGCTGGGACAGGCCTTAGTAAATCGGATCTCTTACCTCAAAGTCAGTTGTTGGGTTTACTGAGCTAACCACCAAAATGCTGCGTTTGGTGGTTAACCAAAATCTATAGCAGAAAGCAAACATTCTGAAAGCAGTTTTACTCAAGGACCAGACCCGTAAGGTCTTGATGTCATATCGGGTCCCTTTCTTTATTTAGTTGGACTATACTTTCCAGAAAACTCTTTATAGTAAGGATACTAGTAGAAAACCTTATTGCCTGCACTATTTATTTACCACTTATGGTTAATATCTTTTTTTCACCTTTTCCCGTCTTTTAATTTAGTTATTGATAGAAATGAAAAGCTGAAGAGCCCGGCCCCGATTGTCATTCATCAGTTTTTTTTTTTTTATGTAGGATTTCCTCTTACGATTCTAAATGTAAAGTCTAGGGCTTCAGATAAATAATTGTCAAAGATTTATTTCTATACAAAATATGTTCCAATCTTATAAGATCATATTAAAACTTGTTCTTCAATATCAGTGAGACAGTCTAAGAAAAGAAAGTTTTTAAAACCTTGGATGAATTTAAGCCTCCTTAGTTTAATCAATAAAAAGAACAGTGTGGGTTTAAAGTTAAAAAAAACATTCGATGAGTACAAAATTAAAAAAAAATTGCGTTAAACTTTATAAAAGTGTCAAATCAGCAGTCGAAAGTAGTCGCGAAAAGTATTATTCAACCCTGTTGCAACGAAATAAAGGCAATCCTAAAGCGGATGGAAAATTGTTGATAAAAAAAAAAAAATATAAAATCTAATGTAATTGAATCTATGGTGGTCAATAATATTTCCTTAACGGATTCTTTTTCAATTGCAAACAAATTTAATGAATATTTTACAAACATCGCTGATAATCTTAGACCTTCAATAAATTCACAATCTAGTTATAACTGTTTAAATGGTAAGAAGTTTGTTTGCGAACAATCACAACCAACAAGTTTCGCCTTTGAACCAATTACATCTTTTGAAACCTAAAACTATTTCATCTTTGAAGAATAAATCATCTTGTTCTTCAGATGGAATATCTAACACTATACTGAAAAAAAGTGGCATTTTATGTATCTGATGTTAAAAGTTACATTTTCAATCTAAGTGTTGAATAGGGATGTTTCCCTTAGCAACTGAAATGTGCTGAGGTGATTCCTCTTTTTAAGAAAGGTGATCGTAAAAATATGGCTAATTTTTGACCAATTTCTCTTCTTCCAATTACCTCAAATATATTTGAAAAAATAATTATAAAAAGAATATTTTCGTTTTTAAATAAAAAAACAATATTTTAATGAAAATCAATTTGACTTCCGTTCAGGCAAGTCTACAGAAGATGCGATTCTCAGGCTATGTTGTCAGCTTCTTTATGAAAGTTTGATCTTTTTATTGACATGGCAAAAGCCACGAATTGCTTTTAAATAAATTGTATGGCATAGGTTTCAGCGACTTAATTTTTCAATGGCTTAAGTCATATGGGAAAGGTAGAATGCAACTATTAACGGAAAAAAGTGAAGCTTGTGCCCTTAAAACAGGCGTACCACAAGGTTCGGTTCTTGGACCCGTATTTTTCTTAATTTACATCAACTCACTCTTCACACTTCCATTAAATGGTTTATCAACTACTTTTGCTGATGATATCTCTTTTACGTATCGATCTAATTTTGGATTAGACTGCATCATGAGTATAGAACATGATCTTGAAATTTTAAGGACTTGTTTTTTTGTACATAAGTAAGATCATTAGTAAAAAAAAGTAAACTAATGTCATTCCAAAGCTCATGGCTTGTCATTATGATTTCTTTTTCCATGGCTCTAATTGTAATAAATTCAGTTTTCTTGTTCATAATTGCGGTAAGCAAAATTTCGTGCACAGCGACTTGTGTTCCGATTCTGGTTTTAAAATCGATATGGTTAAAAAATATAAGTACCTAGGGGTAATAATTGATACAAATCTTAATTGGAAAGATCATACTAGAGATCTAAGAAATTATCTTATTGCTGTTACTCGAAAAATGTATCTATTAAAACCATTCTGTTAAAAAAAATATTAACTTCAATTTATTACGGTCTCGTGCACTCTAAATTACAATATGGTTTGTCAGGCTGGGGTGGTTTATATGCAAATACCTTAAGACCGTTGTTGACTGCTCAAAAACACCTTATTAAAATAATTTGCAACAAAAATCGCCTTACTGAAAGTTGGCCCCTATACAAGGAACTACGAATTCTACCTACAAAACACCTTTACATCTTTAAAGTTTTTAAAGAATTTTATAAAAGAGTGGTAATATTGCCAGGGATTCGTAACTTTACAATTTACGCGTAAATTATTTAAATCTTGTCACCGTTCCCATCTTTTAATAAGTTTCCTTTGTCAATCAGAACAACGGTAAATTTTAACCCATATCTAAATAAAATTAAAAACTGGCTATTCACAATTGAAACTGCCGAACTGGTTTCTGGTTTATGGAAGGGAAGCGTTTTTCCTTTTTGTTTGTCTTAATTTGTCACTACTGTTGTCGATCGTCACTTCATAATCCCACACAAAAAAATGTATGCAAGTTGTTTCACAGCCCATTGCTATCTTCTTTGATTTTTGTCTATCTCAAGACGTATTCCCATATTTATCAAAAGACTCTTTTTATATTTCTTATCCAAAGACAAGAAAGCCAAACTGAGGTCATAAACTATGTCCATTTTAAATCATAATGCATTCAAAACCCTTTGAGAGTTTATTGTATGACTGTATTTAAAGCTTTTTTTGCCCTTGAAAAAGGCAATGAAGTTTATATTGACTACAATAAAGCTTCGATTTTCCACCATCACTTTTGACCTGGGAAACAAACTTACATAGTTATTTTTCGAAACTCTCCAAACCATGTCTACACCTGATGTTCCTCAAGGAGGTCACATTGTACCTTTGCTGTTTCTATTGATTTGATGACGATTGCTTAATCTTAAAGGAATTCTTCGTTTTTCGATTGCACTGCACAAGCGATCTTATACTATGCCGGCCAAATTTGTTGATTCTACCATGAAAACAAATCTTTTTGAATCCAGGGAGTTCAAAAATAGTTCATTCAATTTTCTTGGGAAGAAAGTTTTACTTTGCCTCCTTATCGTCATTATTCAAGGGAATCGTCAGAAAACTCCAAAGTTTGAAGAAAGCTTTCTTCAGCGTTTTAGGTTTGAAGTAAAGACAGACAGGAATACAGACATACAGATTATACGGACACCAACAAAATGGTGTTTTTTTTTTTTAGTTCCTGGACAAAACATATGAGCAATGCCCTAGCTATGACATTAAAATTGTTCTAGGCGACTTTAACGCCAAGCTAGGGAGAGAAGATGTTTTTGGTGGTACAAAAGGAAAACACAGCTTGCACGACACCACCTCCGATAACGGATTCAGGCTAATTGACTTTGCTGTGGGACGAAATATTGTAATATCTAGTATCAAGTTCCCACACCTCAACATTCACAAAGGGACATGGAGATCCCCTGATCAATCCACTGTCAACCAAATTGACCACATTGCAATCGATGCAAGGCACTACTCCAGAATGATGGATGTCCGAACTTTCCGAGGGTCAAACATTGACTCGAACCACTACCTCGTTGTAACCAAGGTACGACTTAAGATATCAAGACCCACGCCAAGAAGAGGTAATACTGTGAGGAAGTTTAACGTCGGACGGCTGCAATCGCAAGAAATCTCCAGATCCTTTTCCGATCGAGTCTCAAATAACCTCCAAAGGAGTCTTTTACCACCAGCATCAAGTATTGAGAACCAGTGGGAACATTGCCAAAATGCCAACAGGGAAGCCGCGACTGAAGTGCTGGATTTTCCACAGCCACCAACGAAACCCCTGGTTTGATGATGAGTGTCGGCAAGCACACGTAGCACAAGAAGCATACAAGAAGCATACAAGGCGGCGCGGCGTTGCAAAGAAGGACCAGAATTACCCGTGCACTCTACGAGCAGAAGAGGAAAGAGGAACACCGTCTTCTCAGAAAGAAAAAAAAGGAACATGAGAAGCGTGCGATCGAGGAAATGGAGAGATGTTATTGCAGGAATGAAATTCGAAAGTTTTACCAAAAGGTACAAAAAACTGTCAAAAGTACAGAGCTCGAACTGAAGCTTGCAAAAACGATCAAGGGAACATCGTAGTGGAATCGCAGTCGATGCTGAAAATTGGGAAAAACCATTTCTGCAGACTGTATAACAGCGATGACGAAACGAATTCCGCTGTCAGGCAGAATGGTCCACTTTATCTGGACGAAGTAGACCAACAATTCCGACCACCACATCTGGATGAAATAAAGCTAGCTATATCTAAGCTTAAGAGCAACAAAGCCGCCGGAGCCTAGCTGCCGAGCTTTACAAAGCTGCAGGCGATGACTTGGCTATAAGTATGCACCAACTCATAAGCAAGATATGGTTAGAAGAAACCATGCCCGATGAATGGAATCTCAGCATAATTTGCCCGATCCTTAAAAAAGAGACCCTCTGAGCTGCACCAACTATAGGGGTATCAGTCTCCTCAACATCACCTACAATATCTTTTCTGATGGATTGTGTGAACGCCTAAAGCAATTCGTCAACAACCTGATAGGTCCATATCAGTAAGGTTTTAGGCCAGGAAAGTCCACTATCGATCAAATATTCTCATAACGGCAGATCTTGGATATTGGAATTTCAAATTGATACCCACCACCTTTTCATCGATTTCAAAGCCGCGTACGACAGCATTAATAGATACGAGTTATATAGAGCAATGTGCAGTTTTAACATCCCTGCCAAACTCGTCCGTCTGTGTAAAATGACGATGGAAAACGCAGGCTGTTCCGTCAAGGTCGGTAAAGACCTCACCGACACTTTTGAAGTCAAAAAAGGATTTAGACAAGGCGATGCTCTGTCATGCGACTTTTTCATTATCATACTTGACAGAATAGTGCAGAACCCTCACACCAACACCAAAGGCACGATCTGAGACGGAAGCAACAAAGATGGGTTTAGCAATCAATGAGGGCAAAACCAAGTATATGCTATCATCAAGAAGAGACACCCAACATCGCCGTCTTGGACAAAACATCACCATAGACAGCTATAACTTGGAGTAGTTAGGGACTTTGTCTACCTGGGCTCCGCTATGAACTCAGACAACAACACCAGCGCTGAAGTCAAACAAAGAATAACTCTTGCCAATCGCTGCTTCTTCGGGCTTAGAAGGCAATTGTCAACTGTCCCTTTATAAGACCTTCATCATTCCAGCCCTGCTCTATGGTGCAGACGCATGGACGCTGTCAAAAGCGGGTGGGGACACTTTAGGCTGTTTCGAGAGAAAGATTCTCGGGGTGATTTTTGTCCCGTATGCATAAACGGAGAGTGGAGAAGAAGATACAATGAAGAACTTTACCGGCTGTACAGCGACACAGACCTAGCCAAAAAAGTAAAAATTCAACGTCTCAGATGGCTGGGTCATATAGAGCGGATGGAGATCAATGCTCCGGCCCGGAAAATCTTCGAACCCACCCCAGAGGGACGGCGCAGTAGAGGAAGACCGAGACTCAAGTGGCGCACATAAATGGAAGAGGACCTCAACCGACTCCACGTGCGAAACTGGAGACAGCTAGCTAGGGATCGAGCTGGCTGGAAAAGCTTGTTGGTTGAGGCCCAGGTCCACCCCGGACTGTAGCGCCCCTAAAAAAAGAAAGAGAAAGATTATACGGACGGAAATTTAATCACATAGATTAGATTTATTGCTTAAAATTATTTTTTAAATCAAAATAGTTTGTGATTGTTTACAAAAACCATTAACTTTTAAACAGTTTCACTTAGAGAATTAAAAATTTCAGATGATTGGTGTAAGTTTCCATGTTGGATCGGGTTGCGGTGAGCTAGCAGCTTACGAAAGAGCTATTTCGACTGGCAGTAGCTTATACAAGTTTGGAAATCTAATTGATCATGATATGAAAATTGTCGATATTGGAGGCGGATTTCCGGGTGATGACGATGTTATGTTTGCCAATGTTAGTTCAATACCCTAAAACTCCGATATTGATATCTAAAATTGCAATTTCCTCTATTTGAACTCCATAGATTGCAGAAATAGTAAACAATTCGTTGGACAAATATTTTGCTAACATTGAAGTTGAGGTCATTGCCGAGCCAGGACGATTTTTTGTACATAGAGCTTATACAAATATTTCCAAGGTATTTTCAAGACGTGAAATCAGATCTGATGATGGTGAACTGGAAAAGACTATGTACTATGTAAATGACGGGGTTTTCGGAACTTTCAGTTGTACTTTATATGAAGACTTGCCAATCGAGGCAATTCATTTCAAGGTTAAGATAATGCTTGACTTAAATAATTGTTGTTCTAATCTTTTTTTTTATTTTTAAAAACAGGACAAGGATTCAGAACTCTATGACAGCTTCATTTGGGGTCCGACTTGCGATGGCTGTGACAAGGTCAATAAATTTCTTAAATTATGAAAATGTTTTTTTAAGTGTATTATTTTTTTTATTATTTTAGATTCTGGAAAGTGTGCCTCTTCCAAATCTGCAAGAGGGTGATCTAATTGCTTTTCCAAATATGGGCGCTTATACTGTTCCTATTATGAGCACTTTTAATGGTTTCGACAAACCACAAACTCGATTTTATTTGAAAAGCGATTATAATCAATTTTTTGATATTTTTTTTTGATATTTTGTATTTATTAAATTAAATGTAAATTTTAAATTTATATAATTTTTTGGTTTGAATGGGATCACATGGCAATTCACTAAAAAAATGTTCTCATAGAGGTTTTAATCATATAATTTTTTTTGAATTTAAGAACAGTTTCAGGAAGCATAGAAAATGTTATTTTTTAATATTTTCCCGAATTAAGTTAAATAATTTGCTTCACCTATGATTTGTTGTATGAATTTGCGTCCAAATAAGCAAGCAGAAGCAACAGCTCCTGATAGACGAGAGCCTTTTAGGGCAACAAGATTTAGGAATTTTTTTCGATTATGTTTAATACCTAAATCTATTAGATTTTTGACTTGTAATATAAAAAAAAAAAAAATTCAAAATAAAAAAAAATAATAATAATGTAATGTAAATAATATGGCTCAAAAGTAATAATTTTTGTTAATAATTGTAATTAAAAATATATACCTACCTACTCACCTATAATTTCTTTGTATATCTTTGTTTAAAAACACTAATTAGGTTAGTACTATACTTCGCAAGACTGGAAAGTCAAATTGATGAATTTTAAAGATAGCTCCAAGTGCCCACTCAAAAAAAACCTAACTATCAATTCCTATCATTAATGTGGTGTGTTTTACTTAATTTAAAGTAAGTAAGTATATTAACGGAATTTTATATTTCAACGAAACAAAATATCATTTTTTTTTAAACGCCGTATTCTTTGAGATAAAACAATTATGGCCGCCATTGCAAGCCTACAAAAATCTAAAGACCTTTCTTCTATTCAAAGCACTTACAAACAAATAAGTTAATAAAACGGTAATCGTTTTCCGTGGTTCTATATTTTCTATTAAGTTATCTCGGTCAATGATTAGATGGATGGGAAATAAGGAAGCCGGCGATCTTTTTGAAAAATTTCGACATTTTGCATCAAATCTGAACTTATGAAAATAATCAAAGTCAAACTTGAAGGAAAATTAAATTCTGCCATTAACCGCCTTAAACAACAATTAATTTTAGAAAAAATACTTCGAAACTACGACCGATTTTGATAAAATATGTGTTTTTAATATTTTTTAAAGTTTCTTAACAAACGTCGCAAACCTGAAAAAAATATGCATGACAGGATCGCACGTACTTCCTCTTATGAGGAAGTCGAATAAAATTTAAACTTAAATATTAAGGGCATATTAAAGTTTTTTTTTTTACAGTGGAAACATTTAAACACAATTTTGTTTCCTTAAAAAATGAGAAAAAGTATGATTTTTTTATTAAAAAAAAAAAAAAAAAAAAAACTAAATTCAGTAGGGTATTAACGGAGTACAACCACTAACTGGCACCATTTACAAAAAAAATAAGCTCTCCCATAAGGAAATGTGCTTTTAAAATGTAACAGAAGGAGAACCTGATGGAAGCAGTGATGATCATGATTTGGATTTTCTCTTTGTAACGGAAGGGCGGGTTCTAGACAACTAGCTCTATCATGGTAACCGATCGGAATGGAATTTTTTCCCACGTTTTTTTTGTATCCCTCATTATTACAAATCTCTTTCAAAAGGGTTATGCCTCCGAAAAATATTCAATGTTCGCTTGAAAAACGAAATATTAAAAAGAATTTTTTTTTCGAAATAAATTGTATTTCTTAAAAATCGGAGAAAATTCCGATCAAGTGCCATGATAGGGATAAACATCTCTCAGTTTGAGCAGTACATCGCAGAGCCTCGAGTTTCTAACCGGTTGGACCCTCTTGACTCTTGAGTGGTGGCATCTGTCCTATTGTGCTGGATGTTTAAATTGACTTTTTGTATGCAAGCTGTCTTATGGGCATAACAACTAAGACTGTTTGTTTATTACGGAAATTTATTTGGACTTTCACTGCACCTAGTCAGAGTTTTGAATGTAAAGTATTTTTAAATGTTAAGTGATTTTTGTGTCGTGTATTCTGATGTTCGTGGTATAAGATAGAATTTCTTTCATGTGTACGTCTACACTGTTCCATACAGGCCAGCTGTCTTGGCATTAAGTGAAACTCAGATTGGAGTAAATACTGATTTATCAGAATTTGCTCTACATGGGTATATCTTGGTGCCATTACTCTTTTCCCATCATGGTCTTGTGGTCTATGTTAGGAATGATATTGCTTGCCAGAGCCTTCCCCAATGTTCCAACACGGACTTTAACTTCTTGTGGTCCGCAAGCATGTCAATCATTATTGTTTTATTTACAGGAGTCAAAATCTTCACAGTAATTCGACCTATAACGAGTTTGATGCGCTTTCTGATTTCATCTCGAAAATTGTTTCCCTTTGTCCCCGCACTTAAATCGTTATTGCGGGCGATTTCAATGTACACAATTCCAACTGGCTCCGCTATTCTGGTCAGACAAAACCCGAAGGAAAGTATGTCGAGCTCTTTGCCGGGTTACATCACCTTACCCAACTGATGTGCCAACGGGTATACCGGATGTTGCTGGGCAAGCCGCCCATACTCTTGACTTGTTTCTTACTTCTCACCCTGATAAATATACCATTAGGGTAACTTCTCCATTTTGCACTTCAGACCATTGTGTCATTTCAGCTAATTTCTCATCCTCCACCCATCCAGTTAAAGAAAAACTTCCCACCAGGACCGTTTGGCAATACGAGAAAGCCAACTTGGACGGCCTGAATATTTTTTACGAAACTTTAACTTTATGCTTCCTCGATGGTGACATTGATGCCAGTGCTGAAATGATCACAAATGTGATTCTTATAGGGATGCGTGCTTATATTCCTAACACAGTAAAAAGTATCAAGCCTAAAGAAAAGTCCTGGTATGACTCTGAGTGTAAAGAAGCTATCAGGCTCAAAGAAGTAAATTTCCGATCTTACAAAGTCAACCCTACAGAGCAAAATCGGAAAAAGCACAAACAAGCAAGGATCTCATTGAAAGTTATTGAAAGAACCAAATTACGGCAAAAACTCTGCAGTGTCCCAACGCTCATCGACAATAACAAACCAATTGTTTACTCTTCAGAGAAGGCAAACTTGCTCGCCGCCCATTTCACTGCCAGCTCCACGTTACCTCATAGCAACGTTGCCCTACCTGTACGTGAGAATGTAAATTTTTCATGGGACAGATTTTTTTCCGCACTCGTATAATAGCAAGAGTTCTCAAAGATCTCGGCCCGGATGGTATACCCCCGATTCTTCTGAAGTGGTGTTCTTCCACACTGCGTAAGCTTTTCCATCGCTCCTACTCTTCTGGAATCTTTTCTAGAAGATGGAAAAGAGCATTTGTCCAACCTGTCCCTAAGAAAGGTGACCCATCCTCCTACCGACCCATAGCACTAACATCCTTTCTCTCTAAGGTCATGGAAACGCTAATTAACCGTCAGCTTAAAGAATATCTCGAAGATCGAAAGCTTCTCCATGACCGTCAGTATGGCTTCCGCAGCAACCGTTCCACTGGTGATCTGATGACATATCTCACCAAACAGTGGAACAAATCTTTACATCGCTTTGGTGAAAGTAATATTATTGCTACTTGATATCTTCAAGGCATTTGATAGAGTTTGGCATGAAGCTCTCTTATCGAAAATGCATGCTTTTGGGTTCGATGATACTCTTGTTCGTTACATTAGAAGCTATCTTCTGGACCGTTCAATACAAGTTGTATTAGACGCATTCAAGTCTTATTCCTACAAAATAAATGCTGGTGTGTCCCAGGGCTCTGTTCTGTCTCCAACTCTTTTCCTCATTTTTATAAATGATCTTCTGTCTGTTACTTCTACTTCTACTTCTTCCACTTAACTGTTTTGCTGACGACCCTACAATCAGCTTTTCTTATTCGTTCGATAATTCGCGTCCTTCGCCTTCGGACGTACAATTGCAACGGTACCGTATGTCAAGCTCATTAAACTTCGATTTATACAGCATTGTCAAATGGGCTAATAGGAATCGTGTAGAGTTTAAAGCTTCGAAAACTCAATGCTGTCTTCTGTCGTTAAAACTAAACATACCCCCAATGCTATTATCCATCATGAATGGCACTTACATCGAAGAAACTGAGAAGCTCTCAGTACTCGGTATGTGTGTCAACGACGACCTTTGTTGGAACGACCATATATTTGAGATCGCTAAAAATGCTGCTAAATGCTTAGGTTTTCTGTATCGGTGTAAGAAACATTTTTCTACTTCTGATCTGGCTACAATTTATAAACCGCTTAAACGCCCTAAACTCGAGTATAACTCCCACCTCTGGACAGGTGCTTCACAAACATCGCTTCACCTGCTTGATATGATACAAAATCGAGCATTAAGATTGAGAGGAAATAGAACTGCCGCTGAAACAATTGCCCCTCTCGAACACCGAAGCAATTTTCATGTCTTTCCTTACTTTATCGTTTCTTTTATAAAAAATGTTCACTCGAAGTAGCCAGCTGCATTCCTCCCCTTAAAAGTTTCACCCGTAATACTCGTCTCGCAAGGAATGCTCATCAGTTTACCCTTGAGCCCAATTTCAGACGTACCGCGAAATATAGGGATTCTTTTTTTAGCCGAACAACACGAATTTGGAATAGTTTACCCGGCCAGATTTTCCCTTGCCATTTAGATCTGCAAGCATTACGTTAATATTTATTATTATTATTATTTATTTATATTTAGCCCATTTTCGTAAACCAAAATGTATTTTTCTTTTCATTATAAATAATAATAATATATAAAATAAAATGTTTGGTTTTCCTGAAAGTTCTTCGGTATACCTACTGTTATTATATATTTTTCCAAGATTTGTAAAAGTTTTTGAAGATGAGATATGCATTGCATATAAGCAAAAGAGTTTGTATTTAAATCCGGGTACCCGGGTAGAATCATTAGCCCTTTAGCTTTCCCAAAAAAAAACACGACTAATGTGATGCAACTGTAAACCTGATTGCAAGTCAAATTTCAGTATTAAAGTATTAAAAAGTATTCTCATTTAAAACAGACGAAGCAGTTCAGATGAAAACAGCTTTTTGGCAAAAAATTAATGGGATTAGAAGCTTGCTATAATTTTTAAATATGCTATTGGCAAAACATAATTTGGTTTTTTATTTTCATCAAGATTTTGAATATTTTTGAAAATTGGTGGCGCCGAAAAGCAAAAAAATATTTTGACGGTTTGCGCCTATTTGGGGAGGTCAAATACTAGGTTTGTTCGATGTTCCCCGCCCCAGTGCGCACTGGGGAATGTCAGTGCATTTCGTTTAGCTGTCAAAAAACTGTGTTTCTGCTCGGGGTTTGATTTAACATCGAACAGCTCAGTGCAACAGTTTTAATTTTTTGACATTTCATGTACTTATGTATTAATTTTCTTTACAAAGTCTACAGTTTTTTCATTTCCATCAGATAGAGTATATCTCGGCATTTTATCTAAAACCACAAAAATAACTTAATAATTGCAAAATAACCTACAAAATATCTTATATTTATCAGATATTGCACCCCAAATTTGTAAAATAAAATTTCTTTTAAACTTCTACCACCAAGCACCAACAGCTGATTTGAATTTTGACAGCACTGATTTCTTACACCGACCAAAAACCTGGGGCGTGAGAGTGTGCACTCAGTGCGTGCTCGGGGTTGACATCGAACACAGTGCAAAAACACTGGGGCGAAAAATGTGTCACATAAAACACCTCAGTGCGAATCCAGTGTACACCAGTGCGCCCTAGGGCAGACATCGAACAAAGCTACTGTGACAAGAATATTTTTTAACTGATACTAGGAAGCTACCAGGCCAGATTCGTAAGTATATCAATGATTTCAACAATTTAAAGAACATAACATTATGAAAAGTTATTAAAAACAAACATCAGAAATTGATTAAAAATCATTTAGTCAAGTTACTTGTAAGTAGAATTGTTATCTAATAAGGAAAAGGTAAGGATACACGTAAATGGTGTACAGATATATAAGAAGGAAGTCACTGACCAGTATTGAAAAGATATTGTCATGTGTATTAATAGAAACAAAGCTTTATTGGAATCCCATAAGCTATAAGAGTAAGCAGAAGTCCTATTTATCATGAAAGCCTACTGCGCTTAAAGACTTCCTATATTATCTTCCAAAATGATATGTTCACCAAAACAAAGTTATAATTACTTAAAAACAAATGGCTTATTTAATATCTAAACAAAAACTGGTGCTGGCATTTTTTTAAGTACACACGCAGTTGTTATAGACACTTCTCGAAATTGTTTACATCGCCTAATCTTATCCAAATATTACGAATCATTATTAGACTTTACAACTATATCGTCATCTGTTCGCCAAAACGGCGGCGGCGGTGTGGAAAAATAATCAGTAAATATAAAATATTATAATTTGTTCGCACACCCCCTTAATTAATCAACACGTCATTTTATTATTATCGCTGGGCAAACAAACTTTGTCTTTACCTTTAGTTACCTAGACACCGATCCGGCACTGTTTGCGTGGGACTTCGGCAAAAGTCTAAAACAAAAGGTATGTTAGCTCGCAATAACTGATCCGGAATCATTCACGTGTGTCAAGTAGGCATGGTTGCCAAGGATTTTGAATTTGTGTAGTGAAATTGAAAATCATCATTTTTTAAATGGTTTGGTTGTATAGTAAGAAATAAAAAGATATATTTAGGTCTAACACTTTATAGAATAATGCTCTGATTTTAAAAAAAACTAAAAGTTATTTTGTTATATGGTGAACAGCTTTAGATACGTACTAAGTAAATTAATAGTGATTAGTTATTTTGTATAAATTATTGTCTAAGAATCGAACACTATATTCACTCATAAATAAAACCAATGAGAAACTATAAAATGAGAAGTGTCATGCAGTTTTAATATTAATATGTTTTGATTATCAAAAAACAGTAAAAATAGTTGGCAACCATGCAATACGACTATGTATTTTAAAACTGATCCGGAACCACCCGCGTGTATTTTAGAAGCCAGTACAAAAATAATCTTTCCTTTACCTTTTAGATTGGGTTTCTGACGTCTTTTAAAATAAATATCTAATAATTTGTAAATAATAAAGAATCTGTGGAAAACACGCAAAAAAATTAGTTTACATTTTTCTAGTTTATGAACGGAAATGTGTATAACAAATCATGAAATATCAAATCTCATCAAAATATTGAAGGAAAATGCCTTTTCTTATAAAACTTCTTTTTGAAACAAAATATTGAAAACCGTGTTGGTCAACAACATATTCTGTGATAAAAGAATTTTTACTTAAAAAAAGATTTCTATGATTTGGATCATTTACCTTTCATTTTTAATTCAAGTTGTGCATTAATGCAAGTTGAGTATTTGTACATATACAAAAATTAAATAACAATCAAACATGACATTACGATGATAGAGAAACATATTTGAGTTTCTGGCAAAATTCTGTACGGATGTATTTTCGACTACAGCTTAAGCGGTTGGGCCAATCGTCTACAAATTTAGAACATAAGGTTATTTTGACATTATACATTTTCTTAATTTTATTTTAACTCACATATTAACAGTACCTGCCGCATATACCCATTAAATAAAAGCTCTTTTTTCGAAAACGGCTCCAACATTTGTATGATAAATATCAGTTTAGATGTGGATTATGTTTTGGTGAAAAAAAATATAAGATGGTGGGCTAAACGGTACCTCCCATAGGACTGCTTTTTTTCTTCGACGAAGAAAGATGTAACAAACACATTCACATTCAAATATTTTATAATACCTTTTTTTGTTTCTGTGTTATTTAAAAATTAATATTTTAAAAACGGTTAATTGTTTTTTTTTTATTTTGTTTTTGAAGTAAGGTTATTTTTTGTGCTTAAGTTTGCATTCTTGAAGTATTGGATAGTACTTATTCTTTTATTTAAAAAAAAGTTGTTATAAAAATCGATTTATTTAAAAATCGTTCTTACGATACGGGCACGACTCGGTCGCACGTACTTGCTCTTATGTGCGTAATTACATTGGAAAGCAAGATCTTTGACAGAAAAAAGTAACATTTAAGTTGAAAATAAAACAATTTGAACTTATAAAAAGTATCAAAACTACAATACTTAACGGTTTTTAGTAAAAAAAAAATAAGTACGCCATCACACGTCTTAAATAACAAAGAATTTATGAAAAAAATATTTTGAAAATTGTAGGGCCGGTTTTGATGAAATCCTGTTTTTTATTTTATTTTATTTTGAGATTAAAATTTTTTTTTCATTAGTTTTAAAAATATTGATTTTTCAAAAAAAAAAAAATTCAAAAATTACAAACAGTCAGACACTCATATTTCATTGTTATCTCAATTTGTTTATATTTACGAATCCTAAACTTATAGTCCTATTATCGCAAGTAAAAATCACACTTTTCACATTTTTTAAATAAATAAAATGGCCTTTAAATTATTCCGCTGAAAACAGTTTTACCCTTTTTTTTTGAACAACGAAGTCACAAAAATCGCATAAGAACTTTGAAGTTCCCTTAATATTCTCCTTATTATTATTTTATTCCACGCTATGACCGCACAAGTTCGTGCGATCGAGTCGTGTAATTTATTTTTTATAATCGGCGTAAATTTTGTCGTTCTGGGAAGAATTGGAGGGCAAAATATTTTAGTTACCAGCTAAATGCCATTCCCATTCATCGGACCGATAAAATGTAACAGTTGATAGCAGTAGTCCTATGGTTTTCTTTGGAGATGACTGCAATATCGGTTGCCTAAAACTACGTTTTCAAAGCAATGCTAAGCTGCAAAATGATGAAGAAAAGGAATCTTATTTGAAAAATCAGAATGAAAGAAACTTAACCTGTATTTATCTTCTTCTTTATATATCTCGTGTTTGTAACGAATTGATTCCGAAACTACTGAACCGATTGTGATGAAATTTTCTATACTGTGTGTAATTTGGTCCAATTTGAAGTATATGATTGTTTTTATCTCGTTTATTGACTCAATATTTTTTTATTTGCAAATAACCCAACTTGACCCGCCCTCATTTGGGCTAAAATATTTACTTGTTAGGTTACCTACCTATTTTATTTCTGATATAAACTTTGTTGGTATGTTGCATTTTTGTCCTTTAATACTCAAGCACGTGTATTAAAGCAATTTTTTGATAAAACTCAACCTTGAACTTCTGTGGTCTTTATTCAATGCACACTTAAACTTTGGGATTTTCCAATAGATTTAATAACTCATTTTTGTTTTTTTTTTTATTAATCTTTACTACCCTCTGAGTAAATAAAATATTCCATATCTACCTTATTTCATAAACAGCAGCAGAACAAAAATTAAAAGTATCTCAATCTCAACAACAAAACAATCTTTCGTTCACACACCTCCCAACTTGTTATCAACGCGTCATAATTTATTGTTTTAAGTTAAGCAAATTCTTTGGCGTAAGATACCGATCCGGCACTGTTCGCGTGGGAATGACCAAAATATTGCGAAACAAAGGTAACTCCACGGTCCGGAACCATTCACGTGTGATGAATGTACAGATAAAAACAGGGTTGCCATATAGATGTGATAAGGAATTTGTGTTTTATTATCTAAAAGGATTTTATTTATGAAGATAAAAACATTGTATAAAGCTTTTCTCTTTATTAGGTCTAAGAATTTCCCGATGGGAAATCTCTCGAAACAAAAAGTTGACAACTGATATAAATTGTGACAGCTCTTATCAACATTAAATTACAATACAATTCATTGATTTAATCCACATGGCAACACTGTACATTAATACGTTCTGCACCAAGAATTACGATAACAAATTGATCCGGAACCATTCACGTGGGAATGGGCAAAGGTCCAAAAGGAGGCCAATCCGGTACCGTCGGCGTGAAATAACTCATTGCTAATCAAATCAAAATCAAAGATACGTTCTCTTATAAACTTCTTTAGAAAAACCATAAAAAATGTGAATTTTTCGAAGGCGTAAATGATGAATTTGCCTTTTTTCGAAATTGGTTAACACCCGAATCTGAAAAATTGGGAAAATCCGTGAAGTTAATGAGATATTGTTAGCAGAATGCGTAACTATTTAGTTTGAAATTATTGCGTACATCTTGTTTCTATGCGGAATGGGTATTGTGAGTGTGCAGCCTGCAATGGAAAGATTTGAGTTGCATGTTGGACGATGAGCTGACTGGATTGCTTGTCTATCAGATGGCTTTGGCCTAGAATTTAAGGAACTGATTAGAAGCACAATTTGTGCAAACAAGTTTGATATTCTTGCATTTAGATCTTATTAAAGATGATGCAATTCATCTGGAAAATGTACATGGGAGTTATACATTTGAAAGAGGTGCTTTGAAATGAAGATATTCTATAGGTTGGTAAATAGATATTTCTTGAAACTGGATAAATGTATTAGTACTTTGGGAAATATTCTATATCAAGGTAATTTCAAACAGAAAATTTAGAACGGTATGTGTGATAAATTAAGATTTTGACAACAAATTATATTTCTGGAGATCACAACAGGTAAAGTTCATCTAGTTAGTGCGTTTGATGGCTAGCTGAAACTCAGATTCCCTGATCTATCTGTGCATGTGTGACAATTTTTCAAGATTTTCTTATAGAAGTTGTCAGTTTATTGTTCTTGTTCTAGGGCTTCAGGGTCTTTTAGCAGACTTTGCTAGAAAGAAGCAATGAAAACAAAAAAATCGAAAAACATGCTGGGAAATATATTAACAGTGGCTGCTGAATTAGACTATTCAATCAAGAACAACGATATGCCGATCCCGATATGAACAAGGATCCAAATATTTTCCTAATTTCCGAAGAATGAAAAAAATGCTAAGGAGATGACTTCACTAAAATTCATAAACAATGCTCAAAGCCAACTTATTGTAGATGATGGCAAAATTCTTCGCAGTATTGTGCGAGACTTTTAAAAGAACACAATTCTTGTGTCACTATACTTTCCAATACCTGGCACATAGCAACGAAGAAGTCCCCGACATCAAGCTATAATGTTTTAAGAAGCAAGTGTTGTGGATTCCTTATGAGATTTGCAAATTGTGCTGTTCTAATTTAAGATGTCATAAGGCAAGGAAGAGTATCAGAAAATCTATGTGATAGTTTAAACAAAGTTAAGATGACCCACAGGAGTCACTGCAGTTCCAATCAAAGATAGTGTAAGGTAACTAGCTTAGCTTTTTAAGTCTAATGCTATACTTCTTATTACAATCCTTGAATTTCTTCTATGGGATAAGGTAACGGTGATAGACCCAAAAGTTAATCAATTATTCTTCGCTGACAATGAGGGCGGCAGTGGTGCAGTATATAAGATGCTTGTTAAGCGAGAGATAAATCACCTTCCTGAATTCTTCGAAGAAGTTGCAGCCTCTAATACGTCATTCACCAACTTTAAAGAGGACAATCCTGCACTCGGACCAACTGGAGATGCTTTTACTTCCATCGAGGAAGTAAATGACATAATCCACAGAGTAAATTATAAGAAGGTCAGCAGGAAATGATTGGATTTCTAACTTTGTGCTTAAAAACCTTTCAAAACTTTCATCCTACTACTGACGATCATCTTCAATAACTGCCTGAATAACAACTAGTGTCTCGAAATATGGAAAACGGCAAAAGTGGTGCCCGTTCCCAAGAAATCCAACAGGACTAGCGTCGAGGGATATCGGACGATTTCGCTTCTATGCTGTTTTAGCAAAATCTTGGAGAACTTATCCTGAGAAATCTTCATCATTTCTTCAGGAAAAGTGAATGTCAGTATGGTTTCCGAGCACGCCAGTCCATCTGCTTTTGGACTGCACTCTGACGTGACACACGGTCTCAACAAGAAAGAGACGACAGTTTGTGTCGAAGGCTTGTTTACTGGGACTACCTGAACACTTGTTAAGATTAATCAACAATTTTCTAACCCATAGATCTTTTTATGTACAGGTAAACAAAGAATACTTGCGAAGAAAGACGATCAGCGCTGGAGTTCCATATGGTTCCAAGTTGGGCCCCATACTTTTCAATCTTTATACATCCCAGGGACGAAAACTAAGCTATATGCCGATGACTCCTTAACATATGCAACATCCATTGCAACAGAAATCGCAACCAGGAGAGTTGAAGATCACATAAGAAACTTGTGCAACTACTACCTTAAATGAGGACTAAAGATAAATAGCGATAAGAAGGAGCTTATCTGCTTCAGGACCCCAACAACAGCAACAAGAGGTCGAAGACGTTTCGCATCACGCTGTGATAATATTACATAACGCGTGTTTAAAAATGCAATACTTTTCAAAGGAGTGGAAAACTGCGAAAGTATAGCTAGCTGAGTAATTTAAGTAAAATTTATGAGAAAATTGTAAACGAAAAAATGCTAAAAATCATTTTTGATGAAAAAAAAATCCCTGATCAGTAGTTTAGGTTCAGAAGATTTCACTCTACTTCTCATCAGGTTAAAATAATATGTCAACACGTCAAAAGCAGATGCATCCAATTAAAATCAACTGGCATTATTCTTTTAGATATTGACAAAGATTTTGATTCCGTATGGCACAAGGGAATAATTTATAAAATGAATAAATTTAAAATTCCGTTGTATTTGTGCAAAATTGTCCAGAGTTTTCTTTCCAACAGATTTTTTAGTGTTAATGTCAATAACAGTAATTCGCCAATAGTAAGGTTCAATTTTGGTATCCCTCAAGGCTCTGTACTTAGCCCTCTTTTATATAATTTGTTCAGTTCGGATTTCCCAACCATCCCTCACTGTGAATTAGCTATTTTCGCTGATGACACAACAATATATTCTGCAGATGAACTTCAACTTGCTCTCAACATGGAAGGAATTTATATATTACAAAATTATTTCAATAAATGGAAAATAAAGTTAAACGCTGACAAATTCCAGGCTATCTTTTTTTTCAAGAAAAAGAAAGTCTTGTTATCTTCCCAGCAACCAATCCACTATAATAAATGGTAAAAACATAGTTTGGGAAAATTTTGTAAAATATCCCAATCCTTTCATAACAATCTTTCAATAAAGAAGAACAAGATATTAAAAAATTTAATAATATTTTTTGATTTTTAAAAGATTTTTAACTTATAAAAGTTTAGAAGCAATATCTTCTCAGAATCAAAGTTTTTAGATAAAAACTATAATTTTAAAATATATTTTGATTAAACACTGATTTGTTGTTTTAACTTTTTGACAAATCCACAAGCTGATTCTTTTGAATGACTCAAACCTGGTCATAAAATAAATCGTTTTTGGTGATTATTTAAAAAAATTGAATAACAAAATATTACAAATGTAGTTTTTTCAATAGGCGCGGATAGATTTTGACGAGCTGTGGCGGCCATGTTGTTTTTGGGGTGGGGACATCTGTAAAATCTGTTGTTTATTGTTTAGTAACTGATGAAGAATCACTATGGCTATAGTTAGACGATTGAACAGCATGTCCAATCGATACAACTTTATTGGCAAAAAGAGTTTTCGTTAGGGCAAACATTTTGAGTGTTACTCCGATTTTACGGTGGCCATTTACAGCCAAATCTCCAACGTTTGGCAAAAAAATTTGAAACGATCTGTTATTCAACATTCAGACGTCGAAGTAAGAGCCCGGCAGTCCGAAAAAAAGTATACAGCGCCAGAACCCGAGGCAGTCGATTCCTTGCCGTTCACAACAATTCTGCCTTTCGAAGACTTTAACTTAGATAATTTTGCTCCCAGACATGGGCATACAACCGTAAAAGATCCAATTGAGCAATGAGCTCAAAGCTCACGACTATAGACAAAGCCGTTTGTGGGCTGATTGGTCCCCAATTTTGGCAGAAAAATCATCTTTGAGGACGATGTGCATTTTTAAATGAATGGGTGTGATAGTAAGCCAACATTGGTGTATATGGGACTACACTTATCTACATATGATTAAGTGTGGATTTTGGGTCGGAGGCGTAATTGGCCGGTACTTTCTCGTAAAGGAAGTTGATGAGCCAGTCACTGTCAACAGCTAGCGCTACAAAACGTTGAAAACCAATTGTTTATGGCTCAAATTCAACCATATTGACCGAGATGACATTTGGTTTCAACAGGACAGCTCTACGTGCCACACAGCGAATGCCCCGATTGACACTCTAAACGTCTACAAGTCCTTATTGAAAAACCCTGAAGAAATCAAGATACTATTGTATATTTCTGAAAGTAGTTTCATCAATCATCCAAGACCTAAAGCTCCAAATTATTGGATTTAGCAATATTGAAATGATTGGAAGCTGAAAGTTAACTTCCATAAATGTGAAACTATCCTGTTTAGAACCCCTTTGGCTGAGGCCTCTAGGGATATGAGAAAGAACTGGCCCAAGCTAGTGATCGTTGGGCCACATGGACATCCACTGGCAAGTAAAAGTGCAGTAAAGTACCTTTGAATCTGGCTGGATCAGTTTCTATATTTCAACCGACAAATAGAGGCTGCTCTGGCCAGGGCTAGGGGAGCTTTTTCCCTGACAAGACAGTTGTTTTATAGCAGCCGCCTTGATGGCGGCTACATGGCCCTCATTAGTCCGATGATTGTCTATAGAGGCCCTATGTGGTTCAACATTGCACAATCTCTAATGGAAAAGATTCGGGTGTTTGAAAGACAGCGTCTTCGTACCTGTCTTGGAATTCACAGAACACCAGAGTCGGAGTACAAATATTACTATCCTAACGAAGTCCTATACAACGGGGCCAATATAAACAGGGCAGAAAACTTTTTAATTAAGCTCATTCGAGGTCACATTATAAGAGCAATGACCTCCACTAATAGACAAATCTTCGGGGTGTACTACCCCCAAGATGAATATTTCGAGAGCACACGTTCGAGCGGTTTTATCCCAGTCGAGGGCTGATACAAGATGGTTCGGCGATTCCGCTGATCTACCACGTCGGCCGTAAAACTGTGGATAGGCGTCACCTTTACGACCGAGACATTGACGCAGGGAGCGAGGCAGAGCGCCTTCGGTTCAGTAAGGATGTGTTCGATAGAGACCGGGGAGAATATTTTGATCAGGTGCACCAGTTTTGGTGGCTTAATAACCGATAATTGCAGTCGACTTTTATTGCCTATGGTTGGCTTACATAGTTGTAGGTTAGACTTAATTAGGTACATACATACATACATACAAAACATACAAAAAAAACACAAAACATAAAAAAAAATACAAAATTGAAATAAAAAAAGTCTCTGCTGTGGCTGTTCTAGGTTTAAGTAGGTTTAATTTATTTGTAATTTAGCTTAAGTTTATTATAAGTAGATTAAGATAGTTTTTAAGGAAAACAAAAATTGATCAGATGCCTAGTTTTTAGTTTTTTTTGGGGAAAAATAAAACCCATTAGTATTTAAGTATTAATATTAATATAAGTTATTTTTAGGCCGAAAGGTAATTAATTAAGATAGCGAGTAATTTAGAGCACCCGCATGGGGTCAGTAAGCTAACTAAGTTAGTATGTAAGCTAGTTTTTTTAAAGATTTTTTGTCTAGCATTAAGTTAGTTATAAGTAAATGAATAATACAAAATTAATAAAAAAAATAAAAAAAAGGTTAGGAAGAGTACATGTTCTCCATGCTATTGCTATCGTAGTGCCCCGTGGCTTAGTTGTTTAGTGGACTGCTAAGCGAATGAGCCTGGGTTCAAATCCATAGCTCATAGCCACCTTCTTTTCCGGGGTACTACCTCTTGCGAGGAACTGACAAAACCTGCAAGAGTAAAATTTTTCTCGAAAAAGTGCATCTTATCTAGCCGTTCGGACTCGGCTGTAAACTGTAGGTCTCTTCCATTCTTACAGATTGACAACACACACACAGGAATGGTTGAGAGTATAAGTCACTAGGCCTTGGCTTGTAAGGAGCTGTAAGGAGCTGTCGCGCCAATAAATTTTATTTTTGTATGCTATTGCTATTAGTATCTTATATTTTGTCTCAGAGGAACGAAACACTCGAGCATATAAGTAGAAAATAGTCTTACACAACTAAAAGGGTCCGACTTGAGGCTGCTAGCAAAGGATACGGGAACGTTATATTTAGGGTAGCCTAGTTTCTCTATGAACACTATCATCAGCGCAAAAACGACGACGCCATCCAATTGCGCTGATCCACGCTATCTTTTCAACGTAAGCGAGGTCAGCCAAGTTTTACTTTACCATACAAATAACTGCAAAAGACTTTCCGAGCTGGTTCCTATTCGCTCATGTGAGCCTACCGAGCTTTATTTTTTCCACGACATCTGCTTCGAGGGAGATTTCATACAATTCCACTTCGTGATTGTATCTTCTCAGGAATCGTCGTTCCTTGAACACGAAGCCAACAATTCTCCGTAAGACTTTCTTCTCGAACGCGGATAAGTTTAGATCAGGTGCAGGTCTTTAAGTGAGAAGTCTCTGATCCGTATGTGAGCCCTGGTAAGACGATAAGTCTTCTACAGCTCCAGTGATTGTCTGCTTGAATGTAAGAAGGTTATTAATAGTTGCTGAATGCTGATCCATAATAATAGTGCGTAAATAAGGAATTGTAAACAATAAAAAAAAACCATAACTTTATTGATAAGTATCTACGTAATTCAATAAATCGTTCAAAAGTTGGCTTTTTTTATTTCAATAAAACGCAATGTGTATTTCCAAATTTCGTTTTTGTTTTTTATAAATATTTCTCAGTTTTAAGTTTACTTAATTTTTGTTTGCGAACAAAATAAATCGCATGTTAGTACATATAGCTATCTATTTATAAAAGATACTTACGTTCTCCCCACTATCGTGCACCGACTAGGTTAACATCACCTAAAGTCAAAGTCAACATCTCATAAACACTTTCTAAAACAAATTTCAGCTAAAGAATAGTCGTTTAGACGTATTTGTCACTGCCATGTGCTATATTGATATCAAAACATACTTTTTAATCCACCAAATACAAAAACGATGCTGTTTATGGCCCAGAGGGTTATAAATCCCCGTTGATAAAACTGTGAGCACTTCATTTAAAAGCACCATTCATCGTAAGAACTCCCTAAAGAACAATTCGTTCAGCTCAGTGAATTTGTTATTTTTAAATTAATTTATTATATTAAAGTGTTTTTAAGTGAATCTCAAATCAAAATGTGTTCAGTACAGTGCCAGCCTATTCACACCTACAAAGGAACCTTCGATCTAGAGGGTCAAATTGAAGAGTGCAATTTAAGGAATCAGGACGCAGCTGTTAATATTTGCGACTTGACCAGCATTGTAAGCAAATATAATGACTGGAGGAGGCTGATGCCAAATATTGTTCCATATTACGGTAAATTTATTGTCCTTTTTCTTAAGGGTTTTCTGAAAATTCTTATAAGTTTTTACTATTTTAAATATTATTTAAATCTGCTCTTGTTTAATTTATTCTTATGTAGTTTTTATTTAAGAAATTCGATTTTTTAGGATTTTTTTAAATTAAAATTTAAAATTTTATTCAAATATTTTATTTATTTGATTTTTATTAGCAATAAAATGTAACGATGAATTGCCTATTTTAAAAACTCTGGGTGACCTGGGCACCGGTTTCGACTGTGCCTCAAAGACAGAAATACAACAAGTCCTGGACCTCGGCTTCAGTCCGGAGAAAATCATATTTGCAAATCCCATGAAGTCCATCTCACACATTCAGTATGCAAAAGCTGAGAACGTAACCGACAGTACGGTTGACAATGAGTTTGAAATTTACAAAATTTTCAAACACTATCCAGAGTCAAAGTAAATAAATTTTTTTTTTGTATAAACTTTTTTGTTAAGCATATATAATACATTCTAGTGTTGTTCTTCGTTTCCGGTCAGATGCAAATAAGGCGCTAAGTCCGCTTGGTAACAAATTTGGTTGCAATGCTGAAGAAGATGGCGCTGCGCTGTTGCTTTTGGCAAAAAGTCTCAACGTAAACGTAAGTTTTTTTTTTTTGATAATTTTTTATCACGACGCATAATCGATTATATTTTTTTTGCGTGTCTTAAAATAAAACAAGTTGACTTATTATAAACAACAAAGTATATGGAAATTATTGAAACAGTTGAGTAAATTTTTGTTTTGTTTTAACTTTCGTTGTTTTTTAAATACAAAGCACAAGATTGTTTGCTACAAATTCAATGACACTAAATTATCTTGGTTAACATTGCATCAGCAATTTTAATGGATCTGGAATAATATTTCCATCAATTTATATTTTATTTTTTTAATTTTATTAAATTGATTTTAAAACTAATTTTGAATATTTTTCAATGTCAAAATCAAATTCTAACAATTTCCTTCTCGTGATATTGAAAAAATAACCAAAGAGATACAAATTAAAATTTTTAAATTCGGTTCTACAATTAAAAAAAATATTGTTTAGTAATAATTCTAATTTAAAGCACCTGCTGTTGTTTTTTATTTGTATTTTAAGCTATTTGAGGGTAATTGATTTCGAATTTTTTTTAAAAGTTTAAATATATTATTACTTGCGATAGGGACTATAAGGCAAGTATGCCTTCATAATTTTTTTTTTTTTCAAAAATCGAGATTTTGAAAACGGGTAGATGGATTTTTTTAAATGTAGATTATTTTTTTGCTTAAGTTTGCATTCTTAAATTATTTCTCTTTAATATTTGAAAAAAGTTATTAAAATAAAATCGTTTTATTAAATAACCGCTCCTACGATTTTGAAAACAGCTCGAACGATTTTGATGAACATTTTTGAGAATTTTTTTGTTGGTATTGGCTATCATTTGATCAGAACCAAATTTACGGGAAGTGTCTATTAACGGTACCTTTCATATAAAGGTTTTTTTTTTTTAATTTTTGGCTTTCTCGGTAACGGCTATTTGGATTTCTGTCAAATTCTATATTTAGATCTAGGTAGCCCAATTAATTATGCATATCAAAATGTTGGATAACTTTTTTTTCTAATTAAAATTAATTTTTATTTTCAAAAGTAATCATAAAAAATTATTTTAAATTTTGTAATCATATTAATAAACTCTTAAAAACTGCATACCAACATTTGAAAAAAAAAATTCCAAAAAGTAAAAATAAAAAATAGTATTTATCAAAATCCGTCCTACAATTTCCGAAATACTTTTTTTTATAAATTCGTTATACAAGACGTGTGATGGCGTTCTCCATTTTTACTAAAAAACGATAAGTGTTGTGGTTTTTACATTTTTTCTTAAGTTCAGGTAGTGTTATTTTTCTACGATAATTTTACTTATTTTATTAAATTTTATTGGAAGATGTAACCGCTCATATAAGCACGTGCGATCCAATAGTGCAATTTATTTATTCTTTAATTATCAATTAAGGCTTCAAAGTTCCGGGAAAATGTTCATGAGAATCATGCCATTAATTATTTATAAAAAAAATTGATTATATGTTTCGAACAACGAAATTAATAAATTTATATGGAAATTTAATTATGGTTATCTTGTTAAATACATCAGCCAACCAGTTTCTTGTAAATGAAGGTTTTAATAATAAAATTACTCAGCTATGGATTGTTTAAATAAAGCAATACTGTTTTGAAGAAATAATTACTTATATTAAAGAAACTTTAATAAAAATTAAAATAATTTAACTTTAACTATTACCAAAGCTAAGTAATGGACGTAATATTTAAGTCCGGCTATTAATAAAAATTGCTTGCTTACAATTTAATTCACGTGGATTATTATTTTGGTTGGTATAATAAGTAATAAATCTTAAATCAGCGTATTTTTATTATTTTTAATAAAAAAATCGATTTTATCCATAATTCAAAAATTTTACAAATAAATTAAAAAAAGATTACGCCTCTTGGAACCAATACGTCAACATGTTTAAAGTTGATATGGGCATTCTTCAAATACAAAGATCTTAGAAGACAAATTAGAATGATAATTACTTCCAAAAAATTAAAAAAAAAAAAATTCTCTAAACTGTAATATATTTTTAGAAGAATTCTCTTGACAAGAACGTACTGCCTGAATGTAACTTCTCTTTTGGAAAAAAACATTCTTGAGAGGACCTTTTTTAATGGTGTAGCAGTACCTTAAGAGACTAAGGCCTAGTTACTCACTCTTAACCATTGCTGTATGTTTGTTGTGAATTTGCAGGAATGTAGGGGACCACAGACAAAACAGCATCGAAAACCGTAGTTTTTTCAATAAGTACGATAAGTGTTATTTTTTTGGTAAAAAAAGTCATTTCGATGATTAAAAAAATTGACATTCCGCAGGCATCTATCTTGGGAACTATAATGTTTTTCTTCTTTGATAATAATTATGTCAGTGACATTGCTGAAAGTGATCCATAACATTTAGTTTATTCGAAGCTTTCTTAGCCAAAACTGCATGTATTCAAACAGATTTTTGTTTCTTTTCAGATGAAAGGTGTTAGTTTCCATGTCGGATCTGGATGTGGTGATTTGCCAGCCTATGAGAGAGCTATACGAACTGGCAGTAGTTTATACAAAGCAGGAAACCTAATCAAACATAATATGGAATTATTTGACATTGGAGGTGGATTTCCTGGAGATGATGATCTTATGTTTGCCAATGTAATGCTGTTTCAAATATTTATATCTTCTTCTTTCAGCTAACCAAACAAACATTTTTTTTTATCATAGATTGCAGAATTAGTTAACAAATCCTTAGCCAAGTACATGGCCAACGTAAAAGTCAAGTTCATTGCCGAACCTGGTAGATATTTCGTTTCGGCAGCTTACACAACAATTTGCAAAATCTATTCGAAACGTGAACTCCGAGGACGTGATGGTCAACTGGAAAAAGTCATGTACTATGTGAATGATGGAGTTTATGGAACGTTTAATTGCATTTTATATGAAGATATAAAAATAGATGTAATACATTTTAAGGTAAGTTTTCCAAGACTCGCACTTATCAAATAAATGTTTATTGATTGGTTAAATTTTAGAGTTCAGACTGTGAAACATTTAGCAGTTTAATTTGGGGTCCAACATGTGACGCCTGCGATAAGGTTTGTTATTTCGAAATATACTTAGAAAATTATTCGTTTTCTCACAGTTAATTTGTTATTTTTTTTTTCAGATCTGCGATAATATTAATCTTCCGAATCTCAAAGATGGTGACTTTATAGCTTTTCCAAATATGGGAGCTTATACAATTCCCACATCAAGTGCTTTCAATGGTTTCACATTACCAAAAACTCGTTTTTATATTAGAAATGATCTTGAATTGATTTAGTAAATAATTATAGTAGATAGGTGTGTATATATGTATTAATTTAGTTAACCTAATTAAAGCTCAAATTGTAAATAAAATATTAAATAAATGGAATTTCTTTTAATGATGGAAATTTGGAATTTGGAAAATCCTGAAGACATTATAAAATAGAATTCCCGTTTGCGGAAGAAGCTTTTAATTAAATAATGTACCCAACAACCCAGCAAAATATGTTCTTAGCATACACTTATTTTTCGAGATCATCAACTTATTGAAAATCCATCCAATGGCATTCAAAGTTTGTTAGTCAATTGTACAACCTGATAGCAACAAGTGTTTTGCTTTTAGGTTTTCATTCCCATTGGAACACAAATAAAAATTTAAAAAAACAAAAAAAAATTGTTTTTCAATAAAATAGGAGGCGGTTCTCGGGAACGGGCTGCTCTAATTTTAACAGGACTTTCACTGGTAGATAGCTGACACTCTAAGGAGAATGTTGGGCTATTTCAGTAACACACTAGATGGCGCTGGTGTGGTCTTTTTTTGGAAAAATCATATTTATGGATCAATTTTGACGGGACTTTCACAGGTAGATAGCTGGTGTTTTCAGGTATAACTTAGACGAATTTAATTATCCACCAGGTGGCGCCGAGGTCGTTTTTCCGCAAGTTTATATTTTTAAAGATTTTGATGGGACTCACAGCGGATGTAAGGAGTAGCTAGAACCATTACCCTTAGGTGGGGTTGGGGTCGCCTTTCTACTTGCGATTTATAGGGATTTGTAAAAAAAATTCTAGCAATCAGACATGAGATTACGATGATAGAGAAACATATTTCAGTCACTGGAAAAATTCTGTCTGATAGGCAAACATTATATTTTGGTGAAAAAAAATAATATGGTGGGCTAAAAACGGTAACTCCCATAGGACCGGTTTTTTTTCTTCGACTTTCTTAAAAACTGGTGATCCGATTACTATCAAAATTGATGTTCAAGAAGATGTAGGTAGCATTAGTAATTTCGCATTAATGTTTTTAGGAAAACTTTTTTTTTGCATTTTTAATATTTTTTTTGAAAAATCAATATTTTGAAAACGGGTAAGAGTTTTTTTAAATTTTGTTTTTAAATGAATGCTATTTTTGTGCTTAAGTTTGTTGTCTTAAATATTTTTTTTAATTTTTTTTTAAAAAGTTGTTAAAAAACCTTTTTATTCAAAAGCCGCTCATACGGTTTATAAAACAAATCACACTTTTTAACAAGAAATAAAATGGCGTTTAAATAATTTCAGTCAATAAAATTTAACGTACTTTATTCGAACAATCAAAAGTCACAAAAATCGAATAAAAGCTTTGATGTTAACTTTAGTTTTCTTAAATTTTATTCAACAATGTGACGCACATGGCACATATGAGCAAGTACGTGCGATCCAGTCGTGCAATTTATTTATTTTTTAGCTCAAATATTTACGGTACCTGTCATATAACCGTTAAGTTAAATCTTATTTTTCTCCGAAACGGCTCCAAGAATTTTTATGAAAAAAATTCAGTGTACTGTAGTAGGTGTAAGTTATGTTTTGGTGAGAAAAAATTTAAAATGGTGCGCTAAAATGGTACCTCCCATAGAACCGTTTTTTTTCTTCGACTTTCTCGAAAGCAATCAAAATTGAGATTCAGGAAGATGTAAGTAGCCTAAGTAATTTTATTTTATATATATACATACATATATTTTCGAAAACTTTTTTTTTGTATTTTTAAAAAAATTATTATTTTTTTTTTAATCAATATTTTGAAAACGGATAGATGGATATTTTTTTTTAATTTTGTTTTTAAATGTAAGTAGTTTTTGTGTTTAAGTTTGCATTCTTGAATATTTTTTTTGAATTAAAAAAAATTGTTAAATAAAAACCGTTTTATTTAAAACCGGGTCCCAAAAATTCACACTTTTTCACATTTTCTAAGGAAATAAAATGACGTTTAATTTTTTCTGCTGAAAATTATTTTACGTACTTTTTTCAAACAATCAAAAGTCAGAAAAATTGATTAAAAACTTTGAAGTTCCTTTAATATTTTTTCAAATTTTATTCGAAGCCGTGACCGCACATAAGAGCAAGTACGTGCGACTCAATCGTGCAATTTATTTTAATTCAAATAAAAATAATAAAAAAGCCTTAACAAATTTTTTACCCGAAAGTTGACACTGAGCAGGAGATATTGGAGAACGAGGTTTTCCATGCAACTTTGAAATTCGTATTTATCAACATTATTAAATTTAGATGACTTGACCGATTTAAAAAAAAAAATTCTTTGTGTGTATGAGCATGGTAAGCTGGTAACCTGGTACTTTCTAATTAAGTGCGTTTAATACCACTGTTGTTGGGACCCAGAAAATGTATTTTAAATCTGAGCAACGACAGCTGGGTTTGCTATCTTTATATATACAAATCTCAAGCCACGATATTTGTTACCAATGGACTGCAAAACTATTGAACCGATTTTCATGAAATTTTCTGGCGGAGG
Source organism: Platycheirus rosarum (assembly GCA_963971375.1). NCBI lineage: Eukaryota > Metazoa > Arthropoda > Insecta > Diptera > Syrphidae > Platycheirus > Platycheirus rosarum. The sequence goes on from OZ020508.1 coordinate 143,185,137, forward strand.
GACATAAAGCCCAGGGTCATAACGCCCAAATTTTTTTTTGAGCATTATGACCCACTTAAGCGGGTCATAAGACCCAAATTAATTTTGGGCGTTAAGAGCCACCCAAAGGGGTCATAAGACCCAAATATTTGTTGTTTAAATAGGACATAAGACCCAAATTTGTATATGTGAGCTCTGTGAAATAAGGTCCCAAACAAATTGTCTGAATTGATTTTTTTTTTTCATTTTCAGTATGAGGTAGGTATGCAACCCCCCTGCTTAGGCTCACTATAGGATTTGGAGTAGATGCGAGATTGGGTTTATGCAAAGGTTCTTTAAATCAAAAAGAAACTGCACATACCCAACATTGCACCTTCTTCAAATCCTATAGTGAGACCAAGCAGGGGGCAGCATGCCCCCCTTTACCTACCTCATACTGAAAATGAAGATTTATCTAAACGCTTAAGCTTAAGGCACTGTAAAATTCACGTTTTCTAGTTTTGAAATGCTTTAAGTTTAACCATTAGGTAATTTTCATTAAGTGGGTCATAAAGCCCAACTATTTTTTGTGGGTCTTATGCCCCATTTGGGTGGGTCATAACGCCCAAAATAAATTTGGGTCTTATGGCCCGCTTAAGTGGGTCATAATGCCCAAACAAAAAAGTTGGGCGTTATGACCCTGGGCGTTATGTCCCTGCGCCAAATTTTCTATTCAATGTGTAATTTAGTCCAACTTATAGGATTGTTTTATCTCGATAAATGGACTCAATATTGTTTTATTGCAAATTAAATGAGGCACACTAACGCGTGGCCGGGTCTGATAGTGTAACTATAAAATCCATTCTAAAAAAAAATTCCAATATTAATTCCAGCTTATTCCGGATAAATTACTTCTTGTTTGTTAGCGTATTCTGTCTTACTGGTATGTATTTAAATAAAAATTAAGGTAGTTTGTCTTACTTCAAATATGATTGATGCTTGTTTTCTTTGAACAAACATAATATTTGCATGATTTACATACATATATTTAATCAAATAAAATACTAATGCTCATGACACACATACTGATGTGATAAATATCAGGCTATTAAAAATAGTAAATTTAGCATAGCATTATTCAAATAATGAAAGAAAAATAAATATTTTTCCTTAACGCAAAAGCTAAATAAATAGCATTGCATATAAGGGAACAAAGTACATAGATATTTATTCGAGAGCCATTGCTTGATGAATATACAGTTTTTTTTCAATCTGATTAATTGCTAAGAAACTTAGTCAGTTCACATTTCTTCAGATTTCGGAGTGCTCAAGAAATTGTCTCAGTCACTTTTGATGGAGCTTTAAAATGTATGTGAACATAATATCTCAGCAAACGCCAACAAAAATTTGTGTATCTCTTTCTCTCTAACAGAGTTCAGACAAATTAAAATTGAGCAACCGAATCCATAAACTTTTTGGATTAATTTGTTGACGGGAAAGTTAAGATTTTTGTTCTGAGAAATCGTGTTCACGTTTCTGAGAAAACGGAGATCTCTGAGGGTATAGAAAAATGAACTGGCTAAATAAAGGCATTAACTAGTAGATTCTACTTAATCCTTTATATCTAAAAATATCAAATCCTTATATCATTTTTGAGAAAGTAAGAATGTTTCACTCGATATTTCAAAGGAATTTAATAATGTAACGTATCTGTTAGATACGTGCATCGACGAATAGAATCTGAAACTCACAATATAAGTATTAGTGTACCGCAGGGCTCTGTTTTGTTACCGATATTGTTTTCTTATTTTTTTAAATGATCTCCTATCTGCAACTTCTAGTCCAATATATCGTTTCCCGGATTATATAATACCATTAGCCTTTCATATTCATTTCTAGACTGACATCCTGGCTCTTCGAATCTGAAACTGCAACAACACAATATGATAAGCTTATTAAATTCACACATAGAAGGTATTCTACAATAATGAGGAATAAGGATCTGCGTAGAATTTAATGCTTCGAAAATCAAAACCTGAGTTGTATTCCTTACCAATGTCTATAAGTGGGATTTCCCGAAGAAGGCGCTGCGAAATAAGGCCCCAGACAAAAGGGCCCAAAACCAAAAATAAAGAAATATAGCCCCAAATATTAAGTATTGCTTCATAATAGGCGTTTTTCTTTCTTAGCCCCGAGCGGGGCACAGAGTGGGGCCTAAGCGAATAGAGCTCGTTCCGAATGGAGCGTGACATGAGCGCTCAGGTCTATTAAGAAAACACAACTGAGTACTGGACTGTCATCATGTCATTTTTTTACAAAAGCAAATGTAGTTAGCCACACTCAGCCTTTCCCTCGATGTGCTCTATTGTTTTTTAGCGAGCTCATCGAGCGAGCCGCGATTGAGCTCCGAGCTAAAAAAGAAACACAAGCTGAGCGCTCAGAGAGCTGCGAGTTAAAAAAGAAATAGAGTTATTTTTTGACAGCTCAGTGCCTCGCTCAGAGCTAAAAAAGAAAAACGCCCAATGAAAAAAAGACCAAAAACGAACTGAAAGAAGACCCCAATTTTTACTTGAGTTTACAGGTACTATAAGGCAAGTTATGGATTCGTGCAAACAAAATCTAACAATCAAACATGACATTACGATGACAGAGAAGTTCGCACCTCTACAGCCTAGGGATGGTCCGATTTGCTTCAAACTTGGTATTTAGTATTTATTTGGTAGTATCTCGCGAGATGTTATTCATGTTTGCTCTATGTTAAAAAATAACGGTACCTGCCATACAATTTTTAACAAAAAGTTTGATTTTATCGAAAACGGTTCTAACGATTTTGATAAAACTTTCGGGTAGCTATTTTTTTACAACAATACATCTTTCAATTAGAATGAATTATTCGAAATTTGTTCTATAACAGTACCTCTCATAAAACTGTTTTTTTTTTCAAATGCGTCCTGATGTCAATAAAATTTTGCACATAGTAAGTCATTTATAATTCATTTAATATTGCATTTCAAAATTTTCAAAAACTTTTTTTTTCGATTTTTTTAAATTTCCTAAAAAAAAATTGGTTTTCGAAATAATTTTAAAACGGGTTGAAGGAATTTTTTTTAAATAATTTTCCCAGATGAAAACTACAGATTTTCTTATATTGACATACTTAAAAAAAATTAAATATTTTTTTTCGAAAAGTTTAAAAAACGATTTTAAAAAAAAAATATTTTTTTTCCTCGAAATTTTCAAATTTTATTGCAGACATAGTTTTTTCGAAAAACGTCTTAAACAGACTAAAAAAATTAAAAAAATATTTTTTTATTTTAATATATATATATATATACATACATATATGATGCCATTAAGCAATTATCTACTATAATAACAAGTTTGTGCGACTTATTTGAAGTTCAGATAGTGTTATTTTTCTACGTTAATGTTACTTCTTTTTAAATTTTATTCGACGATGTGATCGCACATATGAGCAAGTATGTGAGATCCAGTTGTGCAATTTTTTTTTTTAATTTTATTTTCCAAAAAGAAATTAAAGCACAACCCGATATCCGGCTTTTTATGTTCCCGTTTTTTAAAATTCCGTTTTTAAGATACTTTGTATCTGCCCCTCGAACCCCCCTTACTGGGGTCATTTTTATATTTCGCTTCAAATAACTAGAAAACTCTAAATTCGCTGATGATTTTCAAAACAAGCCTCACATTGCCTAGCTATTGTGGTTTTGAACAGAGTGAGAGAGGGAACAAAGCGAAATAAAATCGCGCGATTTGACATCCCTTGTCTTCCTTTTTTTCTTCTTGAATTTTTTTTTACGGTGAATGCTCTAGTGAAATATTTAGCTACATCCCTTCCCTAAAATTATACAACCGTAATCCTCGGGCTTCTAGAAATGCTTATCAGTTTACCCTTGATCCCAATTTCGAGAACTGCCAAGTACAGATATTCGTTCTTTAGCCGTACAACATGAATGCTGAATGCACTTGTTTTCACAGTCTTTCCCTTTTATTAATAATATTCAGATAATAAATTTAAAAAAAATCAAGAACAATGAATACCGATATCTTCTTTTTAATACTCTTTCTTATGAAAAGACTTATTTCAAAATAGCCTAACTTTGTCCCCTAAGCTTCAGTAGCTTAGTTGTGTTTTATTATCTTTGGATCAGGATCTGGATTATGTCTTAGCGTAGCACGTATTACAATAACAATGTTAAATCCTGCTTTCTATCTGGATCTATTTCAAGATCCAAAAATTAGTACTAATTCTGAAAAACAGATGGTCCTTTTGCAGTATTGTAATAGGAATTTAACACAAAATAATACACGATCTGGATCTAGATCTGGATCGTTTTATTTATCGACAAAGATCCATACGGATCTTCCACAATTCTCTTGCGTGAAGGTAATCTTTCTCAAAATCGCAAATACACAAATTGATATTGTATATTATCTCAAAACGACTGTACCTATATAGTCTTTATATAGACTTAAATATTTGTCAAGACAGAGAAAAACGTTATGAAAAACGAAATAACTGGCTGACTCATAAGGTCTTGCTCAGGTGAACCAGACTTTTACTGGGCACGAACAAAATTAAAATATTGCAAATCTCTGCTTTCTTAAATTGTTTAAATAAATAAAATTAAATTATTATTGCATTAGGTTACACACATTTCTTTATTTTTATAAGTTTAGTTTCGTATCTCAATAATCACCGGTTTGACACTGTGGGGATGCATCTTCTTTGCACTTAAATTGGTCCACTTGATGGAAAGCTATAGAAAAGTTGTTGCATGTATTACTGCTCTTTAAGATCATTTTTGTAGTTCACTTACCTCTTTGTGGGTTGAGGCAATTGTATTTTTGTAAAGAACACAAGTTTGGCAACTGCAAGTAACACCGTCCATTATAGACGCAAGTCGGCAGCTCACCCTGACTGCAATCGTAATCGCAATGTGATGATCCAGGAATATGATCAGCTAGTGTTGCAGCAAAGAAAGCTGAATGAAAAAACAATAATTAATAAAATATGTAGTTCTTTAGATTCTTTCATCAGTTTTGATAAAATCAAAATACTTACCAAGAGCTAAAACAGCAAAAACAGCGGATTTCATTTTGAATGTTATTTTTCTTTTTGGAAAGTTAGCGTTAAAGAGTAAACTTGAATTTGTGATAATTCTTAAAGTTGCGAATTCCTTTTATACTTAATTTTTGAAATATATCCAAAACTGAAATTGTTCCCAAAAAACATAACAAAAAACGGAATCTTAAAACAGAGAGTTATAAAAATATAACATGTTAATATCAGAACCAGATTTTATTCAAAATCTGTCTTCCTTATAATAAAATTACCGTTAAAAGCCATCAAAACAGATTAAATATAATAAGGATATTTTAAGAATGAAATACTAAAAATAAATCTCTTATTCCACAATCTTAAGTTGTTCTCCTTGACTTATGCGCCCGGTTAAGATTATTGCGTCATACACTGAAAATGGTATAAAACAGGAATCGTTCTAAGGGATCAGCACAAATCCTCTTCCACTGTTCAAAATACAAGGTGTTGGACATTCTTTCACAAAAATCAAAATGAAATTCTTCGTTGTTGTTATTCTTTTTGCCGGTAAGTTTCGAATTGTGTTTTAAATCCTAATTTTACTAACAAAATATTATTTTTGTAATTCAAGCTTTGGTTGCTGCTGTACTTGGAGGCCTTGCCCCAACTCCACCATCCCATTGTGACTATGAGTGCACCAAGCTAGATCTGCCAACTTGTGCCTACAATGGACGGTGTTACTTGCAAATGCGAGGTCCATGCGCCCTTCAGAAGTACAACTGTCTGAATCCACTAAAAGGTAAGAAACTGCGCTTACTTTGAAATGAGTGGACATAACCAATATTGATGTAAAATTATTATTACTTTCCAGCATTCCACCAAGTGGATCAGTACAAGTGCAAGGAGGACTCAGCCCCACAATGTCAACTTGGAGACTATTAAAATACAAATCTGAAGAACTTTGGAATTGGAATTAAATAAAACTAAGATTTTGGAAAAATTGTTGTTTTTTTCATTCGGAACATATTTTTTTTAAATTCTGATGGACACATAATATCAGAAGCCAAAATAAAATAATTTAAAGCAAATTAGTTCGACTACATTTCTTCAAAAGCAAAAAATAACCATCTTTTGATAGATTGTTAATAAAAATAGAATTTCTGAGACCATTTGCGAGAAAATTAAGCTTTTACGTTAAGGTTATATTCGATCTAAAAAAAGTTAAAAGATTCTTTATAAATAATCGTAATGTCATGTTTGATTTGATTTCTTTGCACAGATATTCTAGACAGGGTAAAATGAACTTAAAAAAAACTGTCAAAACCACAACACTTAACGGTTGTTAGTAAAAATGGAGTACGCCATCACACGTCTTGAATAATAACGAATTTATGAAAAAATATTACGAAAATTGTAGGACGGATTTTGATAAAATCCTGTTTTTTGTTTTTAGTTTTTTGAAATTTTTTTTTGAAATTTCGGTATTCAGTTTTTTAGAGTTTATTCATATACATGTGATATAAAACTTAAAAAAATTTTGATTAGTTTTAAAAATATTGATTTTTCAAAAAAAAAAAAAAATCAAAAAATTACTTTCATTAGAAAAAAGTTATTAAAAAAATTGATATGCAGAATTAATTAAGCTACCTAGATCTTCTCAAATATAAAATTTTACAGAAATCCAAATAGCCGTTACCGATAAAGCCAAAAATTATAACACCGTTATATTAAAAATACCGTTAATAGACTTTTCCTGTAAATTTGGTTCTGATCAAATGATAGCAGGTTCCAATAAAAAAATTCTCAAAAATGTTCATTCAAATCGTTGAAGCCGTTTTCGAAAAAAGAATTTGGGCGGCATTGTTGCAGTTGATAAGATGTTTGCTTCTGACACGGAGGTCGTCAGTTCGATACTCTATAATCGCAAGTAAAAATCAAAAATATTACAAAATTTGTTAATAAATTATGCAAATAACATTAGGCGTTTTTTCTTTATTTAATCAGAAAAAGTCTCTGAACAGAGTCTGAGCATTCTGAGCATACTCTGATAATTATCTGAACCGATAATGGTCTGAGCGCTCAGATATATTTTTGAAATACGTTTGAGCACTTTTCTGTCACAAATTGTCATTTTTGATATGGCTCTTTCACAGGGGGCAATATTATACATATAATAAATACTATTGTCTCTTTCACTTTGGCATATATTTTTCGAAGAGTGGTGAAAGCAATGTGCATGGAATAATGTGAAATAGCCTACAACTCTAAAATGACGTTAATTGCGTTCAGCATTTTCTCAGAATGCTCAGTCAATTTATCCTGAGCGCATACAGGCTTCTCAGAGCACGCTCTGATCATTCTCTGAATGAAAAAAGAATTGCAACTTTGAAGATCTGAACCCTCTGAGCGATAAAAGAAATACAACTTTTTTTTTGACAACTCAGATTCTGCTCTGAACGAAAAAAGAAAAACGCCTATCAAAACAATTGCAGTAAGCTCGATCCAATACAGCCTCCTAAGACTTAAATGTATTCAATTTTTCAGCATTTTTTTCGTAGGATTTTGGATTGCACCCAAGTAGTTGGAATCTATTCAACGTACAGTTCGGTGTTACCAGCTTTAGATGGATGGGATAATAAAACAACTGATGGACAGAACAACATTCCGATGCAAAGAACAAAACGTTACTGCCATTTAGAGAAATACTTTAATAGAAATAAGCTCTACACACAACTTTAGACTTCTGCAAAGATTAAAACTCTTGAACAGATGGATTACAAAAAGAAAGGACATTCATATTAGGATACTGGAATCTTCGATTAGAAATGTCAACCCGCTCATAAAATACAAAAATAAATTGTCTACTAACTAAAACTGAGATGATAGAATTCAAGACTTTAATTCCAGAGAACCGAGATAAGTAAAACTTTTGAAAAGAAGACTGAAAACGATCATCCATATCTCTAATTTAAGAGAAAGATTGAAGATGAAGACATACACCTGACGGCAGAAAGAGATCTGGAAAAAGACGTCTTGAAGAACGACTTCTTTCTGATACAGAACTTTGACGAATCATTTTGGCTTCGAAATAGCATCAGGCAATAGCGATCTAAGCATTTTTTTTTCGAGTCTAAAATAACGACAACTTTGTAGACACCACATTTCAATCCTGTGAATATCCGATCGTAGAGACGCCTTTCGAGCATCAGCAAGGTATTCGAACAGTTTTTCAAAGACATCTGTCAAAACGAGCAAAAATATAGTTCCAATTCAGCTTGAGGGCAGTTCATAGCCCATGAAACCATTTATGCCATGTCCTAATAAGGTTCTTATGTTCAACGGAAAAATGTCAAAAATAAATGACCAGAATTGCACAAGGAATTGTGAATTCACCGATTCTCCTTGGAATATACGCCAAAGAACTTATGGAACTCTCAATCGCATACAGAACAGCTGCTAAATATGAGAAATCAAAATTTTCTCGCAATGATTAGAAGTTGAAAACAAACTTCCATAAAGTGAAACTATCTTGTTATTAACGTAATTTGTTTGAGATTTCTAGATATACACGAGAATACTGCTGCAAGCTAGTATTTTCAGCTTCATAAGGAAAATGATTGCCTGTGGATGCCCTGTGTTATATAATATTGCAGGATTTCTCTAGTAACACATAATTCAGAATTGTCGGAAAAGGTGAACTGGAGAATATCCCGATCGGGTATGCCCTACTGAACCGAGTGGTATTTTTCGATCAGGTCCACCATTTTTGGTGGCCTATTACAAGCCGATAGTTGCAGTTAAGCTTTTTTATTCCCTATGGTTTACATTCTTGTGAGACCTGCCCTCGGTAAAACAAACAAATAGTAAGTCTCCTTTGGGCTAGAGTTTGCATTTTATATGTGTAAATGTAAATCTACTTTTGAAATATCTCGCCACATATTATTTTTCTAACATGAAAATAGATTTGAGCCGAGAAAAATCTTGCATTAGATTCATACTTCCATTAAAAAAATCAAATCTTTTCAGAAAAACCTCCAAATGCTTTAAATACTTCCAATATCAATATACAAAAAACACAAAACGGTTTTTCAAATTCATAGATTTATTTTATTACACATTTCTGCAGAATTATATTCTAATAGTCTCCAATTTGACATTGTGGGGATGAGTTTGAGAATGTTTTTCAAAAAACAAAAAAGAACAGGATTTTAATAAAATCCGTGCTAAAATTTTCTTAACACTTTTTTCATAAATTCGTTATTATTCAAGACGTGTGATGGATGATAACAACCGTTAAGTGTTGAGATTTTGACAGTTTTTTAAAGTTCATTTTACCCCGTCTAGAATATCTGTGCAAAGAAATCAAATCAAACATGACATTACGATTATTTATAAAGAAGTACCAAATTCTGTATGTCTTTCCTATAAAGTCGAACTTTAAAATACAACCCCAACGGCTAAGCCCTGTTATACTATAATAGAACAAATTTCAACTTTTTTTAGATCGAATATAACCTTAACGTAAAAGCTTAATTTTATCGCAAATGGTCTCAGAAATTCTATTTTTATTAACAATCTATCAAAAGATGGTTATTTTTTGCTATTTGAAGAAATGTAGGTAGTCGAACTAATTTGCTTTAAATTAATTTATTTTGGCTTCTGATATTATGTGTCCATCAGAATTTAAAAAAAAAATATGTTCCGAATGAAAAAAACAACAATTTTTCCAAAATCTTAGTTTTATTTAATTCCAATTCCAAAGTTCTTCAGATTTGTATTTTAATAGTCTCCAAGTTGACATTGTGGGGCTGAGTCCTCCTTGCACTTGTACTGATCCACTTGGTGGAATGCTGGAATGTAATAATAATTTTACATCAATATTGGTTATGTCCACTCATTTCAAAGTAAGCGCAGTTTCTTACCTTTTAGTGGATTCAGACAGTTGTACTTCTGAAGGGCGCATGGACCTCGCATTTGCAAGTAACACCGTCCATTGTAGGCACAAGTTGGCAGATCTAGCTTGGTGCACTCATAGTCACAATGGGATGGTGGAGTTGGGGCAAGGCCTCCAAGTACAGCAGCAACCAAAGCTTGAATTACAAAAATAATATTTTGTTAGTAAAATTAGGATTTAAAACACAATTCGAAACTTACCGGCAAAAAGAATAACAACAACGAAGAATTTCATTTTGATTTTTGTGAAAGAATGTCCAACACCTTGTATTTTGAACAGTGGAAGAGGATTTGTGCTGATCCCTTAGAACGATTCCTGTTTTATACCATTTTCAGTGTATGACGCAATAATCTTAACCGGGCGCATAAGTCAAGGAGAACAACTTAAGATTGTGGAATAAGAGATTTATTTTTAGTATTTCATTCTTAAAATATCCTGATTATATTTAATCTGTTTTGATGGCTTTTAACGGTAATTTTATTATAAGGAAGACAGATTTTGAATAAAATCTGGTTCTGATATTAACATGTTATATTTTTATAACTCTCTGTTTTAAGATTCCGTTTTTTGTTATGTTTTTTAGGAACAATTTCAGTTTTGGATATATTTCAAAAATTAAGTATAAAAGGAATTCGCAACTTCAAGAATTATCACAAATTCAAGTTTACTCTTTAACGCTAACTTTCCAAAAAGAAAAATAACATTCAAAATGAAATCCGCTGTTTTTGCTGTTTTAGCTCTTGGTAAGTATTTTGATTTTATCAAAACTGATGAAAGAATCTAAGGAACTACATATTTTATTAATTATTGTTTTTTTTCATTCAGCTTTCTTTGCTGCAACACTAGCTGATCATATTCCTGGATCATCACATTGCGATTACGATTGCAGTCAGGGTGAGCTGCCGACTTGCGTCTATAATGGACGGTGTTACTTGCAGTTGCCAAACTTGTGTGCTCTCCAAAAATACAATTGCCTCAACCCACAAAGAGGTAAGTGAACTACAAAAATTATCTTAAATATTAATTTTACATCCAAAACCCTTTCTATAGCTTTTCATCAAGTGGACCAATTCAAGTGCAAAGAAGATGCATCTCCACAGTGTCAAACAGGAGATTACTAGGCTAACACTTCAGGAAAAATCAAAGATAAAAGAAAATACTGAAAATGCAATAAAACTGACTGAAATCTTTTACGTAAATTTGTTTTAATTACTATAAACGCAATGACGTTGCCAAATGTAAGTCAACAGATTATTTTTCCAATGGGAATTTTCAGTGACTTTGTTATTCATTTTAATATGTAGTTTTATGGTATAGAAATGTTTTCAAAGATTACCCCACATGGTCTGAGTTATCTTTACACTCTTGATCTTTGTTTATTGTTCTTTATAGAACCAATACAAAATAAGATTTTATATCTTAAAAGAGGTGGATATCAAGCAACCTTTGGAAGCAGATCTTCATTGATAAATAGCCGTGCTTACCTACTTCTATTTCTAGAATCAATATTTGCATCAAGCAATGCCATTTGTTTCAGAATGTATTGTGTAATTTAGTTCTTTGGAACATATGTTCACACCATAGAGAAAAAGGGACTATATATTTTTAGATCCACAGGAGTTTCCAGTAATTCTTAGTTATGTCAACTTTGCAGTAAGGGCTATTATGGCCATAAAATCATAGAAAATTACATAGACATGGAAACACAAACCGACTGTAATGTACCGCACTTAGATTTAAGCACGGTGATGGCACTAACAGACTTTCCTGCAAGAGAATATGCTGGAAGGAAAACCGAGTCATAAATGAAAATCCTATATCGGTTTAAAATCGGAAGCAAGTGTATGGTCTGGATCATCTCAATAAACCCAACAATATATAGATCTATAAAGCTGTCAAACTTTTGAAGTATTTTTCAGGCTAAAGTGCACCCAGTAGGCCAAGCTGCAAAGCACCTTTTATCTTTTAACCTGGAGAATAAAATATTGATATTTTCATAGACATTCATCAGGCGGCAATCAAGGCCCACATCGTCAATCGTCTCCAAACTGATTGACCGCTGTTGCAACGATCTGCGACAAATCAGTGAAACAAACCTTGTTACCCTCCGATGGGTCCCCGGACACTGTAACATTCACAGAAATGAAAGGACTGATGAACTGGCCAAAAACGGTTCATCCATGGAACCAAGCCAAACTGTACTTAATAAGAAAAATGGTATTAACGAGAATTTCCTCAAATTCACAAACGAGAGATGGTCAAACTCGACAACTGTGGGATCAGAAGAAGTCTTTGGCCAAACATCGCAAAGAAAAATACAGAATATATTCAAGAGATAGGTAGACCTCAATTGTTTCTTTGGATGCCATTCTTACGGGTCACAACTCAATGGGGGCCCACATGAGCAGAATCGGCATTAGCACATCAAGGCTTATGCAGATGGTATCAAAACGTTGATGTAAAAGAGGGCTCATATCAATTCCTTTGTGAATGCCCTAGTTTAGCCCAGATCAGAAAAACAGCCCTCGGAGAATACTTCTTCGACGAACTAGGCGAACTTCTTACCACACCTCCTATTCCTGGGTACTGCAATTGATTCTTGATATCCGAGTGAGATGAATCGGCTGCCGAATACGTGAATAATTTCAGTCAATAAATCTTGAGTTACGTTAACAGCATATTTCTCATCAAAACTGGTTCTGGTATTCATGATATATCACCTTCTTTTATCTTTGCGGATACCTCCACAAAAAAGAAAAAACAATCTACAATATTTGAAACCACGGAAAATCTATGATTGATTCCTGATATGACTGAATCAATTATCACGTAAAAAATATCTATCTTGAATCCGATTTCTTCTCCAGAATTGTCTTTGTCGTCAATTTCGGGTATGAGACCCCAATTGTTTTTTTTTTCTGAAGAGCAGGTAACGTTTTCGATGCCAGTAGAAGACTTTTACCATTGATGGCGTTGAAAATTTTGAACCATATAGACGCCATTAAAACACATTGAAATTTGCACTGCCTGTGCTCCCTGCGAGTTTTATTGTTCAAATTCAGTTTCTCCAGAAAAATGTAAGTATTAATAGTAACTGAAGAGACGCTTTGAATAACTTCGGGCCCTCTTAAAACTACGGCCCAAGGGGAAATCTAAGAATCCATTAATGAGATGGTGCGTTATGAAGTTTTATTTAAAGAAGTCTGCAAAAGCATCCACTGAGTCAACTGTGGGTATGACTTTGATGTTATCTTTTATCATAACATCTATAAGACAGTTTATTTCTTAAGAATGGCCAACTTTGACCAACCTTCTATACCCGCGGTTTCTTGAAAACATTTAATTCCCAGATGAGTACTACACTGCGTGTAGTCCATAGAGTAAATATATTATTGAAAACGCGCTCTATGCGACTTAGGATATGTTATACTGTAAATTATATCGCTGCGTCAGAACGCGCTCTGTTTTACTAGACTTTTACTCCTTTGTATGCGAGTATAATAGGTTGAAAAAAAATATAATTTATCTTTAAAAAGTACACCTTTATCGCTAATTTGTATAATACAATCTTGCAAGTATATATTCTGACCGAATGCATGTTTAAATTCATTCTTAAAACAATCAATACACTATCATTAGTTTAGGTATCAGGTTAAATGGTTGAAACTATTGAATATTGTTTAACCAGTTTTAAACGTTTATATAGAGTTTTCAAGCACATAATCTGTAAAAGGCAGGGAACAAAATAATAAAGTACAACAACTTGCATTCGAGTTACTTGCTAGTGTCTCCTCATGATACAAGAAAACAAGATAGCGTCTTTCATATTTTTACGTCATCAGTGACCTTTGTTGAAAAAATTAATTTCCGTTTTAGAAAAAAATAACGAAAAGTAAGTTTTAATTGATGAAGGTTTGGTCCAATGTCTTATCTGATTGAATTAATATACATTTTGAGTCCACTAACCCTTCGGATTCTTTCCAAAAGTGGTAATTTAATTTAGTCAGTTTGAGTCACTGATGACGTCAAATTTCGGGATGGCGCTTTTTATTATCAAGTATCTTCCAACGCGCCCAATTTCGTGGTGAAAAAGAAAAGGAAACTGAAAAAAAGAGACTACTACACTCAATCGGCGTCAATTATTTGACAGTTCAGCACTACTACACTCTCAATCGGCGTCAATTTTTTGACAGTTACCAATACTTATTTGACCAGCTTGTAGGCATTGTCAAAAGAAGGCAGTAGATTTCCCTCTTTATTATATAGCTACTCTATGTAGATACACTAAATATTTTCCAGCAAAATCTGATTCTGAAAAAAAGAGAATAAGAACATTTAACCCATCACCGTCTTACAGCATTATTGTGCACGGCTTATACATAATTTATTTTTATTGCTTTTATATATAGAAATAAGAATAAGAACAAAACAAAATGAATTTGCTTTTATGAGTAAAAAATGAGAAAATTAAAATCAATGAAAATACATACAAAATTGACATGAATATGATTTATTAAAAGATACCAAACATTCATTTATGATGTTTTCTTACAATACAAGTTTTAAAATAGAGTAAAAATCTTTAAAAATGAACAGTTTTACTTTTCCTGTCATGTTCAGTAGAAGTCTCTCTTATTAACCCCCAAATGTAGTCTCCCATCATGCTTTCAGTCTACTGGCCTTGGTTGGTAACCTCTCTTAAATTCCATTATATCTTGATTTAATGGAAGCGTTCCCCTTGTTCTTCCGAAAAAGCTCCCATATTATCTTTAAATTTATCCAAATGAGAATGTAACGTATGCATCTTTAAAGACATTCTACATCCGATGATAAAAAAAATCGCAATCTTGTCAGTGATCAGCTCGTCATAATTTTGAGCTCTACAGTTTCCAGGAAAAACATGAACTACTACCTTAAAACTGTTGTTAAAAAAATATCTTCAAATATTTGAAATCTTCGGACTCATGACCCAATTTAATATGCAATGGTGGCATTAATATTGTTTTAGGATCGACAACGGCTTTCAATTTAATATTGTATTTTCCTACTTCGTACTCTGTATGTACAGGCCAATGTTTTTGCCGGTAGTGAGCAGCATCATTTTTACTATCCCACAGGCAAAGATAACAGGAGTGTTTGGTATATCCGCCTTGCATTCCAGTCAAAAAACACACCATCTTTGAAGTCTCCAATAACTTTCCACTTGCAGTTAATAGCATATTAATACTGTCGTAATTTTCTTTGAGATGTACGGAATGTGCCAATGGAATAGATGGAAAGTTTTTCCCATTCTGTAGTAGAACAGCTTTAAGACTTTTTGTTGAACTGTCAATAAAAATGCGCCATTCAGATGTATGACATGGAATACCAATTTCTTTAAATAAACTTATCACGTCATGATACTGTCGTCTTTACTGAAGAAACAAGAAAATTCTTCATGACGTTTCCTTTAATGCAATATTCGAATATCAGATTTAATTAAATTCCGTTGCTTTAACTGCGATGCTTTACTTCTTGGTAGATTTAAGTCTCTTATTAAGTCATTGACATCTTCAGAGTCGATGAGGCGTGTTTTTTTTTTGGTTCAGATTCAAGAACGAATTCGGAATGTGCGGATACAGATGTTATTGATGGCTACCTTGAGAGAGTAGTTGATTTTCTAACAAAGGAAGGAGCAGGTACAGAATTTTCTTCTGTGTTTGGTATTGGAGCGGATGTCCATGATAGATCAGGATACAAAGATTTCTTTGAATTTTTACCTCTGAGAGGATTCACAATGCAAAAATAACAGTCTGTGTGAGGATCACGGAGTTCCCTCCAAATTCTTGGCACTACAAACTTCATTGCTCTTTTCTCACCTCGGTACCTGCCTTCGATAAAACATAACGTATATAACCTTGAACTCTCTAGTCTCGATACGTTTTATACGTTAATAAAATAAAAAAAGAGAAAATAAACTCACCGTCCAGACTGTGTCTGCAAGAGTTACATGACAAATGTGGAGCCCATTTTTTGTCTTGATTGAAGTAAGCTTGATATACCTCGCAAATCTTTAAATTTGTACTTAAATCATACTTTTTTTCTCTCACTTTAATAAATTCGCCGCAATTATTACAACTTCTCGTAGCCATTTTCACAGGTCGATACAGTGCCAAAAGATATGAAACACGTTGTTTCTCTGTAATATTCAAACAGAACAGATACTGTCATACACAACGAGCAACGCAAGAAACACTACTACACGCACTCTTACCTCTCTTTCTACACCGATGGCGCGCAAAGACCGGCATTTATTGGGCGCGAAAATAATAAATGGTCAAATCGCTCCAAGTTCTTAAAAGGCAAATATTTTCGATTTGTAATCACTTTTTTTATATATGTATGTGCTTATATAATAAGAATATATTAAGTAAAACCGACGTGGATTTTTTTTTTGACCGGTGAATTGAAGTTGATGCCTTACAAAAATATTAAATTAGGAAACAAACTTAATTTTGTGTGCAATTGAGTCTCTTTTCGCAAAAGAACAGATGCACACCAATTACATTCCCCTGAATTATTTCACAATTAATTGCATTCTATTCATCTGACCATAACAATCAAATAATCTAATTCTTCCCTTATTCGCTGCAAAATTCATCAATTAACCACTGCACCCACATATTACCGTCAACAGGACAATAAACACCCTCCACACCATAGTGTTCCTTTCAACAAAGGCCTGCATTCAGGAATCAGGAGCAACCATTCAACGCAGTCATTGGCAAATTTACTCCCCAAAATGAGCGCGACACAAACCGATTGTGGATTTCATTCTTCGGATGCACCCACAAGGATGCCATTATTTCCACAACTTCACGCACAATGCCTCACTTTTTTTCCCCGTTAGAAAGAAAACAAAAATTAAATAAAGCGAATCACGTTTCGTTCGTCAGTTCTTGTGGTATCTCTGCCAACTGCAGTTTGACAAAAACTTGACCAATTCATTCTGCCACCCAGAACGAACGACCAGTCAAACAAACAACACTTTTCACTCCTTCCATTCAGTCGCTGTCACTCTAAATTCAAATCTGCAATTGTCCTTTTCAAAATAATAATAAACACACCAGCACCAAAAAAAAGAAATGTCTCCGTTGACTTATAAAATCGCGTCACGTTCAACGCTTGCCACTATGTGTCGCCGAGCGAATAATGGAGGCAGGATCTATTCATCGCATTGCTGAAGCTGGTGCAATTGTTGGCAGTAAAAAGGATACAATAGCGAAATTTAGTCGTCCTCGTTGCTGATCACGCCCCACTTTGCAACGTGATGCTCAGCGGCAACGCTGCTGCTCCTGAAAAGGATAATGCCGCACCATCATCAGTAGAAAAATATGATTTCTTCTTGGTTTTATGCACATTGTGTGGGGAGACAAATAAAATTGCTGTACCAATGTGTGTGTTGCAAGAATAATAAGGGAAAATAGAAGGAAATTAAATTAAAAATCTTGAATGCATCTTAAATTTTTGGTTATTCGCCTTGTGTGCGGGGGTGGGTTCTGGGTTTATGAAATTATCGCGATTCTTTTCATTCATCATCACATCATCCCTTCCCCCGACAAACCCTTGCAACATTGTGTTTGGGTTCTGTGTGTCCTTTATGACCATTAACATGATTCACAGCACACAATATCCTTTCAATAATAGAAGAGGACAAGCTTAGAAAAAGTAAAAGAAATGCGCAACGTAGAAGAAAATAATAATTCAGCCACAAAAATGATTTCCGGTCCGAATGTGCTGCAGTAAATAAAATGAGAAAGGACTCTGGCTCAAGGAGCACCCACGTATACACTTGGTCAGAGGATGATGGTTGGTGTTGATTAGCATCTCCTTATATCCGGGCTAAAGGTCTTATCCTTTCGCAATTTTTATTTATTTCTTTTGACGAAGGGCACTACAAAGAATAATGTGTCCTGGAGTTTCTTCGGCTTCAAAAGCTATGTAAACGAATAACCAAGTTGTGATGAAAGGACGAATTGCGATTTATTTCTTTTATGAATGCTAATTTAGTTGTTGTGTCCATGTGAATTGATGTTTACTGATTTACAATTGAACGGAGTTCATTTAATAATTTTAAGTGTGTCATTTGAAATGCTGAAAGATGAATCATTTTCTCAGACAAGATCTTGGTTTGATTTTTTCAAGCTTCTCTTGAGCTACAAACAAACGAATTTTTCTCTGCATCTGACTCTGAAGTTAATGATAATATATTTAATGTTCAAAGATGTGACCAATATCCAGAACTGATGATAGACACCGTGGGAGGTGGAATCTTGATTGCTGTGAGATCCTCTCACGTAGTACATTGACCTTCCTGAAGACACTAGCAGTGGAAATAGTCATGGAAAAATGTTGACATCTCTGGAATTTGGATATCCGATTGAGTAAGCTTAAATCCACCAATAATTCTTTGTTCATGCTAAAAACACTGGAAATTGCGGATGAAAAAATAAGATTCGGTCAAACTTCATGTGAAAATTCGTATTAAAAATCTCTGAATGTCATTAAATTTCATTAATGTTCTTTATGATCTAGATTCTTTCAAAGTAATAAGCTTTGAACAATGTTCTTACAAACAAAGACCGACTCTGCACATTTCCATATAAACTAATACTTTTCAAACTATCCTCTCTCGGTTTAGAACCAGTCCAATCCTTTTTATGGGATTTCTGTTCGTTTCAGATCTAACCTCTTCAATTAATTTTAAGCTATCTCCGGGGTCCCCCAAGGCAGCTACGTAGGGCCTCTCTTTTTTATTCTTAATGCAGGCTGTCCGCCGGGAAGGTATACTACTTTGTTTTGCCGCCATTTTGGAAAACATTAGTCTTGACAGTTCATATTTGGCAGTCGTGAAGTAGATACGTGGCAAACTTATTATAGACAAATATTCGATAAACCAACGTTTTTGAATTGTTAAAACATTTTATCAAAATCAATCATCGATTACTGTGACGATGAGAAGGTTACGTGAAATTTTTGGGATAATCAACGTGCCAACAAAACGCACTATTTATCGTGTAGTGAATGATTTCGAAGAAAGAGGGTCTGTAGGTGATAGGCTCAAGCATGGACCACAACGTACTGCAAGATCGGCTGAAAACATTACTGCTGCTCAAGGAAGTGTTCAAAACAAGCCATCAACCTCAATTCGACCGTGCTCAGGAGCTTGGTCTTCAAAGAACACAATTGGGCACAATTTTCCACAAGGATTTGCATTTGTTTCCATTTAAGATTCAGTTGACACAAGAGCTTCTTCCACAAGACCATTTACGCTGCCGTACATATGACATTAGGATGTTACGGCTAGCCCATGACAACCCCGATTTTCATGAAAAAATCATAATGAGTGACGAGGCACATTTTCATTTGAATGGATATGTGAATAAACAGAATGGTCGGTTCTGGGCTATGGAAAACCCTCAAATCGTTCATCAGTCACCTTTGCATCCATTAAAAGTTACAGTCTGGTGTGCAATTTGGTCAGGAGGAATCATTGGACCTTACATCTTTGAAAATGAAAACGGCGTAACGGTAACTGTGCATGGGGAGCGATATCGTGATATGATTGAGAACATTTTAACGCCACAACTGCATGCTTTGGGCTTGATTAACATGTGGTATCAACAAGACGGTGCCACATCGCATACAGCCAGGATTACAATGGAATTACTGCGAGACCTCTTTCAACAAGTTATTTCAAGAAATCGTGATGTTGATTGGCCTCCACGTTTGCCCGATTTGACTGCTCCGGACTTCTTTTTGTGGGTATATCTGAAAAGCAAGGTTTATGCAAACAAACCAGAAACGCTTGAGCAACTCAAACACAATATTCGTGATAAAATTAATGAAATACCCCGTGAAATATGTGAAAATGTAATGTAAAGTGTGCTCAAAAGGGCTCGCATTTGTGAGACTAACAGATACGGACATTTACCTGATATTGTATTCCATACATAATTGCCAACATTAAATAAAACATTAGTGGACCGTGGCTTAGTGATTAGTGTGTGTGAGCCTGGGTTCAAATCCAGCTCATAGCCACCTTTTTTTCTGGGGTACTGCCTCTTGCGAGGAACTGACAAAACCTCCAAGAGTAAAATTTGTCTCGAAAAAGTGCATCTCATGTAGCCATTTAAACAGCACACACACTGGAATGGTTGAGAGTATAAGTCACTAGGCCTTGGCTCCTTAAGGATCTGTCGCGCCAATAAATTTAATTTAATTTTTTTTTAAATAAAACATTTATAAATATAAGATCCGTCCTCTTTCATTTAATCTAAAATTATAAACAAACAATGTAGTATACTATATGTATATATTCCCGGCGGACACCCTGTATTAACAATATTGAAATGGTCATCAGACATTTCCATATCTCAATCTAATCTGATTATAGCAAGTTTTTCAAGACAATTTTGTCCACACTCGACTATTTACTAATTCAACTGGAATACTTAATCTTAATATTTTCTCTGTCTGAAGCCTCAAAATCTGCTTAGAACTAAATATAACCAAATGCCAGTTAATCACTTTTTCACGTAAAACCATAACTAATGAGGATTTGATTCGTGACTTTGGCATATATGAGAGCTCAACTTCTTGGCACATTTCTATAATAATATCATCTTTAAGGCACTTGGTATTGTCAAACGCTAGTCAAAAGAATTCTTCGACCCATAATCTAATCTGATCCTTCTACATACAATAAGTACGCCTGCTGGTTAAAAACTCTTGCCAAGAAAGCATATATAGTCCTCATCTTAGCAGATTCACATCTCGAGACTCAACGTCTTTTTTAACCTTCGCGGTCTGACCTGGAATGATCCAAATATCTTCCCCCCTGTTAAAATCACCTTGAACATATATATAAATTGGAGAGATTCTCTTCGTTCATCGACTCCTCTCAGGTTCCATCGACTGTGAAACTCTTTACATTACAACTCTTATGGCTCGAACGAACTTATAACTTGTATACTGTGGAGGGTTTATACACGAATGAAAACTTTTTAGTCCTCAACAACCCTTGCCTAAAACTTTTACTCCGGAAACATCCTTCCAATCCGTGAGATTTAATTTAAGCGTAAGAACGAAAGGAATAATTATATTATCAGTATCTTAGTCAAATAGAATATAAACTATTATCTGGAAATCTGATGGAGTACCTCCAGCTCCAGCTTTGAGTTCTGCAATATCTCTTCTTCTGACACAAGAACAACAACAAATTTGATTGACACATTTTTCAGTCAATCCTATACAGGATATCTGTAAATTCCCGATTCTAGCTACTTCCATAATTGTTTTCTCTTACTCTTACCTCATTTCAACAAAATACTCTAAAAAAATTAGAGATCCCATCCCATAAGTATCCATCCTCAAAGCCTGAAGCTTGCCTAAGACTTTATAAAAGTTAAGAGGTACAAACTAATTTCTCAGGTAATTTCTTCTATTATTTCAATTATCAAATCTCATATTTATTTGACTATCTCGCATAGTCTGCAATTACACGATGACTCGTATCGTAAGCCTTGTCTCACATATGTAAATGCGAAAGAGAAATGAGGTTTGCAGTGATGATATGCAAGAAAAAATTCCCGGTGAGTAGCGGGCAAATGTTTGGTAGTTTCATTCCCTATATTATTTCTTAACTTCATGGAGTGAACATCATACGAATAAGCCAGGCATCAGGGACAGCTTTACCGCCAAGAAAAAAATATCGTAGTAGTGTGCCATTACCAAAAAAAAAAAACTTAATTTAAATTTTTTTGTTTCAATCTATTTATTTCAAACCATGTACCCATCTATATTCTATACGAAGGTATACATATATATCGTGCATCGTGCTTTCTTCGGATGCTTAAAACTTGAAAATTACTAGACCAAATTGGATGCTTCTTTGTAATTGCTTTCGTCTCACGGGTTAAAAGTTTAAAAGGAAAACTGAAAAAAGAGGCAAGGCTTACGAGACATCGTGTAATTGGGAACATAGTGCGATGGCCAATGACTCCCGTGTAAAGGAGAAATAAATTGTTTTGAATTTCATTTCGATAAGACCAGAACTTAGCTCACGCTCAAGATTCAAAATTCGGAATTTGGACGACTTATCTGATTTATCTCTCAATAGAGAGCATCATCTTTGATGTTTTATCTACATAATAATTAATTATTTCTTTAAAGGAGAAGGAGAAACTACAAAATTCACCACGACCGTTACATAAAAAACCGGCTCATTCTCATTGAACTTGCGAAAGCTCTATTCAGATAAAGGTCAGTCGCCTCGTGAGTCTAATTAATCTCATGGCCCCGAGACATCAACCAGCCCCCATCCAATTTCTCGGTCGTATAAAGTGCATTCTGCTGAAAGTTGTGTCAATTTGGGTGGTAAGAGCGTAGCGCGCGTGTGATAAAAGGGCGGGGGATACGGACCCCCAGGAGCCCCAAAGTGTGAAAGAAAATATAACCTTAATTGCATGGAAAGAAACGGTGAAACACAACAAAATAAATAACAATAAAAAAGTATAAGTGTAAGTTCGAGAGACAACGGAAAAGAAAATCATCTATTGATCATAAGCGGTGAGTTTTTCTCTTTTATAATAAATATTTTTAGTGTAGTTTTGTTTTTATGGACTGATGATCTTAGTTGTCCAAACAAACAAAATTTGTCATTTCTTCTTAGAAAGTCTGTAAAACAATGTCTCGATGTAAATCACTATTTCGTATGTACCATAGAGCATTATCGATTGCTCTGTTTCTGTTTTTGTTTTGATACAATTTTTTTTTTTGATATAATACAGGTTTAAGCAATTGCTTAGAATTAAGCAATTTATAATAACGGGTGATTTTTTTGAGGTTAGGATTTTCATGCATTAGTATTTGACAGATCACGCGGGATTTCAGATATGGTGTCAAAGAGAAAGATGCTCAGTATGCTTTGACATTTCATCATGAATAGACTTACTAACGAGCAACGCTTGCAAATCATTGAATTTTATTACCAAAATCAGTGTTCGGTTCGAAATGTGTTTCGCGCTTTTCGTCACTATGGTCTACATAATCGACCAAGTGAGCAAACAATTAATGCGATTGTGACCAAGTTTCGCACTCAGTTTACTTTATTGGACATTAAACCAACCACACGAATGCGTACAGTGCGTACAGAAGAGAATATTGCGTCTGTTTCTGAGAGTGTTGCTGAAGACCGTGAAATGTCGATTCGTCGCCGTTCGCAGCAATTGGGTTTGTGTTATTCGACCACATGGAAGATTTTACGCAAAGATCTTGGTGTAAAACCGTATAAAATACAGCTCGTGCAAGAACTGAAGCCGAACGATCTGCCACAACGTCGAATTTTCAGTGAATGGGCCCTAGAAAAGTTGGCAGAAAATCCGCTTTTTTATCGACAAATTTTGTTCAGCGATGAGGCTCATTTCTGGTTGAATGGCTACGTAAATAAGCAAAATTGCCGCATTTGGAGTGAAGAGCAACCAGAAGCCGTTCAAGAACTGCCCATGCATCCCGAAAAATGCACTGTTTGGTGTAGTTTGTACGCTGGTGGAATCATTGGACCGTATTTTTTCAAAGATGCTGTTGGACGCAACGTTACGGTGAATGACGATCGCTATCGTTCGATGCTAACAAACTTTTTGTTGCCAAAGTTGGAAGAACTGAACTTGGTTGACATGTGGTTTTAACAAGATGGCGCTACATGCCACACAGCTCGCGATTCTATGGCCATTTTGAGGGAAAACTTCGGAGAACAATTCATCTCAAGAAATGGACCGGTAAGTTGGCCACCAAGATCATGCGATTTGACGCCTTTAGATTATTTTTTGTGGGGCTACGTTAAGTCTAAAGTCTACAGAAATAAGCCAGCAACTATTCCAGCTTTGGAAGACAACATTTCCGAAGAAATTCGGGCTATTCCGGCCGAAATGCTCGAAAAAGTTGCCCAAAATTGGACTTTCCGAATGGACCACCTAAGACGCAGCCGCGGCCAACATTTAAATGAAATTATCTTCAAAAAGTAAATGTCATAGACCAATCTAACGGTTCAAATAAAGAACCGATGAGATTTTGCAAATTTTATGCGTTTTTTTTTTTAAAAAAGTTCTCAAGCTCTTAAAAAATCACCCGTTAGTACTAGGTTCTACCCGCGACTTCGTCTGCGTGGACTTCAGATTAAATTATTTGTAATATTTAAAACGAAACTCGCCAAAGAAAATTACTCAGAATTCTTCCGTAGAAACGGTACATTTTTTTCATAAAATTGTGCAGTCGTTACGGCATGGAAACATAGCTACCAAACAAACCAAAAGCAATGAAGTTTTTCATATTTAAGCCTCTTTCATATAGGAACCCTGCCATTTACCTGGATAGCCTTTTTCCATAACTCCATATTTCTATGTCTCTACGTCTCTATATCTCTTTATCTTTATATCTCTATATCTCTAAGACTCTATATCTCTATATCTCTATATCTTTATATCTCTATATTTCTATATCTTTATATCTCTCTATCTCCATATCTCTGTATCCTTATACATATATGTAAACCTTAATCTACATATGTCAAAATCTCTATATCCCTATATCTGTACCTCTTTCGTAAACCAAGATTCACAAAATCGTGCAGTCGTTGAGGCATGGAAGCATATCAAACAAACTTCAAGAAATATAATATTTCACAATTGAGCCTCTCCCACAGGAGCCGTGTATTTTTTTCTGGATACAAAGTAACCTATATCTCAAACCGACATATTATCTATTTACCTATCAAATTTCATCAAAATCCGTTAAGCCAAGTCAGTGATTGGAGAACAAACATCCAAACATATACAAACATTCACATTAATAATATATGTAAGTAGGATAAAGAAAAGAATAAAATTTCACTACAACAATGATTCCGAATTGCAAAGTGCAAACAATAATATCCGACTAAAAAAGCAAAAACCCGTTACAATGGAGAAAAAACCATAACAAAAACAAATAAAAGGCACGACTGGGTCGCACGTACTTGTTCCCGTGTGCTAATCCTTTTTAGGTACAGGCGTCTTTTTGACAAAGATTTAATTTTAATGTTTTTTTGACGTGCAACTTCTTTAGAATCGTTGTGGTTTGAAACTCGAACGAACATGCGTCACGAGAAAGGGATAAACACATAAATATATAGGATTGTTAGCTTTTGCAGTATTTTAGTGTATAATCTTTCCACTTGTTGTTTACTGTTTATAATATAATTTGATAATAGAAAGATATAAAGGACTTTTTTCAGTTTAATTTTCATTTTGGTATGGACAAATTTGAACAACTGGCATAAAGATTCGTGGGAATCAGCAGTAGGACAATAATGCTAGGTATAGGGACCTATATAGGTCCCAATAACAATAATTTACTTTTTTGAAATCATATTAATTAAAATAGCTTAATTATATTTGATGGATCGATAAACGTATGGTGTGGGTAGGTATTAATGGAATTTATTAAGGATATTAGGTACCTATAATAAGGTTGGAAGGAAGGTAGGTACTAAAATTAAGATACACATTCCAACTACTGTGAAGCGAGTGGGTATAGACAATATTAAAAGTTAACACAGTGGTTTTGTTTATTTATAGGTAGGTGTAAACTTTTGTTTTCTTGATTGAAATTTTTACATTCAGTACTAATCGAATAGTTTTTTTTATTTGTTAGTTGTTTTTTGTATTTATCTGTGTGCTTTTATGATGATGAAATACTTTAAAATACGTAGGTATGTATGTAGGTTGTCACCTTCTTTTATTTGACTAATGGCTAGGGCTTAGCCGAGCAATATGAAATAAAATTTTGGAGAAAATATTAAACAAATGAAATTTTTATGAAATCAAAAAAACACTCTTCATAACGTTTTTTGGAAAAAATGTCGTAAGCCATCTTATTTCTTACGCTGTTTTCTGTTTTATGAATTTTTCATTTCAAAATCGTTCGACCAGTTTTTTCAAAAAAATGTTTTTCTTTGAAAAACTTTTCGAAAACATATTTAAATTTTTTTTTGAGTATGTCAATTTAAAGCAATCTATAATTTATACTAGGAGAAAATTAAAAAAAAGTCTATATATTCGTTTTTAAAATATTCAAAAAACAAAATAGGTTTTTTAAAAAATTATTAAAAATTTAAAAAAAAAATGTTTTTAAAAATTTCAATAAACAATATTATTTATATAATAAATACATATTTTGAAAATTTCATCAAAATCCGTCATTTAGTTAACGAGAAAGTCTGATTTTAAAAAACCGGTCATATGGGAGGTACCGTTATAAAACTTTCTAAAAAATCCATTAAAACTTAAAGATAGCTTTTGCATAGAAAACACCATTCAGAAAGTTTTATCAAAATCGTAGCAGCCGTTTTCGAGAAAAATAAGTTTTCCATTAAAAGTTATATGGCAGGTACCGTTAGTTTTGGAGCTAGAAAGCCAATTCGAAAAACGGTCGGGTAGAGTACTCTAAAAATACTATATACCAAGTTTGAATCAAATCGGCCTAACCGTTTAGGCTGTAGGAATCGATCCGGACAGACAGACAGACAGACAGACGGACGGAATTTCCCGACCCACTTTTTTGACTTCTCTATCATCGTAATGTCATTTTTGATTGTTAGAATTTTTTTACGAATGCATAACTTGCCTTATAGTCCCTATAAATCGCAAGTAAAAATGGACACGACTGGGTCGCACGTACTTGTGCTTTAGTGCCAAACAAAAACAAATATCATTTACGTTGAAAGTAACCACAATAATAAACAGTTTTTAGTAAAAATGAAGTACGCCACCACACGTCTTAAACTACAAAGAATGTATGAAAAAAAGTATTTCGAAAATTGTATAACGGATTTTGATAAAATCCGGTTTTTATTTTTAGTTTTTTATTTTTTTTTATTTTGGTATTCAGTTTTTAAGAGTATATTTATATACAAGTGATTATAAAATTTGAATAATTTTTTTTGATTAGTTTTAAAAATATTGATTTAAAAAAAAAAAAATCAAAAATTAATTTAAATTAGAAAAAAAAGTTATTCAAAATTTTGACATGCAGAATTAATTTGGCTATAAAGATCTTCTCAAATTTAACTTGTTTAGGCTGCATATCGATACACACCCGGACAGACAGACAGACGGATATTTTTTGCCAATGACTTTTTAAGGCTTCTCTATGATCGTAATGTCATGTTTGATTGCTGTTATCTCAATTTTTTTTATATTCACGAATCCTAAACTTGCCTTATAGTCTCTATAATCGTAAGTAAAAATAAGTACAAAAAACCTGCTTCTATGCAAAGGAAAACAAAAGAACAATAGTAAATCACAATAAAGTTCTTCAAAAATACCGTCAAAATGAAGCGAAAATGTTTCTTATAGGTACCCGTGCAATAATACTGCATTTTTCATTTTTAATTTTCTACATATATGGCGGTATGGCTTTGATAAGAAATTGATGGCTTCATCGATAGATCAGCGAAATCAAGCATCGTTGTGCTTGGCCGGATGAGGACATACAAGGAAAAAAACACAAACATACCCCTTTTGGGGTACATTTAACCCCCCCCCCCCCTTCCCCTTTAGTAGCACAACAACACCGAGGGAAAACCTAGGATATCACGATGTACGCCTTTTACATTACGCAGTTTGTTTATTTATTAAAAGTTTTCCGTAGCTTTTCGGTTGTTCTTACTATTTAGCCGAATGATGCAAGTATGACCGCATCATCGCAAATTTGGCTATCATTCATGTATTCATGATGTCTACTATTTGAGGATCTATGTATATCTAGACTATAGAGTATATAATATTACGATAGTACGAACAACACTGGACTAAGACAACATCCTTGTGGAACACCAACATTTATTCCCTTAAATCCTGAAGATTTGTTCAATTTCGTTTGTTATTCTTAGTTGATCTATTCTTGAGTGATTTGTTTTAAAGTCAAGTCTTCAAGAATAAGACGCATTTTATCCTAAAATTTGAAGAAAGCACTTACATAATAAATTATTTTGCGAATACCTTGGAATTAGCTGGTAATATCGATTTTGGCTGTAAGACTTCTTTACCTCGGTTTTGAAATCATATCTAATGCTTTGGCTACTTTTCATTGCCATGAAAAATTGTAAAAGCCTTAGTATGACTGAGACCTTTTTACTTGCGATTTAAAGTACTAACTATAATACAAGTTATGGATTCGTGCAAAAAAAATCTAACAATCAAACATGACATACGATAATAGAGAAGTTGAAAAAAGTGGGTCCGGAAATTCCGTCCGTCTGTCTGTCTGTCTGTTCGCGCCTCTACAGCCTAAACGGATGGGCCGATTTGCTTCAAACTTGGTAGTTATTATTTATTAGGTAATATCTCAGGGGGTGTTTTTCATTTTTGTTCTAGGTCGAAAAATAACAGTACCTGCCATACAATTTTTGACAAAAAATTTGATTTTCGAAACGGCTCTAACGATATACATATATAATAATACATCTTCAAGTTAGAATACATTTTTCGAAATTTGTTCTATAACGGTACCTCTCAAAGAACCGGTTTTTTCAAATGCGGTTTTATCGTAAACTATTATCCCGATTTCAATAAAATTTTGCACAAAATAGTTATAATTCAATTAATATTGAATTTCTAAATTTTCAAAAACTTTTTTTTTCCATTATTTTTTTTTAATTTTCTAAAAAACATATATCGTTTTAGAAATATTTTGAATTTTTTTTTTTATTTTTTTTTTGATTGAATTTTTTTAAATAATTTTGCCAGATGAAAACTCCAGATTTACTTATAATGATATAATAGAAAAAAAATTCAAATATTTTTTCGAAAACTTTTTCAAAACAAAGGACTTTTAAAAAAAAACTGGTCGAACGATTTTTAATATTTTTTTCCTCTTTTTTCCGAGAAAACTCTTAAACTAATTAAAAAAATTAAAGAATTTTATAAAAAAAAATATTTTTTTTATTTTAATAGACGTGGGGTTTTCAATCTGGCAATACTTCTTACGGAGTTGGTCTTTTTGACAGCTGTCACTTGATTTATGCTCAGTTTGGTTTGCCATTTCATAATGAATAGACTTACTCCCGAACAAGTTTGCAAATTGTGCAAATTTATTACCAAAATAATGGTTCGTTTCGGTGGAGCGGAACATCGAAGAAGACCCATCCGCTATCACGCGCAACAATTGCAGATGTGCCCATTCACTTTATGGAAGATTTTGCGGAAGGATCTTGGTTTGCAGGCTTACAAAATCCAACTCGTGCAAGAATTGAAGCCGAACGACCATCAAGCGGGTCACACGTTCGGTGAATGGGTCCAAAACGAGAAGGCCACCGATCACGATTTTCACAAAATTGGGCCTCGGCTGGAATTTATTCGAGCCACCCGCGGCGGCCACTTCCCCGAAATCATTTTTAAAACATAATGCAAACCCTTATCTTTATAGTCCAGCTAAATTCGTGGCTAACATTAAACTATATGCGTTTTATTTCTTCTTGAAAACCGTACGTCTAAAAAACACCGTTATATATACATTCATATGCAGCCACTAAGCAATTATCTAACATAAGAACAAGTTCGTGCGACCCAGTCGTGCATTTTTTTCAAATTTATTCGACGATGTGACTGTACATATGAGCAATCATTTTTTATTTTGGTATGGATGTTTTGAGAAAACAGCCATATTTCCGGCATTTCAACCTGTTTTCACTGAAACATCTAGCAAACAAAATTCAGATTCAAATTTGTTAATAAGACTATGAATTGTTGGCCCACTTTTGGGTGCCTCCTTAAACCATCTTAAATTAGTGATGAACTTAGGATATTTTCAAGTGGCTTTTTTGAAGCATAGCCCAGTTCGTCGAAAACGTATTCCTCATAGGCTGCTTTTCTGGTCTGGGCTATGCTGGGATATTCACAAAGGAAGAAGAGCCATCTTTCGCTTCAAAGTCTTAACACCCTCTGCATAACTATGATGTGCTAGTGCCCATACTGCTCATGTGATTTCCAATTGAGTTGTGTCCTGTAAGGATACCTACCAAGAAGAACAGTTGAGGCCCGCCTTTCGACTTTTCGAAAGCCGACAGTTGTTGTCAATTGTTGATCAGCTATCTGTAGAACTTCTATCGTGTGCGGCTTTGAGGAATTTATTGGTAAATTTTGTTCTTCTCTCTTAAAGTGGCACAAGTGCCAGGGTAAGATTTGGCTAGGTTCCAAATCTTTTTCAGTTTATGTGCATTTCATTCAGATATTATGTCACAGTGTTTGGAGACCCATCGAAGAGTTTACAAGTTTTATTTCGCTGATTAGACGCGCGACAGCGGTATAGCAGAATATACTCTTTATTGGCGCCTGTCTATCTATGAAAATTTGAATATTTGCCAGATTGTAGCTTATAGGGCTGCGATTCGTAAAGACATTTAGTACGCAGCGATTGGTCCAACTGCTGAGCGCTACAAGAGCTATTTGCATTCTTTCTAAAGTCTTAAGAAGAGTGCAGGATAGGCGTTTTGGTTTGAAATCTTTTGGTTCAGTGTAAGTCGGCTTGTCGGCTTTCGGAACGATAATGAAATTGACTTCTCTCCAACTAGCTAGAATTAATATGTATATTACTATTTATATGTATTGTTTGTTGGCTTTCTCCTTTAAACCGGTTCTTATTTGTCTATTTGCTCAAGTTTTCAAGAACTTCTTTTTCTTTTTTTTTTAATAGTTATTAGAAAAACACCATCACAAAAAACCACATGCATATTTTAAGAAAATATTATTTAACCCAAACTACCCATAATCCATGAATAAACATCAATAAAATATCGTGTTGTTCTAAAAAAAATACCGCCTAAAGTGTCATTTTATCTCTCCCTTAAGGACTTAAGCCAATAAACAATGACTTCCATAGAAATTATATAAAAAATTGAATAAAAAAAATATAACTATTATCACAAGGACGTTTGTTTATTCTTTCTTCCTTTGTATCCTCCTTCAATTCAATTCCCGAGGACGATACTTAATATCTGCATAATTCTACAATCAAAACAATTCACAGCTAATCCGTTACGATGCCTTGACACGTGCATCCATATAATTTGATTCGCCATGACAGGGGCCACCCTGTGCCGGGCTCACACAATTAAAAGGATAATAGAGTCAGATCAGGAGTGCATCTCTGGCGAAGGGCTCAATTGTTAAAAAAATACACATTCTCAATTTGTATCTATCTTTAGCACCATGTTCGGGCCATAAAAAAAGGGATTTTCCGACTCTCGTTTGCTTCCAAATACACACAACCCACCCCATGGCTGCGTGATGTCCTTATGAATAAATTAAGAGGCGAATCCTTGCATTTTCCAATACAAAAGGCTGACTGGTGGAAAAGAAAATATTGTTCTGTTGAAATTTTCACACTTTCACATCACCACAGTTTTTGGTTTTTCCAAATTTTTCATATCGTCCTCTAGCTAGACTATGGAGTAGACACAAAAAAATGCAATCGTCCTTCTGTTGTGTTGGTATCATTAGTATGCATCTCGTATCCTGATGGATTGTTAGATGCAAAAAGGAGTCACAATTGAAAAATTTTCTCTTTTTTTGGACAATTTGTTGCGATGCGATGGTTAGGCAAAAATATTACAACGAGCTTACTGGACATTGGAAAAAAGGATTTCCCTCCCCATCAAAATCCTTTGAACTACCATATATCGCGCCGGCCATTTTCATACCATTTAGACGCAATCGAGTGTGAATTGCATGCCAAATTGCATTGTTTTGCCAGATTTCGGTTGATTTTTCACTTTTGGTTTTTACATTGGCAACAACGAGCGCTATAGCAATGTAGTTATCCTGAATTATCTTCTTTTGAAAAATGTTGGTTTTATTTTTTTGGAATGTTTTTTGAATGACGTGGCTATTATTGCTGACACTTTTCAGTTATTTTGAACAATTGTGTGAAGGATATGGTCGGTCGTTGGTGTTTTGGTCGGTTGGCTGGAAAAATGCCGATTTTGATGCATTTTATGCGATGAATGCATTCCTTTACAGATAAATTAATTGAGGCTTTATCCAGCAATTATTTCGAACAATCTGTCAATTAATTTTGCACTTTTTTGTGGACAGAGCATATTTTTTTAAATTGTTTTATGGAGCTTTTAAATAATTCGTTTTGGTTGTCGTTGTGGCTAGGATTTAAACTGTATTACAGGTTAAAGTATTTGTTTTGTAAGAATACCATAAATATTATTTATAAATGCTATTCAAAAGAAATCATAGAATTTATTAAAACTGAAGACACTTATTACGATCTACGCTAATTATACACTTTCGGGGTCACCTGGCTTTTTGGCTGTAAAAATTCAAAACTGGAACGATTTTCATGATTTCTTAAATGCTTGTGTTTACGGCGGATTTTCGATAAGAAATGACTAAATTATCCTAATGTCAGATCTCAGATATTTTTTTTAGCTTTAAATGCTGAAAAAATCAATTTTTATGAACAATCCTTCATAACCTTTTTTTTACATCGCCCACTTGAATTGACCAAATTTCTATCGAACAAATTAAACTAGCAGAGAAAAAAACAAAAACTTGAATTTTCAACTTTTCCAGCTTAAAATTTAATCAGTGCTTACATCAAAAATAAGATTTAATACAATTTGTTTTATTAAATATGTATTTTTTAATAAATCCGCCGTCAAAATGAACGTAAAAAACATGAAAATCGGTCCAGTTTTGATTTTTTTACAGCCAATAAAAAACAGGTGACCGCGAAAGTGAATATACCCGATCTACTCCTCTAGGATCGGAGTTGAACATACAGTACCTTAGATTAAAGTCATTTTCAAAGGGCGAAGTCTGAAACATAACAATATTAAGATGAAAATAAATATGAGGAAGGAGGAGGACATGATCTGATTTTTCTGACCTTCGATTTAATTTCGAAAAAAATTCTGTAAACACGCAAATTCATTTTAGGGATTTTAAAAAACCCGATACCATGTATTACTCTATGTACCATACCTTCACCAGATAACCAAGTCGAGTTCTTGACTTCCAATATTAATCTCTTATTTGATTATCACCTTCCCCCAAAAACTAAAAAAAGAGTGTGCGCTTCAATACCACACCACGGTCTAAAAGTAGGATTAAGGAGCTCATGATGAATCCGCGTGATCAATCCTATATACCGAAGATGAATACGTTTTCGTGTTGTGGAACTTCACACAGCCTATAAATATCTCCGAAATAAAGCTGTACAAGAGATAAGCCGCAAAAACGCATTTTAACTCCAATATTCTTAAGTATTAATACTGACAGTAGACAGGGGTGGGATAATCTGCGGAGGCTTTGAATCGGTAAGGAGCGAAAGAATTTTCAAATCGACGTAAACTTAAACGATATTAACAATATATTTTTAAATGCTCCTATTATTGAACCTCAAATAGAATATCAGCCATGTAGCAGACTGCCGTTGACAGATTCAAACTTAAGCTTTGATTGTGTAAACACTTTTTAATTAACTGAAAATTGTATGTCAGTAAAGTCGAACCCAGTGGCTATTGACTGACTACACCCTATATTCGTAAAATTCCTACTGCCACTGCTTCTTCCTTATTTCACCCATATTTTAAACTCGATTCTTACCTCTGGACTCTATCCTCAGCAGTGCAAACTAGCTAAAGTTGTTCCCATCTCTAAAAATTCCCTCTGTAATCAGTTTAGACCTATCTCTATAGTCATTTGTAAAAAAAATTAATAACTATTCAACAACTTCCCTTCCAACGCTGCACCATTCACCAATGACAAACCAATTGTTTACTCTTCAGAGAAGGGAAACTTGTTTGCAGAGCATTTATCTTCTAGCTCTACTTTATATCTAGGTCACAGCAATGTTGCCCCTCTTCATTCACGTACTTTAAAATGTAATTTGTCCAGCTTGCCCCTAAGAAGGGGGCGCTCCTCCTCCTTCAGACTCATAGCATTAATGTAATTTCTTACTAAACTCATGGAAATGTTGATTAACCGGTCAGCTTAAGAAATATCTCAAAGACCGAATGCTTTTTCAAGACTGGCAGTATGGCTTTTTCAGCAATCGTTGTCTGATAATCTGATGGCACATCTCACCGAACAGTTATTTAAATATTTACATCACTTTGGAGAATATAATATGATTAATGTGCTGGGTATTTCCAATGCATTTAATAGAGTTTGGCATCAAGCTCTCTTATTTAAAATGCCTGGGATCGATGATACTCTATTGTTTATTGGATTATAAGCTACCTTCTGGTCCTTCAAATGTGATTCCCCAAAAAATAAATGCTAGTGTTCCCCAAGGCTACTTTCTATCTCTTTTCCCCATTTTTACTTACGATTATAGATACTATACGGCAACTTTAGAATTGGTGAATATAAACAAAAATTGAGATAACAATCAAACATGACATTACGATCATAGAGAAGCCCAAAAAAGTCATCGACAAAAAATGTCCATCTGTTTGTCATTCTGTCTGTCTGTCTGTCCGGGTGTATGTATAGCTGCAACTTAAACGGGTTAAGCAATTGCCTTCAAATTTGGTATGTGTGTATCTCTTGGCATCCCTCAGAGGGAAAATTTAATTTTTAGAGCTAAAAATAACGTTACCCGCTATATAACGGTTAAGGAAAAGCTTATTTTTCTAGAAACGATTTTTATGAAAATTTTTGAGAATAATTTTGTTGGTATACTAGCTATTATCTAATTAGAACCAAATTTACCGGAAAAGTTTAACGGTACCTTTCATATAACGGTTTTTTTTTAATTTTCGACTTTCTCGGCAACGGCTCAATGGATTACAATAAAATTTTATATTTGAAATGATCAAAGTAGTCAAATAAATTCTGCATACCAATATTTTGAATGATTATTTTTTTCTATTTTTAATTAATTTTAAAATTTGTTTTTGGAAAATTTATTATTTTTAAAATTTATCAAACAATTTTTGAAATCAGGTGTAAATCAAAATCTCAAAAAAAAAATTTTAAAAGCTTATTATTTTCGAAAACGGCTCCAAGAGTTTTATAAAAAAAAAAAAATCAGTGTACCATAGGACCGGTTTTTTTTTCTTTGACTTCTCAAAAACTGATGATCCGATTACAATCAAAATTGATATTCAAGAAGATGTAGGTAATTTCGCATTAACTTTTTTTTCGAAAAAACAATATTTTAAAAACTGGTAAGTGAATTTTTTTTTATTTTGTTTTTAAATTAACGTTATTTTTGTGCTTAAGTTTCTATTCTTGAATTCTTTTTTTTAATTAAAAAAAAAATGTTAAGAAAACCTACGATTTTGAAAAAAGATCACACTTTATTACATTTCCTAAGAAATAAAATGGCGTTTAAACTATTTCACCCAATACAATTTAACATACTTTATTCGAATTATCAAAAGTCACAAAAATCGAATAAATGCTTTGATGTTCACTTTAATTTTCTTAAATTTTGTATTCTACAATGTGACCGCACATAATATGCAGTTATGCAATTTATTTGTAAATGATCTCCTGTCTATCAACTAAACTGACTAAACTAACTCTGATTTACACAACATTGTAAAAATGGGGTAATAGGAATAGTGTGGAATTTAATGCTTCGAAAACTTCTATGGCACTTTCATCAAAGAAACCGAAACGCGTTCAGTGCACCGCCGCGACGGCCGTTATAATGACCACATGCTTGAGATCGCGCTAAGTTTTCTGTATCGATGCAAGAAGTTTTTTCCTCTTCTGACCTGGCTACAAATAAGGAGTTTATATGTCCCAAACTTGAGAGTAACTTCCACTTATGGGGAGGTGATTCTCAAGCATCTCTCGCTAGCTAGGCAATTTGTTGCGGCGGTTTTATTGCTCTTAAACTTAGATATATCCAGCTTAACTAATACAGATGGGTTTTGCGGAATTTTTGTTCTACTTCGCCCGATAGAATGCACCATTCTGCCCGATAACCGAATTCGTTTCGTCATCGCCGTTATATACAGTCTGCAGAAGTTATTTTTCAATATTCTCAGCATTCCTTGTTGTAATAAAAAAAAAAACTTCACTTTTCCCTGCACTATTGAATCTGGCAATATTTACAAATTTAATTTACTAATTTCACTCATTGTTGACTCTTGTAGAAAATAGAACAACTCAAAACTCATTAACTTTTATCCAAAACCCTCAGTCTACCAAAATCACACCCCAGTTCAACGGTATTAGCTGATTTATTTTAAAATCCCTGCATCTTATGCCAGAACTTAACAAATTCAACCCCAACAAGTCACCCCAAGAAGAGTCTATTACAACCAAAGCTTGTGTACCTATTTGTTATCTCTTAACCGAAAATTCATTTACAACCCCACACCCAAAAAACCTCACCAAAAACATCGTCCTGGGACGATGATACACTTCCTTTCGTATTTTATTTCAGCGATTTGCATCCGCGCTTCGCGAAGGATAATAAACCAAGACAAGCGGAGTCCTTAACTCCTCACCAACCAACCCTCCTTACCGCACTGATAGAAGAAAATAACCATTTTTTTTTTTTGATAAATATACACATCCCTGAGAAAATACCTTCCAAATGAGAATTATGTAAAAAAAAATCAGAAATCAGGACATCACCCCCATTCTCAGGAAAATATTGAAATTCGCATTTTCTTATTCATGTTCATCAACTTCGTTTTCTTATCAATTCTTTATTTTGTTTCCTGTTACACTATTACGGCCGCAAAATCAATCGCCGACAATCAATTGGTCTGAGAATTTATGATTTTGGTGGAAAAGTCAAGAGGAAAATAAAGACATATCCTTGCTTGGGGAGGAGAGTTGGGGGTGGTGACAAAAAAGTCCTAAATTATGACATTGTTTTGGTTGCTTATTGGTTTCTTGGTTTTTCCAATGTCGCAGGAGTTTGTTTTGCAGATAAGAAAAATAAGCAAAAAATGTCCTTCAAACGCACACA
This sequence comes from Platycheirus rosarum, assembly GCA_963971375.1. Lineage (NCBI taxonomy): Eukaryota > Metazoa > Arthropoda > Insecta > Diptera > Syrphidae > Platycheirus > Platycheirus rosarum. The sequence goes on from OZ020508.1 coordinate 143,222,135, forward strand.
TTTTTATTAAGTACAAAGCGACAGATAAGGAGCCAGAGGTCCTTAAAATGGACGCAATTGGTGATGGCCAGCAGAAGAAGACTTCCTCGGCGCTCTGCTTGTCTGTTTTATGAGTTTTGCCGTCTTTATTTATAAGTCCTTTTATTTTCGCAGCAATGGCAAATGGACAAGGACGAATTCAAAGGACCTTTTTTTATTTTCTTAAATATTTTTTTTGTCGTCTCTTGGTTTGGTTAGTATTTCTTTTCTTATCTCCGGATGCGAAGCGATATGACTTCGTTCTATTACAGGAGCATACCTACTTTGACAGGACTAGAGTTTGGGGTTCCTAGAGTTAGTATCATACCGTCGTCGCATCGGTGTGTGTGTGTGTGTGTGTTTGGTTTCCTTGAAACAGCAACTATGAGAAAAATGATTTTTAATGGGGTGGAAAATTGAATGGGAGCGATGATGAGCAAATAAAGGAGCTCATTGTTATACACTTTTATCAAGATTCAGTTTTTCCTTCATGAAGTATTTTTTTTGTTGGCTCATTTTCTTTTCGTCCCTTACGCTACTCCCTCCCTCTGAAACGTCATCATTCTAGAGCGTGTAAATGTTTTGTGGTACTTGAATGAATGCCAATAATCGGAAAGGCGGGTTACTTTAGTGGTGTGGGTGGACTAATGTTGACCTTCGCTATATAAAGAAAAGTTCACAGGGGTTGCGCCACCGACTACCCTGTGTACAGAAACCAGAAGTGTGAGTGAGGGTGAACAGAGCGTTATCGTGATATTATGTTATTTGACAGTCGACACTTTGCTTGAAGTTGGTAAATAAGATTCTTTTGTTTTGGCTTATTGTGTTGCCTGGATGTTCGTACTCTGGGAATGGGGTTGGTGGCCGGAGCAATGAATGGGTAAAACAAAAGGGGCGGCGGTTTTTGTTGTGTCAATAGATCAAGCAAAACTAATTGAATTATTTCACACTTTGTTGGGTTGTTAAAGGGGCATTTATTTTGGGGTTGCAAATTGTTGTGTTGGCAGGAATCAGTAATGGGATTATAGATGACAAAACGAACAGGTTTTTGAAAACAATAACTGTTGTATAAACAAATTTAAGTGATTTTAAGATTTATTCAACTGAAAAATATACTTAAGACAAATAATAATAAAAATAAAAATAAATTTATTGGCGCGACAGCTCCTTAAGGAGCCAAGGCCTAGTGACTTATACTCTCAACCATTCCTGTGTGTGTGTTGTTAATCTGCAAAAATGGAAATGAAAAAACAATAATAATTTATCTTTAATTGAATGGAAAGCCAACAGAGTAGAGGGGACTTCAGCCTACTTCACGTATGCAGGCAGTCTTAAGCGTTTTTTTACTTTGAAAAATCCCATGTTTCTGCAACAATTTGCATGATTGTGATGATATGAGTGGTTCCGACTATTAAGATACATCAATAAGTTAAAACAATTGACTTTAGTGCTGTGGCGGTAAAGAAAAACTCTCCACTGTTTCCTTAAGGGCTTAGTATATTTTTCCCAAGATAAGGTTGCTTCTGAAACATTGTTAAGTTAAAAATTGCGAGGTAGTAAAATTTTCAAACTCGTGTTCACTGGTGGATTACTGGTGGTTCATATATTGTTTATAAAAAGGAATTTACTGTGAATTGTTTGTGGCATGATTTGTTATTTTGAAATCAAACTGCTTCTAATAGAAACTTTTCTTTTTGATTGGGATCTGTTAGGGTAAGTGTCATATAAAAGACATCGAAATTTTAAAATTTTAAATTAATATTAACATGTTTTAAAGGAAGTAAAAATTGTTGGTCCTTCGTAAAAAAACATACACAACTCCACTTCGTCTTCGGTTCCGACGCTTTTCTATAATGAAAATTATGGAAATGGCCCGCATAGGGCCAGTAAGTTAATTAAGATGATATTTTTAGCTAGTTTTAAGATTTTTGTCTAGCATTTAAGTAGATATAAGTAAAAGTGAAAATAAAAATCAATGATCAATCAATCAAAATGAATTCTAAAAGCCATTGTGCTTTACAGACACATAGTTAAAATATTAAAGTGTTACTTGCTTCTGTCAAAGATCTTACCTGCATTTGTGGTTAGGTAATAAGAACATAAGAGCAAGTACGTGAAACCCAGTCGTGCTCTTTTTTTACTATGAGTATTTTTTACATCTTCTAAACTTACGGTTCATAATGGGCTGGCTTGGCAAACTTCTTTTGGTTATTCTTAGGTATTTTTTCAGGCTTAACTTCAGAAAAGTCATGTCTTAACATCATTTTTCAACAGACCTTCTATTTCCAATAGAATATTAATGGATTCCTTCTTTACATATATGTACATTCAAAACCTTAAAGTATGTATTTATTTATTTATTCTCTCATCAAGCACAGCACAAAACTCAAAACAGTTATTGGATAATTTAATTAAATAAATAATAAATGACTATCCACCAGTGTTCAATAAAGACAATAGTTAATTCTTAAATCAATCTATACACATAAATATAAATGAAGTGTGTGTTTTTAAAACCAAAATACCAGCTTTTTACTTGATGTATACAAAAGAATATACAGTACTTAGTATAACAAAAACACCATTTAAACATTTTTTGTCTGTCTGTCTGTCTTTCTGTCCGTTTGTTCCGAGTAATCTCGGGAATGGCTTCACCGATTTCAACGGGACTTTCATTTGCAGGTAGCTGATATCCTAAGAAGTAAGTTAGGCTATGTTAATTACTTACTAGGTGGCGCTGGTGTCGTTTTTTTTTGGAAATTCTTATTTATAGACCGATTTTCACGGGACTTTCACAGGCAGGGAGCTCATTTTGAAAGGAATACCTAAAGCTATTTGAATTACCCGTAGGTGGCGCTAGATTTGCTTATTTTTCGAAAATTGTTATATAAGAACGAACAGTTTTTGAAAAATATTTACGTCGAGTTTCCAAAGTTTGAATGCCTAGTAATAAACACCTTGAATTATAAGAGGGCATATCGATATTTCAATGCAAGATCCTGATAGCCATTCTCGTAAACCTTCTCTGGATTCTTTCGATTCTCATTGAATAAACTGCATATATAGGGCAACAGTATTCTAACACAGATCTAACATTAGAGAAGTAAGGAGATTTTAGAGTAAACGGGTCAGAAAAATCTTTGGAATTTCTATAAATGAACCTCAGCATTGAGTTCGCCTTAGCTACAATATAGTCGACTGGAAAAAACTGAACTTAACATCAAATACAACACCGAGATTTTTCTTTTCGTTAACTTTGCATGGGGAAGTTCCTCCTATGTTATAATCAAAATTAATCGGTGCAGTACTTCGAGTAAATGTCATACTGTGACACTCAGAAACATTTAGGTGAAGATTGTTGTTAGTACACCAAACAGACAAATTTGATAGACCTTTCTCTAGGTTAATGCAATCTAGAGCATATCTTATGCTTAAGAACAATTTCATATCATCAGCGTACATTAAAGAAAGACAATTCGTAATTTATCTTGGAATGTCATTTATGAATATTAAAAATAAAAGGGGCCATAAGTGACTTCTTTGGGGAACACCAGAAGTCACATCGATGGGATCCGAAAGAACGTTATTTATTTGTACGAACTGAACTCTGCCTGTTAGATATGATTTTAGCCATTTTAATAAATTAGAATGACACCCAATTTTTTCAGCTAAGCAACTAAGATAGAGTGATTTACTCCATCAAAGGCCTTTGAAAAATCTGTATAAACTGTGTCACATTGAAAACCTTGTTCAAGAGAATTTAAGACTTAATTGCTAAAAATGGTCAGGTATGTAGTCGTACAAAGGAATACTAACTTATTATAAACGATCTTTTCGAATAGTTTTGCAATTGCAGATATCTAACAAATGGGGTGATAAATGAACCTTTCCATACTTTAAGAAAGTCTCCTTCTAAGAGAGAACGATTGAAGATACATATGTAAATATAAAAATTGAAAACAATTTCAAAAATACAACTCAAATTCCTTTGAGGAATTTCATTGTTTCCTTACAAACAAATCAGCAACCAAATTGAAAACCTAATTTTCCGCAAAAAAAAAACTTAGCAACTACCTCACCTCTTCTTTGACATTCTTTTTTGGAAAATTCATTTATTATGTTTTATGCTAATTCTTGTATCCGACAATTTCAGTGTCCTCCGAATTTTTAATCCTTAAATTAAGTCAAAAGAAAATTAAACTAATTTTCTTTGAATATAAAAATCATGCCGAAAAAATGCCATCCTAAGTACAATTCCCTAATTACGCACAATTCACTTGAAAAACGCCATTCTTCCTCTCAAAGTCATTATAGTCCTTCGCAAGAAACCTGCATTCTCTTCTAATCTGCGTATCCTTTTTGATTTGGCGCAAACATAATCTCAGCCAAGTGTTCAGAGGAGTTGTGCTTACCCCCAAACCGCAAGCGGACACCCTAATCTTATTTCCAACACACAAGGGGTGGTGATTAGTGAAAGTCCTTTTCTTCATTTCCTCTTGCCGCACCCGGAGCAACCGAATTCTGGAAGATGAGGTAAGGGTGTTTTAGGACGATTTACTTATGGAAAAATATAACTTCAGCTTCAGCCTATAGAAAGTCCTTCGAAGAAAAGCAAAAGAAAAACTCCTGGAATTAGACGTCTTTGCTAAATAAAAGATAAAGGATATTTAGTACTTCAGTTTGAGTGTCATATGTGCCGAAAATGATGTCTTGAGTGGAGATGGAGGATGTAGGATGTAGGATGTACCGTAACAGTTATACAAAAACGGAAGACAATGTGGCAAAGGATCTGTTACAGAGAAGATGCGATTTAATGCGATGATGTAGCGATTACGACGACACGGCTGCTGCTGCGCTCGCTGGTTGGTTCCATTTTCTTCGTTCCTCGCACAAGAATAAAAGGCTCCTTATGGCCACAAAATAGGACTTCATTTGCCTGTTGTCGTCGTATTTGGAAATCTTTATGCCGGAGAGGAAGCGACACCAACGGTTTCTGGTGTGAATATTCTTCTTATCTAGCTTGGAACACACGTCATATCTTGGCATTAATGTTTGTGTAGCTCCTTGTTCGGTCTGGCAGGAGGAGAGAGACTGTTCTTCGGCAGACGCTATGGCAGTTCTATTGCTTAGTTTTCCCAGGATGAAATAAAGACGTCTTCGTGCAGCAGCAGCACTGAAAAGCACACAATGCCGGGCCATAAAAGAAACATTTAATTTTAGTATAATGCCTGTGTGAGTATAAAAAGGATATATTTTCGTTGCTCATCATAGGTCTGGAGAATAATCTTGTTTTATAGTGCAACATGAAAAGAAAAAGGGGAAAATAATAGAAACGGATTAGTTGAAGAGAGAAAAGACGGAAATCTGGGGATTGTGTGGGTTCCATTGTTGGGATGGTCGTATTGAATTGGTATTTAACAATAACAATGTTAAGCAAATGACTTTTTTTGTTGCAACAAAATTTGTAAAGGCGTGTGTCCTTTTGGAATGGGGATGTGAATTTGAATTGGAGTAGAGAGATAATGGAATAAAGAATCATACCTATGTGATTAAGGACTTTCATATTCGAATTGGAAAATCACGAGTTTGAATTGTTTCTAATCCAGTTATCCGGGAAACATTTGCAGAGCCCGATTAGCGTATAGTTCGTCCAGCCTTGAACCTTAGGTCCCACTCGTAGGCAATCTAGCTTTTAAGACATTAGATCAATTTAAAACATTTATGTCTTTAAGGACAAGAACTGTCATCTTCCTTAACAGAAAACCATCGCGCATATTGTGGAACACCCAAAAAGAACATCTTTAGTGTGGTTTTCCCAACACCAGAACCCAAACGACTTCTTTGGAGCAACATAAAGGAAGACCACATTCTATTCGCCACGAATTTTTCAATTCTCTTCAACTATAAGAGCTTCCTTTTTGGAGATTGTGTGTCCATGATTCGGGGTTTTATGTTCATTCGTTTGTTAGGAAACATTGTTGTTGTTGTTGTTGTTGTTGTTTTGTCATCCTCCGTTGTCTTTGGAGGAAATATACTAATAAAAGTAAATGTTTTGGCTTTCATTGTTGGAACTAAATGGTCCCTTAGATAGAAGAATGCAAAACTACAAAAGACAAGCAAGCTGGAGCTGGCCAAACAGATCACAAAGTATAAGAAGCAAATACAAGGAGGCTTCCGGTTTTGGTAATTGATTTTCTTATGGCTCATTGTGTGTTGTCCTTTAACAAAGAAAGTTTATGGTTTGTATTGTGGGTTGTGCTTTCAGGAAGATGTTAATGTTTAAAAACAGACGATGGCGTTTCCATGAAGGTAATCAGACTTCTTTTATTTTTTCAAAGCTATTTTAAATGTTGGGCGAAAAAATGATAAATTCATAGTCTGCTTTTAGGCGGAAAAGAAGGTAATATTTTGCTAAAGATATGCAACTTTCATGTGAAATAGTAGAACTAGCAATAGCAACAAGAAAATAATAGTTTTACCTCAGACGTGTTTGGTTTGTTGAGGGCCGTGACTAGTGGGGCGCCACTGTTGTATTTTGAGGATAGCGCAGATCAAAACAATGTTTTCAGACTGTAAGGTAAATTCTTAAAGTGTAAATTTTCTTTAAATGAAGAGAATTACCGCTCTAATTCAGATCATCACAATATCAAGAACCAAATGTGGTGGTCAATATATGTAGGTGTGTTTTGTTGGTAAGTGTTTAACCCGCGCAGTAAAATTTTATACGGCAAACAATAACAAACCATAAATGTCGATGAATATGTTAGTGAAATGAATGAATATAAAAAGTTGAGATAAAGCCTGGAATGATTGGAAAGAAAAGTCAACCACATGGAATATAGAACCATTTTTGGGGGTTGAATTAAAAGTGAATTATAAAGTGAGTATAGCGTTTTATTGGGACTTCCATTACTAATAAAACACGACTAATATAACCATTGATAAGTTGGTGAACAAATACAAAGTGATTGATAACCCGTATTTGAGATAAAGGTTGGATCTGCAAGAGTTGTACCCGATATTCATAAAAATGAAGATTGTAGGGATCAGCTTAGATGGAAGTGCCGAATTTAAATTCCTCAAACAATGAAATGTCGAGGATGAAACGAAGTGGTAACAATGTTTTAATATATGTACATAAGTCTTATCTGCCTTATTTCTCTCGTTCCGCAATGATATAAATTATTGCTTGTTACAAGATAGACACAATGTAGGTTTTTTGAAGAAAAGCAACCGAAAGTTGGCTTTCCTAAAGTCAGGAGTACGTATATAAACAGCCTTATGGGTTATACAATTTTCGAAAAAAAATTACCATTCAAACCCAAGTCAAAAAAAGGTGTCCAACGGTGGATAATAATAAGTAATTACTTATATTAATAATGTCAAAACTAGATTAAAGAACAAAAAATAAATAATAACGTCTAACAAAAATTCAATTGGAGAATTCTTTTATTTTTATTCCTTATACAGCTAGCTTGCCGTAAGTCGGCTCAGGTAATGCTATTCTATGTAAGGTAGACTGAGGTCCTCTAGATTGTAGATGAGTTAGATTTTGGCCAATAAAAAATGTTTTGCTAAACGCTGTACCTCCTATTGGACCATTACAAAACCGATTACATACAAACTTGATATTCAAACACATGAATAAAGTTTAGCTGAAATAGCACTGCTTCTCAAACTCCTTCAAAAGACATTTCCCTTCTCAATACCAGGAACCTATCGAACGTAGAAACCGATGAAGATGAATTCTTGCTTCAAATGGATGGAATTATAAAACAAATGATGAACAGAACAATCCGATTAATCTCCCGTGGACAGGTCTTCTTCCAAATATCAGATAGGTATTTGAAAAAGTCCTCAAAAAACCTATGCCCAAGTGGTCGGAGGATAAAAAAAATAATTCTATACACTTAAAGCGAGATTTGACACAATTTTTAAGGGTTTGTTTTCAAGACTGGAAATTTGACTTTTACCACAGTATTTGATAATAAAAGTATTCTGCAACAGGGAGCGGCGAATTTGTCGATTTTCTTTAAAAAATCTGAAACTTTCCCGTTTAGAACCTCTATACTTATGGTTCCTAGGGATACTAGAAATAACTGGCGCAAAGTGGTGATCGCTGAACCGCACGGATATCTACTGACGAGATAAAGTATTGTAAGGTACATTGGTAAGTCTCTAAATCAGTATAAGTTTTTTTAATTGGCCGAGTTCTTGCGAACGGCTTAGGAATCGACTGTCTCGGGTTCTGTTGTTCACTTCTACCAACCGCAGCGATGTTCTTAGCCGATCTTGCATTCCTTTGACATAATGAATGCTGATTGATTGATTACCTAATCGGTCGTCTCAAATTTGGCCACCAAATGCTTGAAGAGCCGACTGTGAATGGCCACAATAACCATGTTTTTTGGGAAATCTATCCGTAGCGAAGCAAGATTTTACACACACTACAAATACAACAACCAGCTGCCGAAAAAAGTAGATGTTGAATTTGGCTGCGGATTGCATGTTTGACACATGAAGATTTAATTCACAATAGACATGATATAAACAAGTCTTATATCATGTCTATTGTGAATCATGCTACAGATACTATATTTCCATAGATATTGCGTGCTACATTGTTTAAGAAGGTTGCAAGGTAGCATTTGGGCGTGTTGGAATCTATAGATACACATTTATTTTTTGGGATTCGAATGCTAATGCAACCATTGTTCGTGCGCGATCCTCTTTTTGGTTGTATTTTGTGTGTAAATATTTTTTAGACTCACTGGCCGACGGACTTTGGTGAATGGTCGTTTTATGTTGCATTGTTTCAGAAGTTTGAAAGGTTGCATTGGGACATAAGACAACAGGCGGCTGCCTATGCGCGGCTGCTTATGGGTTTTTTTTTTTGGAAAGCTGCACATAGCCATAGAGTAACTATACTAAACTATTGTAAGGTACATTGGTAAGCCTCTAAATCAGTATGTTTTTTAATTGGCCAAGTTCTTGTGAACGGCAAGGAATCGACTGCCTCGGGTTCTGTTGTTCACTTCTACCGACCGCGGCGATGTTCTTAGCCGATTTTGCATTCCTTTGACATATGAATGCTGATTGATTGATTACCTAATCCGTCGTGTCAACTTTGGCCACCAAATGCTTGAAGAGCTGATTTTGAATGGCCACAACGTCTTAAGTAACACTCATTTAAAAAAAATTAATTTTATCATTTGGGTGTGCTTTCCAATCGTGTAACTTGCCAAGGTGATTTAGCGTTAATAACTCAATAATAAACAATGGATTTGACATATGTAACCGAAACAACATGGCCGCTACAGGTCCCCAAAGTCACAGAATGCCTCTGCATCTAAAAAAGCTGGTGAGGATCCAGCCCTGGCTTTCAAGTTTTACATTACATATTGTGTCTTGCAATGGCTTGCGAAAGCAATATTTGACCGACCTACAGAATCCATAGTATTCGAGAAGAGTTCTGTTAAACTTGACTGTCAGATTAGATTTGGATGACGGCACCTTTAATGACTTTCCTGATGTTGGTGTGCGCTCAGATTTCAATGGCATGGAGTTCAGCTTGAAAACTTTGGGACCAGTTTCCAGTAATGGTCAAAATAATAGTAACTCCCAATGCTTTTAAGCTTGACGATCCTTTGTTAATAGATTAGAAGATCATGTGACGAAAGAGTGGTACTGGAATAACGGTTTTTTTTTAACTGTTTATCTTATCTTTGTTTAATGTTGTCCTGTTTTATTTGCGATTAGGGGGACTATAAGGAAAGCTTAGGATTCGTGGATATAAAAAAAAATTTGATAACAATCAAACATGACATTGAGATCATAGAGAAGTATAAAAAAGTTATTGGCAAAAAAGTCTGTCTGTATGTACGTCTGTCGGTCAGTATGTATAACGAGCTGCAGCCTAAACGGCTAAAGCGATTTATCTTTAAATTTGGTATGTGTGATTCTTTTGGCATTCCCCAGAGGGAAAATTTAAATTTTATTTTTAACTTAAAAAATAACGGTACATGCCATATAACCGTTTAAGAAAAGCTTATTTTTCTCGACAACCGTTAAAACAATTTTGATGATTTTTTAAATTTGTTTTGTTGATATTAGCTATCATTTGATAGAACGGTACCTTTCATACAACGGTTTTTTTAATTTTTGCCTTTCTCCGGTGTCGGTAGTCAAATTAATTCTGCACATCAAAATTTTAAATAACAATTTTTTTTTTTCTAATTAACATTAATTTCTGAATTTTATTGCCGTAAGTTCTATATAGAAATTTAAAGAAAAATACGGAGTGTTCCTATTATTTTGATCATAGCTGTAGGTCTAAACATAATAATGTATAGCAAGTCTATTATTTTTGGCTTGATTTCCATTGGTCATTGGCAGATTATGGGATTTCCAGATATATTTTTTTATCCAGGATTCCACCAAGTTATTTGTGTAATAAATTCGGTAATTTCCCTTTCACTACAATTGGATTCAGGTTCGGTTGTCTTCTTTTGGTGTTCTGTTATTTTAACCATCACATTATCAAAAGATGAAGAAGATGATCATGGCCCTAATCCAGTTGTTTGAGTCTTCAATTACTCTATTACCTCTATTACCTCTATTACTAAAAGCCCTAGCTAGGATAGAGTCCTAGCAGGTTTTATCCTAAGGTAACCTCAATATAACAAGAAAGGCACTTGGGCTACACTTTTTGACCGAACGAATCCCTTTACCTTCCTAACAAGGCAATGGAAAGCGTCCTCTGTAAATTTGCTTTTCCTGTACGCAAACTGATTCGGGTGTAGAGGGTTAGATAGTTCTATCCTTTATCTAATGTAGCCATCGTTTTGTTTCCCAATGGTTTAGGAGAGTAATTTACGTTAAACTTATTGCTTTGTAGGATTAAGGTAGCTTGCTAGGCCTATTGCCTGGCTTGGGTATACAAGTTATGTTCAGTTGTCTTCCAAGTGATCGAGATTAATTCCTATTCCCCATTCTGACAGACCTTGGAAAATCCCTCCACCAGGAAACGTTTTATTGGGGGCAGGATCTTTGTGGTTAATTCATGTCACCTCTCAACTCTGCGAGATATAAGCTTTCCTTATTATAGTTATAGCCTTGATGGCCTTGACAAAGTCGCAATATGGCTATCATCAAAAACTAACCTCTTCGCAAAAAATGACTTTTTCGTTGAAAATTAAGTTCTTTTCTAAGCGTTGATGGAGACGTCAACTTTTAGCTTCTGGGATCTTATTCGGATGACAGAAATTTTATCATTTTGATCTCTGAGAAAGGCCGAATTATTGTCCACGGATAGGGGTTTTCGGCAGCGAACGGCTAACAGTCAAACCAGGATGATCTAAATTATTTTTACCAACCATATCCTATTAATATTATTCGTTTGGAACTTGAAAAACAGCGTAATAAAAGAACTCCTTAGTATTTTTATATTTTTTGGTTTTAATAGAAAAATTGTGTCTTTTAAATATTTACATTGCCAAAGAAATAAAAAATAATTTTTTTAACAATTAAAAATTATATTAAATCAAAGAAATTTAATTTTTTTTACTGGGAATTTGTACTACAAAATTAAAAAAAATATTTAACGCTTATGAATCTTTTTTAAGAATAAAAATCTGCCGCTTTTTTTCTACAGAGAACTAAATTTTTATCACATTTACATATTTTTTAGGATTTTATTGATTCATATATATTTTTTTTATAAACTATTTACAACTCTATACTTTTAGTATTTTTTTGTTTGTTTAATAAAGTCCGATATTTGTTGTTGTCCTTAAAATTTATGATTCTCTGACAAATATTTATGCCAAGATAAAATGGAAATTAATATCAAAATTCATTCCATTTCTTAAACTATTCGTTATTTAACTTTAACTATAATTTTTTTTTTATTTAACAATTAATTTCCTAATTCTAATAGTATTCGTATGAAACTATACAACAACTTACAGGACTACTTGCAGGATTAAAACAATTTTTTTGTGTTGCTCAATAATTATATAAATTCTCTTTGGATGGGCAGGGATGGCATTTAAACAGCATGTTCCGCGGCACCATACCGCAATGGAGTTGGTCATATGATATTCGGTGGAGGTTGTGCTGGCAGCTGGAGAGTTGGCGATGTATTGGCCGACTTTATGCATCCGTAGGAAGAAATTCCTGTTCCGCTGCTACTGGGCGGTGACGGAGGTGTTTCGGGACTTATAAGTGGGGTGCAACCGAAATAACGCCAGGGATGGTACAAGCTGCCGGCGTACATAGCCTGAAGACGTGCTTGCAGGTCCAGCGCTATTGTCGGATCCAAGGGATAATGTGGTGCCAGCTGGAAGTTTGGAACTCTCTGTGGCAAATTCAGGCTCAGCTCGAGTGGATTTCCAAAATTGTACTTCTGCTGTAATTGTGCAACGGTGTCCTTGGCCGATTGGTGACTCTGCTGGGGCACTGGGGATTTGGTGAGAGTCTTTGGTTTTCGTCTGGGACGGTATTTGTAGTCGGGGTGTTCCTTCATGTGCAGAGCTCTAAAAACAACAAATAAATCATATAAATTATTTGACATTTTTATTGGTCAATCATATAAGTTTGTTAATCAAAGGTGAAAGTGGGTAAATAAAAGTCCTGAAAATTCCCATGTCCATTTTAAGGGCTATGAAAAAATTATCACAAAAGAATCTAAATGCGGATTATGTTTCAAATTTCAAGGGCAACAAATGCATAGACACACTCTTCCACATTGGAAAGCATTTCCTCTTCCATGTGACGATCTTCACAGCCCCAGGTATCTTCATATCGGCTTCTCCTAGGCCAAGTGTAAACATTCAATATTTGTTTAATTTGAGAGAGTTCGTGTTTTTCAAATAAGAAAGGAAGAATTGAAACCTTCTCGTTATCACTATATAGACGTGCTGATGGGGACTGTGAGGCAGGCACAAAAATTGGACTTTTTCCTTTATTTTTACAATTTTGTATTTTGTTATCTTTTGCTTGGGTGTTGTTCTTGAAAAAAAAAGAAGATATTCCCATTCAGAGGACTTATTGATGAGTGTTATTTGTTCGAAAACATACCAAGTCACAGTACAATGCGTTAGGCACTCAAGAGCTAACCACATTCACCACGTGTACATCGAAATAATCAAAAAGAAATCGAATTGTACTAATAATAAAAAAGTATCTTTTTTTTTATTTTGTTGGACAAACAAAGACGACCATTCTTATATGGCGGTTGATTCGATTAAAAAATACGTCTTTTTTTTTGTGTTTACCATTAACAATTTAAAGAAGGAGTGTTTATCAGTTTTATTTGCGTTTTTTAATGTTTGCATAGTTTTTTTGTGTGGATATAATCAAATGGAGGATAAGACTGTGACAATTGATTTCTAAATTGATCGGTATGATCACGGTTATTGTATCTAGATAGATTGTATAGTTTATTGCGTAAAGAGTTCCTTGGATGGGTTTTATTGTATTTCAATAAATCATTGAATCTGGGATTCGTTCTTGGAAATTTGTGTGATAATGTAGTTTGTTAGTCACCACCTCTGTTAAGTATTTAACGAAATAGCTGCAAGAGTTTTTCTTCAAAATTAAGCAGTATTAAACGTAGGCTACTGTCTAAGTGATAAGAGGATGTTTCCATATATAATTCAATTGGCCTAAGAATTATTGCCGAGGGATGCACCACAACGGCTACAATCTGCCAATATTTTCATTTTGCTTACGACAGAAAATGCCAACACTCATTCCAAGTTGGCCCACCTGAATATTTATAGTTACTTGCCTACAAATTTTTGTAATAGTAAATTGATACGTCTTTTTCTATTGCATTTATTTTAACCTGTTCTTTTATTCGTTCTTGGTGATTCTCAGAATATCGTGTACATTTACTTTATTATGGTTATATTTTCTTGTTTTGTTTTCTTTTCTATATAATATATAGTCGTTATTTTTTATTATTTTTATTATTGTTAGTCGGTTTTCAGAACCCGTACGGGTAAAGAAGTTGTGCGTAGAAAAACATCTATTTCAATATTTTATGTGGCAAAATGTTAATAAATGCTGATGAATTTGGACTTTTTGTAAGGCTTAACTAACTAAGATATTTGCTCTAACAACATAATATTGATAAAAATATAATGAAAGTAGTTTAAATGGTTTTAAATTCAACAAAAAAATAAATTGCACGACTGGATCGCTCGTACTTGCTCACAACTTGCGGTCACATCGTCGAATAAAATTTAATAAAATGCAATGCTGCATATGTACGTATGTACATATATATTAAAATATATATATAATTTTTTTCGAAAATTCTTTAATTTTTTTAATTAGCTTAAGAGCTTTATCAGAAAAACTAAGTATGCAATAAAATTTGAGATCTAAATCAAGAAATTTTTTTTTTTAAAAAGTCGTTTTTTTTGAAACTTTTGGAAATTTTTAAAAAAATTTTTTTTTTAGTATGTTATATAAGAAAATCTATATTTTTCATCTGGGAAAATTACTTCAAAAAAATCAATTATAAAACATTTCGAAACCCATTTTTTTTGGAAAATTAAAAAAAAATCGAAAAAAAGTTTTTGAATACCTTGAAATGCAGTATTAATTGAATTATAAATGACTTCAAATGTGCAAAATTTTATTGAAATCGGGATAATGGTTTACCATAAGACCGCATTTGAAAACAACTGGTTCTATGAGAAGTACCGTTATAAAACAAATTTCGATGTTGTAAAAAAAGCACAATAAATTTTATCAAAATCGCTAGAGCCGTTTTCGAGAAATTCAAACTTTTTGTTCCAGATTGTATGGCAGGTACCGTTATTATTTGACCTAGAGAAAAAATGAAAAACATACCCCGAGTTACTACCAAATAAAAACTACATATGCAAAGTTTAAAGCAAATCGGCCCATCTGTTTAGGCTGTAGAGGTGCGAACAGACAGACAGACAGACGGACGGAATTTCCAGACCCACTTTTTTCGACTTCTCGATCGTGTTAATGTCATGTTTTATTGTAATTTTTTTTTGCAAGAATCCATACCCTGCCTTATAGTAACAATAATTGCAAGTAAAAAGCGCGACCGAAGCAGTACAAAAGTAAAATCCGGACCTGAAGTTGGTACTATTACCGTACTCCTATTGTACTTCGTATAAAGTGTACTTATAAAGAAGTTTATGGAATAAATTCAGGCTTATGAATAAACTCTGTTGTTGATGATTTGTATGTTTTACGAACCATTTCAATTTCGAAATCAGACGAATCCAACCGAACCCGAACGGACCACTTTGTTGCGTGAGCATGGACTGTCCCAAAATACGTGTACAGATAAAACTGTTTGCGCGTGCAAAAAAAAAATCTGTACTAAACCCCTTCAATATCACTTCTTGAACGTTTTTTCACTCTTTGAAAAAAACATGTGTTGACGTTACAGTTAAACCCACTTTTTTTAAATCTATCTTTTGTCGTTTTCAAAAATCTTTAAAGTGAATTTATTTTCGAGAAGTGTTAATTTAAATGTAATGTAATGTAATGCGTTTTCGAGAAATTATTAAAAAAAAAACAAATAAAAAAACTAAAATTTGTACCGACAAATGTTTGCTTTATTTTTAAAAAACAAATAATTCAGAATAAAAAATCAAAAGAAAAAGAAATAAAAACAAACATATGTCTTGAAAGTTTAACGGCAGGGCGTGAAAACATTTTTTTAATGACTGAAAACTAAAAAAAATAAAAGGCACGACTGGGTCGCACGTACTTGCTCTTATGTGCTAATCCTTTTTAAGTGCAGGCGTCTCTTTGACAAAGATTTTATTTTAATATTTTTTGTATGACGTGCAACTTCCTTAGAATCGTTTTGGGGTGAAGCTCGAACGAACATGCGTCACGACAAAGGGATAAACACATAAATATATAGGATTGTTAGCTTTTGCAGTTTTTTAGTGTAGTATTATCTTTCCACTTGCTGCTTACTGTTTATAATATAATTTGCTAATAGAAAGATACAAAGGACTTTTTTCAGTTAAATTTTCATTTTGGTATGGAAAAATTTGAACAACTGGCATAAAGATTCGTCGGAATCAGCAGTATGGCAATAATGCTAGGTAAAGGGACCTTTATACGTCCCAATATGGGACCAATGGAATTTATAAAGGATTTAGGTACCTATAATAAGGTTGGAAGGAAGGTAGGTACTAAAATTAAGATACGTGTTCCAACTACTGTATAGAGACAATATTAAAAGTTAACACAGTGGTTTTGTTTATTTATAGAAAGGTGTAAACTTTTGTTTTCTCGATTGAAATTTTTGCATTCAGTAGTAATCGAATAGTTTTTTTTATTTGTTAGTTGTTTTTGTGTGTTTATCAAAGGCTTCCTTATTTATTCTGTGCTTTTATGATGATGAAAAATACTTTAAAATACGTAAGTATGTATGTAATGTAGGTTGTCACTTTCTTTTATTTGACTAATGGCTTGGCTAGGGCTTAGCCGAGCAATATGAAATAAAATGTTGGGGAAAAAAATTTATGAATTCAAAAAAACACTACTCATAACGTTTTTTGGAAAAAATGTTGTAAGCCATCTTATTTCTTTTGCTGTTTTCTATTTTATGAATTTTTCATTTCAAAATCGTTCGACCAGTTTTTTCAAAAAAATGTTTTTTTTGAAAAACTTTTCGAAAACATATTTTAAAATTTTTTTTAGTATGTCAATTTTAATAAATCTATAGTTTATACTAGGAGAAAAATTAAAAAAAAAATCTATGGATCCGTTTTCAAAATATTCAAAAAACAAAATATTTTTTTAAAAAAATTATTAAAATTAAAAAAAAAATGTTTTTGAAAATTTTGATAAGCAATATTATTTAAATCATAAAACACTACATATTTTGAAAATTTCATAAAAATCCGTCAATTAGTTAACGAGAAAGTCTGATTTTAAAAAACCGGTCATATGGGAGGTACCGTTATAAAACTTTTTCTGAAAAATCCATTAAAATTAAAAGATAGATTTTGCACAGAAAACATCATTCTGAAAGTTTAATCAAAATCGTAGGAGCCGTTTTTGAGAAAAATAAGTTTTTTAATAAAAGTTATATGGCAGGTACCGTTAGTTTTGGAGCTAGAATGCCAATTCCAAAAATTGTCGGGTAGAGCACTCTAAAAATAGTATATACCAAGTTTGAATCAAATCGGCCCAACCGTTTGGGCTGTAGATATCGATACGGACAGACAGACAGACAGACAGACAGACAGACGGACGGAATTTCCGGATTCACTTTTTTTGACTTCTCTATCATCGTAATATCATGTTTGATTGTTAGAATTTTTTTTTTTTTTTACGAATGCATAACTTGCCTTATAGTCACTATAATCGCAAGTAAAAATTGCAAGTTGTTTTTCATTCAAAGAAATTTTTAAATTAAAAAAAAACGTTAATCAAAATTAATAAAATGCAAAATTACTCGAACTACCAATCAATTTTAGTTGAAACTGGTTAACTATTACCCGAGAAATTCATAGGAAAGGTATCTTTAATTTAATTTGAAGATAATTGCCCATAATGTTCAGGCTGTAGATGACGATACATCCGTAAAGACGGACAGACAGAAGTTTGTTAGTAACTCTAATATGATTCTCTGCTATTGTTATCATGTTTAATTGTTATTACAAAGAGTATAGTCCAGCAAAAGGGAAAAACAAGAAGAACATTAAACCATAATAAAGGTAACCTAAATTCTGAGAATCAACAAGAGCGAATAAAAAAAATAAAAAAATAAAAAAAAAAATAAAAAAAAATAACCAGTCGATTTTTTTAAATTCTTGATTTTGATGATAGGGATTGAAGAAAACAAGTTTTCCCCTCAGGATGTCCAGAAATAAAAATATTTTCTGAAGAGTGTAGTTAAGAAAGTTGCAGCAGCGATTTTGAAACGTGTTTTTGTTTTCAGTTTTTTGAAAACCCATATATTTTTAATTTAAATAAAAATGCTTAATGTCTTAAAAACTATTTAAAAGCTTTGGTATAGATTGCAAAAAAAAATGTTATAATTAATTTTGTTACATAATTTTTTTTCAACAACCAAGATCTTTTTAAACAAAAAGATTTGTAGAAATTTTAATATCGTTGCTGAGAAAATCGAAAAAAAGAAGAAAAAACATTCTATGAAAAGTAGGTACTTCCTATAGGACTCTCAAACCAAAACTCAAAAATCCCAATTTCCTAAACCCTACTACTTATTTCAGAACTCAACTGAAACACAATATCAGTGTCATTAGTTTTCTAATCAAGTACCTAAAAGCCGGTAGCGGTATAATAGTGAACCCTATAAAACACGATCCAAACTTATTAAAGTGTCAAAACCACAAGACGACATAACAGTTTTTTTTTTTTTGAAAAAAATAATAATAAGATTTTTGTATGTAGTTTCTTAGAGTTTCTCAATATATAACAGATTAAAAAAATAAAAGAAAAATGCGATTAGTTTTTAAAATATTGAAAAAAAAACTTATTAATTGTAAATTAAATAAACTGCACGAATGGATCGCAAGTAACTACTTGCTCTTATGTGCGGTCACAGCCTCGAATAAAATTAAAAAAATATTGGGAAATTCAATGTTTTTTTTTTTTTTGAATTTTTGTGACGCAAAATTGTTTTCAGTGCAATAATTTAAACGCCATTTTATTTCTTTAAGAAATGTGAAAAAGTGTGATATTTTTTTCAAAATCGTGGGAACAGTTTTTAAATAAAAAGCTTTTTTCTTAACAACTGTTTTTAAAATAAAAAAAAAATATTCTAAAATGCAAATGCAAAGATCAAACAAAATTAAATTTTTACCTTTTTCAAAATAATGTACTTTCAAAAAAACATTTTTTTGAAATGAAACTTCTTTACGCGCGTGAGGGTAAATTTCTTACGGATGAAACGGAAGTAGTGACACTGAAATGTGCAACGTTTTTGTCTAGGAATAGGTAGAGAGCGATTGAGACCGATTGAGAATGAGAAAGGGCGAGCACATAGCCATGGATCAAGCGAGTGAGTAAACGCAGATCTGTTTTATTTATTTGCATTATCATTATTATGTATACAGTGTGTAGAGTGAGTTAAATTTATAAATAAATAATTTGTGATTAATTTGTAAATCGTCCTATACTAAGCAGTTATTCAGAATAAGTAATATAATTGTTATCTTTTTGTTCATATACAATTATTTCTTATGCTAATTTTTTTGAAGGTTAGGAAATTTTAATATTACAAAAAACACGTGCATTTTTTTTAGAAAATATAAAATATTAATGTTTCATAAATTCTCTTTACGAAATTTTAATTTCAAAAATGGAATTTCTATACCTAATAATAATTTTATTTATATATTTATTTTTTTAAAATATCAATATACAGTTGAAATTGTTATTAATATATAAGAAAAGAGCAAATAGCAGCTAAAGCTTTCGGCTCTAGGGTTAAAAGAAAATATTTTATTATATTTTAATTTTTAGTTAACTTAATAATTCATTAATTTTGGAAATGTTTATACATATGTTGCGGTTCATTGAGTAGATCTATTGCGTTGCAGTTGTAGCTATAGGTTTAAAGTTGTGGGTGTCCTGATAGGAAGCATGAAGAGAGTAGGTTAATTACAGTTACTATACTATTACAGTTGTGGCAGGAGGGTGGAGGATCCTTCTTTAACAGGTGTTGGTGAGTGAATTCAGTGTGACCAAGGCGAAGACGGATAAATGTTTTGAGTTCAGATTTGTGTAACTCTGTTGGATACTTTGGTTGATTTTTATTTGGGTTTATCGAGCTGTAGTGGTGTTTATAGTGTTCCCAGTCAAGAAATGAGAGTTTATGACACTCTTGAATAATGTGTCTCTTTAGGTTACCTTTAATTCCTACATGACCTGGAGTCCAGATAAGTTTAATTTTTGACTTTGCCTTGCATATAGTATCACGAATTTTAGCTATTGTGTCTGTGTTGTTTCTTGGATTGGAAATAGCCTGCAGTACTGACAAACTGTCGGAGCAGATTGCCCATTTTCCTTTTCTTTGAAGACATCTCTTAGAGGCTTCTAAGATAGCTAGCGCTTCAGTTGTGTAGATGGAGGCCATGTTAGAAAGGAAAGGCTGGCAATAAGTGAACCATCTTGGGATACCACTGCAAAGGCCTGCAAGAGTCTGTTTTTGATCCGTCTGTGTACATAAAGTACCAACCTATGTTTTTTATATCATTTAAGATGTCCAGGAATCGAGCTTTGAAGATGTCGTTGCATGCCTTGTTTTTTCGTTGTTCTTGAAGATCAAGAATAATTGATTCCTTGGGGATTGACCATGGTGGTTGTGTTGGTGTAAGTTTAGCTTTTCTGGTTAGCGACACTTGTAATTTGATTCGTGAATCAAGAACATGATGTATTGCAGATGAGAGCTTTCTACTGCGTTTGCGAGAAATAGCTTTGGCAACATCGCTAATTATCATTGACCCCGTTTGAAAAACGAATTTCACATTGAGTTTGGCAATAGTTTCAAAGTGTCTCTCTTATATTGTTGGAAGTCCAGCCTCAGCAAGTATGTTCCTAATTGGTGTGGTTGGAAAAGCACCAAGACTTATCCTTGCTACTTGGTGGTAAGTTGGGCAAAGATACTTAGTCTTATTCTATTTTGGACATGAACCGTAGATGGACAGAGCGTAATCAATTTTACTTAGAACTAACATTTTAGAAATTTGACAAAGTGAGTTTACGTGTACATTACTTTTACTAGATGAAAGATATTTAAGTATATTTAGCCTAGCTGCTAATGCTTTTTTTAAATAAGTACAATGCCGTTTCCAGTTGTATTTGTTATTAATAATGAGACCTAAAATATTTAAATTAGTGACATTTTCTATTTTTGTTTTATTAATGATTAATTCTAAGTTAGTACATGTTTTCTGCCGACATGATTAAGTTTACATTTTTCTACAGCAAGATTTGTACCAGAGGTGGATGACCATTTGTTAATTTCACTAAGCAAAATGGAAAGTAAAGTTTTTGTTTTTTCTAGATCATTGTATTTACATAAAATATATACGTCGTCTGCATAGATACAGTGATCTAGATCTTTATGTTTTAATAAAAGATTACTTATTTGGTTTAAGTCGATTGCAAAACAAATTACTGATAAGGGTGATCCTTGCCGAATACTGTTATCGATTGACTCGGTCTTGGAAAACATATTACGTATTTTTATGCAAAATGTTCTATGAGTTAGAAAGGATCTTATATATCCAAAGATTTTGGGTCCAAGACCCCAATCTCTCAACTTGTTGAGGATAAGGTGAGAACCAATACGATCGAATGCTTTTTCAAAGTCAAGTGCCATGATTGTTATATGGTTGCGAGCTGTGAGTGCACTTGTTACATCAAAGTCGATATGAAGGAGTGCATCTATGCATCCTCTCCTTGGTTTGAATGCCACTTGGTTGGGCTTTAAAACTTTTTTGAACTCAGTGTACCATAAAATTCTATTTGCAATTATTTTTTCTAGAACATTTGATAGACAGGGAAGTAAGGAGATTGGGCGGTAACTATTGATGCTAAGCATATCTTTCTTGGGCTTAATGGTGGGAATAATGGTGGTAGTTTTCCAGCTTTGAGGTATAATACCTTTGCTGAAAATATTATTGAAAAGTGCAATAAGCCTACGCTTAGTAGAAGCGGGGAGATTCTGTATCATAGGGCATGATATCCTATCTCTTCCGGGTGTTTTCCCTTTTAGTCTAGACAAGCAACTTTCAATTTCTAGTGGAGTTATATCAGTCTCAATGCGCAGAGCCGCTGCGTTCATTGCTGGCTGGGGAATAATGTGAAGACTTGCGATTTTTTTTTCACTTCTTTCACTTCTGACATGTGTACTTTGTACGCACGCACTTTTTCTTAAATTATAATGGTGTGTCCACACTAAAGAAACATTTATTTTAAACATTTCAGAAACATTTTAAAAAAAATTCGGAAATGTTTATTTTTCTGTGAAATGTTTTTTAAATGTTTCTGAAATGTTTATTTATGTCGCTTTAGGACGCTTCGCGAAATATTTCTGAAATGCTTACGAAATGTCTCTGTGTTTCCCCTTCCAAACGGAAATCTTTCTTTATTTTTAAGCATTTTAGTCTAGTTGATAGGTTTTTTTGTTTTTGTTTGTTTGTAGTTTGTTCATGATGAAAAAACGCGACGCTATGATTGCTCCTTTTTAAAAAATTCATCTTGAAGTACAAAACTGAATACATAAAATGGGAAACAAATAAACATTTAAGAAATGTTTCAGAAATTTCAGAAACATTTCAGAAATGTTTTTTAAACAAATGTTTCTTTTACAAAAAAAAATTCAAAAATATTTTATTGTGAAATTACTTTGGCTACTACATTATCAATTTTGATGGAAATCGTTTAACCAATTCTCGAGAGAGTCTTAGAAAAAAGAAACGGTACCGTTTTTAGCCAACATTCTTACATTTTTTACTTGCGATTACAGGTACTTTAATGCAAGCTATGGATTCGTGCAAAAAAAAATTCCAACAATTAATCATGACATTACGATAATAGAGGAGTCGATAAAAGTGGGTCCGGAAATTCCGTCCGTCTGTCTGTCTGTTCGCACCTCTACAGCCTAAGCAGATGGGCCGATTTGCTTTAAAATTGGTAATTAGTATTTATTTGGTAGTATCTCGGGGGGTGTTTTTCATTTTTGCTCTAGGTCGAAAAATAACGGTACCTGGCATACAATTCTTTTCTTCTTGATTTTCTCGAAAACGCTTCTAACGATTTGGATAAAATTTTCAGGGTGCTATTTTTTTTACAACAATACATCTTTCAGTTAGAATGAATTTTTCGAAAATTGTTCTATAACGGTACCTCTTATATAACCGGTTTTTGCAAATGATTTGAATGAAGTGATTTATAATTCAATTAGTATTGCATTTCAAAATTTTCAAAAACATTTTTTTCGATTTTTAAAAATGGTTTTCGAAATATTTTGAAAACGGGTTGATTAAATTTTTTTTAAATAATTTTTCCCAGATGACTAAAAAAACTGGTCGAACGATTTTCAATATTTTTTTTCTTCGATAGACATTTAGTTTTTTTAATTTTATTGCATACTTAGTTTTTCATCGTAATGTCACGTTTGATTGTCATCTAAATTATTTTTCTGCACGAAAGCATAACTTGCATTATAGTTTCTATAACGCACACGGTATAATTTACAAAATTTAAAATTTGAAGATTTATAAACGCTGCTCGGTTGTTGGGCTTTGGGCGGTATTTGCCAAAAGAAAATGGTCAAATAAGGTAATAAAGCTTAATACGGATATTTATTAGTCCAAATTGACTAACAAGTATCCTTATTAAACTCGCTTATTATTAGTATTATGTGTTATGGGAAATTGTTGTTCTTGTAATTGCTATATTTTCATATTTCATGAAGGCTTTGTTTTACAAGCTTTACAACTCGGGAATGTGTTTAATATTTGGAAAGGTCTTAGAAAACATGTACGAAGGAAACAAGGCAGTGGTGTGGAATGGAGAGGTCATGCCTGATCAGTTTGATACAAAAATGGGCGTTAAACAAGGTTGCCCCTGAGTCCTTACCTTTTTGCTCTTTTCATCAATGACCTTACTGACTACCTTCCAGGTGGAATAGAGTTTGCCGGAGTTTCGATTAAAGCCTTACTATTTGCCGATGATGTTGTACTATTTGCTTACTCATCTCAAACACTGCAACTTATGATCAACCGTCTATATGTATGTGTATATAATCGGAAGAGGGAGTCTGTTTTTGGGAAACTGAGGGAGCTTGCAGATTATTGTGGTCTGGCCTTTAACCTGAGTGTACAAGGTATTGTCGGGAGAGAAGTTGAGGATGTACTATACTACCTTATATCAAAAGCAGATAAGAAACACAGGTTGGACTGTATCAACCAGGCGACTGCTTCCGTGCATAGGGCAAGCTGCAGTATACTGCAACACAATCTGTGCGAAAAAAATTATTTTCGGTCTGACAATAGCCAAAAGATAATATCAGCTATATTCAAAATGAGAGAGAATTTCATTCCGCACCGGGAAGACCTACCAATCTTTCCGTGAGAGAAGACGTCGTGCATTTCATAGGTTCATGTCCTGTTTTAAAAGAAATAAGAAGATCCTTCCTTGGAAGTAACCTCTTAACTAGAGAACAAGTACTAGAAATCCTTAACTGTGAAAATGACGTAAGACAAACTTACAACTATTATAGAAAAGCCATATCATATAGAAATCAAATTTTGAATGAAGCCTTTTAAAGCAAACTATTTTACTATTTAAAATATGAATTAACAATAAATATAAAAAAACTGCAAAAATAATGTATCTTTTAGAAACACGTTATCTATCTTTTGAATTTTTGTAATATAATATTTAATAACATAACATAAATGTCAATCGAGCAGACGGCATAAGCCATGCTTAACGATTTTTGTATTTATAAAAACGTATATTATATTTTTTGTGAAACTGATAATAAAATATAATCTAATCTAAAAAATCCAATCATATAAAATAAAATAATTTATTCTATAAAAACAAAACTTAAATACATATTTTTTTAAGTCAGAAAAAAAAATTAAGAACGTCTTTTCTAGGTTGTTAATTGCTTTCGACATGTTTTAGGAGTGCATATTTGATTTTTAAATATATGTAGATTTCAGTAAAGTATTTTGAAATGGCTAAGAATGTAACTGAAAACTGAAATATTTTGAGGTTTAAAAAGTAATATATTTTTCTAAATAATGTTTATGACATTGTGTTTTTTGTAGTATTATTTCCCTTGGCTATTTTGAAAAGTACACGTGCAATTCTTGAATATGGACAAAGAAAAACTAAAAATTCTTTCTGTCTATCAACACTTTAAACATTAAAATTTAAATATATTGAAATTAAGGACAAAAGCAATAATAAGTCGTCAATAACACTCCCGCTGTTATTAATTTTTTCTTGTTATAAAAATAATTCAAAACATGCTTCAAAACAAACAAAAAGGATCTTAACCCCTATTACCGTTGTTTTGAAGTTTAATTTTAACTTTGCTAATGACAAAAACAAAATAAAAACAAAGATTTGGTTATTGCATCATCCAATAACTAAATCATATGGGGTTCGAGCTTTGGGTACCCCCAAAGGATAAGTATTATGCAACAAAGTACATTGCCCTGCATCTTTCTCGTGATCCAAATTCGTATATAAGCGAACGAATTTTCGTAAGATTACATCACATTCAGTTAAAACAGTTTATTGAGTATCTCAAGACAGACTTGATAACAAAAAAAAAAAAATATCAACATGAAATTCATTGCCGCAGTTTTTCTTCTTTTCGGTAAGAAATTGTAATCAAATCAAAATTTCCAAATTTTTTACTATTTTCTTTTCTTTTACCCATATTAAGCTCTTCTTGCTGCTACCACTGCTGCTGGTATTGCTCCAACTCCACCAAGCCACTGTGACTACAAATGCAATTTAGAAGATGTTGCAATCTATGCTTACAATGGTCGGTGTTACTTGAAGATGCAAGGCAAATGCCACATGGACAGATACAATTGCCTGAATCCACAAAAAGGTTTGGACAAATCAAATTTTATAAAATCATAAATTTTGTTTGAAACGGAGTTGTTTTTGTTTATTTTTCAGCATTCCGAGAGATTCCAGAAGCTCAATACTCTGCAGACTCAGCTCCTAAATGCCAAACTAAGGATTATTGAAGATGCAAGAGTTAAACCTGAGGTCTGAATAAACAAATAAAATTTTATAAAAAAGTGAAATTGAGTTTTTTGATTTAAAATATAAAATTTGTTTGAAGAAGTCAACTTGTATAATTTATAAGCTTCTTATCGCTTTCAACATCTTTTAATGGGTGTTGCTATCATTAGTCACGTACTTGACTTAATCTTATCGATTTTGAATAAATTGTTTGTACTTTAACAACATTTCTCAAAAAATCAATCCATCAACAAAAGATACCCAGTTTTCAAAATCACCCTCCAAAATGCCTGTAATTGTCGACTATTAATCTACTATTGGCTTCTTATGTTCATCAAAATAAACACCTTAACTATCATTAGCAAAATCGACAAGTTGTATTCGATGGATTGATGAGCCTTTAAAAAAAAACTCCCAAACGAACTACCAAGACATCGTCTTATCACCACATCAATTGACAATTCATCCGCAGTAATTATTTAGTCATGTTCAAAACTAATTAATTATCTAAAAGTGATGGATTATTTGCTCATACCAAAGAGACCCCTAGGACACCCCTTTCTTAAAAAAAACCTTCAATCAATCCATTGATTCGAAACCCCTGTTTTTCTGAAACTTCCTGTTTTTGACGAATTCACAGAAATTCACAGGAACCTTTTACAAACGTAAACAATGACTAGTTTCAGTTCCAACTAAAGACTAGACAATGCCCCCACCTCTGGACAAAACCACTACATTTAAAGGAAGCCTGTCAATAGCTGATTAAATTGTCCCAAAACCCAAGTAAATCACAACAATTTACATTATGGCGTCTTAAAATGTTCCATACCTTTACCCAGACCACATTTACTGGAGAGGGGTGGAGAATGTCAAACAATAGAAAGCATTGTTGTCAAAAAAAAAACGTTATGTTTCAGTTTATTGAAAACACTTACCTCAATCGCTTTGCCTCATCGATGAATGGACGTTTCTGTCCCTCAGTAAGGAGCTTCCATTCGGCTCCTAGACGTTTGGAGATTTCAGAATTGTGCATTTTGGGATTATCCTGAGCCATTTTACGGCGTTGTCCTCTTGACCAGACCATGAAGGCATTCATTGGCCGTTTTATGTGGTCTGACTGAAGATGGTGGGAGCTGGCCGAAGAGGGTGGTTTACTGGAAGTCATCATCGGGGTAGATCCTGGCAATGGACTGGTGTGGTTGAGCAGTGATGAAATTGTAGTCATGTTGGGGTTGGCTTTGGTGGTTTTATTTAGTTTGTATTTGAGTGGATATATGTATTGCTGAGGAAATCCTTGACATCAAATCATTACATTTTGGGTTGACAATCCGTGCATATTATAGAAATATTTTAATGAAAACACCTACAAAATAAAGAAGGTTAGGGTTTTTACTTTTGATTACAGTGGGACAATTATGAGTATATAAATAAGAAAATTAAATGAAGAAGTTCCTGACATCACAGTTGAAGGAGGTAGTTATGTGGTCAAAAATCCGTATATATCGTAAAGCAAGGCTCTACACTCTATCGTAGGATATTGAGATCTGAGCTCTTCTACGACATTAGTTTGTCACCGCGTTAAAAATGAGCACTTGCTCACCAAATGCACGGATTATGCTTAATTCATTCATCAAAAAATAATATTTTTGTGGCACTAACGATTTCGATTTCTTTTGGATTTGTTCTAATCTTGCAATCTTGGAATAGATTTCTTCTATTCTACACACTTTCACATAGAATATCGCTTTGAAAATTAAGAAAACTTGGATTTAACAAAACCTTAGTAGTGCCCCGTGGTTTAGTGGTTAGTGTGTCGGACTGCTAAGCGAATGAGCCTGAGTTCAAATCCAGCTCGTAGCCACCTTTTTTTCTGGGGTACTGCCTCTTGCGAGGAATTGACAAAACCTCCAAGAGTAAAATTTGTCTCGAAAAAGTGCATCTCATGTAGCCGTTTGGACTCGGCGGTAAACTGTAGGTCCCTTCCATTCTTGCAGATTAACAATACACACACAGTAATGGAGGGAGAGTATAAGTCACTAGGCCTTGGCTCCTTAAGGAGCTGTCGCACCATTAAATTTTATTTATTTATTTAGTAATGTGGCTTAGATTATTTTATTGGTTCAATAGATCATGCTCCATGTTTTTAATAGATGGTAATAAATATGACCACTGGAATACCACAAGGAAGTCATTTAGGACCTATATTATTCATTTCATTATTAATTAATGATTAACCGTCAGTATTCTATAAATAATGTTCTACCAATAATGTAGTAAGGACTTGATGGTGAGGAGTTGAATTATGGCCTAAATTCGTTTTATGAACGAAATATTTATAAATGTTAAAATAAAAATTGCACACGAAATGGTCTGTATCAAATTTCAACTACAATTTTAACAAAGTTTTTCTTTGTAGATTTAACGATGCTTCTAATTTTAGCGTTTAATTTGATCGTAAGCTTAAATAATTTGATGAACACATCAACAATGTTCAATGGAGCAAATTCAGTTCTTGGTTCAATAATGAATCAAAACAATTTTTTGATCCTTTTAATCTTAAACTGATTTTTACAACATTTATTCGACCCATTCTGGAATAAGCGTTTCATTTAGACTAGAATAAAAATGAGCTAGAAAAAGTTAAAAAAATAAAGTACACGACTCAAACGCACGAACTTGCTCTAATGTGCGATAGTGGTCTTGGGGCTTGAGATTAAAAAATCATTTGAAATTTTGTTAATCACTTAAAAATCACTAGTAAAAACGTTTTTTTGTAAAAAATTAAGTAAACCATGTTTTTTTTTAACCTTTCGAAAACATATTCCATTTTTTTTGAGTATGCCAACCATCAGCAGCTGATATTTACTATCAGAAAACATTTTTTTTTAATTTTTAGCAACCCGTTTTTGAAAAAACCAAAAATTAAATTAAATTAAATCAAACAAAATTTGTTCGTTTCATTAATTAGTTTTAAAAATTTTCTCGCAAAAACTAAATATCTATTCAATCAACCCGTTTTCAAAATATTTCAAAAACCAATTTTTTTTATAAAATTTTAAGAATCCAAAAATAAAGTTTTTGAAAATTTTGACATGCAATATTAATTGAATTATAAATGGCTTCCTGTGTGCAAAAATTTTATTAAAATCGGCATAATGGTTTACGATAAAACAGCATTTGAAAAAACCGGTTCTACGAGAGGTACCGTTATGGAACAAATTTTGAAAGATTCATTCAAACTGAAAGATGTATTGTTGTAAAATAATAGCACCCTGAAAGTTTTATCAAAATCGTTAGAGCCGTTTTCGGGAAAATCAAACTTTTTGTTAAAGATTGTATGGCAGGTACCGTTATTTTTCGACCTAGAGCAAAAAGGAAGAACACCCGCCGAGATACTTCCAAATTAATACTAAATACCACCACTTTTAGGCTGTAGAGGTGCGAACAGACAGACAGGCGGACAGAATTTCCGGACCCACTTTTTTCGACTTCTCTATCATCGTAATGTCCTGTTTGATTGTTAGACATTTTTTGCACGAATCCATAATTTGCATTAAAGGAAAAAGATATATCCTCTCAGGGGTTTAAGCTGGCAGTTCATACGAATTACCAGAATTCAAAAAACCGACTGCCACTTATTGACCTACCATTTTTTTGGTACGAGACGTTCGACTAAATTTTTGATTGTTAAAACCTTAAAAAATGGGCACGACTGGGTCGCACGTCCAGTTTTTTTTGACAGCAAATAAAAAAAAAAAAAAAAAAAAAAAAAAAAAAAAATTTAAATTTGCAGCAGGACTGAATCAGAGGGAGAAGAAATAATGCAGATGCAGATTTTTTATCATCGACGTAAAATGGTATAGATGAATTTTGATAACATAGTCAACGTCATTAATTGTACGAATGAAGATTAAAGGGCCCAGATGGCAACCTTGGGGAACACCGAAACTTGCAAGGTAAGCTAAAAAGTAAATATCCCACAGGAGGGGGACAATTTTAAATCATAATTTAAATATGGATCATTTTGACACTCAAGAGCAGACTCTCTAACGGGTTTTTCTATAGCTTAGAACCACTTCAAATTAATGTCGTTGCCTTTAGCCTTTTAGAAGGAAAAAAATTTAAAAACACATAAGCGGGTGTAGCGTACAAAATATCATCAAGATCGGTAATGTAATTTCAGACTTAAACGCGAACAAACCAAATCAACCAAATTTGGCCGGCAGTACTCAAGGCTGTGTAGTGAATTCGAATAACGTTCAATAGTTCTTCTTCTACTTTTGTAAAATAAAAAAAAAATAAAACAAAAAGATTTTTTTCAAAACATTAGTTAGTTGTTTTTTCTAAGTTATTAAAAAAGTTCAAAACAAAAAAAAAACATTTGAAGAAAACTTTCTTACTCCAAATTACTGCAAATTTATAAAACAAAGAACATTGATAAGTCATTCATCCGATGTTGTTTGGCCTTCTCTTTTTTTTCTAAATGAAAAACTTCGATTCTGTTTTTTGATTATGTTTATTTGAACCTTTAGAATTTCATTGGTCAAGTCGAGAAGATGATATCAGCCATATGGGCGCCTTCACAATTGATTGCCATACGGGCTCCTTTTATGGCATTTTTCATCACTTCAGCGAGAACTTAGTGCAACAGATTCTCGCACTCGTGTCGAATGTTGTCCTTGAGGGTTTCCAGAGTCTCGGGCTTTTTCACGTAAGCACGGGATTTCACAAAACCCCACAAAAAAGGGTGAAACGGTTAAATCGGGCGATCTTGCTGGCCAGTGCAAATAGCCAAAACGAGAGATGAGGCGACCCTGGAACGCCGTCTTCAGAATATCGGTTCATGTCGGTTCATGTATCGCTCCATGGCTTTTTCACTTGTACTCTGCATCTGTCTAGTCCACAAATGTCAAAACAGATTTGACATTGGCGGCCATTTGCAAAAATGAGAGCATCTTCCAATAGGGCGATTTCTTTTTGTCCAACTTATATATGGTCAACATTCTTTTTCTTTTCTTCAATAAGAATATTGGTTTTTAACAAACTTTCTTGAGTTGAACAAAAAAAAATAAATACCACGTTCGGTTTCAGCGTTGGATAAAATTTGATAAATACTTCGAAGTTCTTAATCGATTTTTGTGACTTTTGATTGTTCGAAAAAAGTACGTACATAATAAGAGTTTTCAGCGGAAAAATTTAATAGCCATTTTTGTTTTATCAAAAATGTGAAACAGTGTGATTTTTTTTCAAATTTTTATTTAACAACTTTTGTTAAAAATTAAAAAAGGAATAATTAAAGAAAGCAAACTTTAGCACACAAATAACCTTCATTAAAAAAAAAAAAAAATTACTTACGCGTTTTCAAAAATTTTAAAAAATTATATATATATATATTTTAAATTGAATTAACCAGTTCACGAGAAAGTCGAATAAAATAAACGGTCCTATGGGAGGTACCGTTTTTAGCCCACCACTGATTTTTTTCATAAAAATTCTTGGAGCCGTTTTAGAAAAAAATAAGCTTTTTATAACCGTTATATGACAGGTACCGTTAATATTTGAGCTAAAAAAAATCAAAAAACTACAGAGGGGATGTCAAAATAACCTTATGTTCCAAATTTAAGACGATTGACTGGCTGTAGTCCAAAATACATACTTACAGACAAACAGACAGACAGACAGAATTTTGACAGTAACTCAAATACGTTTCTCTAACATCGTAATGTAATGTCATGCCAAAATATTTAATCTGCTCGAATGCATAACTTGCATTATAGTACAAAGTAAAGATGAGAAAACATACACATGACCTTCAAAGAAAATTTATTTAATTTTTTTTTTTTGATAAATCGAAAAATATCCAATTGCCTTAAAAGTTGAGAACTATTTAAAAATCTTAGTTTGTAGCACACAGTCCTAATTTTATTAGAAAACAACTATTTTGTATTCAAATTATGACAATTGCTGCCAGACCTGTTCTTTTTACATCGGAAACATATTGAGGAAAACTAAAACTTAAGCTTCATCAAATTTAAGGAAAATCCATCCAGCAATTTGGGATGTAAGGTACCTAAGAAATACCGATTGACAGACAGAGTTTAAGAAATAATAGTTTTTGAACAACGCCATGTGATAAAAACCATTGAAACAGGTTAATTAAGCATTACTTACTGATGACTTACAATTAATATCAAAAACTGTATTTTTTTTAAGATATTGAAATGTTATGTAATTCTTCTAAATATGATTGATTTAACTTCATTTCTTGGGAACCGTTTTGAATTCCTAGGGATTAGTTCTTACAATACTGTATAAAAATCAGTTTTTCTTAAAACAAATTATAAAATTAAAATGATAATTCCAAACTTTTCAAAACCAATAAGAAAACATAGACGTACCTATAATTTGTTAATATTTTCCTTTAAAAAATGGTCAATGTTAATGTTGCCTTATTCAACTAACTTTTGCATAAATCAATCCACAAAAATAATTGTTATTCCCGTAAACAGTTACTATTACCACAATTCACTTGTTTGCAAAACAAAAGAAAATCCTCATTGAATGTCCTAAAAAAATCACTGCGTTATCCCTTTTTTTATCACAAAAGGTTTTGAAAAAGTACTGTCAATATTGAAAGGATTCACATAAAAATTTCCGTAACTAATATCCGATGTTTACCGAATGCCGTTCCGTAATACAATGTGACTTGACATCGTGACATTGAATAGAATAAGTTCCGAGTTCCTCAATCCTCCTCAGTACAGAACACAGTAAAGAACTCACAAGCCCCCGAAAGTAAAAAAAAGAAAATAAGTCAATTGTTTATCTTATGCGGCGCGTTCCGTGTCCGTGTATCTGATATCAAACGCTACGCTACCCATCATCGACAGAGGGTTTTCGAACAGTGTGTATGGGTTTCGAGTGCACTTTTTGAATTGGTTGATTTTAGTCAGATTCTGGCTGAGGACTGAGGAGTCCAACGTGCGCGTGTTCCTCGACACATAGGTGTTAGACTTTCAACCACCAACACACATGTTGTGTCAAAACAGAGAAGTGAATCCCTTATCATCTGCACTGATAAGGTCGGGACTGTGGAGAGTTGAATTCGAATAGAAGAATTAGCTGGTAGAACTGTAAACATTTCCAAAGATATATCACTCAATCCATCGCGCAGTGTTTTTATTACCTTCAAAGGACAATTTTTAATTCAAATATGTTTTTTATTGTTGTCCTGGGTTGGCGAAGTTTTCCCGCCAAAATCGAGATCATGCGTACTCTTTCTGTGGAGACTTTTTATTTATTTGAAATAAAAAAAAAAAAATCTCCTCAAGTAAATTGGAGACTAAATAAATGTTTATGTTGCTAAACTATATGCCAGCCAGGACATCGAACTCATTCCAAAACAGCATAAGGACGAAGGGCAAGGCATGCGCATTCCGAAGGACTAATGGCCAATAGCTACACACTTCTGGCACCAGGAGTGGTTTTTCCTCGCTTCAATAAACACAATGGCTGGTGTTTTTGTTTAGAGGGAATATCCTTAGATAATTACGTATTATGCGCTGGTGATGGGTGCAAAAAGGGGGTTTAGCTCCGTTTTTCCTTTTGTATTTTGTTGGTTGTGTTTCTAAACGAATGGAAAAATGTTTTATTGTGTTGGGCAGAATTTCCTCGGTTTTTTTTTCATCTTTAAAGTAGTAGTGTGGGGGATTAGGGTTATTTTTTGTTGCTTTGTGTGGGGGTTGGTTTAAGATATGATGTTTGTCGGTGTTGCTTGGGGAAAATATGGTTTTTCATAATGGCGAATATCAATGCGCTCTGGGGGGGTTGAATGTTTTCACTTTCATTGAGAAGGAAGACATTCACATATTAAGGAAATCAACAGGTGAATGGACTTTGGATGAATTTATTGATGCGTCTGTGGGTTTTCGCTTTCATTTGTTAGTTAAGATTGTTTTGGGGTTTCCAAAAAAAAGAGAAAAAAAAAACAGTTTGAAGGTGGAACTGAAATTGAGGTCATCCTGTAAAACTTCATTTGAGGTTATTTGATTGCTTTTTCATTGATCAACGGAAGATATAATTATTGTGATGACTCTTGAACAAGGTGTAGTCTGTTTAATTGGTCGTATACCATCATATCAGCAAATATTTCCGCATAATTAAGAACAAATTCTTTTGTTTCGAAAGATAATGACAGATATTACAAGGTGACATAATGAGAGAATTGTGATCTTAACAATTGTCATTTTAAGAAGGAGTAAAAGATGAACCAAATGTGACATGATAACAATGATAGAGGGCTCAAGAAGCATGTTTCTTGCTTTGGAATTTTTTTGTTGTCGTTCTTCAGGAAACATATTTTTTCGAAGGGAAGGCACCAGCAGGATTCGTTTTGCTTTTATTGTGGCATCAAGTTCTCGCAACGCCATTAAACTAAAATAAAACTTTCAGAAAGCGTTTCGATAATTCCGATTTTGTCATTTTGAAAAAAGAAAGTGCTTTCAAAAAACAGTCATACAATGAAAGGAAAGTGATTATTTTTTTACTTTCAAGAAAAGCAATTCTCAAAGCACTAATCGAGCCTTCACGCACCATGAAATTAAAAGCGCTTTCTTAAAATGCTTTTTGCAAGTGTGTTTGTTTGTGTAAAAAGTGTAATTTTTATGAATTTCAGCTTAGTTTCGTATATTTTTGTATCCAGAGTAGATAAAGACATGTGTTTCCCAAGATGGTAGCTTTTACATAGGTTTTTTTCGGAACCCACTCCCTTGTGTTTCAACTTCTATTCTCTGGTGAACATCGGGTGCCTTTACTCTGTTTAATTTATATTTTCCTTTCAGGCGTTAGGAGGGAAGAGAGATTTTTATTTATATACAGATCTACATCTAATCTTAAAAAAAAATCTAAATTCAAAATCTTGGTATGCAGAATTAATTTGGCTATTTAAATAACTCCAAATATAAAATTTAATAGAAATCCAATAAGCCTTTACTGAAAGTCGAAAATTAAAAAAAACCTTATATGAAAAGTACTATTAATATCCTTTTCCGGTAAATTTGGTTTTGATAAAATGATAGCCAAGAGATTAAGGGTATTTATTTAGAAGTGTGGTTTCCAAGAAGAAATAAAACCAAGAGTCCTAATTTTCCCAATTTTGTGAAAATCGGGATCGGTGGCCATCTCGTTGATGGTCGTTTGGCTTCAAGTTGGATTGGCACGAGCTGGATTTTGTAAGCCCGCAAACTAAGATCCTTCCGCAAAATCTTTCATAAAGTCGATGGGCACAGATCCAATTGTTGCGCGCAATGGCAGATGGACTCATTCGGGTCTTCTTCGATACTTTGCTTCATCGAATCGAACCATTATTTTGGTTTGTTTAGGATTAAATCTATTTATTATGAAATGGCAAACTAAACTGAGCATAAATCAAGTAACAGCTGTCAAAAAGACCAACTCGGAAAAAAGCATTGCCAGATTGAAAACCACATGTCTAAAAAAACACTCGTTACAAAGAAAATTTCAAAAATGTTCATCAAAATCTTTGGAGATGTTTTCAATAAGCTTCCTTAACGGTTATGTGTCAGGTACCGTTATTTTTTTTAATGAAAAACTTATTTTTCTCGAAAACGGCTCCTACGATTTTGATAAAACTTTCTGAATGGTGTTTTCTATGCAAAAGCTATCTTTTAGTTTTAATGAATTTTTCAGAAAAATTTTTTATAACGGTACCTTCCATATGTACCGGTTTTTTAAAATCAGACTTTCTCGTTAACTAATTGACGAATTTTGATGAAATTTTCAAAATATGTAGTGTTTTATGATTTAAATAATATTCCTTATTAAAATTTTCAAAAAACATTTTTTTTTAATTTTTAATAATATGTTAACAAACTTATTATGTTTTTTGAATATTTTGAAAACGAATCTAAAGATTTTTCTTTATTTTTTCTCCTAGTATAAACTATAAATTTCTTTATATTGAAATACTCAAAAAAAAAATTAAAATATGTTTTCGAAAAGTTTTTCAAAAAAAAACATTTTTTTGAAAAAAACTGGTCCAACGATTTTGAAATGAAAAATTCATAAAACAGAAAACAGCAAAAGAAATAAGATGGCTTACAACATTTTTCCAAAAAACGTTATGAATAGTGTTTTTTGATTTCATAAAAATTTTATTTGTTTAATATTTTCCCCAAAATTTTATTTCATATTGCTCGGCTAAGCCCTAGCCATTAGTCAAATAAAAGTAGATGATAACTGACTTACATACCTACGTGTTTTAAGGCATTTCATCATCATAAAAGCACACAGAATAAATAAGGAAGCCTATGATAAACACACAAAAACAACTAACAAATAAAAAAAAACTATTCGATTAGTACTGAATGCAAAAATTTCAATCAAGAAAACAAAAGCTTACACCTGCCCCTAAATAAACAAAACCAATGTGTTAACTTTTAATATTTTCTCTGTACCCACTCGCTTAAAAGTAGTTGGAATGTGTATCTTAATTTTAGTACCTACCTTCCTTCCAACATTATTATAGGTAACTGATATCCTTAATAAATTCCATTTACCCACACCATAGATACGTTTATCGATCCATCAAACATAATTAAGCTATTTTAATTAATTTAATTTCAAAAAGTAAATTATTGTTATTGGGACCTAAATGGGTCCCATTCCTAGCATTATTGCCCTACTGCTGATTCCCACGAATTTTTAATGCCAGTTGTTCAAATTTTTCCATACCAAAATGAAAATTAAACTGAAAAAAGTTCTTTATATCTTTCTATTAGCAAACAATATTATAAACAGTAAACAACAAGTGGAAAGATAATACACTAAAAAATTGCAATAGCTAACAATCCTATATATTTATGTGTTTATCCCTTTCTCGTGACGCATGTTCGTTCGAGCTTCAAACCACAACGATTCTTAAGAAGTTGCACGTCAAAAAAACATTAAAATTAAATCTTTGTCAAAAAGACGCCTTTACCTAAAAAGGATTAGCACACAGGAGCAAGTACGTGCGACCCAGTCGTGCCTTTTATTTTATATTCACGAATCCTAAACTTGCTTCATAGTACCTATAATCACAACTAAAAATGACAACTAACTTCGGATCTAGAACTTGCAGCCGAAAAAAGATGAAAAACTGCGATTTTGTTTATTGCAACTGCTATACAGATCAAAAAGCATCGCTTATTTGGGTGTGGATTCGTCGTTGGAGGCAGTCTCAGGCAATAGGTCATGAGTTTGAAACAAGTGCCAACAACAAAGATATGTTTTTCTAGCTCTTCGACAGTGCCCTCGGTATTACAATAAAATTGTCCTTGTCCAACGTAACTCTAAGATAAGAAGAGAAGGTATTTTTTTATGGTACAGTCGGAAACACACGGCCTGCACAACACCTACTCCGATAACGGATTCCAGCTTAATTGATTTTGCCGCGGCTAGTTCTGCAGTTCCTAATACACTTTCGCATTCATAAAGGAACATGGAGATCTCCTGATCCATCAACTATAAACCAGATTGACCAGATTGCGATCGTCACAAGGCATTGCTTCAGTATCCAATTTTCAGAACAGTCCTCCATCGCCCAATTACCTCAGATTTTTGAAAAAAAAAACAAGAAATCGATACCCAACAACATTTTCATAAATTTCAAAGCAACTAATATCGGTCTTTCATTATAGAGACGAGCTTTACAAAGCAGTATCCGGAAAGATGTACAACGGTTACGAGCTGTATAGCGACACAGATTTAGCAAAAAGCGTAAAAGCGCAACGTCTCAGATGGCTGGGTCATATAAATAGATAAATCGAATGAACACCAAGGCTCCAAGCCGGAAAATCTTTGATTCCACCCCGGATAGAGATCTAGAGTTGTCATCTACATTGAAAGCTTAAGAATCTTTTAACACAAATTCTCCACCAATACAGCTCCAAAATATATGTACATTGTCTAAGTTCATGAAAAGAAGTAATTACTACAAAATAAGCTTCATTTCCTGTTTGCATTATTTTCCAGATGATTCCCATTAACAGAGCGGAATTACGTGGATTAATAGCATCTCCCATTCTCTTTATGCAAATGCATATCTATTCAAATTTGTCCACATAACTTCGGAGATTGCATCAGTCTCCCACCCAAATCCCCTTCTTCGTATTTAACATTCAAAGAGGATTCCCATCACCCTTAAGTCCTGCCTTGAACTTCATATCTATATTTCCATACACAACTAAAACAGTAGACTTCCTGTCAGCTTTAAGCAGAAGTTTCCGCCACACCACGACGACACACACAATGTGTAATAGTATGTTTTTTGTTCTATACTCTTCCGCATCAACCACTTACCAAACACATACATCCGCAGACAAAGGGTGTCCTGTGTGTGTCAAAAGCCCATTAAACGTTTTCTCGGTTAGCTAGCTGGCTCCTGGCTCCTGCCGCTTCTGTTATCAGAATAACACACGATAGTCGTTTGTTTTCGAATAATGGACATTATGCGCCATTATTTTGGTCTCATCCTTTTTTTACGACACTGGGGTTGCAGGCCCGCAATTATAACGGCATTTAGAGAAAACAAAATCCCCCATTCTATGGCCGCCCCCACGCCGTATTAGACCAAATTTAGAGCCAATTGAAAGTGCTTTTGTGGCCTGGAAATGTCGGCGGCCCGTTGTTCGGCTCTGTGCTGGCAGCCAGGACACACAAAAGTGCACTCACTAAAGGAATTAAGTTGATTTGTTGAGGTCGAAAATGGGTTTTGTGCTTTGCTTTCTATGAAAAGGACTCTTTATTCGGAGGCTGCCACGGTGCGGGATCTGTTGGATCGGGATGTGTGTGTGTATATATATGGCTGGCTGCCAATGGGGATTTTGTTCTAACGGTTAGATTTTTATTTGTTATTATTTTTTTGGGGGTTTCGTTTCTCTTCTTCTTTCGGGGATGCTTTATCAGTTGGGTAATAAAAGGAATTTGGAAATAATAGGAATAAAAATCCGCTTTTATGATGACAACGCGAAAGGAGTTTATTGTTGGGGTGGAGGATTGAAATGAATAGAATGGGGCGGGTTGGTCAATGGATTTTAGTATGAGTTAGATTGACCTTTTTTTCTGAAAAAAAACGTTTCTTTTTTGACAGTTTTTTAGGAGAATTCAAAATAATTAATTAAATGAATTCCTATTTATATTTAATGCTCAATTTCTTCTCAAAACTCTAAGGTCACTTTAATAAGCGATCCGGTAAATGTAATCAGAATGGGGATTTCAGAATATTGTTGCAAAAGTTCGGGCATTTTCTCAAATCAAAATTATCAAAATTGAAATAGTGAAGGTTTGTGCAGAGACGGTGTAGAATATTTCTGCGAGACGCCTCGCTGCTTGTTGCATACGGTCACAAAGAAAGAAATCACAGTTACAGTAATAGTGTTTTGCATGGTACTCCTTCTCGAACGATCAGAAATGTTCGGATGAGAGTTATATGGATTCTGAAGGCTAGCAAAGTAATTCAACAGATTGGTCAAAGTCTAGGAGTGGCGAGGGAAAAGTACCTTTTTCTAGTCTACGAGGGAAAGGCGTTGTGCTACCATGTAACTTCTTCAACATCATACTTGAAAGAATAGTGCAGAAATATTTAGCCATAAGTGCCATATTTCCGAGGAAGCCTCTTAATTAAGAAAAGTTGACAGGCAATAGGAAGCTACGTTAAAACTATATCACGAAAAATGGCAGGTGTAAAAACTCCTGGATCAAATAAGAAATGCAAAGAAAACTTTTTATAGTTTAGCTCAAATTTGGAATAAAATAAACCCGGAAGGCCTGGCGACGTTTTCTGAGACCAACCAAAGACGAAACCCATATACTGTTGTCGGGTAGAGAAAAATAAGACATTTGATTCAGTATAGCTTTTTACGGCATCTGGTCGAGCAAAATTTTGGCGTGTCTTCCCGGTAGCTTCCTTGGACTCGTCATCAATTGATACTGTCAACTGGAATTGATTTTGATACGCGGAAGCGCTGACAAATGTCTATATAATCGTTGTTATTGACCATAATACACAAAATACAAGATAATATACTGCGCATGTACGTGTGACGTCATGTGTAGTGCCTTTTTACTTGCGATTATTGATACTATAAGGCAAATTATAGATTCGTGCAAAAAAAAATCGTACGATTGGATCGCACGTAATTACTCATATCGTCGAATAAAATTTAATAAAATGCACAAATGGGTCGCACGAACTTGTTCTTATTCTAGATAATTGCTTAGGGGCTGCATATAAGTATTTATATATAAAAATAAGACTAATAATTTTTTTTTCGAAAATTCTTTAATTTTTTTTTATTAGTTTCAGAGTTTTCTCGGAAAACCTAAGTATGCAATAAAATTAAAAAACTAAATGTCTATCGAAGAAAAAAAAATTGAGAAAATCGTTCCACCAGTTTTTTTTTAAATCGTTTTTTTTTTGAAAAACTTTTCGAAAAAATATTTTTAATTTTTTTTTTAGTAGTCATTATAATTGAATTTGTTGTTTTCATCTGGAAAATTATTTAAAAAGTATTAAATCAACCCGTTTTCAAAATATTTCGAAAACCAATTTTTTTGAAAATTTAAAAAAATCGAAAAAAAGTTTTTGAAAATTATGAAATGCAATATTAATTGAATTATAAAAATCGATAGAGCCGTTTTCGAGAAAATAAAACTTTTTGTTAAAAATTGTATGGCAGGTTATTTTTCGACCTAGAGCAAAAATGAAAAACAAGCCTCGAGATACTACCAAATAAATACTACATACCGATATGGACTTGGACGACATGTGGTTTTAACAGGATGGTGCCACACAGCACACCTTACAATCCATGATTGATTTAATTTGTTGGAAATCCGATTGCGACAGTGGCATGTTAATTTGGTGTTTAAAATTTTTTTTTTGAAGTTTAAAGCAAATCGATCCATCCGTTTAGGCTGTAGAGTTGCGAGCAGACAGACAGACAAACAGACAGACGGAATTTCCGGACCCCCTTTTTTCGACTTCTCTATCAATTAATTGTTAGATTCGTACTTACGATTATAGGTACTATAATGCAAGTTATGCATTCGTGCAAAAAAATTTTAGATAACAATCAAACATGATTTTACGATGATAGAGAAAAATATTTGAGTTACTGGCAAAATTTTGTCCGTCTGTCTGTTATCGTATTTTGGACTGTAGCCTAAATGATTAGGCCATTCGTCTACAAATTAAGAACTTAAGGTAATTTTGACATTCTACAGAGGAGTTTTTTTTTCAATTTTTTTAGCTCAAAAATTAACGGTACCTGTCACATAACCGTTATGTATTAGCTTATTTTGCTCGAAAACCGCTCCAAGATTTTTTATAAAAAAAATCAGTGTACGTAGGTGTAGGTTATGTTCTGATGAAAAAAAAAATTAAGTTGGACGGTTCCTCCTGTAGAACGTTTTTTTTTCTACGACTTTCTCGAAAACTGGCCATACGATTTTAATAAAAATTGATATTCTGGAAGATGTTGATAGCCTAAGTAATTTTATTTTAAAATATTTTCGAAAACTTTTTTTCTATTTTTAATAGTTTCGTTTTTAAATGTTAATAGTTTTTGTGTTTAATTTTGCATTCTTGAAAATAATTTTTTCAAATTTTTAAAAAAAAGTTGTTAAATAAAAACCGTTTTATTTAAAAAACCGTTCCTACGATAAAAAAAATTCACACTTTTTCACATTTTGTAACTTAATAAAATGGCATTTAAATTTTTCCGGTGAAAACTATTTTACGTACTTTTTTCAAACAATTAAAAATCAGAAAATCGAATAAAAACTTTGAGGTTCCTTTAATATTTTTCAAATTTTATTCGAAGCTGTGAACCTGACCGCACATAAGAGCAAGTACGTGCGATACAGTCGTGCAATTTATTTGTATTACAATTGAAAAATTCACAAATTGCCACTCATTCTTCATAAAATAAACACTTACTATCTAAACCGAACCCTTTTTACCAAACCCAACGAAAATACGAAACCAAACACAATTTTATATTGTTTGTTTTACAGATGACGTAGTAGTGCTCCGTGGTTTAGTGGTTAGTAGGTATGTCGGACTGCTAAGCGAAGGGTCGGGGTTCGACTTCCCGTCAGAGCCACCTTTTTTCCGCGGTACTGCCCCTTGCGAGGAACTGAAAAAATTTCCAAGCGTACAAATTTGTATCGAAAAAGTGCATCTCATGTAGCCGCTCGGACTCGGCGGTGAATTGTAGGTCCCTTTCATTCGTGCAGATTAACAACACACACACAGGAATGGTTGAACGTATAAGTCACTATGCCTTGGCTCCTTAAGTAGCTGTCGCGACAATATTTTTTTTTAACAGATTACGTAGATGCACAGTAAACTTAAGAAAAATACTCCAGATTAGGGCATATATGTCCAACGACGAAGTTCTTAAAGTGCATCCTTGTCTATAGCCTCGAGAAAACATTTTATTTTTAATTCTATGTTCTGAATGAAATTACCAATCAACACACAAAAACCTGACTTTTGCAAATATAAAAGATATTCATACCAACAAAACAAAAACGTTCGAAAAACTTGAAAAACGTATTTAAACTAAGTTAAAAAGCATTAGACCTTTTGAACTTTAACATTAAATTACAACAAGTTAATTCATGGATTTAAATTGCTTTTATTTGATATTTTGATCACAAATTAATAATCTCCTGTTTGACACCGTGGTGCCGAATCCTCTTTACACTTGTATTGGTCAACTTGTTGGAAAGCTAGAAAAAGATCAAAATTAGGATCATTTTTTCGCCCAAAATTACGAGATCTCAAACTATCCTTACCTCTTTGTGGATTCAGGCAGTTATACCTCTCCAGAGCACAGGGTCCTGTCATTTGTAGATAACACCGTCCATTGTAGGCACAAGTTGGCAGATCTAGCTTGGTGCACTTAAAGTCACAATGGGATGGAGGAGTTGGAGCAATATTCGAAATCACAGAACCAATAAAAGCTTTAAAATGGAATTCAAAATGGTTTATAAAATATTAAATTATTTTGTATATTTAAATATATAAACTTTACCAGCAAGAAGGACAAAAACTGCAATAAATTTCATTATGGTTGGTAAATATGGATAACTTAGAGTCCCTGAGCTTTTGAATACAAAATTCGGTTTGAAATAAAACATACATGCAGGTTGCTTTTATATGAGTATCTTTGAGATTTTTTCGAGTGATGGAAGATACAAAAAGGAATTCAGTAAAACAAAAAAACCTGTTTCGCTAAATATTTTTTGCGGAAATTCTCAAAAAAATATTTAAGGCGGGATGAAAAAAATTCAAAAATAAATGATAACGGAAGTCATCGTATTTAGTAATATTAAATTTAAAAACTGCTTCCGGTTGTTAAAAAATACATTTTATTTTAATTTTTTTCATTTTGTTCGATTAACGGTTTTTGACTTCCTTCTACCTACATCGTTACTGTGTTATTTAAAAAAGTTATATTTAGGTTAACATTACTGAAAAAAATAAAGTTAGTGTAGGTATACAATTTTCAGCTGTCAAATGCCTTATTTTTTAAATTAGTAGTGTTTTTCTTAAATCGATTACTTTTCACCATCTAACATCTAATCCCAGAAATAAACCTCTTCTCTTACCCAGTCCCATGGATGTATCCATTTCTACACCCACACATCTTCTAAGTTCACGTATTTATCCATATCTATTGTCCTTGCAATTGGCCAACGA
The DNA here is from genome assembly GCA_963971375.1 of Platycheirus rosarum. Taxonomy (NCBI): domain Eukaryota; kingdom Metazoa; phylum Arthropoda; class Insecta; order Diptera; family Syrphidae; genus Platycheirus; species Platycheirus rosarum. The sequence goes on from OZ020508.1 coordinate 143,265,696, forward strand.
AAACAAAAGAACGTCAAATCGTATCTTCCCTTTGTTCGTTTTCGTCCAGCAAAATGAATGAATATCCTCTGCCGTTGTTTGACTAGTGTGTGACCCCGTCCGGCTTCGCTAGGACAATAGTTTGACAGGACAACACTCAAGGGCCACTCCATGTGATATTGATTCTATTCTAACACAACTGTCAAGTGCGTGTCGAAGATAATATTGGAAATTAAAATCGAAAGACACCATCAACCAGACGACGATGACGAGGAGGTCCTTTCCAATCAAACTCACCTCAGGCAACAATGGTGGGTGTTTGTCTGCCACTCGACTATTTTATGCCAGTTGATTCAAGGGTCATTCGTTGGATCGGTTTGGTGTGGCCTGGATATTGCCACTGCCGGCTTCCTGGGGTATCTATGTTATCAAATCCAAAAGGCAACAATGAATGCCAATGCAAACATAAACAAATCCTGCAGTGTGTATGTGTGGGTGTGTGAATTGCATTGACGACAGTAATGGCGGGGGGCAGTGATGGCTAAGAGTCCAATTGTTTTCCCTGGGGACATGGCAAGTGTGGTGTTATTTCCAGTAGATAGACATAGACATTCCCACGTTTAGTGGTTTGCTGGAGGAATCGAGGGGTGACCGGAAGTGCGAAGAATAGAAATTAATCGGTTTGGCTGGACATTGGTTATATTGGCGTTTCCATATGTGTGGCTTTATTGTCCAAGGTGTGTTTCCCCTTATATTTAGGCCATTGTCTATGGATGATAATATCCAATTTCCTTTGTCCTGTTTGTTATGTAACTCCTGAACTTTTGTATGGAGTTTTGGGTGGTCCTTGCCGGCTGAGGATAAACTAATAGTTTTTGTTTCGGAATTGGTGTTACGATACGTGTTGATTATGCATTAGGAAGGGGGTACCACGTTTGTGCAAACATATGAAGATTTGGACAATGAAAAACGCCATTAGTTTTGATTATTCATTTTAAAATTCTACGTTAACATTGGTACCTCTTTTAAGTGACATCATATCTCAAGCTTCCATGAATTCTCAAGAAAGGCGAATAAAAAAATAACAAAATAATAATCAAAAACATTTCAAGTTAAGTCGAAAGGAGAAGGATATAATAAAATGAAAAAGATAACAAAAACAAGGAAACATAACTTATTTAATTAAAAACAAACAAAAAACCAAGACAGTGTAACAGGGTGTTTCTATTTTTAGTTTCAATGCTTTTGAAAAAGTTTTTAAATGATTAATATTTTATTGCGTAATTTTGGTTGTCCTTTTGGCCAATTTTAATACAAATTCAACATCACAAATTGGCATATAAAGAGAACGTGATACCTCAGTTCTTTACACACCAAATTTAATTGTCCACCAAAATACTCAAAAAAAAAACTAAAATGAAATTCCATACTGTTGTTTTGCTTTTTGTAGGTAATTTATATTTAATAAAAAACAAAACATGCATTTTATAAATAAATCATTTGATATTTTGCAGTTCTTATTGTTGCCGTAATTGCAAGCATTGCTCCAACTCCTCCATCCCATTGTGACTTCAAGTGTACCAAGCTAGATCTACCAACTTGTGCCTACAATGGACGGTGTTATTTACAGATGACAGGGCCCTGTGCTCTGAAGAGGTATAACTGCTTGAATCCACAGAGAGGTAAGGATGATTATAGATCTGGCTATTTCCAATAGGAGTTTATTTTATATAATTTTTCTCCAGCCTTCCTACAAGTTGATCAATACAAGTGCAAGGAGGATGCAGCTCCACAGTGTCAAACAGGAGACTATTAGTGCCGAATACATATTTACAACTAAGTAAAAAAATAAAATAAAAAAAAATCTATATCCTTGAAATAAATTGTTTTTTTTTCTTTTATAATAATATAATAGAATTATTATACAAGACAGGCTTTAAAAATGGCCGTTGGCAAAGCTAGGGTATGTGTCACCTTCAGTATAGACCTTAACTTTACCTACCATTTCTGACAACTAAACAAAATCTTCGATATTACTTTGATATTCTAGTTAAAAGGAAATCCGATTTCAAATGTTTTTTTCACAATGGAAACTTAGAAAAATGTCTTCAAAATTCAACTATAGTTTCTATAGAAACTTTTAGCAGCGAATTAATTAATTAGTTAATTTCATTGTCAAATACATATTTTTATTTTTTTGACATTCCGCAGAAGACCAAATTTAACTTGAATATTAACGGTAGCTGCCAAATAGTCGTAAAATTGTTGGTGGATTTAGTAGATGCCAAAACCTCTTTTGTTGAGAGAATTTGACAATTACCAATCTCGTGAGTAATTTTTGGACTCTAGATTGTGGTGGAATATTTATAATACAAGTATTGCTTGTAAGACTCTCTTGGGCTTAACTCTCCAGAAGCTTCTGAAACCGTCATGGCACCAAATTGCTCTCACGACTGCTTTAAAAATTTCCTTCTTGTTGAATATTACCCTCCCGTTGCAATTTATTGCTCGTTTTGATTCCTTCAGTTTTTTTTTGCAGATGTTTACTAAATGAAAGTTGGGTATTTATACTCTTTTTCTTTTTTATTTTTATTCATAGATCCAGATAACCTTTAAGCTACTATAAGGCTAAAAATAACGGTACCTACCATATTTTTGTAAGTATTGGCTATTATTTGGATCAAAACCAAATTTAAGTGTAAAGTCTACCTTTTATATAACGGTTTTTTTAATTTTCGACTTTCACCGTAGCAACTCATTGGACTTCTGTCAATTTTTACATTTGAGAAGATCTAGGTAGCCGAATTCATTTTGCATACCAATATTTTGAATAATTATTTTTCTCTGTTTATAATAAATTTTATTCATTAATTAATAATAAATTTTTTTTTTTAATTCAATATTTTTAAAACTAAACAAAAAAAAATATTTATTATTTTATGTTCACCAAAATCTCAAACAAAAAATTGTATTAAAAAAAACTAAAACACTGAATTTTATCAAAATACGTCTTACAATTTTCGAAATAGATTTTTAATTAATTCATTATTATTATTAGTATTTAAGACGACTGATGGCGTAGTTCATTTTTACTAAAAACCGTTAAGTGTTGTGGTTTTGAGACTTAAAAGTTCAGAATGTGTGATTTTTCTACGTAAATGCTACTTACATTCCAATGTGATTAGGCACATAAGAGCAAGTACGTGCGACCCAGTAATGCCCATTTTTACTTACGATTATAGGTACTATAAAGCAAGTTATGGATTCGTGCAAAAAAAAAACTAACAATCACATTACATTACATTTTAATCTTACACTTTCGACAATACTCTCAGCTTCTCATATTCGTTTCCAGATTCATTAAATTCTGATCTTGACAGCATTGTACAATGGGGAATAAGAAACCGCGTAGAATTTAATGCTTCGAAAACTCAATGTTGTCTTTTGTCGTTAAAGCGAAATATACCCCTAATGCCACTATCCATGAGTGGCACTTGCATAGAGGAAACCAACCACCTCTCAGTTCTCGGTATGTGCATTACAGACCACCTTCTGTGGAATGACCACATATTTGACGTTGCCAAAAATGCCGCGAGATGTTTAGGTTTCCTTCGAAGATGCAAGAAGTTCTTCACCCCGTCTGATCTGGCTACAGTATACAAAGCATATATTCGCCCTAAACTTGAGTATAACTCCCACATTTGGGCAGGTGCTCCACTTGAGTTTTGTAGATAGAATACAAAAAAGAGCTTTAAAAATGATAGGCGATCGAACAATAACAGAAACATTTACATCTCTGGGGCACAGACGTAATGTTTCCTGCCTTTCATTATTCTATCGCTACTTCCATAAACAATGCTCTAGCGAAATAGCCAGTTGCATTCCTCCCCTGAAACGCTTTAACCGTAATACTCGCACTGCAAGGAATGCCCATCATTATACCCTTGAGCCCAACTTCGGACGTACTGTCAAGTACAGGGATTCTTTCTTTAGTCGTACCACGCGAATGTGGAATGCCTTGCCAGACTCTATTTTTCCCTCCCACTTTGAAGTGCAGAACTTTAAAACAAATGTGCATCGTTACCTCCTTTCACATCCTTCCCTATTTTCCTAAAGCCCTCGCTGTGTTTAATTAACATTATAAGGGTAATCAAAATCCCTTTAGTGCGGGCTATAATTAATAAAAAAAAAAAAAAATTACAAGACAACACTCAAGACAACATTGATACAGAACAGAACAGAAGATAGGGAGAGAACGGAAAACAGAAAACACATAACACATGTCAACAGCACGCAGTTGGTTTTCGGACGGTCCTCCATCTTTCTACTAACCACGCCCAACGATTCTGGATCGCTGATCTCACGGGAAGCGATGCTTTATCGGAGCCAAGGCCGTTGACGAAATCTAACAATCAAACATGACATTACGATGATAAAGAAGACGAAAAAAGTGGGTCCGGAAATTCCGTCCGTCTGTCTGTCTATTCGCACCTCTACCGATTTGTTTGAAACTTGTTATTTAGTATTTTTTTGGTAGTATCTCGGGGGTTGTTTTTCATTTTTGTTCTAGGTCGAAAAATAACGGTACCTGCCATACAATCTTAAGCAAAAAGTTTGATTTTCTCGAACACGGCTGTAACAATTTTGATAAAAGCAGCACATAAGAGCAAATAGTACGTGCGATCAGGTCGTGCAATTTATTAAAAACAATGTTATACCTATTAGAACGTCCAAAATAATGTAAGTAAGCAAACTTTAGGGAACTTAAATATAAAAAAAAAAAATTTGAAAATATATATGACTATATACGCTTCAAAATTAAATTGCACAGCTGGATCGCACGTATTATTAAATACGAAATATTGAAATATTAAAAGGATTTCAAAGTTTTTATTCGATTTTTCTGATTTTTGATTCTTTGAAAAAAGAACGTAAAATATCTTTCAGCAGAAAGATTTAAACGCCATTTTATTTCTTAAGAAAATGTGAAAAGGATGATATTTTTTAATAGTAGAAACGGTTTTTTACTAAACAATTTAATAACAATTTAAATAAAAAAAAATCATTGAAGAATGCAAACTTAAACACAAAAATTACTAACATTTAAAAACAAAATTAAAAAATCCATCTCCCGTCTTCAAATATTGATTTTTACAAAAAATTTAAGAAAATTATTAAAAATACAAAAAAAAAAAAGTTTTTGAAAATATTTTAAAATAAAATAACTTAGACTACCAACATCTTCCGGAATCAATTTTGATTCAAATCGGATGAACAGTTTTCGAGAAAGTGGAAGAAAAAAAACGATTCTATGGGAGGTACCTACCGTTTTTAGCCCTTGAATTTTTTTTCACCAAAAATAACTTGCCACTGATTTTTTACTTAACGGTTATATGACAGGTACCGTTAATATTTGAACTAAGAACAACATTAAAAAAGTCCTCTGTAGAATGTCAAAATAACCTTATGTTCCAAATTTGAAGACGATTGGCCGAACCGTTTAGGCTGCAGTTCAAAATACATCCGTACAGACAGACAGACATACGGACAGAATTTTGCCAGTAACTCAAATATGTTTCTCTATCATCCTAATGTCATGTCTGATCCTTACAATTTTTTTTAACGAATGCATAACTTACTTTATAGTCCCTATAAATCGCAAGTTAAAATTTATGACGTAATTAACTTTTCTAAAGTAATATTATTCCTATTTTGTCAACCTAATTCAAAGTTACGTCTTTTTAAACAAAATCCAAAATAGAACAATGAAAACAATAGGAGAAAACACCTCTAGTCTTTGTTCCTCCCAAATATTGTGCAATTGTTTCCTCCTTAAAATACCGTTTTTTTACCACAAATGCTCCCGTCAAATATCCATTTGCATTCCCCAACTCGGGGGATGCTCATTAGCTTCCCTTCGGCACTAACTTCAAACGTGCCTCTAAACAAGGAGATCCGCACAACAAGAATGAAGAAGTTTATAATAAAACTGATATTTCCCTCTGTTACAATAATCAGGTATTCAAAACCAAATAACACCGACATCTTCGTTGCGCCGTTATCCAATTTTTTAGAAAGACTCTCGCACATGTTAAAGGTAGTCACAATCCCTTTATTGCGCTTGTTAACCACGGAACCTTATACCCAAGCTTATGTGACATGCCGTGAATGTTGTGAATTTGATTGATCGTTGGTCCACATCTTGAAAGAATTAATAAATCCTTTTACCAAAAGTATTTTACTTCCAAACAAAATATAAATACTTTAGGAACTGTCAGCTTCTGTTCTGAATTAAATCAAATACTGGAAATTATGTGAAGCATTTGTGGTTTAGCCAAGAATGTAAACACTTGGCTTACGATTTACCATACTGCATTAGACCATTTGAATTTTATCACCGAACCATGGCTTGAAAAACTACCAACCTCATCATCATCGCATTATCATTTTCCGAATTCTTTCAGTGAAAACATTGTTTACTCATTATACTAGTAAGATATCTCGATACTCCCATCTTCACGTCGAGTTGACTCAATTATGCCCGCAAAACATATTTCATAATTCATACCATTTTACACTAGTAGTTCCATCGGAATGCACACGGTCTACCAACTATTTACCCCACTTCCGCTCTTCATTCATTGCTCGGTGTAGATGCACTTGGTATAGATGCGGGCGAAGTTTCAACTCCCCAACATAACCTAAAAAAAAAAACTTAGGCTCCACAAGCTAATGACGAAGCTTAGATTCCACAACATCAAACAACTTCCCAGACCAACTACGACGAAGCCGTATGTTGTTGGCTCATCGGGGAACTGATCAAACTTTCGTCAGTCAGTTGTGTTTTTGTTGCAGCTTTGCAAAGTTTACATTCCGCTTGATTTTGTATCTATCGACCGTGGAATTGAATTCCCAATAAAATATTCCAAAACGATCTATACCACCCACACTAATGTATCTTCAAAGTGTCACCGTGAACTATCGATAGAAAGAGAAAATATTTTTGGAAAAACATCGGAAATTAACATACAAATTCGTCAAAAAATTCCAACACAATCTATAAGATACAAAATTTATTATTCAGTGGTACGTAATAATAAAAAAATAATACTTCGGTAAGGGAAACCAGTAATCAAAAGCTTTTCGTTCAGGGAAAACAAGTTAAACTTTTTTTTGTTTTTGAATTGTTCGACACAAGTTTCGTTTGAAAGATCGAAACTTATTAAGCTAAGCGGGCTGATGAGATGACTGGACTGGATGATGATAAAATTATGATGGTGATTGTGTGATGTGTGATTCAAGACGATCAGAATTGACAGTAAAAACAAAAACGAAACAAAAGATAAATAAAAATAAATCCCCCATTCCGAGTAAAGTGTATTAGTTTAGTTGTTGTCAGCATTTTTTAAGTTATTCGTGTATCTTGTCGCATTAATTATGTATCTAGATACTTATTCGTATGACGTACGTGCATTACAATACTATTGAGTTGTGTAGTTGATTCGTTTGATCAGGGCCGGCTAAGCGCCTGCCACCGAATGACACCATTGCTTTGCGTTTATTCGGTGAATTGGATTAGAACTTCTAATGAGATTTTCTTTGTATCTAGCAAGATTGTACATATAGCTATAAGATACAAACAGACTTAATAAGTTTTGTTTGGGAAATTTCGTAAGACTATAATTTCGTAAGTTTTAACATAAACAAACTCCAGTTCATTGTACTCGTGAAATTTGGGTTAACTGGTTAGATGGTTATTGCCTCACATTGAGGTAGTTACGAATATTATACAAAAGATACGGACAAAGTAATTTATTTTGAAACGTGCGAATGATATCACAAAAAAATCATAATCTAATCAATTTTAAAAGGTTGTTGGATTTAAATAGTTATGTAAGCGAAAAAGCTTTGGACTTGTTAAAAACAATTTATTATCTATTAGGTTCCCTTTCAAATGTGCGGAATTCCATAAGATTCAATCATAGGACCTATTTTGTTTGTTCTACCGTGAGCGTTCATATGGCAATGAAGTACAATTGTACTTACATTTTTTACTTGCGATAAATGGGTGCTAAAATGCAAGTTATGCATTCGTGAAGATTAAACATTTAGAGATAACAATAAAACGTGACATTACGATTATAGAGAAAAATATTTGAATTACTGGCAAAATTCTGTTTGTCTGTCTTAACGGACGTCTATTGAACTACAGGCTAAATTGTTGAACGAATCGTCTTCACATTTAAAACTTAAGGTTATTTTGACATTCTACAGAGGGCTTTTTTTAATTTCTGTTTTTAGCTCAGATATTAACGGTACATGTCATACAACCGTTAAGTACAAGATTATTTGTCTCGATGGATGCAAGTCCAGTAGGATTAGGCGCCGTGATAGTCCATCAGTATACTGATGGTAAAGAGCTTCCTATTTCGTTTGCATCTAAGAGACTTTCAAAAACGGAAACAAAATACTCCCAAATTGAAAAGGAAGCTCTGGCAATTATTTTTGGTTTAAAAAAAAATTCACCAGTAACTTTTTGGTAAAATTTGTCTTAGTGTCAGACAGCAAACCCCTCATATCCATATTTGGGGATAAAAAAGGAATTCCTGTCACGACCGCAAATAGATTGCAGAGGTATGCCTTATTTTTGTCCGGGTACAAACAACTACACAATTCAACATGTTAAGTCAAAGATAATATTGCAGATTTCTTTTCTCGTGCAGTTGACAATGTTGAGGAGTCAGAACATAGCATTCCGGGAATGATTTCAAATGATGTCTTCATAAACTACATTGCAAGTAATAAAATTCCCGTTTCTGTTACTTTTAGAGATGTTCAACAGGAAACAGCAAAAAATTAAATTTTGCTCAAGGTTGTAGACTTGGTTAACAATGTTTGGCCAAATAAGTCAATGGATTCCAGTCTAACTGCTTTCTTTTTAAGGAAAAATGAGTTTAGCAGGAGATACATAAATCGCATTTAGGTATAATGAAAATGGAAAGCTTAGCTAGAGCTTATTTTTGGTGGCCTGAATTAAATAAACAGCTAGATCATTTAGTAAGGAGTTGTGATAAATATTTGTCTTATATTGCACATCCACCAAAAAATTAACTCATTTCCTGGGATTGGCCAACAAAGCCATGGGAAAGGCTTCATTTAGATTGTATGGGTCCAATTTTTGACAGATACTTTTTAATATTGGTGGACTCTCATAGTATGTGGATCGAATGTATCGACATGAATAAATCCATTAGTAGTAAAAGTACAATCGAACAACTACGATGCATATTCTCGCAATTTGGGCTTCCAAACATAATTGTTACCGACAACGGTACACAATTCAAGTCGGAAGAATTTTTAAAAAATAATAGAATTGAACATTTGACTTTACCAGTGGGTCATCCAGCTTCGAATAGACAGGCGGAAAACGGTATCAAAACCGTTAAATTAGCTTTAAAAAAAGCTTTGCACGGACAAAATTCTACGAATGAATTAAATAAATGCTTACAACGTTTTTTGCTTGACCATCGCAGTTCCATTCATAGTACAACTGGTCTAAGCCCGGCAGAATAAATTTTTAATAGAAGTATTAAAACAAGATTAGATTTTATTAATCCAATGAAATTAAAAAATAATGTAAACTTAGAATTTGTAAAAATAATGTAAAGAAAAATCAATTAAAACAAAAAAAAAATATAACGGTCATGGTAAAAGAATTTTTAACATAGGTAATTATGTCATGACCCAAGATTTCAGTTTAGCAGGAAAAGTAACTTGGGTGAAAGGCAAAATTGTTAAATATTTTGGTAAACAGTACTATAATGTAAATATATTATCTAAAAATTTGAATTGGAAGAGAAATGTTAATCAACTACGAAAAATAGAATGTAATAAAAACTCTGTCCATAAATATGTAAATTAAGTATCACATACTGTTGATTTAATTAACACAAACTATTAATACTGAAGAAAAAGAAAAAATTAATGTAACTTTGTCAAATATTGTAGATTCAGATAAAGATATTTCGCTTAAAATGCCTTCATCGTCATCATCTGCTTTGAAGTTCACTTAAATTTTTTCATATTTTATTCGAAGCTGTGACCGCACATAGCAAGCAAGAGTACGTGCGATTTAAAACAAAGCAATTTTCATATTTTTCAAAATCAAATGATTACAACACTATGGCTTTCTCATTGAGAGAAATTAAGGATTATGTCTATTTATGAAAATAACCTGTCACAATGCACCTAAATAAATAATTAAATCACAGCAAAATCTTTGATAACCTAGGTGTTAATCATCGTCAAGGGGTTGATTAAGATAATCAAACTGGGATCACCGAAAAGCCATTAGAGGGTCAATATATAATCGAAAATAAGGAAATGTTGACAAACTGACAACTTGACAAATTTGAACTTTAACGATGATCGTACATTAATGGGCTTAAGCCAATGATTAAACTTTGAATGTTAAGAACAATATTTTCATCATAGTTATGTTCACGAACGAAGAATTTTAACATATTCTAAAAATTTACTGCTGAAATGTACAAGTAGGTGTAATGCCGAATTTTTGTCGCAATCGAGAGTCTAGTGACCATATTTGCATCAAAATTTGTACTGCTACATGTTGCCGCACCATCAGCGACACAAAAAAGTTGTTGGAAGAGACAAAAATATTGCTGCTATCCAAACACACCAAGGCAGTTGATTCAACGGTTCCAACGCTCATCGACAATAACAAACCAATTGTTTACTTTTAAGTGAATGCAAACTTGCTCGCCGCCCATTTCGCTGCCAGCTCCACGCTGCTTCACAGCAACGTTGCCCCTCATGTACTTGAGAATGTAAAGTTTTCCATAGGACAGATTTTTTTCCGCACTCGCACAGTAGCAAGAGTTCTCAAAGATCTCGATATACACAAATCCGCTGGCCCGGATGGTATACCTTCGATTCTTCTGAAGAGGTGTTGTTCCACACTGGCAAGCTTTTCCATCGCTTCTACTCTTCTGGAATCATTCCTAGAAGATGGGAAACAGCATTTGTCCAGCCTGTCCCTAAGAAAGGTGACCCATCCTCCCCCTCCTCCTACCGACCCATAGCACTAACATCCCTCCTTTCTAAGGCTAAGGGTCAGACTAAGGAATGGTGCCCCGTGGCTAAGTGGTTAGTGTGTCGGACTGCTAAACGAATAAGCCTTGGTTCGAATCCAGCTCATAGCCATCTTCTTCTTCGGGGTACTGACTCTTGCGAAGAACTGACAAAACCACCAAGAGTAAAATTTGTCTCGAAAAAGTGCATCTCATGTCGATCGATGATGTTCGTTGGATTAGAAGCTATCTTCTGGACCGTTCAATACAAGTTGTATTTGACGGATTCAAGTCTGATTCCCGCAAAATAAATGCTGAAATGCCCCAGGGCGCTGTTCTGTCTCCGACTCTTTTCCTCATTTTTGATCTTCTGTCTATTACATCTAATCCACTTAACTGTTTTGCTGTCGACTCTACCCTCAGCTTTTCATATTCGTTCGATAATTTACAACCTTCGCCTTCGGGCGTACAGTCATTAAACTCCGATTTATACAGCATTTTCGAATGGGGTAATAGGAATCGTGTGGAGTTTAATGCTTCGAAAACTCAATGCTGTCTTTTGTCGTTTCATATCCTTCCTTATTTTATCGTATCTTTTATAAAAAAATGTTCACTCGAAGTAGCCAGCTACATTCCTCCCCTTAAAAGTTTTTTTCGTAATACTCGTCTCGCAAGGAATGCCCATCAGTTCGCCCTTGAGCCCAATTTCGGACGTACCGTGAAATATAAGGATTCTTTTTTTTGCCGAAAAACACGAATTTGGAATAGTTTACCCGGCGAGATTTTCCATTTTGATCTGCAAACATTCAAAACCAATGTTAATCGAGACCTCCTATCTCTCCCCTCTCTATCTTCCTAATGCCCGCGCAGTGTGTTCTACATTAAAAGGGAAACAAATAGTCCCTTGTTCGCGCGTTAATTATAAAAAAAACAGGGTTCATAAAAATTAATATCGTCAGGAGCAGAATTTGATGATTTTTGCAAGAAAAATATTGTCCTGCATTTTTATTAAAAGTTATTTAAAGAACTTGACCCTCTCGAGGAACCGAATTTACTTTCATTCTTGGGCTCTAGAAATCTTGGGAGAAGATATGACAGTTTTCATCACAAAATTTCGCCTTAACAAACATAATAATCGTTATTACCTTATTGTTCAGGAAATAATGCCCTTTCCCATGAACTGCATCGAAATAGCTAGTTACGTACATACGAAGTCTATGGAGAACATGTAAGGTTATCTTTGAGCCCAAAATTGGGAAAAAGGTAAAATTATTCATCCTAAGACTTTAAGTCGAATACATTTTAGAGTCCTTTTTTAAAGACTTTGGAAATGGTTAGTGATAACTTTCCTTAAACCAACGTTACAAACACCTACAAATAACTTTAGAGGTTAGACTTCAAGAAACGGCCCTGTGTGTCCTTCTGGATATTGAAGGCGTCTTTGACAACAATTCTTATAAAGCTTTAATAGGGCTCTTGTACGGAAGTGTGTATTCATATAACTATAACAAGAAGGCTGTCCTCAGAGAATGGTTCTATCACCTTTAATGTGGACTGTTGCCTACGATTTTGATAAAATTTTTATTATTACTATCTTCTTAGAACTGCATCTGAGACGTGATTGACCATGATTTCCAACACTTAGAAATATCCAATGCTAGAGAGTCTTACGTTATGTGCCATTTTAACGTGGTCTGCATCTAGTTGTCTCCTCCTGTCATTGGATTGAGAAAGTACTTATAATTTTTTTCTGAAGCTAGTGACATTTTTTCCATCAACAAGAGCAAAGAACCGCACTGGAATAATGCTATCAGAGTTTTTTAATAGAGCCGTCTCGACTCCATTTTTCAGAACGCAGACGTTTTTTGAGGAGAATTCGAGGAATTAACATCCAGAAAATTATTATGGCATTTAACCACCCCATTGGCAAACTTTTCTGCCACCAAACCTTTGTAAATCGTTCCGAGGTATCCATGCAGCGTTAGATCATTTAGACTCATCAAGACTGACTTGATACGGTTACGCACTTCATCTCGTCTCTCAAGGAATGTACTTCTGAAAACCCTAACTTTAAAAGGTCGAAGGCTCCTGACTCCCAAGTATCTAACAATATGCGATAAAACGCTGCCCAATAAGTTTTTATGAAGCAGCTCGAATGGACTCCTTTCTAAGATTTATAGAACTCACACGTTGCCGAGTGTTTTGGGAAAAGAAGCATCCCCCGCTTCTGCAGATTTGGAGCTTTTGGTGACAAGAAGTCTGTGAAGAAGTAAATACACGATTTGAAGACTTAAGACTGAATAGATCTTGAGTACCGAGTCAAAGCCAATCACCTCGACAATCAGGAAGTAGTAGAAGATTTGTATATACCTACTCTATGTGCAACTTTCGTTCCATTTTAAAGATATTTTCCGTGTGTAGCCTTGTAGATTTCTTTAACTCATTTGGTAGGTAACATTCGTTGCTGACTTTCCCTTTGACCAAACTCAGGGGATAGTAATGATTAACGAAGATTCTGGTGCCAGCTTTGACTAGGAACGTAGTACATTACATGGTATAAGTGTTGTTGAGCTTTTAGTTCTTAGTCAAGTCGAGATAGCATTATGGTTTGCCGAAGAGCTGCAAGTTGAAATAACCCGGGATATTGCAGCGGTTAATATCATTACACCCATCATCCTGGTCTTTCAGAATGCTCTCATGCAAAAGCTCATAAATAGCTTCAGAGTGATATATTTTGTCAGTATCTTTATCACATGATCGTCCTTCAAGGAGATTTTCCTGCCGCTGGTTATAACCACTTACCATGTAATTCGATTGACGATCGAGTTTAGGGTCAATTCCAGGGCCTGGGATTTTCTTCAATGTGCCGAAGTGAAGACATGCTCGGATGAGCCTTGAGTGTTTTTTTATTATATTAGAGCAAAACAAGGCAAGACCTTAGTTAAAAATATCTTACACGCTCATTTAATTAATAAATCCAATAAAGTGCATTAATTTTTTTTAAGAAATAATTTAAAATAAAAAAATTTAAAAAAAGAATTCTAATTACCTCAAAACTGTTTAACAATGTGACTGTGAGAGCAAGCACGTACGTTCCCGGTGTGCCATTTATTTAAATCGATCGAATATAATTAGCCGATACAATAATTATTTTTGTTTTAAAAGCTTCAGTTACTTCTAGACAACAAATTTAGGTGAGTGTGCCAAAGTACTACGTAATTAGTATTCAACTCAGAACATTTAAACAGAACACTTACTTGTTTTGTCTGTAGGATGACATCACTATCAATTGAGAACAGATAGCTACATAGCAATCTATAAGATATATTTACCTAAAAGTTACTTCATTAATTTTACTCATTAGCACATCAAGTGTTAACATAGTTTACAAAATGGCTTTCATATTACTCATTTAAATGTGAGAAAAACGCCGGTTTTCTTATTGTTTGGTGAATTTTTGTTCGTTTTTTTATTAAAAAAAAAAACCGAAAATCATTTAGGACTTCAAATGTTATAAATAGCTCCGAGTGAGTGATTTTATTTGTTTTTTTTTCTTTTTATTATTCTGTTATTGTTGTTATTTTTTTTTTTGAAAACCAGGTGAGTGACTTTAAATAACTTCAGTCATAATAAAGTCATTTGAAATGAAAGCTTGAAAAACCCGATAAGCTCGTGAGAATATTTTTACATTGTTATCATGCGAATTGGCATTTTCTGAGACATTGTATATATATAGTACCTTCGAATCTGTCTTTTAAGATTTAATACAATTCAAATAATGGAAAGCCTTTCTTAATAGTTTAAAGTATATATATATATATATATATATATATATATATATATATATATAGTATAGTATTATATATAGGGCACGACTGGGTCGCACGTACTTGTTCGTAGAAAAACAACACGATCTGAACTCATAAAAAGTGCCAAAATCACAACACTTAACGGTCTTTAGTTAAAAATGGAGTAAGCCATCACACTTCCTATATAATAACGAATTTATGAAAAAAAATATCTCGAACATTGTAGGACCGATTTTGATAAAATCCTGCTTTTACTTTTAGTTTTTTTTTTTGAAAAAAACTTGTTTGTTAAAATGTTGGTATGCAGTTTCTTATAGATTATATTAATACACACTACACCTCATCATAAAATTTAAAATCATTTTGTTTTAAAAATATTGAATTTTCAAAAATTTGTTACAGGTAATTAAAAAAAAAAATATTCAAAATTTTGATATACAGAATTAATTTGGCTACCAAGAAGACCTTCTCAAATATAAAATTTGACAGCCGTTATATGAAAGGTAGCGATAATAGACTTTTATTTATTTATTTTATCAAATAATTTACAAAATTAATTTTTAAAATATTTTTTGACTTCAAACCGTCTATAAATCGATGACAGGCTATAAGTACAAAATTATATGACTCATGCTGATAAGACTCATGACTCATGCTAACCGCGATATTATGGTTCTTTCGACCAAAATCGATCGCAAGCACCAGGCGAACATGAAAAAGAACAGGTGCAGATTCCCAAAATAATTACACTCAAATTCAAAAATTACAAGAAGAGAAAAAGAAATGCGAAATAGGCGGAGTTTTGATAAAGTAGAAAATAGGTTTAATAATGGGGTGTGTGCGTGGATTTAACGAGAGAGTTTGTGCTGCCATTTTTCAACTTTAACATTGTTTACATATTAGTTTTCAGGTAATTATTAAATTCAAAAGTAAAACAAAAAATAAACTATACTATGTGCGTAACTTAATGTCTCATAGTATACAAAATTTGTAAGTTAGAATTTGAAAGATCAAATTTTATTCAATTTTTGATGTTGCATTTTTGATGTATTGAAAGATCGTATTGCGCGTGGGTTTTAAATCTCGGCAAATTTTTTTGATACGTCTTCGTTTAATTTTGCGGTAAATTTGGTTTCTATTAATTGATAGCAAATACTTACAAAAAAAAAAAATAAAAAAAAATCATTAAAATCGTTGGAGCCGTTTTCGAAAAAAATTAAACTTTTCCTTAACGGTTATATGGCAGGTACCGTTACTCTTAGGCCTAAAAATAAAATTTTCCATCTGAGGAATGTCAAAAGAATCTGAATCATCAGACTAACAGAATGACAGACAGACAGACATTTTTGTCACTAACTTTTTAGTCTTCTCTATGATCGTTAGATTGTTATCTCAATTTTTAATTGCGATTATAGGTACTATAATGCAAGCTATGCATTCGTGCAGATTAAAAATTTTGAGATAACAATCAAACATGACATTACGATGATAGAAAAACATATTTGAGTTACTGGCAAAATTCTGTCCATCTGTCTGTCTGTACGGATGTATTTTAGACTGGAGCCTAATCGGTTGGGCCAATCGTCTTCAAATTTTTGAACTTATTTTGACATTCTACAGAGGAGTTTTTTTCAATTTTTTTTAGCTCAAAAATTAACGGTACCTTACATATAACCGTTATGTAAAAGCTTATTTTTCTCGAAAACGGCTCCAAGAAATTTTATAAAAAATATCAGTGTACTACTGTATGGTGGGTGGTGGTATGTAATATGGTGGGCTAAAAACGGTACCTCCCATACAACCGCCTTTTTTTCGACTTTTTCGAAAACTGGTGATCCGATTGCAATCAAAATTGATATTCAAGAAGATGTGGGTAGCTTGAGTAATTTTGCATAATTTTTTTTTCGAAAACCTTATTTTTTTTGTATTTTTTATAATTTTTTTAATTTTTTTTTTTTTTTTGAAAAATCAATATTTTGAAAACAGGTAAGTGATTTTTTTTTTTAATTTTGTTTTTAAATGTACGTTATTTTTGTGCTTAAGTTTGTATTCTTGAATTATTTTTTTTTATTTTCTTAAAAAAGTTGTTAAAAAAAACGTTTTATTTAAAAACGGCTCTAAAGTTTTAAAATCACACTTTTTCACATTTTTAAAAAAAATAAAATGGCGTTTAAATTTTTCCGCTGACAACTATTTAACGTACCATCGTATTCGTATTTCAAACCATCAAAAGTCAGAAAAATCGAACATAATCTTTGAAGTTCCCTTAATATTTTTCAAATTTTATTCCAAGTTGTAACCGCACATAAGAGCAATTTATTTTTTTATATTCACGAATACTAAACTTGTCTTTTTTCCCTATAATCGCAATTCGCAAGTAATAATGATTTATATCTCAGCGGTTATCATCTTTCGTCAGTTTCTTCTAGTAACGCTAGACGCCCTTGACAATTCTGCGAATTCACCGCTCCCTGTTGCAGACCATTTTTATATGTCAAATACTGTGGCGCTCTTCACAATAAAACTTAAATAAATTGCACGACTGGATCGCACGTACTTGCTCTTATGTGCGGCCACAACTTGGAATAAAATTTGAAAAAATACTAAGGGAATTCCAAAGATTTTATTCGATTTTTACAAACTTGATTGTTTCAAGAAAGTATGTAAAACAGTTTTCAGCGGAAAAATTTAAACGCCATTTTATTTCTTTAAAAAATGTGAAAAAGTGTGTTTTTTTTTAATTCGTAGGAACGGTTTTTATTTAACAACTTTTAAATAAAAAAAAAAATAATTCAAGAATGCAATCTTAAATACAAAAATTAGTTACATTTAAAAACAAAAATTTAAAAAAAAAATATTAAAAATACAAAAAAAGTTATTCAAAAACATTTGCATGTCGAAAAAAAATTTAAGTCCTCTGTAGAAAGTCAAAATAACCTTAAGGTCTAAATTGGAAGTCGATTGGTTCAACCGTTTAGTTTGTAGTTCAATAGACATCCGTGGAGACAGTTTGAATTTTATCTCAACATTTTTTTGATCTGCCCGAATGCATAATTTTCATTTACCGGAAGTAATTTTCGACTATCTCGGTAACCGCTCATGTGATTTCTATCCAATTTTAATTTTAATTCAGCGAACCAATATTTTAAATATTTTTTTTTATTTAACTATACATACATTTATACACATGGTTGTGTCTGTTTTTAATATCAAAATAACAGATTCTTAGAAGATGCATATGAAAGTATATACAGTACTTATAAAAACAACACAATTTTTAAAATATTTGTCTGTCTGTCTGTTTCTCCCAGCTAATCTCGGGAACTACTGCACCGATTTTGACAACACTTTCAATGGCAGATTACTGATATTCTACGAAGTAGCATTGTATGTATAAATTGCCCACTATGTGGCGCTGAGGTCGTTTTGTTGAAAATTCTTATTTATCCCCCGATTAAAAACGGAATTTTCACAGACAGATAACTGATGTTGTAAGGAGTAACTAAGGCTATTTTAATCATCTTTTGGTGCTGCTGGGGTCGTTTCACAAGCAGAAAGCTACTTTTGTTAGAAGCAATTGAGGCTATATTTATTACTAGGTGGCGCCACGCCGGGGTCATTTTTTCCTAAATGTATGGTATACCCGAACAACGTAGAGGGGGGGGGGGGGTTGAGATATTAAATAATATAAATAAAAAATGAAACTCTAAGAAACTGCTACGAAAATCTCAAGAGAAATTTTTTTCGGAAACTAAAAATAAAAAACAGAATTTTATTAAAACCGGTTTTAGAGATTTAAAAATATTTTTTTTCATAAATTCATAAGGTACTATTTAAGATGTGTGATGGCGTACTCCATTTTTTTCTTAAAACCGTTAAGTGTTGTGGTTTTTACTCTTTTTTATTACTTCATAACGTGTTCTTTGTAACGGCTAGTTAAATTTCTAGCAAAGAGCAAATTTATTCGACACAGTCGTGCCCATTTTGTTTTAAACGGACAAATTCACCTTCGATTTTAATTTGCAAAAAGAAAATAATATTTATTTGCGTCTCTAGACTTACTTTATATATGACAAGTAACAGAAGCAATTATTGCCTGCCTAGTGTCTGAGATTGTGGTGCTTACATCCGCACACAACTGGACCAATTTCGTTGAAAATTGATTTGAAAATTTAAAAAAAAAATTCATTAATTCAATTGATTTACCTTAACTTTTAAATTTAACTTGAAATTATTGTTTTTTTTTTATGTGATTTAAGAATATTAAAATAATTACCTTGAAAACGGAATCTCAACAACAAGCATGGAAACGGATAACGTGGTCATCCGTCTGGTGCCGGAGAAGAAAGGTCTCATTCTAAAGCACTCGGAGTATGAGGTATTAAAAAGCTTTCTTACCATGAAAACAAATAAAACAAATATTTATAAAAGTTATTTTAATTTAAATTTATAATATTTCAGATAAGCACGCGAAAATATAAAACCACAGTTGTTCGAAGATATAATGATTTCGTCACTCTGCACAGTCTGCTGATATCAAGGTTTCCTTATCGGTTAGTAAGAAACTTTTCAATGGATTTAAATTCTTTTTTCTCAGCTAAGATTGTATTTTTCTTTATTAATTTGATAGAATGCTGCCACGCTTGCCTCCCAAACAACTGATGCTCGATTCATTTCTCGAAGAACGCCGACGAGGCCTTCAGCGCTATCTACAAATAGTGTGTCAGCATCCATTACTAAGTACTGGGCCAATGCTGGAGACATTCCTTACAGATAAGTCGAATGAGCACATCGAACATCTCAGGGCGGTATTCTCAAAAGAACTTGATGAATACTCGGCGCTGAGTGAAAATGAGGCAAGTTTAGTCTGTCAGATGATTGTATTGATGGGATTCTATGAAAAAGATACATTGTGTAAATTTTATGATACTTTTTTCTTCTTAAGGATCTTCCCCTTGAAGATCAAGGAAGACTTGCAGCCAGCAGGGAGAATATGCGAACGATGCTTAATTCTGTGATACGACTCAAACGTTTGCTCGAGCAACATTCTCAGCGTTTACAAAACCAAGCTCTGGATTTTAGTGAAATGTCAAATATTTTGAAAAATATCGGTAAGCTTGGTTTATGAAAGGTCTCTCGCTTAATTAATATTTCATATTTTGTTTAGATGGTTCAAATTGCTTTAAGGATCAATCGTTTATCTCTTTACAATCGAGTCTCAATTCAACAGTCACAACGACTAGCAAAAGCTCAGCAACGCTTAGCTATGCGATAACTGAGAAAATCAATCTGCTTCTAGATGTTCTTACTGCACACAGGTAAGTTCAATAGTTTTACAATATATATGCATATGTATTTATGTAAGTAGATTTTGGATTCTTATGTTGTATTTTAGAGTAATTTATTAAAATATTTCCTTAGTTTTCTTTTTATATGTGCACTGTGGCGTATACGTAACATTTTTTTTTTAATTTATTTTGTTTCTGTCTTTCATATAGTAAAATATAATATTTATCAGTTAATTAACATTAGACTATGAATTTTTCCAGTGACCTTTGTGATCGTGTTGAAAGAGGAATTGTTTCGGACCACCAGAGGGCGCTCTCGAAAATGCTTACCATAAACAAGCAAAAGATCAAGGGTGTGATACGTGGCAGTGCGGTTAGTAAAATGGATTTCAATGGTTTTCTTTTACAATGTTCTATTTTTGTAACAGCCTGAGGATGTTCAAGCTCTCCACCAACAAGAAGTTGCTCAAAACGGCGTTGTTGGCACCCTTGGAAGAAAAAGTGCATTTAGTTTGCGATGTGTTCTGCAAGAAACCTCACTAGCTAACAAATATCTTCAGATACTTCCTTCAGTACTTCTTTCATTTTCATACGAACAACAGGTTCTGAATACAGAAACAGCCAAAGCCTGGGAAACTGTGATGACAAATGAGTGCAATCAATTGAATCAATGATATAAATTCGTTGAACAAAAAATAATATTTTAAATATAAACATTTTTATTTAATTTTTTTTTATATAAACAAATTTGTTAAGTTGTTGTGAATGAATAAATTTCATGGTAAACCAATTTTAGATTCCAGTTTTCTCTTTGATCCATGATCGGTAGCTTGAAACATGAGTGAATACCATAGGGTATCCCAAAGAATATCCTTTGGATGAACCGAAAGATACGATACCAACTTGGATTCCGGATGACCCAAGAATTAGTTGTCCACCGCCAGAATCCTGAAAGCAACTTGAAGTTCCATGGGAGCCAACAACACAGATGTTGGAAGGCGAAACACCGTGTCGTTAGCTATTGACAAGCTTGCATATTGCAATTCACTTGCAGCAATTCCAACTATTTTTGAAAAATCCACATGAATCTATGATTTAGCCAAACGAAAAATGGAGAGAACTGACAATCATTTATGTTGCCCCAACCATATGCAATTACAACTAAGTTTTCTTCAGTTGGAAATGATTCGCTTGGCAATTTAACAATGCCAACATTTGGTCCCAGAGATACAGCAGGAATACGCAAAAGTGCAATGTCATTTACTACTTTTTCCATGGATCGTGAACAATGTTTTCAAGATAGATAGATTTTACTCAAAGCGATGGAGAAATAATAATGAAATATCATAAGACTTACTCATCTGTGCAGTGAGCTGCGGCCATCCATTCTGGTGAGATTAAATCTCCACCACATTTGGTGGAATATTATTCATTGAATGAAATTTCCAAACACAATTGGTAATTAAATTGTCCTTTCAATGCCTAGGACCCATTAATGATGCGTCAAAGAAGCAATCAGAATTAAGATCACACTTTCATGATGGATGCCCTACGCCTAGCCACGGACTTCGTCTAGCTTGCACTAGAAGTTTGAAAAATTTCAACCCAACTGAGATTCGAACTCACGATCTTTGGGTTCACAAGCAAACATCTTACCTACTGCACCACTGCGCTCGTAATGTTCAATATTTTCAAAAAACCTATAATATTTTGAACACAAAAAATAAAAAAAAAATTAATTTATTGGCGCGACAGCTCCTTAAGGTGCCAAGGCCTAGCGACTTATACTCTCAACCACTCCTGTGTGTGTGAAGAATGGAAGGGACCTACAGTTTACCGCCGAGTCCGAACGGCTATATGAGATGCACTTTTTCGAGACAAATTTTACTCTTGGAGGTCTTGTCAGTTAATCGCAAGGGGCAGTACCCCAGAAAAAAAGGTGGCTATCAGCTGGATTTGAACCCAGGCTCATTCGCTTAGCAGTCCGACACACTAACCACTAAGCCACGGGGTACACAATATCAATATGCCTAATGTCTGCGTCGCTCAACTCTCACGCTATCTCTTCGATAACAAAACCTATTTTCAATTTTACCAACACTCAATGAGTGAGTCTTACTTTGAGTGTTATTTCTTTGTTAGGAGTTTTTATTTGTGAACTGATTTTTATGTGCGCCTGGTGCGCAGAACGATTTTTTGGAATTTTCATAAAAAAATTAAATTCGATCGTCGTCAATTTCACATTCGAAAAACGGGGATCATAGTCCGTCCATAAAGTGGTAACCAGAACACGATCTGTAGTTCTGTGTACATATTTCATATATTAAGTAGAAAGAAAGGTATCAGGCGAGCATGAACAAAAGAAAGAAAAACAATTTAAGTTCAACAGAGTCGACACCACAATGTTTGGCATAGCTGATCTGCGTCGGGTTATACTCGTACCCTGTTGGTGTTTTTCTGTTTGATTTCAAGTCAATGGAAAGTATAATAACGATCATTATTTTTTTCATTGGCAGGCGTCCGGAATCATACTGTGACTGAAACCACTTCGTTGTGTCTGCACAAAAACTCTTCTGGACGATTCTGAGCAGAGAATTTTGCTCCTGCATATGATAATTGATATCAGAATCTACTCAAGAAGCATTTACATATAAAACTGAAATGTCAAAACGGAGGCGCCAGACTATAAAAACAAGTTAAATGTTTATTTTT
The DNA here is from genome assembly GCA_963971375.1 of Platycheirus rosarum. NCBI lineage: Eukaryota > Metazoa > Arthropoda > Insecta > Diptera > Syrphidae > Platycheirus > Platycheirus rosarum. Next base: position 143,288,574 of record OZ020508.1, read on the forward strand.
TCTGTGGAAGCAATTTCTCTGTTCCAGTGAATTCCAGAATGAGTGAATCCCCACATGTGAAACCAATGGAAAATGCTGTAAAAGTAAAGGGTGTGACATATGTATATTATTTTCCATTAGTTTCACTCTAGGATCCACTCATTTTGAAATAAACTAGAACTTGCTTCGGCTTACGCTCAGTTTAACGTTTTTGTTTATGTGTGACCATTGTATATTAAATCTATAGTACTACTATGAGGCACCTTCTAGTTTAGCGAGATATTGCCGTAATAGCGCTGCAGTAGTTCTTGATATGCATTTGTATGGGTTTTGGAGAGTAGAATGAAATATAATGACGAAAGAGTAGGTTGTATGTTATATTTTCAGAAAGTTATGAGTTACAATGAATACAAGCATTTGCAGGAATAATGAATAATAAGTAGGTACGAGTGAAAGGTTCAAAAAGTGACACTAGACCATATGGTATGGTAGAGTATGGGAAATAAAAATTAGTGGATTTCCCTTTGATTTTTCGTAAATAAACCAAGATTGTGTGTTTTCAATTATTTTTGGATTTTTCATTTTTCACGAAATTTTGTTATTTCTGTAGCTTATATCGAAATCACACACCAACGTTGCCATATTCGGATTTGACTGTTTAAAATTTTAATGTATATTGTTCAATTTCGAACGCTAGTTAGATATAAAACTGGTGCCGATTTCGAAATTGCGAGATAGTGAAACTAGATAGCGCTAGGTGAAACACCCATCTTGATAGTACTATAGATTTAATATACAATGATAAAACTACATATTGCACAGTTTTATTAAACTGACGCTTTGTTTTAACTTTTGAGTTATACATATGAATTTGAACTTCTTGAGTTGATTCTGACTTTAAATTGAGAAGCAAAATTCACTTCTCAGAATCGTTCAGAAGAGTTTTTTGTGGCAATAGAACGGTTTCAAAATGATTTTGGACGCTTTCGGATTACCATTACCAATAAAAATGATCTTAATTTAACCAGTAATTATATTTCGACTTAGTTCAGGGCTGGAGCAAATCGATCTCGAAGCTGCTTTGGATGCATCCTCTTCTCCAAACCTGTTCAGAGCATCTGAAATATTTTTAAAACAAGCTTGGCTTGAGTACTTAGTTGTCAACTAATGAAATACATCTTTGGCAGATGGCAGCTATGATATCTACATAAATTATAAGGCGTTTTTTTATTTTAAACTTCTGCCGAATAATAAAAAAAATAAATTTTGCCAAAAGGTGATTCTTCCAACATTTTACCTTCTCTGCCAGTTCGATCAATTTATTCCGTAACTTCAAAAATAAACACCAATTTGATGTCTAAGATAAAAGGTACAATTTTGTTATGTGACAGTTTAGGTTTAGCTCTGAACCAATAAAACTGCATATAGCTGTCATTTGTTAGTATAAAGAAGAGTAAACACTACAAATTGACGTGCAGATAAAAATGATCGCCCGATTTAACCGTTTCAGACTTTTTTTGTGGTTGGAAGTACCGTGCCCTCAAGGACGAAATTCGACACGAGTGCGAGAATCTGTCGCCCGAAGTTCTCGCTGAAGTGATGAAAAATGCCTTAAGAAGAGCCCGTATGGCAATCAATTGTGCCGGCGCCCATTTGGCCGATATCATCTTCTCGAATTGATACCTATATCTAGCACAAACACGCGGTTGGTAGCCGCCATCTCCCAAAAATCTCAGCACAGCACTTATTGAACGTGATTTGACCGTACCAACTGATTTCGAAATTGAGAATGAGAGCGAATCCTTTTTTCGATTCCATTCGGATTCTGTGATCACAATTTTTTGGTTATTTGTATTCGTATTCGATGGAATCAGTGATAGGGCTGAATATTCCCTGAGCTCACAGCGCTCTGATCATACCACAAATTTTGTGCTTTAGAAGCTCTGGAGAAAAAAAACAAGAAACACAAGTTTTTTCGACTATTCAAGCCCTGTTCTAAATTAAAAAAGGCAAAAAAAAGGAAATTTTGGCATTTGAATTGAAATGTCATTAGGTGAATCCAAAACGGTTATTTCGAAACAAAATAACAAACTTTTTTAATGTAATGCTCAAACAAATTACAGAATCTACCGACACGACTTAAGTTTAATTTAAGTTTTAATGCATTGAATTACATGAGCTACATAATGTCTGTATGAATTTAGAGAAAAATATCCATTGATCGATTTATTTTCATTTGCTCATCTACATACATATAAAAAAACTCTGTTATTACTCAAAAGATTCTTTACACACACCTTTACATTGATATTAACGATTACAAAACAATTGTTCCTTCTTCTCTTTTACCACCCAACAGTCAACACCTTAACAGTGAGTCAGAGTAGAATGGTTTTTATGAATTCGCCTGATGTTTTCCATCTTCCCCTGATGCACGTAAGGTTGGCCTAGTTTGAGATCCGATTTGAAGCGACTAATAAATAAATAAATACTGTGGATCGTCTAGTCTAGTAGACAAGAATACGTTTATTGTCATTCCTTGAATCTTATTACAGAAGGTATTTCTATCACACATGTAAACTGATTCGCCTGACCTTATACGACGCACGTTACCGTCTGTGCGGATCTGGGTTTCAACCAACAGTTTAGCGAAATACACTTGCCACTACCATCTACCATTTAATTAACATTAACAATACATTAATATCGATTTTGTTTGTAAATATCGATACCATATTTATCGATTATTTTATAATCTTTTTTGCCCTCTCCACTCGAGCAGTGTCTAAAATATGGTTTACTCAAACCCTCTCTAACCAACATTTCTACGGTCTCACTCTATCTCTTCGATAACAAACCCCGCCCATAGTTTTCATCTCCTCTCACTAACGGTGAGTGTGATTTTGGGTATATTTTTTTTGGAATTTGCATTTGGTATTTGGTTGCTGGTTATCATGTTGGCCTGGTGCGCAGATCGATTTCTTGGTATTTACATGAAAATGATATGGGAGTGTAATCATCGTGAATTCGACCAGACGAAAATGATTTCCAAGAGAACCATAATCACTTTTAGTATATTAAGAAAAAATGGGCACGACTGGGTCGCACCTACTTGCTCTTATGTGCCTATTTACATTGAACGGCAAGATCTTTGACAAAAACAAAAACAAAAATGAAAATAACACATTTTGAACCTATAAAAACTCTCAAAACCACAAAACTTAACGGTTTTTAGTAAAACGTACGCCATCACACGTCTTAAATAAAAAAGAATTTATGAAAAAAAGTATTTCGAAAATTGTAGGACGGATTTTGATAAAATCCTGTTTTTTTTAATTTTTTTTTAATTTGGTATGCAGTTTTTTAGAGTTTATTTATATACACGTGACTACAAAATTAAAAATATTTTTTTTGATTAGTTTTAAAAATATTGATTTTTCAAAAAAAAAATCAAAAATTTATTTTTATTAGAAAAAAAAATTTATTCAAAATTTTGATATGCAGAATTAATTTGTCTATCTAGATCTTCTCAAATATAAGATTTGACAAAAATCCATAGAGCCGTTACCGAGAAATCCAAAAATTAAAAAACCGTTATATGAAAGGCTCTAATCAGCAAATACCAACAAAAAAATTCTCAAAAAATTTCATCTAATTCGCTGGAGCCGTTTTCGAGAAAAGTAAGCTTTTCCTAAACGGTCGTATGGCAAGTACCGTTATTAAAAATAAAATTTCAATTTCCCTCTGAGGAATGCCAAAAGATAAACACATACCAAATTTGAAGGCAATCGCTTAACCCGTTTAAACTGCAGCTCGATATACACCCGGGCAGACAGACAGACAGACAGGCAGACGGACATTTTTTGCCAATGACTTTTTTAGGCTTCTCTATGATCGTAATGTCTTGTTTGATTGTCATCTCAAACTTTTTTATATTCACGAATCCTAAACTTGCCTTATAGTCCCTATAATCGCAAGTAAAAAGAAGGTCGAAGAAGCATAGTTTTAACTAAGAACATTTTCCATTGCTTGTCTGGGAGCGTCCGGACCGGAATCGTTCTGAAAGCGCACAAAAAACTCCTGAACGATTCTAAAAGAAATTTTGCTCCTCGGTCAGAGGTTCAATAATTAATGTAAACAATTTTACAAACTGAAAGATTTGAACAACTACTCTTCACATTAGTCAACTGTGTTGGCTCTGAGCCCCTCTTTCGACGCGCCGGCAAAATGCTCTTGGTAAATGGTCTTCGTTGGTAAACTGCAATATGACCAAAATGTTGAGCGCGAACAATTCGTCGACTTAACATCCATCAACGGTCCTCTAATTGGTCAGTTCATCAGTTGCCCCTAAAAGTTATTTGACTTTTTAGTTGACTTTTTTATCTGATAGTTTCCTCTTTGTCGTTCGAGGGCGATGGCCTCCGATAGTCGATTTTTCGGCTTTTCGTCTGCACATCAAAGGATAGGCCATTTAATACTTATATCTACATTATTGATTGGCTACTTATTATTTAAATGACAGCAGCGGAGGATTCTTCACAGCTGGGCGATGCGACGCAACCATCATACGGCTATGCCATTAATAAATTTTCTTTTAAATAAAAATTCATGTATGTTTATTTTTAATTTTTATTTTTGAAAATTTATTTACCTCTATATTTATATATTTATATAAACGTTATTATTAATTATATTCACTTATTGGCCATAATAACTAAGAAACTAAAAAAATAATAAAACATTAAAATATTTCTTTAAAAATACATTATAGTTATAATTAAAAAAATATTTCATATAATCACATGGAAAAAGATAGAGTTAAGAAAAAGAAATAAAACACTTAAGAAAGAGTAAGAGAGAAAAACAATGAAAAACAAAACAAAGAATCATAATTATTTTGTAATTAATTTAAATTAAAATCATTTTAAAACTAAGCAACTACATTTTCTTTTAATCTTTTTAATTTTTGTTGCTTTTGTTCGGATAACTTAAAAACAAAAAACATTGCATTCTAAGAAAATATTTGTCGTTTTCTATTTTCATTCTTAGTCTACATTTTATTTCATTTTATTTTTTACGAAGGAAAACAGTGTTTGTTTTTTTGTTGTTGTGTGTGTTAAATGTGTTCAAACTTCAAATATGGAAAGACTTGAACAGAAAAATTATTTTATGTTGTTGTTGTTATTTTTGTCAACGGAGAATTATTAAAATACAATAAAAATAATTATACATTGTTCATCTCGAGAATAATTCTTCCTATTCATTTCATTCTTAGATGATTATTTCATTTCTCATTAAATATTGTATTTTTTTTTTAATACGAAGGAGTACAATTTAATTAATTAGGTAATTTGAATTAAAAAATAAAATATTTTTTTTTTGCTTAAATTCATTTATTCGCTGAAATTATCAATACGAAAGTGAATAATTTCGCGCTACCACTTTGTCCTCTTATTGGGTGGATTTTATTGTGCGGATTATTAATACATATTTTTTTTTATTCCGAAAAAGAAAGGAATACTAATTATGTAGTAATTCTAAACACTCTAACCAATCATTACCGAATTAATTATTAAATTGTATTTTTTTATCATTTGTAAAAAATTCTTATAAGATTGCTTTTGTTTGTTTTTATTTTTAATTTAATTATTTATTAATTCATTTTGTATTTTAAATTTCATTAAATGCCTAGCAAGAGATACAACTAAAGTTATTTAACTAAATAAAAGTTTAAACACAAAATTTAATTGTTATTGTGTGTGGTCTGGGATTCTACGTTATTTTTAGAAAATTGTCCGAATTTTGTGTTTTTAATTTTTTTTGTTTATTTTATTCTAAAATGTTTTTTTCGCGATAAATATGTTTGCATCTAAAATCTTTTGTATATTTTTTATTTTTATATTATATTTACGTTGTGTTAAAAATTGTTATTTTTTTTTTAATTTTGTAAGTATTGTGAAGATTTTTGAGGCTTTTTTATTGTAATTTGTTTTCATTTTCCAAAAAAAAATGTTTTCTTTTTTCTTTTTCTCAGTTTTTATTAATTTTGTCCGTTTGAATGGGATTTTTTGGGGATTATCAAAAAATACATATTTACGTATGTATTGTGTATTATAATAGATTTTTTTTTGTTTTTGTTCTTTAGTTATTGTTTATATTATTTGACATATGAAATATTTATGCGAAAGTTTTTTTTTTTTATAAGACCAATGGAAACTTGACATGATTCCATTTGAATATTTTGTTCTGTGTTGAAAATTTATTTACATGTTGTATGCAACATAGATTGGGTCCAATTGATCAGCCAGGAAACCATCTCGTAAATGCATACGTTGTTTCTCACCGCGACTATTGATGGGGACCACACCTGAAAGGTACAAAATAGGGATGTCAGTAGGAGAATTATATAAAATTGTTTTAGGCAAATGGTTTCTATTTGGAGTAAGCTTTCTACCAACTCGAAGAAAATGTTATGAATACTGCCTGAATGGCTGTCTCTTTGGTGGTACAATGGACAGTACAGCCCGATCGAAACCGTTTCCGAATTCAGGTCGTTTAGGTTTGCTGCGGGTAAATGTAGTTTCTGCATCTCAAAATAAACACAGAGAGATGGTTATTTCCTGAATAAATGCCACTAAGATTTTAAGAGTCGGACCCGACTAATGCCAAGAAGAGCAAATATTAAGAGGAGGTATGACGTCGGACGACAGCAATACCCAAAAATCGTCAATACATTTTTTTCAATAGAATCACCTTCTGACTATCTGTAAACTATGTAGATTGAGCAGTTCGTAACATGATTCAGGTTCTGAATTAGGGTCAGATGTCCGAATAATACCAAGTCCTTTTTAATGTCAAAATACCATCAGAGAAGGCGTCCCATATGTGCAAAAGGTTTTACACAGGGTCAGTAAAAAAACCTCTAGTGCCAGCAACAACGCAACTTAACTAGAAGCATACAAGGTGGCGTCAAACGCAGTCACATTTGTTAATCGCTGTTTCTTTGGGCTAAGTAAGCAAATCAGAAATAAAGCTCTATCAAGAAGATCCAAGGAGACGCTATATAGTGCAGAAGTGTGGACCCTTTCCCAGTCGGAATAAAGCTCGAGATTAAATTACTACGTGCGGTTTGTTGTCTGTCCAGTAAATAACGAATGGCGAAGAAGATACAACAACGAGTTGTAGGTGCTGTACAGCGACATAAGCCTACACAAAAAAACTGTATCCAGCAGCTAAGATGTCTCGGCCATGTAAATAGGATGGACATCGACGCTCCAGCGCGCAAAATCAAGTAGACCTTATCTTTGATATAAGCGAATAGGTAGCGGGAGACTGCTTGGATTGCGGAATTGAAGATGAAAAGCTAGAGATCAAGCGGGCTGGAGGGCATACAAACCAGGTCCAAGAACACTACGCTATGTAGCGCCAAAAGTAAATTATGCTCGCATTGAAAAAAACACCCGAGGAGAGTTTAAGAAGCGATTTTTTATATGTAATTAGCGCGCGCAAAAGGGGCTTTGTTTCCCTTTTAATGTAGGTACACTGCGCGATCACTAGGAAGATAGGGAGGGGTAGGACAGAAGGTGTCGATTAATTGCTTTTGAATGCTTTTAAAGCTATAAGCTATTGCAAATTCGTATTGTTCGGCTAAAAAAAGAATCCCTATATTTAACGGAACGTCCGAAATTGGGTTCAAGGCTGAATCAGCATTTCCATGACTTTAGAAAGAAGGGACGTAAGTGCTATGGGTCGGTAGGAGGAGGGGGACGATGGGTCACTTTTCTTAGGGACAGGAGCGATAGAAAAGCTCTTCTTGAGAAAAATGGGGTTATACCATCCAGGCCAGCGGATTTGTGTACATATATGGTTGAGGAAATGAAAAATTGTTTCAACAGGAATCTACTAAATAACGACAAAGCTTGTGGGATCAAACCGAATCATCCAAGGACGATCAAGTCAATATCGATGTTTAGAATATTTTAAAAACCATTTATGAAGAAATACCCAACAACGACGTCTTGGGAAAAACATAACTATAGAAAGCTATAACTTTGAGGTAGTCAAGGCTTTGTCTACCTGGGCTCCGCTATCAACTCAGAGAACTATTTCTGCTCTACCCTCATTATTTTAGACCACGATTCCACTCCGGTGGAAGGGCGCAGTAGATGTAGAGGTTTAGGTGGCGCTTTCAAAAAAAGAAGACGCCCTCTTCCTACTTAACGTGCAAAACCCGGGGCAGATAGCTATGGACCGAGCTGGCTCAATAAACTTGTTTGTTGAGACCCAGGTCCATCCCGGAATGTAGCGCCAACTAAGGTAAATACATAAATCGAGCGAAGTAGACAGATCAGTGGAAAGGCTTAACCTGAGCACCTGCCCTTTACGGCCTTAATCTCACGATTGGCCCACCCACTTTAGAGACACTTTGAGGCGCAACAAAGCCCCTAGACTGGTTGGTCAGACCACGCTCTTACAAGAGTGGCTTGCCTGGCCATCTCTAGTTGCAAAAAATGAATTTATTATGGTAAATCCATTCTCCTTGGTGAGAATCAGTATCAAGGTTAAATAAGACAATGTACACACACTTCTTTCGAAGAAGTGCCATCCTTCCAGAAACCAAAGATACCTTTTCGCTTCAGCATATGGATTAACCACAGCCGCCATGAAACTCCCACGTGGGTGCCAACCGCAATTTTAACAAACAGGTGCTACCGAGCTAGGATAACGTAATGCCGAGTTTTTCTGTGCATAATGACACAGATTGAAAAGAGTTCAACTACTCAGGTGGATGGATCATATAACAAAACGTTGATTTAAAAAAAAAAACTTGCAAATACAATATTCAAATATCTTACCTGGGTCCACCACAACTACAACACCAACAATCAGTTGATGTTCTTCCAAAACCGTATTCGTAACCAATGGAACCAGGTCCAGAGCTTCTGATTCGTTGCCATCTAATTCAACAACTACGACTAGTAGATTTGTCCATGTAAAAACAGCACTGCAACAAATAAAAAAAAAATTAAACAAAAATACTCAAGTTATGTGAAGACTGTATGCAACATACCATTCGGCAATTTTCTTATGACACCGTAACACAGAATTTTCAATATCAATCGGATGATAGTTCATGCCACGCAATGTAATCACTTCATCCAAAGCTCCTACCACATAAACAGCATCGTGTAATTCCTGATCTTGATTATTTGTTCCACCACCCGATTGGTTACCAATCGAAATTGAGGACAGATTGTGTTGTAATTGGCTCATCGAATGCAATGATTCGGTGTCACTGTCTCGACTGGCAATACTGGGAGTAGTTTCGTCTAAAATCGACACTGCCTGAGAGCATTCGGTGCGTCGTAAAAATCCTAAATATCCGGTGCGGGCGTATACTTCAGTCGTTGCACCGGTAACTAATTTGGCATTGAAATGATCATTGTAGTCGGTTTCGTCACCATAGATGGTGAAGTATCCATTAGCGCTGTGAGGAGATTGCACCTAGGAAGGAAGATTTTTTTTTACCTGGGATAGGTAAAGACACCAAAACTTAACTTACCCATATTTCACCTAAATGTGAGTCTCCACAGTGACCTTTGGTCTCAGGGTTGGCGATTATAACCTTAACACCTGGCAGCAATTTGCCAGATTCAATGAGACACAATGAATTGGGCGCACCTCGTTCGACCAGGGCTACTCGGTTGTTACGCAACGCTCTAAGGTCAACATAAACTTGCGCACTTTCCGCTGAGCTGGCACCTTGCACACAAATCGCTGGATTAACTCGACAGCCAAATGATGTTGATACACAACGGGTATTTAGTCCGAGGGCTTGGAAAAGCTTGCAGAATTGTTGTGTCAGCTGAACACGAGGACGTTCCTCGGCCACCACGACGCATGTTCTTACACAACGCAGATCAACGTTTCTCTGCTTGAGCGCTGGAATTGAATTGCTTAGGGCTTTCGTGCACAGCTCGATGACTCCGTACGAGCAGAAGGTATCACGAACTCTGTACTGAGATAGAGTTGACAACCAGAGACTAGGATTAGCTTCGACTTCATAGGGCGCGATTAGAATCGAGTGATGACCACTGTAGACGCTGATTAAAGTCCACATCGCGAAACCCAGGCCACAATATGGATCCAAACAGAGTGCCACATGGCGTGATGGATATAATTCACAGGCGAGCTTAAGACTGGCACACACACTCGAAAGGGATCTAGAATGAAGAGCAAAAGGGTTATCAATTAAGGTTTCAGTTAATAGTTTTATGATCAAACCTGTTTGTAATGATTACTCCACTCAATCGACCACATGTTGAAACACTAAAGTCCAAGTATGCCGTCGAGTCTAAAGTTGAGTTGGCGACAGCAGCCAATTTTCGTTTTGGATTATCATCTATGTCCAAAATGGGTGGCCAACTCTTGGGGTCTATTGAAGCAGCCGCTTCGCGAGACTTCAGCAATTTAATAATCGACTGAATCGAGAGGACTATACCACTCTTTGATACATCGACAATCATCCTCACCGTTGGCAGTGTGGTGATGAGGTTTTGTGGATGTGGTGGTCGAATAGTGATTGGCACAGCACCCAAATATAAACAGCCATAGAATGCGCAGATTAGATCCAAACCAGGCGGAAAGATTAGAGCTATCGTTAACAAAAATAACATAATGAATAAATATACTTTTTCGAGATTTGGAACACTTTTTCTTACCGACATGATCACCCGGCTCTATTTTTCCCCTTTCTTGAAGAAGAGCAGCAATTTTTTCAGCACGCTTATGCAGCTCGGAGCAGGTCAGTGTTTTGGCAACAGCACCTTAAAGAATTTATGATTATAAATATTTTGAATGAAAATCGTTTTTTGCGCAACGAAATTAGAGAACAAAAATTATTCCCCAAAAGGATTGAAAACTAAAGGCAGATCTTGCTAGTATTAGAGCGAACCGTTGCGTGAGGGCTACACCAACGGCATGATTAGAAACCATATTATTTGATCTCTATAATGTCAGAATTCGAAACTTAATGGCAATCTCAATCAGACAAAGACCGAGCTGGTTGGAGAGAAATGTTAGTTGAGGCCCAGGTTCGTCCCGAACTGTAGCGCCTCTAAATAAGTAAGTAAGTTTATTGGATAAAAATTACGAGTGTTGCGAGTGAAAGTAGAAATAAACATTAAAAACAAAATGGCGGCTTACTGACAACATGTGCATGTGTGCAAAATGTGTGTTTTGGCTCGTGTACTAGTACTGTTTCGAATACCGAAGTTAAATGTCGTCTGTAAGTTATTTCCTAGCAAAAGTCTAAATGCCCGGGACTATGTGCTGTCTGCACCTTCTTCAACAATTTACTTGAAATAATAGTGCAAAATTCCCATGCAAACACCATAAGCACGTGGCGTCTACAGTTCCAGTCCTTCAATAACTGCCTAAATAACAGCTACTTCCCCGAAACATGGAAAACTGCAAGAGTGGTACCCGTTCCGAAGAAATCCAACAGGAATAGCGTCGAGGGATATCAGCCGATTTCGCTTCTATGCTGTGTGAGCAAAATCCTGGAGGGACTTATCCTGAGAAAGCTTCATCATTTCTTCAGGGAAAGAGAATTCATATCTGAATGTCAGTATGGTTTCCGAACACGACATTCCACGCTTTCTGGACTGCACTCTGATGTGACACACGGACTTAACAAGAAAGAGACGACAGTCGCCTGTTTACTGGACATCGGAAAGGCCTTCGACAAAGTTTGGATAAAAGGACTAATATTCAAACTGTCAAGTCTAGGACTACCTGAACACTTGGTAAGATTAATCAAAAATGTTCTAACCCATAGATTATTTTTTGTACAGGTAAACAAAGAATATTTACAAAGAAAGACGATTAGCCCTGGAGTTCCACAAGGTTCCAATTTGGGCTCCATACTTTTCAACCAGCCTACCAACATCCCAGAAACTTGTGGGACTTCTACCTTAAATGGGGACTAAAGATAAATAGCGATTAGAGCGAGATCATCTGCTTCAGAACCCCAACAACAGCAACAAGAGGTCGAAGAGGTTTCGCAACACGCTGTGATAATATAAGTATCAAGCTACCAGACAACACAGTGATAAGGACAAAGACAACTGCAAAATACCTTAGAGTGAATTTCACTAACCGCTTCAAATTCAACAAGCACGCTTCATTTATGCTCAAGAGAGCCAACTTCTACCTACATCTGGTCCACCCGCTTCTTAGGAGAAGAAACGGACTAAGCACTAATACTAAGCTCCTCATCTATAAACAGCTGATCCGCCCAGTTCTGACATACTCTTGTCCTATTTGGTTCACCATATCACCAACATATATGAAGAAGATCGAAGTTTTCGAAAGAAAGATACTCCGTAGCTGTACAGGTCTACACCGAAACCCCATTACAAGGAAATATATCCCAAACCAGAAGCTATATGAAGATACCAAACTGATCCCAATAAATCAGTTCATGATACAGCTCTCCAAAAATATTTTGCGGAACTTGGAGGACCACCCCAACTTGGAAATCTAGCAACTACTCAACATTCGAGCCATCACAGACGACCGAGGATATTATGAACAACGACGGAGGATAAACAACACCGCATCCCTAACCCCAATTTTTTAAAACCAAAGACAGTTATTATAATTAAGAATTTCAATTAAAAGATTGTTCAAACAAAAATATGATATAAGTAAAAGTATAGCATTGTATAGAGCCAGCTGAAGTACGTCGGGCCCCTGTTGTTGAGCCGACATGATTTATTTTAGTTATAAGTTAATTTAAGGCCAATTGAACACCTTATATGGGCTATATAAGGAGCGGTTTATTCGGCTCGTCCTCAGTCATAGTAAGGATCTTATCCTCAAGGTTGTGCCGTCGGAGTAACTTCCCAGCAATGGAAAAAGCAATTATTTGCGAGGCAACCACAAACCTCTCATACGGACGGATGAGTGTCGACTCCAAGAGGAATAAATGAAGCTATGCAGAAATTCGGCAACTATATTAAAATAATCTGAACCATGTTCAAAGGAATCATCGGTGAAAGAATGCTTGTAAAGAGTGTTGTAAAAGCTCTGAAAAATTAAGAAAAGAACCCAAATAGTTGGAATAGTCGATATGAGATCGAAAGGAAAGTAAAATTGCCAACTTATTTATTTTATTACGCAAAGAAAGAAGCTTGCGGTTATACCTATACCAAGTGTTGTTTTAGGTCCAGGTCCACACCTAAGGAGGTGGCATTGACTAGACATTCATGACATATGTTTCAAAAAATGGTACTACAAACCATACAGCGGAAGTAACAATATCGACTTATTGAAAACGCAAATCAATGAATAAGGAGAGGATTTCAAACTTAATATTGAAAGAGACATAGCGGCCGTTTACATTCAAATGGGGAACCGAGTACACGAAACTTGGGTTCAACGAATCGACCACAAACGTGGCCTTAAACGACACCGAATTCCATACACAAATGTTTTGATTGTAAGTACTTTAAATCAATAATATAATTTTTTTTAGATATCTCTAATGTTCTGCGTAGGTCATCATATCATCGCTAGATACAGTGACTATTCCACAAATGACTCAAACCTGTCATTGTTGTCCCAAAACGCGATGACCGTCAAAGTGTGTCAGCATATTTTTTGTGTCTCGGTGTCAGCGCAAAGACATGCAAAACAATGACTATCACACGACGTTACCACTCTCAAGTAGCTGATCGTTGACGATGAGTTGAAACTGCAATGACACTAGTCATTTTTAGCAATGACGATCACACGGCGTCAATTAATTGTGTCATCCTGATTGGTTTTCCTTACATTTTTGGTAGTTCAGCTTTTTTTTATATAATAATCTGCTTTGATTTTCATCGTTATCGCCAGCTACATTGCTTTCTGCTTTAATAGCTGAAAAGTGGTATTGGATAGGTGTTTTCTTCTTCATTTTGTGATAATTTTGCAAATTTGTTTGTATTAAAAGAGCGCAGTTTCTATTAAAGGAATGTATGTACATTTTCAGGATAATTAAGATCAGTGTACACTGTACATCAACGTACATACGTGTCTGTCCAAAAAGCGAAACATACGAGCGAGAAGAAGAATCGTGTGAACTAGGTCAAAATATATAAGAATTTCTGATATTTATAGTCCATGCCCTGCAAGGTCTATAAGATTTTTTAGGCTTAAACTTTGAGGTTTCACGTTTGACGTCGTTTGAGAATAAAAATTCTAGGAGCGATCCAAAAAAAATATATTTTTTTAATTTTTTTAAATTGAATCCTACAAATTTATTTAAAATAAAATGATTTATTCATCATCTGGTCGTCGACTCATATTTTGGTTATACGAAATTGGAAATTCGATAGCACTACCCAAGCTATTGAATAAAAGGGTGTTCAACTCCGAACAGAAATGCCTGCCGTAGCGATGGATACAGTCAAGCTACGTGTCAGCGTGTCCCATCAACAATGGCAGGGCTATCACACAGTCAACGCAAATAGTCAAAGCATTGACCAGCGATGACTGCATATAAATTGACTATCACACGGCTTGACACTTTTAGGATAGACAACAACGTCATAGTTACGTCAAAGTGTCACTACAGTGACCATTACAAGCACCGTCTAATACTAGCTCTAGTAACCGAAAGTTGAATATCTACAATGTTGTTATATCTTTAAGCAGAACGATATAACGAGAACAACGCATATATTTATAAATGTTTTTACCTTTTGAATTAAGCAGGGTATACAGTACATGGTCGGGTGCAGAGTTTGCTCGCCATCTTAGCACTCCCGTTATAAGTTGATGCTGTAATTGATTTAAGAAAATTATGATTCAACATTGATTGAAAAAAAAATTAAAATTTTTCTACATACCTTCCTCTCGCTATCTTCTGACAGTCCAATATCACGTCCTTGAGCCATAGCCAAGCGATTTCCTTGCACCAGATTGCCAACCATAACTGAGGCCGGTCCAACTGATGTGTCTGTAATACCACATCCAGATAAGCTACTACTAGTTGTTGTTGGTTGCACTGCTGTTTATTTTTTTTTTAATTTTTCACATTTTTTTTGTAATATGTAATGTTTTATGATTCGATTGATTGGTTTATTTTTTTATATGAAAAAATATTTACAAATAGTTTTTTTTTATTTATATTTATCGAATTGTTTTTTATTTGGCAATGCAACCGTGTTTTTTTAATTTTGTTTGTTTTTTTTTATATTTAATTGTTTTATGTTCGAATATATTATGTAAATTTGAATGCAAAATATTTAGAAAAAATATATATAAATTTAACAATAACAAATACAATAATTCATATATAGTATATATATAAATGTATGTATATATATATAGAAAAGAGAGACAGTATGGAAGGGCGTGGGTGGTAATATAGTAGCAAGTGACCAATGTCCCAAGAAAAAACGCATTTGTTATTGATTAAAGTGGTTCATTTTTGTTTTTTGTTAACCAAAAACCACAATTTTGTTAGTAATAGCGCAAAATAAATTAGACATTAGAACGGTGGTTATTAACATTTTGTGTTTGTTAAACAATTTAATTTTTAATTGGTGAATCCAGTGCCAATATGCCAATTAAATTAGAGGGTAGTAGTAGTTGTGGATGTTGTTGTTGTTATTGATGTTGTTGTTGTTTTGCAAGAGAGAGAGTGTTATTGTTATATTTATTGAAACGCGATGAATGAATGATTTATATTGATTGTTGGTCATGGACAATTTTTTTTTTGTTCAAACAAAATGCATATGTTTAACATAAATTAATTAATTTTTACAAAAATTATTTGCATAGAAAAAAAAACAATTATGAGTTTTTATTGTGTTTTGTATGATGTGTGGAGTGTTGGTTGTTGTTTTTTTTTATTTAAAATGATTATAAGTTTAATTTATTTTTTCGTTTTTTTTTTAAATTAATTTATTCGTATTTTGTCAGTTAAGAACAACAAGAGCAGCATTCGAATGGAAAAAAGAAAAAAAGAAAAAAACATCGAAATAAAATAGTGTGTGGTTCAAAAACATAGATTAATTTTTTTTTAATGATAAATTATTATTTTTTTAGTACATTAATTGATAAAACTGAAATACGGGTTCCATATTGAATTAGTAAGATTATTTTTTGTTTGTTTTTGAATGATTGAAGGATGAATTTTGAGTGCAAACAGCTTGAATCCATTTCTATTTTTTTTTTATGATTGGTGTTAATACACGTCTTACTAAAGCAATTGTGGAGAGAGAGCTCTTATGCTACATATACATAATATATTTGCATGCCATATACCAAGCAAATTCTATGTAAGCAAATGCTGTTGACTGAATTTATATCTGAAAAGCGTTCCTACACTACAGCAGAGTGGTGAATTTTGCACTTTAAAAAAGGGTTAATTGAAACTGAAGTAAGTAAAGCTAAAACTTCGTATGCCCGAGAATTTAAGTTGGAAACCTCCTCAAAAATCATGGGGTTTTTATCAAATCATGAGAATAATTGTAGTGCCCCGTGGCTTAGTGGTTAGTGTGTCGGACTGCTAAGCGAAAGAACCTGGGTTCAAATCCAGCTCATAGCCACCTTTTTTTCTGGGGTACTGCCTCTTGCGAGGAACTGACAAAACCTCCAAGAGTAAAATTTGTCTCGAAAAAGTGCATCTCATGTAGCCGTTCGGACTCGGCGGTAAACTGTAGGTCCCTTCCATTCTTGCAGAGTAACAACACACACACAGGAATGGTTGAGAGTATAAGTCACTAGGCCTTGGCTCCTTAAGGAGCTGTCGCGCCAATTAATGTAATGTATGAGAATAATTAGTCTATGCTCTATGTGATACGAAATTCAGCTAGCTAAGGACCGAGCTGGCTTGTTGGTTGAGGCCCAGGTCCACACCGGACTGAAGCGCAACATAAGATATGGTAAGGTAAGGTGATACGAAAGTACATATTTTGAAGATTTTTGAATAAGCGGTTTTTGACTACACTGTCTAAATAGCTACACTTAACTGTTAAGAAGTGGGCTTTTGGCTTTATGAGAAGCAATTGGGGGGCTAGTTTTGTATAGAGTAAGAGTATTCTGATATCTTAAAACAGTTTTAATATACGCGCCAAAACAAATTATTAAATACGAAACGAAGTGCTGGGACAGACGCTAACGAAAGTTTAATTGCAGAGCTAGTACCGGATAGCACATTAGAATAACTAGATACATTACATACGCAGGAAATTCGAAAAATACTGGCAAATAAGTTGTCGGCAAAAAAAAGGCATTAATCATATGACGATACTGAATGTGAATAACACTTTCGCATCAATTTAACGTAAGCTACACAGCGTTAAATACAAATTTGTTTGTCTTAATCAATTAAATGAAACCGATTTCTATCAGTGACAAAAATCCAAAATCTATAATCAACCTCAAAAAGACCGAATCAAATATTAAGTTCATATCAGTGCGGCTTTAGACCAGGAAAGTACATTATCGAATCTAATATCACCATAATGAAACATTGGAAAAAATCTAGCAACTTCCAATTGATACCAACCTTTTTAGGGATTTCCGGCCTTCGTATGACAGCATTTATAGAGTTACTGTACAAAAAAAATCCACTTTTGGCATCCATGCCAAATGCATTCGTCTGTTCTGAATGACGATGGAAAACGCAAGCGGTTCGGTCAAGATTGGTAAAGAACTCAATAATTAGAGAGATAGGAAAGAATTTTTTCGGCGAATTAGAATTAGGTGAATATTTTCTCATTTAAAACTCACGGACGGCTCTAGCTTGCACTGGGTGTTAGAAAAATTTCTTCCCAAACTGAGAGTCAAACTAAGGATCTCTCGCTTGACAAGCAAACATCTTATCTATGTACTGCACCACTGCCGTCCACCCATACTTAACAGAATAGTGCACAACTCTCACACCAACATTAGAGGCACGATCTTTAAAAAGTTCGGCCAATTACTCGTACACGTCGGCATAATATTTATAATCGGAAGAACACAAGTGGTTCAGTAGTAGTGCTTTGGGGAATATTTAGAAGGAAGCGGCAAAAATGGGTTTAGCCCTCAAGGAGGCCAAAACCAAAATATGCTATCTTTAAGAAGAGGCTAATTGAGTAGCAAAGCCATCTCGGGCAACTAAAGTGTCTCTTTATATGACCTTCATCATTCCAGATCTGCTGTATGGTGCAGAGGAATGGACATTGTCAAAAGTGGATAAGTAAGCTTTAGGCTACTTCATAAGAGTGGAGAAAGATATAAAACGAAAAACAGCACAAAAAAAAGTAAAATTGCAACGTCTTAGACGGCATGGTCATGATCGGGTGAACACTAATGCTTGGGCTCCGAAAATCTTCAATATCCCACAAGAAGGACGGCACAGCAGTAGAGATGGCGCACGCTAGTGGAAAAGGACGTCGGCCAACTTCACGTACGAAACTGTAGGCAGCTAGTTATCGATTGAGTTGGCTGGAAAACCTTGTTGGTTGAAGCCCAAACTGTAGCGCCACATAAGGTGAGGTAACAGAGCAGCTGGTATTGCTTAACAAAACTAAGTTCCCAAAAGAGTAAATAAAAAGAGATGTGGTGGTGAATCGAAATCTATCGCATAAACGTCATGCATATCATTTTGAAAAAAAAATCGCCGGATCTTAGCCCTGGGATAAAACTTTGGGAACAAATTTTGATTGAATATGACGATCACTTCTCACGGGAGGTATTGCTCCAAATTATTTAGGCCATTACAATAACGCAAGGTGTTTAGCTTCACACAATAGAGCATTCTCTGAGGGATTTTTTGATATCAATTTTTTTGACGATAATTGAGATACTGGCTGCTATCGAAAGTATATGTATGTGAGACACAAAGCATTCAATAGATGTCGTTTCAAAGTCTCAAACATTTTGAAATTTATGTTCGTATAAGTTATATGAGTGAACATCCCGTTTCAAAACCTGTTAGTGAAAGGCAAACAAAAACGGCACACGTCAGCGCATTTTTCCTAGGAAATTCCAATGAAGAGTTCAAGCTGATGGCACCGATCTGGCTAACTCTGTTTTTGGTATAATCCTTTTTTTAATATGGAAAACTGGACAAATTTTCTTTAACACAAGTTGACATTTTTCGAATGCATAGTTAAATCTACAGAATATTCCAAGTTTTTTTGCCCTTTAACTTAATGATTCCTTGGCCAGACTATATTTTGAACCAGGAATTACGGCGTAGGACGAAACATATACAAAATTAGGATGGCCTTCTGGTACCACTTGAAAATTAATAGTTAAGGTGGTGAGGTGCTGTAGTCCGAATTTTGGAGATTTGTTATTTTTATTTTATTTGAATGAACAGACTTCTAAATGTTGTTAACATTGTGGAGATTACAGAAAAGCTATGTGAAAAAACTTAGTGGGAGCGGAGATGAAGATGGTTCGCATGAAAGAAAGAGAAAAAAGCTTGTAAGACAAGAGTTTTAGTTTAGTTTAAAGAAATTCGAGTAAACATTGTCAGGAAAAAATGAGTCGTTAGCGAAAAATTCGTCAAAAAATTAAAAATAATAATTTGAAGACCTTGTATAGAGCTTCGGATAGGTATGAATTTAAAATTGATAACCCGGCAATCATCAACTTCCGATTTTGTTAAAAAAAATACACTTTTCACTGTAAATGACTTCACTTTGTCCTGTTCATTGATACGAATCTAAAATATTAATAAAATTCACCACTCCTTTTATTTGATTGCACAAACTGACCTCATCAGCAAACTACAATCTAAAACAATTAACAAATTCTGGCAAACACACATTTTTTTTTTGCAAAAGCATCTAACACCATTGTCTAAGCATTGAACTCAATATTTAACTCAACAAATTATAAAACCAAATGCATAAATACGATAAATACAAAACAACACAGTACTCTTTGACGTACCTTGATGAATCTCCCTCGGCTTGGGCAGATTAGTTACACAAGTATGTGGGCACATCAGAACGTTTGCCGGGTGGAGAGATCCTTCTAGGAAACGACGTCTTGCCTCACATAAATGAATTCCGCCCAGTGGTGTTTTTGGCAAATGGTTTGGTGGAACCAATGCCAAGCAATAGATTCCTACTTGATGAATCGAATCTACAGCCTGTAATACTCGCGACATCCATTGGAAGCTCTCTTCTTCCGAACAATCGGGACGCTGTTCGGCAATCACGCATACACGTTCGTCACGCAGTACTTTGATACTAAAGACTGCGATGCGGCCGCGATATATAAATCGCATAGGTTCTACAGCCAAAACAGTGGCAATGATGTCGTCGGCATTGTGTTTGCGTCCAGTTACAGTCATGAGTCCATCTCTTGATCCACATACGAAAACTAACCCTCCGGGTCCTAGGAAGCCGAGAAGTCCAGATCGTACGAAGAATTCATCGCATATTGGTTTGCCGGTGTTGGGATCTTTTGGATCGGGATCGTCTACCAGCGGTTGAACCTTGAATGTAGTATTAGTTAACCCTTCGAGGCCATAATAAGCTGTGCCGGTGGCGCCACTGGTCACACAAATCTCTCCCACTTGATCGGTTTTGCAGAGCACCGGAGTGCCTTCGGAACGTACAACAACCATCTGAGCTGCCGGCATAACTTGACCGCAGTCTTGAAGTGTAAGCGAGGTAAGTGAGTCTTCGCTATCCACCCGAACAACGCCATGGGATAGAGCAGCCATCGAGAGAACACCTCGCCCTGTGGCCGATTGCGTGAATCCACTTGATGAACGTCCTGGACGACGTAAAGACACAGTAAACACCTCAGAACTGCTTGCACATGGGCAGATTGCATCAGATCGCAAGCCTTTCGATTGAAAAACGCTGAGAAATTGATCGCATGATGAAAGAGACCAAGGATTGGCACCGTCTGCCACCAGGAGCATTCGAAGCGATGAAAGCGATATATCTTTGTGGTCTTTGGTGGCCAGAAGGCCCCAATGCAAGTCACGGCTTTTCACGAGACAGCACGAAGCTCGGTGTTTGGTTATTAACTGCATCCAAGAAGATGGTCGCTGTTTCATTAGAGCATATGGAATGAACAGCACATGCATGCCATTCAGCACTGATGTGAGAACTGCGTGCCAAAGCCCAACCTCACGCTTGAAGTCCAGAACACATACACTGGTCTCTCCTTCTGTATAATGGCAGGCCATGGTCAATGCTCGGCAGTGATTCATCATAGCTTGACGAGTCACCGTGACTCCTACAAAAATTGAAATTCCATGAAGTATTAGATTGAGAATATATAAACACACGACTTACCCATTACGCTGCCTTCCTTGTCACTTGTATATTCCACATATGCGCTGGCATTTTCTTCTATCCGCACGTTGCCAACGTTAAAGTCTTTCGGAGGTTTTGGCAAGTGCTCAGTCACAAACCAATGAAGCCTTGGCCAACCTTTTAGCTTGGCAATTTCACCGGTCGACGATTTGGGAAGACCTTTTAAGCATGCCTCCGATGTAAGGGCAACACTTATTCCGCATGAACTCAACAGAAATCCAACTTGTTGTGGAGGAGTGTCCGAACTGGATAGAGGCAGTTCAATGGGCAGTGGTACCAAGCCACGGAACATGCAACCATACCAAGCTGTTATGAAACTAAAAGAGAATAATTCAAAGTTTTAAAAATGCCAAAGATGACTTGATGAATCAAGCTTACCTCAGTGGATCACTATTTGGATATACCAATGCCACTCGATCTCCTGGTTTCAATGTTATCTGCTCCGGTCCCTTACTAAAGACCTTTGTCGTCAAAGCATAAGCAATCTTTTGTGCACGCGACAACAGCTTGCCGTATGACAAAGTTGTTGTCATTTTGCCATTGGGATCCAAAACTGTAGCCATGGGTGATTTAAATGAATTTGTGCCGAAACGTTGCAATGCTGCTTCCAATGAACGTGGCAGCTGAGCTGCTACAGCCAATTGTTCGCCCTGTACTGATGACATAGTGCTTCCTTCCGGTTTCGGTGCATTCGGATCTTTTGGATTTGCTGCAATCTCCAACTCGATGTCATTGTCTTCGTAAAATTCGGGTAATGGTCGACGTTTGGGTCGTTTCAAGGTGTTCAGCAATTGTTGGATTTTAGCCGAGACTTTCCATCGTCCCGCTGTGCCAGTGTCGCCGGCATCTGTTTGCGAAATATTGACATAGCGAGTGACACGATCAGCACCGCGGCGAGTATTGTTGAATTGGGTAATATCGGGAGCCACATCTGCAAAAAAGTCGACATATTACGTGTCATTAAAAGTTGTAGAAAGGTTCTAAGTTTTTTTTAAGATTTTTTCTCCTGGAAGCCTACTTAAAAGGACTATGTCGACAATGGAAACTAACCCTTAGTGTTATTAAGAATACACAGCAGCGTTTTAAATAAACAAAATATTATTGGAAGCTTGGGGTCAGGCCGTCGAAACAGCAAACACAACATTCCAAAGTAATTACTGAAGAAATGAAATGGCAACAGAAGATATATTCTTTATATAGCCGACGGTTGATATAGCGGGCAAAGTCTCTCCAACAAGGCATCCTTTCAGATTTTCAGATGAGACGGCAGCTGTGGAACTTTTTATGTAGAAGCAGCATTGACATCCACAATTTCAGTTTGGCTGAACTACACGGATTCAATACGAATCAGTTTTTCCTGATCTTTGCCGATGGGGTTTGATAAATGAGCTGATACTTCAGGTTATGGGTCGTGCGAAATGCCTGGGATAAGGACGCATTTTGGATCTGCTTCGGCTCGGAGCAAGCTAAGTGGGGATCAATGACTGCTATATAATTGCAATGCGATGGGACGAGTCAAGTCAAAAGCGGACAAAAAGCTGTGACAAAAGCTATGATGACTACTCCAGAGAAAACTAGTCAAATGCTCCATAGCTGATGGCAATACGTCGATATTTGAGAATAAGATTTACTTATATGAAATTAAGTCTTGACAGAGGAAATTAGGGAAACAATTTTTGAACTGTATGAGCCAAAGGTAGAAATACTATAAGTATAGTGTGTTCTTTTATCGGCATGAGAAGTTTCGATGGTTGTTGTCTATGGTTTGACAGATGAGAAAGTCAAACTGTGTTGACATTTTTGTTCAATAAGAGGTTTGTTCCCGATAATTATTCGCAGAAAATTCGCAGCTTACAGATTTTTAAGTAGTGGGGATATTTTCTCTCTTTGAGAGATTTCTACGAAAAAAGTACGGGAACGCTTTAAACCAAAAAAATTGCAGCATTCTTTCCTAGTGTTGCTTAACCATCGATAGTATTTATTTTCGATATCGTCGATAGTTTTGAATAAAATATCGATAGTACTGATACTATCGATCTAAACATTTATCAATTGAATAGGCCCAAATTATGAATCATCAAATTCGATGACCGCCTATCTATAAAACAAAAGTGAATCTTACCACGTTTTATGAATACCCTTAGGGCTAAAACACAATCACGCTTCAGCTTTGGCTTCGTGAAGTTACATTTCACACGCTTTAAGTGACATTTTATAAATTTCGATTGTTGTTTTTGCTTTTTTCTGTCAAAATGAGCAAAAAATCAACCAGTTTCTACTTCAGCTTTGTATTTGAATCACGTTACCTTATCTTGTACACGAACCAAACGTAACGTCAAAGCCAAAGTAACATTATGTTAAGATGTAGTGATTTCCAATGGTTGAACTTATAAACGTCAAATGAAACCGAAGCTAAAGCGTGATTGTGTTTTAGCCATTAAAGCCTTTCAATTAAATTGTAAAAAGTTAAAATCGAAAAGATAACAGCACGAGTGGCATTCTTCTGCAATAGGTTTTATTCGCTTATTAACAGTATCAGTTAACTTTTCAAGTACATCCCTGCCTTCAACAGTTACAACCTTCACATAATAACGCTTTCGACTGCGGAAATTCCTCGTGTAAAAGGAAATTGTTGTGTTCGAAATTTCAAAGCACTCAGGAAGCTGCAAGATTTTATCTATTGCCTGTCAGTGCAGCAAGACCTTTTTGACCCTCCCTCATAGCTCACATATCTCAAGCTCATATCGAAAATCTGATAATCGTTTTAGCGTATAGTATGAGCTTTTCCCACAGGTTTCAATCTCTTGAATAAGCTCAAGCTCAAAATGTGAAGGTAAGTTTGAATTATTTAAACTATCGATAGCCGTTCGATTGTTTTTTAAACTATCGATGTAGCCGATATTTTTTACTATCTATACTATCGATAAACTGTAGAAAGTTCGAGCATCACTACTTAAATGTCAAAAGATTGGTGGAAACTAATTACTGCGAAACGATTTTTAAAATGTTTTTTTTTTATTAATTCAAGGGAAATGTTATGCCTATTTGTTGCATTAGCTCCAAAAAACAAAACAATTAATAGTTTTGTAGGTGCTTCCACGCTTCCAGCAACAATTCTTCTCTGCTCCTTACAAACAGCTGGCTTTAGAAGACTCAACTCACACTGCTCTCTAACAATTGTCTGAACCCTGAACTAAATCAGAAATCTGGACTTCGTCAACAATATTCATGGAAAAGTTCACAGAACCACCGGTTTTTTATGTTTTTTTTTTATAAACTTTTAAAAATAACTCTGCAATCTTTATCAAACGTGTCGTATATTTGATTATTTATTGTCTTTTTTTTCAAATTGTCAAACTGACGTTTGGCTGCTACTTTTTTCTGCCTTCAAAAATTTCTTGAGCAGAAATTCGCAGGGTGGGGAAATTATTTTCTCTCTCACGAGCTCTCTCTTCTGCGATTTTCTACGAATTTTTGGTGTACGGGAACAAGAATTAGCAGAAATTCGTGAAAATTCGTACGAATTTGCAGATGGGGAACAAAGCTAAGGTTTGGCAATTTATCATGCCTCGTCTAACGCCGGAATAACACCTTCCAAATTGTGGAAATTTACTTTGAAAAAAATAAATCTGTTCGCGAAGTTCATAGAGCACTTTACCGAAGAATTGTGTTTAGTGATGAAGCTCATTTCTGGTTAAATGGCTTCGTCAATAAGAAACATTATCGTACATATATGGAGCGAAGACAATTCTCAAGCCATTAACGAATCACCAGTGCATCCATTAAAATTGACGATTTGGCGGCATCATTGGTCCTTATTTCTTTTGAAATGAGAAAGCAGCTCAGTCAATGGCGAACGCTATCGAGTCATGCTGAATGATTTTTTGTTTCCAAAAATTAATCAGCTAAACATCGACGACATTTGGTCCCAACAAGACGGCGCAACTTGCTATACAGCACGCTTAACCCTCAATTTATTGCAAAATCAATTTGGTGACAACTTTATTTCCAGAAGTAGTACTGTTAACCTCGTTCGTGCGAATTAAAGCCTCTCGATTACTTTTTATGGGACTATGTTAAGTCATTGGTTTATGCCGACTAACCAGCAGCTCTTGAACCATTGGAAGCCAATATTCAAGCCATCATTGACGCCATACAGCCAGATTTATTTGAGAAAGTATTCAGAAAAATTGGACTGATCGAACGGCCTATGTAACTCGTAGCAGCGGTGGATATATGCCGGAAATCATATTTAAAGAATAAATGCCATGAAAATATCTACCAGATTATAAATAACTAAAATTAATTCTAACAATATTTCTGTCTAGTATTATTATTTGAAGTTCTCAAGCTCTTAAAAAAGCACCCGTTAGATTTTTAAGTTGCAATTGACACAGTTTTGAAGACGACGGGTAAATGGGCCAACAAGCCACAACTTCTGGTTTGAAACAGAATATCGATAGCATAAAATCAATGCAGGGCAACAATTTGGATAGTAAAGGGTGCGCAAATTGCACTAATCATAGATGATATGATTACTTGACGTTGTGTATTTGCGATGGCAGACCTTCGTTCAAAGTTGATAGGTCTTTCCTATCAGTGCAATTTTAGAAAAGAAAAATCCACAATAGATCAAAATGTTACTTCAATGTCAAAAAGGGTCTAACATGGTTAATAAGCTCTTAACATGAGTTACTAGAGAAAGAGTTGACCACAAGTCAATGAAGACCTTATATAATAATGAGTACACAAGTGGAGGCAGCTGCCAAATGACCAGATTTGTTAGTACATACCAAGCTTCAACGAAAACTATAAATTGTATCCAGAGAATAAAACAAATGTCAAATTAAGTGTGAATGCGATTCATCGTCGTCACAATATCTTCCTGGAATCTCATACGAAATAATACAATTTGAAGAATTAAATTAATTAGTTTTACTTTTAACTCACATGGTCTTTGGAAGTCAGAGATGTCGGTAAAGTCATAATTGTTTTTCCTATGAACAGCTGGCGGTGATCCTGCACTCGATGTGTCGGAATGTGGCTGTAAGAATTCAAATGAAATAAGATTTTAAAAGAAGATATCAAAATACAAATTACCGGTGGAGGTAAATTCTGTTGCGGTCTTCGATCGGAAAAATTCTTATGACCACCCCCAACTGAGGAATCACGTATTGGTGGTTTAATTATCTGTTCTCTGGAATTGTTTATATGATCACGGGGGTAATTGTATTCCCTGTCTGGCGTTGAAATTCTTTCCTCCGGTATTGATTCGTCATCAGTTGTCGTATCTTTATTTATAAATTAATTACAATTTCAATTAAATACTTATACATTTATATATGCATATAAAAAGTAATATAATTTTTCATTTCAAATTAAAATTATATATTTTAAAATAAAAAAAATACAGCAAGACATTAAATAATAAAAAAAATAACAAAAAAGTCACAAGGACATAGCAGCCATTTTGATAGTTATTTGTTATTATAATATTTATTTGAGTTTACATAAGTTTAAGTAATAAAAATAAAATAAAATTAATTAAGTTTATAAATAAATAAGTTTAAAACATAAAGTAGTTGCACACTCTCTGTTTTGCTGTTGCTGCTGTTTTGTTCGTTTTTTTTTTATTTTTTTTTCTAGTGAAAGTGATGAATTAATTTTGTTAATTTTATTGTTTTCAATCATAAATCACGGCATTCTTTGCTTTGTGTTAATAAAATTATATTAAAACGAAAAAAAGTTTAATTTAAATAAAAAACATTATTTTTTGTTGTTGATTTTGTTAATTTTTTGATATCAATTCTCAAATGGCAAACAATTCAAATACGAATACGCTGAATATGAAAAAATGGCTTGGCTGAAATGAATGTGCGATCTAATTGGTCTAAAATGGGAAAGGACACACCTGTTTAGAAGGCTTGTTTTTTTTTTTTTTTGGATTTTGGAGCACAGAGTGTTACAAGTGTTGAATAAATTCCTAAGGGCTAAGGGCTGTTTTGGATAACCTTTTGTTGTCTGAGGGCAGGGCACAACGCGAGTTTAAAAATGAAGGGGACATTAGAGTTAGACAAAACATCCACAATCGAGTTGTACGGCTGTAGAACAAATCTCTGTACTTAACAGTATGACCGAGTTAGGTCTCGAGGGTAAAATAGTGGGCATTCCTGGAAGACCGAGTTCATATTAAGGTGAGGAAAGCAAGTGGCTGTTTCTCGGGAACATTGACCGTAGAATTAACGGTAGAAAAGAATTAACGGCAGGTGTTCGAGTGACGTTATTGTTTAAAGACTTCATTATCTCTAATTATTTTGAATGCTTTGCTTTGAATACAATTCAAAAGACTGAAGTGAGTTAAAGTAGCACCCGCCCAGGTATGGGAATTGTATTCTAATCTTGGACGAATATACGTTTTGTAGATAGTAGTCATATAATAAGGGACAAGAATTTCTTACATCGTCGGAGGATGTCCAATCAACTTGTGGCATTTTTGGCAATATCATATATGTGATCGTTCAACAAGGGTGATTAGTGATGTAGATACCGAGAATTTTGAGACGATCGTCTTCCATGATGCAAGTTCCACTCATGAAAAGAGGCAAGGGGGTACCTATATTCGCGTTAGAGACAGATGGTACACATTTCTTATTCCTCATTTGATAATGCTGTCAAGATCAGAGTTTAATGAGTTTAGCAAAGGTTGCCGGTGAAGATTCACATCCAAGGATCAGGGTTGTGAGTACAAAAACCAATACGAAAAGCTATGTAAGTATAGGTATACTGTCGTATTTTAATTTTCAGACAGGAGATCTTACTTATATTATAAATGTGAAATTATACAGAGATATAGAAATATAGAGAAATAGAGATATAGAAATATAAATATATAAATAAATAAATTTATTGGCGCGACAGATCCAAGGCCTAGTGACTTATACTCTCAACCATTCCAGTGTGTGTGCTGTTAATCTGCAAGAATGGAAGGGACCTACAGTTTACCGCCGAGTCCGAACGGCTATATGAGATGCACTTTTTCGAGACAAATTTTACTCTTGGAGGTTTTGTCAGTTCCTCGCAAGAGGCAGTACTCAAGAAAAAAGGTGGCTATGAGCTGGATTTGAACCCAGGCTCTTTCGCTTAGCAGTCCGACACACTAACCTTAGATTTAGAGATATAGAGATATGAAGATATAGAGACATAGAAATATAGAGTCATAAAGATATAGAAATATGGAGAAATGTAAAATTGTATCCAAAAAAGCGGGGTTCCTATGAGAAAGGGCTTAAATATAAAATACTTCAATGGTGGAGTTTTGTTTGATATACTTCCATGTCTTAACGAGTTTTGATTTAAATAATACAAATAATTTAGTCAGCATTTATTTAGATTGTATCAGACTTGAGCTCATTTTAGTTTGTTACCAAACATTTTGATAGTTTCGTGTTTGCAGTTCCAAATGGCATATATTTAGGAGAACATTTAGAAACATGGAGTACTTAAGTGCAGCGACAATAAAGATGTTTTACTTATGATGCAATTAATAAAACAACCTTTCTAGCTTATTTAATGCAGATTTTTTGTGGAAAATGACTTTGACAGGTAAATTGCCACTTCAATGCTAGCAGCAGTTCTGGTCTTTTTTGAAATAAGCTATGCAAATTGAAGTTGAAGATTACTCTTGGACGTTTATTTCTTGAGAAGGGTGGGACCTGTCAAAAACATAGGTTTTTCGGAACTGCCATTGTCAGGAGAAATTGAACAATGTTTGCGTTATTTATAAACCCACTACAGTTGCAATGCAAATGGCGCTCCATATTTTTCGCGATCAAATGATTCGCAGAAACTTCATTACAACTAAGCAGGAGTCTCGCTTTCGAGCCTCAATAGTTCTATCTATTTAGATTTGGACATGCGGACCTCCAAAAATCTTGAGATGAAAATTATACAAGAAAAGACGAAGTCTAATAGGCTATGCAACGAAATTTCTTATAACTGTCAACTTCGAAGCACCTCAATGGAGCCACCTATGTCCACTTCTATTTTAACAATTTATTAAAGGCTTGCTCTTCAATTCGTAATATGTAGATACTTCTGCTCTAATAGGGCGAGATAATGGTCGTAGTCGTACTTCACAGCAGAACGAAGTGTAGTGATATTTAAAGTTACTAAAGATTCGCATACGAAGGAGGGACACTTGTAACACTCTTCACCCCAGTTACATAGTAAAACTAATTGTAAGCAAATTATATCCCTCAACATAATTTTTTGAATTTATTTTTTGTTTGTATTTTTTTTTATGTATCCTCACCTGTATCATCATGATCCCGATCAGGACTACGATTTAAAACCGAACTACGTTTCGATGGCATCGGTAAACTTGGCTTTGGCCGATTTTTAAGAGCGGCCAGAGCTTGTTGCACCGCTTCCTGTCTAACTTCTGTCGGGTTTTACCAAAAGTTTTGTGTAATTTTGATATGAGTTTTTATTTTTTTTATATTTTTTCAATATTTATATATTTGTTGTGATGTGGAAGATGACATTTTAGCGATATGCACGAATTATGTTGCGAAAAGAGGAGATTTAATGAGAAAAAAAAAAATAAATCAAATTTTAATGAATCAATTTTTTTTGTTGGTTTGTACAGACAAAAATTCTATATTTTTTTAATTTTGCAAAATTAGGTGGTGTATGAATGATATGGAGGAAATCAAAGTAACTTGAAGAAAATGGCGTAAGAGTGATTGAAAATATGAACAAATGCATGATGTTGAAAACAAAAAAATATATGTACAACTAAAAACAAAATTATTATATAAAAAAAAATAATTTAAAAAAAAACAACTATAATGATGAGGTTTTAATGAGAATATATATAAGCTGCAAGCAAAATTTCATTTTTGATATAAGCAACAACTACGTGAAAATGTGCAGACTACATTAATATTTTTTAAGTTAAAGCTAAGCGTGAATATTATGTACAAATAAATCGTATTTTATATGTATATAGTGCGCATTACAGAGAATTAATTAAACCAAAAAAAAAAAAAAAACAAAAAAAAAGGTAGTAAATTGTTATTCAAGATCAATCAATGAAAACACATTATTTAAGTTAAGAAACTAGAAGGTTCTAATTCTTTTTTAAATAATACTAAAAAAATACTTTTTATATTTTTTTACATAAGTTTTGAAGAATATATTAATTATATAAGTTTTTATTTTTTCCCAAAAAATATTTAATCCGATATTATTCAGTAAATCAATTGTAGATTAAGTCGTATTTGACGACATTTCGGAAAAATGTAGAAGTTCCTCAAGGTAGCCACCCGGGTCCGTTTCTCTTTTAACTTTGTATTAAAGACTTCATCTGTAATTCGCAATTTGCAGATACTTCTGCTCCAATAGAGAGAGATAATGCTCTAAATTGGTGGTAGATATAATCGTATTTGGCGAAACAAAGGACGAAGTGCAATGTGTTATGTATCGACACCTCTAAAAGATATCACTTTAGAAGTACCTCAAGATACCGGGGTCCGCTTCTATTTTAATGTTTCAAATACTTGCTCTGCCTTTCAAAATGTTTAGATCCTTTTGCTCTGATAGAGTGATGATATTAAGCAGCTTGGACATGTTAGTTAAAAAATTGGCTGCGTTTTTAATAATTAAAAATGCATAGTTTAAACTCTACTGAATATAACAAGACGAGTAAAAGTTAGTTACAAATGACAGTGTTAATAACAAAGTAAATTATTGAACGAGCGTTTTGTTAGTCCTCGTAAAAAGGTCGAAAACATTTAACGAACCATTTAAACGGAATGAAATTGACTGTTCCTTGATAACTCGTCATTCAAGTCTGGAGCTTATTTAGGATTGACTTGTCAGCCCACAAGCCTCTGATTGGAAAGCTGCAACTTTGACC
Organism: Platycheirus rosarum; assembly: GCA_963971375.1. Classification (NCBI taxonomy): domain Eukaryota; kingdom Metazoa; phylum Arthropoda; class Insecta; order Diptera; family Syrphidae; genus Platycheirus; species Platycheirus rosarum. The sequence goes on from OZ020508.1 coordinate 143,319,804, forward strand.
CTTTAAACTTTGAGACATTCAAAACATGACGGACGTAAACGGACAAAGGACGGAAGTCTTTGAAAAGAGATCACTGATAAAAATCTGGAAGTGTATTGAAGACAGAACGGAACCTTGGGGCACACCACTTATTACTAATAGACTGGAAACCGTGTTAAACCACACGAATAGAACGGTCCAAAAGACAATTTCTAATCCATTGAATTAGTTAGTTAGTTAGTCGAATTGCCGAAAATGTTGCTTCCGTTCTTTGCAAACGATATAAAACAGCCGATTTCTAAGTATTTTAAAGAATGGGGCATCGCTAAGACCTTACTATGGTGAATTTCGCGAAAGGTTCTTTGCATGCACTCTTCTAAGATGAAGCTCTAAAATTTTGAAAAAGGCGACAAATTCCTTTTTAACTAAGACGTGTTTTTATGTTACGTACGTCACGTTACATTTAATGGAGATCGCTGCATAGAAATGTTGCAACGTTATTTCGTTGGTCAATTGCATTGACTAGAAATTAATGATATGGTTTCAACGTTTCAACAAGATGTTGCCAAAAGTCACACAGCGTGTTTAACTATCGAATTTAAAAAAAAAACTCTGTTCGATGAACGTATTAAATCGAGAAATGGTCATGTCTATTGGCTGCCTAAATCGTGTGACTTCAAACCTCTCTAGGACTACGTTAAATCATTGGTCTTCTATACCAACGAATCGTTTTCACTAGAGGACTTAAGGGACAATTTTTAACGAGAGACATAGCCATTTCCGGTAAAATTTTTGGCTGAGTTTCCGAAAATGGTGGACACGTGAACAATGTTGAGTTCTATATATACAAGTTGTATTCTTTTTCAAACAAAAAAATTACCAAAAAGGATCAATAAGAAGAGACTTCCAATCATCCTAACTCTAACGCTACAAAAGTAGAGCGACAGGGACAGCAAACGACATATTTCTTGCCGCTCTTTTAACATTTCTCTTCAGTAAGGTTTGCCATTTCATGATGGAAAGATATACGAGCCAACATCGAGCCGAAATTATTAAAATTTACTACCGAAATTCGGAGTCAGTGGCCTCAACGTTAAGAACGCTACGTCCAATTTATGGTCGTCATAGTCGTCCTAGCAGATCAACAATTGAGCGTCTGGTGGACAAATTTTAATCCACAGGCAGTACAAAATGTTCCCGTGCCAGTGAGACAAAGAAGTGCCCGTAGTGTCGAGAACTTTGCTGCCGCTGAGGCTTCAGTTGCAGAAAGCCAATGTGTCTCTTACACGTCGTTCTCAAGCTTTGGGCACCTCTGTGACATCGTTGTGGCGAATTTTGCGAACAGATCTTGGCCTACATCCTTACAAGATTAAATTAACGCAAGAACTAAAGCCGCAGGAGCACCAGAAGCGTCGTATGTTCGAAATTGGGCTGAGCAACAACGTGAAAATGATTCGGATTTTCATCGAAAAATCATCTTCGGCGATGGACTTATTTCTGGATGAATGGCTTCGTTAATAAACAAAATATGCGGTATTTGTGAGGCAGCAATCCACACGTGCTCCATGAGTCATCATTGCATCCCGAAAAAATTACGGTTTGGTGTGGTCTATGGGCCGGCGGCATCATTGGGCCGTACTTCTTCCGTGATGATCAAGACCGGCACGTTACCGTTCAATGATAACCGTATATTTTTGGCCCCAATTGGATGATATGGACTTGGAGGACATGTGGTTCCAAGAGGACGGCGCCACAAGCCACACAGCGAATGTCAAAATCAATTTATTGGAAACCAAGTTTGGAGAACGTGTTATCTCACGAAATGGTCCAGTCGCTTCGCCGATTCGGTCGTGCGATTTGACGCCGTTAGACTATTTCCTGTGGGGCTACGTAAAGTCTATGGTCTATGCCAACAAGCCAGCGACGATTGATGAACTTCGTACGAATATCGAACGTGAAATTGCAGCAGTATCGGCCGATTTATGCTTGAAAACCGTCGAAAATTGGGTTCAGCGTCTGGACTTCTGTAAGCGTGCCCGTGGTGGCCATGCAAAAGAAATCGAGTTCCATACATAATGGCATCGAACGTTCTTTCACAGGAATAAAGAATTTCATTGATATCCAAAACCCTTTACAAAGAACGCAGCAACACCTTAGAAAAATATGAAAGTATACACCTTATTAACTTGGTTCGAGCACCTGTAAGTTTACGGCGAATTAACGTGAGTTTAGCTGAGTTGAAAACCTAGATATTTTTTATAATCTCATGATACACAGACACAACATCTCGTCAGAAATAGAGCGAAAAATTACTCTTGCCAATCGCTGTTTGTATAGGCTAGGAAGGCAATTGATTACTACACTCGAAAGGCAAAGGAGACTCTGTATAAGACCTTAATCATCCCAGTCCTGCTCTATGGCGCCGAGGCATGGAATCTATATAAAGCGGATGAAGATATCCTTAGTCGTTTCGAGCGTAAGATTCTTCAAAAGATTTTCGGCCCTACTTGCTTTAACGGGCTTTGGAGGAGAAGGTTCAACCAAGAACTATACGAGCTGTACAGCGGCATTGACCTAAACAAAGAAATACGCATATCACGTTTAAGATGGGTAGGTCATGTAGAGCAAATTGACAACAATGCTCCGGCTCGAAGGATGTTCGATTCCATTCCAGATGGTAAGTGGCGCGCTCAAGTGGAGGACGTCTTCAACCAACTTGGAGTGCGAAACTGGAGGCAGCTGGAGAGGCATGTTGGTTGAATCCCAGGTTCGTCCCGAACTGTACCGCGCCCTAAGAAAGTAAGTAAATACACAGATATACAAGGTATGCTAAGAAGTATTTTATGACGTCACATGCATAATCAGCAAAGTGAGCATACCTTATATATAATCATACCTTAATTATAATCTCATCTGTCAAAATATGAGATATAAAGCTTAGAAAGACTAATTTAAGTTTGTCAACAAGAATGCCAAATAGTTCTGTTATCTGGCAACATTGTGAATCAGCCTTCAAGCAATTGTAGTATTTAAGTTTTTTATGATTAGTAAAGAAGCAAAATTCGTTGAGTTGTAAGTACGTTTTGTAAGAACTAATTAATGTATTAGAATTTAAATGTTAATTAGTAAATTAGTATTTAATATTTAAATAAGCATTAGAAATGATTGCTGCCAGTCTAGCGCGCAATACCTATACCACATGGTTGTTATTATTTCAATCAGAATCCTGATTGTGATTCTCAAGCTATAAACCAAACCAAGCGATACACGCAAGTTAATAAATTTGTTTTGAAATTTTTGGAAACGAAAAATGGTTAAGGGTTAATAAATTAGAATAAAAACAATGGCTTACAGACTTATAAGAGCGGAGGAATAGGAATGAAAGGAAGATTTTATAGTTTTGCGACAAAAACTTTGAACTATGATGTATATGAGAAGGACGAATAGGAACATCATAGGATGAGGATGTTTGAATATTTATGATTTTTTTTTTTTGGACGGGAAGACAAAATTATATCAAATTGCGTTTACCACTTGTGTAGCGACTTTCGTGCCTTCCCAAGCGTCGACTGGGTCGATTATTTTGTGCGCACTGTGCATTGGTATTGGCATTTTGGGCATTCTTACTCTGATCAGATTTGACGCTTCTATCAGCGCTATTACCTACAACACATCCTAAGGCTCGTCCACCGCTACCACCACCACCTGTGTGTCCGCTTCCCGTCGTCAGTGCAGTACCACTTGGTGATTCTGATTTGCTGCGATTGTTAGCATTGTTGTTGTTGTTGTTTAGGTTGTTACCACTGTTGCTGGTCTTAATATTGCCACTTGATGATTTTGAAACTTTATTATTTTGCATCGATTTGACAGCTGCCAAAATTGCACTTGGTGCCAGCAGATTGGCAGACGATTGTAGTATCGACGAATGTGAAGACGGTTGAGCCGCAGATGATATCCTCGCACTCAATGGCACTTGTTGGTGTGTTGGCTTATTGTTGGATGATTGCTGTTTCTCCATGCTGGACGAGGCACTGCTATTGCCAGCACTGCCTCCGCTGCCGGAATATTTGCGCGTTTGCAATAATGGCGATTGCGGCATTGAGGCCTGTTCGTTTTTGTTGTAAGGACGACATCCTTTGAAATTTGATTTGGCGGCTATTTCAGCTGACAAAGCTGCCAGCTGACTGCTTAGGTCGACACCTGAGCGTTTTACATTTGATGCAAGTGGCCCAGCTGAATGGTTTTAATTTTGTTTTTATTGTTTTTTTTTGTTTTTTTTTTTATTTAAGTGTGCGTTTTGTTTTTTATTTGTGAATTTAAAATTAGAATCGATAAACCACAGAAATATATGAAACAAAAGAAAAAAAAATCAATAAATAAAAAATAAATAATAAAGATTGTAATTTTTAAATAAATTATTAAAAGTAATCAAAGTGAAACATTCATGATATAAAACAATGTATTGGTGTATATATTAAAAAAAACATGCATATTTTACAAATTGTCAAAAGATGTTTAGATTGAAAATTCAGAACTTACCTTGGTATTTATATTAAAGAAAAGTATCAAATTCATATCAAAAGTCTACATTACAATAATAGCAGGGGCGGACTTAGACCTACAAAGTCTCACGAGAGTACAGATTTATGGGGGCCCAAAATTGTTTGCTTAGTGAAATACTTTTTTTTGGAAAACAAATTATTTATTTGATTTTTTTTACTTGCGATTAATAGGGACTATAAGGCAAGTTATGCATTCGTAAGAAAAAAAAATTCATGACATTACGATGATAGAGAAACATATTTGAGTTGCTGGCAAAATTCTGTCTGTCTGTCTGTCTATCCGTCTGTACGGATGTATATTGAACTACAGCTTAAACGGTTTGGCCAATCGTCTTCAAATTTGGAACATTTTTTTTAGCTCAAATATTAACGGTACCTGTCATTTAACTGTGAAGTAAGAGCTTATTTTTCTCGGAAACGGCTCCAAGAATTTTTATGAAAAAAAAATCAGTGTACTATTGTAGGTGTAGGTTATGTTTTCCCATAGAACCGTTTTTTTTCTTCGATTTCAATCAAAATTGATATTCAGGAAGATGTTGAGTAGCCTAAGTAATTTTATTTAAAAATATTTTCGAAAACTTTTTTTTGTATTTTTAATAATTTTTTTAATTTTTTTTTCAAAAATCAATATTTTGAAAACGGGTAGATTTCACATATTTTTAAGACACAAAATGGTGTTTCAATTTTGCCGCTGAAAACTATTTTACGTCAAATGTCAGAAAATCGAAAAAAAACTTTGAAGTTCCCTTATTATTTTTCAAATTTTATTCGAAGCTTTGACCGCACATAACAGCAAGTACGTGCGATCCAGTCGTGCAATTTATTTTAATTCATTTAAGCCTTTTTTGTTTTTTTTTTAACTTCTAAAAAATATTGTTTTAAATAAATTAAATAAATAAATTTATTGGCGCGACAGCTCCTTAAGGAGCCAAGGCCTAGTGACTTATACTCTCAACCATTCCTGTATGAGTGTTGTCAATCTGCAAGAATGGAAGGGCCCTACAATTTACCGCCGAGTCCGAACGGCTACATGAGATGCCCTTTTTCGAGACAAATTTTACTCTTGGAAGTTTTGTCAGTTCCTCGCAAGAGGCAGTACCCCGGAAAATAAGATGGCTATGAGCTGGATTCGAACCCAGGCTCATTCGCTTAGCAGTCCGACACACTAACCACTAAGCCACAGGGCACTAAAAAAACCTCGATTTAAAATTATAAATAAAAAAAAAATCTAAAACCTACCGATTAAATAAAAATGAATATTTAAAAGTAAAAAACACTTAAAAAACTTACTCAACTAGAAAATAGGGGTGGGGAGAGATTGTAAGTATGTGCGTTTTCATCGTTAATGAAATTGCATTTATGTAAGCATAAAAACCCTTATTTATATTTACGTTTTAATCCACACCGAGTAGTAAATATTCTTTTCGAATAATGCCTACTGACACTACTACTCTAAAGTCAGTAAAAAGCAAACTGTATTGTTCATTTCATAGACTCATTTATCAACCGCCTCAAGGATATTGTGTAGAGAAAAAAAGGATACAAAACAAGTGCATTGACATCGCCAACAATGACAAAATAGTGCAGGGCATTACATTTGGTACGAGAACTGTAAACGTTCACTCACTGAAACAGATTTAAGTATTAAAAAAAAACAGCATTCTCCAATGACCGAAGAGGCAACTCTAGAAATTTCTTTGTAGGGATTTATGTCATTTACTGTTATAGTTTTTTTTCTTTTATATTTAAATCCTTAAATAGTCAATGGAACTTTAAATCTTCTAAAAATGTGAACAAAATTAGGACAGGAAGTGGTGATTTATGGATAATTTCAAATTGATAGATATTTGTATATTTCAAAAATAAAATAATTTTTTAAAGCGCTTCTATCTGAGGGATTAACAAGGGTAATTTTAAGACTTATCTTAGATGACATGGTTTTTCAACAAAATTTTGATTTTATTTTTTCGATTATTTTAACACGGTTTTTCAACTAAGTAAATCCCGAATATAACCCCAACTTGACAGGACAGATTTGTCTTGATTTTGCAAAGGCTAAAATGTCAATTCAACTTTTTCTAAGCCATTAATTTAATGTGAAAGTGATATGGATATAGGAAATACAAATCAGCAGTCAAGAGGCGTTTGAAATAATTATAAAAAGGAGGGTAATATACATAGATAAAAGTATATTTTAGATCCTACATTTCAAAACGACTGACATATACTATAGTATTCACGGTTGACAGTTGAATTACCCCGGACTTAAATTGGAGGTTTTCAATAACCCTCATACGTTAAGCACAATGCGTACTTAAGAAAATTGTGATGTGGATAAAAGTCAAAGCTTACAAAATTCTCCATTTTACTATACACTAGCAGAGCCGGCCACGCGTTGCTGTGGACCATTTTATTTGCAAAGTAAGGATTCCTTAAATTTTTTTGAAAATATAATTAAGCCTGTCACCCGGTGATAGTGTAGCTTCCCAACAACGATAGAATTTTTCAAATTGGTTTCGAAACATATTCAATGCAAACAAACAAACAAACAATCAAATCTTTCCTCTTTAATATTATATTAGTATAGATTTTGTCAATTTATAATTTTGATTGTGGAAGAAATCATTCAATTTTTTCGGTTGACAAAGCTCCTTAGCTAAAAATGAATTTCATCACTGGACAAAATTTTCAAATGAAATTGTGGATCAATGGCAATGTCTTCTTCGGCCCATATACACCAAATGTACGGCGAGAACGATGATATCGTAGTATCAATTCTTGCACATGTAAGCACTTAAACCAAGATCTTTATGGGAATTTGTCCATAAAGTGGATTTGGCACAAGTTTATTTGTCTTACGTGATGTATGCGTTTGCGTTTTATTGCTTAGGCTTAGAGTAAACATTTTGCGAACAACATCCATAGTTTCTCGAAGGAAGAATATAAGCATTTTCAAACGCACATACGGGCATTATTACCGACGAGTACCTTGAGTTGAATCATCTTTTTCAAAATAAATTTCAAGATTTTGTAAACGTTGCTCATTATATCCATGCCAAACAGTTAAACTAAACTAACCGAAACCAAAAAAAAAAAAAAAAAAACCTGAAGAAATGTCAAGCAAATCACTTTAGCCATTTAAGCCACAGAGTATTAGATATACAGTGGAGACAAACTGAATTTTCCAGCTATAGTCTGTCTATTAAAAATTGTTAGTATACAGTGAAGATTTGGACGTTCATCTCCCACTTTGACTGCATTGGACTGTCACTAAACTGTGAAAGAGCGCAGATATTACAGTGTTTCCGTAGTGCGCATTATAGAAAATTAGTCTTAAAAAGCTTTAAAAAAGCACCAATTGTAAAAGCTCTAACGTAGAAATGGTAGCTCTAGTGTTTTTTTTTATATACACGAAGAGGGTAGTGAGCATCAACAATTCGTGGGTAAGTTAATGGTTGGTTTGAATTTTAGTGTATATATATTTCAGGGAATAAAACCACTAGCTGGCACCATTTGCAAAAGTAAGTCCTGTACTGATAATTTGTTGTAATGTCATGTGTGATTCTTATCTTGATAATTTTTAAATAGACGAATCCTAAACTTGGCTATATATGTATATATTTCTGACATAAATCGTTAGATGAATAAACTTAAGCCAACATTAAAAAAAAATGCTGCAGTATTATAACTTTTTTTTTTATAATTTGAATAATTTGTATAATCAGTTTGTACTTTTAGTAAGATTCAACCCCTCTGCTATGCCCATTGTTTTTATTTCGTTTTTTTATTATTCGGCTTTGACGATTAAGAAGACATTTTCGTAGTTTGTGTTTATTAGCGAGAAACAACTTTTCGAATAACTTTTAGTAAAAGACGCCGAGTGCCACGCCCAGTTTTATACAAGTGTTATAATGGTACATCATATTTAAATTTTTTTGACAGCATGAGATTTTTTTTTAATTTCGCTTTACTCAAAATATTAAATTTGCTCTTAAATTTAATATTTAAATCGTGCGTTGCTGAGTAACCAATATTTAAAAAAAAAATTGGGCGTGGGAGTAGTCGGATTTTACAAAAAATAAATTGCACGATTGAATCGCACGTACTTGCTCATATGTGCGGTCATATCGTCGAATAAAATTTAAAAAAATAAGTAACTTCAACGTAGCAAATAACACTATCTGAAAAGTGTCAAAACCACAACACTTATCGGTTTTTAGTAAAAATGAAGTACTCCATCACACGTCTTGTATAATAACGTATTTATGAAACAAGTATTTCGAAAATTGTAGGATGGATTTTGATGAAATCGTGTTTTTTATTTTTATTTTTTTTATTTTTGGTATGCAGTTTTGTAGAGTTTATTAATATTCATGTGGTTATAAAATTTAAAATAATTTTTTTAATCAGTTTTAAAAATATTGATTTTTCAAAAAAAAAAAACAAAAAATTAATTTTAATTAAAAAAAAAGTTATTCAAAATTTGGATATGCAGAATTAATTTGGCTACCTAGATCTTTTCAAATATAAAATTTGAAATCCAAAATTAAAAAACCGTTGCATGAAAGGTACCGTTAATAGACTTTTCCAGTAAATTTGGTCGAATAAAATGATAGCCAATACTAACGAAAAAAATCTCAAAAAATTTCATCAAAATCGTTGAAGTCGTTTTCAAGAAAAATAAGCTTTTTCTAAACGGTCATATTGTAGGTACCGTTATTTTAGGTCTAAAAATAAAATTTCAATTTGCCCTCTGGGGAATGCCAATAAAATCACACACACCAAATTTTAAGATAATCGCTTAATCCGTTTAGGCTGCAGCTCATTATATCTACCTATACATACTGACAGACAGACAGAACAGACATTTTTTTTCCACTAACTTAGAATTTTCTATCATCGTAATGTCATGTTTGATTGTTATCTCCAATTTTTTTTTTATATTCACGAATCGTAAACTTGCCTAAGTCGCTATAATCGCAAGTAAAAAATTTAAGATTTTTTTCGCCTAAGCAAACAAACCCTGAGAATTCGATCCAAGTTGTTAAAACCGTTTTTGAAAAAACCAAGATTTATGAAAAGTGGGTGTGTCAGAGAGTGAGGTTTAAAAAAAGCATTTTTTAAATATTCTTCTTCATTGTAAGGACAAATTCAGGAAATTTCATCAAAATCGTAAAAAAAACGTTTCGAAGCAACCATGATAAAGGCCGTCGTAGATCGAAACCAGGTCTGAAAAATCTGCCTTCTGCCAATTTATAGTTAATAAAGGTATTTTGCTGAAAAAGTTCCAAAAGAAAAGAGGGTGTAGGTCGAGTTTAAACTACTTATTCGGAAAGTCAATTTCCTTTAAATAGGAATAAGAAAATTATGAAGCATCGGCAATATTCCAATCGTAAGATCGTTTTTAAATAAAGCTGTTTAGTAAAATTATTTTAAAAAAAAAAGTTTTCAACTTTAAATTTCGATAAATAATAATTCATGGAAAATAAAAAACAATTGTTGTTTAAAATTTCAACTTGTAAATAGCCATTTTTTAACTTATTCAATTTAATAATATAATAATGAATAATTTAATTTGCATCAATTTAATTATTTTTTTAATACTTATTACAAATATTTTTGTTTTGATCAACGTTTTGATCAAAATCAGTTTCATAATTTTTGAAATACTGTTTTTCATAATTTAATTGTTTTCAAGAACATCTAGTGGAATAATTTTTTATGATGAAACTGTTCGGATTGTTGCTTCGAAACTTTTTATAAGATGAGTAAATTTAGGACTTAAAGATTAATATAAATCTCGCCAAATAATTTGGAGTAAAGAAGAAACAACTTTAATATGATGTATACTCTATGATATGATAAAAACCTTATCCCAAGTAATTAATCTGGAAAATCCTCTAGTCTCAGTACAAAGAATTTTGATTGAACAATTCTGGCGGCCAAAATAATATATCCATCTAGCTTAAACAATTCCTTAACCATTTCAAATGATTTGAAATGATTTTTCAGGACACTGCTTCTAAGAATAAGGTTATTTTACCTTTTCCAACTAAATACAAATCACAAAAACCTTCCAATCCCAAGGGCAATGAAATATAACTAAACATTAACTTAAAGACCTTCGAAAAACGAAAATTCCTTTCACAAGTAATTTAATATTTCAAGACTTAAAAGTTGCAAGGCATTCCTAATACAAAGGACTAATTTTATGATTTATTTATCTCAAGTCTCATAAGAAGGGATCTCCTTGAAATATTTACAATTTCTGGAAAATATGAAGCATTTCGTTCTTCCAGACAATAAATCCTTTCAGGGAATATCAACTCCCTAAAGCACCTGCTAACTTGGCACAAATTCAGGTCTTCTATGTTGCCACGAAGAAAAACGAAACATTAATTTCTCAAGAAATCCCCTTCAAGCTGGCAGACATGTTTTTGCATCAATTTGTCTGCCTTCTATCTGCGTTTTTCCTTCAAAACTTAGACGCCATCTAATTTCTTTTGTCCCTGTATTAATGATTCTGATCCTGAGACATATATTGTTAATATATGATGTCCAAATAAATAAAATCTCAAGCAATTCAAATATGAAAAGCAAACACAAAAGCCAATGTTTCAAAAGTGGGATATGAATGTTTTCGCTGTGCACAAGGATGCACTTGGAGGCTCATTAGTTGCGTGTTCCTGTTTTTGTGTTTTTTTGTTTTAGATTTATTTTCTGAAGAGCTAATTTCCTTCTTGCAACAAGGACCTGCTGTTGCTGCTACTGAAATATACAGTAATTTAATACGAATTTGCTGATGCTCTTAAAGCCTCATTTAAAAGTAAAATATGAATACTTTTGGACACTCCAGCCAACATCATCGTCATCATTATTATCATCATTGGAGGAACGAACAGCCTGGAAAGCATCCAGTCCAACCTTCTGGGTATACAGAGAGATAATATACAGCGAATGAGCCTCATGCTTTATATCCTTTTTTACTATTGTTTTGTCTTTCTTTTGCAGTGTGAATGAACTTGCATAGTACCTAGTGCTCCGAAGCTTATCCTCATTCACATCGTCGTCGTCGTAGTCAGCGTTTTCGTCCTTACACTGAAATGCAAACTGAATGATGACAGCTTTTTTTTTTGCAGCACATCAAATCTTTACAAAAAAAAAAAACTAACATTTTGCTCCTGTTTATGTATTCCGTGTTAGATTGTCTTTCCATGGGAGTCCTTTGTGTGTACTCTTCTTGTGGAGCAATTTTTCTAGGTCGTTACTTCAGAAAGATGATATATTATTGCGAGGTGATGTTTTTTAGGAATTTCTTTTTTTTTTTTGTAATTTTTAATCCGACTGCTTTAATGACGGTATTGCCGAAGGTGCAAGAGCTTTTTTCCTTTTTTTTTGTGGAATTTAAGGGGTTTTTTTTAAGGATTTTCTTTCGAAAGTAACGATTATATCCTTTTTTAAGTAGTTATTACATACAAAAATTGTAAACGATTTAATTGATGAGATTTTTTTTTATCTCAATAGTTAACAGAAAGTCAGAAGTTAAACTCGAGGGTAAACTGATCCTTCAAAAGGGAAGAATCTTGTAATACCGATATTAAGGAAGAGACTGGAAAACTGTGCCATTTTCTTTTCGGACTTAAACCTCTTTCTTTCCAACTTAATGATTACAAATTTAATCTTGTTGGATATAACGGGTTTTTCAATAAGAGCGCTACAAAAGTTTTTTTAAATAAAACAAAAACGATTTTGGATATCAATGAAATTCTTTATTCCTGTGAAAGTACGTTCGATGCTATTATGTACGGAACTCGATTTCTTTTGCATGGCCACCACCGGCACGCTTGCAGAAGTCCAGAAGCTGAACCCAATTTTCGACGGTTTTCAAGCATAAATCGGGTTTCCAATAAATTGATTGTGACATTCGCTGTGTGGCGCTGTCCTGTTGAAACCACATGTTCTCCAAGTCCATATCATTCAATTGATGATGCAATGATGACTCATGGAGTACGTGTTGATTGCTGCCTGGCCAACAACGCATATTTTGTTTATTGACGAAGCCATTCAGCCAGAAATGAGTCCATCGCCGAAGATGATTTTTCGATGAAAATCCGAATCATTTTCAAGTTGTTGCTCAGCCCAATTACGAACATACGACGCTTCTGGTGGTCAAGCGGCTTCAGTTCTTGCGTCAATTTAATCTTGTAAGGATGTAGGCCAAGATCTGTTCTCAAAATTCGCCACAACGACGTCACAGAGATGCCCAACGCTTGAGAACGACGTGTGAGAGACACATTTGGGCTTTCTGCAACTGAAGCCTCAGCGGCAGCAATATTCTCGACACTACGGGCACTTCTTTGTCTCACTGGCACGGGAACATTTTGTACTGTGCCTGTGAATTCAAATTTTTCCACTAGACGCTCAATTGTTAATCTGCTAGGACGATTATGACGACCATAAATTTGACGTAGCGCTCTTAACGTTGAGGCCACTGACTCCTAATTTCGGTAGTAAATTTTAATAGTTTCGACTCGTTGTTGGCTCATATATCTTTCCATCATGAAATGGCAAACCTTACTGAAGAGAAATATCAAAAGAGCGGCAAGAAATATGGCGTCGTTTGCTGTCCCTGTCCCTCTACTTTTGTAGCGTCCCTGTTGAAAAACCCGATAGTTCACATTAAGTTTTTAGCAAAAACTTTATCTGAAAAAATCGAAAGTTGCGTCTTGACAAAGATACTCACTGTCAACTGATGAGTCCAAGTGAGTTACCGGAATGGAACCAATTTTTGATGGACTTAAAGGCCGTAAAAAGCTATTTTGAATCACTAATTCAACAAAGTCCAAAATTAGTGCCGAGTCTTCTACTTAGTTGTTTTTTAATCTTATTTTCTTACAATGTGGTATATAGAGTTTGTATTAAAACCTTCGATTCATTAATTATTTAAATTGAAAGCTTTCGCTAAAATTGAATTGATATAAATTAATTAGATCAAACCACCCCGAAAGTTAAATCTCTTCCACCCGAAAGTCAAATTTCATCAGAAAAAAACTCCTTACTCCTCCTTACATCATCCTGCTAGCCGAATCATCACTCAGAACTGTACCAACTAACTGCCATAACTTTGAATTAATTTCCAATCAATGCTTCCAAGTGGACTTGGAGAACTTTACTTTGTAAAGCCTCCTTCTCATCATCTATAACATTACAGATACATATACCCTCCTGGTGTGTATAGGCAGAAAACTCGATTTCCACAATTTCCACAAGCGGAAGCCGGAGGATATAGCACACATAACTCGTCCTAAACTTCAGCCAAACTAATACTTATGTAAGTGCTTCTTACAAGTGCTTTTCTTTTCGATGATTTTTATGGATAAATCTATGAATTCCATGTCAGAAATCAATTTCCTCCTCAAAATGAAAAAAAACACCAGCAAACATCGTTAATATTTACATTTCTACTGAATTATCCAGATAAATGTCCTTGAAGTAATTCATATATTGGTTATATGGCCCATGTGGCTTATATAAGTCCTTGTTAAAATGTCCTCCGTCTCTCCCTTTAGGCCAACACAAAAAAATAGAGTTTCCAAAGACCAACTTTGGCCTATCGACTGTCTAAGGATTTATGTTGAATACACAAGGCATCCTGAAATAGGTCAAAATAGCGTTGGAGGGGGAGTCCTTTTAGCTGTAGCTGAATGTGTCATTGGAACACTCACAGCAGCATCCGGAGATGTGTCGGTTTTTTTTTTTGTTTTTTGTCTTCAACCCTGAAGGTTAAGTTTTTCTCTCATCTATAAGGAAAAGTATTCATTGAAATGCACTCGAAGGATTTGTATTCATTTTGAGATTTAAAGGAAGAACATAACAAAAAAAAGTTCGTCCTCTTGTATGGTAGTTTGTGAAAAGAAATAACAGTACAGGAGCTATTTTATTGGTGCACATTCTCGAGGCAGTCTTTTTGTTTCAAGACGCTGGACTTTTATGACACACTTTTAAAGAGAGATAAGTTTTTTGAAATTATTATGTAATGTAGGGCAATTATTTTACAGATTCGTAGATATATTTGAAGGAACTAAAAATGGGTTCGAGAATGGTTCGAGGACGAAAACAAAATATCATTAAATTGAAATCGAGGAAGTTAGGAAGAACTTTATTCGAAGAAAACAAAATTCTTTGAGTCACTAAGAGATTATACGTTTTTAATCTACAGAAAGTTAGGTTTGTGTGTGCACTAAATAGTACATAAAATATAAACTTTTTTATAAAATTAAGGAGAAGCGTATGAAGAAGTGAAAGAAAAAGCCGCTACCTCAGGGGAGGATTCTTCATATCTTATCTACAGTGATTTTTCCAAACTGTTCTAGACGTTTTTGGGTATATCCTTGATCGACTAAATTTTCACATTGCCCCAGATCCCGGAGAAAACCCAAGAATTTAACATCGAGACCCACCATTTGTTCATGGATTTTAAAGCAGCCTATGTAAACAGGGACGAACTGTACCGAGCCATGACTAGTTTTGGAATTCGTGCTAAACTGATACTTTTATCAGGATGACGATGGAGAATGCTTGCTGATCCGTCAAAAGGGACATGGATACTTCTGAGACCTTCGACACCACCAGAGGGTACGACAAGGTGACGCACCGTCGCACAGTGGAGTATTTTTATAACAAAACCGCTCAAAAGTCAGAAAAATTTGCACAAATTTCGGTTGGTACCGCTTTTCTTCAAGCTTGTTAACCGGGGATCACATGTTATGCAAAAAAAGTTGCATCGTTATTGCTATTCGTCACATTATCAGTCAAAATCCATTTATTGGTTATCTGCAGTTTTATTCGTGATTCTTTTTTGGTTTGGTTATTATTTTTTTTGTGTGGTGAAATTAAGAAAGACAATTATTTGATTATGGAAGTGCAAGGTATAATTGATGATATTTATATATAAAGTTTAATTTTTTTGTTGTTTATATGAATTTGTTTTATGCGTGTTCATGAAGTTCTAATTTAGTCTTTAATTTTATATAAAAAAAAAATAATGGTGTTTTTGTTCATGAGTATGGCATGGTCGGGTAATCAAATAGCTGTGGGCATAAACCACCATAAAACTGCCCACCTACGTCCGCCATTTTGTTTTATGTCACTTCAAAGATTATAACACCTTGTGTTAACTTAGGCATAATTTTCTACTTGGCATGCAGATTCGTCACATAGTGTCAAGAGTTTTAC
This sequence comes from Platycheirus rosarum, assembly GCA_963971375.1. NCBI lineage: Eukaryota > Metazoa > Arthropoda > Insecta > Diptera > Syrphidae > Platycheirus > Platycheirus rosarum. The sequence continues at coordinate 143,335,580 of OZ020508.1, forward strand.
TCGAAAGGAATTATACTATATGTTTAAAGATTTTGGAGATAAAAAATTAAATGATGTGCAATTGAGCAAAAGAGTAGTGTCTGCAATGCTTTTAAGTTTTTTAAAAGCGATTTTAAGAAAAAATGGATTGCTGCCAGCTACAAAGAAGAAAGAATTCTTAAAACCAATGAAAAGTGGCTTGAATTAAGCATTAAACTGCTTTTTGACAAGCCTTTACACAAAACAGGGCGACGATCTAAATCGTTCGAAAAACCAAGTGACTGCAGTAAGCGGCCAAGAACTTAAGAGCTTCGCGAACAAGTTTCAGTTGAAGAGTTGACCTATGCAGCCAGCGTTAGTCAAGCCACTCTAGAAAATTCTGATGCGTCAAAAATAATCAAAAAAGTTACCAGCTCGCCAACCAACCAAAGCCGAAGACTTTTTAAAGCTGATTGCCTCTTCTCCCAAGTAAGTTAAAGTTAATAAATTTACACTTCAAGAGGCCCTGACAATATTTGTTGAAGGCGACTTTACGAGAAAGCAGTGGGAAGTGATACAAAGTGCCAGCAAGAGTATCTACCCCTGCTACTCATTGATAAAAAAAGGCCAAAACTGAATGTTACGCTGATAAAGAATCGATAACAGTCACTGAAACCTCTAAAGAAATACAACTCCAAGCATTGCTAGACCATACTGCATAACGTCTTTTTAAATATGTTGCAGATGTAGTAGAGGACGAAAATAAAAATATGTTTTTGATTTCAAAATGGGACTGTGATGGGTCGCAACAGACGCAGTATAAGCAAAAATTCAAAAACAACACTGACAGTGACGCAAATATTTTCCAAAGCTCACTTGTCCTTCTGCGACTTGTTGTAATAATTGATGGCGAACAGAAAAAAAATCATATGGCAAAACCCAGTCGCTTCTTCTCCTAGATTTTGTCGGCCTATACGCATACGCTTTATCAGCGAAACTAAGGATGTTACTAGAGAAGAAATCAATCACATTGAAAACCAAATTGCGCACCTCAGAGAAACAGAAACCTTTAGTTCTAATAAAGCAGCAAAAATAAAGCATACCTTATAATAGTTGATGGCAAAGTCTGCAATGCTGCTACAGATACTGCCTCTGCTATGAGATACTATATTTGTGGACAAACTGCTAAGAATTTCAATGAAGAAGCACTAAAGTTTGGACTCTCAATTCTTCATGCACGGATTCGCTTTTTTGAATGGCTTCTTCATTTGGCTTATAAAATACCTTTAAAAAATGGTAGGCGCGATCTGCTGAAGAAAAAGCAATAATTGTTAAAGCTAAAGCGCCTTTAAAGAACAAATGGGACTCCTAGTAGATAACAGAGACGTCATACAAAGATTGTTGCTGAGCTCAGACCCGTACCTTAACAGCTTTAGAGCACGGCAACACAAGGGAACCAAACCTTTTTCCCAGAAAGCACGACATCTTTTGATCGCAAGCGAAATTTCTATGCCTCTAAAAAAACAATAACAACAGAAGTATGGAAGATGTCGAAGAAAAAGAAGATGAAGACGACCTTTCACCTTTCGATTCTTATTAAACACGTTTTCTTTAAAATTTTGTTATTATATTTAAGAAAGAACAATACATTTCCTTAATAAAATGTGTTTCAATTGTTTAATTTACAAAATCATAAAATAATTTTGGGCGGTTTTTTCATACTCCACTGTGCGTCGTGTAGCTGTTTCAACATTGTGTTTAAAAAGATAGTACGCAACATCCAAGCCAGCACACGAGGCACTATCTTTAAAAAATCAACGCAGCTACTTGGATTTGTGACGATTGGCAAGTATAACTTCGAGGTAGTCAGTGAATATTTGTCTACCTGGGGACTGCTTTGAACACAAAGAATAACATCAGCCCAGAAAACAAGCCAATCGCTTTTAATTAGGGCTGAGTAAGCAATTAAGAAATAAAGCCCTATAAAGAAAAAGATGAAAGCTCCCTTAGGGTATTTGAAAGCCCGATTAGTGGCAAGGAAGATACAACAACAAATTGTACATGTTGTACAGCGACATAAGCGTAGCCAAAAAAAATCTGTATCCAGGGGTTAAGATGGCTCTGCCATGTAGAACGGATCAACATCGATGCTCTAGCGCGCAAGCTCTTCCATGCCGTACACGAGGGAGTCTGTCCGTCCATTCTTTGAACCCAAATTTCTATTACTCGGATAAACAACGGAATCTTTCTTCGTGCAATGAAAGCTCTGAGCTCCTCTTTAGAGGGGAAGGCAAAAAATAAAAAAAAGCATGGAAACCACATAATTGTGGTGATTCTTGCAGCATATCAGAGTTTCTACTGGCCAATAATGCAAATAATGTCTGTTGACGGAATCGCTAAGCCAAAAAGCGCTGCATTTCTAAAACTGATTTGGCGATGAAATTTGTCACCACATCATCACGTACGTGCGTCACGTCGCGGTCGCTTCATTTGATAAATTGACTTAAGTTCTTGAGTTAACTTCGCCATATTAGGATGCAAGCACAAAGCTTTTGGCAAATTACAAAATAGTGTGGAATAAGCGTTGCTTGAAAGGCTGCAATATTATTGGCACTTCGACAGGGGAACTTCCAGCAACGTGTATAATAATATTTTAATTATGAGTCTGTAAGGCACATTGTCTATTGGAATGGAACTGGATGCTGCACGAAACTAATTAGAAGAATTATAAATATAGGAAAGAATTTTTTCGGCACAGTAGATCGAGGAAATCAGATGATTATTATCTTGCTCTGAACTAGGATTTTTTTTTTTTTGAAAATTGTCTACCCAGCCTGAGTCTCGAACACACGATCTCTGGGTTAGCAAGCAAACACTTTATCTACTGCAACACTACTGGTGCCCGCAAATTGAGACTTCAATTTGTTCAGTTGACTGTGAATTGCTTGTCTATTGGGTTAACGCTTTTAAGGTTGCCGTCACCGACTCGGAATATTGGGAATACATTTAAATTTTTTTGTTAACGTCCTTTTTTCGTGAACTTCATCATGATAAAAAATATCTACTAAATGTGTCGATATTGAAAGTTAAATAGTCGGTTTAAGAGTATATTCACAGGAAAAATTCAAAATTGCTAAGACCCAATTTGAGGACTCTTTATAAATCTCGTAAGTGAGAACTATTGAGGAACTTATGGACTTTTAAGTCAACCCGAATTATTTATACATTACTTGATACAGGCTTATACCCTCCCAACCTGTGAATGTTCTTCTAGTTCCTGAAAGAAAACTGTCTTTCCTCGAGTTCTTATTTATTTTTTGAGTTTTATAGCATATTTTATTAAATATTCTAAACTCTGCTCCTGATATTTTTCCTTCTATTTTCTTTTTTGTTACAAAGTAGTTGCCTACTTACTTCATCACCATCCGCTCTCATATTTAAAGGTTAACAAACAATAACCATAATGTAGCTTATTTGCTATGCAGTAAGTGAAACGTCTCAAGTAACATAAAAATACTGCATCTAAAACCATTTTACATTTCACAACAAAAAAAATTAAATGTAAATGTAAGTACCATTCTTACGCCTGCAATAGCGAACATTAAAGTGTAACATAAAATCTACCAGAAAAAAACGCTGCACTTTACTTCTCCAAGTAAACAAAAAAAAAATATCCATTCCATTTTGCAATATGCCGGAGTGATAGCATCTCCACCTATATTTGAAATGCAAACTTCGCCAAGAAAATAAATTTGAATAAAAAAAATTCCTTTTCTATGTGTGCGGGAAAATTACATGACAAATTTGCAGAAAAAAACATATAAAAGTTGCAAATAAAAATTGAAAGAAACGCAATCTGTAGTCTGTATTGATGCTTGAGATACTTAAATCTCATCCGAAATGATGGATGCACAGGTGGCACGTGTGGAAACTTTGCAATATAGCCATTTATGTTTTGAATAATGTTAACTCGATTTCCATTATTACATCAATCTACCTACTTTGATTTTGCTACGGATTTTTAGCCCAGCATTCCATAATATTTTTTTTCCAGACCTTACAACTGCAGTAATTTACTGAATTTTCTTATAAGCTTTCTTGGAGTAACTTTCCGAAAAATTAAGCTTTCAATAAACAGTTATGTAGGAGGTAACGTACATTTTTAATTCAAATTGTATTAACTTTAAATACACAGTTAATAATTTGATACAAAATAAAACATTCTAACACAATTTCATTTGAAAATGATTTTTCATTTTTTAAGCACAGATTAAGCACATCCGATCCTTGAGACACGGAAAAGACGAGTTGTTAACAAGGTATTCAAAAGAGTAACCGAAGACAGTGAAGACCTCACACTCTGGAATCTTACTAAACTATGGGACAGCGCAAATGCTACAAAGTTTCCGAAGTGTATATTATGTATCATTGGTCTCAAAAGCTTTCAAAAAAGCACCAATTTTGAAAGCTCTTTAACAACTTCCAAAGAAAAATCTACTATTTGCATTAGCGTAGAAGTGGTAGCTCTAAAATGATGTTCTTGTTTTCAATACACACGAAGAGAGTTGTAAGCAATAATAATTGATTCGTGTTTAATTTGTGGGTTAGTCAATGGTTGGGTATTAATTTCAGTGGATATTTCAGGGTGTAAAATCACCAACTGGCACTATATGCAATAATGTACAATGTACATAATATGCTGGACGATTACGACAAGTTCATTGATTCATAATAAAAAAGAATAGGGCCTAGTATGGATCCCCGTGGGATCCCGCCAAAGTTTGGTATAAATTGTGATTGACCGTTGCCAATTCTAACTACCTCTTACTACTTCAAATAAGGTAGGAGTGGATAGTATAATTGATCATAAGTTTTTTGCATAACACCAAGCGGTGGACAGGGTCAGAGGCCTTAGAAATGTCAAGAAGAGTACAGAAGGTAAATTCTTTTCTATCCAAATCTTCCTTATTTCATCAATAATGTACAACGAAGTGTTTTGCGTTTTGTCCGAAAACCTGATTGTTGCAAATTCAAAATTTGATTTTCATTTACGAGTTTTTCTGGCTGTTTTAAAATCGATTTTTTAAAAACCTTGAAAGAAATGGCAAAACCGAAAAAGGTCTATAGTTTGATATGCTACAATTTTGGGAATGAATTAATTATAGCTTTCTTCCATTTTGAAGAAAAAAAGGAATTACATATGTATTTGATATAACGTTGTATGAGAAACAGACACAGTTTGACAAACTTAGAATTTAATCCATCTAGCCATGGAGCTTTCGATTTTATCACATAACAGGGTCTCAACAACATCAGCTTCAGAGAAAATATTAAAAAAACACTCATCCATCTTGCTAGTTATTACTTTCAAAGTCGATAAATTTTCACCGTAGAGTTGTTTGAACTACTGGACCGTTTATTTTGAAATCAGGCCTCATCAACCTTATGATAGTTTCTTTTTCTTTTATTTCGAAATTCGAAATAAATGCACAGTTTTCTTGGCAGAGGTTTACATTTGAAAAAGCTTGTATTTTACAATTTTTATTGGGAATTGATCCAGGCCCTGATATTGCTAATTTTAGTGTTCCACAGGGAAGCGGTCTTGGCCTTTGTCTTTTTATGTTGGCTATACTTTTTTTTATAGTTTAAGTCTCTTAAAAGAATTCATAGGTTTATTTAATTTATTTAGATGTTTTAATTTGATATTTGAATCAATATCTTGTTACTCTTGTACTTAAATAATCGATCAATTAAAAAAAAGGAATTTTCCATCTTTTGACAATTTCGATAAATTATTAACAATATGTTTAAAACGGCCCAGAAAACACTGTATTTATACAACGTGTTCACAGGAATAACATGCATGCATTACAAAGTCCTTAATATAAATATAATAAAATCATGCAACATTTTTTTTTACACAAAATAATTATTTCTCACACACCTTTCATTCACAAAGCACAAAAGTCTAAATAAAGATACAATATATTGTATCTAAACAAAAAAAATATTTTTTTTTTTAAATACATCAAAATAAAAACAAACGTGATGTGGATAGAAAATGAAATAAAAAAAGGTGGAGGGGGTGTATATTTATATAGATTAAAAAAAAAACATCAATAATAATCAAAAAGGAAAAACTTATCTCTACAAAATTAGAGATATAAATACAATATAGACAAAAATAGGCGACCCCGACCTGAATGATAGCGCTTCTCGTTGTGGGTGACTCTTCGTTGTGTCCTTCGTGTTCGATTCTGATGATGTCCACCACCACCGCCGCCTCCACTACTGCCGCCCCCGCCTTCTCTGCTACCCCCATTGCCACCGCCGCCACCACCCCCACTTCCGGAATGATGATGGGACGACGAGGATTTGTGGTGTGAACTCGAGTGTCGATGGTGCGACGTTGGCAGCGACGGAACTTCAGTCACATAACTATATCCTTCGCTGGATAGCTGCACACCGCCATTGCCACTGCCGCCATTTCCGGTCTGTTGTTGCAGATGTTGATCCTTTAGGTTGTAGTAGGGAGGCATGTTGCTTCCACCACCATTACCACCACTGCCGTTATTACTGCTTCCATTACCGGCATTATTAGCACCACCACCGCCACCTTTTGTTTTAGTTCGAATAGAATGTCGGATACACAAAATGTTAGTATTAATGAATTAGGCCAGACACAAATTCCATGCAAATATACACACACAAGCACACGTAATCAATGTTGACACATATTTTCATAGCGCAGCGCACACACAAGGAGCGCCATCTACCTGCCAAAAGTTTGTTTTGGGTTATAGCCAAGTATTTCCGGTTCAAAAAAAAAAAAAAAAATTACAAAATGGAAGGAGAACCTTCCTCTATCGTATAAAGCTTCCATCACGTAGCTTATGCTAATGAATGAGGACGTGGTTGAGAGGATGTCCTTTTCTGTGAATATATGTGTGTGTTAAAAGTAATTTCAATCAAAATGACTTCCTAGACGAGAGTAGCTTAACTTGATGTGTCACTCAAAATGACGTAACGAGTTCAAAGGTATGTTTAGAGACATCTTCTATCTTCATTTTTAAAGGACATCCATGTATGTATTAATGAGGATAGACAGGCATGCTTAATGGGTGTGAACAATAATACTATTCTTGAGGTTATTTTAAGCAACACATGCGGGTTTAATGACATTTTGTCGTGCACGTTTACTTAACTTTTGAAAAGGACACTTCAGTTTCTATTTCCCATGGTTTGACCTGTATAACGGATCTTTTTACTTTGCGCTCACTTTTTTTGTAAATATCAATTGAAATGTCAGTTAGTGGAAAAACAGGTACAAGGACGAAGGTTGGTGTTATTGTATGATGTATGGACGTGGACGTATGTGGTGGGATTTTATGGTCATTTAATTTCTTAGGTGCAAGTGTGTGGAAGGTTTTGTAGTTTTTTTTTTTTTTTTTTGAGGACTGGTAAAGGTGATTGCTGACACGTAAAATATGACAAAAAGTTGATATTAATATCGTCCTTTGGCACGAATTTTGATGTTTTAATTTAGCTTAAATAAAATTAAGGTCGAGCTGTTTTCTGTTCGTCCACTTGATATGAGTTTTAGGGTGATTTAAGGACGTGAAAGTTTGGTTAGTTTGTTCGTCATTTTGACAGTCTTTAGATAAGTGGGATTACAAGTTATAGAAGACCTAGATTTAAAGGATATGAAGGGGTTTTAAAACAAGAGAGAGGAGCAGAAGAAGCCATAATTGCATAACGAAATAAATACCTGATATAGGACTGCCAAGCGCCGTCGATATGTTTTCACTATTTTATGACCACTAAACTAGTTGGAAAGCCAACAACAAACTTTCTCTTAAAATGAATCCTACATAATCTAAGAATTGAGGCCAACTTCATACATGTTTTGAAGTAGATGAAATGTCTTTATTAAGCCATACAGAAACCTTATTTCGGATGTACCGTCATATACAGGGATTATTTCTTTGGCCGTACCACACGAATGTGGAATGTCTTGCCGTCTCTGTTTTTCCCTTCCATTTTAAAATGCAGAATTTTAAAAGAAATGTTCATGTGTAGCTTCTTTTTTTCCAAACACTCGATGTGATTTATTAACATTATAAGGGTAGATAAAACCATTTAGTGCGAACTAATTTATACAAAAAAAATAAAATAAAGTAAAACAATACAATATGTATATAGCAAACTAAATAAAATAAATCTAAAATAATAAAACTCGCAAGCCCACTAGACGTTGCTCGAATAAAACATACATTTTAAGTATACCAACAACAGGGCTACCTATTGCACCCGAGTACTACCAGCTAACCATGTTAATATACTCGAATTTTTTTAAAAATCGGTAGTCATTTTAATTTAATATTGTTCATATTCAAATTGTACAGGGAATATCTCCAATATCTCCTGCCCAGTACCACCTATCGGGTCAAAATTTGGCAGAAGGTTTTTTTTTATTTTTATTTAAATTAAAACAAAGCGACTCCTACGCCACCTAGTGGTAATTACAATGTACTTTGTAACTCCTTACAACATCAGCTATCTGGCTGTAACAGTCCCGTCAAAATTGGTCTATAAATAAGGATTTTCGAAAAAAGCGATCCCAACGCCACCTAGTAGGTAATTAAAATAGTCTAAGGAGTACTTAAGCTTATCAGCTTTCTGCCTGTGAAAGTCCAATCAAAATCGATCCAAAAATACTGTCTTTTTTTCGAAAGAAAAAACCATACCAGCACAGCGCCACATAGTATAATTAAATAAAATCCTATTACACACACAGTATAGGAAATTTCATTAAAATCGGTTCATTAACATCGTGATACGAAATTTTTATATAAAGATAATACAAACTGAAATAAGAAATATACAAAATACAAAATGAATATAAATTTAACAACTACAACCTAAATACGTACAATTAAACATAATTATATATAGTAAAATTAAATATGTAATACTAAATTAAAATAAATAAAAAAAAATTAAATTAATAAAAGAAAAAATAAATTTTACAAATCAAAAAATATAAAATATAAAACAAAATTAAATAAAATCAAATATTTAAAAATAAAATAATATAAAAATTAAATTAATCTAAGTAAACTGAAATTAAATTAAATTAATTAAATTGAAATAATACAAAATTAACTAAATTAAAAAATATAATAAAATTAAATCATATTAAATAAAATAAAGTTTAATGAATACAAAAAATGTAAATAAACAAATACAAAAATAAAATACATACATATCGAGCTCTAACCATTTTTATCGTAAGGGACAAATTGTAAATTTTACAGGAAACACATTTTTTTATTTTTTCCTGAGCTTCAAAACCGACCGTGCCTAATATATGAATGTCGGTTACAATAAATTTTGTTTTACTAATGATAAGGATACATGTGCAAAAGAGTAAGCTATCGAACTGCATTATATTAACTTGATTTTGTAAAAAATGTCGTTACAAATAAAATAATTGAAAAAATAAAATATAAAATTGAAAAAATAAAATAATAAAACATTTATCAATTTAATATATAAAACAAATCAGACAACAGGAATAAAAAATAAAATTAAATAATTATAATAATTTTTTTTAAAAAATAACAGACAAATTAAATAATACAAAATTTAAAGAATAAATAATACAAAATTATATAAAATAAAACTCAAATAAAACAAAGTTAAATAACACATATACATATGCATATACAAAAATAAATAAAACAAAATATATGAGTATAAAATTAAATAAAAAAAAAAAAAAATGAAACAAAAAAAATAAAAAAAATAAAAAAACCAATAAAAAAAAACAAAAGAAATACAAGTTTAATATTATATACATATATATTTTAATTTTCAATTAAATAAAAATAAAATAAAGAACATAAGAAAAAAATTTTAATTAAATAATTTAAAATAAAGCAAACATTAAAAACAATATAAAATAAAATTATGTAAAAAAAAATTATTAAAAATAATAAACAAAAAAAGAAGATAATGAACTAAACAAAATTTATAAATAATAACTAAGCTGACAAGTTTAACTTTATACATTTAACTTAAAACCTTTAATGAGCTTTCGTGTAGATGAAGATTGTCCCGTATGATAAGATCAAATAGTCAGGCTAACGACCGTATATTAGGAATTAATATACGAATAAATTGAGTATCCTTTATTTCTTTATCAGATTCATTTCTTGTTAACCGGTTTGATTTTCTTCGCTTACGATAAAGCCATCATAATCCAGAATTAATAACTATGATACGGAACTAATAAAGCAAACTGTTGTAAATACAGCATTTGTTGCCCTCAACGCTACATAAGTTGTAATTTTGTTTAATGTCTAAGAAAATCCCCCTTTTAAAAAAAATTATACCTCCTGATGCTTATGCTATTAACCAAAGGATCAGCACAAACACAGCATAATTCCCTTCTCATTTCAAGACCAATAATTTATAAAAGACCCTTATTTTTATAATAACATCAGCACAACATTTCATTACAATTCTACGATGCCATTTCTGGACTAGCGACATGATACCCATCGCGTCGCCACCATTGTCCTAGACAAAACAGACGAGTGCTCCACAAAAAAAAAAGAACACATTCATCTATTTTTACCATTTAAACTGTACCACCTCAATGCTAACTTTAAAACTCTCTATAAATAGATCCAATCCTCAACTACGCTTTGGCTCGTTCGTTCCCAGAGCAATTCCTTAATGTCAACAACTTGTCAGCTAAATCGCCGATATTTCATCGTCTTCGCACAGGAACAGCACAAACCCGAGGACCACAACGCAGACCATAATTACAAAATAATACAATTTATAGGACGACATTATATCGCGGCTAATATAACACAGAACGCTTAAGTATCTTTCAGATACTATCAGAGCAACCATTTCGTTGGTAGACAAGTTGTGTGTGTTGCTACTGCAATCCTTCTCATCATCATCATCATAACCATCATTGGGATGAAAATTCATTTTTAATTGAAAATTCCCCAACGGTTTTGCAGGATAGCCAACAAAAAACCATCCCGACATTCGTGTTGGTAACCTTGAAGGCTAACGAATGATTCCCGCAAGCCATAGGAGATACACTCGAGTCATGTCCAAGTCCAAGCTATTGACAGATGAGTATCCTCGAATGGAGTAAGCGAGTGCGTGGCAAAAAATGCGTATAACCAGCCATTATCCTAGAATGTGTTGTGGCCACTTATAGCAACAGCACCACATTCATTCTAGACCGAAGGAAATGCTGAACAGCCCCAAGGAATACACAGCAACAACAAAGTATTTCGCAGTACGGATTTAACGATTGTGAAAACCAGCGATAAAAATTATAAATAAATTGACAAGATGGTGCGTTCTAGTGGGGAGGGCTGGAGGCAGTTTTTTTTAAGGATAGACATTGACATGACATGGTCCATTGGAGTTTACTTTGGCTAGCGCTAGTTCATAGTCTCAGTCGATTAGCATTTTAACAGTGACCGAGTTAACTTTGATTTATGGGAGCAAAAACAATTCAGTGCCCAACAAGAGGCTTCAAGGAGCTTGGGTTATTAAAAAGTTACAAGCTTGCGTACGATATTTTAGACAAAGGATATTAGTTTTTTTTTTCAATTAGCTTGAGTTTGAGATTGATGCGAAAATTATCAGGTAATATTTTTTTTCTAGAGGCTATTATAGGATGTTTACTTGTGTGATCTTACATTGCAACCAATATCTTTTGTCCTTAGCAGGTTATGGAAGGTTTATTGGCATATATTGCTGGAGAGGTCGTCAAAAATTGGAACTAAACATCTGTCAGAATCATCAAAGCATCAGGATGTGTTCTAGATGTTAAAATGAAAGGCAAAATGAGAGAGAACGAAGGAAGAGCAAATTTTGCTGAAATTTCAATTCCTGAACAAGCCTAACTCCAAAAATATGAAATAAAGTCTGGAAGGATACGGACGAAATTGAAATTAAACATGGAAGTGACCTGTGTGATTTTTTTCGTGCAAGAATTTCAATATTCTTTACAGCCGTCTGAACATAAAAGTATAAGGGCTGGAAATATAATGATAATTCAGTCTTCTAATACTCATAAGTTGACTGGGAATCCAGTCCATTTTAACAAAAACTTGTCCATCAAACAAGAAGTTTCCCATAAGTATATATCAAAACCTAAACTATCAAAACGACCGTTTTAGATAGTTGATCGAAAGACAAAGTAAGCTTGCAACCAATACTAGTAAATCAAAGTTTTGTCATTCAACAAGGATGTGATGATAGTCTGCAAACAATTTTTATTTATTTAAAGAATAGATTTCACTCTGAAGAACCAACCCTGAGGATGCGGATGAAAGGATGACTGATAATGTTGACGAGCCCACAAGACAAACAATTTAAATTTGACATTTAAGAATGACATCAAATGAAACCGACCAGATGGCTTTAGAGCTCACGAGAAACTGAACAACCGTTGAGAAGAGGCCGGACAACCAGTGGTAAAAAATTTCAAAAAAGCCATCAGGAAAGATGCGGAGGAGATTCTAGGATTTTCACAGTGTCCGCGTCGATGAAATTCTTGGTTTGACTCTGAATATGATCTGGGAAACAAAGCCAACATGGAATTGGGGGCTACAGGTTCTTGCAGCACGGGCTTTTTGACAACTCTACGTTCACAAAAAAAAAGTTGCTAAGGATATGCTTTAGATGAAATCCGATGCGGAATTTCTGTTAGCCAAACAATTAGAGCTTTGGAGCCTGCAAGAAAATGGAAGCAAAACACCGTAGCTGATACGCATTATCAGGATAAGGTCCATCAAAATTGGAAGAGATAACATCGAAAGATTATGTCGAAACCACCAGATTGTTTCCGATCCGATCCTGGAGGTGTTATAGATTTTTTTGGGAGACTTTTTCTTATTGGATATTGTAGATGTACTCAATACCTAACTGGCAGTGCAAGATTTACTAAGCTAACACTTCTAAATAACGAGATATAGGTATGTGAGTAAATGAGATACTTTTCGACATGCAACATCTCATTCCGCTCCTGGAGAGAATAATTTGTGTAGGTAACTTTTTGTTAAATGCAAGATCGGTTAGCTGGACTCAATACCTATATACAAGCCTAAGAATCATTCAGCTAGCACCTCAAAGTAACGAGATATCGCCGTCCGAAGGCGTGAGTAAATGAGGTGTTTTTTGATATGCAACACCTCATTCCACTTCTTGGGGGGCAAATTAATATTTTGGGTGACTTTGTTGTTCGATTGTGTAGCTGGACTCAATACCTATCTAGGATTTAAGAATCACTCAGCTTGTACTTCTATGTAACGAGATATTGGCGTTTGAAGGCGTGGGTAAATTAGGTACTTTTTGACATGAAACCCCTCATTCCGCTCCTTGGGGCGCAATTAATGTTTTAGGTGAATGTTTGTTGTTGGATTGGATAGCTGGACTCAATACCTATTTGGAAATGCGAGAATCACTCAGGTAGCAACTTTACAGAGAAAGAGATATTGGCGTGATAGGAAATGAGGATGTTGTGAGTAAATCAACCACAGATGCAATCCGAAGAATAATAAGAATCATCATGAACACATCTCAATTATTGGAATCGCAAGATCAGACTATTTAATTGGTTGATTTCGGCAAGTATTTAGATAGACACCTAGATCTAATATGAGTAACCCTCAGACATTGCAGGATTCCAGAAACCTATATGCCATATTAACGCAGGGGCAGTCATATAAAGTAATGTCCAGCGGGGAAGAATATTATTTGATATTAGGTGTACTGTAAGAAAGGGTCATTTGCCCTATGGTCCTCATAGCATTTTTGGAGTACTTGCTTGAAGGTAGTTAATCGTTTCTGATCATGAAATAATGATAGGAGCGTGGATTAGTAAAATTGGAAGGATTTTGTCCCCAATTCAATAATATGAAAAACCTTTTGGAAATTCCAGTCTTAGCTATACCAACTTTTTCGAATAAACTACAAGTTTGTTGGTTTTAAACTTCGAGTTTTGGAAAACAAGAATAAAATATCACAATAGGATGTAAGCCTAGAGTTTACTAAAATTTATGTCACCTCCAAAACTAATTTCCTCAACACTCAAAGCTTTTTGGTCAATCATCTTCCATCTATAATATGAGTTTTCCAAAATGTAATTATCTTAATCGAAATTTTCATGTCCAAAACCAAAGCACTTAAATTTAAATTAACATCGACCTCATCCTTCTCCAAATCATAGATCATTGATTGTGTTAGTCTTCGTGTTCCTGGGAAAACATTTTCAAATCACAAAAATTAATCTCCCACATCACATAGGTACATCCATATATCCACCACCAGTCAACCACATCCTAGAAATGAAAATTGAAAATGTGGTCACGTATTACTGACAGGTAAGGGACAAACTCCAGTAGGTATCTCTTTCTGCAAGTATTTGTTGCAGGGAACCAGGATAAAAAAGTTCATTGGGCTAAGTTTATCAGTTGTTGAAGGCATATACCGAACTTGTTTCGTGGAGGTAAAACTATAAATTAAATTTTTTTAAAATAAACAGTCTCCTCCAGAACATCGTGCTGGCCAAAGCCACGCACCTTTGAACAACCACAAGACCACATCCAAGGCCTGTCTGTGAAGATTCGTTAGATTAATAGGAATCCTACGATGGTTGTCCTATTTTTAGAAATGTCACTTATTGGAGTGAAGGGGGTGGACAGCGGGAAACTCTATGAAAACGGCACCAACTTTTGTACTCATTCTAGGAAGATGCAAATACCAATTAATCACGACCATGTCCCATCGAAGATCGCATATCCGATCTATGGTAACATATTTCACGAGGCCGGACTGCCTTGAGAAGAGTGAAGGAATTCTTGGTGTCTTGTTGGCCTAAGATAAGAAAGTTATTTGGTTAAGTAGGAAAACTATACAGAAAAACTTCAGTTTATATGAATTGTTTTGCAATACCCTATTTTCCATTTTTTTTTAAGTTAAAAGGCAAAAAACGTTTTGTTATGAAAAGCGGTATTGGAAAGTTATATTATGGTAAAAAACATCTTGGTTTTTTATTTTTATTTTCTTTTTTATTATATTATATATTGTTGGTACAAAAAACTTTTAAATTTATTTTTTAAGACTTTGATGCTAATTTGGGTAACTATAAGAACTTTGACGACGACTAAATTTCTATTTAAGAGCGTTAAAGATATATTTTTTTATTTTTTTCTTAAATTGAAAAAATACCATTAATTTACAACATACCCTATTTTTTTTAGCTTTGTTAAGACCAAAGATTCTTTTCTTGGTAATTAATGCTTGTCTATGGTCAAGAAGATATTTATCCAATGGATTAGGCTGATGTTAAAGTTAATGTACTTCCATTAACTACCCACATGTAAAAGATACTTTTGGCGAATGTAGACATTTACGTTGAGGCGAGTCTTTGGGTGTGCGCTTTGGGAAAAAATGCGTCGTTAGTGGTTTTAAGATAAATTGAATTATATGGATGACAAACATACTTTGGCATTGTTATTTCTCTCTGGGATGATTTGTATTATTTAATTATTTAGTTAGTATCTTAGACAAGCATACATCACACATTCTCACAAAAATATTAACTTATTCAAAACAAAAAAAAAATAAAGGAAAAAAATACCTGGATTGCCTTTTGTCATGTATGGCTGCAACAGTCTTGTTCGTTTCTTTTCATATCCTTTCTGTGTGATATCACCTGAAAGGAAAAAAATGGACTTAGTTAAAAAAAATTGGAATAATTTTTTTAACAAGTAGTGGAGACTTTTTATTGATTTTGATCCAAAAGATGTGCCTTAAACTACTGAATTTAAATTAACCATTTATTTTTTAATATGATGATACATTTTTAATAGTAACACTATAATACAATAAACTTACAAAATTGTTTCATCCTGGTGAACCTTTTTTAAATTGTTTCACAAACTTTAATAATAGGTGTCTATGAAGTTGCTTGCTTTTCAAAGGAATTTTGCAAAAATAAATAAATAAAACAAACAAGGTGGGCCCTAGTATGCCTCATTGTGGAACACTAGATTTCATAAGGGTTTAGGAAAATATGTTGGACAGAATTCTTGTGAGGTATGGAGAACTAAGGGAAAAATCAGGAATATCTTGTACAGAGTTAGCTGCACGTAGCTTTCTATAAATTGTGTAATGATTACGAAAGTGGAAGAAGTCAGGTCAGGCGTTATAATGTTTTAATTCTAGCAAGACCGGGGAGTCAATTATTCTAAGAGAATGATTGATTTGAAATGGAGACCAAACCTGGCTTGCATATTCCAGGATTGGCAAGAGATTTTGTAAACAAGGTGTTGGAAAATTCTTTAGACTATCGTTTGATACACCCCAAGGAAGAATTTGCTCTTGAAATAATATGATCTGACACCGAAAATTAAGATCTTTACCGCATGTTATTCAAGATCACCAATAGAGGAAACGATAGGAATAAATACGGTACAGAATTGATAGGAACTAAGTTAACGGAAAAAGTTTTAATATTGAGTTCCAGAAAGTTTTTATTGCACTTGTCTTGCTCGGGAAGGGAGAAGTCATAAGAAGATGAGGTCACTTTTATTATTTTAATGTTATAGGCGTAGATAGAAAGATCAGAGTAGGAAAGATACTTCCAACATCATTGATGGCGAGCACAAATAGGAGCGGCCCAAGATGGCTTCCTTGAGGAATACCTGAATTGGCGAAGATTTGGTCAGAAAACGCATTTTTTAAATTAACTCTGTATATAACGGGTGATTTTTTTGAGGTTAGGATTTTCATGCATTAGTATTTGACAGATCACGCGGGATTTCAGACATAGTGTCAAAGAGAAAGATGCTCAGTATGCTTTGACATTTCATCATGAATAGACTTACTAACGAGCAACGCTTGCAAGTCATTGAATTTTATTACCAAAATCAGTGTTCGGTTCGAAATGTGAAAATCCCCTTTTTTATCGACAAATTTTGTTCAGCGATGAGGCTCATTTCTGGTTGAATGGCTACGTAAATAAGCAAAATTGCCGCATTTGGAGTGAAGAGCAACCAGAAGCCGTTTAAGAACTGCCCATGCATCCCGAAAAATGCACTGTTTGGTGTGGTTTGTACGCTGGTGGAATCATTGGACCGTATGTTTTCAAAGATGCTGTTGGACGCAACGTTACGGTGAATGGCGATCGCTGTCGTTCGATGCTAACAAACTTTTTGTTGCCAAAAATGGAAGAACTGAACTTGGTTGACATGTGGTTTCAACAAAATGGCGCTACATGCCACACAGCTCGCGATTCTATGGCCATTTTGAGGGAAAACTTCGGAGAACAATTCATCTCAAGAAATGGACCGGTAAGTTGGCCACCAAGATCATGCGATTTGACGCCTTTAGATTATTTTTTGTGGGGCTACGTCAAGTCTAAAGTCTACAGAAATAAGCCAGCAACTATTCCAGCTTTGGAACACAACATTTCCGAAGAAATTCGGGCTATTCCCGCCGAAATGCTCGAAAAAGTTGCCCAAAATTGGACTTTCCGAATGGACCACCTAAGACGCAGCCGCGGTAAACATTTAAATGAAATTATCTTCTAAAAGTAAATGTCATGGACCAATCTAACGTTTCAAATAAAGAACCGATGAGATTTTGCAAATTTTATGCGTTTTTTAAAAAAAAAAAGTTCTCAAGCTCTTAAAAAATCACCCGTTACCTCGAGAAAAGTATGATTTAAGCCATGCTTTGAGTTCGAAATATATAATTTGGTAAATGAAATTGTCAAACGCCTTACTAAAATTAGTAATTATACCATCAGCCTCAGATTTTTTTCCAGAGTCAAGAGTATAGTAGAGGAATTAGGTAAGATGAGTCGTAGTAGAACTGCCCCTTGAGAAACAGTGTTGTTTAGGAAAAACAATAGATTTACATTATAAACTATGCTTTCGAAAAGAAAAGAAAAAGAAAAGAGAGCTTAGCAATCGGTCAATAGTTTGATAAATAGAAATGAAGGGTTCGCCTCTTGCATGACCACATTTCTTAAAAACAAATTGTAGGGATGCCATTCGGGCCAGGTGAAAAGTCATCTTTCAGTAACGTAAACTTATCACAGACGGTACGGAAACAAATAGTAATGGAAATGAGAGACGTGTGTTCACCGGTGATGATGATGAATATAAAATATACTCTGTCTCAAGTTATGAAGTTAGAGGCTTTTGGAAACACACAAAAAGAATAGGTCGGTACACTTTTTAAAAAACTTTTCAAAACCTTTTTGAAGTGTTTGATAATGTTTGTGAAATGTTTCTTTTAGTTGTGTTTTTTTCAATTATGTTTCAATAAATTGTATTTTAATGGATGTAATGCTTATGATTTTAAGTGATTGTTGTCTTTTCTTTCAGACGTGTTTGTGATGCGTCTTAAATGTTTTTCTATGATTTATTACTAAAACCTATGTTTGAATGTTTCCTTTTTTACAAGTGTTTAGTGAAACTTAAGTTTTCGTATTAAATTTTTATTTGATGCTTCTGAAATATATTTGTTGTTTGAATTAAAAACGTTTCAGATATGTTTTAATGTGTTTTCGATAATTAAAAAAAAAAAAATTGCAAAAAAATAGTGGTTCAAAACTGATTTTTAAACGTTTTCTTTTTGTGTTTTTGCAATGTTTCCAAAAAAATTTTCTTTACCTTTCTTAGTTTTTTTTTTTATTTTTGTATATGTTTTATTGTGTTTTTACTTGCGATTTATAAGGACTAAGGCAAGTTATGCATTCGAAAAAAAAATCTAACAATAAGGCATGGCATGACGATGATAGAGAAACATATTTGAGTTACTGGCAAAATTCTGTCCGTCTGCCTGTCTGCCTGTATGGATGTATTTTGGACTGAAGCCTAATCGTCTTCAAATTTAGAACTTAAGGTTATTTTGACATTCTACAGAGGAGTTTTTGAAATTTTGTTTAGCTCAAAAATTAGCGGTACCTGTCAAATAAGCGTTATGTAAAAGCTTATTTTTCTCGAAAACGGCTCCAAGAATATTTAAGAAGATAAAATCAAGGTATTACTCTACGTAAGCATTATATTTTGGTGAAAAAAATTTAATAATGTGGACTAAAAACGGTACCTGCCGTAGGACCGTTTTTTTTTCTTCGACTTTTTTGAAAACCGGTGACCCGATTACAAACAAAATTTAAATTCAAAAAGAAGTAGATAGTCTAAATAGTGTCGAATTAAAAAAATTTCGAAAATTTTTTTTTTTGTATTTTTATAAATAAAAAAACTTTTTTTTTTTTTGAAAAATCACTATTTTTAAAACGGGTGGGTGATTTGTTTTTTTATTTTATTTTTTTAATGTAAGTTATTTTTGTGCTTAAGTTTGTATTCTTGAATTATTTTTTAATTTAAAAAAAAAACTTGTTAATAAAAAACCGTTTTATTTAGAAACCGTTCCTACTATTTTGAAAAAAAAAATCACTTTTTTACATTTCTTATAAAATTGCGTTTAAATTATACGCACAATAGAATTTAACTTACTTAATTACATATGAGCAAGTACGTGCGATCCAGTCGTGCAATTTATTTAAAATGATTTTTCTTCTTCTTTTTCTCTCTTTCCGTTTCCCGCTTTTCCTTCTCCTTCTCATCCTCTTTTTTTTTCTTCTATTCTATTGCTACTTCCCCTTCTCCCTCTTAAGCTCGAGATCTAATCCTAGATATTCAAACCGATATTTTCCGACTCTCCTATATGATCAACGCAGCTCATGACCGTATATTTCCTTCTGCAACATATGATTTGGTATCTTTACAAAAACTCGTCCGGCTGTTCAAAATACAGTTAGAAGACCCTCTTAATTATGTTGTCAATAAAGTATACCTTCCCTGACTATTGGATATTATAGAAATTTGCCAAGACCTTCAGAAAAATTACCCTCTCGCTGATGTCTTCTATGATTTCTATAGGTGAGTCATGGAAACATTATTCTTTTTCAGAAAGTCGCTATCATCCCAATCAACCTTACACCTACTATTGCCTTGAACGCAGTTATTTTTAATTATAAGATACTAAAACTCAAAAACGTCATGGCGCAATTCGGTTGAAGGTGATAATGACGGGTTTGGTTGCAAACAACACATTGTACCTCCAGCTTCCAGTTCATTTGAGTTACACTGAAACGGTATACTCTGGTACTGGCATCTAGTGTCCAGAGCTGTAATTAAACAACTGCCAAAGAGTAGGCGTTCTGTTATTTAATGACAACACCAGACGCCCACTAACAAAAAAAACTATTGCTGCGTCTACGAATTGCGGCGGCGGCGGGCGGCGGTAGATTGCAATTTGGCCTAATGAAAGGCGTGTTTTCTCATTTACATGCATAAACAATTGCCTGTGGGAAACTGGCAAAAAAAACACACCTCAACACTCTGGGTGACACATTTTTTCGCGTCGAATCTCCCTCTGACCCACCGAACTATACATCTGCTTGGCACACACGCTTAAGGACCACATATTTTCAATTCGTTTCCAATCAACCGAATTCCTAATTAACAAGCCCGACCGACGTGTTGGCTTGCCAATAAAACAAAGCAAAAAAGTGGACAAATGCCATCAACATGCGTGCCTTCTTAAAGCCACAATTTGCCATCATAGATACAGCCGCCGCCAAAATGTATCTGGGCTTCGACACCACCTGAAAGGGTGTGACATGCGTTTGTGGTTGTTGTTATTCCCGATCCCGGCGAGCCCAATCCGGCACCCAACCCTGGCAACTAGTTACTCAATCACACACAATTCAATAATCACGTGGGCAGCGAGTTGACAACATCTCTAGCAGCAGCAGCAACAACTCGCCCAGTGTCACTCGGGCGCCATTTTGTGTGATGCAAATAAAAAGCATATTCAGACCTTGCAGCTGATTCAAAATGGACAAATTAAAAGCAAAACTAGTTCCCGTTGCAGACATCCAATTGATTATATAGGTATGAGCGGGTTTATGCACCAAAAACATTCGACAAACACACCTGAGACATTTGACATGAAATTTGAATGGGTGGTGTGGCACAATGGCTTTGTAATGCGAACTGCCTGCGCTACAGTAGGGCTGTCAAGTAAGGGGGTTTTAGGTTTGCGCAATGCCGGTGACACCTGGCGCCAATCCTTAAATCTCGATATAAGTTGTATGTCGTTTCTGCATGTGCAATATAGTGTAAGTCCTCCTTCGGATAGAACACCTTTGCGTCCATTGTTTCCAATTCAATTTACCGTTACGGCTCTATGCAGAACGTAAAATGTGCTAAGATTTATTAGATATTTTTTTTGTTTTGGTGTAGTAGATAGGATGTTGAGAATACCTTTGTGTGATACTCGTGCCAAACCGGAGTCAGAGTGCGAGATAAGTTAGTGGTGTAGTAGTGCACTTTGGAGCTGTCAAAGTAGACACATTTTGTGTACGATGTGTGTTTGGATATAACGAAACTGTGGTATTTCAATGGAAACTCGACTAACCTAGTTTTCTTGCAACTGAGTGTGTTGACGGTTTTGGCTGGTTTTGGAGACCAAATGATTTGGGAGTATGAGTTTGGATTAGGCAACTTATGTTATGAATTATTTATTGATCAAGGACATGGTTCAATATCGGTCCATTGATCTTAATGCCTTATGCAATGTTTTATTGTGTGTGCAACGATGTAAATCGTATGTGGAGCTTGAAAAACAATCTCTATTTTGACATGGAACATTTATTTGTAAGTGTGATTGGAACCTTTGTTTTGAATTGAAGTAATATTTCGAACAAGTTGTTCAAATATATGAATACAAGCTGTTGTATAACAGTTGGAATTACTTTTATTAAAAAATAATTCAAATGAAATTTAAATTTACAAAATTGTTGTTTACTTGTGAACCTTTTTTTGAATGGTTTCATAGCGTATTTATTAGATAGCATAAATTTAGAAATATCTGTGAAATCGCTTGCTATGCATCGAAATTTGCAAAAAATAAAACAAACAAGGTAGGCCCTAGTATGCTTCCTTGTGGAACACCGGATTTCATAAGAGTTTAGGAAAATATGTTGGACAGAATTCTTCTGAGGGATGGAGAAATTTGAGAGAAATCAAGGATATCTTGTACAGAATTAGCTGAACGTAGCATTTTATAAATTTGGTTGTAAACGGCCTCGGCTCTGATAAAGCATCGCTAATCGTGAGATCATCGAAATCAAACATCGTTGCGCGTGGTTAGTAGTCGGATGGGGGACCGTCCGAAAAATCAACTGCGTTGACATGTGTTATCTGTTTTCTGTTTTTCGTTTTCTCCCTTTCTTCTGTTCTGTTCTGTATCAATGTCGTCTTGTCAATGGCCTCAGAAGTCAATCCTTGTAAGTGTCTCTACATTGTAGATTTGTCTAAGGAGTAGATCAATATGTAATGTAATATAATAAATTGGGTTGAAGTGGTTGTAGGGGTAGTTGGTGCGATGAGAAGGAAGGTAGAAGAAGGGAAGGGAGAGGGTAGGACAAGTGGATCAGACCAAGAAAAATTGCCTAAAGCGAATCGAAAGAATTTTCGCTGTACAGCTTAAATTCTAAGAGAATGATTGATTTGAAATGGAGACCAAAATCTGCCTTACATATTCGAGGATTGGCCTACCATATGTGCTATAAAGAGATTTTGTAACCAAGGTGTTGGAAAATTCTTTAGATCATCGTTTGATAAGCCCCAAAGAAAAATTTGCTCTTGCAATAATATGATCAACCGAACCGAATGAGAACGAAAATTTAGCTATATATAACATAATTATCCCAAGATCAAGAAAAGAGGAACTAACAGGAATAGATAAATAGGAATTCGGGAAGTTAAAGGTATCATTTTCGGGAGTAAAACAAACAAAAACAAACAGCTACAAAAACGGCAATCTGTTTCTTAATATTGAGTTCCAGAAAGTGTTTAGTTAAAAAAGGTATTCAGGCCTTGCTGGAGAAGGGCGGAGGCGAAAAGATGAGATCACTTATTATTTAATGACAGCATCGTAAATAGAGAGGTCAGAGTAGGAAATGATGTGGGTAGTCATCATTAATTGCGAGCACAAATAAAAGTCGGCTAAGATGGCCGCCCTGAGGAACCCCTGAGGAGGCGAAGATTGGGTCAGACCCGGATTTCTAAATACAAATCTGTATATACGATTCTCAAGATATGATTGAATCCATGCTTTTAGTTCGAAATATATAATTTGGTGATCCGTTGGAGAAACAGTATTGTAGAGGAGAAAAATAGATATTCAATGAAAATAAAATGATTCACAAACTTTGCTTTCGAAGACCTTCGGGTATAACGAAGAGCTTCGGGTATAGCGAAGAGCTTAGCAATTGGCGGATAGTTTGAGATCTCATTTTATAGCCTCTTTTTAAATGTAGGAAAAATAAAGGATTCTTTCTAAAGTGAAGTGAGACTGATTGTTAGGGCGATAGTTGGAAGATATTGTAAAGAGGTTCGTTAAGTGCATTAGCACATTTCTTAGAAAAAATAACAGGGTTGTTAGGTGAAGTTATTTTCAGCAAGGGTAACTTATCACAGACGGTACGGAAATAAATAGTAAGGAAAATGAGAGACATGTTTGTGCACCGACGATGATAATGAATGTTAAACGTTATTCCCACTTTCAAGCATACTTTTTCGAAAGTTAGCACCCCTTTCTTTAATGATCCCCTTTACCATATTCTTTTATCTGAATCATCGTCATTCCTATATCCTCTGCCCGCCAGTCGTTAATCTAACAAAATATCTGACTAATCAGAATGATGTTAGTCAGTATGTTCTTTCACACCTAAGAGACCAAGGAATTTTTGCCAATGTCCGACTCTATCTTGCGCACTTCCACAGTAAAGAAGATTATGTTTGCATAAACGATGTTTTAAGGAAAAATTTAATAGCTTCGATCAAGGTGGAAGGCCAACCTACAAATACTCTTGAGCACAAAAAAATCTATTTGCGGTTCTATGAATCATTAAAATGTTACCGCTTCTGCTGTAGAAAAAGATCTCTCTACTTACGCGTCCAAAATATACTCAAACAGAATTTCCCACCTACAAAGATATCACTCTCTTTCCAAGAATTCCTAAATCAAGCTTCAATAAAGCCCAGCAATTTTTGACTTTGTACTTTCAAAATATCTGTGGCCTTCGATCAAAAACATAATGTCAGCAGAGCCTCCCAACCGATGAAAGTCGTCTAATGCTTATTTATATGCAATCTCTTGAATTAAGGACGTCGAATAACGGATATCATCTTTAGCCATCATATTCAAAATGGAAATCTCTTTCCAAATTGACCACAGTTATCCTCGTTCCAACCCTCTCTTCAAAGTCAATTTTCACCGCACGAGTTATGGATGCAATGAACCTATGCGATGCTATGCTTCAATTAATCAATAATTTGCGCTCCTTTGATTTTCACCTTAGTAAGGCTAGCTTCACTTAAAAGACCCTCCTGTCCATAGATCTTCCTAATTAGTATTAAGATTTAGTTTATTTATGTTTAGTTTGTTTTAAATATTTGATTGGAACATCGAAGAGGCATTAGAGCATACTCTAATGGTTTGTTTTTAGGTCAAAAGAGGATTTAAGCCCTTAACAATGAAGATCTATAACTACTCAAGAACTAAGTATGGCTATGCCAGTGGAATAAGTAAATCTTCAACAAAAGCAAACCTTTAAAGTTCAACAAAAATCGAATTCAAATCTCTCAAAAAGAGAAGTTTAATCCTTAAGACTTCAAAACTAAGTCAATCCAAAGTTTCCATTACTTCCATCACAATTTAGAATTCATCGGTATTCTATTGGAACTTCTCCATTGTGAAACACCCTTTACAGTAGACACTTCCAATTAGTTTCGTTTCCCCAGCAACTCACCCAACCCAAGCATTTAAATTTTGTTCTTAAAAAATCTATCTTTTGACGTTCAACTTTTCAAAATAATAAAAAAATTGAAAACTTTCGCGTTCTACTTTAATTTTATTTCATCAAACTCACTGAAGGAGACAAAAAAGTAACGAACATCAACTGTTATTGACTTAAACAGACGACCAAGTCTCCTCAAAACCACTTAGCCACCTCCTCCATCCACTACCAGCTTCAAATAAAATTTCTAAAATTTTATAAGGATTCACTGAAGATAATTTATGAAAGGACTCCTCGATAGACAAAAAAATGAATGTGCCACTACTTCTTCAACTCCACTTCCACTTGTGCATTCAAAATTCGCTTCCAAATACAAAACTTTGCCCATGGAATGAAGCAGTACTACTCATATTGAAGGACTCGATGGAGGTGTCACTTTTCTAAGCATTGAGTGCATTCACTTCATTCAGGAATCTATTACTGAAAAGTTGTCTCAACCAAAGAGGAAAAAACAAATAATTAAATTTGAAAAAACTTACTTCCAATGTAGCGTCTTCTAAGCGTCGAGTGATTCTTGCCAACTTTTCGTTTAGACTTCTTCCGACGAATTTTCTTGCGACCACATGGGCTCTCTGTGTTCGCCATCACAATAGAAGACACATGGCGACAGGAGCAGAAGTCGACGCTGGGTGTTGGAGCACAGATACAGTCAGCTAGATGATTATCACAGTTCCAGCAAACATCACAGTTCGACAGGAACTCCTGCTCGCTGAACTCATCACTGGCGATCGACGAGCATCGCCGAGAGGCATCGCGCAACCGTTTGAGGCAATACGAGCAAGTTCCGTCCGGGTTCAAGGGCGGAGGCTGTTTTTGCTGTCGTCGACGTCCGCCACGTTGGTTTGACGGTATGGCATCTAGATCGTACACGGACGGGAACACACTGGCTAGGGAGATTTCTTTGCGGGATTTGTAAGCATCTGACTTTTTATAACGACGCCCGGTATTCCGTCCACGGCCAAGCGTCCGTTTTCTCGGAGAAGTCATCCGCCAATGTTTGGGATAGTGAAAGAGGTCTTCCGTGTCACGGTGGGTTCCTATACTGGCATAGACATCTTCCCCGTAATGATCTTCGTCATTGAATGTCCGAACTTCTTGAAACAGACACTTCGATTTCTTTTTGTTGTTCATCACTCTCTTGTCGGGATGGGGAAATTCAAAAGTCTGTTCGGCAGAGGAAATATCTGCATAGATCTCACTTAGGGTGGCATCATTGATCTTCTTTCGCTGAAGATAGTATTCTTTAAGACGCTTTAGATGCTCCTCAAAAAATGCTTCAAGATCATTGATTTCTTGATTGAATGGATCATCGGCATATTCTTTTCGAGCTTTCATTCGTCTTCGACGAACAATACAGAATTCTTCGAATTCCTTGACGAAGTGATCTTGACTGGGATTCAATTCGAGGGGAGATGTTATGGGAGCCAGAGTTCTCCGTGATTTTCGTTTTCTCGACGAATTTCGTTGAAACCGAAAGTCTTTGTTTCCTTCGACATGTCTCCGACGGAATATATTCTTCGGCTTTGTCAGAGTCAAACTGAAGCCAGAATCTCGGGAAGACATCGATTTGAAAGATTCGTTCTTCTTTTTGAAATTTCCTCGCATATCCAAGTCATCTCCCTGACCCAGATTCAACTGTTTCCATATGCGACCCAGATTAACCGCATAGAGTTCCTTTTGCCTGGTGAACGGATTGATCTTGACTCTCAGAGGATAAGGGATGGAGCTGTCGGGGGAAATCATATCGCCATCATCGTACATCTCCACTTCAGGATCATACGAAAAAGATTGATATTTGTTGTATTCCGGTGACTTGTCGGGATCTTCACTGATCGTACTGATGCCATAGTGAACTTCAGAAAATGAGGAACTTCTTGAGATTGTTTTCTTGGGTGGGTTAACTCGGTCATTATTGGACATTTGCAGCTCTTTGAAAATCTCATAGGTGCATTTTGCATTTCCCGAAGGCTCCTTGTGATAGTGATCGGTGGGTTGTTTTGCTGACATCACAGGCTTCGGGATATATCCGGTTGGTGATTGTTCAGAAGTGGGATTATCTGTTCCTGAGATGTGAATAACTATGCTCTCACCGGAGTAGTTCTTGATCTGTTTGCGATTGACATGATCGAAAGGATCCTCGTAGATCAAGGTTGTTTTCGAAATATTTCCTCGAATATTCGACGAATTGGATTTTTTTGATGAGCTTGTGGTGGGATATTCATTATGTTCTTCCTGAGGAGTATCGAGATTTGTCTCAAGATAACTCTTCGTCGCAGGTGTGAATGTTTTAAAAGTGATACCCCGCGATCTGTCAGACTGATCTAACCGAACCGAATCGGCTTTTTCATAGATGTTCTCCTCAGATATCACAGAACGATCATCATCTTGTAAGCTTCCCACGGAAACATTTGAAATATTAGCACCTCCCGCGTACACTTCTTCAAGGACATCGTTATAGATTGTTTCGGAACTGTTGGAATTTTGAAAATCCACCGAAACCACTTGGACTTCAGTCTCCTGCTTAGCACCACTATACCCATCATCGTCATCCTCCTCATCCTCGTTGAAGTCATCTGGTCCCGCCACAGAATTCCTACGCAGAGATCCAATGAATATGCCATTCTTTACCTCCGGCACAGTCATTACCGCAGCTGGTAGATTATTAGCCTTAGCCTGTGCGATAGATGATGTTGTGGCCATTGATGGATGCAAATAGAAGTCATCGTTCCTTCGATCCATTTTGAAGATTGGATTTGCTTCAAGCTCTTCAACAATCGTTCCACTTGTTGTTGGCGAACAATGATTATGATGACGATGGTGATGATTATCACTTCCACTGCTGCCCGTATTGGCGCCAATTGCTTTGGCGCGTAACGCAGCTCTCTTGCGACCTCGATCAAGGTAGCTTTTTCGTATGCTGATTCGCTTGAATGAATCGCTACGCTTGAAACTGGCATCCATGATGCCGATGCCATCTTTATCCTTGCCTTTCTTTTTCGTACGAAGAAAGTTTCGTATTGACTCGAATGTCAGTGGTTTCATTTTTAAATTATTATTTTGTTTTAATTAATATTATTACAAAGTTTTATATACAACACTTTCATGGGGAATAGATATTTTTATAATTTTTTTCACAATGTTTAGTTTAAGTCTTTTTTTGAACAACATTTTTCTTATTCACTTTTATCTAATAAGAATTAGTTAATAAATTATTTATTTGTGTATTTTTGTACTGCAGAGATATTTCGAAAAAGTTAAGGAATACGTTACGTTTTCAATAATTGGTTGGCGAATCTAATATAAATAAAATGGTTTTTTTTCGAAACAGATAAAATTATTATTTTTCAAATAAAAAAAAACATTTTTTTTAATTTTTTATGTAGAAAATATATGTGGGATTGGGAAGTGACGACCAACAGTACTGAGAACTAATACAGTCGAAGAAAGAACATTTGCCAGAAACCAGTTCTGTTGTTTAGATTATTGCATTATATGTATTTATAATTAGTCTTCAAACTGATTTCAAGTAGATCGGTCGTTCGCAACATAATA
Source organism: Platycheirus rosarum (assembly GCA_963971375.1). Classification (NCBI taxonomy): domain Eukaryota; kingdom Metazoa; phylum Arthropoda; class Insecta; order Diptera; family Syrphidae; genus Platycheirus; species Platycheirus rosarum. Next base: position 143,364,081 of record OZ020508.1, read on the forward strand.
TTTTAACTAAATGAATTTGCATAGAAATAAATCGTTGACAATTATTTATCTGGAATCCTAGAATTCTATTGTAAAATTCGGAATTGTAAGAAGAAATCCTACAATTATATGAATATATAAAATCTGATATCTTATTTAAAAAGAAACGCTATGAAATACTTGTTTTTAAAAACTTCTCCATTAATCAAATGCCTCTCCGTTTTTCTGTCTGTCCGGATGTCACAAAAACGCCGCAGGAACTGCGTCTAAGAATAGGCCAATGCTTCTAAGATATCAGGACTAAAGGATGCAAATTCAAAACTATTACTTTGGACTTGGTCACAAATGGGACCACCTTTTAGTAAATCCAAGAGTGGAGTTAGGTCTTGATATAGCATCGTCAATATGAGAGCGAAAAATTAATTCGCAGTTAAATAGGACTCTTTAATAGCGGTTCGCGGATGAGCTGTGCATGGTTAATGGAAGCGTTCTTAAGATGATAAGATCTTAGGAAAGGCTTTTTAATGTTATTAGCTCGAATTTGCCAATGTTAAGTTTTGTGTTATCAGCATAAAGAGAGATGATTGAATTATTTTCTCGACATTATTAATGGCAAGGATAAACAAAAGAGGTTCAAGATGGGCACCTTGGGGTACTCCAGAGGTGGCCACTGAACTGAAAGAGCAGGACAAAAACTGATTCTGTAATAGTAATTTAAGAAGGTCCGAACTGAAACCGAGAGAGGAAAGCTTCAAAAGTTTGGAACTAAGAGATTTTGTCGAAAGCCTAGCTAAAGTGTGTGGTGATGAGGTCTACTTTGGTACCTTTTTCTAACGCAGAGAGTGACGAACTCAACAAGATTAAGCAGTATACCTTCCCTTGCAAAAACCGTGATGATTCGAGGAAATCAGAGAATTGCATTAGGAAGAATGCATATCATCCAGAATGCTTTCGAAAGTTTAGCGTTTGGTCAATATCTAGGAACTTGAGTTTGGGAACATTTTATGGATAGGAGTCACAACGGATAGACGGGAAAAAATCCGCTGGACAGCGATAGCTTGGACAGGTTAGTAGAGGTTTTTTAAATAAAATGGCAGATATACCGTCGAACCTGGAGTAAACTCGTTTTTAATCAATATGATGGTTCAGGCTCGATCTTAATTTTTTTTTGTACAAATGACTGTTTAAGGAAGCTAGCGAATAAATTGGCGATGGTTGTTGGATCATCGGATTGGTTGCCGAAGAGAATAGATGGAGGGACAGGAAAACCATAATTTTTCTTTTAATATTTAATAAACTTATAAACCGATTAAGATTCCGTTTAAAGATTTGCTTGTGTGGTGGATGTAAGGTCCAGCGAGAGAGTTACAACAACGTATCAAGGCTAAAATCCATCATTTAAGCCTTATAATCGCCCTTTGCCCATGTCCCTACAGAAAAGAAAACGAAGTTTCAAAGGAAGTTTCTACGTTACGAGCTCTACGCGAGAACTTCTTAATTAACACAATAGGAAAAAAGAGGCTACATGAAATCACCTGCGGAAACGGACTCAATTTATCGATTTAGCGGCGGGAAAAAATATGGTGTTAAGCAGCACGCGATTCCCTATCTTGACATCTACCAGGGCACATGAAGATAACCTGATAGTCGAAGCTGCAACCTAAGCGATTATGTCCCGATTGTCGAAAGACTTTCCTTTAGTATTCTGAAAGTTCGTTTCTTTCGAGGAGCAAACATCGACTCGGATCAATATCTAGGTGCAAAACTTCTACAGAAGATTTAAACAGTCAACGTCAGGTTTCACTAACCGTCCTGGGCCTTGCAAAAAATGGGGATGGATAGACTGTAATCGTGTTAGCAATCAGTGTTAGCTATCTGGAGAGACTATTTCAACCAGTTGTTGAATGGCGATGACGGCCAAAATCCCACCAATGACCGACCTGGCCAGTCAATCTGGATGACAGCCAAGAGCTACTTCCAACCAACCAAAAGAGATCAAAGTAGCCATTGCCATGGTGTGGCCATGTAGAGCGGATCAACATCGAAGTTCCAGCGCGCAGTCTTCGGCTACTTGGTAGAGGGAGACTTTCGACTGCTTGGAGTGCGAAATTGGAACCGGCATTAAAACGATCGAGTCGGCTGAGGGGGCATATTATGAAAACCCCAGGAACACCACATAAAAAGTAATCACTTTAGAAATTTATTCACAAAACAGCAAATGAACCGGTTACCCCGTTCCGACTACTGAAAACGATTGGCCTTTTTCTTAGCCAAATTATACAGCCCTACATCTATTCTTTTTGGATATTCATTCATCAAGATATGTAAGGAAATATCAAGCCTTAAACTAAAGGAGCTGAAAGTTGTAATGTACTGGTCAAAACTTTGTCGATTAAGAGACTTAAACCTCATTTCAATAGTTAAAAAGTGCCTAACATTTACTGAAATATTTAATGGATACCATTAAAAAACCTTAGCAAAGAAACATCATGCATTAACATCCCAAAACGTTTATTTGTGCTATTAAGTCTCAACAAAAACTTAATTATATCTGTGGTATTAAAGCTAAAACATGACAAAATGCCGCCTTCATTCGAGTCTATTCTTCCGTCACGTTTCAGTAAAATACCGCAAATGTAACGCTAGTAACTTTGTCGTGCAATGGTCAGCTAAACCAAGACGTGATTCAGGACTCCGGAAAATATATCTCCCTCTCGACATAAGAGTCCATTAATGAATGAACATGACCACGGAAAGAATACACTTTATTGCCTCCTACAACACCAGAAAAAAAATAAGAAGATGGACACAATCGCATTATTCACAACAGCTCTAACTAAATAATAAAAAAGTTCTTGAATAAAGGACCAAGAATTTTTCAGGTTATTTTGTTCTTTTATTTTTCACTTTAAAACCGATTAGATACGTGCCATGTGGATTCTTCACAAGATTGTAAAAGTCAATGAAGTTGGTTATGAAAGTTGCAACAAAAAAAAAAGAGATTGTCGCGCCCACAGAAAAAGGTTAAACAACATTGGAAGTCGCAACAAGGAAATCACAAATTCACTCTTTGCATTATCTTATCAACAAAAGTAAATCTCATGGATACCGTTTGTATTTTAAGTGGCAAGCTAAGATGGTCATCATTTGGTTAGGCATGTGGACAATTTCACTTTCGCAGAAGCTCATGTCTCTTAGAGATACTCTGGTCATTGCGAAAAACTTACGATGATTGTTATATGAGACAAGCGTGCCACACATATTTTCCAGGAGAACACGTTTAGAGATAGATTGAGTGGTAAGTTAATTGCTTTGGCTACTGTGTTAAGATGGTATGGCAGATAGATAGAGGTACTTGTTAGGTTGCAGATTTATGAATAAGCTGTCATCAGCAAGTCAACGCACTAGTGGCATCCTGCATGGTGCATATAAGTTGGACTATTTCAGTGCTGAACCAGATTTTTTTTTAATGTTAATGAACTCTTTTGCGGATAAGTGAGTTTGAAAAAAGCAATTAAATTATTAGACTCCGGGGTAAATGATTGAAAAATGTACAGTTAATCTTGGCTATATATAGTAACATCGGCAGGGAGATTGGTTGAGATGAGTTTCAAGACTGATTTTAAGTTGTTTTTTGCAAGCAAATAGACATAAATATTTGAACATTGTATGAGTGTTACAGAACGATGATTTTTATGGTTCAAATTGAACCATATGGTCTTAGACGACATGTAGTTTGATTGACATTGTACATGAACGATTTGAGGATGAGGTTATCCCTCGCAGAGGTGACGTGAATTGACCACCAAGATCATGCGATTCAAACCGCAATTACAAGATTATATCATAAAAAATGCACAAAAACACGTTCTTAGAAACACTTATATTTTCTCCAAAAATTGACGGATTATTTCGAACTGCATTTCGTTCTATAGTTCAAACATCAACCTTTCAACAGATATATATTAAGTTCATCTTATGGTTATATAAACTACAAATAGTGGTTTAGAAAATATTTGATAATACAAATATTTTGTTTGTATTTGATAAATGAGGGACTGCTTTGAAATTCAAAGTTATATTAAAAAATTCAGTTTTTTTGACGATCGAGTTTAATAATCTCTTAGCTTAGAAAACCATGCATGTGAAGACTATTTCTGAAAACTGTATAACAACTATGACGAACCGAGTTCCACTATCAAACAGAAATACTGACCCAATCTGGGGGAAGAAGACACACAATTTCGCCTTCGGAACTGTGCAAAGTGAAAATAGACATACTTACACCTCATTAGTATCGTTTTCTCCTGTTCTGTGTGAACATCAATAGTCGATGAGAAGAAGAAGATAGTGATTTAAAGTTCCTCAAAATATGAAGTCGAGAGTGGACTATCCTAGTCTAAAGCCACAGTGCTATGAATCTACCACATTTTTAAGGCCAGGATAGCCCATACTCGACATAATGTTCTGAGGAACTTCTAATCACCATTTAACATCTTCTCATTAGCTTATCAGACCAGTTCATTTAGTTATAATGACATGTTGATGATATTGAAATAATCGGAAGAAACAGTTTGGTGTTAGAAACAGAAAACTGCAAAGATTGGTTAAGCGATTATTGAGAGCAAAATAAGGTATATATAACTATGTTTGAGGTTTCGGACTTGGTCTACCCTATAGTTTTGCCATTGAATCTAAGACAAAAATACCACAACATTGTGATCAAACGAAGAATAACTACTATTTCGGCTACAATAGCCTGTATTACCTCGTCCATTTCTCGGGATTTTAGAGTGTTCCTTTGTAAGATTTCAATATTCCAATTTTGGAGTTTGGTCTATGCCTGTAAACGCATCGGATGTATTAAATCATTCAACTTCATGCTTTGGATGGTTTTAAAAGGAAAATTGTTCGTGAGATTTAAGGAAGATGACTGATTCATATAGAGCGGGTGAATACGGTTTAGCGTCGATTAGATGAAGACCGCATCATAAAATCGGCTTATCTTGCTGTTGGATTTCATGCCTACATTCGTAAAGAATTGTAAGCAACGCCGTGGCTTAATTAGTCGTGTTCTTGAAATATTGGCTGCAATTTGACACTTGGCTTTGTGAAACGTTAATCCAAAGATTCTCTTGATTCATCGACTCCTCCCAGGTTCCGTCGACTGTGAAACTCTTTATAATTCTATCTTTATCAGTACTAATTCCGTAAACCGTAACCTAAGAAATCCTCGCCTGTTCTATCTGCTTGCTCACCGCACCTCTTATAGCTTGAACTAACCTATTACTCGAATGCTGCAGAGCAGAGGGTTAATTCCAATGAGAACTGTTTCGACTTTAACCTCCAAAATTTAAAATTATATTAAACAAAATTGGTAACATAACTTTGTCTAAATTGGAAGGAAAAACAGAGTCAGACAAAGTGATCCATATTCGTGTGGTGCGACTAAAGAAAGAATCTTTTTACTAAACGATACGTCCGAAGTTGGGGTCAAGGGAGAACTAATGAACATTTGAATTTTTTTCAGGGGAGGAATACAACTTTTTCAGTGGAGTACTATTTGTAAAAATAGCGAAAAAAACTAAAGACACGTTATAAATTACGGCGGTGCTCTAGGGATGATCTGGAAACGAATATGAAAAGCAGAGATCACTATTGTCACCAAAACAAGTAATTGGTTTAGTTGTTTCAGACAAAGGTACTTGATAATTATAAGAAAAAGAATCGGAGCCAAAGCATAGCCCTGAGGCACATCATTAATTGTGTGAATATCAAAGTTACCACAAGTGTAACACCACCTGTATTGAGTGGTTCGAAAAGTAATTATTAAAAACTTATCCAACGAATAAAAGCTTAATTTAGTGAAATTTTCAATAAAAGGGCTTGGTGCTAAACTGTATAAAAAGCTTTAATAATCTAATCTAACTTTCGCCAAAGCGATGGAGAGATTGGTTCCACTTTTCGGTGAGATATACCATCAGATCACCAGTGGAATTTTTGCTACAAAAGCCGTACTGCCGGTCATTAAGAAGCTTTCGATCTTCAAGACATTTCTTAAGCTAAAAAAAAAGCGTTTCCATGACTTTGGAAAGAAGGACGTAAGTGTATTTGGTCGATAGTTTCAGGATGAAGAGGATTAGCTTTTTTTAAGGACAGGCTGGAGAAATATGTTTCCCTTCCACTTGGGAATAGCGCAGAGGAATGGGGCAGATGGACAAGCTTAAGCAGAGGTTTTTCCAGCGTTTACCGAACATCTCTTTACCGGGAGTACAGCCTGGGGTAGATGATATGTGTACATTAGAATCTTTCAAGACTATGCAATTGAACTAGTGCGAAAGAAGATTGTCTCTTGAGTAGAAGAAGAGTTAAAACACTTGCTGGTAGCGTTCAGTTTGCGCAAATTATTCTGCAAGCACATCGGCTTTAGCAATAGTATTGCTTAAGACGAGATTAAAGGCGGATGACAGTGAAGAATTCCGTATCGCCATTTTTTTTTTAAATTATTTTACAAGGTTATACTTAGAAAATTTATTTGCATAAAACTATCTCTCAAACATTCCTTTTTGGTTAAATATTATAACCTCAAAACAAAAATTAAAAAAAAAATTACATAAAATACAAATTAAAATCCACAATTTTTAGCAAAATTGCTAAATCTACCCTTCATACCTCATTTACATATATCTATTTAATGAAGCTCTACTAACGTTCACCTCAGCAAACCCAACATTCGGATCGGAAATTGATGATAACCTCTGGTCATTCAAATGAAGAACCTCAGTTAAAGTTTAAACTGAAAATATTTAGTAAGCCTCTAAAGTTTTCATAACCCTTTGAAAAAACTAATTGGTTATAATTAAGAGTATCTGGATGTATCTTTCACACCGCTGTATCTATTTAGATGCCCTAGGATAGTTTAGTGAGAAAAATTAGGCCTTGAATTTTTATTCCATTTTGCCGAATCCTATAGATTGTCCAAATTGAAGGTCAGGTGAATGTTGGTATTTAGTCAAAAATTCCACATCCATTATTAGGGCGACTTTCCTATCAACCCATTCTCTTTAAAAGCACGCATTTTGATAAACAATCAAATAGAATTATTGTTCGATCACCAAGGCAACTGCATTAAATTATGTTTAAGGAAATACCGACAATTAAATAAAATTCTCTCCATTTTCAAACTTTCAATTAACCTCGACTTAAGTTAAAACCCGTCAAAAACAAACAAACATACATTAAACCTGCGCTGATTAATTAAGATATACATGCGAAGATATTTAAATTTAAATTAATAGCTTGCGGATATAAGTGGCTAGATATTCCCTGCCCCAATTCACAAGCCAAACAATTAAGCCAATCATAGTTTATCTGACAGCAAACACGCTCAGATACTCTCTATAGATACATCCATGATCCATCCATACCAACACCCCACATACAGGCTTATAGTCAATTTCACACCGTAATTTTAAATTTCCAGAAATGAATCAACTTTGGGCACGGGGCACTCCGGAGCACTGGACATCTCTCTCCATCCATTATCAATGCCAATTCGAATGAATGTTATTGTGACTGCAAATCCAAATAGATAATCAAAATAAATTACATGTCTGCCGAGTTCAACTGAAAAAAAAAACCCAGCAACACAACAACAAAATTACATAATTGACCGGTGAATGTCAGCGAAACGCTTCATCGCATTTCGACAGTAAAAAAGAAACACCAATAAATTCTCGCCACCCAATGCAACCTTCAAGATACTACATCCACAATAATTCTGGCTGCCCGAAGTAGGTGAGATTGAGATACAAAGCTTATCATTTTGCAGTTTTCTTGCGAAAAGGATTTGCTTTATGGTAATTCAGGGAATTTTCTTTTTTTTTATGCTTCTAGGAAAAAGTGGTCATAACGGCTCGCGTGTATTATGGCCATCTCAATTGCAATTGCCACTCAAGCTCGAGGTAAAAGTGGTGAGGCAAAGTATCTATATTTGTTAACGCTTTCTGATGATGGAAATAATGAATCTGGTTCTATATCGACCGATAGAATCTTTTAGCTTATTCGTGCCACTTAAAACGGAGGGGCGGCCATTTTGAGTGGTTATAGAATGAGTTAATAGTTCTAGCGCACCCGGTTTATTCAATTATACTCGTTTGTATTTAGTTTTTTTTTTTGATTAGCCAAGCGTGGCAATGGATGCTGCTTGGAATCTTTTTGTTTTGTTTTTTTAAAGTGCGCATTGAATTTTTATTTTTGTAAGCAAACAAATGAACTTTTTTGTTATACATAACTCTTGGGTTTTATTGAATTTGATGACGTATTGATTAGGTTCATACAAAATAGAACTCAAAACAGTCTGGTTGGAAAGTCAGTTTATATGTGTGATTACAAATTGAAAAATTTACAATTTATTGTTAAAAAAAACTAGTTAAAACAAATCGTAACATCTAGTAAATCTGCGAGTGACCATTCATTTATTTTAAATAGAACATTGTACACAACACAGAAAATAGGTACTGTATAATACAGTACATTATATTAGTACAGTTTTTGATACTTATGTCGAAACAAATATTTGTTTTTGTTTTGTTATTTTTTTTACTATGTACATAAAGCCGATCCAGTAAATCTGTGAATGATTTATTATTTTGTTTACGATTTAAATTGTACACAACAAACAAAAAAGGGACTGTAAAGTACTTTACATAATATTAGTACAACGAGTTGGGTTTTGTCGTATGACAACATAAATACATATTTGTTTTAAGATAGTAAGGCAAATCGATTTTGCAGGTTTTTTATTTTTTTTTTGTTGTAGCCATTAATAAACCAGAGAAATATAAGAAGTTGTGAAATGCTTTTTTATCGTAATTAGTACATTTTAATGAGTACAATTTTGTTTTGTTTTTTTTATGCAATTTTTGTTAAGAATCGCCGGATTTTTTCACGACCTTAAGCCAAAGTTAGTACTTTTTTTATTTGTGTGTATAAGTGTACAAGAGAATGTACTCATTGTGGTGATTAAATTTTTAATTTCAATTTAATTTGGGAAGCACCCCCCATTTATTTGGCTTCAATCGAGCAACAAGAAACTTAATCTAACCAAAAACTAGGTAGCTTATAGCCAAATGGAATTGTTGGGAGAGTTATGGAGACGTAGCTTTAGATTCAAAGTACTAATGTTAAAACAAAATATTCAATATTAGAATTTAAACTCCGCAGCATATTTTTAAGAGGATCGTTGGGGGCATAAAAGGTACGGTTGGAGGGCAGACTTAAAAGACTAGGAGATCTGAGATTTCGGGGTAAGTGTTGAAAAATATGGAATTATAAACGATAGAGCCGTCAACGGAGCCGGAAAGAAGTCGGTGATTTAAAAGGATATCGGCTATAACAATTCGTTTTTCTAGAGTTTTCAGATTAATGGGTTCGAGACTTGATATTAGAAAGTAGGATAAGAGGATCTTTTCACGGAAGGCCACGAAAATATAGTCTTTGGGTGCTTTCGACTGTGGAAATATAAACACTATGTTATGGAACCCATAACTTGAGAGGCATATTAAAGGAGAGGTCTTACTATAGGGAACGAGTCACTTAAGGGTTAGAAGAATTTTTAGACCATCGTTTTACAAAGCCAAGTGCTGAATTAGCCCTTCGAATTATTTCGTCGATAGGTGCAAGCAAATTAAGCTCAAAATCACATAAAAGACTAAGATTTAGGATCAATTCAACTATCAGAATGGAAAGATTTGAAAGAAAATAGTTATGGGGAGATAATGTTATGCGCTTACGCGTTAATAGTATTGAAATTGAAATTTAATAGAATTATGATGAAATCATTTATTGACGACTTACTGGTTTTAAAAAACTTAGTACATTCAGCATATAATTTGTTGTTCATCACCAATTCAATGTTATTAATGTTTATAATGAAAAGTATAGGGCCTAAATGACTTCCTTGAGGAACCGCGGAATAAGCGAGAAATAGGCTCGAAAGTGAGAGAGAAAATTTTGCACTCAATTTATTTTCAATCAGATTTGATCGATTGTGAAATGGAAAATTTTGCCGATTTAAGAATTCGTTAAGTTTATAAAATATTGTTCTTCTGTTTTAATAGAATCATAGAGTGCTTGTAATAGAGACAAACACATCTGAAATATGTTGAGGGCACTTGAGGTTGCACTGTTAAAGGAAAAAGAGGATATCCATCAGATTATTTCATGTAGTTGACGAAATTAGAAAATGCCTTTGGAGGGTTAATGAGGTTACTTTGAGTTTCAACTAGATAAAGATTGTAAAGGGCATTATGAAGTTTTGTAAATTGGAGATAAGTTTCGAGATAATAAGAATAATCGGTAGTATTTGGGGAACGGAAAAAACGTTTCTACAACTTACATCAACAACCTCAGATTTTGCCAAGGGGGGGGGGGTGGGGGGTGAGGGCGAAGGTATAAGTGCACATGAAATGAATTAAGTTTTGATTTGAGATATTTCAAGATATATGAGCAAGTTAAAGATTCGTGCATACTACAAAAATCGGGATAAAAATCAAACATAACATTATGATGACAGAGAATGAGGTGGGAAATTTCTATTTGCCTGTCTAAACTGTTGAGATAACACAATCAAACTTAACACATTGCGATTATGATATAGACTAAGCCGCGATGAAGCTATTTTCTTCAAACTTTCCACATATAATTTCTTAGTTGATTTTTTAGAGAGAAAATTGATTTTTTTGTTAGCTCAGGGAATATCGGTATCTACCTGTTATTAAACCGATTGCGAAACGTTTATTTTTCCCGAAAATGGCTCGTACGGTCTCGATGAATTTGCTCCCACAAATATAATTTGGTAAGTTTTATCGATAAATTTTATTTTTACGACTTTCGCGTCAACGACTTAGGTTATGTTATGATAAGCTGCATACTGACTAACTCTTTCCAAAACACTAAAAATAAAAAATATAAAAAACGTTTTATCAAAATCGTTAGATTTTTTCACATTTAACTGCTAAAATCGAAGTAAAATGAGTCGGTTAGTTCTTAGTTCATTATTTAAGTACATGATAGGTGAATGGTAGTTGCTTTTATATTTGTAGGCAACACAAACAACTGTATTAAATTAAGGAAACAAAAAAATTTGGAAAAACTCAAGTACTTAACTTAAGCCAAGATATTTATTTCCAACCACATATTAAATTACTTTTTCTTGCAACACATACTGTTAAACTCAATTCATGACCCGTACAATCCAGAGTCGTCTCTGCCACACCTTATATTATTTCTAATTTCATTTATTCAAAGGCATGCGGTAAGTTTGTGAATTAAATTCTCATTTATACGCGCATATGTTTCGATTTGCTAAGCCAATCGATCAATGCGTTGGATTCAATTCGAATTGTATAGAAGTAAATTATTATCCAATTTATTGCGGATTAGAATTGCAGATTCGAGATGATTGATTGTATTGGGGGATGTTGCTGCAATTATTGTTAAATCAAATTAAGTCCTCACAATAAGATAATTTAACTAAGCATAAGTAATGGAGAGGAAATTACAAAGATATTACAATATCTTTAGTAGTTTTACGGTAAGTGAACAGTACCTGTAATGTACTTTTTTATAGGGAACTTTGAGAAATTATAGTTTTCAAATGTGAATTTTTATGTTTTAATAATAATTCATTCGATTCAGTTTCACTATTCATACAATATAAAAAGGAGAAAGAATTTTCAAAATTGTTGAAGTCATTTTCGAGAATAATAAGTTTCTTCAAGGGTATTTAGAATATATGGAAATGTCGATATAAGTGAAAACCAATAGATGATGTGATCATTAACGATAATTTGTTAACATCTTTGTCCCATATTTTTTTGCATATTTTTTTATTATTTTTTTATTGCGTGGTAAAGTTTTGAAAATGTGACATTTCGAAATTGGAAATTTCAAATGAAATTTCAGATCTATTAAAATAACAGACATTTAACAACTTAGGATGTCCGTCGAGTTTCCTCGAGGTATTTAGCGAATCGTTCTGCATTGTATTTATCTGTTTTAGCACTTCCTCCAATGTTCAGCCCTATCACAAGTTCCGTCGTAATAGAATCGTACTACGAATCCCGAAAACAGGTATCCCTGCTCCCGTGGTACCGAAAATGTTCATAAGAAATTCAGAGTTGGACATTTTTTTTTAATTTCTCAAGAACTAAGATACATTTTAGCATCCAGTTTTCTGTTTTTTTATTGAAAATAACAGCATTGAACTGCGAAAACCAAAATTATACTTAATTATATAAAATTTTGGAAAAAAATTGTTTGAATTTTTTTTCAAAATTTCGAAAATTAAATTTAAATTAAATTAAAAACTATTCACTAACACAACTTAATTTAAATTGAAAATTAAAGAAGAGATTTCTGGCTTTCCAAAAAGGTATATTACGGTTGTTTTTAAATACATTCTATACTATCGCCTAAATGGGGTATATCGACCCCCCTTCTATGCAATTTTTGTTCATGCCTTAACCCAACCTATTCACTTTAACTTTTTGGTGCATCTTATACCGATCACCCTGTATAATGAACAATCCAAATTATGTTTGTGCGCGAACTACTTTTTTCGGCTCAATTGATTTGAATGAATTTTTTAAGAGATCTTAGGTCATGTTTGGAGTGCATATAAGAAATCTGTTTGCTGTCCGATGTCTAGAACCGGAGTTATGACCAAATATGTCACTCACTTAGTCGTCAATGCTTTAGTCTCAACTAATATTATAAGGAGGAAAGATTTGATTGCTTGTTTGCATTGAATAGGCTCCGAAACTACTAAACCGATTTAAAAAATTCTTTCACTGTTGGGAAGCTACACTATCTCCGGGTGACATAGGCATATTATATTTTCAAAAAAAAAATTAGGGATCCTTACTAAAACTACAATAATGTGTGAAAAAATATAGAGGAATTCATTAATTGAGTCTTGTTTAGTTGTTCGTTATAGCCCAGGAGAAGGTTCTTACAAAAGAACATTTTGGCTAACCCCTCCGGAAAAATCGAAAATTGATAGTGTACCCGAGCAACGCCGCGCCGGAAGGATCAGCTAGTAAACAATAAAAGTGAATTCTGTTTTGCTTTTCAAATTTTGACACAAATCAGCTGATTCCGGAGTCCTAAATGAGGTTTGGATCATGGTTGATTCCGTTCGGGGTATGTGATTTGATTTTGTTCGAATTCGGGGCGTTCCGTTCCGAAATTTTCTACGAGGGAATCTGTGATAGGGTTTGTTATGATCTCGACTGGGATTAAAACTCTCCGACTTCTCTGCTTCGTTCTAAAGCTTGTCTTTTGGGAATCCCCGCCGGGCTGATTTCAGAAAACGACTGCAGGCCTCTTGGTTTATGATTGTTCCATGTCTGAGGCCAACTTAATGCAGTTGTCGCTGCATTTGTGTTAAGCAGGAGTTTTTGCGATTGTATTTTTTCCATGAAAATGTTACAACTTGACATGCTATAATCTTTTGAACTGGGTTCTCAGTGCATTTTTTTTCTATATGGCATTGATTAGCGTTGATTTTTTGCTAAATGCTGAATTCCTTAATTTGTTATCCAACTTTTAGAATCCACTATCCACCGCAAGAGATAAGAAAGACCAAACAAACTTCACTTTCATTTTAGACCAATTACTTTACAAGCATAAAACAACCCAAAAGCTAAACACTATCCACCCAAACTGCCTCGGGTCACTTTTTCCTCTCTAATTAAGACATCGCAATACTTTGTGTATACAAAAAAGCCTCTCTACATCGCATAAGTTGGTTGAAAGTCGAAACTTTCAACCTCATGGTTGCACACATAAGGATGGGAATTTTAAACTTAAATTTATGCTTTTCCACACTTTAATGCCTTTTTAATTACTACACTCTATAAAGTAATGCCCGCATCTTACATAATTCACTATTCTCTATATTCTCTGACAGTTACTGTCTAGCCCTGACAGTAATTACAACAAAAACAACATATTTGAAAAAAAAACTGTGAAAATATAATGCAGCTGTCACATCAGCTTAAAGATAAAAAAAAAAAAAAGTATCTATACCCACTAAACAATGCTTTAGATAGATAAACATTGAGTTGTCGGAACCGTTGCCTTTTGAAAAAGTAAGAGAAAAGAAAGTAATTAAGTTGTGTTGCACAGTTGTGGTCTATCCCGACATTTCGATTCCAAGAGGTGGTGCCCCAGGTCGGACAAAATGTAATTATTATAATATAACTCAACTCGCATCCGTTGTCGCATCTTTGAAAATAACTTGGACAGTGAGAAGAAAATACCCACACCGCATCGAAGACGCTAAGACAAGCGGTTCTTAACTGTAAAAAGTTAGCTTCCGTTTAACTGTTCCATTGAATTTTGTTCCACAAGGAATCTGCATCGAAGAGAGTATCCTGAGGCCTCTCGGTCGACCAAGAAGTTGCGTTTAATTGCGTAACAGTGATAACGATGACATCAGCTTTAATCAATTAATTTTCCAATATGGCTAGATTCACTCGCTCACTGTCAATAGATAAAGGAAACCCGATATGGCCGGCGACACGACAGGTGGCTGGATGATGCTAGAATGTATATGGTCAATCTAACCTCCTGGATAGATAATTATCTGGGAAACCGCAAGAAAAGTATCTGTAGACACTCCAGTCCAGACGCGGTTCAATCACAACAAATCACCTGGCTATTAAAAAAGAAGCAAGAAAAAAAAACAACAACAACAACTAGTGGCATGAAACCAGAATCCGCATCGGCATCGGAATTTTTTCTCAAGACATTTACGACGTACCGCTGGATTTTAAACACTTAGCTCTGATGGTACGGATTCATTGGTGCGGGATTTCAGGTTTTTGGTTTAGTTTGATAAATAGCTGGAAAGTCATTAAAAAACGATACACGAAATGTTAAGTCAGTTTGAGAGGAATTCTTGAGTTTGAAAGATTAATGCGAGAATCACAACAGAGAATTATTTTTGGTCCAAATGACGTGGTTTTGGCTAATGCGTGACAAGTTGTTTAATGAGCTCTAGTTTTAGGAGCTAACGATGCACTTTTTTACGAGTTAAACATTATGTGCCTAAAGGAAAAAGATATGGAATTAAAAAATGCACCTGTTATAGGTTGCTTACGATGGAGCTACTAAAAGCGAAGTCAAAGCAGTGATAAAAAAAAAATTATTTCGAAGTTTGGTCAAAGATTAAGGTTTATAACAGAGGTTCCAAGAGCGAAGCAAAGAAGAAGTAAGCCGAACTTTAAATCTGCTACGGCTACTGATGCAGCTAGCGTATTTCTGGAAGCTTCAAATAATATTATTTAAAAGAAAAGATTGAATGTTGTATACAACCAAAACAAAAATTCCCCAAGGGTGTCACATTGGCCCATGTTTATTAGTTGTATTCAAAGAGAGGATTGAATGAAGAGAATGGGTAAGGCAAAAAAGTCCACCAATCGCGTTTTGAGAAGTAAGACAAGAAGGCATTTAATAAAAATTTACCTACAGTAGAGGTTTCGGAGTTTTCTTCAATATTTGATCACATCCGAGCAATGTTCACTTCCAACAGAACGAGTTCGTCAAGTATGCGAACGATCAAACTAATAGATACATTTTGGGAGCAATGGGTGCATTTCGAACATGAAAGAAATTTCGATATGATCTTTGTGACTGAATAATTGAATGACAATTTTCAAGATAAAATTGAAAAACTTTGGTTCTTTGTTGTGAGTACAATCTTTCCATCAGAAATTTCCCAAGTTTTTCGAAGTTAATTTTACTGTGCACAACGGATTTGTATTCACTTATAATGTTGAACACACAGCGCGAGCATAAAAATGTTAGGGAAGGAGGGACAGAGGGTGTCGATTGACATTGGTTTCGAGAGGAGCAATTGTTTCCGAGACAGTTCTGTTTCCTATCAATCTTAACGCTCTGTTTTGTATTCTATCGAGCAGGTGCAGCGATGCTTGAGAAGAGCCTGTCCAGAGGTGTGAATTATACTCAAGTTTTGGGCGTATAAACGCTTTGTAAATTGTAGCCAGATCTGAAGAGAAATAAACTTTTTGCATCGATACAGAAAACCTAAGCACTTTTTAGCGTTTTTGGAGATCTCAACGTTCCAACGGAGCTAGTCGTTGACACACATACCGAGTACTGAAAGCTTTTCGGTTTCTTTGATGCAAGTGCCATTCATGGACAATGGCATGAGGGGTATTTTTACTTTTAATGACAGGAAACAGCATTGATTGAAGCATTAAATTCCACACGATTGCTTTTACCCCATTTAACAAACAATGCTGTGTAAATCGGAGTTTAATGAGCTTGACATACGTTATCGTTGTAATTGCACGTCTGAAGGTGAAGGACGTGAATAATCGAATGAATATCAAAAGCTGAGGGTAGACAAAGAGACAAGGGATCATTTATAAAAATGAGGAAAAGAGTCAGAGACAGAACAGAGCCTTGGGGCACACCAGCATTTGTTTTGCGGGAATAAGACTTAAAACCGTTCAAAACAACTTGTATTGTACAAAAGCACGCATTTTCGATAAGAGAGCTTCATGTCAAACTCTTGCAAGTAGTGCATTGGAGATATCAAGAGCAATAATCTTATTTTCACAAAAGCGATGTAAACATTTGTTCCACTGTTTGGTGAGATATGCCACCAGATCACCAGTGGAACGGCTGCTGCGGAAGCCATACTGATGGTCATGGAGAAGCTTTCGATCTTGGAGATATTCTTTAAGCTGACGGTTAATCAGCGTTTCCATGACTTTAGAAAGAAAAGATGTTGGTGCTATGGGTCGGTAGGAGGAGGGGGAGAATGGGTTACCTTTTTTAGAGACAGGCTGGACAAATGCTGTTTTCGATCTTCTAGGAAAGATTACAGAAGAGTAGGACCGATGAAAAAGTTTAAGCAGTGCCTTTGCTAGTGCAAAAGAACACCTATTTAGAAGAATGGGGGGTATACCATACTAGCTAGCGGGTTTATGTTTATAGAGATCTTTGAGAACTCTTGCTACTGTACGAGTTCGGAAGAAAAATCTGTACCATGGAAAAATTTTCATTCTCAAGTACATGAGGGGCAACGTAGAGCTAGTAGCGAAATGGACTGCGAGCAATAAACAATTATTTTTTATTGACTTTGAGTGCAGGAAATTTGGTTCTTTTAATAATGGAGGTGTATGAGTTCCTTGCTTGTTTATGCTTTTCCCGATTTTCTTCTATAGGGTTGGCTTCTTAAGACTTAGACCAGTACTTTTCTTTGGGTTTGATACTTTTTACTCTGTTAGGAATAAGTGCATGCATCGCTAGAAGAATCACATTTGTGATCATTTCAGCACTGGCAGCAATGTCACTACCGAGGAAGCATAAGGACCAGTTATAGTTACGGAAAAAATGTTCAGGCTGTCCCAGTTGGCTTTCTCGTATTGCCAAAAGGTTGTGATGGGAAGTTTTTCTTTAACCACCCTGTCGTTAAAATAAAAAAATAAAAAAAAATTAAAAATATTATTAAAAAATATATTAAAATCATATAAAATAAACAAAAACAAAGTGTCATAAAATGAAAACTGAAGTTTAACCGAAGATATTTATGGAATAATAATTTGTTCTGTCAGGTTAATTTAGCCAAAAAAAAAAAAAAATAAAACATCTTCTGCCAAAAAAGTCTCAATTCATTCGTATAAATCCTGCTAAGAAAAAGACAGGCAGACATCCTCTTAATACGATTAATCCATTTCACCTTGTCTCAGGCTAAAGGTTATAAAAAAGTTAAATCTCCAGGTGTGTTGTGTGCACATCCTTTATACGTCATAAAACCATCTTTTCCAAAGTTGCACGTCCTTGCCATGCGGCAAATTGAATTTCTCAGCCAAATACAGTTGACTTTTACTGCTTCACCTTATGCTAGGTGGTCGTCTGTCATAATACTCCTGACATGAGTATGAAATTTGTTGTAAAGCTCTTCATCTACTCCATAAACGTTACAACGTGGTTTGTTGATCCTTGAATACTGGAAAAAAATATCTAAGCAACAGACTGAAATAATCCATTTAACGTGATATTTTTTCTTCATACTTTTAATAAAAAAAACGTCATTTTAGCTTTAAATTGATTAGTCAAAAATTTAATAGTTTTAGGTGTCTTAAAACTTAAAGCAAACAATTCTTAATATTTGACGTGTATTTTCGAGGAACAAAATCTGTTCAAATTTCCCAATTTAGGTAACATTTTTAGTCAAAGTAAACAATAAATCTTAAACGTGTGATAAGATCAACAACAACAACAAATTATCTAAAAAATTCAATAGCATTTCATTTAATTCTGTGTTTAGGTTGTTTTTTATGAACTTAACCTTCATAAATATTAATAGAGTAACAAAAGAAAAAATATTATCATATTGATTTAATCAACGTGGTCAAGACTCGGACGTCAACTGAGGATAAAGTCAGCACGAAACTGGTAAAGACTATCTAAATATAAATATTTAGTGCCCTTTTAACGCCTTCCTTATAAATTACAATGATTTTTGTTTATTTATAAAACGATTTGTGGGATTTAATTAAAGCACTTAAATTGAACTGAATTAAAACGAATTTTAATGACGAGTGGGAAGTAAGATAAGTTTATATTTTGTAATACTAACAAAATCGAGAAGAGATAGTCTTTTTATAGTAGATACTTGAACGTAAATGTATTATAGAAGAGCCTTTAATTCGAAATACAGCTCTTGTGGAAAGAGTTGCATATTAACGAGAGAAACACAACTTTTCAGAGCTTCCTGTGTAATCGTTACACTGGTGATATGATGGCATATCTCACCGAACAGTGGAACAAATCTCTACATCGCTTTGGCGAAAGTAAGATTATTGCGCTTGTAATTTTTTAAGCCATTGATAGAGATTGGCATGAAGCTCTCTTCATTAAAATGAGTTTTTGGGATGGATGATAATCAAGAGTATGTTGAATTAGATGCTATCTTCTGGACCTGAATATGAGTTGTATTGGATAGATTCAACTCCGATTCCCACAAAATAAATGCTGGTGTGCCCCAGGGTTCCGCTTTGTCTCCGACTCTTTTCCTCATTTCTATAAAAGATCTTTTGTCTGTTACTTCTAATTAACTACTAACTGTTTTGCTGACGATTCTACCCTCAGCTTTTCATATTCGTTCGGTGATTCACATCCTTCGCCTTCGGACGTGCAATTGCAACGGAACGGGTGTTAAGCTCATTAAACTCCGGATTATACAGCATTGTCCAATGGATTAATAGAAATCGTGTGGAGTTTAATGCTTCGAAAACTATATGATGCCTTCTGTCATTAAAACTTAACATAACCCACGTGAATGAATGGTACTTGCATCGAAGAAACCGAAAAACTTTCAATACTCGGTATGTGAATCAACGACGATCTCCGTTGGAACGGCTATATAAAGGGTTTTCCAATAAGGACTTGACAACTTTTTGAAGTGAAACTTCTTTACGCGCATGAGGGTGAAGTTCTTATGGATGAAACGGAAGTAGTGGCACGGAAATGTGCAACGTTTTTGTCTAAGAATAGGTAGAGAGCGATTGAGACCGATTGAGGGAGAGTGAGAAAGAGATCAAGCGAGTGAGTAAACGCAGATCTGTTTTATTTATTTGCATAATCATTAGTATGTTTACAGTGTGTAGAATGAGTTAAATTTATAAATAAATAATTTGTGATTAATTTGTAAATCGTCCTATACTAAGCAGTTATTCAGAGTAAGTAATATAATTGTTATATTGTTAATTCGTTTTAAAGTTAGGAAATTTTAATATTTACAAAAAAACACGTGGCAATTTTATTTATAATTCGTCATTTGAGATTTCAATAAATTATTTTTCATAAAATATAAAATATTAATGTTTTATAAATTCTCTTTACGAAATTTTAATTAAAAAAAAAAGAACTTCTATACCTAATAATAATTAATTCACAACGAGATTTAAAAATTAGATTGCCAAAGAAGTTTGAATTCTGACATGTGTACTTTGTACGCACGCATTTTTTTTTTATTTTTTAAACAAAACGCAAACCATTTGAGATATTTCAAAAACTTTATAATCGGTTCGAAGTACAAACAAAATATTTATTAATGGAACTGAACTTCGTTCATATGGCCACCGAGGGCACGTTTGTAGCGGTCGATTCGTTCGATGACTCGTCCACACATTTCGGCCGAAACGGCGCTATTTCGCGTTGAATGTTGGCTCTGAGCTCTTCTAACGTCGTCGTCTTGTTGACATAAACCAATGACTTAACGTAGCCCCAAAGAAAAAAGTCTAGAGGCATTAAATCGCACGAACAAGACGGCCAATCGACTGGCCCATTTCTTGAGATAACACGCTCATCAAATGAAGACTGCGTGCAAGATGTTGACCAAGGATCACGAAACTTAAATATTTGTCTTATTTATAATCTTTGAAACCAAAACAAAAATATTGTTAGAGCACAAAGTGCCATTTGGCTTGGCTCGTCTTAAGTTTAAGTGCATTTCTTGATATAAAACTTTCGATAACGTCTTGCACGAAAGCTTAAGATTTAAATTAAAAAATATATTTTCAAAATACACTTTTAATCAAATTCTGGAATTTTATTAGGAAAATAGACTTTTACGAGTTAGACAAGTAACGGAATATTCAGGATTTAAAGAAATAAATGGTGGTGTTCTACATGGAAGTCTCCTTGGTCCAGTATTGTTCGTACTTTATACCCGAGATGTTAATTTCACTTACAAGAATTTAAACAATGTGCCCATTTTTATTAACTCGGTACAAAAATACCGTTTGATAACCTAGCTAGCAAGGTATAAAGGTATAGATTTTGATGCAATGAAAACTCGATATTATATAACGTGATTTGAACTACGATAGCTCGCTGGAAAACACTCTAATCTATGTAAGTATAACAAACTTCTTGTCTACAAGCAAGGTCTCAAGCATGGACCTACGGAATACAAGTTTAATGTTTTATCAAACCAATCTATAGGCAAACACTGATATCATATCAAAAATATGCCTCAGAGCAATCGTTATGGTACATACGAAACAGTGATTTACATAGACTTGTGGGTAGAAATTGTTTCGAAAAACATATACAAAAACATTGCTATCAAAAGGAAAAATATATGTGGCAATAGTTCAATATACATCCGTTCACGGAGACAGTCACACAGGAAGAATTTATGCCATAGCCTAATCTTAATGTCATGTTTGATTCATTTTATTTCAACAGTATTTTTGCTGATTTTTTTTTTAAATAATGTTATTTTCATGTTCAATTTGAATTTTTTTGGCCGTTAGCGTTTGGCATTGATATTCTTGAGGTTAATAAAATATTTTGATAATCAAACAAAATGAACCGTCCCTACCTCCTCTTTTTTTACAAACATCCATTCAGAGAAGCGCAAAGTTCACGCCAAATCCACCGTCAACACTAACTAACCCTCTCAACAAATTTACTATTCAACTGCTGCTTACGTAAATTCCATTGACTAAAACCGTGTCTACCAAATTTGAAACTTCTCTCCAAAAAATTACCATCAACCTAGTCAAGTTTAGCAAAAAAAAAAAAAGTTGCTCAAACTCATGCAAGTTAATAAAAAAAAATATAAATAAACTGCATCAACTAACATGAATAGCTAAATGCCACATTTGAAAGTAAAAACCTACTGCCAGACCGGTTAAGGTTAGCTGAAGTTTAGAGTCTCTAAAAGTTATCTTCTGTACCATTATCTACTAATCCAATTGGAACGTAACCAAAATACATACAACATGCAAATGGCTGTGTATATTGCACGCTTCTGCATCAAGCCCCAAACCGTTGTTGGTTGCATCCGTAAAAGATACTCGCGCCATACTTACAGATACACTTCTTCGTTTTGTTTTGTGTAAAATGTAAAAATGCTTTATTAGGCGAACATACCATCGGTTTCAACATCAACTGGAAACCATAACTATCTTCTGAGTTGTGAACGACTAACGCGACGATGAAGATGACGATGGCGGTGGCGGTCTTCAGGAGGAAGCTTCGAGCTTCTTCTGCGAAAAAATGGCATTTTTCTTGTTCATGCGAAAAGAAAAATGACCGAGAAATGGTCGTTTACACGATTAGGGAGCACCTCCGAGCTAAAAACTCCAATGTGCATTCTGCATATTCATTGGGCTCATGGTGTATTGTGTTTATTCGTTTGTTGTTGTTGTTGTTGTACTGAATGTAGTTACCTACTTCCTCATTTCTGATTTGATGATGATTATGGCAATAAAGAGATGGTTGCGCTTGCAGGTTGAATGTGGTTTATTATAAGTTTGTTGTTGTTGTTGTTACATTCTTGTTGCATTTCTTTCTGCAACTAATAGGGTAATGGTCGAGTGGAGACTTGGATTTGTCGGATTGAGGAACTATATCTAGAATTATTGGCAACAGTGTATACTAAGTGAGTTCTTTTTCTCCTGGTTGGTTAGTGTTCTATTGCGGAAAGAAAAAGAAGATTGAGTTGAAAATTGTGAAAAGTTGTGATAAATCCGTTCTTTTCGATATTCCTTCCGGATTAATAGAATTGAGATGCTGACCTCAAAGATCAGACTGCATTCAATAAGGTAATTTTTGTCTGAAGTATGCCTCCAAGAGGTTTTTATTTTCTATCCAAGACAACATGCAATTTCGGACCTTGGGGTCTTGAAATTTTGTAAATATAGTCTTTACACTCTCCAATGGAGTTATTCAATTTTGCATAATTTTATTTTAATTAACGTTGATTTTCGCATCTATGCACATGCTTGTGTATAAATGTGCGGTATTTAATCCAATCGCCTTTTTTAGGTGTTCTTCAAGGTAGTCAACTTGGGCCAGTACTATTTTATGTAAGTGCACTAATGACTTTGTTAGAATTATCTCGTACTCAAATCTTTTAGTTTATAAATTAATGCTTCGTGCTGATCGAAATGAAGTGTGCACTGATGCTTGGATGTGATAAAATATTGAAGACAACTCCGAAAGTTCTACTAATAGGGTAAGTTCTTAGCAGTTGATGATATCTAGACGGCCCTTGCAAACAGTTTTTAAGGCAGTTACATCTTTTTACATTTAAGATTTATTTGGTTCACGAGTTATTAGCAAATGATCCACAGACTGGAGCCCAGATTTTCTTCCTTTGGGCTACCTCAAAAATTAGACATGCCAATGCCAATAAGTCAAGAACCATGCAATAGCTAAAGCCCAATATACCAGAAGGAGTCAGATCGCTGGGAACTGAAAAATTCTCTGGAAGGAGAACGTCAGTTTGGAGCAAAAAATTGCCACCATTTCCAAACCATAAGCTTAATTTTATTAAATGCCAAAATTAAGTAAAATCAAATTGAAAAAATCATAAGGTGCAGAATGCGCCAACCTCTATATATAAATAGGACCAACTAACATCTAAGTAGTGCCCCGTGGCTTAGTGGTAAGTGTACCAGACTGCTAAGCGAAGAGCCTGGGTTCGAGTCCCGCTCATAGCCACCTTCTTTTCCGGTGTACTGCCACTTACGAGGAACTGACAAAATCTCCAAGAGAAAAAATTTGTCTCGAAAAAGTGCGTCTCATGTAGCCGTTCGCACTCGGCGGTAAATTGTAGGTCCCTTCCATTTCTGCAGATTAAAAACACACGGTTGAGAGTATAAGTCACTAGGCATTGGCTCCTTAAGGAGCTTTCGCACCAATAAATTTAATTTATTTATTTAACATTAAACAAATTACTAGATCACCTTAAGGTTCAGTTGAAAGATTTGTAACTCGACTTTTTAGGATTGATTTGAGTTGGGTCATCTCACCGCGAACGTTTATTAATTTACCGCTTAGATCATATGACTTGTCAGCAATAGAAATTTTTTTGTTGGAGTTATAGTAAGTCTTTAGGTTAGGTTAACAAGCTAACTATTTGGAAAGAGCTCGTGGTCAATATTCAATACGCTTTTACCGGAAAATCGTGCCACATGTAAGACCGAGTCATCAACAAGAATCTGACTGTTGTTCAGCCAGTAGGATAAGGTAAGAAAAACTTCTTAGTTGGAAGCTTCGAGGAAGGCCACACTTCCCTTTTACGTCACAATCCATCACAGATGATAAACCACTTGATTTGAAAGGGTGGGAAAAACCTGGTGACCAAGGTTTTTTTTTTTTTAAACACATGCACAAGGAATTATCTGTTTCCCTTTAATGACGTGGTGTCAGGAAGATAGGGTGGGGAAGGACAGGTGGTGTCGAATAACATTGGTTTTGAATGCTTGCAGACAAAAATGACAAGGGTAAAACTATTACAAATTCGTGTTGTGCGGCTAAAAAAGAATCACTATATTTCACGGTACGTCCAAAATTGGGCTCAATGGTGAACTGGTGAGCATTCCTTGCGAGACGGGTACTACGGAAGAAACTTTTAAGGGGAGGTATACAACTATCTACTTCGATAAAATAAGGAAAGACATTGTGTCAGTGTTCGAGAGGAGCAATTGTTTCCGAGACAGTTCTATTTCCTATCAATCTTAACGCTCTGTTTTGTATTGTATCGAGCAGGTGTAGCGATGCTTGAGAAGCACCTGCCCAGAGGTGACAGTTATACTCGAGTTTTCAGCGTATAA
Source organism: Platycheirus rosarum (assembly GCA_963971375.1). Taxonomy (NCBI): domain Eukaryota; kingdom Metazoa; phylum Arthropoda; class Insecta; order Diptera; family Syrphidae; genus Platycheirus; species Platycheirus rosarum. The sequence goes on from OZ020508.1 coordinate 143,388,737, forward strand.
ACGCTTCGTTTATTGTAGGCAGATCCGAAGGGAAAAAAACTTCTTCCATCGATACAAAAAACCTAAGCACTTAGCAGCATTTTTTTGGTCATTTCAACGGAGGTCCTTGTTGACACACATACCGAGTACTGAACACTTTACGGTTTCTTCGATGCAAGTGCCATTCATGCACAAGGGCATGGGGGTATGTTTAGCTTTAACGACAGGAGACAGCATTGAGTTTTCGAAGCATTAAGCTTGAGCTTGACATACGAAAACGTTGCAATTGCACGTCCAAAGGTAAAGGAATCACTAAATAAATATCAAAAGCTGAGTGTAAAGACTTCAGCAAAACAGTTAAGTAGATTAGAAGTAACAGATAGAAGATCATTTATAAAAATGAGGAAGAGAGTCGGAGACAGAACAGAGCCCTGGGGCACACCAGCATTTATTTTGTGGGAATCAGACTTGAATCCGTCCAATAAAACTTGTATTGAACGGTCAAGAAGATAGCTTCTAATCCAACGAACAAGATTATCATCGATCCCAAAAGTATGGATTTTCGATAAGAGTTTCATGCCAAACTCTATCAAATGCCTTGAAAATATCACGCGAAGTAATCTTTTTTTTTTTTTTTATATTCCTTAAGCTGACAGTCAATTAGCGTTTTTTGACCTTAGAAAGAAGGGACGTAAGTGCTATGGGTCGGTAAGAGGAAGGTTAGCTACCAGAAGCTGTCTTGTTTTAGGCATGTTTCATCATGGGTTAAAATCTACTTGTATTGGTCAGAAAGCAAGCTTATCTTTGAATCAGACAGACTTGATTTTAGCTACTTACATAATCAGCTCATAAAAATTGATATCCGAAGAATACAAATATATACAAAATTGTTTAATTTTATCAAGGCTGTCGACCTAATGAGATTTTTAGAGTTACCATAAAATGATTTATTAAATATATTTTAATCTAAATCAAAAAAATTACGAATTCATTTCGATCCACCCACCGCATTTCCCACACAAAAATATGAAAATATTCAAAATATCTTTCTTAACAAATTTGTTTCTTAGAAATATGCCATGACCTATTGAAGCTCAGCTTTATCTCTCTTTAAAATATTCATGTTAATCCGATTTTATCTTGTCTCGCTGTCTAAAAAAGCCTAAAGGAGAATAAATTAAGAACCTCAATTTAATATAAAAAAGCAGGCAAATTTGACGGTGAATATTGATGAGCTGTGATAATTTGACAGATGAAATACCTGCGTTTCACTAGGAATTATTAATTTCGGAATTCTAACAAAAACTATTATAGATACAAACCGTTGACCCGAAGAACAAAACCTAAAGGCTTTTCTTTAAGTTGATTAAAAAACTTATGGCTGCATTGTTTCGTAACACAAGACATCTGACAAATTAGTAATACAAAACTACTTCACAGCTTTAAACTTAACAATCAATTTCCCAAAATGACTTTATAAGTTTAAAATCACTTAACTCAGGTCGTTTATGAAAACTTAAGCTCAGATTACAATTGTTTTTTTTTTTTTTTACATTTGTGTTGTGTAACTTAATTTTTGTAATGCTACTCAAAAGCATTCCAAGATACTTTGAATTGTATCTTATTACAGGCATAGATACTTTAAAAGAGAAAAAGACTGCGCGCCTTCATTACGTAGTAAACAAAAAAAAATGGAAAAACAATTTGACTGCAATTTGCTCCAAACCCATTGCCAAGTCAAGGCTGCTGCCAGCTTTTACATAATGAACCTAATTTTTTTTTTAAGTACTTGCTAATGATAGGGCCAGGGAGTCAAATTTGGTTTCGAAAGAAACCCTTTTGACTTTGACAGACAATAGCTGCTCGTTTGGTTAACAAGAGGTAAATCAAGTAAGTAATTTATTTGATGATTAAGTTGACATTAACAAACCCCAAAGTTCAGGGTGTTAACAAATATAACCTTCAAAGTGCAGGTTGTTAGGGAAAGCCTAATGATTGTACGCCAAATTCGGATGATTATGCAATTTGCAGTTTTTTGAGAAGGCCTACACAAGCATTACTTTTTAGCTTTATGTTAAATATATTATGATAAGTATAGTAATAAAAAGTTTTTGTTACACAAATTGAAAAACTGATCACGTTAATCGAAAATTTACAATTTTAATAAGAGTGGACGGTTGATCGTTATTAAAAGCAGAGAAAAGTAGTGGACCTAATATAGACCCTTGAGGAACTCCTATTCCTGTTGTGAGGAAAAAGCCGTTCTACCAGAGAAAAAAATGTGTTTTAGTTTTCTTAAAAGAATACTATTTTTTATATATATATATATAATTGGCCGGCGAAAAAAGGGATTTTGGCTACCCTTATAATGTTAAACACAGCGGGAGCGTTAGGAAAGTAGAAAGGGGTATAAAAAGAGATATCGATGTATATTTGTTTTAAAGTTCGGTAAGTCATAATATGAGGGAAAAACAGAGTCTTGCAAGGCATTCCACATTCGCGTGGTACGGCTTAAGAAATAATCTCTGCCTGAAGTTGGGCTCAATGGTAAATGTATGGGTATTCCTAACAGCGCGAGTATTACGGTTGAATTGTTTCAGGGGAGGAATGTAGCTGACTATTTCGCTAGAGCATTGATTGTGAAAATAACAGTAAAATAACGAAAGGCACGAAACAATGCGACGGAGATGAAAATGTTTATGTTATTGTTCGTCGGCTATCATTTAAAGCTCTTTTTTGTATTCTGTCTAAGAAACTCAAGTGTGTAATTGGAGCACCTGCCCAAACATTGGAATAATACTCAACTTTTGGACGAATATACGCTTTATAGACCGATCAGAAGGGGTGAACAATTTCTTGCATCTTCGAAGGAAACCTAGACATCTGGCAGCATTTTTAGCGACGTCGAATATGTGGTCGTTCCACAAAAGGTGGTCTGTAATGCACATACCGAAAACTGATAGGTGTTTGGTTTCTTTGAAACAAGTGCCACTCATCGATAGTGGCATTGGGGGTATGTTTCGCTTTAACGACAAAAGACAACATTGAGTTTTTGAAGCATTAAATTCTACAAGATTTCTTATTCCCCATTGTACAATGCTGTCAATATCAGAATTGAATGAACTAATCATACGCTGCCGTTGCTGTTCCATATTCGAAGCACATGAATGAAAGTCTGGAAACGAATATAAAAAGCTGAGAGTGCTGTCGTCAGCGAAACAATTAATTGGATTAGTAGTTTCAGATAAAACAGAGCCCTGAGGCACACCAGCATTTATTTTGTGAGTATCGGACTTGAATCCGTCCAACACAATTTGTATTGACCGGTTCGAAAGGTGATTACTAATCCAACGAAGAAGAGATTCGTCGAGTCCAAATGCACGCATTTTCGATAAAAGAGCTTGATGCCAAACTCTATCAACTGCTTTAGAAATATCAAGAGCAATAATTTTACTTTCGCCAAAACGGTGAAGTGATTGATTCCACTTTTCGATGAGATAAACCATCAAATCACCAATGGACCTATTGCTGCGAAAGCCGTATTGCCGGTCATTAAGAAGCTTTCGGTCTTAAGATATTTCTTAAGCTGAAAGTAAATCAGCGTTTCCATGACCTTAGAAAGAAGGTGCGTAAGTGCAATTGGTCGATAGTTTGAGAGAGAGGAGGATTCGCCTTTTTTCAGGGACAGGCTGGACAAAAATGCTGTTTTCCATCCACTCGGAAAGAGTTCAGAGGAATAGGACAGATGGAAAAGCTTACGCAATGGTTTTGCCAGCGTTGAAGTACACCTCTTCAGAACAATAGCGGGGATACTATCCGGGCCAGCGGATTTGTGAATGTTAAGATCTTTTAAGGCCCTTGCAACTGAACGAGTGCGGAAGAAGATTGGTCCCATAATATCATGTACGTTCTCAAGTACAGGAGGATTGATAACACCTGGCGGAAGCATTGAGTTTGCTGCAAATAGGGCTGCAAGCAAATCTGCTTTTTCTTGGAAATCGACAGCAGGTGTATCGTTAAAGAAGAGCGTTGGAACCGATGATGACGAAGAATTCCTAATGTTTTTCAGAAAAGACCAACAAATTTTACTTCCTTTGGGACATTGAAGAATTTTTTGACGAATTTTTTGCTCATGTAAAAATTTCGTCTTGCGAATGTGAGCATTGCAGGCTCACTAGCTTGTTGTAAGTTTTTTCGGTTTTCCTTGGTAGTGTCAGCTTTGTAGCAACGAAAACTTACATCTCTCAACCTAATAACCTCTTTGCAGCTTGCATCGAACCATAAGTTATCCTTAGGTTTGACACTCTTTGACCTATTGGCCTGAAACCTGCCTGAACAGACGTAAGTATAATCGGTTTGAGCTCAAATACCTAGAGATTTGTTGACTTTTGATGTTTTTCAAAGAGATTTGATATGAAATGGAGTATAGCTATATGCCTGAATTCCTTACAATCAGCTTTAGAGTTCTAAGGAATGGGTATTACTTTTGAAACTTTCCAGATTTTGGGGTAATAGGAGGTTGTGAGGATAGAATTAAAAATATGAGTAAAGTACGGCGAAAATATTATCTTGAGGAACTTTGGAAGAAGACTTCTGCTTCTGATTTTATTTCATAGACCGCTCTTCGATTCTGCAGAATGTTAATAAACCATATAATACCAGATAGCTAGGAATGCCGAAGGTTAATTCAGATTTATCTATAGACAGACTAGAGAATTCGCAGACAAACATCTGCATTTGTATCACACTTTAGGGAATTGTTTTTATTATTTTTTTAGATTTGCCTAAGTTTTTAATATTTTTTCCACAGTTTATTAGACAAAAGGTTTTTGAATATATTTTAGATAATTTTATTTCTTTATTCACAATATAACGTACATTTTTGAACTTCTCATAAAAAGGTGCCAATCTGTATCGTTTCCAATGTTTTTAAGCCATATTTTTTTTTAAGAATTAGCTTTTCGATCTTATAGCCAGCCATTTGTCTAATTTCGGACCGAAACAGTTTTCACTGGCATATGAATATTAAAAAAAAAGTTAACATTATTCGTTGAAAAAGTGAACCAAGTCAACCAAAGAGGTCAGTATCACTGCACTTACAAATTCTCCCATATCAATAGCCTTGCAATCTCAGAACTCTATAATTTCTATAGACTTTGACTGACATAAATTGAGATCATAAAAACAATAACAAGATCCATGTTTAGAGAAACGTGGCACATCAAGCTGGCCATAATAGTTTATTTTACCAGGTTGATTTAGTAGAATCAAGCCCAGAAGCGTAGAACTAGTATCTGTAAAATGCGTCGGCGACGAAAAGAACTCTTCCATACATTATTTTAAATAAAGCTTTTAAGAAATGAAAAAAAATATAAATTTTCAGCTAAGCGATCTTTATCTTGAATTCCTTATTTCAACACCAACTGTCAATGTTTTTTTTTCTTTATTATAATTTTTTTTTATTTAACCAATTGTTTTTTTTTTTTTTTTTTTTTTGTTAAAATTCGCATGTGGAATGTGCTTTCAATGCCATATTTATCCCATCAAATGGCAACAAAAATATTTAACAATAATTACTCATTGTCTAGAAATGCTTATGTGATCATTTTATTCGGTTAATTATTTAATTTAAAACACCAGACCAATTTTCGAGATTAATATCATAATTTATTAATTAAAATTCATATACACCACTGGCCTTATGTGTAATTATTTGCAAATAAGGCTGATGATTATTAAAGCAAAAAAAAAACTATAAAAGAGCCACTTTTTCTTTTACACTTGCCTCTCCTATAACAATTGTTTAGAAAAGTCTAAATGAAAGTGTAGCTTTTAATTTGCCACTCAAAAAATGTAACAAATTAAATAAAAAAACTCACACATAAATGTAAATACATGGTTGGTGAAAATGTATGATGTTAGAAAAAAAGTGTAATTACATCAAGGCCGCCACAATAACCATGTGTAGACTGTAGAGTGTTTATTTTTTTTTAATTCCCAGGTAAACGTTTGAAAAACTTGAACAATTAATGCAAAATTTTGTGGTTACGCCTTTCATAAAGATTTAATTAATTTCTATTTTTTCCAATGTTGGTACTTTCGCCAGACCTTAAACGAGTTTTTCTTGCAACGATAGAGGAAATGGGACGAAACTATTATGTTTAGGAAAAAACTTAATTCCGCTTTGTCCGATACGAAGAAGGAATGTGAGTTTGTTACACTTTCAGGCCTTGAATACTCAATTGAACATTAGGAAATTTTGTTACACAGATCGTCTAGGGCACAGAAAAGAACATAGGGTACCTTTGACTCTAAACGGAAAAAAAATAAGTTCCGAGGGACAGATTTAATGTATGAAAAACGTGAACTAAAAGTCTTGTATCTTTGCACATTCTTGTAGCTAATTCTGAAACCCATCGTGCGATTAACATTGGTTTTGAATGTTAGCCAGATCAAAATGGTAAGGGAAAATCTCGCCGGGTAAACTATTCCAAATTCGTGTCGTTCGGCTAAACAAATAATCCCTATATTTCACGGTACGTCAAATATTGGGCTCAAGGGTGAACTGATGAACATTCCTTGCAAGACGAGTATTACGGGAGAAACTTTTAAGGAGAGGAATGCAACTGGTAACTTCGAGTGAACATTTTTTGTAAAAGAAACGATAAAATAAGGAAAGAAATGAAACATTGCGTGGGTGTTTCAGCGGCAGTTCTATTTCCTATCAATCTTAACGCTCGATTTTGTATTCTATCAAGTAGGTGTAGCGATGTTTGCGAAGCACCTGCCCAGAGGTGGGAGTTATACTCGAGTTTAGGGCGTGTAAACGCTTTATAGATTGTAGCCAGATCAGATGGGGAAAAATACTTCTTACACCGATACAGAAAACCTAAGCAGCATTCTTAGCGATCTCAAATATATGGTCGTTCCAACGGAGGTCGTCGTTGACACACATACCGAGTACTGAGAGCTTTTCGGTTTCTTCGATGTAAGTGCCATTCATGGACAATGGCATTGGGGGTATGTTTAGCTTTAACGACAGAAGACAGCATTGAGTTTTCGAAGCATTAAACTCCACACGATTCCTATTAACCCATTTGACAATGCTGTATAAATCGGAGTTTAATGAGCTTGACATACGGCACCGTTGCAATTGTACGTCCGAAGGCGAAGGACGTGAATTACCGAACGAATATGAAAAGCTGAGGGTACAGTCGTCAGCAAAACAGTTAGGTGGATTAGAAGTAACAGACAGAAGATCATTTATAAAAATGAGGAAAAGAGTCGGAGACAAAACAGAGCCCTGGGGCACACCAGCATTTATTTTGTGGGAATCAGACTTGAATCCGTCCAATACAACTTGTATTGAACGGTCCAGAAGATAGCTTCTAATCCAACGAACAAGAGTATTATCGATCCCAAAAGCACGCATTTTCGATAAGAGAGCTTCATGCCAAACTCTATCAAATGCCTTGGAGATATCAAGAACAATAATCTTACTTTCACCAAAGCGATGTAAAGATTTGCTCCACTGTTCGGTGAGATATGCCATCAGATCACCAGTGGAACGGTTGCTGCGGAAGCCATACTGACGGTCATGGAGAAGCTTTCGATCTTCGAGATATTCCTTAAGCTGACGGTTATTCAGTGTTTCCATGACCTTAGAAAGAAGGGATGTCAGTGCTATGGGTCGGTAAGAGGAGGGGGAGGATGGGTCACCTTTCTTAGGGACAGGCTGGATAAATGCTGTTTTCCATCTTCTAGGAAAGATTCCAGAAGAGTAGGAGCGATGGAAAAGCTTACGCAGTGGCTTTGCCAGTGTAGAAGAAGACCTCTTCAGAAGAATCGGGGGTATACCATCCGGGCCAGCGGATTTGTGTATATCGAGATCTTTGAGAACTCTTGCTACTGTACGAGTGCGGAAAAAAATCTGTCCCATGGAAAAATTTACATTCTCAAGTACAGGAAGGGCAACGTTGCTATGCGGCAGCGTGGAGCTGGCAGCGAAATTGGCGGCGAAGAAGTTTGCCTTCTCTGAAGAGTAAACAATTGGTTTGTTATTGTCGATGAGCGTTGGAACCGAAGATGTTGGAGGAGGAGTTTTTAATATTTTTTACAAATGACCAACAAATTTTACTGCCTTTGGGACACTGCAGAATTTGTTGCCGTAATTTTTGGTCATGCAAAAATTTGGTTCTTTCAATAACGGAGTTGCATGAGTTCCTTGCTTGTTTGTGCTTTTTCCGATTTTCCTCTATAGGGTTGGCTTTGTAGGATCGGAAACTTACTTCTTTGAGCCTGATAGCTTCTTTACACTTAGAATTAAACCAGGACTTTTCTTTAGGCTTGATGCTTTTTACTCTGTTATGAATAAAAGCACGCATCCCTAGAAGAATCACATTTGTAATCATTTCAGCACTGGCATCAATGTCACTATCGAGGAAGCATAGTGACCAGTTAAAGTTTCGAAAAAAAATATTCAGGCCGTCCCAGTTGGCTTTCTGGTATTGCCAAACGGTCCTGGTGGGAAGTTTTTCATTAACTGGATGGGTGGAGGATGAGAAATTAGCTGAAATGATACAATGGTCTGAAGTGCCAAATGGAGAAGTTACACTAATGGTATATTTATCAGGGTGAGAAGTAAGAAACAAGTCAAGAGTATGGGCGGCTTGCCCAGCAACATCCGGTATACGCGTTGGCACATCGATGAGTTGAGTAAGGTGATGTAACCCGGCAAAGAGCTCGACATACCTTCCTTCGGGTGTTGTCTGACCAGAATAGCCGAGCCAATTGGAATTGTGTACATTGAAATCGCCCGCAATAACGAGTAATAGGAGTAATGGATTTGAATATTAATAGAAAATATGTGAACCAAACTGAGTTTAATTTTAATAATTATTCTATGTAAAAGTGAAGTAAAGAAAAAAACAAAGACTCGCAAGGCGGTCATCAATCGTGTGGTATGGCTAAAGAAAGAAACGCTGTATACGATCGTTCGTCTGAGGATATGTAAATGTTTCTGATATTTGTTGGTCAACTTTGATTTTTAAAACTCTGTTTGGAATTCTGTTTGAAAAACTCTAGTGGGTTACGTAAGCAACTGCCAAATATGAAAATATTTTTTTTATTCCACACTGTCAAGATCAGAGTTTTACGATCATATGCTTGCAGTTTTACATCTGAAGAACATGGTTTTAAATTTGGAAACGAATAAGGAAAAATAAGAAGGCCTTCTGTGGTCGGCAGAACAATTAATTAATAAGTAAAGAATGTTTTTCTTAAAGGTATGAAACTTCCGATAGGGATAATTGTACAACAAGCTGTCATACTAATGAAGTGTGTTTGACTTTTTTTCGGAATACTTTGACAAATAGCCATGCAAAGAGTTACACCAAAGCAACTGTTTACAAAAAGTGGACATTTATTTACAAATTCGCCCTCTGATCGCCAAACTTATAGAGCACTTCGTCAAGTTTACGATGCGCATAATCGTCTTAATACGCAATTCTTGATGACGTTTACTCTTTTGGATAATATTCATCTAAATCGAGCCGGTGCTGTGCGTACAGTGGCCATCATCGCCACTGTAGACGTTATTTTGCTTGAGGCAACTCGATCTCTGTCTGTCTACTCCTTGGAAAATATTGAGGAAAGATCTTGGCCTACATCCATAAGAGATCCAACTGGTGGAAGAATTAAAGCCAGCGGACCATCAACTGCGACGTCGTGTGTTCGGTAAATGGCCTGATAATAAACTGGAAGTGGAACCAGATTTGTATCGTCAAATCATCTTCACCGGTGTGGCTCATTTCTAGCTAAACGGTTATGTAACATGCAGAATTATCGTTTTTGGAGTGAGCACAATCCTCTTGAGACTCCATTATATGCCGAAAAAATCACTGTTTGTTGCGGTTTACATGCCGAGGGCGTCATCGACTCACTTGTCTTTAAATCCGAAACCGGTGCCAACATTACCGTGAATGCCCTACGCTACAGGCAAATGATTCTTGATTTTTGTATTGCCCCTGTCACCGGAAATCATTTTGAGGATAAATTGTTCCAACAAGATAGCGCACATGGAGCGTACAATCATCTCTGGAAATCATTTTGAGGATAAATGGTTCCAACAAAACCGCGCAACATGGCATACAGGGCGTACAACTATCACATTGTTAACCAAAAGTTTGGTGACCGAATCATCTGAAGAAATTGACCCGTGAATTGGTCATCTCGTTGGTGTGATTTTACACTTTTGGACTTTTTTGTGGGATACATCAAATCTCTGGTCTATGCTGATAAAAAGAAACAATTCATCATTTAAAGGCCAACCGGGTATGCTTGAGAAAGTGCTGCAACATTGGACCGACAAGATGGCGTTCATAAAGTGCACTCGCGGAGGTCATATCCCAGAAATCATTTTTAAACATTAAATGCCATGAAAATTGTGAGGTAATAAAGCCAAAATTTTTGTCATTCCATTTAATTTGTTGTGTCTCATTTGTTTGTTCTATGCTTCTAAAAAAAAAAAAAACACCCCTTATGAGAAAAAGAGTATAGTAGACAAAACGGAGCCCTGAGGCACATCAGCATTTATTTTATAAATAGCAGGATCCATTACTGCGAACTGTACAACCGGTTTTTCAATAAGCTGTCGATCTTCAAGGTATTCCTTAAGCTGAAATTAATCAGTTTCCATGATTATAGAAAGAAATGACATATGTAAGTGTAATTGGTCGATAGTTTTTGTGAGGAAGATTCATGGGAATACGGATACAAGTACAGTTTTCAACCTGCTAAGAACGAACCAGAACGTTTGGGCATTTGTGATCATGTACAAGTATAGACGGTCGAATATGGTATTTCAGGCTTTACTAAATTGTTTGACATTTTTCCGGGCTTTCGTCAGTTAGGTTTGGTTATAAAAACGGAAACATAACTCTTAAGCCGTGATAATTTCTTTTGGTCTGATGCTTTTAGGCCCATTTGCTGATAAGATAATTAAATATTAATTATTTAACTTAAGCGATTTTGCGACAGTTTATGCAATATGAACATAAATATTTAAGTATCGTATCAGCAAACGGGCCTTAAACTTTTTTCCGGAAAAACGTGCCCATTCACAAAAAAAATCCGTTTGGGCCATTGAATGCTAGTCATATTTAAATATATATCATTTGTTGCCTCAATTTGTATCGTATTTTTTTCGAATTTTGAGATTTATAGATTATTTTTTTGTGTCTAATATTTTGTTACCCATACGCCCGAGTGAAAGTTATAATTTTGAATTTACAACCAAAAATCTACTGAAACATTGCTTAAACTTACATATGTTTACGATTAAATGTATAATTTTTAACCAATTTAAACAAATTTTTAATATATGTCATGTGGGAATTTGAAGCTCTAAGGTTAATAATAATGCAAACAATTTTTTTAATGTAAAAAAATATGCTCTAAAAAGAGGATTTTTTTTAATGATTGGTTATCAAAAGAGAGAGAAGCAGGCCTTCCGCGCAGTTTCGTCCTCTTACTGCAACTGATTGTGTTTAAATTTAAACGTTCTGATCATTTCTTCCATGTCTACTTTTTCGTGAGCCGGTTTTGTCTTTTCGTTTTGTATTCGTTCGTTTTTATGTCATGCTTTTTGTCACTTGTTAAAAACATTTCCGACAAAATACCCCCAAACGTTGCTTTACACCCGAACCTTACTACGGACGTGCTAAGAGATTTTTTCTTTAGCTCCACCCAACGAATGTGTAACACTACATCTGGCCGTAATTTTTTACTTGTGATTATAGGGACTATAAGGCAAGTTTAGGATTCGTGAATATTAAAAAAAATGAGATAACAATCCAACATGACATTACGATCATAGAGAAGTCTAAAAAAGTGATCGAGAAAAAATGTCTGTCTGTCTGTCTAAACGGCTTAAGCGATTATCTTCAAATTTGGTGTGTGTGATTATTTTGGCATTCCCTAGAAGAGAAATTGAAATTTTATTTGTAGGCCTAAAAATAACAGTACCCGCCATATAACCGTTTTCATCATATGAATTTTTTTTTTGTTGGTATTGGCTATCATTTAATTAGAACCAAATTTCCGGGAAAAGTCTATTAACAGTACCTTTCATATAACGTTTTTTTTTTAATTTTGGGCTTTCTCGGTAACGGCTCTTTGGATTTCTGTCAACTTTTATATTTAAGAAGATCTAGGTAGCTTAATTAATTCTGCATATCATAATTTTTAATAATTTTTTTCTAATTAAAATAAATTTTTGATTTTTTTTTTGAAAAATCAATATTTTTAAAACTAATCAAAAAAAAATTATTTTAAATTTTATAATCACATGTATATTAATAAACTCTAAAAAACTGCAATAAAAAGCAGGATTTTATCAAAACCGGTCTTACAATTTTCGAAATACTTTTTTCATAATATCTTTTTTATTTAAGACGTGAGATGGCGTACTTCATTTTAATTAAAAACCGTTAAGTATTGTGGTTTTGATACTTTTTATAAGTTCAAACTGTGTTATTTTTAACGTAAATGTTACTTTTTCTGTCAAAGACCTTGCTTTTCAATGTATTTAGGCACATAAGAGCAAGTACGTCCGACCCAGTCGTGCCCATTTTTTTATTCTTGTTGCAATTGTATCTTCTAAATTCTGTTCTTATTTTCTTTAAGCTTAAAACATAATTCAACTTTAAGAGTTTCATCAAAACCGGTTTAGTCGTTTTTGATAGTCTAGAATAGAAGAAGAATTTTAAGACTCTCCCCCTTAATACTTTAAATTTCTAGGCATAACCATAATCGTTGTTTTCGAAATTGAATATAACAACGACTAAAAAGTTATTCAAGTTCCTCTACTTTAAATTGGAAACTTTACATTTTTTTTTTTTAATTTATTACATCACCCGCTAAAATAAATGTAAATGTCAAATCATTGATATCCGCCCACCAGACCGGCTCCTTTAGACCAATCAAATATCGATTACATTTACGTTAGGAGATTTACCCAATTTGACAACAGCCCAACCCAGTAACTTATTAAACAAAACCAATAAAAAAAAGTCCAAATGAATATTTTCATCTCAAAGAGTAACCAAACTTGATTTCCGTCAACAAAACCCCATTTGAAAATGTATCTCTACCACAGCCTGAGGCGATTAAATCATAATGCCAATGCGAGAGTCTCTGCAATTTGCCTCACCTAACCTAATCAGGCTTATTTAACCAAACGAAACGAATTGGCTTTTATGTGACATCCTATCTGAGAGAGACCAATTGTTTGATTGTTAATCCGCCAATTACTGTTGGATTATGCCAAAACTCAAAAATGACCATTTCGAAACGTTTATATATCAGCACTCCTCGGATAGGCTTCATCCAACATTTCCAAACGTCCTTCAGAGTGGCTTGAAGACAAAAATCTCTTCGCTAACATCGCTTAAGCTTTCCGGGGGCGATGGCGCGGTTGTCATATTGGGTTTCGACGAATGCAAGACTTGCAAGCCCACACAAAGTGTGGTACAAACATTCAATCTATGGTCGGAACGATGTCACGCACAGCTTGCACATTCGCCTCCAGACATGGAGTCATCGCATTCATTGGATTTTTTTTGTAAAAAAAAATAAAAAAAATAATAATTTTTATTAAAGACACATTTTTTTAGATTAATAAAACTTATTACAATTCTATGAGATGCGGTTTTGGTGGTTGTTGTATCTTGTAGCTTGTATCTATAAACCGGAAAATCTATGATTGTGGTTATAGTTACGCCTTCTATGTGAAGTCGCAGCCGGCATCGGTCGCCTTGTGTCCGTCGGTCGAATCGGCCCCAAGCAGCTAGCTATTGCCGTCAGATACAATCCCACCATCCTAACTGGTATCTCAAAGATTGGTTCAATGGCCATTTGAGTTGTGTTTTCGTAAGAACTCGTTTTTTCGGATTTATTTTTAATTATTTAACATTAAAATGAGGCGAGCAATTTTATCGGGGGTAATTGGAATGTGACTTGACGGTAGTTCGATTCAATGACACGAAAGAAAGTTCAAGTGGGATAAACGATGTTCATGATGATGACGACGATTATGATGGAGAAAGATTGATGCGATTATACCAATCGCATTCGCTCTATTTATCAATATTTTCTGGAGCTGGAACTGGAGCTGGAGGTGGAAGTGTGCCATTGAGCTTGGATTTCAGATTTCAATATCGATGGCTTATACTTTTTTTTTGTTTGGTGTGTTTCTATTGTTAACTGATTTGGAATTGGCATTGAAATGGAAAGCGAAACTGATTGGGGGATATTCAGAGATAGAGCGATGAAATTAATCTGATATTATCAGGTGGAACTGATTGATATTAAATTTCTCTTGAGTATAAAAAAAATTGCATGGTGCAGTTGGAAAACTTTTAGGCATTTATAATGAACTTTAACCAATAGGTTTTGCGGTCACTAAATCGTGTAATGCGATTCAGTTCTAAGAACTAGTTTATAGTTTTTGATTATTGTTCTAAAAAAAATTGTAAATTATTTTTGATTCATCGTCAGTTCGCGTCATTAAAAATATTCCATAAAAAATAATTATTTAAAAAAAGAAAGAATAATAAATTTGATGGTTTCTACCAGCTGCCTCTTCACCTCATTAAGTACAGTCATGTTTTCGGAATTGTTTACACAGTAAGAATTTAAATATACGTAGAATTAAAGTTTTTTTTTTCTTGAAAAAATAAAACAGCTATTTATAAACACAGAATTTCTTGAAGATTATTTACGTATATATTAAAAAAGAAAAAAACAGTTAATAAAAAACGTTGAGCCTTCCTTATAAGCTGACTTGAAGAAAATATTATTTAAAAAAACGTAATTATTTTTCATCTTTTGGTACAAATTTCAAGCGGAAAGCCAGTTCTTTTATAATAATATAGTCTTGAAAGTAGATTTTGTCACCTAACATACTTCACTCGGTTGCTATTAATTGTATAAAAAAAAACGTATACACCTAACTTGTAGCAAATTTTACTAACCACAAGCTGGCATATAAGTCATTTTGCGTTAAAATGCACCAGAAATGAGTTATAGGCCAAAGATTGAAAAATGTGCCGATTTGTATTCAATTTTACATTAGTGTGTAGGGTGCGGAGGGGGCGTGGTTATGGACTTTGCTTGGTATCTACCGGGGATCCCAAACATCATTTAAAAAAATTACAACTATACCCGACCTTATCTAGGGTAAAACCTGTTCATGTACTGGACTAGATCGTGGAGTAGGCCTACAGCGAAAACTAACCGTTTAGCTAAAAAAAAAAAAAAAAAAAATTTGTGACTTGACCTTGAACACATTTTTTTGCACACATCGGACCGATGAGGACAGTTTCATTACAATGCTGTTCTTAGAGTTTATGCACATTTTCAGCTTTTTCGCAATTTGTTCAAGGTTCCACCGTGGCGTAGTGGTTAGTATCTAGGACTGCTAAGCGAATGAGTCTGGGTTCGAATCGAGCTCATAGCCACCTTCTTTTCCGGGGTACTGCCTCTTGCTGACAAAACCTCCAAGAATAAATTTGCCTCGAAAAAGTAAAGGACGCAACGTTACGGTGAATGGCGATCGCTATCGTTCGATGCTAACAAACTTTTTGTTGCCAAAAATGGAAGAACTGAACTTGGTTGACATGTGGTTTCAACAAGATGGCGCTACATGCCACACAGCTCGCGATTCTATGGCCATTTTGGAGGAAAACTTCGGAGAACAATTCATCTCAAGAAATGGACCGGTAAGTTGGCCACCAAGATCATCCGATTTGACGCCTTTAGATTATTTTTTGTGGGGCTACGTCAAGTCTAAAGTCTACAGAAATAAGCCAGCAACTATTCCAGCTTTGGAAGACAACATTTCCGAAGAAATTCGGGCTATTCCGGCCGAAATGCTCGAAAAAGTTGCCCAAAATTGGACTTTCCGAATGGACCACCTAAGACGCAGCCGCGGTCAACATTTAAATGAAATTATCTTCAAAAAGTAAATGTCATGGACCAATCTAACGTTTCAAATAAAGAACCGATGAGATTTTGCAAATTTTATGCGTTTTTTTAAAAAAAAAAGTTCTCAAGCTCTTAAAAAATCACCCGTTATATGTTTTCATTCCACAAGAGGTCTTTATAATAAACAGTCTTAGAAAAGAAAGCTGTTTAGTTTCGGTCATGGAAGTGTTACTCGTGGACAGTGGCAAGGAGACATACATTAGCCTTTAATGGCAGCAGACAACATTGAATTTTGGAAGGAATACATCTCACGCGAATAATAATTCTGCAATCGACAATGCTATCGAGATCATATTTAAGAGTTTAATACGCTGCATTCCATTTCCAAATTGGAAGAACTTGGTTATGAAACTAGGACCGAATTGAGAACTAAGGTAGGTATTGTCAGCAAGACGATTAAATCGATTATGAGTTTAAGAAACAAACCATTGATGAAGATCAAAGAAAGGTGGTAGAACAGACGGTGTGCTTCAACCAGCATTTATTTTGTAAGTTCCGTCCTTAAAGTACGACTAGTACTACTCGTATTGGACGGTCAGAAAGGTAATTTCTAATCCAACGTTTTCCACCAGAAACGACCCTTCCACGTTTGGGGACCAAATTTTAGACGATCACCGGGGTGAAAAGCAATCACACAAAACTACTACATTTAATAAACTCCAGATCGGTCAAAAATATTGCCATTTTTTTGATAAGTGAGTAAAAGAACGAATTAGGCATTTTAAATATACGCCAAGCACCAGAATTCGAGCTTTCATAAAATTCATTTGGCCAAATTCTTCATACGGATTTGGGCAAAATGCAACTGACCCAGAACTGAGAGACCCAAAGTAAATGAATTATTCTTTGCTGGCGATTTGGTGACATTATCAGTGAAAATTCAACTTCTTTGACATGCAACAATTCAACAGCGGGCGGGGAATAAGTTGAAGGTCTGAAAACAAAAGCATCAACTGCAGTAAAAATGTTGTCAATCAACAAACTTTTTCTATTAATTTAAATTTTATCTGATAAACTTCCCTCTAATTTGAATATAGTTTAGAAGAGTTTCTTAAGAGTTTTTCTATACTTTTATTTAAATTTTGTCATCGAAGCAACAACAACATAAAAGATACTTTCAAATTGTGATTCACTACATAAAATACGACACGAAAAAAAACCTATAACCATCATTCCTGCTGAAAAAACACTCTTTAGATACAATCAGACAAAAAAGCCTATGAACGCACATCAACCCTCCAAGGCATTCCTTAACAAATCTCCATTTTCAATCTTGTTTGGTATGTTAGCCAGTACCAGCATTCAACAGTACCAAAACAAAGAACAAAAAAAAAAACAACAAGGTGAAATTCTTAAAATCCATTGACCCTCTCTGTATCTTTTATCTCTGACTCGTAGACAATAAGAATACCTCCGGTGTAATTGTTATTATTACCTATCGATTCTCAAAAATCTTTTTCTCTGGAGTTGTTTTTTTGAGCTACAACTCCATAAGTGTTCATATACAAAATAATAGAAATATCTCTCTTAAAAGATACCCTTTTGTGATGTCGGAACCTTGAATGAAAAGCTATTAACATTGAATGCATAATTGATATTTTTTTTGCATTTCAATATCTTGCCAAAGACACATTTTTCTCAGCATAAACAGGAAGTGATCTCACACAACCTAAAGTACTCGAAGATCGATTTGAATATAAAATTGGCATGGAAAACAATCTTAAAACGAAATACAAGTATCTGTAAGCCTGAAATACCTTAACGTTGGCCTCAATTCAGTTCGACTCTTATGGCAATTAAGTATCTTTTATATTTATTTAACTACTTCCAGATATTTTGCACATTTTACTGTGTAAATAAACCTCAAAATAAAATAACAAAAATATTGTCATAGATACTTTTTAGGCAAAAATAATGGGTTTTCAGTTGAATGCCTTATTCTTTCCAACTTTTTTTTCAATCTCTTTTGCAGTACAAAAATAAATAAATAAATATAATAATCAAATGAGAAAATGTATTAAGTTACGCTATCCGGTAATTAATAAATCCAATAAAAGTTGCCGCCAATTAAAAGAAGCATAACATTATCCGGGTATATGCTTCTCTTTGAGTCAGTTTCGTCGTTTCGATGGGTTCTTTGTCTTAGTTTTCGATCAATAGCATTTTTGTTTTCTTCCTAATTTCCATCTTCGACAGATCCAAGACACACAGATATTTTATTAGCACTCAAAATACAATAAAAAAAAGCACACACAACACTTGAAGATACAAGAAAAAAAAACACGGATTTCTTGGTTAGCCAAAGTGGTAGAACCACTTTGTCAGTTATCTCAAGAAATAAAAACTCTCTGGCCCAGAATAGGCAACGGACAACTTCAACAACTATTCAATAGCCGTACTTTTCTGAAGCCATGCACTGTAACTACTAGTTAACACCAACGCATTAATTTCAACTTCAAAGATACTTTTTTTCTTTCAATTAGAATTACTGGTTTAAGTATTTTTTTTTCACTTAAAATTCAACTATGTTTTCGACGAAGTTTTGCAAACCCTGTATGGATGTTTTGCCAAATTCGAGAGAAAGAATTTCCCCGACCTGCCCGACTAACCGTAACCGAAATGTTCTCAAAACGGCCTTGCGCACCAATGCGTATTTGGGAACTCTTGTATCTGGGAGCATCCGTTGAGTGCGCATTGCGCTTGTTACTTAGCAGAGATATAATACGATTGAATCACGCACTAAACAACCACCGGGAATTATCTCATCGTCCAGTATCTTTTCCTATAGATACTTCAAGCATCTCCATTCTGTGTAGTATTACAGTTACTCATTTAAACTATTAGTTTGGATGCACCCAAGATGACTGTTTTTTGTTGTAATGATTGAAATTGATGAAAGAAAAACGAGTTACTCTTCTATAGGAATCGACGACGACGTTAGTGAGGTGGAAGAAGTTAGGATCGGTAAAACGGCGTTGTTCGGCGCAACGCGGTTTTATGTGCGCACGGCTTGGACGATTCGATTCGACTAAAAGTCATGAGATACTATTGGCTATTGTGGAGCTCTGGTGGAGTTTGAATTTGTATTTTCAAACAGATAAATCGCATGAGAGTTACATTTTTCTTTGGCTCTGGGAACTAAGACAGAGATTGAGACAGTGTGGTGAAAAACTGAGATCACAATAAAGTGAGGTTTCAAAGTGTTGAATTGTTGATCGCGGCTCAAGGGTTATTTATTGTAAGATATTTAGGAAAACATTAAATGCATCAATATGATGGTTTAATTCCAAGCTTAGCTTTGACCTATTTAGGAGTCGGAAAAATTTCTATCCTTAAATTATATTTGATAGAATTTTCGTCAAAAAGAATTTTGTGGATTTGGTAGTCGAACATAAGCACAAAGTAGATTTAAATGCTATATTGTGATGAGGAAGAGCCCTAAGAGTTCTTTTTAGATTGTATCTGCGTTTTGCAAAAAATGTCATATGCATCTGATCTACTGCTGAAACCTCCGAGAAATATATAAATAAGAGCAATCAAAAAATTCTGTAGAAAGGTGGCGGTCATATTCTTCAATGAAAACCTTATGACACCTCTGGCCTGAAAACCACATTATAGTTAGTTTTTTGTGGATGACTTCATGTTTTGTGAAAAAAATGAGGGTTTTCACCACAACGATATTGCTTGATCTGTGTGTTGACGAAACAGTTCATCAAAAATCTGTTTAATCACTGAAAATCTAAAACGCACATTAACACTCCTAAGTTTTCCAACACCGACTACGAATTTCGGTAGTTAATTTTAATTGTTTGTAAAGATTTTTGGTTTGTCAACTCCAGCTAAGTTAAAATGATCTTTTTGATGAATGTTTTGAAATTGACAGTCGAGTTAGAGTTCCGCGGACGGCACCGTTTTTATCTTTTATTCTTTAAATAAAAAGGCCAAAATAAATTAATTTATTTAGACAGCAGTCAAAATATATTCTTTATTTAGCTTGTATAAGGGTCCCTTTTTTTATTTGGCATATAATAATTTGTATAGAGCCTGAATAAAGCCAACTTTCGCAAACCACATATTTCAAACTTTGAAATCAAAAAAATTGCTGCGCAAAGCCTTTGAAAGTGAATTTAGCAATTCCTATGCCAAGCTTGTAGAAGTTTGCAAATGGCTTGAATAAGGTCTTCCATGGTTGACTTAAAATTAAATAAATTGCACGAACTTGCTCATATGTGCGGTCACATCGTCAAATAAAATTTAAAAAGTATTGAAAGAACTTTAAAGTATTTATTCGATTTTTGTGACTTTCGAAAAAATAACGTAAGATTGGATTGTAATCAGATAACCCGTTTCCGAAAAGAAGAAAAAACCGGTCCTATGGGAGGTACCGTTTTTAGCCCAGTTTTAATTTTTTTTTACCAAAATATGACACATTTTTTCATAAAAATTCTTAGAGGCGTTTCCGAGAAAAAGAAGCCTCTACATAACGGTTATAAAACAGGTATCATTAATTTTTTTTTTAAAAGTCTGCAAAATGTCAAAATAACCATAAATATAAATATCTCAAGAAATAAAAACTCTAACCCAGAATAGGCAACGGACAAGGGCCTTATACAAACAATATTAATATTCTTTTCTCGACAAAAGCAAAGCCAACTTTTTTGAAATATTTTACACTACGAATTATTTATTGTTGTAAGGGTAGAGTGCTGGAGTTTATTTTATTTTTAGAGTACCCGCACGCACGGTGCCAGTTAAGTTGATATAAAAGCTAGTATAAAGATTTTTTGCCAGCATTAACCTAATTAAAAATAAAAAAAAAAAGACTGCTGGACTGGCACGAGAAAAAAAATATTTCAAAACCATGGTAAATTAAACAATTACAATTAATAAAATAAAAAAAAAAAACATTATAAAATAAAGCAAATATAATATATTTTTTACTTGCGATTATAGGGACTAAGGCAAGTTTAGGATTCGTGAATATAAAAAAAATTGAGATAACAATCAAACATGACATTACGATCATAGAGAAGCCTAAGTCATTGACGAAAAATGTCCGTTTGTCTGTCTGTCTGTCTGTCCGGGTGTATATCGATCTGCAGACTAATCTGGTTAACCGATTGCGTTCAAATTTGGTATGTGTGTATCTTTTGCCATTCCTCAGAGGGTAAATTGAAATTTTATTTTTAGCGCTTAAAATAATGGTAGGTACCTGCCATATAACGATTAAGGAAAAGTTTATTTTTCTCGAAAACGACTCCAACGATTTTGATGAAATTTTTTGAGGTTTTTATTGTCGGTAGTCGTCCGTCCCGAAATTTTCGAAATACTTTTTTTTATAAATTCTTTGTTACTTAAGACGTGTGGTGGCGTACTTCATTTTAACTAAAAACCGTTAAGTATTGTGGTTTTGATAGTTTTTTTTAAATTCAAACTGTGTTACTTTCAACTGAATGTAATTTTTTTTGTCAAAGATCGTGCGACCCAATCGATCATTTTTTTTGAGCTAAATTTAACTTTTTTGTCTTAAATATATGCTATTGTAGAAACATTAATTGTGTTTCTCTATCTGTGCGTGTGTGTGTGTGTATGTGTGTGTGTGTGTGTGTGTGTGTGTGTGTGTGTGTGTGTGTGTGTGTGTGTGTGTGTGTGTGTGTGTGTGTGTGTGTGTGTGTGTGAGAGAGAGAGAGAGAGAGAGAGAGAGAGGGAGCCTTTTACTGCCTCTATAGCAGTCTGAAAATAGCTTGTTTAGAACCTTGTACAAGTTATTATTGAATATCATCAGGAGTGAAAATCTACCGTCGCATGTTTTATAGTGCGTTGCAATGACTTTTCCTTCGGGAAAAGTATATTTTTATTTACTTTATTTTAAACCCCTGACAGGGTTTGTTTGAAATTTCATGATAATCAATTGAGTAATAAAAATAGAACAAACAAAAATTATAAAGTCTCATTTCTAACATTAGAGTTAGGCTCGTCAAAATTTCGAAAATTAAGTCCTTATTTGACGTCTGTATGTATTGTATGATCCCAACAAACAGACAAACCATACAGAAATTCGCAACAAACTCGTACTCTTTTAATTTTATCTAAGTTTTTAATCTGCACAACTTTTCCGTCATTTTTCTATCATCCGACTCCAATTATTTAAGCACAGTTTTTTTTAACTCTGAGTTAACTCAAGTTTATTTAATCTTAATCCCGGAGTTTAATCTTGAAGCTGTTTTTTCAGTGAAGAATTAAATTTGACCCTAGAAAGTGTAATTTAGTTTGGTATCCCTGTAAGATTACCGATTTATATTACAAAAAACTATCGAAATCTGTCAATTTGACGCCTCGTTTAACAACTAACTTCTGTGCCTTTATGTCTTCTTTCATTCATTCTTTCATTTTTCAACTAAATAAATTAATTAATTATTGAACTACGTTAGTAAGTGCGTGTAAACAAACTGAACTAACATTTTCCGGACTGCCAATGGAAAATGATCTTAGACAGGTATTGCTAACGAAAGGAAACTTCTGCGTTGTGTGTCCTGGAAACGAAGTCGCTGAACTGATGCGCAATTGCAGGTTATATAGCGTATTTGGCTTAAAGAGAGTTCCAGTAAAGGAAAGGGCATATTGGTTTTGTAAGGCATCTCCAAATAAGTGTTTCGACAGTGGTATTTGGAAAAGTTGAACGACTGCTGGAATGTTGAGAGAGTTGCTGGATGATAATAGCTAATAACGCTGGTTAACACACTGATGATGGCGTTGGTAGTCTTTGACAACAGTTTTAAAGAAAATCGTTTGAATTAGAATGACAACTTGGTGGTCTAATACTGGGGTTGATGATTTTGGTGATTGGTCTTTGAGACTCCGAACCGAAGGATTGTAAGTAAAGAAATAAGATTGTATTTCAGTTATGGATTTATGTCTGATGTTGAATGATCACAACAGTTGAGAAATTTTCGGATCTCGATGTATGAAAGCCGGATTTCAAAGGCTCCAGTTGTCTGGCGCTGGGTTTTAATTAGTGGTCAACCCAGTGTGAAAGCAAATAAAATTGACAGAATCATCATCACTCTTTAGTAAGTCACGTGCCTCAATATAGGTTGCGTATAAGAATAGGACTATGGACTGGTTGAAACTAAAATTAAAGGCTTCTAAGTATCAAGCCCGGGGAGCCTGGTGAATGCAATTTCTTTGTTATCCGTTTAAGTGATGACTTTGCGAAGCAACGATGAAATTTTTCAGAATCACTGAATTTCGGAAATGTTGTTCTTTATTATGGCTGATGGGCCATTAGTTTTATTCGACGAGGCCGAGCCTGGCTTTAAACCAGATACCACAGATGAACAGAATAGATCAAATAATTAGGTTAGTTTACACAGTACAGTAGTAGCTACTTTTTGTAGGAGCTTGTCCAAAAATCGCGGGAGGAACTGATTTCTTTGGTTTCTGGGGGGATAAATTAACTTTATATATAAAAAAGTTTTGTATCACCTTATCACCTTTTAAGCTTGATTCTAATTGTTCTAAGGCATCGCATTCAGTTTCGGAGCAGCCGTCTTAGTGATAATATCGAATCTGTGGCTGAAGATGTCGTAAGGAATTCGCTATACTTCGAATTCCTACCTAGCGCACTAATTAATTGCTGTTAGATATTCACCGCCGTGAAACAAGTATGGCCTACACTCAGGCCATTTTAAATCTAGAACATAAGGAGACAACTTTTCATCAAAAGTCATCCTGAGCGATTAGCACCTAATTTCCGCATATAACCAACAAGAAACCAATACATCTTCTCAATGCCATTTCATATAGATTTCAGGAAAGTGAATGTATCTTAAGTTATTTTGCATTAAATTATTTAACTTTTATTTTTCAAAGCTCAATCATAAGTGAAAAAAAAAATTATTTCAACCGAACTTTTGGTCGATGTATTTTTATATCAGCAACTTCGACTAATGACTTTGTGTAAATTTCTATGAACTGATTTTATAATTTTTTTTTTCAAGAAGCTAAGCTCGATTTGATAAAACGTTAAGTTGATCATAAGCATTTAAATGTCAGTTTACGTAAAAAATAAGTAGAAGACAGGCGTTAATCTAAAACTTATGTTTCATTTCGTAAAATGAGCTTTAGTCTTCCTATAAACTTATCATTTTTCGGAACTGAAACCCAAATGAGGATAAGATTTTAAATACCGTCTTAACAAACAATTGTGCTTTAGGTCAATAGCACTGTTAGGCCAAGAGCATTTATTTTATAAAAGGTATAACACTGTTTAAAAATGCCTTCTTCTTCAGAATTCACACTTAAAATTCCCCTCAATTTATTACCAACATCAAATTCATATACTATCTATAAAATACACCAAAACAAACCAAAGATACATTTTTATCTAAAAAAAAAATAAACAGAAAACAACAACAAAATAAATAAAAATAAGAAAAATGATATCTACTGCTCCTTTGCGACCAAAATCAAAAATACCAGTTTTATTCGTTGGGGGCATATTGGGCGTACCAGCAACAACAACAACAACAAAAAGCACCAGAGATTCCAGCTCCATCATCATCCTCCGCAAGATAGTCTGCCATGCCACCATCCGCACCGCAGGGCACAGCATCATCTTCTTCTCGACGAATTTTGCGAGATTCGGCTTTGGTATTTTAAGTCTGCTGCAGGCTATGGCTATGGATGGATAGTCTAGGTTCATTGGTTCACTGTGCGGATGCTTGAATGCACGTTCGCTGTGTTATGCTGGTTATTATGGTTTTTTTCTTCGTCGATTTTTTGGTTTAGTCGATCCCTTGTGGTGGACTTCAGAGATACTTGGATGTATCTATAGCATGAGGTGGTGAAGGAACAGGTTCTATGGTACCTTTTCATATAGACAGTCGAGTTAGGCGGTCAGGTTGGGGGATTTTTGTATTTCTGTTGTTTTTTTTTTTTTTGGTTAATGTCATAAGAACGATCTCCAAGAATGGGTGCAGAAATGGCGAAGGAGCCAAATGTTATGGCCATCTTGGAGCGTTATTCGTGTGCTTTGTGTGTAAGGTATGCGGTTTTGGTTCTTTTTGGTTTGTTTTTGATAGGTAAGTACGTTAGGGTATTCCTCCATCTGAGCGAACAATATGCACTTAGAACGAAGAAGTGAAGAAATAGACAGACGGCAAAATAAAATGGCAAATGGCTTATCCTCAAGGAGGCATAAGGCCTTAATTCAGGATACAATTTGAGTGGAATTTTTATTCGAAAGGATTAGGATCTTGTTACACATCTTATTGCGTTGTTAATTATATTGGGTGTTTGTTGGTATCTTTTGAAAGAAGCTTTATAAAATCCAAAGAAATAATAAAGTATCTCAAGGCATTCGAATGCAGATACAAATGAGTGAAGATTGCACTTGTGACAGATTATGTGTGCTGAATTATGTGCTTCATGTCGCATGCAAGTAATAAATGATGAAAGTTAATAACTGCGACAAGAAAGTGAAAACTCCAGTGAATTAACAATAAACTTATGTAGAGCTACTGTTTTGGATGAAATTATGTCGCGAAAGAATAAATTATTAGCATAAATGAAGAGAACGTAGATTTTGATCATCAGATAGAAAAGATGAATTGGCGAAACCGGAGCAAGTTAAGTTAATAGTTGGCGGAGGCGTCAATATTTATGTGGAACTTCTAAAGATATTGCCAATGGAGGAGTTTTGTTACATTTGATATCCAATAAAAGAAAGGAGTTATGATGTATGATTAACGAACGATAAAACATTCGTGATATCTGACAATGTGGTGGTAAGTACCTTCAGGAGTTTTTTTTTTAGTTTAGCATAGTTTTTTCTTTTTAGTTACTCTTTTGAGTAGGCTAATTAAAGGCAATCACAACTAAGCAAAAAAAATAATTTTTTGAGAATCTTTTAGGTGAACATTGTTAGGAAATAAGCCCCCGCTGGCTATGATAATAAGAATAGGGAAATAAAGTTTTAAAACGAAGTATTTTGTATTCATAAGATAAATTACTGCAAATTATTTTGACATAGACTCAAAGGACTTACCTTAAGATAATTGTTTGTTTTTTTATTGAAAATTCTAAAAACATACCTGAAATTAAAAAACAAAAATTAAAATATTGTTTTAAATATTAATTCATGTAAGAGATAAATATATAAAAATAGATATGGTCCAGACTCAGAATTTCAGTGAAAAAATAAACTTGATCAAATTAGTTTATTAAGCATTTTCTTGATTTAATAAATTTTATTTTTAATTATTTAACTACTTGTCACACAGAAACTAAATATTAACTAACTAACAAACCAATTGCAAGCAATTTGGTTAAATTATTTTTTCCAAATTAGCTGTTTCGTGTTCGCCTTGCTTTACGTATAATCTTAAAATAATTAAAATAATAGTAGATTATAGTAATGAATAATAATAATATAGTAAGGAAAATGACAATTATTTGGTTTGCCATCTATGGATGTCGTAGGGTTGAAACTTGTGGAAGGCTACATATATACATAGTTGCCAACCTTATTTCATATACTTAATATACTACCTGCGTACAAATGATTTAGTTAATTCTTTAAAAGATGAGACTAAAAGATTTTAGGAGAAACTTGTTATTTTAAAGACAAAATCTGTTGGCTTTTCGGCCAAGTTTAAGGCTTTTGATTTTCTTCCCTTTTTTGATTGGATTAAATCATACCTTGAAAAATCATACACGAGAAAATGTCTTTCCGAACAATTCGTTCCTCACTCTAGTGTACCTCAGGAAAGCCATCTTGGCCCTGTACTATTAATTTTGACTATAAATTATGATACATGCAGTCAAGTGACATTCTCATACTTGCTGATTAACATGAAGATTTTGAAGACTAGAGATGACATATTCTTCTGCAGGCTGATATTGATAGATAATTATTGGTTGCAAAAAAAATGGTAATTCTTTCAGCACTGTAAAATGTCCAACGACTACTTTCAACAAACAATTAATCGTAAGTGCATTTGATAATTGTATTTTACAACAATTTTCAGAATTTAGCTCAAAATTAGAATACAATCAACACATCATTTTTTTTATTGTGAATAAAGCAAGCTCTATGCTTGGATTCCCCAAAATGCTTGGCAAAGGAAAATTAATGATCCATATGTGCTAAAATTGCTACATAAGCCTCCATCTTAAATAAGCCTTGGGTTTGGAATTTCTATTACAGAAATCATAAGAACTTAATTAAAGCAATTAAGCACAATTGCATACGTTTTACCTTTAAGGGGTCTCGCCGCTCTTTTTTTTTTTTTTTTTGAAAAAAAAACGAGAATTCGCACAAATAGATACGCGTAGAACAAAGTTTTTAGTTAATGTATTACAAAAATTTAAATTGTGTATCCAATATTTTGACTTTGAAACGTCTGAAGCCATTTTTTTAGTTTTTGAGTTTGTTTTTGTTTTATTTCAATATTTCAGTGACTCGTTTCGTAAAATTGCTCAAAACCGATCTGGGGATACGTGTATAACGTTAAATAGAGGCTTAAACAAGATAAACTATAAATATCTTTGTAAAGGTAATGAGAAGACCTTTGAAACGCCTGGAGCAGATTTTCTATTTTTTATATAATTTTTTTTGAATAATCCGGTCTTGAAAATATATATTCTTTTTAATTTTCCAAAGGTTTTTCACCTTTAAATACAACACAAATACCACATAACTTTTCCTATATATAAAATATGTTTTCTTTCTTCATTTGGCATAATTGTCGTTTCTAGTGAGCACAATGAGCAGGCTACAGACAAATGATTCGTGATATTTGTATTCCTCATGTCAATGGAAATCATTTCGAAGAGAAATGGTTCCAAAAGGACGGCGTAACATGCGCTTGCAACCATCAGTTTGTTGAGCCAAACGTTTGGTGACCAAATCATCTCAAGAAATGGACCTGTCAATTGACCACCTCGTTCGTGTGATTTGACACCTTTGAACTACTTCGCACTATTGACGAAATAAGACGGATATGCTTGAAAAAGTGGTGCAAAATTGGACAAACAGGATGGCATTCATAAGATTTGATTTTGAGATTGCCAAAAATGCTGCTAAGTGCTTAGGTTTTCTGTATCGAAAAAAAAATTAAATGCCATGAAATGTGTGAGCTAAAGCCAAAATGTTGGCCAATCCATTGAATTTGTTGTTTTATTTATTAAAAAGTTCTATGCCTCTAAAAAAACACACCCCATACAATACTGCTTTGCATAGACCAGCTGTTTTGGCGCTGGGTGAAACTCTAGTAAGAGATCCTTCAGAATTTATTTTTCATGGGTCTTGATGGCTTTTCGCTCTTCTGGCCAACAACACCCGAAAATATTTTCTATCAAATTATCCTTTATGTTTAAATTTAACAAAATTTACTTATTTAGCATTTGTTAAGGTATTATTTTATCAATGAATACCAAGTCTATGCAATCCTGTAAGGTTTTCAATGCCAAATAGACTGACCAAAGCTCCTTTTTACTGTACTCTCTAACTGTGTTTAATCTGTTTAATACCCTTCACTCAATATTATATTTATCCTTGGAGTCCTGCCTTGTTCTCCCTAGTGTAATTGTAAATTCACCTCACACGAGAGCGATTAAGTAAACGATGAACTCCCCGACCTATTTTTTAAGAATAAACTTGCCTTGAAAAAAAAAATTAAAACCTTTAGACCATCATCATCACCATCATCATTCTATACCATCACATCCAGTAGAGTAGACCGTGAAACTTGGAATGGGCTTTAATTTTTCATTCTGTCTGCTGCTTAATATTTTCCCGGAGATTCGTTGGTCCTTCTTTTGTGCAATTTTTTCTTCTTCCCTAGTTTCTTTTATATCTATACATTCCTACCCATATACAACATATTCCCGTCAAAGATTTAATATTCGACCTTTTGCTAGACTCCTTGTGTCTGCAACGACCTTAGAACGAACAAATATTTCGGTGTGGCTGCCTCAAGAACTATGTTCCTTGTGGCCGGCTAGCAGCGTGTCGTTACTCTGGCTCTGGACACGAGAAACTATAAATCAAAATTCCAATTGAAATTAAAATGGAAGCGCATGGCTACAGCTGCAGCAGCCCCGTTGGCCACCATCAAACCAATGCATAGGCTCTCCTATAGAATGTTGAATATCACCGGCCAGTAGCCATGGTGTAGTCTGTAGTGGACCAGTTGAAGAGAATATTCAGATACTGGTGCAGCAAAAGATACAAAATGCATAAAACAATCTTTTGTGCGCTAACTGCTCGTTGGTTGGAAAGTGTGTTGACTTGTTGAGTTCTTTTGACCGGATTGTCAGCATATAAACCTAGTGTTTCTGGAGCTAGTCTCCCTAATTAGAGTTGACACGAACAGCAGTTACCGTTTAGGTTGCCCCTGATGATTAGAGACACTCAAAAAGCAAACGGGTCCTTGGGTATATAGAATAATGATGGAAGAATTTATTTAAATTTTGATTCAGTTAATCCAGATTGACACGTGTGGGTACATGGTTCTGAGATTATGCAGTTAACGGTGCAATGTGGTTACGTAAATTAGAAAGTAAGTCAGCAACCAGCAAGTAAGGCTAGTTTTGATGGTCTTGGAACAGGAATGTCCGCTTGAAATTCTTAGAGTTCATTCATTCGTTTAGCTGATAGTTTAGCCAAAAATATAGGTCGTTGGATAACAAGGGCAACATTTGCATTCGAAAAAGTATATCGTTCAGTAATGAAGCATGCAAAAGTAAGCTTTTGATTCGGTATTAAAATTTTGTTTTTTTTTCTAACAGATATAATGATTTCACATACAAATACTAAAAAGAAAAGGACCAAGGAGACTGCTCTGTGGTTCACAATAACTCTATTATTTAAAAACTACCAGTTATACTATAATTCATATAATTGTGCAAAAATGGAGAGCATTACAAATAAGTTGGAAAAAGAACAATATTGGTAGTTGTGGTATGTTGTTTTTCTACACTTGAATTACTTATTTTTACTGTTCACTTTTCTCTCAAACCATTTTACAATTGCTGACAATTTATTAAAGTCTGCAAACATTTGAATTATGGTCCAGATCCATTTCAAGACTTTAGATTTAGAAATATTTAAAATTTCCGAATAGCTGATAGCCCTAGTGGTAGGTTTTATACTAATTATTGTTCATGTAATTTAATTACTTGATAATAAAGATGTAATAATAATAAATTTTACACTGTCTGAGAAAATAAAGTGCAAACGTAATTGATTTCTATTAAAATCCTGATATTTAAATGAAATGAACACATATTTCTTGTCCTAACGTCAAATATTTCAATCAGATAACATTTGAGTAAAACGTCCCATTATTTGTTTTTACTATAAGGCAAGTTATGCATTCGTGCAGATTAAAAAAATTGAGATAACAATCAAACATGACATTATGATGACAGAGAAACATACAGTACGTTCTCGATTAACGCAACTCTCAGTTCACGCAACTCCTCGATTTTCGCAACAGCTGAATTTATATCATTGTTGACGCGGCGGTAATCGCAACTCTTCAAAAAAAATTGACTCGATAAGTGCAACTTTTGTTTTTATATGCACATCTTTATTTACTCAGGTTCTTGGCTATGTGTTTGTTTTTGTCTGTTGCGTTACATTTTGTTTCGGTATTTATTTTACTGCTACTTTTGAGTAGCGTATCTATATACGTGCAATGCTAGATTTTCTTGTTAGTTTAATGAATTTTGTCCCGTGGTCAGTCGCTTGTGTGTTTCGGAAACATGGGTGTTACTAAAAAAAAAGTGAAAAAGAAAAGCGAAATTTAAAAAAATAATAATAACGGAGCTTCAATTAAATCATTATGCCGTGAGTATAATGTTCATAAGTCTACAGTCAGCAGAATAAAACGAAAAGAGGGTGCAATAAGAAAGTTTCTTTCTAATGCTGAATGTGGACCCGGAAAGAGGATTACATTAAAAGGTGGCGAATACCCTAAGATGGAAAAGGCTTTGTACAAGTGGAATCAAAGAAAGCAAAATGTGCCAATTTCCAGCAAGGTCCTTAAAAAAATTAAGGAGGCCAGGGTCTTTTAATGCGAGCAACGGTTGGATGAAAAATTTTAAGAAAAGAAACGGAACTCGGCTGTTGAAAATTTGTGGAGAAAAACTTTCAAACAAACCGCAGCTTGTAGATCCATTTTTGATTAAATTTAAGGAAAAAGTCAGAGAGCTCGATTTGACTCCCAATCAAATTTATAACGCCAATGAGTCCGGGTTATTCTACCGACTTATGCCCAACAAAACCCTTGTAGGTTTTAAGGAATCATCAGCTCCTGGCCGAAAGACAAGCAAAGAAAGAATAACGTTTCTTGCCTGTACCAATGCATCGGGTTTACACAAAGTTAAGCTATGCGTTATCAGTAAATCTGTAAACCCAAGAGTTTTTGAACAATGGTTCCGCTCGATATTTGTGCCCGGGTAACAAAATTAAACCGGCCACAGGCAGGTCTTTTTTTCTTACGTTTTTTGTGTTTTTAAGATCCGACTTTTTTTTAAATTCGAAAGGACTTCCATCAAAAGCGCTCTTACTTTTGGATAACGATCCTTGTCATCCAAAAGATGGCGAGTTAATAAGTGATGAGGGCATGATCGTTGTTATGTGTTTTCCGGCAAATTGCACTGCTATTCTTCAGCCAATGAATGGACCAGAACGTTATAAATTTGACAAAATTGCACTACAAAAAAAATCTATTGGCGTTCTTAGTTGGATGTGAGGGATCAGATCTTGAATTAAAAATGAAAGCATTTAATCTCCGAGAATGCACTGTATTTGAATTACTGGCAAAATTCTGCCTGTCTGTACGTATGTATTTTGGACTACATTCTGAACGGTTAGGCCAATCGTCTTCAAATTTGGAACAAAAGGTTGTTTTAACATTCTGTCATATAACCGTTATGTAAAAACTTATTTTTCTCGAAAACGGGTCCAAGAATTTGTATGAAAATAAAATCAGTATACTTTTGTAGAAAAATTTTTGTATGGTGGGCTAAAAACAGTACCTTCCATAGGACCCTTTTTTATTCGACTTTCTCGTGAATAGGTTAACCGATTGCAACCAAAATTGATATTGAGGAAGACGGATATAGCCTTAGTTATTTCAATTTAAAATATTTTCGAAAACTTTTTTGTTTTGTATTTTTAATAATAAATTTTTTTTGAAAAATCGATATTTTGAAAACGCCGTTAGTAATTTTTTTTTATTTTGTTTTTAAATAAAGGTGCTAAAGTTTGCATTCTTTAAATATTTTTTTTTTTAATTTTTAACAAAAGTTGTTAAATAAAAACCGTTCCTACGATTTTGCAAAAAAAATCACACTGTTTACAATTTTTTATAGAAATAAAATGGCGTTTAATTTTTTTCCGCTGGAAACTCTTTTACATACTTTTTTCAAACAATCAAAAGTCACAAAAATCGAATAAAAACTTCTATTGGCTAAGAACTCTTAGCATAATGCAGCAGTTGTACTTAATACGTGACAAAATTAAGTGCAGTTTGTATACGATTTTTTTTCAAAAAATTATTATTGTTCTAAAAAGATCTTAACTATTGATTAAATATTTTTTTCAACAGTTTAAATACTTTTTCAGTTCTAAGTTTTGTTTTATTCGGTTAAGGTTTTGATATGAAACCGCTTACAATTGGTTTCTGACCATTAACTTCGATTGGCCGAAATATAGTAGCCGTGTTTTTTTGGGAAAGCTATGGGCAGCTTTCCAAAAAAAAAACGCATAGGCAGCCACCTGTTGTCTTATGTCCAGTGCAACCTTGCAAACTTCTTAAACAATGCAGCATAAAACGATCATTCACAAAAAACCGTCGACCAGTGAGTCTAAAAAATATTTACACGCAGGATACGACCAAAACGAGGATCGAGCATGAACGTCGGTTGCATTGGCATTCGAATCCCAACAAATAAATGTGTATCTATAGATTCCAGCACGCCCAAGTGCAACCTTACAACCTTTTTAAACAATGTAGCCAGTGTGACCAATTCTATTTTGAAAAACATGCTAAAACTAGCAATTTAGCATGTTTTTTTATATTAAAATGTGCTTAAAATCTTGTTTAAAATCCCAAAATAGTAAAAAAGAATATTATTTAAATTAAAAGTCGTAAAAGACAGATTTCTCTCGCAAGAATCGTGTATTTTTCGGAATAAAAGGAGCTTTGATACTAAACTTCACAAATTCTTTCAGTCGTGTCGTTGAGGCATGGAAACATTATAAACAAGTTCCAGCAATACATCATTTCAGACTTAAGTCTCTCCCACAGAAACCATGCATTTTTCCTAGATGAGAAGTAGCCTATTTTTCAATCCAGCAGCTTATACATCTACCTACCAAATTTCATCTAAATCCGTCATGCCTTTGAGGCGTGATTGCGGAACAAACATCCAAAGATAAAAACTTTCACAGTTACAATATAAGTAGGATATTTATTCCATTAAAGTAACTTATTATATGAACACAAAGAATATCACATTTTGTTTTGTAATTATTTATGTTGGTAGATTAAATATTAATTATTTAAATAAGTTAAAAACTTTGAGCTTCGTTTAAAGCCTCTTCAAAAACTTCACCCAAATCTTTTTCTTCTTCAGCTGTAAAATAAATTTTTTTTACTCCGACTTTTACAACATTGGGAGGAATGACAAAACTGTCACAGCAACAACGCTCTTCTAACAAATTATCTCTGATAAGAAGAATACGGTTGAGCATGGCTATTTTCATTCTATTTTTCCGTTGATCTTTAACTGGATTCATAAAGCTGAAAACCCTTTCAACAGCAGCATAAGATATCGGTTAAACCAAATGTGAAATAGCATCCTTATATGGATTTTCATTAGAAGCATCTGTAATGTGTGTAAAATCTTGCTTCGCTACAGATAAATTTCCCAATAAAACACGGCTAGTATATCGATTACTGGGCGAGGAAAATCTGCATTAATTTAAAAAACAAGGAACAGTTGAACTTAAAATTTTGGTAAACCATATCTCTAGGCATGCTCAAGCGCCAATTACAACACAAGTTGTAATTAATGACATTCTAAAATAAAAAAAAAATATTTAAATATTAAATAAAATATAATTATGTATAACTTTGCATTTAATTTTATCTGACAGTGTTTATTATTGTAGATTGTGCTGCTATATTAAGTACCTTTTTGAGCATTACTCTATAAAAAGTTTTTTGGTAGTGTTTGACGGATACTCGTCCATGGAGCAAATTTCGTTATGCCGGATTCAGTTTCAGGATTATATTACAAAGGATTTTGTTAAACCGGATTTTATAAAAAGGGGAAACATAGCCAACCCCTTTCTTGCATTGCATCTTCAGAAAATTTGCAGTTTCCCCCCCCCCCACCATTTCCTTTTTGCACAGGGTCCTTAAGGTCCAGAACTGGGGAAAATGTTACACACATTTCGTTGTAACGGTCACAAAATAAAAAGTGGAGTATTAAATACATAGGTGATTATATTTCCAACAATAATGATTTCTGCGCTTAATTTATCGGTTATCGCCGAGCATCTCAAACATCATATCAATTCACAACTTTTTTAGGGTAAAACCTCTTTATTTACAGCACTAGTTGGGAAAATGTCAATGTCATAAGCAATAATAAAAGGGAGATAGTTGCCGTTTCCTTCGAAGTGTTTGGCCGAGTTGTTTGGGTTGGCCAGAAAAGGTCGGCAGACCTTCCGAATTTGTATTGTTCAAAGTCTGAGGGCAACTAAATACTGGTTTTGTTGCAGTTATTTGATCCAGAAGTTTTTGTACTTGCCTAATTTTTACTTGCGATTATAGGTACTATAATCAAACATGACATTACGATGATAATCATATTTGAGTTACTAGGAAAATTCTGTCTGTCTGTCTGTACGGATGTCTATTCAACTACAAGCTAAACGGTTGAACCAATCTTCTTGAAATTTAGAACTTATGGTTATTTTGACATTCTACAGAGGATTTTTTTTAGCTCAAACATTAACGGTACCTATAACCGCTAGGTAGAAGCTTATTTTTCTCGAAAACGACTCCAAGATTTTTTATAACAAAAAAAAACAATGCACTTTTGTAGGTGTTGTATTCTAGTGAAAAAAAAAATTAAGTTGATGGGCTATAAATGTTACCCCCTTAGAACCGTTTTTTTCTTTTTTCAACTTTCTTGAGAACTGCTGAACCGATTAAAATCAAATTTGATATTCAGGAAGGTGTAGATAGCCAAAGTAATTCGACATAAAAATATTTTGGAATAACTTTTTTTTTGTATTTTTGATAATTTTTTTTTATTTTTTTTTATATTTTTTTTTTTGAAAAATCGATAATTTGAAAACGGGTAAGTGAATTTTTTTTCTTAATTTTGTTTTTAAACGTAAATAATTTTTGTGTTTTAGTTTGCGTTCTTGTCTTTAAAGGACAAAATAAGTGTTTTAGAAAAAATTAAAAGGAGGATCAAGCGTAACCAGCTTAGCAAAGCAATACAATGTGGCAAAATCAACAATTTGCGCTATCAACAAAAAATCGGAGAAAATTTTAAAATGTGTTAACAATACATTTTCTGGACCTGGAATGCGGAAGACCATGAAGCGGTCTGAACTTCCTTAAATGGAAAAAGCTCTTTACCGTTGGTTCATCAAACAGCGAGAAAAAAATTATCACGTCAATGGATTGATGGTTAAGGAAAAAGCTAAATTTTTCCATTCAAAAATTAATGAAAATGACGGATGGTTGCAAAGATTTAAGAAGCGTTATGGTGTGCGTTTTATCAAAATAAGTGGTGAAAAGTTATCTTCTAGACCTGACCTTGTGGACCCTTTCAAAAACAAGCTGCAAGCCAAAATAAAAGAGCTAGGTCTATCTCACAGTCAAATATACAATGCGGATGAATCCGGATTATTTTGCAAGCTGCTTCCTGACAAGACATACGTATCATCTCAAGAAAAAAATGCTGGCAGAAAAACGGAAAAACAGCGCGTCACTTTTCTTGCTTGTACAAACGCAACAGGAGAACATAAAGTTAAGCTTTAAGTGATTGGAAAGGCAAAAAATCCCCTCTCTTTTAGGAATTTTAAAACTCCTGTTGACTACAATAGTCATGGATGACAGCTGCTATTTTTAAAAATTAGTTTCATCATTCATTCGTACCACAGTAGAACACTAGAACTTTTTCACGCAATTAATCCAGAGGTTTGAACATTTTCTCTTGTATAAAAAAAAAACATTTGATTCGATTTGTGCCCTTCTATGTAGATCATTTTTTCGGTTGCTCATGTCCATGAATGGAATGAAGATCTTCCAAACGACACCGCAACGAACGAGGTTTTGATCAGTGACGAATGTGAAAGCGAGGACAGTATTCTGGAAACAGCACATACCAGAATAGAGCCTAGGGAAGCAATCGACATTTTCAATAAGGCTTTGGAATGGGCTGAATATGAAAACGTTAATACAGCAGACATCAGCGTACTAAAACGACTTCGCGAAAAGGCAGTTTTCAGCCAAATAGAAAAAAAGAAAATTCAGAAAAGGATTACGCATTTTTTTCATTAATTGCAACAAAATTACATTTTTTCATGTACATTTACATTTGAAATAAAAAAAAATATATGAATTTTAGTTGAAACAAAGGTCTAATTTATTTTAAAAAATTTAAGAACTACACCTTTGTCAACATGAACAACTTCGATAACGTGAACACGCTCGGTTTTTAATAGTTCACGTTACCGCGAGTCTACTGTATGTCAAAAAATCGAAAAAAAAACTTTGAAGTTCCCTTAATATTTTTCCAAATTTATTCGAAGCTGTGACCGCACATAAGAGCAAGTACGTGCGATTCTGTCGTGCAATTTATTTTATTTTTATCTATAACATAAATAAAAATTAAGTGTTTGTTTTTAATATCAAAATAATAGCTTTTTACTAGATGCATATGAAAGTATACAGTACTTATAAAAAACACAAGTTTTAAAATTGTTGTATAGCTGTCTTTCTGTTCGTTTGTTCTGGGTAATATCGGGAACGGCTGCACCGAATTAGACGGGATTTTTACTGGCAGATTGCTGTTGTTCTAGGGAGTAACTTAGGCTATTTAAATTACTCACTAAGGGGCGCTGGGGTGTTTTTTTTTTGAAAATTCTTAGTTATGGACCGATTCGACGGGATTTTCATTTTATAAGAACTAAGTAATGCTTTTTTCAATTACCCCTAGGTGGCGCTGGATGCTTTTTCTTGAAAATTTTTATTTATGCCCCGATTTGGACTCTCACAGGCAGATAGCTGATGTGTTAAGGTGTAGCTAAGGTCATTTTAATCACCCATTGGTGCCGCTGGGGTCGTTTCAAAAGCATAAAGCTTATTTTGTAAGAAATAACTAAGGCTAATTTGACTACTAGGTGGCGCCACGCCGGGTTGATTTTTTTTTTAAATGCATGCTATACTCGAGCAACGCCGAGTGGTTTTCTTAATAAATGTATTATCAGCAGATGCGCAAGTCACACCAGAAATCACATAGAAACATATAGACCAACGTGAAGAGCTCCTCACATTAGCTTTTTATCCTAATTCCGGTAATGGTGGAAAAAATGAAACAGTTAAGCAATCTAAAAAAGTTTTTTGATTATTTGCTAATGCATTGTTACTAGATGCAAGAATCAGAACAATCCAACCTTTCCAGGTTAACACCTAAATATGATTCTTTTTAGGGTTAAATGAATAATTTTTGGTAAGAAATCTACTCTAAAATTTATTTAGTAATAAAAGCTTAAGAGCAATAAATCTCTTATCTTGCACTCAATTGGACAGATACTTTGTAAATCAAATACTTTGGTGTTATACAAGGCAATAGGTCAAAACAAAGTTCTGTAAAATACATTGCATATCCTTACAGCCAACACACACTTGACTCTTCGGAATAAATTATCTGTGGCAATAAATCTTCAAACTGTGCAACAGCAAGCTAACAAACAGAAACCCTTTCAGAAGAAAAAAAAAGTCTCAGCAAGGAATTTATCAACTTAAATAATTCCATGTGAATAAAAATTTCGTCTGGTATTTCCTAGAAGATTTATGACCAACGGAAGCAAGAGAAATGATAAAATAAATTAAATTAAAAAAAATAGAATAAAACTAGGAAGTGTTGCTAAGAATTCATGTTTCTTAGTTGTTATTTTTAGCACTTTGCAAGTGCGCATTAGGAACACCTCTGCCTCTGGGGTGGGATGGTTCCAGAAGATGGGTACACTTGCAGCAGCAACTCAAGTTAAATTAAATGTAAATAAATCAGCTGGTAATTTGTTCTGGCTTTGTGAACTCACCAGAGTGTAGTAGATACATGCTCAGTTATAAAGTTCAATAGATAGGAACGATTTTGAAGCCAGGGCGAAATTTATCAGTCAATTTGTTGGGTGTTTTATGAAGAGTTAATGGTCCTAATATTTTAAGTAGGCGATATGAAAACAAACCAAATAAATGAAAAAATTCTGTTGTTTTTTTGGTCCTAAACGCCACAACCGATTTCTGTCAAAAGAACTTTATTCGATACAGGGTGACCTGAAACATTTTTCACCGTCACTCTTCTTATAACTCATCTATATTTTTTTCTTTTATTTTACATTAACCTTTTAATTGACCTCGTAAATCGAATTCTGCACACGCATCTACACGGTTCATAGATCCATGTACTAATGCCATCTCCCATCACATCCAAAAGATACTCAGACGATCTCTTAAAGCCCCTCAACCTCCATAGCAATCGCCCTCCAGACGAGCCACAGAGCAATCGCATTTATACAATCGAATTAATTTATTACCTCCATCGGATTTTATTTATATTTTGAAGCCAGAGAGATACTTTATGGTGAATAACTTTCCACTATGTGTCATCGGAATTGTATAATCGCAGTTCAGATGTCGTGATGATATTTCAAAGTACCCGAGAGCTAGGCGTCCTCCTCGCTGCAAAGCAAATGAATTTCGTGGTATTAAGCTGGATGCTAGATGATGGCAGTGGTAGTGGCAAACGTTGGTACCATTCCTATGTTGTATAAGATACAAATATCCCCGAAAAGATACATAAGCTACAAGAGTATCTCTATAGATGTTTAGAGATTTTGTTTTTCGTCTGAGAAACTATTAATTTTGGTTTGACTTGCCCTCGGGAAGGATATAAAGTATCTATCTGGTGGTGGGTGTCTGTCAGACGGTGTATCATGGTAAGGTAGTGACAGCCAAAGCTTCTTGCATTTTCGGTTAAATCGTGCGGTGTAAGAGCGGTAAGAATTTGCAATGTCGGATAATGCAAACATTTTTAGATTGATGTGACGTATAAAGTTGGGTAATTATTTGATATTAGTTTCGATTAATGAGTAGTGTTACTGAGGAGGGAATTGTGTTTCGTAAATTGGGTAGTTAATTCAAGGAAACTAATTGAAAAGCCATAGCATTTGGTATACAGTTGGAGTGTTGGAAGAAGTGTTTTTTATTGAAATGTTTTAATCGAACTATTTCCTTAAGTTTCGATATTTGAGTTTTAAATCGTAGCTCACAAATTTAAGAATAAAAACCTTATGTTGTATAAAATTATTTTTAAATCCATTCAGTTTATATGCTTAAGCGTTATTCAGTGGCGGGTCATAATAAAGCTTGCAGCATTTAAACCACATCCACGAAAAATAAAAGGCACGACTGGGTCGCACGTACTTGCTCTTATGTGCTAATCCTTTTTAAGTGCAGGCGTCTTTTTGACAAAGATTTTATTTTAATATTTTTTGTATGACGTGCAACTTCCTTAGAATCGTTTTGGGGTGAAGCTCGAACGAACATGCGTCACGACAAAGGGATAAACACATAAATATATAGGATTGTTAGCTTTTGCAGTTTTTTAGTGTAGTATTATCTTTCCACTTGCTGCTTACTGTTTATAATATAATTTGCTAATAGAAAGATACAAAGGACTTTTTTCAGTTAAATTTTCATTTTGGTATGGAAAAATTTGAACAACTGGCATAAAGATTCGTCGGAATCAGCAGTATGGCAATAATGCTAGGTAAAGGGACCTTTATACGTCCCAATATGGGACCAATGGAATTTATAAAGGATTTAGGTACCTATAATAAGGTTGAAAGGAAGGTAGGTACTAAAATTAAGATACGTGTTCCAACTACTGTTAAGCCAGTAGGTATAGAGACAATATTAAAAGTTAACACAGTGGTTTTGTTTATTTATAGGAAGGTGTAAACTTTTGTTTTCTCGATTGAAATTTTTGCATTCAGTAGTAATCGAATAGTTTTTTTTATTTGTTAGTTGTTTTTGTGTGTTTATCAAAGGCTTCCTTATTTATTCTGTGCTATGATGATGAAAAATACTTTAAAATACGTAAGTATGTATGTAATGTAGGTTGTCACTTTCTTTTATTTGACTAATGGCTTGGCTAGGGCTTAGCCGAGCAGTATGAAATAAAATGTTGGGGAAAAAAATTTATGAATTCAAAAAAACACTACTCATAACGTTTTTTGGAAAAAATGTTGTAAGCCATCTTATTTCTTTTGCTGTTTTCTATTTTATGAATTTTTCATTTCAAAATCGTTCGACCAGTTTTTTTCAAAAAAATGTTTTTTTTGAAAAACTTTTCGAAAACATATTTTAAAATTTTTTTTAGTTTGTCAATTTTAAGAAATCTATAGTTTATACTAGGAGAAAAATTTAAAAAAAATCTATAGATCCGTTTTCAAAATATTCAAAAAACAAAATATTTTTTTAAAAAAATTATTAAAATTTAAAAAAAAATGTTTTTGAAAATTTTGATAAGCAATATTATTTAAATCATAAAACACTACATATTTTGAAAATTTCATCAAAATCCGTCAATTAGTTAACGAGAAAGTCTGATTTTAAAAAAACCGGTCATATGGGAGGTACCGTTATAAAACTTTTTCTGAAAAATCCATTAAAATTAAAAGATAGATTTTGCACAGAAAACATCATTCTGAAAGTTTAATCAAAATCTTAGGAGTCGTTTTCGAGAAAAATAAGTTTTTAAATAAAAGTTATATGGCAGGTACCGTTAGTTTTGGAGCTAGAATGCCAATTCCAAAAACTGTCGAGTAGAGCACTCTAAAAATACTATATACCAAGTTTGAATCAAATCGGCCCAACCGTTTAGGCTGTAGATATCGATACGGACAGACAGACAGACAGACAGACAGACAGACAGACAGACAGACGGACGGAATTTCCGGACCCACTTTTTTTGACTTCTCTATCATCGTAATATCATGTTTGATTGTTAGAATTTTTTTTTTTTTTTTACGAATGCATAACTTGCCTTATAGTCCCTATAATCGCAAGTAAAAAACACATGTAAACCAACTATCTTCTGTTACGCTGCCGATCGGGCACTTTTCGAATTACGCTAAAATCGTTCTTTAAGGTGCTAGACAGATTTATACTTCTTAATTCATTTTCAATAAAGTAAAATAAAATAAAATAAAATAAAATAAAACATTGAAATAAAATAAATAAAATAACAAAAATAAAATATAATACAATTAAAGTCATATTAAAATTATATTAAATCAAATGAAATCAATTAAAATAGAAAAAAAAAATAAAAAAATGAAAAAAATAAATTTAAATATAATAAAATTCATTAAAATTAAATAAAATAAATAAAAAAACCATACGATACAAAACAAAATAAAATAAAGTAAAATAAAATGAAATAAATATAACATTTATAATAAAATAAAATTAAAAATTATATACTTAATAAAATTAAATCAAATTAAAATAAATTTAAATAAAATAATATAAAATTAATACATATTTAATTTAAATTTAAATGAAAAGAATTAATATAAAATAATATAATACAAAATATATATACATATATAAAAATTAAATTAAATTAAATCAAATGAAATAATCTGTACACATAAATAAAAATGAAGTGTCAATAACAATATAATATCAAAATAACAGCTTTTTACTAGATGTATTATATAACAATTGTCTGACTGTTTGTTTGTTTCGGTTAATCTCGGGAACGGATGCACCGATTTTGACGGGACTTTCACTGGCCGATTGCTAATGTTCTGGGGATTAACTTAGGCTATTTAAATTACCCGCTAGGTGGCGCTGGGGTGTTTTTTTATTACTATTTATGGACTTATTTCAACGGGATTTTCACAGACAAAAAGCTGATATTGTAAAAGTTAACTAAGGCTATTTTCAATTAACCCTAGATGGCGCTGGATGCCTTTTTTAATTCTTATTTATACCGCGATTTTGACGGGACTTTCACAGGCAGATAGCTGATGTGTTAAGGTGTAACTAAGGCCATTTTAATCACCCGTTGGTGCCACCTGGGTGGTTTCACAAGCAGATAGCTTATTTTGTAAAAAGTATTTAAGGCTATTTCGCTAACTAGGTGCGCCACGCCGGGTTCGTTTTTTCGAAAATGTATGGTTTAACCGAGCAAATTAAATTAAATAAAAATAATAAAAAAAATACAGTCAAATAATTGAATTGAAATAAAATTGAGGAATGCAGGGAGCTATTTCACTAGAACATTGTTTATAAAAATAGCAATAAAGTAATGAAAGGCAAGAAATATTACGAGGGTAATATATACGTATTGTCATCATTTCACAGAATGCGAGGTCTCTAAAATTGGCTGCACTAAAAACAAATGTCTTTTACTTTACTTTATACTGAACAAAATATTAAAAACCCTCAATGCTATGATATACCTTTTTGTAAAGTCCGAAATCTCTTCTTTTATTTTGTGTTTAAATAAAGCTGTTTTTAGAAATATTTATTAATAAAAGCAATAGAATAACAAAAGGACACGAAAAAAAAATCAAAAAAATGTCGCTGTATTGGGATTGATTGATGCTGCTTTTTATGTATTGTTTTTTTACGAATAATTTACAGCAAAATATAGGATATTTGTTTTTAGTCCAGCTCAAAATGGTCATGCCAACTTTAGAGAAATCCGAAGGTAGGTTGCGATGCACATTCCGAGGAGGAAGAGGTGTTTGGTTATTCCAATGCCACTTATGGATGTTGGCGGTAGGTTTTGGCATTGATGGTACTTCTCGTTTTAACTACTTATGTGTAACTAACTAATTATGTGTAAATCGTTGA
Organism: Platycheirus rosarum; assembly: GCA_963971375.1. Lineage (NCBI taxonomy): Eukaryota > Metazoa > Arthropoda > Insecta > Diptera > Syrphidae > Platycheirus > Platycheirus rosarum. The sequence goes on from OZ020508.1 coordinate 143,431,957, forward strand.
TAGATATAAGAAAAAGTATCGGCGATAAAACGGAGCCCTGGGACAGACCAGCATTTATTTCGTGAATACGGCAAACACAATGTAAATTGGGCTGGTTCACTGGACTATTGAAACAATTCGAAAACCGTTTTGCCGGTCATTGAAGCTTCCGATCTTCGAGATATTTCTTAAGCTTAAAATTAATCAGCTTGTCCATGACCTTGGAAAGAAGGGACATAAGTGCAATTGTTCTACACTTTTGTGGGAACTTTTTTTGGGACATGTTGATTTCAATTCACTCGGCAAAAGAGCAGAAGTATCGGGCAGATTGAAAAAATTCTTGCAGTGGTTTTGCCAGCGTTTGAAGAACACTTCTTTGGAAGAAAGCCGGTAATACTATATGGGCTAGGGGATTTTAAAACTCTAGCGACCGAAAGAATGCGCATACTTATATTCTCATACTCATTTATCCTCTCGAGTACAAAAGGAGTGACAACAGCAAGCAGATCTGCTTTTTCTTGAGAATTTACAGCAGGAGTATCGTTGAAGACGAGCGGTAAAACCTATAATGATTTCCCAGTTTTACTAGGTGGAGTTGGGTCTATAGCAAATGAAACCAATAACCTGATAACTTCTTTACAGCTCTAAGCAGTGGCGGATTAGGATATTTCATCGCCCTAGGCAGAGCTATAATTAACTCTCTTCTCAACATTTTTTTTGTTGTGTTCACTGTCGTTCGTTTCGAAACCAATTGAAATTAAAATTGATTTACTTTTTCGACCGAATTTAGTGGTAAATTGTAAACCCCTTTCATTTCTGTTTCAGACTCACAAAGGACACTTACACTTACTTGGTTGAGAGTATAATTCACTAAAACTTGGCTCTTGAAGGAGCTGCCCCACTAAAAAAAAAAACAAAATAAATACAAATAAACAAAAATAAAAGTCAATGTTAGCCTTTAAAATCAATTTCAATACATCCGGCTCGCAGGACCAAACGCAATAGATTCGAGTCCTTTACGTATTAGAGAAACGAATGGACAATGTGGTAGCAGCTAACGTACATTTTTGCCGATTTAAGAAAAAAATGTTAAACTGGACGAACTGTTGAGGGGTCACAGTACAAGTTTTTTTTTTTTATTCGCTTGGTTATGTAAGGTTCCTTTTAATTAGGACTCGCTTTCTGTTTTCGAGGAAAACATGCACGCACGCATGATTGTTAAGGTGCAATTACACGCACATGTTCATTCCCCATGTCAACATATAATTTTGTCGTCAATATTTTTCCCTCAATTTCGCACAAAAATTCATAAACGTCTGATTGATTCCATTTTCTTGTAATTGCACCTCGATAACCAGAGAAAAACACAAATCCAACTTACTTATCTGTCATCGACCCAGCCACTTTGCCACAAAGTAATTGCAACAACACGCAGCGATTACAATTGCAGTTCCAATTATTTTATTATTGCTGTCGTTGTCTGTGGCGATAATCACTTCTGTAATGGCAAATAGTTTCGTTTTCAATTGCACTTAGCGCGCAGAACGAAGACGGAATTAAAACGCCGCACCTGACCAGCCTGCTTAAACGCCGTACCGGTCGGTCATAAGTTTGTTTTGACTTCATGTTACTCACCGGGCGTATGTTAATGGGTGGAGTGCCATGATGTGAGCGCATCATGCTACATAAGTGAGTGTTTGTTGTGTGCAGCTTGCATAAATGAAACGTCACGTTCCCTCAGTTTTGAATTCGTATAATTTTATATCTTCTGTAAGAACTAAAACCGGCCTTAGGTGGGTATACTGTGCATCTCATCACACAGACAAAATGTTGCATAAACAGTTTCAGTTAAACATCTTTGAATACACGCGACTCGATGGTCGGCGGATGATGATGTTGATGATCAAGTTCAAGTTTACCCACTACGACAGATGTTGAAGATGTGGAAGAAATCACCAAACTGGATGTCGGTTACATCGGATTGGAATGAGAAAAACGGGAATCAAAATTTGGCGTCCAATGGTTTAATCGGTGTCAATGAATTGTTTATTGACTTTGAGTTGATAACTAGTGTCGGCGCTGGACTTGTTCTAGGAACAGGCATAGATAAACACTTGATTTGCGTATAGGTTATAGAGGAGCATTGAAAACTTCGTTAAAGTAAAGAATACAAATGTAAACATAAACTCAATTCCAAGTTTGTATGTACTTTGACAAAAAATTACTGGTTTTCGGTTGATGCTTACAGTTTAACATGTGTTTAAGACTTAAATATGATTTTTAAATAGAGCTACCACCTCTAACTCAAAATAAATTTCAATAAAATGGCGAAATAGTTTCGTTTCATCAATGAAAACCAGGGGAGGTAAGACACATAGTGACACCTCCCCCTTCAAACCAACCATACGAAGCAATGTGGATAACAAAATGCCCTATTTTTCATTGAATCATCTATTTTTACATATTTATTTCTAATAAATCAAGCTTTCACATTTAAAATCAAAATCAAATCTGTCACATATCGACCTACATATATTCTCGAGCAATTTCCAAACAAAAAAATCCAAAAAAATCTTTAAAACCCTCAATTGTATACAAAAACGATGCATTTCCTATTTTTTTTATCTGTAATCCTATATTCTTAGCTGTAGAAACGCGTTGTGAACGAGAGCTAAATCACGTATTTAATAATCAAACTGCGGATGCGAATGATTCTCCGGCGGCAGCGGTATCAGCAACGATAGCATTTGGAATAGAATCGATACCGATGTACACAACATCGGAAAAACACACAATGCCCATTCATAGATACAAGATACAAAAAACAGAGCCCGAAGCAACCATATTGTGTTTATACTTCTTATTTATTTTTTTTCAAAATGTCATTCATTGCCCGTCAGTGGCAGCAACGGAAGATGGGGGGAGGACTTGCAATATCTGCAGTATCGCTGATGATGGCATATGAATTGATTTTCAAACATTGTTAGGTTTATCGGGCAAAATACAAAAAAAGTTATATCCCTGCATTACTGCAAAGTATCTTAACGATTATAAAAGTTTTGATGCGCCAAATCGAAATAGTTTTTTTTTTAATTCATTCGATAGTTGTCTGCTTGGTTTTTCAGAACTGGTCGTTCTGATAATGTCACGATTGCATTAAAGAGTTGAGTTTTATGAATTCATTTGAATATTTTTTTTTTGCGTTCCAGAATAATAAAATGCTATACAATTTTAGAAACACGAGATTCATCTGTTCGGGTAATTCTATATTTATTGAAATATTATTCTACATTTTTTTTTTTTTCTTAAATGAAATTCGATATAGACTTAATCCTCACTCATAAATTAGTCATTGATAGATGGGAGATGAAAACTGGAAGATATTTGTCATCAAAAAACACATTTCTCTTCGTGTGCGACCTCTTGAAGTGGATGGTATGAACATAAATTAGTATTGTGTGTCCTTTTTCGGTCAGTTTTTCGTTGGATAAATTGAAGAAAATATCTTTATCTAAACTAATTGAGGCAATTTGTTTATTGAAATCTATTTGTGTTTATTTGCTTACATTTAAGAATATTTAAAGAGGATTTTAACTCTTTGGGTTGATCCAGAGTTGCCAGAGACCTAAGACACAATTTTTCTTTTATTGGAATACAAGGCTTTAGACTGGAAAAAAATACTAGGGCTGCAAGCTCGAGTTTGAATTGAATGATTCTATTGCAATGGCCTTATAAACGTCTTTTAAACTTATTTTTTTTTTAAACTTATCTTGTATTTCTTCTTCAAAAGTTTCTCTACACAAGTCGGTGTAAATCGCTGTTTCGTAAGTGGCATGGAGCATTAATCATTAGCCTGATGGCTCTGTTTTGACATGATTGCAGTGTTGGCTCATAGTTTGGTTTGGTACAACACCAAAATTGTTTTCCATACGTCCATACAGGTATGAGCACTTGCTTGTAGATAAGCAGTTTGTAATAGGTACTTAGATTAGAATATTTTCCAATAAGCCAGTTCAATTCTCGTATTTTAATACCGAGTTCTTGTCAATTCTTTTTAACGTGCGTCTTTTATTTAAGATAAGCATCAACGAGTCTAGATAATTTGCTTGGTTAGTATACGGTATGGTTAGCGGAGTTAATTACGATGGGCAAATAGTTAACACTCTTGTAAGTAAAGGAAACATTTCTTTATTTGGACTCGTTTCTTCGTCAAGTTTGTTATTTCTTTAACTATGTTTAATAACAGAATTATAGCAGTATCAACAGCGAATTTAACTTTCATGATCTCTTCTTCGTCAAGTTTATAAAGTACATACAACACTGGCACTGGGCCAAGAACACTTCTTTGTGAAAAACCAGCATTTATTTTTTTTTTTGTATTCTAAATATTTTCTGCTTCTTATTATTCTGGGAAAAGTCTATTTTCCAGGTAGGATTCCAGAATCCTACTTGTATTATAAATGTGACTCTTTGTTTGGATGTTTGTTGCCCAATCACACCTCAACGGCTTAACAGATTTGGATGAAATTTAGTAGGTAGATAGATAATGTGTTGGGTTGAGACATAGGCTACTATTTATCCGAAAAAAATGCAGGATTCCTGTGAGAGAGGCTTAAATGTGAAATACTGCATTGCTGGAAGTTTGTTTGTGTGCTTCTATGCCTTAACGACTGCACGAATTGGTGAAGTATGGCTAACAGAAGGGTAACAGAATTCACTATACCATAAAGAAATGTAGAGATATAGAGATATAGATTTAGAGATATAGAGATTTAGAGATATTAGCAATAAAATGATATCGAGATATAGACATTCAGATATAGAAATATAGAAAAAAAGGGTTCCTATGAGAGAGGCTTGAACCAAATCACTTGACTAACGGTCTGTTGCGCAGAGAGGATTCAAAGAACAATTATGATGCTCAAGAGATGTTATGAGTACAATGCCAGAGATGAAATAATTTTTTTTAAAAACTGCATAATAAGCCATGACCATTGACCATACCTCATGAAAAGAAAGTCCATCGCTGGAACGTGATTGTGTATAGTGTATCTTTCAAAACTAATGAAATGAGCAGAGAAATTTGAAGAGAGCTGCGCAGTAGAATGGCCAAGTGAATTGGTTCAAGCTATAATAACGTTATTGGTCTGTAAGACTTTATTAAGAGTTTTTTCCCGGCTACTTTCCATTGATATGATGTATGAAAGCCTTAATCATGTGTTGAGTTTTAATATCTTTTCAGGAATCTAAAATTTATCTAGTAGTAACTCTGTTTTCTTATAGCAGCCTCGGAAAGTTCTGAAAGTTTGACATTTTTCATTCATTCATTAATTTTTAATACCGTCGAAATCATTCAACAAATCTTTTGCGATACAAAAAGTTTAAATTTCTTCACTTCAGCGATCTGCCTTGTCTTTTTCTTCTTCTTCTAATTCAAGCGGATTTTGTGATGAGCCTTCAAGAGTAATATTTTCTTCGCAATATGCACGAAATTATTCCCAGTTAGTTTTGTTGTTAATTAGATATGGCGCATTTTTCTATATAAGTATGCTTCGGCTTACACTCAGGCTTTCCTCGATTTTAGTAAGGTCAAAAAAGTCAAGAAGATCTGGCGTTTTGGCCAGGTTGGTAGTCCATTTCGTTGATTTTTGTAGATACAACAAAGGATCCCATGCAAGCTATGAATAGTTCTTTCTCTGGTTTTTTTGTAGTGACAACCATGGTACGCTTGAACTTTTTGTGAAGGGGTTCATTAAATGCAATAATTGTGTTAGAATGTGGCATGCTATTGCCATTAAACTGTGCCGCTGTCATAGGTCTTGAGAGAACGTAAAATTCCATCCACTCATTAGATATTTGATCGCCGCTGAGAAAGTTGGTCTCCCATCTTTTTCTCTGAGAGTATCTCGTCCGGCTAAATCGCTTTTCCCGTTTTACAGTTTTTTCTCTTTGTCACTGAGTCACTGTGATATCGGAAACTTTTTCCTAGGAAACTGTTCATTTATGTCTTCAGCTTACAATACTGTCGCCATCTCTGAAGAATGAATTTTGATGAATGTATCACCTAACCATTTTTCTGCATTGATCTACAGTTTTCAAAATAGGTGTGCCGTCGTCATGTCGCGGTTGCTAAATCCCCAGTCAGCCGCTGCAGATATTTCTTTAAACTCCCGATACACACACTTGGTTTTTTTTTTTTGCTTAAAGTTGGTAAAATTTTGTTTGCTTCTGTCTTCTAACGTCTCTAAATCACTCCAACTTTGAGAGGGGCATATTGACCACTTCATGTCTGTCGATGCTGCGACATTTTCTTTGTTCTGATTGTACTATTTGATTCTTCTAGAAACATCCGTTTGTTTGTTTGCCTTTCTGCCAGTACTTTAGGTGGCGCTACAGTCCGAGTTGGACCTGGGCCTCAACCAACAATCTTCTCCAGCCAGCTCGGTCCTTAGCTAGCTGCCTCCAGTTTGGCACGCGGAGTCGGTTGAGGTCCTATTTCACTTGTGTGCGCCACCTGAGTCTCGGTCTTTCTGTCTGAGTCGTCCCTCTGGGGTGGAATGGTATCAGGGTTTCCACCATCCTGAGTGATAGCATTCTGAAGTCGGAGCAATAGTTCCCTTTTAACGCCCGAAGTTTGAAGATTTCTTTTTCCTAATTCTTCTTTCAACTCAGCTGTTCTCAATTGTTCTATTTTGCGACCCATTTTAGATATCCAAAACACAATTTTCGTGGCACAGTCAGTTTTGATTTAATATCTCTTCTAGAAAAATCTTGTTCTAACACTATTTTTAACAAAAATAATTCACTATTCACAATTTATAACACAGTCAGTTAAATAGTTTCTAAAAAATTACACTTTTTAGAATTATATGAGTAACCGAAACTGTTTACACACAATATGCCTGTAAGTTTTTCACTTTAATAACTGTTTGAATCACAAAACACTGTTTTAGAAAATGGTACTATGGAGTTTTCTAGCACTTTACTGAGTTTTATCCCACTTCTGACACCAATGTGATGTTTTGGCCTAGGGTACTTCAGTAATATTATAAATTGATTAGTCTCAAACGAAATTGCACTCGTTGCAACTCACGGATTTGTACACACACACTCTCCGGAATATTTTTAGAGGTTAGTGGCTATAGGCTCACCTTGATTAATAGTAATCATTGCCTAGATGTAATTTCTTCTTTTTACCTGTTTTACAAGGGGAAGCTCTGCAGGAATATTTGACTCGTCTCTGCAAAGGGAAGTACTCTTATGATTTCTTCTGTTGAAAGACATCCTAGTGGAAAAACAAATGTCTTACACGATGTGGCGTATAGAACTTAAGAATTTCAAGGAACTATAAATTAATAATGAACGAATTTACCATTCGGCCATGGTGGATTGGACTTTTGGAAAAATAAGGCATTGATTTTGATTCTTCTCTTCAAAGCAAGGAAATTGAATTCTTAAATCAAGCGAATGTGATGACAGTAACAAATCATATCCCAAAAAGATTGGTTGGTACGGAAATATGTTCTAGGTCGCATAGTCAATAGCACTCGATTTTTTTAACAATCAACAGTTTTTTTTTTAATATAATTTACACACGCTATAGGGATTTGGGCTACCCTTTTAATGTCAGTGGACACAGCGCGTGCTTAGGTAAATAGGAGAGGTTTAGAAGGAGATGCCGATGAACATTAGTTTTAAATTTCTAGACATCATAATGAGAAGGAAAAATAGAGTTTGACAAAGCATTCCACATTCGAGTTGTACGGCTGAAGAACGAATCTCTGTACTTGTGTTCGAGGGTAAATTGGTGGACATTCCTGGAATCGCGACTATTACGTATTACGGTGAAACTGTTTCAGGAGAGGAATGCAATTAGCTATTTCTGTAGCACAATGACCGGAGAAATAAAGGTAGACGAGGGAGACATGAAACATTCCGCCGATGTTCGAGTAACGTAAGCAGGTGGTATGGTGGTATGAACGAAACCTCGATCGTTGTTCGTACAAAATCGTTAAGTCTTAGAAATTCCCTTGACAACACTTAAGTTTGTTTGTTACTTTTTCGTGCCTTAACATCTCAGCCGATCTTTAAGAAAATGTTTACACTCATTGTCAGGGATAGAGAAAAGGAAATTGAGTATAATTTATTCCGAAAAAATACTATTACCCACGGAAAGAAAAGCCGTAAGAACGCACTATTATTTTAATACGCGAAAGTTGACTTAAATAATCCTGAAGATATGCAACACATAAAATAGAAGATTACTTACTGCAAATCTTGAAATTTGATATTTCACAGTTTCATAACAACTTTTTTCTGCCTTAATTTCATTTTTACAGACACCACCTACTAACCCTGGTGCTATGATCTGCTTTCTGGAATGAATTATCTTCTTAAAGTGTGTTTCTTTTAAAATCATCTAATACTCCTAAGAAATGCATAGTCACGATGGTTGTCTCCTAATTAAAGTCACTTCTACACGCATCCAGAAGATTGATCTAATGACTCAGATAAAGTAGCATAAATGAAATATAATGCCGTACAAATGAGTTATGTGTGTGCAGTACCTCCGCATGTTCTTGTTGCAGTTTTTTTTCCGCAAAACGTTATGCTGTTTTATTTTAGCTGCAGCATGCCACAAAAATGGTGTTGCTATTAATTTAGCCACTATGTTGTTGTTAGATGTTTTTGCGTTTATCCTTTCTCCGATTAAAGTATCTTTTTCTTTTTTTCTATTTTTTTTTTTTGTTCGTTTAAAAGGGTTTAATTGGACATTTATCAAGAGATTATCCGTGTAATTTGTTGATATTTGTTACATCAAGCTACAAAAAACAATTAGACACCAAACTGCTTAGATATTTAATTTGTGCGACTATTTGCTGCCGCCACATCGGTCAACTGACTGGGCAGCTAAAGGGGTTCTGGAAGGCTATACACATAAGACATGGTGGTAAAGATTTAGAGAATGAAGGAGTGTGGAGTAAAGTATCTCACGGATGAGATCCGATAATTGCACAAAATGATTAATGTTATTTTAGATTGCAGTTTAGCAGTTTAATGCATGCTTATGGATTTTTTTTTAGATGAAAGTTAGGAGCAAATTAAAAGAAAATATTTCCTTTTTGGCGCGTATCTCTTGGATACAGAAAAAAAGTTGCGCACTAACTATGAGGAGTAATGAGACGGTGGAACGGTGAAAAGTAACCACAAAACGAAAAAGATAAAGTGTAGAATGAAATTAGCTTAAAGTTTGCTCTGATTCTTTTGTTGGATGTTTAATTATTTTTTTTTCTTTTGAGTTGAGATACAATGCATGATACAATTTTTTTGATAAACACCACCACTAAAGTGGTACACAGCCATTTGTTTTTTTGTCGAAATATCCCGTGTATATAATACATAGCGATTTTGGTTGTTGTCAAATCCAGGTTCCAAGGTTTCCATAGGAAATGCTCTAAAAAATAAACCAAAAATACGAATTTCCAATTTTCCTTTTTTTAGGGCCATACAAAATCAGTTCTTCTTTTCCTACTCTAAATATTACAACAAAAATCTCACATCAACAGTTGGTGCTTTTCAATATCCGGCAGATACTTTTCATTAAAAAACTCCACCACCATAGAAGCTTTGGTCGCATGAAGCAAAACATACCAAAAATAAATACCGAAACACAAAATACATCAACTCTGCCACAAAACTTAAAACACTTTCGGGTTTTCGACGCAGATTTGTGTGCCATGCCTTAAAGGTCAGTTGTATAGTATGGCGGCAGCAGCAGCGCGAGATAAATTCCGATGAATAGTTTATCTTCATACATCGGGAAGGATTTTGCAGTTCGTTCCACAAACTTTGCCCTCTGTGTCTTGTGTGTGCGGCAGCGAGTTGAAAATGCCAAATGGATTTTGGCATAAAACACATAACATGCCAACGAAAATAGCCAAAATATACAAGCCAATTCGGCAATCAGGACGACCGACGACGCCGAGCGAGGGTTGTGCAGAGAGGATTCCATTGAATAGAGGATACCTGGTGTGGTTAGTAGTAACAGTTAGATAAAGTTTTGTATAATGCTAGGTTCGGACGGGGAATGTGTTGCATGTATGAAAATCAAAATGTGATTGCGTGTCTTGCTGCATTGTTCCTCTGCAAGACAATAGGAACTTAGGAAGAGTTCTTTGGTGGTTGGAGATCCTGGCCTGGGTGGAGTTTTGTTCTGTTCGTGTCAATAAATCCAAAAGTTAGTTGGAAGTAGTTTTTTTTTTTTTTTTTTTTTTACAAGACATTATTGGGGCGAAACAGTAAAGATGAGTTTTTGTGGCTCAAGGGTTTGTATAATAATTTTCCTAATGAATTTCTAACATAGGTCGACATCAATGTTGGTTATTGATTCGATGAAATATTTATTTGGGTGGTTTTGGTCAGATAACTACCTGGGACTTAGATAAAGTGTGCTTGTTTAATATAGGTATTTAAGTACTAGAAGACTTCAATCTATTAAGGAGCAAGTTCAGGTCACAGAGAATATTTATTGCATCACAGAAAACTAAAAAAAACGTCCGTTGGCCTGTCGGTCACATTTAAATATTTAAAAATTACCTTTTCAACCGCTAAATGGTTTGTGCAGAAACTATTCAAACAAATATCCCCAGCGACATCTATCTGCAAATAGTTTAAGCTAATTTAGCAAAGACAGCACTAAAATAACGAATAGAACGATCACTCACTAAACAATTGGATGATATTCACTCTCAAAAGCTCATTTCGGATAAAAAGCACTTTTTATCCAATAAACGATTCACTCTAGTTGCTCAATGTGAGAACTCCATAGATCCACTCAGTAGTCACTCACAAAACAAGTGCTTTTATTAAACCAACAAGAAGATTGCCGCTTCAACTTCAACAACAGCTGGCTGACATCACCGAGTGCCTATTTTTTTTCAGAGACAGGCAGCACTCAGTTTGAGAAAAAATGGCAAAAGACAGAATAACAACAAAAGAAACCAACAACAACAACCCAAACCAAACACTAAACTTTTTATACTAAAATAAAAGAATGCACAATCGTGCAGGTAATTGCTTTGAGTTGAGTGCAATCTTGCGGGGCTCTCTTAACGAATTTATTATAATTAAACGCGCCGCAATCTAATTGCACCTTAGAGAAGAACTAACCGCAAATTGTTGCAAGTTTGCGTCCATCTGGTGTGTATTTTTGTTCATGTTGGCTTAGATATTGTTGTTTGTAGTTTGTATTTGAGGAAGTATGCCGGGCGATTGTCCGTCCGTTCGTGCGTCAGAAACTTTATTTTTACTATTTTTTGTTTGCAGTGCTTTAGTGCATAAAATGATTCAGGGAATTTGGTATGGTTTGGCCAGTTTGGGTGGGGCGCAGAGGCTTATCTCACTGTTCAAGTTTATTTATAATTTTACTACTTAATCAATTATGTTTACGTCTTGGGAGACTGTTAAGTGCCATAAGGTAGACGTAACGTAAGTGGAATGAATTGTTTCAGAGAGGACATCATTATTTCGAGAAGTTGAATGTGAGATCATTGGCTTTGTTATTGCAGCGGTCTAGCAGATAGAAGTATCGCATGTGGGGATAACTTATGTACCTACTTACGAAAACTGGTTAGCAGAGGATCAATATCGTTAACACATGCATTTTGAGTGAATCATCATTGAAGTCACAGGAACAAGACTACCAGAGTTAAGTGAGTCATTAACTGTGGGCCTAGGAAGGTACGTTCCTACTAACGAAGCCTTGGGTGGGAAATGGAATGTGTAAATATGCGTTTTTATAACAAAAGGAGGAAGTTCCTGAAGAAAATAATTTTAGTTACTCTTTAAGATTCAGTGGCTGGCGTTTTGGACTAAATGGAATTTTTTCCCTGTTTAAGCTTAAATGAAGCAACATACTTTGATCCATTGGCCCAAACCCAAACAAGTACAAATTGGTCGATTTACAAGGCCCCAGTATACAGCCACTGTTTTAGATCCAAACCTTGATCTGACCAGTTTTTAGAGCATACGATACCTGTTGTAAGTGGCCATATAGAAGTAATTGAAGCAAATTAGACAAGAAACTGAAGAAAACGCTTTTCAGTACTGGAAGATCTAATTAGAATTATACAGAAAAAAATAAGTCTTAGAAAAGCTGCTTTTAGGTGATTTTTTTACGGACAATTCCGAAACGCTTTTATGTGATAGATAAAGAGATAAAGGCGATACATCAGTGATGAACAGGAAACACACAAATTATTTCGGTTTGCAAATTTTGAACCTTTGAAAGACAGGTTGTCTTTTCTTTGATTTTTTCCAAGAATATAGAATCAGTGCCAAATCATATGCAAATGGATGTAATCGAAATCCAGTGTGACTCCGAATTAAGATATAAATTCGATGAAGCTGGAATGGCCGAATTTTACAAGTATTTGTCAATCAGATTTTGGAACACTCAAAAAGTTGGCATATGAAATCATTTACATGTTTTGAAGTATCTATCGGTTTTTACTCATGAAAGGGAACAAGTCACCTGTAAGATTCAGAATAACTTATACACACCTTAGGTCTGTTTTTAAAGTAATCACTACCAACAAGATTTTGCACGGACACTTGGTGTCATCAGACCATTTCCGGAAACTGAATCATACACTAGGAGGCCAACCCAACGCAGATATTGTTGCACATCCCCTCGAGACGACTGCTTTATTGTAAGCAATATGCTAAAAGCTCTCTTTAGCACAGCTACTGAAGCTCGTGTTCTTTTCCTCGAAGTGTGTAATGTAAGAGTTAGTAATCGTACAGCAAATTCTGAGTGTAAAGAAGCTATCCGGCTCAAAGAAGTAATTTTCCGATCCTACAAAGCCAACCCTACAGAGGAAAATCGGAAAAAGCACAAACAAGCAAGGGACTCATGCAACTCCGTTATTAAAAGAACCAAATTTTTGCATGACCAAAAATTACGGCAAAAAATTCTGCAGTGTCCCAAAGGTAGTAAAAATGTTTGGTCAATTATAAAAAATATTAAAAAACTAACATCTTCGGTTCCAACGCTCATCGACAATAACAAACCAATTGTTTACTTTTCAGAGAAGGCACACTTGCTCGCCGCCAATTTCGCTGTCACCTCCAAGCTGCCGCATAGCAACGTTGCCCCTCCTGTACTTGAGAGTGTAAATTTTTCCATGGGAAAGATGTTTTTCCGCACTCGTACAGTAGCAAGAGTTCTCAAAGATCTCAATGTACACAAATCCGCTGGCCCTGATGGTATACCCCCGATTCTTCTGAAGAGGTGTTCTTCCACACTGGCAAAGCCACTGCGTAAGCTTTTCCATCGCTCCTACTCTTCTGGAATCTTTCCTAGAAGATGGAAAACAGCATTTGTCCAGCCTGTCCTTATGAAAGGTGACCCATCCTCTCCCTCCTCCTACCGACCCATAGCACTGACATCACTTCTTTCTAAGGTCATGGAAACGCTGATTAACCGTCAGCTTAAGGAATATCTCGAAGATCGAAAGCTTCTCTGATGATCTGATGGCATATCTCACCTAACAGTGGAACAAATCTTTACATCGCTTTGGTGAAAGTAAGATTTTTGCTCTTGATATCTCCAAGGCATTTGACAGAGTTTGGCATGAAGCTCTTTTATCGAAAATGCGTGCTTTTGGGATCGATGATACACTTGTTCGTTGGATTAGAAGCTATCTTCTGGACCGTTCAATACAAGTTGTATTAGGAGGATTCAAGTCTGATTCCCACAAAATAAATGCTGGTGTACCACAGGGCTCTGCTCTGCCTCTGAAACTTTTCCTTATTTTTGTAAATGATACTTCTAATCCACTTAACTGTTTTGCTGACGGCTCTACTCTCAGCTTTTCATATCGTTCGATAATTCACGTCCTTCGCCTTCGGACGTACAATTGCAACGGCACCGTATGTCAAGCTCATTAAACTCCGATTTATACAGCATTGTCAAATGGGGTAATAGGAATCGTGTGGAGTTTAATGATTCGAAAATGCTGTCTTCTGTCGTTAAAGCTAAACATACCCCCAATGCCATTGTCAATGAATGACACTTACATCGAAGAAACCGCCGAAAAGCTCTCAGTACTCGTTATGTGTCAACGACGACCTCCGTTGGAACGACCTTTGAGATCGCTAAGAATGACGCTAAGTGCTTAAGTTTTCCTAAGTAAGAAGTACTTTTCCCCATCTGATCTGGCTACAATTTTTAAAGCGTTTATACGCCCTAAACTCGAGTATAACTTCCACCTCTGGGCAGGTGCATCACCTGCTTGATAGAACACAAAATCGAGCGTTAATACTGATTGAAAGTAGAACTGCTGCTTAAACAATTGCCCCTCCGGAACACCAACGCAATGTTTCATGTCTTTCCTTATTTTATCGTTTCTTTTACAAAAAATGTTCACTCGCAGTAGCCAGTTGCATTCCTCCCCTTAAAAGTTTCTCCCGTAATACTTGTCTCGCGAGGAATGATAATCAGTTCACATTTGAGCCCAATTTCGGAAGTACCGTGAAATATAGGGATTTTTTTTTTGGCGAACAACACGAATTTGGAATAGTTTACCCGGCGAGATTTTCCCTTGCCATTTTGATCTGCTAACATTCAAAACCAATGTTAATCGACACCTCCTATCTCTCCCCTCCCTATCTTCCTAATTCCCGCGCAGTGTGTCTACATTAAAAGGGAAACAAATACGTTCCTTGTGCGCGCGTTAATTATAAAAAAAAAGTCTGGCAGAAGGAAATCTAAAGATCTTTTTGGCCAGCCCGGCCCCCGAATTGCTCCTGGAGCATTGTAGGGCAAGACTTCGTTTTGCCCAAGAATATGTTAACTAATAATTTATTGAATAAAGGGAAGAACTTACTGTTTTCAGACAAAAGCAGAATATCGTTAAGAGAACCAGATAGTCGCATGCGTGTTTACAGTTTTTGCGCCATTTATTGGAAACAATTTTATCCTTATGCAACATAACGCTTGCTGTCATGTCGCAAGATTGCACACAGAATATCATGAAGAAGTTTTTATTCAAACTTCAAACACGCAGCCCGGATCTGAATCCTAGAGCCCAATTATGACAATCTTAAACGACGGGCAAGGATACCAACACCAACCACCATAACGGAACTCAAGATAACTGCAGTAGAGGAATGGTACAATATCCTGCAGTCAGATATTCGAGACGTAATGGATGGACTTCCAAAAAGGTTCCAATAAGTCATGAGAGCTTGAGGAGGAAACACCCTATTATTGAATATGAAAATTTGATAAAATAAACGACAAAATTAAAAAAAAGGAAAATATGTTAATTTTATCAAACAATAAAAAAACAAAGATTTTAAAGCTTAAGATGATTAAATTCTTATTTTTCAATCTGTAACAGGCATATTAATAAACGTGGAATAGCGAAAGGTTAGGCCTTATTCCGTGTACTAAATGCAAAATGTTATTCATAAAACAAAAATTCCACTAATCGACGTTTATTATAAGTTAATCAATCGAAGGAATAATAACCAGATCTATCAAATTTTATCAAATGAATTATTAGTGCGTTCAATAATGTGAGCTTCATTATTGTTTTTTTTTCATAAAAAAATAATCTAAGTTTGAAAAACTTGGGGAAAATTTCAGTTTACTGAACAGACATCTTGTAGTAGATTTTATTAAGCGATTTTATTTTACTATTACTTGTACATTTTGTTTTTTATTATTGAGAAATGTTAGTCCGTAGATTAAGTCTTATTCCATGGTTAAGTTATCTCGTGAAATAAAGGTCGAATAAGCGTTTTTATTAATAGGGCTGTAAATGATTGTTTTTATTATAAACACTACTCATAATAAATCTTACCAGAAAACTATCTTATAAATAAACAATATCTACCAAAATCGTAAAAAAATTAGGTGGGCGGTTAATTTCGCCTGTGAGTGTATGTTTAAGGTCTCTTATTGGGGTGATTTTTGATACTTTGTTGGTTCCTTTTCTGTGCCAGATCAACGTTTTCAGAATAAGCAATTAAAATTGTACCGCGTTTCGCTTTCATAAAAAATTTGTTGAATATCGTTTTCTAGTAAGTTTTCATTAAAACATCGTTTTGAATAGTCAAAATAATAGAAGTCTTTGCAAAAATCTCGCTAAAAGCAAAATTTAAGTATTATATTTGCAACAACTTCTATAAAGAAAATACATATATTTATTTTCAATTAATTCTATTTAATTGTTTAATAAAACTTATATTTTGCTTTCGTCAATAATTATGGGTCGTTGAAAGCCATGTTCCTCTGCAAAGTGCGCTATAATAAAAAAAATTGATTTCAGAAGTAAAAACCTACGCAGAAGTGCAGAACTTATTTGATTGATCTGCTTCGATGAAACGAAATGCATTATATTCTACTTTCTAACCTAAAACCCGAGGAACTCTGCCTCTATGATAAAAAAGGCCAGATATTCAGCACAAAACCCATTTTTGTTAGCGGTTGATCTAAAAGCGGAATTTATGTTAGAGACGAGCATTGAAATGGTTCGAAGACATTTGGAACAAAAGCACCTATCAACTGGCAGTCCAAGAAAAGTACCGTTTCGTTAAAAAAAATTTGTCCTTGAGCTTGCGAAAGAGCATTTGAAGTGGCCTATTTAGAAATTAACAAATGTTTTATGTTCAGATGAATCTTAAAATGTGTTACAAAGCGGCAAAGGCTCAAGATAATATGTTCGGCGAACACCAAATTCGGCTTTTAAACTTCAATGCACGAGCAAAATAAGTATACCCAGAGGCCCTAGTATTATGATCTAGGCTTATTTTCATTTTATTGAATTATTTATTGGATTTATCACATAGAAAATAAATTGCACAACTGGATCGCACGTACTTGCTCATATGTGCGGTCACATCGTCGAATAAAATTTAATAAAATCCTCGACTGGGTCGCAAGAACTTTTCTTTATATTAGATAATTGGTTAGCGGCTGCACATGTATATAAAAATACCAAAATTGTTTTTTTTTTCGAAAATTCTTTTATTTATTTTTTAATTAGTTTAGTTTTCTCGGAAAAACTAAGTATGCAATAAAATTTGAAAACTAAAAGTCTATCGACGAAAAAAAAATATATTAAAAATCGTTCGACCAGTTTTTTTTTTAAATTTGTTTTTTGAAAAAGTTTTCGAAAAAATATTTAAATTTTTTTTAATAAGTCATTATAAGAAAATCTGTAGTTTTCATCGGGAAAATTATTTAAAAAATATTCAATCAACCCGTTTTCAAAATATTTCGAAAACCAACATTTAGAAAATTTAAAAAAAAATCGAAAAAAAAGTTTGAAAGGTTTGGAAAATTTTGAAAAGCACATTTAATTGAATTATAAATCACTTCCTGTGTGTAATTTTTGTATTGAAATGGTTTATCATAGTATTATCAAGTATTATCAAACTTTTTTGTTAAAGATTGTATGTCAGGTACCGTTATTTTTCGACATAGAGCAAAAATGAAACATACCTTCTGAGATACTACCAATTAAATACTAAATTTCAAGTTTGAAGCAAATCGGCATATCCGTTTAGGCTCTAGAGTTACGAACAGACAGACAGACGGACGGAGTTTCCGAACCCACTTTTTTCGACTTCTCTATCATCGTAATGTCACGTTTGATTGTTGGAATTTTTTTTTGCACGAATCCATAGCTTGCATTATAGTACCTAAATTCGCAAGTAAAAATCAACAGTTGACTCCTTTACATGAAAATTACGCAGGAAGTTGTGCTTCCATTTGCTAATTATGAAATGTCTTTGGTAAGGATCTTCCAACAATACAATGATCTCTGAACACCATCATTGCGAAAGAGTGGATTGAGAATAACAGCTTCAGCGTGTTTGAATGCCCTCTTCATTCACCTGATTATTATCTCTATGTTTCTAAAGAAGTTTTATTCGACCAGTAAAACAGCAGCTTAAACTTTACTTTCTGTTCTATACTTCTGGTATATATCTGAGTGGATTGAAAACCTGTCCCTAAAAAAGGCAAAGCACTCTCAAAGTATCGACCGATTGCAGTTACGGCTCTTCTTTCTAGGTTCTTGGAGATGAAAAGCTAGGTTATAACCATAACCGGCAGTACGGCTTTCGTTGGGTCCATTGGATCTGGAACCAATTTGACCATCGTATTGGAGAGAGCGCAAGATTATTGGGCTTGATATGTCAAAAAGGCTTTTGTAGAATTTAGCACTTTTACGTTGAATTACTAATTACTTTTTGTGCCGCTCCGTGGAAGAAGTGTTGGATCGATTCAAGTCTGATATTTACAAAATAAATGCTGGAGTTCCCCAGGGGTCCGTTCTGTCCCCTAAACGACCCAACGACCTCTTGTCTATCATCAACTCATTTAATATATTGTTTTACCGAAGACATTCTCAGTTTCCAGGTTCAAACCATGTTTTTCGTATATAGAAGTGCAGCGGCAACGTATGATAAGTTTATTAAATTCTCACCTTGATAGCATTGTACAATTTGGAATAAGAAATAGCGTAGAATTTAATGCATCAAAATCTCAAAAATCTAAAATTCTGATAGATGTTTATACTTTTTTTTCAAAAAAACAAAAAAATATTTGACACATTTTGATCTGGCTATAATTTACCAAGCATATATTCGCCATTTACATCCCATATTTAGACAGGAACAGGATCCAATCCAAAAAAGAGTTATTTTTAAGTGATAGGAAAATCATAGAATCAATTACATCTCCCGAGCACCGCCCTAATGTGTATTTCTTTATTTTATCGCTATTTTTATGAAGAGTTATCAAGATAAATTAATATCAAGTTGCATTATCCCTCGTAATACTCGCACTGCTCAAAGTGCTCATTCGGACTTCCGAGATTCTTTTTTTTAGTCGTACCACACGAATGTGGATCGTATTTTCTGACTCTGTTTGTCACTAACATTTTAAAATGCAAAACTTCAAAACTAACTAATGTGTATCGGTATCTACCTTTACATCCTTCCTTATTTCCCCTTATGTTCGTATGGTGTCAATTATTGTAAGGATAGAAACCTCTTTAGAACGTCAAACTATAAAAAAGATATGCTTAAGGATTTATGAAACGAAATTTCTCAAGAATTGGCCATCGCTGATAATAAACTAAAGCCACTTGATCATATGAAGCAAAGTATCTGGGATTGGGCTCTTAATGTGCCAGAAGATGAGAATTTTGATCCTAAAATCATCTTCAGTGATGGAGCGCATTTCCGGTTGAACGGCTTCGTCAGAAAACAGAATATAGAACGTTATTGTTTAGTGTGATAATTTAGCAAGACGTTGTGTTACAAGCCAGTGAGTGCATTAGGTGTAACAATCGATTTCTTGAAAACTCAATTCGACAAGCGTTGTACTGTTTGAATTAAAACATTTAACCTTTTTTTAAAAGGCCACGATAAAGCAATGGGCACATTCTTTTTAAAAAACCTGATTCTTTTAGAATCAATCAATTAAATGCTGTATTTGATAACTATGAACTTTAACGAAAGAATTAAATGAAATCTGACACTTTTAAGATCCAAATTGGCGATTCAATTGCATGTCAACAATTTCCTGTTATAGTGACTCCCTGAAGTCGTCAATCGTTTTTCACTACTCCTTGCCACTTATAACACACGCATTTCTATTAAAATATAAGAAATACATGTTAAATAAGCCGCAACGGTACCTAGACCTTAAAAAGTCGTAACTTCGTGAATTTATGAAGTAATTTAAGTAGGACAACTCCAATAATTCACTTAACTTCAAATATCCAAACGAAAGCCTGGAACAAAAGATAAGGCCAGTTCCAATTAAAACACAACAAAACGCACTAAGCGTCCCACAATCGCCGCCGTCCGTCGCCACCACTTGTGATCCAAATAAAAAAAATTTCATTTGAAATTTACAACACAACTCGCAATACAGTCAGACAGACACTTCATCAGCATTTTAAGCGTCTAAATGTCGAGATGGCTTTTTCCCCGCCGAATAACCAACAAGACGTTCCACATCTCAATTACAAACCTACGCACATCGCACTGCGCACATCTTTCAAATGCTTCCACCCATCACTGGGACTGGAGGTGGCTTGACTTAAGTGACAAAGTGACATCATAACAGCACTCACGTACATGCACCCGTACATATGTAAATATGTACATCGCTCTGTGTGTAACAATAACATTATTTCCAGATGACCTTCGTGTTTTAAATGAAAATTTCTATTTACAAAGTCTTTTCCCGTGAAGACTCCGAACTTGCAGGCTGTGTCATTCTATGCACACCACCGCCATCTTTTGTGGGTCTGAAGAGGTCTCTAACACTTAATATTCATAAGCGTGTTGTTGAATGCGTCGCTTGTGCGCACATAAACCGCAGCACACCGGTGTCGCTGCTTTCCAGGAACAAAAAGGTACAAAACTTTTGTGCGCATTTGCATATGGGAATGTTGTTGTTGTAAGTTTGTTTTATGGCAAAAACAACTGTCAAAGGTTCTGTCAAATAAAAAGCAAATAGTTGGTAGAAGAGTGTGGTATTCCCCAACTGAGTGGCAAGCCAAGACACAAAGGTGAGGTTACTGATGGAGGTTTTACTAAATGGCACGGGTATGACTTTTTTTATTTATTTTGAAGAAGTCTAATGGAACGTGTGGAACTGGAAAAGGGGGCACAGCGGTCGATAAAAAAATTGAAAACGACACGGACGGACTGCGACCTAAAAAACTTAACTTCGATGTGAGTTAATTGGAACTGGCTAACCAAGAACTTGGCAGAGGTTTTTGAATATTTCGGAGACACAATTATTTTAAGAAGGTCGATGCCGATTTAGTTTGTAAGTTTTAAGAAATTCTTGAAATTTCAAAGCAATTTGGAATTGTTTGACAGTTTTAGGGAAAAAGGGGATTTAAATGACTAACCCTGAATAATGGATTGATTGTGGTTACATTGAAGTTCCATTCATGTAATTATGTATAAACATGGAATAACACATCATTAAAATGGCTATCTCGGCTACGCATGCAGAGCTTCAAGCGGTCGGTCAAATTATTGATGACTGTGTGCAAGAAGTGTATATGTGCGTCCTTATTACCGCAATAGTGACTCTAATGTTGGCTTCAAGTTCTGTTGGGTTATTAGCCTTAAGACCTGACATTGACTCAGAAGATCCCTACGGATAATTAATGCGAACTCGCCCTTTCGACACCGTTGAGTCACTTGTATGGCATACCTATATCGCCATCTTGTTGGTGCCACAACTCGGGACATATTGATGTTACATTACTGTAAATGTTCTAAAGGGTTTTTTAATAAGAGCGCTACAAAAGTTTTTTTAAATAAAACAAAAACGATTTTGGATATCAATGAAATTCTTTATTCCTGTCAAAGAACGTTCGATGCCATTATGTATGGAACTTGATTTCTTTTGCATGGCCACCACGGTCACGCTTGCAGAAGTCCAGACGCTGAACCCAATTTTCGACGGTTTTCAAGCATAAATCGGCCGATACTGCTGCAATTTCACGTTCGATATTCGTACGAAGTTCATCAATCGTCGCTGGCTTGTTGGCATAGACCATACACTTGACGTAGCTCCACAGGAAATAGTCTAACGGCGTCAAATCGCACGACCGAGGCGGCCAAGCGACTGGACCATTTCGTGAGATAACACGTTCTCCAAACTTGGTTTCCAATAAATTGATTGTGACATTCGCTGTGTGGCTTGTGGCGCCGTCCTGTTGGAACCACATGTCCTCCAAGTCCATATCATCCAATTGGGGCCAAAAATATCCGGTTATCATTGAACGGTAGCGATCCCCATTCACAGTAACGTGCCGGTCTTGATCATTACGGAAGAAGTACGCCGCCGGCCCATAAACCACACCAAACTAATTTTTTTCGGGATGCAATGATGACTCATGGAGTACGTGTCGATTGCTGCCTGACCAATATCGCATATTTTGTTTATTGACGAAGCCATTCAGCCAGAAATGGGCCTCATCGCTGAAGATGATTTTTCGATGAACATCCGATTCATTTTCAAGTTGTTGCTCAGCCCAATTCACGAACATACGACGCTTCTGGTGGTCAAGCGGCTTCAGTTCTTGCGTCAATTTAATCTTGTAAGGATGTAGGCCAAGATCTGTTCGCAAAATTCGCTACAACGACGTCACAGAGATGCCCAACGCTTGAGAACGACGTGTGAGAGACACATTTGGGCTTTCTGCAACTGAAGCCTCAGCGGCAGCAATATTCTCGACACTACGGGCACTTCTTTGTCTCACTGGCACGGGAACATTGTGTACTGTGCCTGTGGATTCAATTTTTTCCACTAGACCCTCAATTGTTGATCTGCTAGGACGATTATGACGACCATAAATTGGACGTAGCACTCTTAACGTTGAGGCCACTGAATTCGAATGTCGGTAGTAAATTTAAAAAATTTCGACTCGTTGTTGGCTCGTATATCTTTCCATCATGAAATGGCAAACCTTACTGAAGAGAAACGTCAAAAGAGCGGCAAGAAATATGGCGTTGTTGGCTGTCCCTGTCGCTCTACTTTTGTAGCTTCCCTGTTGAAAAACCCGATATATCCGACCCCATTAGTGGATACGAAATCTCCTTCCATATTTCAAAATATATAGGTACGGTTCAATTTTGCCTCCAAGCTATATAGCACATCAAACGGTCAATGCCAGTGTAAATATTGATGCATGAAGGAACACTTTTAAATAACTAAATAAATTTGCTTGCAGGCACAACCACTGAGCTAAATACTGACCTCGTTCGGGAAGTTATTTTTTGGTTGGAATACAGACTTCCGGCAAAATTTTTAGCGTCCAATAAGAAGAGTTGTCTATGATCGTTTGGCTTCAATTCTGGAGTTAAAACAATCTTATATAGATGGACGCAAAATAAAAACGTTTTACTCTCTAACGATGCATAAGTCAGCTGACATCGTCCACAATCAGACATTTCTGATTGTTATTTTTTTTTTTGCAAAAATGTCTGTCCAGTTGATGGCTTAAGGTCCAAAAGACCTTCACTCAAACTTTTCCAATGTGCGACGAAGCTATGGTGATGACATGTTTCACGACGAAATTCACGTTGCATGTTTGAAACTAAACCGGTTTTTTGTAATAATTTCAACATGTGCGGCAACCATGAAAGGATGCATGACGAAGTGACAAACTTTAATCAATATTTTGACAACGAATGTCATTGGTGACTGACATCTGCTGAAACACAACAATTGGAAAAACGATTGGATGGCCAGGACAAAAAACCGATGACAAAGTACGAATTATATTTCGGTGATTGTTGCTGACTTTTTTTGAATGAAAATTTGTCTTTAGAAGCAGACTTTGGAAGTATTGGGTTTGAAATGTGAGAGAGCGTTTTCACAAAGGCTTTATACATCATCACAGGTCTTACATGCGCCCATGATTTCACAGAAGAGAAAGAAAAAGACTCCTAAAATTAGTTTTATGAGCTTTTGTTTACTTATAATTTGTCAGTACAGTAAAGATAGGACGTTCACTTCTCTCTGACTGCACTGGAATTTGATAAACTGTGAGAGAGCACAAATAAAAAAGGCTTACCGCAGTGCACATTATAGATAATTGGTTTAAAAAAGCTTTAAGAAAGCACCAATTTTGAAAGCTCATTCACAAAATCCAAAGAAAATTCCAGCATCATTTGCATTAACGTAGAAGTGGTAGCTCTAAAATGATGTGCTTGTTTTTAATACACACGTATTATTCTAAGTATGGATTGTTCTTTGTTCCAAGTCTGAGGACAACTAAAGGCAATTGTCGTTTAAAGGCCATTGGGTTTCCCCGTCGTCTGGTTCAACCCAGGGATTGCATGCACACTTTTGGGAAAGTTTTATGGCTCACCCTTCTATTCAGTGCTTAGATGTGATTTTTTCTTTAATCACTTTTTTACAACAAGCGGGGAGGAGATGCAGGAGTATTTAACCATGCGCAGGGAATCTCCAATGCCTCAGTCGTGGCATTCAATAGACAAAAAATATGTTTGGTCAGAAATTTGGCATGCTTGCTCGGTCATCGAAAGCATTAGTTTGTAGTAGTAAGAAGCATGCAAGGAAGGAGTGCTCCATTAAAGGACTATGTAACTGTAGTAGAAAAAAACGGAACATTTCAAGTGCGATTGAGAACAAAAAAAATGTTAATGGGGAAAGTCAGGCAGAAAGTATTAGGCATAGAACGTAGTAAACAAGCAATTTTGCCCGTTCTTTCTGGATGAGGTGTAGGTAGTAGGTACTAGGACAAAATCCACTAAGACCGCTATAGCTGATGGCCTAGTTGCCAAATAGTTTTTTTTAGATAAGCTTGAAATGTCTTCGAGAACCAACCCAATCCCAGAATGTATTATAAGATAGACGAAGGATTTGATTTTTAAATTTAGTCGTTAATAGAGCAAATTGACAAGAATTCTGGGAACTTTCTTCGTTATTGTTAACCAATGAGCGGGTGGCTTCAATACTGAAATAAGACATTTCATAACTATTTCTCTCAATGGAAACCGAAAGCTTTTCCTTTTTTAGCCCATTTTACATTTTTTTGTTATTGCAAAAATTTTTATTTGATTAAACCCTGCAAACCAGTTAAAATGCTTAAATACGATTTGAAAATTCTATTTATTATGATAATGTTAGGATTCAACAAGATTCTATTGCAAGACATTTTGATTTTTGACTTAGCACGTTCAGCAACTGTTACACCTGCAATATGGTAGTTAACAATAATTAATGGTTGATTAGTTCTCCTTACCTTCCCTTAGGTAGCGCTACATTTCGGGGTAGACCTGGTCCTCAACCAACAGTCTCCTCAAGACAGCTCGGTCTCTATCTATAGCTTTGTCTAGTTTTGCCGTGAATTTGGTTGAGTTCCTCTTCCAGATGCATGCGCCACCTAAATCTCTTTCTTCTTCTACTGAGCCATTCCTTCGAGGTGAAATTGAAGATTTTTCGGCCCGTAGTATTGATGTTCATCCGCTCTATATGGCATTTAAGACGTTGGACTTTTTTTCATATGACGAATGCCATTATTTGGTTGATGGCAGACTTTCCTGGCCTAAAAGCGTTCTTATATAAACCAGGTATCAAGTTGTTGACAAATGGCTTTAAGCGCTCACTTGCTTACTCCTCCCCTGCAGCTTTAAAGATTTCGGCAGCTAGGCCATCGGCTCCCGCGGCTTTATTGCTCCTACCATTAGATAATATAGCTTATTTTCTTTCATCCAGATAGGGTGGGGGGAATGAATAAATTCTCAACATTTAAAAGAATCGTTCATGCATCAGAATGACTTTTATATCAAAATTCACGTAACGATATGATACGACTATACAACGTTTTTTACAATTTATCTTCCCGGAAGGTTAACTGAAAAATAATGAATGTATGAACTAGAACTAGAAAATTCAGGGCTCGAGAAGCTCGTAATTTCTATTCTTTTTGTGATTAATAATGCATAACGCTCATCAAACGATTTAATTATTTGTGAAAAAGCCTCTTTATTTTAAAGCTACAACGCCCTCTAGATCCTATCAAGTGCATACAATGGCGTTCTCTGAGTAATCGCCGATTGATCAGTGGATCATTATTAAATAACGCACTGCCTTGTCACGGTCGCAATTACTATGAGATCATCAAAATAATCACAAAATTACAAATATCACGAGAATATGTATTTAAAAATGATTACTTTGCGTTCAGCATAATATCTTCGGTTTCGAACAAACAATGGAAAAAATAACTGCGCTTAAACCTCAAAATTAGTGCTTACAATTCCCAAGAAATATTTCCATTTCCACTCAATTACAAGTCGCTGAGCTGATGGCACGAGAGGCTATGAACTCTGCACAAGCTGATGATGAGTCAGTAGCCAGAGTTATGATGAAATGTAGGTGTTGTTCCCAAAGATACTTTACACTCGATTTCCGATATGTAACCAACTTCATGGTGTTGTACACCATGTAAAGCGGGCAACCGGCATAATGCCAATTAGATAGGGTATACTCTTGAATTGGCCTGCTTCGGTCTTCAGGTAAGTCACGTTGTAAATTTACGGAAGCTTACGGAGTAATAACTCACTTCTCGCGCCATCATTTATTACAAACAAGTCTTTTGAGGTATGTTAACTCTGTTTTTACGCCGACGTCAATTTACCGCAGTTTATGTTTTAATGTTTTTGTTTTTAGAGTCATCGCACGCGACAGACAACCATGGCGGTGTGGTGGCCAAAATGGCAGGTGAACGCTCGTCTTAAATAATTACAGACCAAGTTCGTTGAAATTATAGGTACATTCGTCGCGTTGGTTGCGAAAGAGGTCGTGTGTCAGATGAACTACAGTATGCGCGCAGATGAATCTACAAGATCGACAAGTAACGCAACGCAATCGGAGAGATGAGGGACGATTATAAAAGGCATTTTTGTTGTGGCGGGACTGCACCTTTTAATGGACCTGCATAATTGATGGCAAGACATTAAAATCCGATGACGTCACACACAACAAGACAGCAGCTTTGAGAAAAAAAAAATGAAAGTTTATAGAAGTAGTTTTATTTTATTATCAGTTAACCCACGTTCGATAAATTATAATTTATAGCAGATGAAAGGAATTTCAGGCGATAAAACTTGTGGTTTTTGTTTTGGAAAAATACTCGATGCTAAAACATGGAAGGAGGTTTCGTGGTTTTTCAAAGAAATTTTGTATGAAATGCAGAAAAATAAATTTTTCGTAATTTAGTTTAGTTTAACTTGAAAGATACATTTTTCTTTTAATGATTTTGATTGAAATTTTAATTAAAAATGTTTGAAAAATGTTCTTTTTTTTAAATTAATAGAAATAGAATATTGTCAGCTTTTTTTTGACGAATTTTTGGATTGATACAAAATGATGTAGGTAGTTTTTTTTGTAAAATAAATATAAATAAACATAATCTTTATTATTTCAAATCGTTAAAGTGCTGTTTTTACTTGCGTTTATAGGTAATATAAGGCAACTTATGGATTCGTGCAAAAAAATTCTAACAATCAAACATGACATTACAATGATAGAGAAGTCGAAAAAAGTGGGTCCGGAAATTCCATCCGTCTGTCCGTCTGTCTGTTCGCACATCTACAGCCTAAATGGATGGGCCGATTTGCTTCAAGCTTGGTATTTAGTATTTATTTGGTAGTATCTCGGGGAGTGTTTTTAATTTTTGCTCTAGATCGAAAAATAAAGGTACCTGCCATACAATTTTTAACAAAAAGTTTGATTTTCTCAGTTACGGCTCTAACGATTTTGATAAAAATTTCAGGGTGCTATTTTTTTACAACAATACATCTTGTAATTAGAATGAATTTTTCGAAATTTGTTCTATAACGGTACCTCTCATATAACTGGTTTTTTCAAATGCGGTTTTATAGTAAACCATTATCCCGACTTCAATAAAATGTTGCACACAGGAAATCATTTAAAATTTAATTCAATTTGCATTCATAATTTTCAAAAACTTTTTTTTTGATTTTTTAAAAATTTTCTAAAAAAAATTGGTTTTCGAAATATTTTGAAAACGCGTTGATTGATTTTTTTTAATAATTTTCTCAGATGAAAACTACAGATTTCCTTATAATGACAGAAAAAAAATTAAATATTTTTCAAAAAGTTTATAAAAAACCGACTTTTTAAAAAAAAAATTATTCGAGCCACTTGCCCGAAATAATTTTTAAAACATAATGGCAAACTCTTATCTTTATAATAAAACTAAATTCTTGGCTATAACATTAAATTTTATGCATTTTATTTCTTCTTGAAAAACACTTTATATGCATACATATGCAGGCAATAGGCTATTATCTAACATAAGTTCGTTCTTGCGACCCAGTCGTGCATTTTTTTAAATTTTATTCGACGATGTGCCCACACATATGAGTAAGTACGTGCGACCCAGTCGTGCAATTTATTAAGAAAGGAATACTGGTTTTTTCGGCATAGCCTTGTTTATCCAAGTAGCGATTAAATAACTAAAAGCAAGAAACATAACGAAGGTTCTAAGGATGTGTACATGTTGCTTTTATTGTACGAACCCCTATCATTTTGAAAGCCTCTTTTCTTGCATTCTGCCCAAGAAACTTAAGTTAAATATAAGAAAAGAGTCGGAGTTCGGAGACCAAATAGAGCCTTGGTGCATCTCAGCATTTATTTTGCACGCTCAGCATTTATTTTACTCGCTCTTATGTGCGGTCACAGCGTCATATTAAGTTTTATAAGGGAAAAAAGTTTTTATTCGATTTTTGTGACTTTCGATTGTTCGCCATATTAATTTGTTAAGAAATGTGAAAAGGTGTGATTTTTTTTCAAAATCCTCATTTTTATTAAAAATACAAAAAAAAAAGTTTTCGAAAATAGTTTAAATTGAAATTACCTACATCTTCCTGAATATCAATTTTGGTTGTAATCGGTTTGCCCGTTCTCGAGAAATTCGAATGTAGAATGTCAAAATAACATTATGTTTCTAATTTGAAGATGATTGCCTACTGTTTGGCTGTAGTCCAAAATACATATGTATGTACGTACAGACAGACAGACCCATTTGAGAATGCTGTTTAAATCGGAGTTTAATGAGCTTATCATACGGTACCGTTGCGATTGTACGTCCGAAGACGAAGAACGTGAATCGTCGAACAAATACGAAAAGCTGAGGGTATATTAGTCGGCAAAGTAGTTAAGTGGATTAGAAGTAACAGAAAGAAGATCATTTATAAAAAATGAAGAAAAGAGTCGGAGACAGAACGGAGCCCTGGGGCACACCAGCATTTAATGTATGGGAATCAGACTTGAAGCCGTCCAATACAACTTGTATTGAGCGGTCCAGAAGATAGCTTCTAATCTAACGAACAAGAGTATCATCGATCCTAAAAGACGGTAAATCAGCGTTTCCATGGCCTTATACAAAAAGGACGTAAGTGCTATGGGTCGGTAAATTTTAATCTGCACGAACAAAAAATAATAAATAGAAAATTATAACTATTCAAAATTTTAGTACGTAGAATTATTTTGGCTTTCTAGATATTTTCAAATATAAAATTTTATAGAACTTCAATGAGCCGTTGGCGAGAATGAAAGGTACGGTTAATAGACTTTTCCGGTTCATTAGAGATCACATCTTCAGACAAATAAAGGGGATACTATACGGGCCAGTGGATTTGTCAATGTTAAGATCTTCAATACACTTGTGATTGAACGAGTGCGAAAGAAAGTTGGTTCAATTAAATCATTTACGATCCCCAGTACAACAGGAGTATTGTTAAAGATGAGCTTAAGGACTAGGTGACAATGAAGAATTCCGTCCATTTTTTTGTAGAAATGACCGGGCATTTTATACAGCTGGAGAACCTTGCAGCATTTTTGGCTGAACTTGTTGTTTGCGAAAGATTTAATTTCTACCAATATGAGCATTGCAGGTCTTTCTTTTTTGCTAAAACTTTTTTCGGTATTCTTTCTTAAAAAGGCAATATTATAATAACCTCTGATAAACCTGGTTACAGCTAGAATGGACCTTTTCGGTTCGTTCCTAAATGAAATAGATTTGTAATTGTAATTATATCTGTGCTAAAGTCTACATCACTATCGAGGAAGCATAGTGGCCAGTTAGGTCCTGAAGAAATTATTGAGACCGTCCCAGTTGTCTTTCTTCTATTGCCAAACAGTTTTTCTAGCTGCTTTCTCTAGAAGTGGATTTCATTATGAGAAATTTGCAGATATGACAAAGATAGCTAACGGGCAGATGTGCCGTGAAAACACGATAGACCATATCCATACATATTGATCCAAAAAAAAAAATAAAGAAACCTCCATTTAAGAAAAAGCATAGGTTTGAAGTGTATGAAGGAACTCCTGAGTATATAGTACCTGATACTCCTTAGATGTAAGCTTAAATTTGAATCTACTTGTGTAACAAAAAACGGAGGGGCGTGTTGACCCGGCGAATTAGACATGTGAACCTTAAGGCCAAGCAGTGAAGTGGAAGAGTTTTGGTCCCACTCGAGATCATAATAATCGCCGGGTAAAGGAGAAAAAGAATTTATTTTTTAAAACAGTTTTTGTTAACAATTTAAAGCTTCGTTTAAAAACAGATAAAAATTCAAATAAGGCTTAAATTTATCAGAAAAATGTCAGTGAAAAACCATTTTAAGATATAAACAGATTCAAAACATAAAACACAAATAAACAACAAACAACATAAATTGTTAAATATTTATTTCAGTGTTTTAAGAAAAATGTGTCTTTGTGAATCCTTATTTAAAAATGTATCTGAAATCGTAAGTATGAGCTTTCTTACTGCAACGATGTTTAACACTCGTATCGTATAGTTTAAACTCCGATGCATTAATATCAAATGAATATTATATGTATACGTGGATTAAGTGTCGTAATGTTATCGCTAGAATAAGCGATTCATTTATCATTCCCACATGCAACATAATTCCTAATTTAGTTCCTTAATACAGGGTGCTTGAGAAAATGTTTTTTAAACTTAATTTTAAACTTTTATTCATTATGTTCTTGTCTGTTCAAACATTCGAGAATGATGTTCAAGGCAAAAACAACAACAAAAAAATGGACAAAATAGAATTTTCCTAAAAGTTGTTGCACATAATGCAAATGAAACATTTCGCACTCCGCAAAATTGAACAGCTTAAGACATACAAACATACATTGCGTGGGCTTAAAAATAAAATCCTTTCATAAAAATTTAAAAAAATCTATATAAATCACAACGCAACCAAGTTCCTACTGTCAAACTCATTTTACCAAAATGACAATCAAACAAAGTAATAAGCCTACCCGACGCAAACACCCTGTAAACTAACCTGTCATGTCAAATTAGTAAATGCAGTCACTCGCCCATGTCACCCAATTTTTAATGCTCAAATTGTGTGTCCAACTTATTCACAGCAACAGCTTGTTCGTGTAAATCATCAAGGCGTTAATAAATTACAATTCCTTCGTCCCATTCGGATCAGTGTTACATTGTAACTAAGCAACTTGTATCTTTCAGTAAGAAGGCCAACAAATATCCGTCAAAATGATTATTAAACCCAAAAGTAAAGCCTCTTTTGGTACAAAAAAAGAAGTACAAAGTACATTTTTCAAATACCAAACCTACCGCTCCATTATGTGTTCAATTTGACTTCTAACAAAAGCTAAACAAGTCGTTCTCTAGAAACGTAAAATAAATAGGTTGTCAGAGGGTATTCGGTATTGCATGTGCCCCCCGCTGTGCGCCCACAACTCTGCTAATATGGTTTCCTCAATTTGTAATGCCATAACGATGGAAGATGTAGGTGAGAGGTGCACCAACATCTCGGTAATAAAATCCAGAGGCGACCGACCAACTGGGGTCAGTTGGTGCTGCACACTGCAACACAACTTGCTTCGTTCGATGTAGCACTGTGTGCTCCGTTTTTTTTTTTTTTTAATCGAAAATGAAATCTGGCACAGATTTCCTCATTTTCTTATATTTATAGTTCCCGATTGTTAATTAGACATTTTATTAGACGGACACTTACTTATTTATTACTTGTTTTGATAAGGCTAATTATAGATTGTGTTGCATGAAATTGTTTCGTTGCAGCAGTGGGATGCTACTGTTTGTTAGAGGAGTTGATGTTCCATTTAGGGTCCATTGAATTCTATGCTAATTGTTAATAGATAATAATGATTCGGGGGTGCTTACCTAGAATGAAAAAGACAAAAATGAAATTCATTAGATTTTAATTAAAATGTATTGGATTTTTGATTAATTAAATTATTTAGATGAAATGAAAATAGAATGAATTGATATTTGAAAAAATACGTTATATTAATGTAATTTATTTAAGTTAATGGAACTGGTCATATATTATGTGTAATTTTAAATAATTATTTGATTTTTTTTAAGAATGAATGTTTAACTATCAAAAACGATAACTACTCTTTGTTTTTGATAGTTTTTGTTTGAGAGGATTGTTATTCCATCAAACTCAAATGTGTCCTTTATTTATTATTAATTAAATTATTTGAATTGAGGATATAAATTAAATTCTCTTATGTTATATAAATGACGACTATAAGTTTATTGCAAATTTAATGAGACCGTTTATGTATTAAAATATGGAACCCGGTTAAAGGATTTTATTTGATATTTTGTATTACATAATATCTATGTATGTCAAGTTTAGGAGGAATTTTGTTAGGTTAAGGTTAATGGTTAAGATGGAAGCAGATCCATTGTGATAACCTGGGGGTTGTGAGTCGCATTCCATTTTGAGGCGAGAAACTGCATGCAAAATAAAAGTTCTAAGAAGCGATAATGGTGAGGGGTATATGAATTCAGATTTTTCGAGGTTCCTTTCTCAAGAGGGAATAAAGCGGCACTGACAGTCGATTACACTAGGACTTTGTTCGAAATGGCAAGGTGCATACTTTTGAATTCTAATCTACCTGAATCCTTATGGGCCGAGGCTTTGAACACGGCCGTGTATATTAGGAATCCATCACCTACAAACCTTTTAAAGGATCGATCCCCTTATGAAGTTTTGTGTGGAAGAAAACCATTCATAGGTCATTTAAAAGTTTTTGGATCACATGCTATATTGCTCGACAAGAGACCAAAAAATCGAAATTCGATGCTCGAGGCATTGATTGTGTGATGGTAGGATATTCAAAAGAATCTAAAGCATATAGACTGTATGAACCTAAGGAAAGAAAAATCTTGAAAAGTCGAGACGTTAAATTCAAAGAATTATTAAATGGATGTACCAGCATCGTTGGTTTTTATGCTTTAATCGATGAAGAGGCAGAGTCAGAGGAAAATCTCCGTTCTAAGGAGGAGGAATTTTTTCCCAAAATGGACTTTCCAAGTGAAGAGAGTTTTGAAACATTAGATGAAGAAGGTGACGATGACAATGGTGAAGACAAAAGTAAAGAGGATACCGAAGAGGATAAAAGCCGTAGTGTAGAAGATGATGTCAGCAATGCAATGGAATTAAGGTCAGGAAGACAAAAAATTAAAACAGTTTGTTATTTGGATAGCAACATAAACTCTTTAAAAATTAATCCGTATTCAGTAAGAGAAGCGCTAAGTGGACCTGATGCGAGTTTGTGGGACAAATCCATGCAAAGCGAGTACGATTCTTTGAAAACTAATGAAACCTGGGAGTTAGTTGACCTTCCGCCAAATCGTCATGCAATAAAGCCAAAATGGGTTTTTAACATAAAACATGACAAACACGGAAATCCGGTTCGTTACAAGTCAAGGCTTGTGGCCAAGGGTTGTAGCCAAAACTTTGGGGTCGACTATAATGAGACATTTGTACCGGTTGCTAGATATTCAACTATAAGATTAATCCTAGCTTTGGCAGTAGAGTTTGATCTCCATGTTCACCAAGTGGGTGTCTCATGCGCTTACCTGAATGGCGATATAAAAGAGAAAATTTACATGCACCAACCGGAACATTTCGTGAATCCAAAGAATGAAGGAAAGGTGTTAAAAAAATCGCTCTATGGTTTGAAACAAGCAGGTAGAGAGTGAAATATTAAGCTTGATTCAACTCTAAAGGAAAGGGGCTTATCCCGCTGGGACGCTGAAACTTGTGTTTATACCAGGAACAAGAAAGGGGATTTTACAATAGCCGTCGTCTACGTTGATGACATAATAATCGCTTGCACAAACGAAGAAATTGTTTTTTGTATAAAAGAAGCATTCGCCGACGTTTTCGATTTGGTGGACAAGGGACCGATTGATTTCTTCCTAGGCATTAAGATAAGTCGTGATAAGGATACTGGAACAATAAATCTTTCACATGAACAGTACATTAAGAACTTGTTATCGAAATATGCCATGGTTTCAATCAGAAAATGTTACACTCCTCTGGATCCAGGTGAAAAACTGGTGAATTGCTCTAAGACTACGTGTTCAAAGGTATAGATAACAAGGAATACCAATCTTTGGTTGGATCCATGATGTATCTTGCTGTAACAACTAGGCCTGATATTATGCACGCTTTGAGCGAATTGTCTCAATTCAATGTAGAGCCGCACAAGGAACATTATGACAGCTGCTAAACACTTGGTGAGGTATTTAAATTGTACTTCTAATTTTAAACTTTCTTTTAAGAAAACTGGCGAATTTCTGAGAGGGTATGCAGATACAGATTGGGCTGGCAATTGCGATGACTGGTTACGGGTTTTTGTTGGCTGGTGGTGTTGTGGCTTGGGAGTCACGTAAGCAAGCTACAGTGGCGCTGAGCAGTACCTAAACGGAGTATATGGCGCTCGTGGCTGCAACTAAAGAAGCTGTCTATCTTCGAAGGTTACTGACTGAAATGAGATTTGACTCAGTTATGAATGGGCCAACTGTGTTGTATGGAGACAACCTGAACGCACAATATTTAGTAAAGCATCCAATGTTTCATTCAAGATCGAAGTACATCGATATTAAATATCATTACATTCGTGAGATATATAACAAATCTTTAATAAAATTAGAATATGTACCTTAATCTGTAATGCCTGCGGATATATTCACTAAAATATTAAATAAGTCAAAACATTTAAAATTATTTGTTAAATTAGGATTAGTTAATTAAAAATTTGTTTTTGAGATATCGTATTGAGGGGTAGTATTGAAGATAATTTGAATTCATACACAATTGGCAACTCGCAATACAATAGTCTACAAACTTTCAATGAACTCTTATACTAAAGCTTTATACAATTATATGTTATTATGTATTATTCTTAATTCTTTATTTAATTTTTCAATAAAGTTAGTTCCTTGTTAAACTCAAAAGAGATTCAATGTGTTTCATCTACATATAATACAACACTATACAATACTTGTAGATAAAGTTTCAAATGCCAAGTACTTCGTGGTAATAAAAAAATGGATTTATATAAACATTTAGGTCAATGTAAGCCAAGCTATTACATTTCAATGAAAGCTATTTACTGTAATAACACTTCTCAACAAAAGTCTTATAAATGCGGAAAAATTTCTTTTACTGTTTCTTTAGCAGTGTGAAAAAAGCTTGTTAAGAACCAATAGGGAATTGACAACTTTGAATTTAATTTGTGAACACACCCCTTCACTAATTATCGAACAGTCATTGTCAATTTATTCAGTAAACTCAACATTTTCATCATGGTAAAGTAAAAGAGCCAGGAACGTCTGCAAATTATAAAAAATTTCTACCGAAATTCAGAGTTGGTGACGCATCATCGCAAAATCATCTTCAGTGACGAAGCTCATTTTTGGCTCAATGGGTTCGTCAATAAGCAAAATATGCGTTATTGGTCAAGTGAAAATCCACTTTTGCTTCATGAATCACCACTTCATCCACAAAAAATAACTGTTTGGTTCGGTTTGCATGCCGGCGGCGTTATATTGCCAATTTTTTTTTCATCGACGATAACGAGCGTCACTTTACTGTGAATGGCCAGCGTTATCGCGCCATGATTACCGATTATTTTTGGCCCGAATTGGAAACTATGGACTTGGACGACATTTGTTTCAACCGGATGGTGCCATAAGCCACACATCACACCTTAGAAACGAATTATTGAAGAGTAAGTTTGATGAGCGTATTATGTCAAGAAATGGGCCAGTCGATTTGCCGCCTCGTTCGTGCGATTTAATGCCTCTAGATAATTTTCCTTGGGGTTACGTTAAGTCATTGGTTTATGCCAACAAGCCGACGACGTTGAAAGAGCTCAGAACGCTTGAACTCGAAATAGCTGCCGTTTCGGCCGAAGTATGTGGCCGAGTCATCGAAAATTGGGTCCACAGAATCGACCACTGTAAACGTGCCCGCGGTGACCATATGAACTAAGTCGAGCTCCATTCATAAGTGTTTTGATTGTACTTCATGCCGATAATAAAGTTTTTGAAATATCGCAAATGGTTTGCTTTTTATTTAGAAAAAAGTTGTCAATTCCTTATTCGAAAACCCTTTACAAGATGAAAGTTGGGGTAGTATGTGCTGAGTTTCAATTTTGTTGTTGTGGTATGCCAGCATATTGCGCCCGGTTAGAAAACCCTCAAGGGAGCGCAGTGGTTTCTTATTCAGCTGTAGAATCTCTCTGTTTTTTGTTTGTTGAAGCAAGGTCTCAATTTCCTTGATATGGCATACGTATCGAGGTAGTCGTTGACTGTCACCGAAAAAGGTGATATCAGCGTGTGGTATTGCTTTCATTAAAAACTGTTTAGCAGCTACCGTCATTGCCAGAACCTCAGCCAGAAAGACTGAAAGTTCGAGTGCTTCTGAGAAGATACCCGCAACAACACCAATTTTCAATTTTGGAACTATCTGTAACGATTTATGTATATGGCTGTTTGGTAATTTGGTATTTTGTTATCAAGCCAGTTGAGGAAAGAGGTGGATAATTATTTTACGAAATCTAAACGGGGTGTTGTGTAGTCTGTGCAAATATTTAGGATTTCATGTGCGTGGCCTTTTTGACTGCGTTTTAGAGAATTGACTCGCAGTTAAAGAAGTTTTTTAAGTTCGAGTGCTGGTCTAAGTTTTTCTCAATTTTAAACAAAATTAACAAACCCTGAAAGTTAGTGTGGATATGTAATGTTACTGAACCAAATTTTTTACGCAACACGACTAAATTTGACAGATTAAGACTTCAAATTTAAAGAAATAAATTAAGAGGAAAATATTTATTCATGGATAGTAAGAGAATTAAAGAATCTATCTACGTAATTATAATAAATTAACGAATGTTACTCTTTAATTAAGGGTATTCATGCAACGTCGTGAACTTTACGATGTCATAAAATCGGAAAGTTTACGTTGTTCGGTAGCTGAGAGTTTCAGATATACTGATCGATTTGTCCATTATTCGGTTCCGAAGCAACAAAATTTTGTTGTTGCAAAAAGTTTACTACGTTTTCGACCAAAATTCCAAAAAAAAATCTTGTGGGAAAGTTTACGCTTCGTCGTTCGACAGTTTTACGACTTTGCAAAAATAAAACACAGGGGGCTGGAGATGTCTCGGAAGGAATAGAAGCAGCATGCAGAGAGCTGCTAAATTTTTGCACAATAAGTTTTTTTCTTTTTGTTAAATGATATGTGATATGTAGTATATGCATAATGTCATTGATGGACATTTCAGAAAGCTGCGATTTGTGATTGGCTCTTGTTGAATCTTGTTGAATGGTATTCTCAAAAACAAAAAAAATTATTTGAAAAACAGACACTTCTTGATGAGATGGGATGAAGTGAGAATACCAAGAGATATTCTAATACTTGACTAACTGAAGACTATTTTTGAATTATTATGGTATTATTCGGTGAAAATTTTTTTCAATTTGAAATTACTTTTTTTGTCCAATAAAAAAATATTTATGTATAACATACACTGAAACTACAGCAAAAACAAGTATATGCCTCATTTAGTTGCTATCGAGAACTTCGATATCGAAAATGAATCAATATTTACGGTCACAATGTGAATTATGATGATTATGATTAGGTATTATGAATTATGAATCAATATTTGTAGAGTATTAGTAATTTTTTTAAAAAAAAAGCCATTGTATATGAAATCTATAGTACTACTATCAGGCAGCATCTAGTTTAGCGAGATACTGCCGTAATAGCGCTGCAGTAGTTCTTTGTATACATTTGTATGGGTTTTGGAGAGTAGAATCAAATATAATGATGAAAGAGTAGGTTGTATGTTATATTTTCAGAAACGTTTGAGTTAGAATGATTACAAGCATTTGCAGGAATAATGAATAATAAGTACAAGTGAAAGGTTCAAAAAGTGACACTAGACCATATGGTATGGTAGAGTAAGGGAAACAAAAATTAGTGAATTTCCCTTTGATTTTTCGTAAACAAACTAAGATGTGTGTGTTTTCAATTATTTTTTTGGATTTTGCATTTTTCAAGAAAATTTGTTATTTCTGTAGCTTATACCGAAATCCCATACCAATGTTGCCATATTCGGATTTCGCCGTTTAAAGTTTTAATGTATATTGTTTAATTTCGAACGTAATAAGGAATAGATTTTTTTGTTGTATTAAAACGTACATATATAGGTTCTCATTAAAATTTCTATTGAAGGAAAGAATAGTAAAAGCTTTATTTAAAACGGCATTTTACTGCTTACGATCGTACATAGGAACGGACTGTTTCCGTGCATTTTTTTTTGTTTTCAAAAAAAAAAAACACCGAGAAAATTTTTTTTATTATTCAAATTTCTATTTTACGGCTCGAAAAATATTAACCATTTTTTTGAAGATACTCAAAAGCAATAACATACATAGGTACAAGCCTCTGCAAACAATGTAGGTACTTCAACTCAAATTAAATTGTTGCAGACTAAAAAATTTGATATAACGGGTGATTTTTTAAGAGCTTGAGAACTTTTTTTTTTTTAAAAACGCATAAAATTTGCAAAATCTCATCGGTTCTTTATTTGAAACGTTAGATTGGTCCATGACATTTACTTTTTGAAGATAATTTCATTTAAATGTTGACCGCGGCTGCGTCTTAGGTGGTCCATTCGGAAAGTCCAATTTTGGGCAACTTTTTCGAGCATTTCGGCCGGAATAGCCCGAATTTCTTCGGAAATGTTGTCTTCCAAAGCTGGAATAGTTGCTGGCTTATTTCTGTAGACTTTAGACTTGACGTAGCCCCACAAAAAATAATCTAAAGGCGTCAAACCGCATGATCTTGGTGGCCAACTTACCGGTCCATTTCTTGAGATGAATTGTTCTCCGAAGTTTTCCCTCAAAATGGCCATAGAATCGCGAGCTGTGTGGCATGTAGCGCCATCTTGTTGAAACCACATGTCAACCAAGTTCAGTTCTTCCATTTTTGGCAACAAAAAGTTTGTTAGCATCGAACGATAGCGATCGCCATTCACCGTAACGTTGCGTCCAACAGCATCTTTGAAAAAATACGGTCCAATGATTCCACCAGCGTACAACCACACCAAACAGTGCATTTTTCGGGATGCAGGGGCAGTTCTTGAACGGCTTCTGGTTGCTCTTCACTCCAAATGCGGCAATTTTGCTTATTTACGTAGCCATTCAACCAGAAATGAGCCTCATCGCTGAACAAAATTTGTCGATAAAAAAGCGGATTTTCACATTTCGAACCGAACACTGATTTTGGTAATAAAATTCAATGATTTGCAAGCGTTGCTCGTTAGTAAGTCTATTCATGATGAAATGTCAAAGCATACTGAGTACTGAGCATCTTTCTCTTTGACACCATGTCTGAAATCCCGCGTGATCTGTCAAATACTAATGCATGAAAATCCTAACCTCAAAAAAATCACCCGTTAATAATCAAACATGGTAAACATATATTTGCAAAGCAGCAAATTCGTCCAACATACATTTTTATATACAAACAGTGTAAGTGATGTATATTGCTAGCGAAGCTTCAATACATTCATTATTTCTTTTTTGTCTAATGACAGAGTAAAATCATGAGCGCATTCTTTATCAATAAGTAGGGCGACCGTAATAAGGGCTTATTTTCTTGAGGAGTTTTTGGTCGATCCCTTATTTTTTTAAATTCAATATTGAAAGGCTATATATAGTGTTTATTTATTTATTTATTTATTTGACTATAACTACAGATACATAAATGATCACAGTTATTTGGATTATACAAATAATATTACATTTACATAATTAGTAAAGATTTAAATTGAATAAAAGTATAATTTGTTTAAATTTCAATTAAGTAAGATTAAAATCTACGAAGGAATTATAATTATTGAACTGTTTACATAAGAGAGAGAACGGTTCATTATTTAAGTAGTTTAAAGCAGTTTCATGTGTTCGCAAAATTTTATAATTTCGACTTGGACGGAATGGCACATTTAATTTTATTAAGGAAAGCAAATAAGGAGAATTTATATCACCTTTTAAAAGTTTAAATATGAATGCAGCATTGAGTGATGACCTCCTATCCTCGAGCGTATTAAGACCAATCAGTAAAAGTCGCGAACGATATTGTGGAAGATGGTGATGATTATCCCAGTTAAGATGACGGAGAGCAAATAATAGAAACTGTTTTTGAATGGATTCAATGCGGGCAATGTGACAGGAGTAATATGGGCACCAAACATGGCAACCATATTCCAAGATCGAACGAACCAGTCCAACAAACAGGCTCTTTGTCACATAAGGGTCGTTGAATTCTTTTGACCATCGTTTAATCATTCCTAGACGAACAGAAGCTTTTGCAGTTATAGAGTCGATGTGCATTCTGAAGTCTAATTTTGAATCAAATATTACTCCCAAGTCTATAAAATAATTAACTCTTTCAAGTTTTGAATTATTTATAGAGTATTCATTAAAGAAAACATTTTTAACTTAAGCGAAGGTCATTACTTTCTTAGAGTTCAGTGTGAGATCATTCTTATTACACCATTCCTGCAAATGATCAATATCAGATTGCAATTGAAGGTAATCAGCATTATTTTTATATGAATATGAAATGTTCGCATCGTCAGCATAGAGATGTATATCACAATATTTTATCACAGAGGGTAAATCATTTATAAAAATTACGAATAACAGTGGTCCCAGGTGGCTTCCTAGTGTTGTCTTGTTTGTCGGTTTTAATTACATTTTTGTTTAGTTGAGTTAATGGTACATATGTCGCGTTTATTGCGTAAAATAAACAAACTCAAAAGTTTATTTTGCAAATACTCCCTTCTACAAATTTGCAAAATGTTGAAAAAGTATATAAAAATTTAATTTAATCTTTTTTTTGCATTTTTCAGATTTACCTTGGCAAAAAAAATCAAAGTCTGTTCTCCTTAAGGCTCTTAATACAATGTCAATAATTTTGCACCACTTCCCTTGTGTGAATATTTCGTCATCCTTCAACACCAGTTTTCAGCGATACGAAAATGATTTAAAAATAACACGAAAAAGTGTCGATGGTTTGTTTTCTTCTGACTGCTAACACTTTACATACATACATCTTTCCCGTTCTGCCATTTTCTTACATTGCATATGTGTTGAATACATTTCCCCGACTAAAAGTCTTCAATGCAAAATAGCGAGATAGCGAAACTAGATGGCGCTAGGTGAAACACCCATATTGATAGTACTATAGATTTCATATACAATGAAATGGCCACATTTCTTCTTGAAAATTCTTCATTCAACTCGAAAGTATCAAAAATTCAAAGTTGTAAGTTATTGCGAAAACTTCATGGGACCTTTTCTCTAAAAATTTATAATATTCGATCAACTTATTGTCAACAAGCTGTGAGAATCTATTTTTTCGCATGATTCTCTTCAATATATTGCCAAACATTGCAACCCAAAAAGTCAAAATCATACTTTTAGAGTATATTTTAAAATAAAATGGGAATCTGAATAAACGTTGCAAATTCGGAACCTGTATGCTTAAGAAGAATTATTATCATTTTATCTGATCGTCTCCATCATTATCTCACTATAATTGCCTCGAATTTGTCTCACCTTGAGATACTTTCAAAAATGTCGATTCAAAGACCAAAAAGGCAGCGTCTAAGCTTATCTATTTTTTTTTTTAAATATTTGTTAAAAATGAGTATCAAAAGCGCCACTTGTAGTCTAAACGGATATGGTTATCCAATTAGAAAACTCATTTTATTTTATTACGTCAAACAATAATTAAAACAAAAATAAAAACATACTTCTTCAATAACACGTCAAGCTCCTTTGAAAAAAAAAACAATCAAACGACCATCCCAGGTCATTGTTCTATGAATGTTTCCTCCGGCTTACACATTCTAAGCCAATTACCCCTTTCCTTAGTAATTAATCTTCCCAATCGAGAATCCAGACTTGTTGTGATAAATCTCAAGAAACCAGTTCCCCAGACAAATGCCTATCCTCTTGTTCTTCTATATCTCAATGCACAAGCAAACCTATAAACTAGGCTCAGCAGTTAACTCTATCTTCTGGATTGAGTCTTTGATTTTCATCGAATTCCAAGTTCGATGCACAAACAATGCGACGAGGACAATAAAAACCAGATGGCAATGTGTATTCTATACCAGAACAAACGCACTTGATATACTCTGTCAATCCACTTGTCCCCTTCGCTGTGTTCCATCCTCAAATAGGCTGTCTATCATTAGCACAGCCTCTCTGAAGAATTCATCTGTTCTTGTCGCAGATGCTGTGTGCAAATGAAACAACCTTAAAAGATGGATCAGAGTAACATAGTTGAAGTCGTTTGGGCAAAAATTGTGAGCCAGGATTGTAGATACATTATTGCTGATCATTCAACAGATTTTGTACTTTGTTAAATCATTTTCATTGTGAATCTGGAAACTAATATAGGAAGTCGATGATGAATATTAAAAAGAGTATCGGTGACAGAACGGAGCCCTTGAGCACACCAGCATTTATTTGACTGTTCGGCTGGAAACCGTTCAGAACATTGCGAATCGATCAGTCCGAAATATTATTACTTGGACAAGTTTTGGAGAAGTCCTTGACTAAAAATAGAAAGCCAAGTGTTTGAAAAGTGCTTAACAGACACTTTGTCCGACACTCTTATAAGAATCTATGGATCAAGATTCTATTCAGACTTTTTTACTTATATAAGAAAAAACAACAAAAACAAACCAAGGGAACCTAACACTAGGTACAAAAAATATCAAACCTACCTTAACCACACAAGTGTCCATAATGAAAATAGCACAAATAATGCTGGCAAGCCTGCATTTTATCTATAACCTGTGGTTTCTTCTTATAGAGTTGACCAGCTTGAGGTTTTCTATCTGCCAGTTCGATTTCTATTTTGCCGTGCGCAGTGTGTTGGGCGCGAGAACACCTTCAGGTCGATTCGGTCACATTGTCATCATCACATTCGATTGGACCCACCAACAATGGACAGGAACTCCAAGATCATTGGAACGTTCCAAATTGCTAACCAAAACGGGTGTGCTTCTTGCATGGGTGGGATGGCCACTGCTCCAGACAGACAGACAGGCGGGCACATAGTAATAACATGGCCAAAAGTATATACTTGTGGTTTGGAGCAGAAAAAATACCGCAAACTCACTCAAACGTAACGTGAATGTAATTGAGTATGAATGCGAGCGGTTGAAGCGGAAGATACTTTTGGATCCCAAGCAGATGCAGATGCAGATGCATGTATTTACACATCGCGGTGAATCAATTAATGTAAAGTATTCGAGTTGGAAAGCTCAGATTATCCACATTAATTCAAGATATTTCATAAATAAAATTGAAAATGTGTTGGTTTTTTTTAAATATAGCATACATATGTACATATATACATAATATTGAATGACTTTGTGGGTCTTTTATGTGGGGACAGGTAAAAAAAAATATGTTAAACATGGGAAAACTCATGCACTTCAACAATAGTCGGTGTTTGTATCTTTTTTTGTTAACCTGACTCTTGTATGCTCGTCAAACCAACTGCCGGTGAACCCAGAGGAGTGTTAAGCTTTATCCATTAAAGATTGAATTTCAACCCGTTTACAAGGTCGTTTTTGAGGCAGAACCGAAACATAAAAAATAAAGAAAAAAAAACAGGAAGGCGTAGGTAGAAATTCAAAGCTGGAATGAATATTTATTTGCTTAGTTGGCCAGTCTGTGAAATGTATTAAAAATATTTATATGTATGATTGAAGAAGTCATAGCTTTTATAATTCGGGGTTTTCAGGTAGCAGACTTTGGCTTATCAGCGAAGCAAACGTTTGACAATGCCAGGGTCATTTTATAGAATCGTAGTTATACATTTTAACGCTTGACTTTATTTTAAACTGAATGATGCTTATGCGTCCAAGTTGACCAGGAGTTGAAGTTGGAAGTAATTATAAATTTTTTTTTTAAGCGATACATTACGGGCGAGGTATTACCTACAATACTTATGGATCACATTCAGATTAAGGACGGAAATTTATTTTCTTGTTTTTTCGAACCAAATCTTTTGGACCGTTTTGAACAAACCCAAGACGAACGTCGAGTATGTGGTCATTCCAGGACAGCCGAAACTCTCAGGGCCATTTAATCTTTTTGTTTTTTTTACATTCGGAAAAATGTATGTACAATTTGCCTTAAACTGACTTATAACTAAAATAAATCATATCGGCTCAACAACAGAGGCCCGACGTTCTTCAGATGACTCTATATTTTTACTTATATGATATTTTTGTTAGCAAAATCTTTTAATTGGAATTCGTATTTATAATTACTGGCTGCTTAGGTTTTAAAAATTGGGGTAAGGATGCGGTATTGTTTCATTATATCCTCGAATCGGTCGTCTGTGATGGCGCGATTTTTGAGGTAGCGATGGTTGGGCTCTAGTTGTTGCTGGAGTCGATGCTGGATTTCCAAGTTGGGTTGGCCCTCCAAAATATTTTTGGAGAGCTGTGTCATGAACTGATTTATTGGGATCAGTTTGGTGTCTTCATATAGCTTCTTG
Organism: Platycheirus rosarum; assembly: GCA_963971375.1. Lineage (NCBI taxonomy): Eukaryota > Metazoa > Arthropoda > Insecta > Diptera > Syrphidae > Platycheirus > Platycheirus rosarum. The sequence goes on from OZ020508.1 coordinate 143,476,459, forward strand.
TTTGGGGCATATTTTATTGTAATGGGGTTTCGGTGTAGACCTGTACTACTTCGATCTTCTTTATATATCTTGGTAATATGGTGAACCAACTAGGACAATCGTACGTCGGAATGGGACGGATCAACTGTTTATAGATGAGAAGCTAAGTATTTGTGCTTAGTCCGTTTCATCTCCTAAGAAGCGGGTGGACCAGATGTAGGGAGAAGTTAGCCTTCTTAAGCATAAATTATGCTTGCTTGTTGAATTTGAAGCGGTTAGTGAAATTCACTTTAAGGTATTTTGTCCTTATCACTGTGTTGTCTGGTAGCTTGATACTGATATTAGCACAGCGTGATGCGAAACCTCTTTCGACCTCTTGTTCCTGTTGTTGGGATTCTGGAGCAGATAAGCTCGCTCTTATCTCTATTTATCTTTAGTCCCCATTTAAGGTAGTAGTCGCACAAGTTTTTTATTTGATCTTCTCCTCTCCTGGCTAAGATTTCTGGTGAAATAGATGTTGCATATTTTAAATAATCATCGTTATATAGCTTCGTTTTCGTCCCTGGGATGTTGGTAGGCTGGTCAGCTGTGTAAAGGTTGAAAAGTATGGGGCCCAGCTCTGAACCTTGTGGAACTGCAGAGCTGATCGTCTTATTTCGTGAATATTCTTTGTTTACCAGTACTTAAAAGGATCTTTTGGTTAGATCATTTTTGATTAATCTCACCAAGTGTTCATGTAGTCGTAGACTTGACAGTTTGAATATTAGTTCTTTTATCCAAACTGTGTCGAGGGCCATTTCGATGTCCAGTAAACAGGCGACTGTCGTCTCTTTCTTGTTGAGTCCGTGTGTCACGTCGGAGTGCAGTCCAAGAAGCGGATGGATTGTGGACAGTTATGACTTCTCTTTCCCTGAAGAAATGATGAAGCTTTCTCTGGATAACTCCCTCCAGTATTTTGCTGACACAACATAGAAGCGAAATCGGCCGATATCCCTCGACGCTAATTCTGTTGGTTTTCTTCGGAATCATTTGCCATTTTCCATGTTTCGGGGAAGTAGCTGTTATTCAGGCAGTTGTTGAAGATGATCGTCAGCAGTAGTATAGCGAGATTTGGTAACTTTTTAAGCACATTTCATTTCCTGTTGACTTCTTAGAATTTCTTCCGTGGGTTATGTTAGTTACTTCCGCGATGGAAGTAAAAGCATCTCCAATTTGTCCGAGTGCAGGATTGTTCTCATTAAAGTTGGTGACTGAAGTATTAGAGGCTGAAACTTCTTCAAATTTGTTTTTAACTTCTTCGATGAATGCAGGAAAGTGATTGGGCGGGCGATCTTTGAAGGTCATTTCAAAATGCTATTTAATCTTTTTGGCTGGGAAGATACTTTTATATGGATTTTTGTTTAATCACAAATATATCTCAGGTTTTCGTAGACCCCAAAGAGAAATAAATAAAAAATAAATTCAAACAAGACTCATGGGAAATGACATAAATAGAGCCCGAATGACCATTAATTCTAGAGGCGACCAAGAAGCCGATATCATTTTCCCGACTTAATAGACAAAAATTAAAATATTAAACAAAGAGCCCCAGGAGAATAACTAAAAAGAAAAAGAGGAGCCAGAGAACATTTAGCAACAACTTTTACGTAACATATTATTGCCATCCGATGATGGGCAATATATATAATATATGTATATATAATTATATAATATGAATATAATTCAAGCAATGTTTATAAAGCCATAAAGTCATCGAAACTTAAGTATAATTTCTTCTTCTTTTTTAAGCGACAATTTATGTACGCTATGATCTCGACTGTGACCACAAATCTTTCAGTGTTCTGTTTTTTCAACTTCACCAGTGGATTTCACCAGATTGACCTTAGAAAACGGATTCTTCTATGTCTGAGGTCCTAAAGCCAACTAAATGCACTTGTGGATCAGAATTTTTATTTATTAAAAAAAAATTTGATAAATCGATATTTTGAAAACGGGTAGGTGATTTTTTTAAATTTAGTTTCTAAGTAAACAATTTTTGTGTTTAAGTTTGCATTCTTGAATTATTTTTTTTCGTTCCTACGATTTTGAAAAAAAAATCACCTTTTTCACATTTTTTTAAGAAATAAAATGGCGTTTAATTTTTACGCTGAAAACTATCGGGTTTTCCAATAAGGACTTACAACTTTGAATTTAATTTGTGAACGCACCCTTTTACTAATCATCGAACTGTCATTGTCAATTTATTCAGTAAACTCAACATTTTCATCATGGTAAAGTACACGGGCGAGCAACGTCTGCAAATTATTAAAATTTTGTACCGAAATTCGGAGTCTTATAAAGAAATAACTTCGAATTCGAAAATCTATCCGAAACCAAATTCAACATTTTCTTTTATCGGCAACTTTTGTTTGTAAAACAATAAATAAATTAATTTATTGGCGCGACAGCTCCTTAAGGAGCCAAGGCCTAGTGACTTATACCCTCAACCATTCCTGTGTGTGTATTGTTAATCTGCAAGAATGAAAGGGACCTACAGTTTACCGCCGAGTCCGAACGGCCACATGAGATGCACTTTTTCGAAACAAATTTTACTCTTGGATGTTTTGTCAGTTCCTCGGAAGAGGCAGTACCCCAGAAAAAAAGGTGGCTATGAGCTGGGTTGGTGGTGGTTGGGTGCTGTATGAATAGGGTAGGCACTGAAAGGCATCAAACTGGTGATGCACAGTCGCTGCAACTATATCGTTCACATCAATTGTGCTTATTTTACCTCCCCGCGGTAACCACCGGGTACTGGTCTGTCCATCCGGACATTCCTGCTAAACTTATAAGCGCGAGTGTTGAACACAGAAAAAATAGCAACACTATAATGCTCTGCTTTAATGACTGTTCTGATCGATTCGCAGAAGTCTTGCACGAGCCCCTCAGAAAGAGGACGTACGGCGGATGAGCCCAACCAATTGGACCAACGGTGGCGTCAACAGTCAACGAAGCAGACGCCCTAATGAGCTCCTTCGACGTATTTGGAGATAAGGTCATTAGGACAATTCAATGCAAGTCAGAGCATTGAAATAGAGATGGTGGCGGATGAACCCTTAATGGGCCAACGGCAGCGCTTTTATCCCCGAAGTGGGTTACTGACTCCGGATTCTCCGGTTCCTTTTGTCCAAGGAATCCAGCAAAGGACCTGGCCCTCCAGGTTGGGGGTTGTGCGTGGGGTTAACAACCCTGCCACGGAAAAAAGAAAAAGTTGCGAAGCGACCAATAGCCTCGGAAAAGGACGGATTTACTGTTGACGACCCGGAAAAACGAATCAAGGACAACGACCTTCGGATCTGCACGTGGAATGTTAGAACTCTTAACAGACCACGTGCATCCAAACAACTAGCGGAGGCCCTAGACTGCTACAGAGCAGGAATTACTGCCATCCAGGAAGTGCGATGGAATGGGCCGGGCAAAAGGAGGATGAAAAACTGTGACGTGTACTACGGTGATTGCGCAAGAAGACCACAGCGTTTATTTGGGTGCAGATTCGTCATAAGCGGTAGACTTAGGCAAGAAGTCTTGGGCTTTCGACACGTAAGTGAGCGACTTGTGACAATCCGTATCAAGGCTTAATTCGCCAACATTAGCCTAATATGCGCTCATGCCCCCACAGAGGACAAAGATGACGCCACCAAGGATGACTTCTATGAGCTCCTCGACAAAACCTATGAGCAATGCCCTAAATACGACGTTAAGATCGTACTAGGCGATTTTAATGCCAGAATAGGTAAAGAGGAAATCTTTGGTAGGACTGTCGGAAAACATAGCCTACACGACACAACGTCTGAAAACGGACTTAGGCTAATTGACTTCGCAGCGGCACATAACGTCACCATTGCAAGCACACGGTTTCCTCATCTCGATATACACAAAGGGACTTGGCGACACCCAGATCAAGGAACCGTCAATCAGATTGATCACGTTGCGATCGATGCAAGACACGCCTCCAGTATCTTGGATGTTCGCACCTTCCGAGCAGCTAACATCGACTCGGATCACTACCTTGTTGCAGCAAAGGTAAGAATGCAAATAACCCGAACTCCACAACAACGGAGTAATACTGTGAGGAAGTATGACGTCGGAAAGCTGCAATCGCAAGAAACCGCCAGAACCTATGCCGATCGAATATCCCGTAACCTCTCAAGAAATCCAGTACCGCCAGCATCAAGTGTCGAAGATCAGTGGCAACACTGCCAACAAGCCATCAGAGATGCTGCAACTGATGTGCTAGGTTTCACCAGACCACCACCACGAAACCTCTGGTTTGATGACGAATGCAGACAGGCCCATGCAGCCAAACAAGAGGCATATAAAGCGACGCTGCAAAGAAAGACGAGAGCTGCTCGCGAGCTTTACGAGCAGAAAAGACGGGAAGAACACCGGCTTCTCCAAAAGAAAAAAAGAGAGCATGAGAAGCGCGCGATCGAAGATATTGAGAGATGCTACTCCAGGAACAACGTGCGGAAGTTTTACCAACAGGTAAAAAGAACATGCCAAGGAAAAAAATCCCGCACAGAAGCCTGTAGAGATAGGAATGGAAACCTCGTAGTAGAGTCACAGTCGGTGCTGAGTACATGGAAGGACCATTTCTGCAGACTGTTAAACGGCGATGAAGGCCAAAATCCCGCTGTCAGGCAGAATGAACCATTCAACATGGATGATGACAGACAAAACTTCCGTCCACCTGACCAAAATGAAGTAAGGATAGCAATATCTAAACTAAAAAACAACAAAGCTGCTGGACCCGACGGATTACCCGCCGAACTTTTTAAAGCGGCCGGAGATGACCTGGTGGAGTGCATACACCAACTCATCTCTAAAGTTTGGTCAGAAGAAAGTATGCCTGATGAATGGAACCTCAGCATCGTTTGCCCGATCCACAAGAAAGGAGACCCTCTAAACTGCGCCAACTATAGAGGAATAAGCCTCCTGAATATCGCCTACAAGATCCTCTCTGCCGTACTATGTGAACGCCTGAAACCTTTCGTCAGCAACCTGATTGGCCCCTATCAGTGTGGTTTCAGACCAGGAAAGTCCACAATCGATCAAATGTTCACGCTACGGCAGATCCTGGAAACCACCCAAGAATTCCAAATCGATACCCACCACCTCTTTATCGATTTTAAGGCCGCGTACGATAGCATTTATAGAGACGAGCTATACAGAGCCATGTCAGGTTTTGGCATTCCCACAAAACCTGACTGTGCAGGATGACGATGGAGAACTCTCGCTGCTCCGTCAAGGTTGGTTCTGACCTCACAGAAGCTTTTGACGTCAAAAAAGGATTCCGACAAGGTGATGCGCTATCGTGCGATTTCTTCAACTTAATACTTGAAAAAATTATAAGAAACTCGCAAGTCAATTGTAGTGGGACAATTTTTTTCAAGTCTGTGCAATTGCTAGCATACGCTGACGACATAGACATCATTGGCAGAACTCGGCGAGCTGTCACTGGAACGTTTGCTAGCATTGAAGCTGAAGGGGCTAAGATGGGACTAGCAGTCAATGAGGCCAAAACGAAGTACCTGCTGTCCACAAAAAGGGACACACAACACCGGCGGATTGGACAAAACATCACAATAGACAGGTACAACTTTGAGGTAGTTAGGGACTTTGTGTACCTCGGATCCGCTATAACATCTGACAACAACATCTCGTCAGAAATAAAGCGAAGAATTACTCTTGCCAATCGCTGTTTCTATGGGCTAGGAAGGCAATTGAGTAGCAAAGCCCTCTCTCGAAAGACAAAGGAGACTCTGTATAAGACCCTAATCATCCCAGTCCTGCTCTATGGCGCCGAGGCATGGACTCTATCTAAAGCGGATGAAGATATCCTTAGTCGTTTCGAGCGTAAGATTCTTCGGAAGATTTTTGGCCCTATCTGCGTTAACGGGCTTTGGAGGAGAAGGTTCAACCAAGAACTATACGAGCTGTACAGCGACATTGACCTGGTCAAAAAAATACGCATATCACGTTTAAGATGGCTAGGTCATGTAGAGCGAATGGACAACAATGCTCCGGCTAGCAGGATCTTCGATTCCATCCCAGAGGGTAGACGCAGTCAAGGAAGACCTCGCCTTAGGTGGCGCGCTCAAGTGGAGGACGACCTCAACCAACTTGGAGTGCAAAACTGGAGGCAGCTAGCCAAAGACCGAGTTGGCTGGAGAGGCATGTTGGTTGAGGCCCAGGTTCGTCCCGAACTGTAGCGCCACCTAAGTAAGTAAGTAAGTATGAGCTGGATTTGAACCCAGGCTCTTTCGCTTAGCAGTCCGACACACTAACCACTAATCCACGGGGCACTAAAACTTTTGTTTGTAGTGTATGTAAAATCCAACTGCACTTTCCAAAAAAAAACACGTCTATTGTTTTAGCGTCAATGCGCTATCCTTTTCTCTCCACAAACATCCACTCATACATAAAGTACTGTTTACAAAAATGTAGGATCATGGTTCTATCGTCACCAAAGCATTATTTGATTTACTTTCGGGTCCAGGAAGTCAGGGAATATAATACAAAGAAAGGACTCAAGAAACTCCCCTGGTGGACCCCAATTTTGATTGGGAACCCTTCGGTGATTGCTGATGTCTTTTGTGATTCGCACGTAGATATCAAGTAGAAAACTAGATTTCATGGTTGTCTATCTAATGTTATTATTTTTTTTTAATCAACCAACACAATAAGCAAATCTGTAAAAAATGCCAATATTTGTCCTGACTTTGTACGAGTACTGTGGTTAATTTTGTCTTAACAAAAGCACACTGGTCGTCAGAAATGTTTATTAATTTTCGCAAGCGACCATCCAATAACCGATCTTGGATGTGGACATCTTGAAAAATTGGTCCATATAAATTATCTGTGCAGATGGTATTCCACTGATGGGCCCCTTTAAATTTTTGTTTTTGTTAAATAAATTGATTTCTAAGCTTACATAAAAAAAAAAAAGACAAAACCCTTAGCTCCTTCACATATTTTAGCAAATTATGAAAACTAATCAGTTGGCTCCGGGTCTAATTACGAAAATGTTTTTCTTATGCACAAGTATTGGAAGATACATCCAGGAGTGATTATTTTTTGCTGACACGACTGGGTTAAGTACCAGTATTGGCTGCATAAAAAAATCACAAAATTGATGCGCCTTTTTTTTATCAGCGGCATTGGTGCAGTAGATAAGATGTTTGCTTGTTAAGCGAAAGATCCTAAGTTAGACTCTCAGTTTGGGAAGATATTTTTCTAACTCCTAGTGCAAGCTAGAACCGTCCGTGGGTTTTAAGTTAATTCTCAATCTACAAAATTCTCTAATTCTTCAACATCCGGTTGCATTTTTAAAGGAATGGTGCCTTACAGCCACATAGTAAAAAAAAAAAAAACTTTTAAGAATATGTTTTATTTTAGCCATTTTCAGAATTATTTTTCAATTAACTGGTTTTAACCAGAACAACGTTACTCTCAACGTGAAATAATCAATAATTTTGAGTTATTTAATTTGGGATCACTTTTAAACATTAATAAAGTTCATTATAGTTGTAATTGTGACAAGAAATATATATGTATATTTTCCACCAATTTAAAAAAAAAAAAATTACTAACTCAACTTTAACTCGAGATTAACACTGACTTAAAATTCGTTTGAGAAGTTTATAAAATTTAACTCTAAGAACATACAAAAATGATTCCAAATTGCTGCTTACTTGTTTGGCTACCGGTCCTTCATCCTCATTTTTAGGTAAATGATTCACAAACTTTGGTTTCACAAGCTAAAACCCACGACTTAGACTACTTGCTTAACCAAAAAAATGGAAAAAAATCTCCCTCGTAAAAGGGTGATTCCGACGACCGACGACGGAAGGCACTGTTGATGGTGGTGTGGAGTTAATGTCGCCATCGCACCACACACACATGTGTTGTCCTCCTTTTCCAAAGGCTTGCGTGCGTGGTCGTCGCCTGTGGCATTGGACACGGGAGGAATATGGCACAGGAAACTGTTCCACTGTTAAAGGATATTAGGTTGCGCTCAGTTTCAAGTATTTTTGGTCGGTTTTGTTAATGATTTTTTTTATGGAAGCTCAAGTCACAGGAATTTCGGCTTATTAGATGAAAAATAAGCTGAAAAAGAGATGAAAGCAGAAAGCACAATGAACAGGACTAACACAAAAGGGAAGTCACGAGGTGTATATATATTCGTTGGGGAATTGGACAAAAAAAAGCACCCACATGCTAAATATAAAAGCCCACATATAGTAGCAAAGGATATTTGATAGATTTACATACGTCATTGTTCAGGCGTAGGCATAGTCTAGTGGAAATGGACGGTTCATTGACTTAAGTCGGTTGGTTTCACTTTCAACAAAATGTTCTTTAGTATGTTCCTAAGAAGGATGGAGTGATTATTTGTGTAAATTTTTTTTGTGGTACAGTAACGTCGACCTCAACATTGTGATGAAAGCAAACAAAGCTTAAGGCAGTAAAATGCAAATGTTGGACGTACTTACTCTGTGGGAGGCAAAAATACAGGCAGCGTCTAGGCAATAAGTCTTCATGAAATTACTTAAACAAAAATTGATAAAAAAAGTGTTAATTCGTTCATTAAATTTTTTAGCTGAGCTTACCATTTATTTATTTATTGTAGTGCCCCGTGGCTTATTGGTTAGTGTGTCGGACTGCTAAGCGAAAGAACCTGGGTTCAAATCCAGCTCATAGCCACCTTTTTTTCTGGGGTACTGCCTCTTGCGAGGAACTGACAAAATCTCCAAGAGTAAAATTTATTTGGAAAAAGTGCATCTCATGTAGCCGTTCGGAATCGGCGGTAAACTGTAGGTCCCTGGTTGAGAGTATAAGTCACTAGGCCTTGGCTCCTTAAGGAGCTGTCGCGCCAATAAATTTATTTACCATTTATTTCTTGAGAACCAAAACCAAAACCGATGTAGACGTTTGCCTCTCAGTCTGGTTGAATTGGCTTGCATATTTCTGTTTCAAGTAAAAGCTCTAACAGGGTTTCCGTACTTATCATTATAAATCGTCGCAAATGGGAGAGCAATGTACGTAGGGTTACCACTTGCTGATTACAATACAAAACATTTCTTTTAATTTAAAAAAACATTAGCACTTTACAGTTTAAAAACAAATTTTCATTTACTGTATTTAATAATACTATATATATTTATTTTTTTTTAATCACAATACTACATCACACTTATTAAAACACAATATCACGTCAAAATACTTTTCCAAATTAATATGTGATGTAATGCACTTGCAAACTTCGAGAAAATAACTTCTTTCTACTAAAATACCAAAAGCCAAACAAAACTGCATTTTAATGATTTTTCAACTATTAGTACTATTAATACACAAAAACGACCACACCTTCCCTCTCACACTACTAAATTTGTTCTCAAAAGCTCCAAAACCGAAAACAAAAAGCCCCATATGATAAAAACCAATGAAAAAGCTATATAGTAGGTAGTGTTTTTAATAGACAAAGGTAACTCTTTTGTTGTAATACCTTTTTTCAATTCACACAGAAAGAGTAAGTAGAAGTGAGTAAACGATTATTATTCATTATTCTATCAACGTTGATGATTATGGTGGATTGTACGAGTTTTTTAAACAGAATTCATGCACGTTTGTCAGTGGTTTTGTATCTTTTTTCAGTTGAAGTTTTCTCAATTCAGTGTCGTAATAATATACACCGGCGCATCTGTTTTGAAAAAGGCTCACCCATAAGCCCTGTACTGACAATTTTTACTGAATAGACTAGATTTTTGTCAATTCAAAATTGATACTGCGACAACTCTGTTAGAGCTTTTATTAGAAAAGTACCTTATCAAAGCTCAAAAAAGAGCGCGAATGAGAGTATTGACTATCTTTTCTGAACAAACTATAGGGTGAATGATCTCTCTATCTTGGTCATATTCTTTTATGATATCTCTATCTCTGTCATATTCTTTTATTATTCCGGTCCCAAGTCTAAAGTCACAACTGTCAAATCAATGTGTTCACAAGAGTCAATTTTCAATGTTCCCTGAATTTTGTGTTCAGGAGAATGTACCTGCTGATTCATTGAAAAATGAAAATTGAAGCTTTCACTTATTTTATCACAGTTAGCTTTCCACAATGGGCCCTGTGGACACTTATTCGAACACTTTGCGTCCTAATTTATTTATTTTCCATTATCACTTACCCTTCTCTCATCTCTGCCCCTCGAAATAATAAATCAAGCGAAAAATAGCCGACACTAATTCAATACACATGCCATGCCAATGCGGCTGCAAGCTTTTATGACCAAATAATCCAGAATCCACATAAACGTGTCCTGGTTATACCATCATACCATATCTCCTCCTCCAAAGAGAGATAACCCGTTGTTGAGGCATTAGGACGTATCTTTCGATCGGATAATTTTATGGATGAAATTTACGTTTATCGTGTTCTGCTTTCCGTTTTCATTTTCTGGCCAAACTAAAGATATGGATAAATCCAAATCGTATCGTAACTTCGTTGCACTTTGCATCCAATCAGTGTCTGGTGGCAGTGGCACTGGCAACAACAGTGTGGCCAGCCGGCCGGCTCACTGCACCATTTCACTCACCAAATTTCCAAAAAAGTAGGTCATTCCGGAATCCGGAGTTTGTTCGATTTTTTTTTTTTTTGCTGGCGGATATTTTAATTGCTTCGTTCCTCTTTTGTTTGTTAGCTTTGGACTGGAGGGGTGTGTTTTTTTTTTTTTTTGTTGTTGTTTATATTAAAGTACCTTCCAAACTTTTATTTTGCTGCATCAGGATTGTTGAAGTTGGCTGCGACGAACATGACCGGCGACGCTAGTGCTAGGCTGTCCGTGTCCGTCTATTAGCTCAATTTTTCACTATTAACTGGGAAACACCATTAAATCAGTTCGAATGAGTTTGTATCTTTTTGACTGGAAACTTCTTTCTTTCTTTTTTTTTTTGCTGCCGGAGCAACTCTTCCTTGGCTTTGTAAATCCTTTGTGACAACAGGAGGAGAAGCAGAAGGCAAAGAAAGAAAAGTGGTCTCAATTTGATGGAAGTTAATTGAAAATCCACTACTCCGTCCCACCTTTTGGGCTGAAAAGACTCAACAAAAAGCAAGGTTTAAGTAATTTGAAAAGTGCAGGTATTTATAAGTAACAACAAACTAGTTAATTCGGGTTCAATTGGTCTGGAAAGTTTGTTCTCCAGATAAAGGAAGGTAGGTATGCATTCGTTGTTTTTTTTTTTTTTAATTTTTATTCGTTAAGTTATTCTTTTATCGACTTGTTTCTTAGTTGGTATGCAACTGCCACTCAGTTTGAGTGATTTAACACCTTTGTGGGTAGAAGTTCTTGTCCTTTGATAGGAGTTGAATGTATCTGCATATAATTTTGTTCATTGAAAAGCAGGCCAGGCGGTGGGACTTCTCCCCTTTTTTTTCTTGTGATTATTGAATAGAGTTATAATATTCATGACTTTGCAGTTGAGCTGAGGTGAATATTTAAAAAGGTTTCTGTTATAAAATAAGTGTGTTTTTTCTGCAATTCATTAATAAATAATTTTTTGATTTAAACGTATGTCAAAAACCAATCAAACGTTTTATTTTCAGTGTGCTATGGGTTTTTTGAATTTGCAAGGTATGTAGAGCTCTATATAAAAAAAATTAATTATTAATTTAAATTCACGTTGAACTTAAATTTAAGTTGTTTTTTTTTTGGAATTCGACATCATTGGAGAAGTTTTTTTTATGAAAAAACAGGGTATCTCACGAAGATTGTTCAATACTAATGAGTTCTTCAACGTTTTGGTTTAGTGAGGCTATCCAAATAAAAATAAAAAAAGGATTTACTTTTACATTATTTCGGTTGAATTGTCGTAGGGACATCATAAGAATTTTATTAAACCTTTTAATTTAGTACAGGGTGGGCCATACATTTTTGCAAAAACACTTGAATCTATTGAATTGAATTGTGCGTCGCATCATGGAATTTTAGTCACGATGGAGGGCTTCACAGGACAAGACCGTTCTTTTTGTGTAAAACAATTTTACGATTCCTACGTAACTGTACGAAGCTATTTTAGAATTTTCGTAAAGATATAAAGTAACTGTGAACTCAGTTGTATACGTGAATATGTTGCGAGAATTTGTAACACCACAGTAACATGAATTTGAAGGATACAATACCAGGGTTTGGACGCAACAAGATGGAGGGACATGCCATACTTCAAAAGTGACTTTCCCGGGGGACAATAAAATGTTAATACAATAATTATTTTTAATTTTTTTATTTTTTATTACAAAATAATTTTGAATTTTTTTTTTATTATTTAATTAAAAAAAAAATTTAAACACAAATTTAACACAGTTTTTTATTTATTTAAAATGCAAAGCGTTTCGGATTTTTAATTAAATGATAAAAAAATTTCAAAAGTATTTTGTTTTTGCAATAACAAATAATTATTATTTTAACAACTACATAGTAGGAGACGAATCACATACATAACAATAAAATGTTTACTAACAAATTGATTTCTCGCAGAGGTGATATCTAATGGCCTCCGAGAAACCCGGATCTTACACCCGGAGATACCTTAAAAGTCGAGTGTACCTTAATAAAACGACGAACATATCCCAATTAAAAGAAAACATCCAGAATCAGATAGCCCCGATACCCTTGAAGCATGTGTCAGCGATTTTTCCAAAGTTTGCGTAGTCGAATGCAGGAGTGTCAACGACGAGACGGGTGCATCTCGATGATGTCATTAAAAAAAAATTATTAACGTTTATCACGTTAAATAAATGATCAACAAAATAACATTTTTTAGTTTTATTTATATTCATGTTTCAAAAGTGCAAAAATGTATGGCCCACCCTGTATGATGAATGATGAATGAGGACAAGATTTTTAGCCGATGACGACAGTTTTATGACAGACTTTTAAAATGAACAGTTTCCTAGGCTATACTTTCCAAAAGCTGCACTTAACGAAAAAATCCCCGGAATCACCTTTTGCCAATCTTCGAGGGAGATGCAAGCCCAGAGTTTTGAAAATATTATTGTAAAACAACTACAAGATCTGATATCTGAGTTCTGGAAACCTGTCCCCGGACGATAATGGCTATTAACGAGTGAGTCACAACAAAAAATAAGATGCTCTGTCTACGAAGAGTTCACAATAAAAGTTGGTACGCGCCAGGGAAACATCTTGAGTCCTTTGCACTTTATTACTGTTCTTAACTTTTTGCTTAATGTAAGGCTGACTTAAAAGTGAATCAATTTTCTTTGCCGACGATGAAACCATTAAAAATGATGATCCTACATTCAATAATCGAACACTTGATGGTGGATATTCTTGTGGGAAATAGATAGCTGGCAATTTTCTGATCTATTCCAGATATTTATTTGAATGGGACGGTTCTACACAATTGCAAAACGTTTTAATATCTTTGATCCACGATCACATAAAGCATTACACAAAGCACATTAGATAAAGCTGTGGAAAAATACTGCCATCGTCTGTTTCTGAGATCGAAAAATGCCCCCTTTACAATATTGGGCAAGACGGATGGGTAAATTGACGGTATCTGGAACGAAGATGATTCACTACCACATGTCAGTTGGGATGACAAAGCGTAGTCGAATAAGGAACAAAACACATCCGAGGACGCCTAAAAACAAGAAATACCATCTTGGACAATATAGAGGTGATCATTTTAGCTGGTAATGCTAGGTATAGATAGAAGATGCCCGCAGATCCCAGTTCAAAGGAAAACGCATGCCACGTTCAACTTTATCACTGAAAAAAGGCAGGCGCAAGAACTCCTGGATCAAACAGTCTCAATAACACTTGCATTTAGACATTTAGAGTTTTGCAGTTGACCTCAGGTTTGCGACAATTTACAACCGGAAAAACAACTAGAGTCTTAAAGTGAAGCAATAAAGTGAGAGTTTTAGTCCCAGTCGAGATCATAAAAATCGTCATTTACTGTGGCTTTGGTCTAATATTTTTATTATAACTATCTAGGCAGACATACATATTACAATATAGTTTTCTTAACTAGTTTGATGAATTGCAAATTTGTTTAATATTAATAAATATTATGAAAGTTGTAACTTCAAAAAAAAAAAAAAAAAACATGCCTAACGTCACCTTTTTCAATGATAATACTGTTCTACCATCTAGTATTTACCATATGCACTAAAGAGCAAGAACATGCGACACAGAATATATATCATTTTTACTTGCGATTATAGGTACTATAAGGCAAGTTATGGATTCGTGCAAAAAAATAACAATGAAACATGACAGTACGATGATAGAGAAGTCAAAAAAAGTGGGTCCGGAAAATCCGTCCGTCTGTCTGTCTGTCTGTTCGCACCTTTACAGCCTAAACGGATGGGCCGATTTGCTTCAAACTTGGTATTTAGTTGTATTATTGGGGGTGTTCTTCATTGTTGCTCTATAGGTCGACAAATAACGGTACCTGCCATACAATCTTTAACAAAAATTGATTTTCTGGAAAACGGCTGCAACGATTTTGATATAACTTACAGGGTGCTATTTTTTATAACAATACATTTTTCAGGTATAATGAATTTTTCGAAATTTGTTCATAACGGTACCTCTTATAGAACCGGTTTTTTTAAAATGCGGTTTTATCGTAAACCAATAAAAATTTCAGTAAAATTTTGCCCACAGGAAGTCATTTATAATTCAGTTAATATTGCATTTCAAAATTTTCAAAAACTTTTTTTTTATTTTCTAAAAAAATTGGTTTCCGAAATATTAAAAAAAAAAACGGGTTGATTGAATTTTTTTTAAATAATTTCCCCCAGATGGAAACAACAGTTTTTCTTATAATAACATACTAAAAAGATTTAAATATTTTTTCGAAAAGTTTTTCAAAAAAAACGACTGGTCGAACGATTTTCAATATTTTTTCTTTCGAGACATTTAGTGTACAAATTTTATTGCATACTTAGCTTTTCCGAGAAAACTCTTCTAATTAAAATAAATTGCACGACTGGATCGCACGTACTTGCTCTTATATGCGGCCACAGCTTGAATTAAAATTTGAAAAAATATTAAGGAAACTTCAAAGATTATATTCGATTTTTCTGACTTTTGATTGTTTGAAAAAATTACGTAAAATAGTTTTCAGCGGACAAATTTAAACGCCATTTTATTTCTTTAAAAAATGTGAAAGAGTGTGAATTTTTTTTCAAAATCGTTAGAGCTGTTTTTATAAAACGGTTTTTTAACAACTTTTTTTTCAAAAATTAAAAAAAATAATTCAAGAATACAAACTTAAGCACAAAAATAACGTACATTTAAAAACAAAATTCAAAAATAAATTCACTTACCCGTTTTCAAAATATTGATTTTTCAAAAAAAAAAAAATTAAAAAAATTAGTAAAAATAAAAAAAAAAATTTTCGAAAAAAAATGTATGCAAAATTAGTCGAACTACCTACATCTTCTTCAATATCAATTTTGATTGTAATCGGATCACCAATTTTCGAAAAAGTCGAAGAAAAAAGACCGGTCCTATGGGTGGTACCGTTTTTAGCCCACCATATTAAATTTTTTTTTCACCAAAATATAATGCATACCTACAGTAGTACACTGATTTTTTTTATAAAAATTCTTGGAGCCGTTTTAGAGAAAAATAAGCTTTTACATAACGGTTATATGACAGGTACCGTTAATTTTTGAGCTAAAAAAAATTGAAAAAGTCCTCTGTAGAATGTCAAAGGAACCTAAAGTTCAAAATTTGAAGACGATTGGCCTAAGCGTTTAGGCTGCAGTCCAAAATACATCCGTACAGACAGACAGACAGACAGACAGACGGACAGAATTTCGCCAGTAACTCAAATATGTTTCTCTATCATCGTAATGTCATGTTTGATTGTTATCTCAAAATTTGTAATCTGCACGAATGCATAACTTGTATTATAGTACCTATAATCGCAAGTAAAATGAAAAAAATTTCGATAAAAAAATAATTTGTTTATGTTAATATATACTACATAGGCAGGCACTAAGAAATTATCTAGTATAAGAAGTTCGTGGATTTTATTTTTTGTTCAGATTGTGTTATTTTTCTACGTTAATGTTACTTTATTTTTAAATTTTATTCGATGATGTGACCGCACATATGAGCAAGTACGTGCGATCCAGTCGTGCAATTTATTTTTTGTGAAGATGACGAGCCAATCCATAAGCTCCATCTATTTTTCATCCCATTTTTTTAAACATTTTGACCGAAATCTATTGATTTACAAACAAATAATTAACAGAACTACCCCACTTCTGATTTCAAAGTTTTATTCTTTAGACTATGTTTTTTTTCTTTTTTTTTAATTAGCTCTTGCAAAATAGCCATGAAAACCAAATTAGTCTTAACAGATGTATTGGAAAAGCAAAAGAAAATCTTGGCAAATGAACGAATGAAAAAATAATGAAAATTAATATCTGAATCAACTTTTTTTTTGTATATACCTACATCTATGTTATAGATAAACAGACTTTTTTCGAATAAAATAAAAACTCAGGAAAAAAACTAGTTCAGTGAATAATTTACGAGAAAAGCTAAAACTTTTGTTGTAAATAAATTTAAAATCAAAATTTAGATTTTAATTTGCAAAGTTTTTTGTTTGTTAATAAACAAACACTGTGCGTCTACAATGACTTCGTCGTCGGACGATGTCACCGTCAGTCATTCTCTTTTCTATAAATATGGACATTTTATATAAAAACAAAAATCAATATGACTCATCTAATGAAAAATACAACAAAGTGGCTACTCCTCTCCTTTTTCCATTGGAATTTATTTGCGTTTGTTTGCTTTAACGTTGTTAAAAAAGTTTTTAGGTTTTATTTTTAGTTTTTTGTTTGATTCACCTATATGCAGATCATCAACATCGTCATCATCATCAGCAGTATCAACATGAGAGCTTCGGTGTTTGGTGAACTGAAATTAATTCATTAGAGTGTGTCCGTTCTAAGGTGGAGTTTTGAGTTCCCATCCAGAAGAGGGCAAACTTTGGATGTACGACGTACATCGTACCAATATTCATAGCTATAAACTTGTCTATCTGGGAACAGAGATCAGTTCAGAGTTTGATGACACCCATTGCCTTTCTCCATCAAAAAACATTATGACTATCTATGTACCTACATCCAGACATCTGATAGATAGCTCGTGAACTTTAATGATGACAGAGGAAATTTATGTTGTGTTGACGTAGGAACTTATAGACGAAAACCATTTCGCGGGATTAGTGCTTTTTCTGATTTTTTTTGAAATATTTGTATGTCCGTCAATTTTTTTTACTTGGATGATTGTTTTTTACTTGTTTAAAGATATTGTTTTTTTGCAATAAAAAAGTGAAAAAATTGGGCACAAATTAGTTATCATTTCTACTTAAAGACGTTGATTAACGCCTATAAAAATAAATTAAAATTAAAAACTAGTTTGCTTATTACCAATTTCAAAAATCCCAACAGAGTCAAACGGCAACTCTGACATGCTTTTAAACACTCATTTGTAAGCTATAGAATGCCAAACAATTTCCGTTGCACCTGTCAAAGTTAAGATAAGAATGACATTTAATTAATTAACAGTACAAAATCACCGGAAAAAAACATAATAGCCTCCTTAAACTTCGTTTTTATTACGACAAATCTTCACTTTCATAGCTCCGAAACACGTAAACGTAACCCATCTGTGCGTTCAAGTACAAGTTCACTGAACCAGCAGCGCCCGGCTCGAATCGTGCGACAAGACCACATCATTTCTCGCACAGGAAGTCTGGTATACTGTGTGCATTACTAGCCAACATTCCTTTGTGCAACTTGCAACACTGATTAATTGAGCGCAATGAGAAATGCGCCAGTTGTCAGTGTACTTCATTTTAATTCGCACGAATTACTTTGTTAGTATTACATGATTTAAAGAAAAATTTACAAAGAAACAAAAAATATTCAAAAAACACCACAAGGAAACCCTATGTGTGTCTTTACATTCACACCAAAGACAACAAGCAACATGTGGTTTTAATTTATTTTCCTTGTTAATTTTTTGTGGATTTAAAAAAGAAAATAGTTTTCATTTTCTCATGGATGACAAAGATTTAAAAGTAAAATTACCTGACATTCAATTCGCAAAAATTACTTTTTGATGTATAGTGCGAGCGTGATGGGTTCGATTTGAAAGATAAATTTTGAAAATTTTTTTTGACACGACATTGTTTTTATAGTATTCTGAAGAAATAATATTTTAAATTGATATTAATGGCTGTCACCGAGTCACCCCAATTAAAGTTAATTTAACAATTTTGGGGCCTTTAAACTTTTGGTCGTTAAATTGGGTTTTAAAATTCTGTGTCGCTAAAAAATAAAAAAATGAGAATGGAAATGTTATCGATTTAATAAAATTCAAAATTAATAATTTGTTTTCACATCTATTTTTGGCTCAGGTTTCCATTATGCGCATTAAGCTAATTCATTTTTTTTTATTTTTATTATTAAATATGACTTATTTTAAGAAGTTTGGCAAACAAATTTCGCGAGGAAACTTTATTTTCAATTTTTTTTATTTTTAAAGTCAAGCAATTAAAAGGAAGAGTTGTATATCCAGTGGAGGTTATATATAACAATGCGTGGGGTATAGAAGAAGCCAAAAATATCAAAGTATTCAAAAATTTCTTTGAAAAATCTAATAATATTGAATGTTAATTCTTTAGTTTGTAATTAAATTAAAACTCTGTGCCTATCCAGTTTCACTTCCACTTAGCCGTGCCTCATAATCGACGCCTATTTCTTGCTTCTCCCATTCAATAGTCAAAATCACAGTTGGCCAACTGCTTTTCGTCTAATGCAACTCAAACTCACAAGAATACCCAAACGACGACAGTTGTATGTTATTATCGTAAATAAAAGAATTCTATTTTGTGTCGTCGGTGCCTCCACCATGTGGGATGGGAAATTTGCATTTTCCAGCAATTTGCCAGCCTCCAAAAAACCATGTCACTAAAACGCACTTAGTTAAATCAAAACTCTACACACAGAAACACACACACGAACAGCTAATGACATTTGAGAAAAAACACACTTCAAACTTTTCTCCACGCAAATAAAAAAAAAAACAACTGTCATTCCATCCCATGTATCATAATCAGAATTTAAAATTCAATTCAATCATCATCAAGCATCGGGCCACCCTGCCATCCGTTTCAATTCAAAATGCAATATGCAACTTTCCTGGGCAATCGCCATGTCACTGGCGCAGAGTGTGCTGATAATGCAACATCCATTTTGAAATAATAACAAACAGCAGTACAGTTAATGCCAGCCATTTTGCATACAATAACGGTACACCGGGAAAAGGAGGAAGAAATACGAGCATCCATATTTGTTACACACATCTGGGTTTATTGTTATTTACGTGTCGAAGACGACGTTACGTCGAGCCCTGGTAGCGTCTCCATTGCGTTGTCGAATCTCTGCGATTCTAATAAAAAGAACCTCGTCTGCGGAATTCCTTGCGTCGCGGCAGTATGCCGGCGCATCTTGATCGCAGCTAGCGATCTCAATTACACGCCTGGCGCGTTGATGATGGAACTCTTTGTGCAGCTATGAAGCTCCTTCTTTGTGATCACTGGAATTGATGCTCTGCTGAAATGAAGAGGGTGTGAGCTGAGGTTGTTTGAGACCCACGCGCATTTAGTCACCACTTTTGTTATGCTCTGCCAATTGACAACATCTTGCTGAATTGAAGAGTCCTTGGAGTTGGTGCAATGATAAATATCTATTATGTTGTTGTTCTGTTTGATTTGTCGATTTATTATTGAGTGCTGATGATGATGAGGATGATGATGCTGAGTGAGTGTTACGTAAGAGCTGTAGTTAGCAGACACTTCTCTGTCGAATTTAGTTAGTCGCGTGGAATTTGTTTGAACTTTTTTTTAAGAAGATCTTCCCCTCTGCACAGAAACTGCTTGCTAGGTGTTTTGGATGTTGTTCATTTCTATGGAACGAGGCAAATTGGCAATTAGTCTTATTAACCTCCTGTGAACTTTGTGCGCGTATTCTTTCGTTGGAATTGGAAGTGCTTTTTTGCTATTTTCCTAATGGAGTGCACTGGGTTGTGTTAAACGGGAGTATTGTGAATTGATAATTATCTTTATTAGATTTATTCATCATTTATGAGTTAGTTAAATTATTTTGCCAAAGATTTTGGAATATTACATAAATTTCTGACGAAGTCGACTTTAAAGAGTCGAATTTTCTGCTTCTTTTTAATTAGGTTTTTATATGTTTATTAGAGATGCTCAAGAAGCCCCTGCCCAGAAGTGTGAGTGGCGAGTGACTCCCATAAAGTTGGAATGTCGAGAGTAAACAGAGGTATATTTTTACTCTCGACATTCCAACTTTTTGGGATCGGGCGTCCCGGCCTACGCCATCCTTCCAATGCAAGCAAGGTCCGCCAAGTTGTCTTCTACCATACAAATAAATTGCGCAATTGGATCGCACGTACTTGCTCCTATGTGCGGCTACAGCTTAGCATAAAATTTGAAAAATATTAAAGGAAGTTTTTATTCGATTTTTTCTGATTTTCGATTGTTTGAAAAAAGTACGTAAAATACACTGAGTTACAAAAAAAGTGGCGCAGTCGTAGTTTTTGATGTGTTGGTATCATTTTGATAATATGCCGCTATGTTTATGCAGAGCTTTATTTTTTTCAGTTTAACAGAATATTTGTGTGCTTTTTTGAACGATCTCTTTTTATTTTCCTTGTGATAATTGCACAATATAGAGGAAAACCACAGGTTAATCTTTTTTCATACTAGAAGCGGGTTTTACTAATTCTGGATTTTCCGTGATCCCGTAAATGTTTTGATGAGTTTATTGTTATGAGTTTATTTTAATGTGTTTATTTATTTGTTTTTTTAGTATTTTTTGTGAAAAAATATGCAAATAAAGGCAGAAGAAGTCGCCGGGCACTGGCTTTGGTTGAGGATGGACGAAGTGTATGGTATGCCCCTATTATGATTAGAAAACCGGAGGCAACGCTAAGAAGAGCTATTAAAAGGTATAAGGACACCAATTCTTACACCCGACGTCAAGGCTCAGGTCGACCGAGAGCAACATCTGCAAGGGATGACCGATTTTAGGTGCTTCAAAGCCTTCGAGATCGTCACTAAACCGAACTTTCTCACAGACTTCGATCAGTGAGTGGGACAGCTGTAAATGCACAAACGGTGAGGCGGCGATTAGAAGAGAGTGGCCTGAGAGCGTGCCGAGACTCACGGTGCAGGACAAGCAACGTCGGATGGAATTCGCTCGCCTTCACCAAGATTGGACCGAGGCCGACTGGAGTAGAGTTCTTTTCACTGATGAGTCAAGGTTTTGTCTGCGCTCACCAGATGGACGTAGCAGAGTGTGGAGACGAACAGATGAAAGATTCTCTTCGGCAACAGTTGCTCAGCGGGAAAATTTCTGGGAAGTTTCAGTCATGGTGTGGGCAGGAATTTCCATGCGCGGGAAATCCATGAACTCAAGTTATTACCTGAACAACATTCTGAAGAAATATGTGGTTCCATTTGCACACTTAATTGGCTATAACTTTTTGCTGATGCATGACAATGCTAGACCACACGTTGCTAGGTGCATTACCGACTACGTGCAAAAGCGGAAATCGAGGTGATGGCTTGGCCTGCGATGAGCCCGGACATGAATCTCATCGAACACGTCTGGGACACGCTGGGGAAAATGATAAGGAGGCGACCTGCCCTCCCAGAGACACTCAGTGGGCTGAGATCTGCTCTGATCGAGGAATGGCACAATTTGGACGACACCATCGTAGCAAACCTTATCCAAGGTATGTCCAGGCAAATTAAGGCTTTGCTAGATGTTCGTTGAGGTAATACTCAATATTAAAAAAAAACGAGAACTTGTTGAAAAAAAAATTAAAATAAGTGTTTAATTTTAATTTATGAAGTTTTGTACATTTTCTTTAATTTGTTTTTTTTTTGAAAATTCTTGGAATTTTTTTTAGATGAATTGCTTTTATTTTATGTTAATAAACATAACTGTGTTAAAAAAAATGTTTTTTTTTAATCACTTCAAAATATTGCAAAACTTTAAGGTGCGCCACTTTTTTTGTAACATTATAAAACAATGTAAACAACGTAACAATGTAAAACATGTAATAACAATGTGCAGCGGAAAAATTTAAACGCTATTTTATTTAACAACTTTTTTAAAATACAAAAAAATGCAAACTTAAACACATTTAAAAACAAAATTAAAAAAAAATACCGTTCTCAAAATATTAATTTTTGAAAAAAAATTAAATAATAAAAATACAAAAAAAAAATCGAAAATATTTTAAAACAAAATTATTTAAGCTACTAACATCTTCCTGAACATCAATTTTGATTGAAATCGGATGACATGTTTTCGCGAAAGTCGAAGGAAAAAACTGTTCTTTAGGAGGTACCGTTTTTAGCCCACCATCTTTTTTTCACCAAAAGATAACCTACACCTAGTACACTGATTTTTTTTCATAAAAAATCTTGGAGCCATTTCGGAGAAAAATAAGCTAATACGTAACGGTTATATGACAGGTACCGTTAATATTTGAGCTAAAAAAAAAGTTCTCTGTAGAATGTCAAAATAACCTTATGTTCCGAAAACGATTGGCCAAACCGTTTAGGCTGTAGTTCAATACACATCCGTACAGACGGACAGACAGACAGACAGAATTAACTTAAATATGTTTCTCTATTATCGTTATGTCATGTCTGATTGTTAGATTTTTTTACGAATGCATAACTTGCCTTATAGAACCTATAAATCGCAAGTAAAAACTGCAAAAGACTTTCCGAGCTGTTTCCTTTTCGCTCATGCGAACCAGGTGCCCAGCCCACCGGAGTCTATCGAGCTTTATTTTTTCCACGACATCTGCTTAAACCGTTCAGACCGACAGACAGACGGACAGAATTTTGCCAGTAACTCAAATATGTTTCTCATCAGCGTAATGTCATGTTTTTTTTATATAATTAACGCGCGCACAAGGGACTTTATGTTTCCCTTTTAATGAACAGCACACTGCGCCGGCATTAGGAAAGGAGGGGAAAGACAGGAGGTGTCGATTAACATTGGTTTTAATATGGTTTTGTATGGTGAACTTTCCATGGCAATAGATTTTATTATCTGAATTATCCTGCTCGAATAGCAATATTTTACTTTTAGGTGATTTTAATTTAAATAACATTGATTGGATTCCTTTTGAAGATTAATCCTCCTTAGAACCTTCATTATCTTCTTCACAAATGGAACTTTCTTTTCTTGATAAAATTATTTCCACTGACTTATAGCAAATAAGCTGTATTAAAAAGTCAAAAATCGAACTCTCTATTTAATATTTTCCGCTATTAGTACGCTCGTTCTAGAATCTAGATCTGATATCACTAATATAGATAAATAACTACAATCCACCACTGGACATTTTTCTCGATTTGAGTGATCAAATTCCTGAAAACAGTAACTCCGTTGATTGCTCTTATAGTTTTGACTTAAGAAAATCAAAATTCCAGGCATTGTCTGAAGATTTTAATTGGTTCTGGAATAGATAATGTATTAGATTCTTCGAATTTTGACGAAGCAGTCACAAAATTTTATGATATTCTTAACATCTGCTTAAGTAACAATCTGACTTTAAAAAATCGAATAATACAAACACTATACACCCATGGTACACGAAAGAGCTACGGACTCTTCGTAATAAAAGAAATAAAGCATGGAAGGTGTACCTTAAAACTCTTTCTCCAATGGATTACACTAATTATGCACAAACTTTTGACGATATTAATAATCTGTCAAGAATTTTGTATATTAGCTACGTAAATGATATGGGTATTACTTTAAAAGATGACCCTAAGAGATTTTCGAAGCTTGTTAATTTAAAGAAAAAGTCAGATGGCTTTCCATCATAAGATGGAAACATTCTAACATTCAGTTAGAAAAAAACTGTTGTAAAGTCTTTGCAACAAATTTTCGTGATTCTTTTGTCAAAAAAACAATTAAAATTGATGAACTTTTTTTTCACAATCTACCTACCTTTTCGCAAACTAGCTGTAAGCCATATTCCTGTGCTGCAGAGTTCAGCTGGTCACGATCGAATTCCCCCAATAATATTAAAAAAAGTGTAAGCCTTCTGTAGTTCAGCCTCTCAGGTTTATGTTTGAGTTTTCACTTAAAGCAGGAAAATTTCCAAGTACATGGAGAAAAGGCCTTTCTTACTCCTATATTTAAGGAAGGAGATAAGGCTGACCTTGCAAACTATAGGCCCATTTCTAAATTATCTTGCATTCATGTGAGAGTATGGTATTTTTTAGTAAAAATCTGATTTGTGAGCAACAACATGGATTTATGAAGCATAGATCAACTGTTACAAATCTTCTAACATTCTCCTATACAAATGTTCAAATGCATTGGAAAAAGGTTATGAAGTTGACTGCATTTAAACTGACTTCTCAAAAGCATTTGACCAACTTAGTCACGAAATAATCATGTTCAAACTAAAAGCTTTTGGTTGCCCTCCTTATTTCTTAGCTTGGATCAAATCATACTTGGAGAATAGATCCTACCAAGTAAAATTTAGAAATTGTCTTTCAGACCCCTTCGTGGCCCACTCTGGCGTACCTCAAGGAAGCCACCTTGGTCCCTTACTATTCATTTTGGCAATAAATAAAGCGATGACCGCAGTCTTCTGCAGGCAGATATTGATAGCTTTATTATTTGGTGCAGAAAAAGTGGTATATCCCTTAATCCTTTAAAATGCCAGACGATTACCTTTTCTAGAAAACGTATCGTAAGTGCATTCGATTATCATATTACACAGCACAAACTCTGTCGCGTCTTTAGTTTTAAGGATTTGGGTGTCCATTTTACCTTCAACTTTGAATTTATTTAACACGTTAATTTTATTGTGAATAAACCTAGCTCTATGCTTGGATTCAAAAAACGCTGGGTAAAGGAATTTAGTGATCCATATGTGACTCTTTCCTTGCTTCGTACGCCCCCACCTTGAGTATGCTTCACAGGTATGGACTCCTTATTACTTAATTCATAAGAACCGTATTGAAGCAATCCAACAAAATTTCATTCGTTTTGCCCTTAAAGGTCTACCTTGGAACGATCCATTCAATCTGCCACCATATTAACAGCGAATCCAGCTTCTGCAGATGCAAACCCTTCACCAAAGGCGTGTTAATAACGATTTAATATTTGTTCATCAACTTATTAAGGGCGAAATTGATGCTCTTTATTTATTAGCCTGTATTGGGTTAAAAAACCGCGGAGGATCTTATCACCTGCGTGGATCGGAACTTCTGCATGTTAACTTTCATAGAACAAACTATGGCATACATTAAGCTCTAAACCCTATGAGCAGGTCTAAACGCTTCTTCTGTAGACTTTAACTTAAGTAAAGTGGGATTAAAATCTTTATTTCGAACCAGTGCTCCACTATCGTGATTGTTTTGTTTAATGTTTTCTTGTACATATGTATATAACTGGCATGATTACATTTTAGTTAATTTTGTATTTTGTGCACGTGTTAGGCTATCATTTTTTTCATTTAATTTTATTTTAATTTTACTAACCACTAACCACATGCACATATGATGAGCCTCTGATTGTAGTAAAAAAGCTTGCTTAAGATTACTACATCAAAGAAGTGTAAAAAAATGCTTGCAGATCAAAATGGCAAGGGATTGTTATCTCAAAATTTAAATAATTTAATTAAAATTTATAAATTAGAATATTTGTTCGTAGAATTTTAAACAATCTCCGATGTTCTTCATTCAAAGCTTAAAACTGAAACCCATTCTTTTCAATAATGAAAAAAACACCTTTTTTTGGTTTCACTGATGACATTTTTATTGGTTCTATTTTGTAATTACTTCTTTCCCATGATACCCCAAAAATACATAAATAATGAGAAAATTACAAGAAAATATTCAAAGCCAAAGTTTGCGTACCTACCTAGTACACAAGGTCATGTTTTCGTTTTTGAACTTCAATTCAAAAGATTCATTTTTGATTAAAAGAAACAAATGGGCTTGGCCCGCATATGACGATGAGAAAAAAGAGGGTGAAATTTAATTTCCCAAACCCTATAAACGTAGATATCGATTTATTATTCATTCAGTCATACAAAAATAAAAAAAAAGAAACTCATTCAAGACACGCATGTGATGAAAATAAAATGAAATCAAATCGAAAAACCCATCAAAGATTTTCATTCATTCAAATATTGGATACCTCCTTTGTATCCTTTGTTTTCAAGGCATCAGAACCATCAATCTGTTCAATCTATATACATATGTCTTGAGAAAAGCACTCCTCCTCCGTTTTATAGTTTAAAGTTGATTAACTTAAAGAAAATCCTTGCTACAAAGTTTACCGTACGAAAAACGGATGGAAAATCAAAACAGTCTCCTTTTTTTTTAGTTCTGCGGATTATCGCTAATCCAGCAATCCGAATGCAAAAAAAAAAGGAAAACTTCTATTTTTTCGTCTGGGTTATTTAATAGGTAGAGTATTCTAGTTATAGACATAAATCTCGGTGAATAACCGAGACGACTTCAATTTCTTTAGTCGACAACATAAAACAACAACAACAACATAATACTAACAAAAAAGGATAACATAATACAAAATCAGAAAAAAAATAAAACAGGACTTTCCAAAGAAATGCCAGAAAGATGCTTTGTCTACACCACCCTAAGCCAACCACCATTCTCCATTTGCAGGACAAAAATCACTACAACTGTGCTTTAGTGCAAGGAACTTCAAATGTATAAGTGTAAGTGTGTTTGAATGTATGTTTCCATCTCGGGGTAACGGTTGTCATTGTTGCTGTATTCAGTATAGTGTATGACATATTTGTGGGCCTCAGTAATCGACTCGGTGAAGTGAAAAAATAAGTCCTTGTAAGGGGCGGGCGTTTCCTATTGTGTTGCATACTACATTTTCGGACACTTGTATGTTGTACGATTGTAAAAAAAAAAGAAAAAAAAAAAAAAGAAAAAAAAAATAAGTTTTTCGCACGGTTCACTAAACTTTCGAAGGGTGGATGGATTTTTGTCTTATTTTTTTTTGTTCGTCTATTCTAACCATGAAAAGTATCCCTTATTTGCATTTCGTCCTTGCTCCTTGTAATTTGGTGTCTGTAGACGTCATCAGAGGACAACTTTTTCTATTATATAGTGTCGTCTGAGTGAGGTGGCAAGTTTCATTTTTTATTGCTGTTAAATATTAGATCGAACAGCATTTTGGAAAGTTGAGCTTTATTTTTTTGGTGAAAATGAACGTCACTATTACTGTTTCATGAGGAATAACAAATGAAAAGGTTTATGTTGTGTGGAAACTCTAATGTTTCAAAGTTTTTGAAAAATGTATGGAAAGTAATTTGAATAAAAACGATTTTCTGGCATACATAATGTCAGATTTACTTTTTTGGAATATCAAGAAATGTTATTATTGATTTGCTGTAGAAATATATAATTAATATGTTCATTACGGAAACGTCGATTCGTAGTATCTGGATCATACATTTGGACATCGGAAACACCATCTGTCTTTCTTTCAATATTAACTCTGAGCTCTTTAATGATGCCTGGTCTGTTGGCATAGGCTAATGATTTAAAGTAGCCTCACAAAAAAATTGTTTTGAGAACTAAAATCACACGGTATATGTGGTCAAGTTTAGAAAGCGCCTGTTATTTTTACAAGGTGTGTTATCTCGTACAATTTGAGAAAACATTTAGAAATAATTTTTCGATTATTAACAAGGTTATGAGTTGATTTGAGAAAATATCATGTTATATCAACATGATATGTTGTAAAATAAAATCTATATTTCATTCTATTCACACTTTACCTGATGGCATTGTTAAATTTGCACTGTACATGCTCATTTCTCTTCAAGTAAACAGATCATCCTGTTCCTTTAGTTAATTTCATACACCGGTTACCTGATGACCGTGTAAAATTTGCACAGTATAAGTTCATTTGAACCTAAGATCATTGTGTTTCTTTACAGCATTTACACTGTTGCAAAGTAGATAAAAATGTATCTGTTGGTTTGAATTTGAAATTTGATCGTGGTCGGTAGTAGATCGAAAAACTTATTTAAGTAAAAGAAGACATTTAAAAAATAATGACAGAACACAATGTGTTCACATACATTTTTTTTTTTTTTGATACGCACACTAACCTTGCTTTTTTAAATGTAACTGAGTCGGTGTCACCTTCTTTTCATATTCACCAACTTTCTAACAATTTGAAAGTAGTGCGGTTAAAATAATTCAAGTATACTGAGAAAATTGTAATATTATAAATTGAAATTGTGTTCTTTTGAAAAGAAATTTATATAAACATAAGTAAATAAATTGAATTTTGCTTTATTTATTTTGCAGTAAATTTTAACTTCATTAGTATTAACTTCGCAGTTCGTTTCTTTGATTTATAAAGGTTTTCATATATGTGGGTTCAACTGATGACTTAAAATAACTTGACATAAAGTCATGCAGATTGCACATTAAACAAGTATAAATTTAACAACGAGTCAAGAAATTTCAATAGGGTAGCGTTTTTAATTTAATAGTGGATCATGTTGATTTATTGGAAATCCGTAAATTCAACATGAACATTAGTACTAATTTGATACTGGGTCATGTAGATTTCACGGGAGATCATTGCTAACTTTATAGTTGGTCTTGTTAATTCATTGGAGTTTCAGAGTAACCTCCTTTCAGGATCAATTTGGCAAATGGTAGTTGTAGATTTTACACGAGAGTATTGTAAATTTCACATTGAATGTTGATTCATTAACGGTTTCGTGTTGGTTTGAAATGATTTACAGTTTTAATTGAACAGTGTATTCTTGTTATGTTAACACTTTTTTAATGTAAATAGAATCTATCATGTCAAAATCTTATATCTGGTTAAAAATTAACACCATCAATCCGTTTGAAAAATAACAACATGATAAATGGTTATTTTCTGGTTGATTTGACTAGGTTTTTTTCTCTAGGTGACGGTTAGGTGGTCAATCGACAGAACCATTTATCGATATAACACATTCAACGAATTTCAACAAAATTTCAATTTTGCGGTCGAACTGTTAGAAGATTTTCAACATTCTAAGAGGTAGGTCGCTAAGGGGTGTTTTTTTAGAGGTATAGAACTTTGAAATGGAATAAATATAAATAAATAATGAAATAAAAACAAGGACGATTTTTTTTAAATTGACATGTAATTTATTTTATTCGAAAGATAATTTTCTGGCATTATAATTTAAATATGATTTCTGGCATATGACCGCCACGGCTGGCTCGGACGTAATCTAATCTGGAGGTCCAATTTTTGATGACTTTTTTTTAACATTTGTGGCCGTATATCGGCAATAAAGCGGCGAATGTTGTCCTCCTGGTCAATCGTTTGGGGCTTACCGGCGTAGACCAGCGATTTCTCATATCCCCACAGAAAATAGTCAAGCGGCGTTAAATCGCACGATCTTGGAGGCCAATTCACGGTCCGTAACGTGAAAATATGCGTTTATTAAACGTTTCCTTCAATAAATCAATTGTGGAACGAGCTGTGTTGCTATGTTGCGCCCTCTTGTTGAAACCACAGCTCCTGCACATCATTGTTGTTCAATTAAATAAATAAATAAATTTATTGGCGCGACAGCTCCTTAAGGAGCCAAGGCCTAGTGTGTGTTGTTAATCTACAAGAATGGAATTGACCTACAGTTTACCGCCGAGGCCGAACGGCTACATGAGATGCACTTTTCCGAGACAAATTTTACTGTTGGAGGATTTGTCAGTTCCCCGCAAGAGGCAAAAGAAGATGGCTTTGAGCTGGATGAGCTGGATTCGAAACCAGGCTCATTCGCTTAGCAGTCCGACACACTAACCACTAAGCCACGGTTCAATTGATGAACGAAAAAGTCAGTAATCATGGCTCTATAGCAGTCACCATTGATTGTAACGTTCTGGCCAGCGTTTTGAAAGAAAAACGGACCAATTATTCCACCAACCCATAAAGCACACCAAACAGTCAGTTTTTGTGAATGTAACTCCAAATACTGCAGTTTTGTTTATTGACGTTTCCATTCACCCAAAGGTGAGCTTCATCACTAAACAACATTCGCTTATGAAAATTGGGATCAATGGCAATTTTGTTTTGGGCCCATTCACCGAATCTACGCCTTGCTAGATGATCATGGGGCTTCAATTCTTGCGAGAGTTGGGTTTTGTAAACACGCAAACCAAGATCTTTCCGCAAAATCTTCCATAAAGTGGATGGACATATACCCAATTCTTGTGCACGATGGCGGATAGACTGATTCGGATCTTCTTCTACGTTACGCTCCACAGCAGCAATGACTTCTTCTGTACGCACTGTACGACATCTCTGTAGAAACGTATTATCAATTAGAGTAAACGTGGTGCGAAAACGTTCCATAGTTAATCGAATTAATTGCTCTGATGGACGATTATGTTGACCGTAAAATGTGCGCGATACGTATTTCGAACAGAACTATGATTTTCAAAATAGATTTGCATAACTCGGAAGCATTATTCAGGCGTCAGTCTATTCATGTTGAAATGCCAAACCAAACTAAACAAACATAAATCACTTGACAGCTGACAAAATGGCCTTTATAATCGAGTAGTTTAAATTCATGAAAAATATTGCAATACCTAGCTAGTACGCAGTTCACACACCTCAACATTCACAAAGGGACATGGAGATAACCTGATCAATCAACTGTCAACCAAAAATGATCACATTGCGATTGTTTCAGAATCATGAATGTCCGAAGGGCAAAAATGGATTCAGATTACTACGTCGTCGTAGCCAAAGTACGGCTGCGGATATCCCTAACAAAGGAAGATTTTCGTCGGATGACAGCAATCACAAGAAAATTATCCTTTTCAGATCGAGTCTCTTATAACCTCCTTAGGAGGTTTCGATGACGAAACGAATTCCGCTATCAGGAATTATGATCCATTCTTTCTGGGCGAATTATGTAGAACAACAATTCCGCCCATTCCATCTGGATGAAGTAAAGCTAGACATATCTACGCTTAAGAGCAATAACAACGCCGGAGCCGATAGCCTAGCTGCCGAAATCTCCAAAGCTATACAGGCGATGACTTGGTTAGAAGTATGCACCAACTTATAAGCAACATATTATAGTTAGAAGAAAGCATGCCTGATGAATGGAATTTCTGCATTATTTGCCGATCGTTTAGAAAAGATCTCTAACAAGCCAATAATGGCGTCATCCGCGGGGATGGAATCTAAGAATCAGCAGCCAAAACATATCCTTACGAGGCGAGTATTACGGGAGAAACTGTATCAAAAACTAAACACTAAATTACTTCCAAACCTCTTGAGCCATCCAAATTCTAATAGTTCTGTCAAAATGTTGATAGGTTGCTAGCAAAAACTACAACACATCAACATTCAAGAAACTATTTCCATCAGTATATTTAAATTTAGACCGCCAAAACTACCTTACCCACACAACTAATAGGATCAACTTACTCAAAGCCATCAACTTGTCACAACATTCAGTTAATTCCCATTTAAGAGTTTCCTCTTTCACAAAACCCAACTACAAACCCTTATACCTATTACCTGCTCCATTTATCAAACAAAACTCACCTGCCAAACATTCACTTCCTTAACAGTTTGTTTATCTTTCAAAAACTTGACGCAGTACCAAATGTCATTTCTCCCAACAACAACAAATCTTTGACAACATCAATCATTTGTCAAAACAAAAACCGCAAAATCCTAAACGTTTTCTGTTTTTTTTTTCAAAACTTAAGTAGTTGCTAATGGATGAGCAATTTATCAAAACTTTTCCACTTCCAAAACCAAAAGTACCTTTCTAGATACTACATCGCGGAATGCCAAAAAAAGACTCGTGCGGTTGCTGGAAAAGATGAAATCCTCATCAATATTTGTCTCATTTTCTTCGTCTAGCCGCTCCCAGATGTTTGTCTGATGACCTAGTTGCGTTCCTTTTTTGGTACAGAAAACTGAGTATAATCAAGATTGTGTTTTGTGTACTTTTTTTGCTCTAATAATTGCATAAACAGTTTGATGGATCAGTTGGTTTTGCTTTGGACCGAAAGCCCAAAAGACCAATTCCATTCACGCCGAACGTAGGATTTTCTTTTTACGAACACAAAAGACGACGGAGGATTTTTATAGCGCACACCACACCACCCACGCCCACCTACCTGCCACATGTTGCTAATTAATTTTATTTTAGAAATAGTTTATCTGCGATTTTATGCAATGAGTTAGAACCACAAGTTTATAAGGCAATGGGAAGAAATTTAATGTGGTTCTATTAAAATTCCAAATGGCATAGATATTTTGTGGAATTGCGTTGAGTGGGAAAGGAGTGATGGGTTTTATTTTTGCGTTTGTCATATGAGGGGCATGGTCATTTAGTTTAGTCGCACCTATTCGTTATGGTAGAACGAACGAAATTTCCAGATAGGTTATTGACTCTAAAATAAACAGTCAAAACCCTCTAAATGGGATGTTGTAATCAATATGAAATTGTTTTTCAAGACTGTTTAAATGAAGATTTCCCCGATCGGTGGAATAAATCGCTTCGGTGAAATTTTAGTAGTCGCGCTGGATATTTTCCAAGCTTTTGATAGAGTTAGGCATCAAGCTTTATTATAGTGCTTTTGGTGTTGAAAAAAAAAATATTTCCAAAGGTCTCGTGTAGACAAAAAAAAACTTCTATGCACCTGCGCCGGTAACATGATGTCTACGATATTAATTTACAAGACTTCATCAAACCCTAAATATGTGTTCGGCGAAAGAAACTTATCAAACCAACCCCCAATAAATCAAAACCACATAATACTTCACCACATCAACCAACCCTTCCACAAACTCATAAACCAAGCTCTACACACAATTTTCAATATTTTGTTTAAGACCAAAAATAAAAAGGAAGTTATAGCTTGTAGGGGACCACCAGCTCGTGTTTCTTCAGATCATTGGATGAGGTTTCCATGTTCATTGATTTGCGCGCGTTCCCCCCGTGCGTGGCATATACCACTATGTGGTAATTTTTTTTATTTTGTATTAATTTTATGGAGGAAGTTTTAACTGTCAGTCAGCAGCTCTAGGAGCTTATAACACATTTCCTCCAATAAGCTGGAACTCCTATTATGGGAGGTACGTAATGATGTTGTTAAAATTGTTTCATCTGACCATAAAGAAGAAATTAACACAGCAACTCATACACAAACGCAGACTTTGAATGTTTAATGAAATTCTTTAGGAAATTGAGTTATTGTCTTTGGAACGACTTTTGTTTGACATACATGGAGTTCGGGGGGTAGAAATAAAATTAATTTAACGGATTTTCAAGTTTTATGACTTTCTTCCGCTTAAGGTGGCTTGCGTGTAATGAATTTTAATTCAGTTGTTTATGATAGCCGAGGTTTTGGTTAGTCATGATTGATGTTGGTTTTCAAGCTTCACAGGGGAGGGAAATATTGGACAAAAAAATCTTTGGTAACTGTTTTTCTAAGGTTTTGAAGTTTGCTTGTATCTATTTCTAGCAGAGGTCAAAATTAAAAAAATTGTAAATTCTTTGAATTATACAATCTTAAAGATTCTCCATTAGAAAGTCTCCTATCTGAGGCTTTTTTCATGACGAATAACATCACCTGGTGAAATTTGTTGACCTTTAAAAATCCGGCAGTTAAATTGTTTGCAATCTTCTTTAATGATTCTTAAACTTCGCAAATAATTAAACATTTTTTGGAATTTATAAGCTCGTAGGTTAAACCTAAATAAAACAAAAACACACAGGTGTAAATATTTATTTAAGCCTTAACGCCTCCACAAACCAGCTCCACACTTCTCGTTTTATTCAAATGAATCTCACACTTTACCCAAGATACTTAAGTTATTCATAGCGAAATAAAACAAATATCCAGATAAAAACAAAAAGTATCTCTTGTCTTTGTATCTAAAACAAAGCAACAAAAAAAATGTAAAAAAAATAAAGCAAAAAATAATAAAGCAAAAAATGATTCGATGACCAACTATACCACTGATGCCGCCCATAGAGTGGAAACCTATTGATTCAAGTTATCGCTAAGGTATATCGGAATCGATATCTATTCAGTTGCTGCTAATCACATGACCTAGTTTTTGTCGTGTGCAAATAAATAAAGGCCAACTTCAAAAAAAAAAAACAGGAACTCGCTAAAAAATGTTTTCACTTATCACAGTTGTTGGCTTGATTAGCGGAGGGATGTGAAGAGTCTTACAGAGATTTTTATTTATATTCCAATGATTCAAATGTTTTTTTTTGTTTTATTTATTCTGTGATTCAATGATATCGAAAGTTTTTCCTTAGTTTTTGTTTAATCAATTCAAGTGTTTAGATATAAATTCAATTACATTTATAAATATACATTTAAACATATATTTTAAAACGTTTTTTTTTCTTAAAGCTTAAAATAAGAAACTATAGCCCAAGCTAAGAAAATATAATTTAAGAACTAATAAGTCATTTTTGTTAGCTACTATGTTGAAGAACTAAGTTAATAAACATTTTGACGTGATAACGTCTTATAAATCGATGACAGGCTACACGTACGAAATAACATGACTCATGCTGATAAGACTCATGTTAATAAGACTCATGCTGATAAGACTCATGACTCATGCTAACCGCGATACTGTGGTTTTTTTAACAAAAAGCGATCGCAAGCACCAGGCGAATATGAAAAAGAACAGGCGCAAATACCCAAAATAATTCCACTCAAATTCAAAAAGAACAAGAAGAGAAAAAGAAATACAAAATAGGCGGAGTTTTGTTAAGGTAGAATTTAGATGTAGATATTGGGGTGTGTGGGGTGTGTGTGCGTGTGGATTAAACGAGAGGGTTTGTGGGTTTGAGTTATCGGGCTGTATGTTGGTGTTGCTGCCATCAATGTTTTCTTATGACGTTATCACGTATAATTATCGTCCATAAACCGGCTTTACAGACAACCAACTCTTATTTTTTCTAAATATTTGTTTAAATTTACAATTGTTGTTTATAATGTATACTAGCTGGACCCGCGGCTTTGCTAGCGTTAGCCTCGGTCCTCGGATAATTGTATTTTGATTTTTTAAACATACTAACGTGACAAACCTTTCATTTAATCTTAAATTTTGAGATAAAGTCTTCACTGAAGAAATAAAATACAGATAAAAGATGATAGTGACGTCAAGAAATACTAAGATGGCGATTTGCATGCATCATACCAATTGCCAATTTACCAAGTTTATGTTAGTATATTGTGAAAAACTATGTCCTATATTTCTCGAGTAAATTTTTTATTAATAAAAAAAAAAAAGATTTATTCAGATTCGTTTTGTGCGTTCTCGTAAGATTAAACAATGTGTTTCTTAACCTACCTTAAAATAAAAAGTTTTTATACCTACGCCATCTGTTTTAGAGTAAAAAAAACACAATTATACGAATGTTCTGCCATTTCGCGTGATGTGGTTAGTTAATTTTTTCTTTGGCCAATTTACAAAATTTTATTTAATTTATTTTAAAAAAATTTGTCCTACATGTTGCTCGAGCAAATATCCTATCAATTAAAAAAGGATTTGTTCAAATTCGTTTTGTCTTTATTGTGTGATGCGCGGTCAGGACGAAACGGCTTCAATTTTAATATATATATAGTGATATGGAATGCCAAGGGCATCAGTTTCTAAATATAAGAACTAGAAATACATATTTCAAAAATGATTAACTTCATACATACGTCTATCATAAACGTAGAGTAAGAGGTGATTCCTCCTAGCCATTATATAAAGCCAATGGTCCAAGTTCGACCTTTAGTATTGCATCAATATATCGTCTTCCTATATGAAACAGAAGAACAGATATCATAAATCTTCTTGAAGCTCTTGAATCCAAGAGACCTTTTGGTGATTGAGATGCTCATCAACGAGAGGAAGACATTTTTTTAAAGCTTTAAGCAAAATGCAAACCGAGTTTCAAAAATCGTGAGATTTATGCGTATTTCCTCGAAGGGCTATCGGCAGAAAAAAGTACGAATTACTATCTGAGGAAGGCTAGTCAAATTGTTAAAGAGCCCAAGTTACAATCAGAACCGATTCGAACAAACAATATAGAATATGCTAAAACAAATAGACAAGGCATACCTGTTTGCTGAACACCTCGAAGAAGCTTTGAAACTCTTTGACAAAACAGGAGTTATTGAATCACCTCGTCGCTATTCACTTTCACATGGAACACACTTTTTTGAGATATGTAGCTAATGAGAGAGTAAGAAATTTTCCAACCCTTCGAATATGTGCTAAAAAAAAATTTTACATAAAAAATTGAAGATTGTCAAACTGGACAAAAAAAAACCATTTTTTCAGGCGTGGAATAATCTATCAGAGAAAGAAAATCTGTGACAGAAAATTAGGCAGAATTGAAATAGTGAAACGCAAATGTTTTTTTTTTCAGTTTGATAGTCTTCAATTTTCTGGCAACAGAATTTTTTTTAGCGGAAATTCGCAGGGTGGGGAAACTTTTTGCTCTCTCGTGAGCTCTCTTCTGTGTAAGACTACGAAAATAAATTGCACGACTGGATCGCATGTACTTGCTCATGTGTGCGGTCACATAGTCGAATAAAATATTAATAAAATGCACGACTCGGTCGCAGGAACTTGTTCTTATGTTAGAAAATTGCTTTGTGGCTCCTGGCTGCATATGTATTTGTATAGGTGTATTAAAATAAAAACCAAATATTTTTTTCGAAAATTCTTTAATTTTTTAATTAGTTTAAGAGTTTTCTCGGCAAAACTAAGTATGCAATAAAATTTGAAAACTAGATGTCTTTCGAGGAAAAAATATTTTGAAATAAAATTCTTTCCTGTCTTTCTAATTCTTCTAACTTGTGTCGTGCAACGTCATGTTGCATTCTAAAAGGCAATGTATCTTACAGACACTTAGTTAAAAATATACATACAAAAATCGTTGGACCAGTTTTTTTAAAGTGTTTTTTTTAACTTTTCAAAAAATATTTTAATTTTCTGCAAATCTGTAGTTTTCATCTGGGAAAATTAACTGAAAAAAATTCAACCCGTTTTCAAAATATTTCGAAAACCAGCCGTTTTCGAGAAAATCAAACTTTTTGTTAAATATTGTATGGCAGGTATCGTTATTTTTCGACAAAGAAATATTCGGAATTTGAAGGAATAAATGCTGGATACCAAGGAAGCGTCTTTGACCCAGTGCTTTGTTCTGGAAATATACCTCAAGAAGAAGAGTTGATGATAGCCACATTTGCTGATAAAACGGCCGTGCTCGCATTGTTCTAAAGAACAACGGAAAATCTATAGAAAATGTTTCATAAAATAACAAATCAGAACTTAACTTTGACATTACTTCCAAAAATGTTAAGAATCTCCACAACTGTATAAACTCGACAAAAATACCAAATGCAAACGGAGCAAAGTATCAAGGTTCCATGGTACATACGAAACAATGATTGACATCGAGACTTGTGTATAGAAACTGTCGTAGAAGTAATAAATAAATGTAAAGGGTTTTTCAATAAGAGCGCTACAATAAATAAAACAAAAACGGTTTTGGATATTAATGAAATTCGTTATTCCTGTGAAAGTACGTTCGATGGAACTCGATTTCTTTTGCATGGCAACCACGGGCACGCTTGCAGAAGTCCTGACGCTGAACCCAATTTTCGACGGTTTTCAAAGCATAAATCGGCCGATACTGCTGCAATTTCACGTTCGATATTCGTACGAAGTTCATAAATCGTCGCTGGCTTGTTGGCATAGACCATAGACTAGACGTGGCCCCACAGGAAATAGTCTAACGCCGTCAAATCGCAAGACCGAGGCGGCCAAGTGACTGGACTATTTCGTGAGATAACACGTTCTCCAAACTTGGTTTCCAATAAATTGATTGTGACATTCGCTGTGTGGTTTGTGGCGCCGTCCTGTTGGAACCACATGTCCTCCAAGTCCATATCATCCAATTGGGCCAAAAATATTCGGTTATCATTGAACGGTAGCGATCCCCATTCACAGTAACGTGCCGGTCTTGATCATCACGGAAGAAGTACGGCCCAATGACGCCGCCGGCCCATAAACCACACCAAACCGTAATTTTTTCGGGATGCAATGATGACTCATGGAGTACGTGTGGATTGCTGCCTGACCAATACCGCATATTTTGTTTTTTGACGAAGCCATTCAGACAGAAATGAGCCTCATCGCTGAAGATGATTTTTCGATGAAAATCCGAATCATTTTCAAGTTGTTGCTCAGCCCAATTCACGAACATACGACGCTTCTGGTGGTCAAGCGGCTTCAGTTCTTGCGTCAATTTAATCTTGTAAGGATGTAGGCCAAGATCTTTTCGCAAAATTCGCCACAACGACGTCACAGAGATGCCCAACTGAAGCCTCAGCGGCAGCAATATTCTCGACACTACGGGCACTTCTTTGTCTCACTGGCACGGGAACATTTTGCACTGTGCCTGTGGATTCAAATTTTTCCACTAGACGCTCAATTGTTGATCTGCTAGGACGATTATGACGACCATAAATTGGACGTAGCGCTCTTAACGTTGAGGCCACTGACTCCGAATTTCGGTTGTACATTTTAATAATTATATCTTTCCATCATGAAATGGACAACCTTACTGAAGAGAAATGTCAAAAGAGCGGCAAGAAATATGACGTCTTTTGCTGTCCCTGTCTGTAAGCTCTTTTTTAAAACGGATACACAGCAAAACAAAAACATGTTTCCTGTTTCGTTTCTTTGAGTTTACTCTTGTTTTTATAAGATAAAACGTTTTGACTTGTAAGAAATTTTGTATGTGTTAATCATATGCAAAGTCATAATTTTTAAAAAACCACTCGGGACTAACAAAATTTATTTCTTTTTCGCTTGCTTTGAATGTGTTTTTGTTGTGCTTGGTCTGTGTTAATGACATACAATGTCATAATTTTTGGCAAGCATTCGTGAAGTACATCAATACAAAACCATGTTTCTAGTTTGACTTGCTTTCGGTGTGTGTGGTGATAAATGAGTCAAAATAAAAAGCAAAAACATAATTTCTTGTTTCGCTTGCGTTGTCTCTGCCCTTGTTCTTTGATAACGTTATGACTTATGACATGTGTTTTTGTTTTGTTTAGTGTGTGTTAATCATTTGGAAAGCAGTAATTTTCGACATCCATTACTAATACATATCAAAACAAAAACATATTTTTTTATTCGGTTGCTTTAGGTGGCTATTGTTTTTTAAATTATTCAAAATAAAACGCTTTGATGTATGACAAGTGTTTTTGCTCTGTTTGGTGTGTGTTTATCATATGCAAGTTCATAATTTTCGACAACCACTAGAAATGCACATTCAAAGCAAAATTGTTTTGCATGCTTTGGATATTCACATAACGGTAAAATAAAAAGTTTTGACTGTTGACATTTTTTGATAGATAACATGTAGGTTTGTGTATTCGCTGTATGTTAAGCCATAAATTTCGACAAGCTGTCGTAAAGCGCATCAAACGAAATCAGGTTTAGTGTTTCGTTTGCTTTTGTGTGCTCTTGTTGTTTGATAAGTCAAAATTAAAACGTTTTGTCTTATGACATGTGTTTTGTTTGGTGTGTGTGTCAATCACATGTAAAGCCATAATTTTCGACTACTTATTGATGCAATTTTTTCCAAACCTAAAAATATTCTTAAATTTTGTTTAAATAAAATTTGTAACTTTTTCATAAACAGAAATTTGATTGTACCAAAAGTTTACTCATTTTTCCATTAACCACTCAAGATCCATTTACATAACTTTTGCTTCCAAGATGCAAGTAATATTTTAATTAACTAAATGGAAGCAGCAAATACTGTGTTGAAGTATCATCAAGATTGTATAGATGTAGGTTTACACAAGGAAATATAAACCCGTATTTAAAGTGTTCTTATCGCCCTTAATTGATTCGGCTTAATTGTGTGAGCCGTCTCATGCCAATAGCCTATTCTACAGCTGTTCAAAAACATTCATCTACCCTTTTCCATTTCCATAAACAAATAACGTATTTCGAATTTCACAAATGTTTACATTCCTGCCACACTTCCCAAGTCCATATTGTTTATCCAACCAGCGTTATATATGTATAAACGAACCGCGCCGCCAAGCTTTTATCAGCACCAAGACTTATGGCTGATAAACTTTCTTCTGTGTGCATTCAATTGAACGATGAAATTTCAAGGCGCACTTTTTCACCGATAAAGCCTTCACAGGCCAATGCAGCTCCTAACCTTACCAAACGCGCAATAAAAAATCATTTTGATAAAAAATAAATAAATATTTTTCTACTAATAAAAAGCGTTATCGCCATTAATAACTTTATATAGAAATGGTGCGGAAGAAATAAAAAAACTGACAGAAAACTTTCCTGCACTATTTTTAAACTCCAGAAACGATAATTGAGGTCACATTGTCAGTCTTACTAATGCTTACACTTGAAAGCTGAATTCACGATTTTCTTTCTTTATTCACTTTTCGGATTCAATTTGGACAGAGGCCCAGAGGCTTCAGCTGAGATCCCAAGTCGAGAAATCCATGCGTGCAGCGCGTTGATTATGTTAGCAAGAAGATTGACTATCAGTACTGCGTCCATTGCCATAATAGATGATCTCCGTTCCGTTTGTCTTTGATATAAAAAATTATATGTCAAATAAACGGTCCCGAGACGGGCTACAAACATAATGCCTTTAATGGGTCATAAACAACTACCCGGACGACAAAGAGGCACATGAACCCGCAGACGGACAGATGAATATGTGTCGTGTTGGAAGCTTCTCATTGTGCACTCACTCTGGGTTGAAGGGAGTTCCATAAGTTGAATGGGGCAATGTATGAGCATGAACACCATATTGTTATTAACCTCAATAAGTGCACACTACACGCACTGGCCTATTAATGGAAGACTGGAATTATAGCTGAACTGGCATCGCGATGATGAATAATAACAATTTTAATTGAAATTGGAGGTATAATGTATCTGATTAGGCTGTGGAGCGACAATGTCACATGGAAGCCGATAGCCTCTATAGCTGTGACAGCGGCAGCGGGATGTGTACTTGTGAAATTTGTCGGGAAAGTTACATAA
This sequence comes from Platycheirus rosarum, assembly GCA_963971375.1. Lineage (NCBI taxonomy): Eukaryota > Metazoa > Arthropoda > Insecta > Diptera > Syrphidae > Platycheirus > Platycheirus rosarum. The sequence goes on from OZ020508.1 coordinate 143,517,760, forward strand.
GTGGAAATCTAATTAGCAGGGAGTTATTAATACCGTCTTCGTAACAAGTAACTAATCATGGCGTATACCAAAGTCACGTTTTTCCGTGGCGACGTTGAGTTGAATTTATTGGAACGCTGCCAGATAGTTTGGTTGCGTTGTACGCAGCTATACGGATATTTATTATCATAATAGTGGGTCTATTTAAAATGGTTTGGATATGAGAGTGATGACAGAATAATCAATAACCCTGGAGCCGAGAGTGGTTTTTGAGTGAAGTAAGTGAAACAAAGTTTGCTAGATTGGACAAAGGATTGACTAATTACTCGATTGATGTATAATCAGTGATTGGAAAGTTCATAATTTGCAGGCAGTCCTTTAATATTTAGTCGAAATAATTTTAAAGTTAGAATTCGATGTTGGGACTTTAAAAAGATTACTTTCTACAAAGCAGAAATTCAATAAAGATGACAGTTCAACCATTGTTTTTGCTGCTTCTTTTAATAGGTACTATTCAAAAATATTTCTTAATCTTGTTGCTTAATTCCTCTTCAGATTCACACCCGATTTAATCATGATTTCAGTTGGCTTATTTTTGTCACAGCAACTAAGTACAATCACAAGAATCAATAGGCATCTATCAACTTTTTTCAAGACTTGATCTAAATCAGTGGTACAATAGTTCCTTATTAGTGGTTCCTTGATGAATTGAAGCTTTTTTCCAAAATTGTATATCAATATCAAGTCATTAAAAACTTAATCAAGAAACTTCAATTTTAGTTCGTCGATAATTATGTAGTATTTCTGAAGAAATTAGATAACTTGAGTTAATAGAAGAAGAAGAAAATATCAAATCAACTGCGTTTTGTTTTAAGGATCATCTAAACCATTTTTAAGCGACAACAGGATTGAAGAATTGCAATAGAACGAATCAACAGCAACTATTTGATGGTTCTTCTACTAAAGTTGGATATGCTAGTAGAGCCAGCTATTTCCTGTTGTTTATGTCTGTTGACCCTTCTTTCTGGAGCCAAGTGTTCTAATGCACTCGAAAGAGTTCTTTCATATGGCCATCTTCAAAGGATTTATCAATGGCTTGTCAAGCTTTTCTGTTAGACTTGTTAGTAAAAATGCTGCAGCAAGTCTTCTTAGAGCAAATGTTAGTATGACAAATTTGTAAATCAGCAGCCTAAGATGCCTCATAACTGATAAGCATTCCTTGCGAGACTAGTATTGCGGGAGAAACTTTTAAGGGGAGGAATGCAGCTGGCTACTTCGAATGAACATTTTTTTATAAAAGAAACGATAAAATAAGGAAAGACATGAAGCATTGCGACGGTGTTCAAGAGGGGCAATTGTTTCAGCGGCAGTTCTATTTCTTATCAATCTAAACGCTCGATTTTGTATTCTATCAATCAGGAGAAGCGATGTTTGCGAAGCACCTGCCCAGAGGTGGGACTTATACTCGAGTTTAGGGCGTATAAACGCTTTGTAAATTGTAGCCAGATCAGAAGGGGAAAAATACTTCTTACACCGATACAGAAAACCTAAGGACTTAGCAGCATTTTTAGCGATCTCAAATAATGGTCGTTCCTACGGAGGTCGTCGTTGACAACCATACCGAGTACTGAGAGCTCTTCGGTTTCTTCGATGTAAGTGCCAATCATGGACAATGGCATTGGGGTGTGTTTAACTTAGCTTGGAAGACAGCATTGAGTGTTCGAAGCATTTAACTCCACACGATTCCTATTACCCCATTTGACAATGCTGTATAAATCGGAGTTTAATGAGCTTGACATACGGTACCGTTGCAATTGAATGTCCGAAAGCGAAGGACGCGAATTATCGAAGGAATATGAAAAGCTGAAGGTAGAGCCATAAGCAAAACAGTTAAGTGGATTAGAAGTAACAGACAGAAGATCATTTATAAAAATGAGGAAATGTGTCGGAGACAGAACAGAGAACACCAGCATTTATTTTGTGGGAATCAGACTTTAATCCTTCCAAATTGTCGACCTTCTTTGTAAAATTTCTCGAACCATTTTTGATTATGTTCATATCTAATGATTTGGCCGGCCAATTGTCAAAAAGATTGATTTTTCGTTTCTCATAACTGGTTAAAGTTGACCTAGCCACAAGAATTGGAGCGTTGCCTTGTTGAAATTGCCAGTTTAATCCAGCGCATATGCCGGAAAATAAGGGATGACCATCTCTTGGTACTGAATTCGGTTCAGCCTGGTACTGAACTTACTTTGACGAATTGCCAGCGAAGTCAAATCTTTTAAGGCAGAAATTTTAGCTTTTTCGGCTTCGGCCAATGGTTTGCCGTGACCCCCTGTTTATTTATTTAGCTACTGTGAAACTGCATAAGCACGTTCTAAGAAGGTGCATTATGGTAAATCACAAAAAAAAATGTTTTTCGGTCGATAACGTTTATTACAAAACATCAATTGGTTCTAACCGTATTTCGTACTAGAGCGCGAAAATAAAAATAAATAAAATAAATATAAAAATCAAAAATTTAAATTGTTTTTTTTGTTATAAGTTAATAATAAAGTTTATAAGAAAAAAGAAATATTTATTCAACCATTTTCATTGATTTAAGTTTTGTTCAAATATTGTTGTAACCTTTTTTCGCGCACTGTATTTAGTTTATCTAGTTTAAGCCTTTATTTCACGTTTTACGGTTTTTTTTTCTTCGACTTTTTCGAAAACTGGTGATCCGATTACAATTAAAACTGATATTCAAGAAGGTGTAGGCAGCCTGAGTAATTTTGCATACATTTTTTTTTCGAAAACTATTTTTGTATTTTTAATAATTTTTTAAATTTTTTTTTTTTTTTTGAAAACGGGTAAGTGAATTTTTTTTTAAATTTTGTTTTTAAATGTACGTTATTATTGTGCTTAAGTTTGTATTCTTGAATTATTTTTTTCAATTTTTTAAAAAAAAAGTTGTTAAAAAAGTTTTATTTAAAAACGGCTCTAACGATTTTGAAAAAAAATCACACTTTTTCACATTTTTTAAAGAAATAAAATGGCGTTTAACTTTTTTCGCTGAAAACAACTTTACGTACTTTTCAAGCAATCAAAAGTCAGAAAAATCGAATATAATCTTTGAAGTTCCTTTAATATTGTTCAAATTTTATTCCAAGCTGTGACAGCACATAAGAGCAAGTACGTGCGATCCTGTCGTGCAATTTATTTTAAGGGCAGGGGCCTCTTAAGTCCAGGTTCTATTCATTTCCGGATTCACTTTGCTTTGGAACTGTCAAGAGAAACTTTGTCTAAAATAGGTACGCCTGAAGTGCAGGTTTGCTCGTATTTGCCGTATCACATTGGAAGACAAGATCTTTGACATAAACTAGTGAAATGTTCGCAGAAGTATCTGAGCATAAAAGAAAACTAGAATCTACAAGCTAATTCACCGTAAGACTTCCCTCTTTAATACGGTTAAGAGGTGAGAGTGCCGTTTAGTAATCACCCAAGTTTCGGATTAGTATGCGATTACTGGGAAGACCATAATAGGGTTGTGCAACAGTAGTTTAATTTTTTGGTAACTTTTCTGGATTTTAAAGGCGTCGACCATAGAGTAAACATATTATATCGAGGAAAATCTTTCATACTTTCCATCTCCCACCACCCTCAATTTTGTTGTCTCTTTTGTATATCATTAATTGTGTTTTACTTCGACTAGCTTACACACATGGCGTTGCTCGGGTATACCATACATTTTCAAAAAAACGAACCAGGCGTGGCGCCACCTAGTAATCAAAACAGCTTTAGTTACTTCTTGCAAAGTAAGATATCTGCTTGTGAAACGACTTCAGCGGCACGAATAGGTCATTAGAATAGCCTTAGTTACACCTTAGGATATCAGCTAGCTGCCTCTGAAAGTCTCGTCAAAAGCGGGGCATAAATAAGAATTTTCAAAAAAACACCTCCAGTGCCACCTAGGGGTAATTTAAAATAGCCTTACTTTATTCTTAAAATATCAGCTTTCTGCCTCTGAAAATCCCGTTAAAATCGGTTCATAAATAGGAATTTCCAAAAAAAAAAAAAACACCTCGAGCGCCGACTAGTGGGCAATTCAAATAGCTTAGTTAGTCCCTAGAACATCAGCAATCTGCCAGTGAAACTCCCGTCAAAATCGGTGCAGCCATCCCCGAGATAACCCGGAACAAACAGACACACATTTTAAAAACTGTGTTTTTGTTATAAGTACCTACTGAACATACTTTTATATGCATCTAGTAAAAATCTGTTATTTTGATATTAAAAACAGACACTTCATTTTATTTATGTGTATAGATGCCGAATTCTCTCATGGTTTTATAAAGTTCTGCTCTTACTATATTGTCGTAAGCGGCCTTTTAAAGCCTATAAAAATATACGTAGATCCGATCAATTGTTGATTTTGGTGGCTGCAGCATGAGATCTTGGTGGAGTCTTCATTTCTTTCGTGAGCTGACTATTCAACAATTCATTGAAGTACTTTTTCCATGGTTCCAGAATTCCCTCAGGGTCGTTGATCAGATTTCCCCCTCTGTTCTTACAGTATGTACATTACCTTTAGAATTAGTGGACGTCATTTGATAAATAATAAAATAATTAAATAAACTTGACAAAAACTTCCTCATTATCAATTCTACCAAAGTGCTTGTTTTTTATAAATCCTTCAGCCGAACCACCCTGTTTAACTTAACTATGAAAGCCTTTTGATTTTTTTTACATAAAAACGTTCTATTTATTTCTTTTCCCGGTATTTTTTTTATTTTTTTTTAATGATAAATCGCTATTTTTTATTTACTTTTCGTTGTTTTTTTTTTCTCATCTATTGTGGTTAAACCAAATACGAATGTTTTATCTGTTTTCCCTCAAACAACAAACATCAAACATCAATATTGTTATATCTATAGATGCGACTAAACAAAACAAAAAAAAAATCTCCATCGCTACGTGCCACCTGTTTTGTCTTCTTCAAAAACCTTAAATCCCAACTCGCAGGTAAAGTTAAGCAAACATTTTTGAATGCAAAGTGTGTAAACAATACGGAGACCTTCTCGGATTACCGAATGCCGCTGAATTTGTTTTTTTTTTAAATATATTTGTTATGTGAAGTCCCAAGATGACATCTCATGCTGACAGAAGGTACATTACTCATTATTTTCCGTGTTGAGGGGAGAATTTCTAATTGGGATTGTCATCATCGTCGTCGTCTATTTTTAATTGATCAGCTGCTGTTCTTGATTATGTAGTTTCCACGAGGGGAGATTGGTTTGAAGGGGAAACAGTTATTGACATTCAATATAACAGAAGAAACGTGAGATTCAGATAGAGAGTTTGTGACATAAACCGCAAACGTCATTCTATATATGGAATCAAAACAACTGACGTTGATTGCATTTCCCAAATCAAATGAAATACTGACGTAAATAAAAAAAAACCTTCTTATCAATATTTTCCGCTATCAGTTGTTGAGCTATAAATTCCCCATAAAACCAAATGTTATCTCTCCTAAGCCTTTATCTACATATGGCTCGCTCCTCAACTCAACTCATTCAGAACTGAACTCGGCTCTTCCTATTCTGAATAAAGAAAAGCTAATTGCATAGTACTCCTTGTTGGGTTATCAATCACAAAGCTGTTTGTCTCTAAACAGCATTCCCAGAGCTATTATCGATGCCTAATTATAGACCAATGTACTTGGTTCTGAGATACGATAGATAATCTCTAGCTGTTGTGTCATTATTTGTTAGGAGAATGCACAAATTCATGGAACAAAAAAAAAACTATCTCAAGCACGCTCATTTGTAATTTAAGTTGACAGCAGCAGATGCAATGACCAAACATGCGAATGTCACAAATAGGTTCCGAGAATGGGGTGCTGAACTTGCACTTGACATTTCATAACATGGCCAGAATGGGTGTTGCTGAAGCAACATGGTCTGGTATCTATTTTTGGGTTTATTATTTAAGCTTGAAGGAATACTTCAATCGAGCGAAAGACGTGTGGATATAATTTATGCATAATCCCGCCGCATGTTGGAACTAGACATTGGAAATTTTCAGTCTATTTCTGGAAAATAGAGATTTATTTGGATTATTAAATTGTATATGTATGCCAGGCAATGAGTATGGAAAAGCTTTCTAAAGGACTCATCAACTTTTCCGACCATTAAGAACTTTTTAAGCTCATTAAATCTTCAGGAAATTCTTTTTTCGTAGTTACTATAGGAAACTTCATGTCAACATCTCGTAAGCTTTTGAATTATGGACACAAAACATGGCATATATACCTCCTTTATTGAATGACACTATGGAGTCCAAAATGATATGCCCGGTTTCAATAAATATTCATAGCCAACATCACCACGAAAGCACCACCTGTCCTCACATTTACCTAAAACAAGACTGTTATGAGTCATTTTCTTGTCCAAGTAGGATCATGCTTCACCACCAAGCACCAAGTGATTCCCAACACTCACCTCCGACAGCTTTGTAGATATGTACACTACATACATATGTGTTAACAAGAAAGTATGCCTCCTCTCACTAAGCCGATAAGTGCATTAGTCACTTAATTCGGTTCATTTTATTGCAAGTGAAACGCTGGTAAGGCCGCAGTCTGTGGACGCAGCCTATGCGGCACAACAAACCGCTACAAAGCTAAGGTGAGAGTACAAATGGGAACAGTTGACTGACTGACTTGGCCGGCAATTGAGCGCAAACGAGAATCAAAAATAAGAAGATTATCAGAGTGTTAATAGTATTGGAAGAGCTCTGTTGTGCATGTGCACTGGATCGTATGTTGTCTGTGCAATGAGCGCGTTCTATACCTGATGAATGTTTTTTTATTTTGTATTTATATTCGTTGTCAATGGTTGTCCCTCTTTCCATACCAAGAAGAAGAGGTGGAAGACACTTGACGCGTCCATCACCACAACCGCCACCATCATCATCTTCGCCGGTCAAGAGGGTGCTCACTTTAGAAATCATCATTTCAAGCACTAAGTGAATGCTGTTGCTGCACCTCCTTAGTGCTGGATGGTGCAGTAAGAAAACAATTCATCACTTTCTCTAAGAAGATCAGTGCATACCGGAGACATTTAATATGAAGAGATAGGTGGATGGGAAGATCGGATTGTGGGAGCACAACGGCAATACAGTGGAAGAGCATCATTGCCAACTCAGGGTAGTGACATTGAAATTTGCGTTTTCAAAAACTGTTTTTATTTCTGCAACTATCTGTTTTTCTTCTTCGGTATTTTAGATGGCTATGAACCTATTCTGCTTCACCAAATGGAAGAATAAGACCGTTTCGTTTAGTTTGGAATAAAAAACAATTTCGATGTTATTGGAAATACTTTTCAAAAAGTTAAAATCGATTGAAGTAAAGGGATAAGGAATAAGGACTTGACAACTTTTTTTTCTTAAATAAAACGCAAACCATTTGAGATATTTCAAAAACTTTATTATCGGCTTCAATCAGTCAAAACATTTATGAATAGAACTCGAATTCATTTATATGGCCACCGCGGGCACGTTTGCAGCGGTCGATTCGATGGACCCAATTTTTGATGACTCGGTCACAAATTTCGGCCAAAACGGCCGCTATTTCGCGTTCAAAGTTGGCTTTGAGCTCTTCCAACGTCTTCAGCTTGTTGGCATAAAACAAAAACTTAACGTAGCCCCAATGAAAATAGTGTAGAGGCGTTAAATCGCACGAACGAGGCGGCCAATCGACTGGCCCATTTCTCGAGATAACACGCTCATTAAACTTACCCTTCAATAAATCGATTGTAAGGTGTGCTGTGTGGCTTGTGGCACTATTCTGTTGAAACCACATGTCGCCCAAGTCCATATTTTCCAATTCGGGCCAAAAATAATCGGTAATAATGGCGCGATAATGCTGGCCATTCACAGTAACATGACGATCGTTGTCGTCGATGAAAAAAATATGGCCCAAACCGCACCAAACAGTTATCTTATGTGGATGAAACAAATGTGGATTTTCACCCGACCAATTTATATTTTGCTAATTTTCGAACTCATTGAGCCAAAAATGAGCTTCGTCACTGAAGATAATTTTGCGATGAAATTCAACGTTCTTAAAGTTGCGGTCACCGACTCCGAATTTCGGTAGAATTTTTTTATAATTTGCGGACAAAGCTGGCTCGTGTACTTTACCATGATGAAAATGTTGAATTTACTGATTAAATTGACAATGAAAGTTCGAAGATTGGTGAAAGGGTGCGTTCACAAATTAAATTCAAAATTGTCAAGTCCCTATTGGAAAACCCGATACAACTAAAGCATTTGTGCATCCAAAGTGATTTATTTGTTTCCCACGGGTGGATGACTTGGCTAAACATTTCGATGAAAATGGAACAATGATGAATCTGACAGTTTACGCGGCCAATCGACAGAACTATTTGTCGATAAAATCAATAATTCGTTTTTTTTTATAAGCGCTGTGTGGCTTATGATACCGTCTTGTTGAAACCACATATCTTTGATGTTTGAATGGATAGATTCCTTTATCCAGATCTAGTAGGCGGCACAAAAAATTGGGCTACACATTTATAAAGAGAAAACAAGGACATAGAATTTGTGTTCACGGGAGGTGTTGGCGCCAACATCAACATGAATTTGAAGTATTTCAAACGTTTAACTATCTTGTGTCAAAAGTAGCGGCCGATATGATTTATCAATGCTGTACAAATCCAGAAATTTCACACTAAATCCTAAATACTTCTATGCCAAAGTATAGTCTTAACAGTACTGGAGATAGGGTTCCGGGACTTAGATGCTTACTATAAGGCACTTAGATTCCTTTACCGCGTTTGAGAGGAAAGCCTTACGCAGAATTGTTGGATCCATGTGTGAATGAAGTCCATTCCGGAGAAGACACAATCTGTACAAAATTTACCCCGAAGATCCAGGTCAGCTGGGTCGTTTCAATATCTAAATTAGCCTTAAAATGTTAGTGAGAAAAAAATGTCTGCGTTTAAATTTTTTCTCTAAAATCGATTTTTGAAAACAGGTTTAAACCAAGTTTTAGGAACCATTTCAATAGGTTCGAAAACTTGGTTTTAAAGTTTATAGATTTTTTGAGCTTTTAGGTTTTAATTGAGAAAAAATGTGCTTCAAAGAACATATGCTACCTGCCATACAAACGTGAAAGATAATTAAAGATATATATTTTTTAAAACGGTTCCAACGATTTTGATAAAAAAATACTTAAAACAGACATAAATATTAAAAAAAAAAACAATTGTATGATATTTTGTAACTATGTTGTCTCAATGAAAAGTTTAAAATAAAAATCATATTTAACTTTTGACGAAAAAATAAAATTTAAATTACCCCTCTTGTTATCGTACTCTTGCCGAGTAAAATGTCACGATTTCCCATTTTTTTAGTCAGAATTTTATATGCTCGGAAACGGTTTATAATTGTATCTTTATCTTTATATATAATACTAGCAAAAAGCCGGCGGTTTGTGGTAGCTCTCTTTTTAAGTGAAAAGATACGACATAATAATTTTATAATTTTGGTAGCAGAAACGCAACCGGTTGGGGGAGTACGATAACTTTGGCGCCGCAAATTAATAACAGATTAATGTAGTGTAGATTTAGAGGAACTAATAACAAACATTTTTTACTATGGGAGGGGGTCTGTCCATCTCCGTTTAGGCGGGAGGGGCAATTTTCTAAAAAAAAAACTACTTGCATTCGAAAAAAATATATTTAAAAACAACGGCAAGGGGAGAGTATGATAACTCCGGCACCAAGAATTAATAACGGTTTTTTGTAGAGAGTACAAGTATTTTTTACTATGGGAGAGGGGTTCTACCTCGTTTCTCGTTTGTCTCAACAATTTGTGGGAAATCCTTTATTCTTTATGACAAAGAGATTCTTTTCGGTAAACTTTTTCACTAAATCCCCACCTCGCTGCTTTAGAATTTCATTCACCAAGCATTATGTATGTATGTATTCCAGGAGACGGACACAATCCCAAAAACCAAAATCCCAAAACCCCAAAATCCCGAAACCCCAAAATTCCGAAAAAAAAACAAAATCAAATTTTTCGTTTTATACAAATTTTTTTCAGGATTTTGGCTTTATGGAATCTTGAAATTTCGGGGTTCTGGATTTTCGGGATTTTGAGTTTTCGAGATTTTGGGTTTTCGGGATTCTGTATCTCCATGCAGGGAAATAAGTCCCTGGGAGATAACTCAATCGAGAAAATGACTTAGTTCCCATGTAAGGTGGGAATTTACTCCACTTTCTTGTGGGAACTTAGTACTCACTTCGAAATATGAAGACGGAACCATTTTCCAAAAGCAATAATTACACGGGGAGTTGTAAGCTACAGTCAGTTATCCAGACCTCTTGATCTTGAATCGCGGCGATTTTCTTTGATTATTTCCGGAATCTTATAAACTGAATTTCGAAATGAACTGCAGCTTTTCAAGATACGAACAATATTCAAGGAAAATCTTTGAAATTTAGTTTACAAGATTCCGAAAATAATTTAAAATAAATTGCAAGACTGGATCGCACGAACTTGTTCTTCTCCTGTGTATGTATTAAAATAAAAAAAAATTGAAAATTCATTAATTTTTTTAATTAGCTTAAGAACTTTCTCGGAAAAACTAAGTATGCAATAAAATTTAAAAACTTAATGTCCATCGAGGAAAAAAATGTTGAAAATCGTTCGACCAGCTTTTTTTAAAATTCGTTTTTTTTTGAAAAACTTTTCGAAAAAATGTTTAAATTTTTTTAGTATGTCATTATAAGAAAATCTGTAGTTTTCATCTGGGAAAATTATTTAAAAAATATTCAATCAACCGGTTTTGAAAATATTTCAAAAAACAATTTTTTTTAAAAAAATGTTAAAAAATCGAAAAAAAGTTTTTGAAAGGCAATATTAATTGAATTATAAGACTTCCTGTGTGCAAAATTTTATTGAAATCGGGATAACGGTTTCTGATAAAACCGCATTTGAAAAAAACGGTTCTAAGAGGTACAGTTATAGAACAAATTTCGAAAAATTCATTCTATGTAATTGAAAGATTTATTATTGTAAGAAAATAGCGCCCTGAAGTTTTATCGAAATCGTTAAAACCGTTTTCGACAAAATCAAACTTTTTGTTAAAGATTGTATGGCAGGTACCTACCGTTATTTTTCGACTTAGAGCAAAAATGAAAAACACCCCGAGATATTACCAAATAATCATTGTCAACGGCCTTGGCTCCGATAAAGCATCGCTTCCCGTGAGATCAGCGAAATCAAGCATCGTTGCGCGTGGTTAGTGGAAAGAAGGGGACCGTCCGAAAACCAACTGCGTGCTTTGACATGTGTTATGTGTTTTCTGTTTTCCGTCCTCTTCCTATCTTCTGTTCTGTCCTGTATCAATGTCGTCTTGTGTGTTGTCTTGTAATTGTCTGAGCCGATGGCCTCAGTAGCCAGTGCTCATGAGTGTCTCTACTTCGTAGATTTATCTACGGAGCAGATCAATATGTAATGTAATGTAATTACCAAATAAATGCTAAATACCAATAGCTGCGAACAAACAGATAGATGAACGGAATTTCCGGACCCGGCGTTTAAAGAGTGTGTGAAACCCCTCTGCTTGGGGTCACTACAGGATTTGGAGTAGTTGTAAGGTTGGGTATATGCAAAATTACTTTTGTATTAAAGGAATCTTTTGGATATAAGGAAACTTTCCATATACCAAACCTCGCACCTAATCCAAATCTTACAGTGACGGATGGCAGGGGGTTCCAGAGGGGCAGTGTGCCCCCATACCTATCTAACTCTTTATACACCGTAAACCTTAATACACCATATGGGGTTAGTTCACATTTAAGTGATTAGATTTTGGTATTTATGTCCCACAAAGGTATAAACAAAAGATATTATAACAAATTGTTATATCTTTGGTACTTATAAGCTTTCTTGAACAAAAATGTATTTTTATTTCATCAATAAAATGCAAAATTATTGACTTGTTGTTTTGCTTCTTCTTGATGAAGTGGGAATGTATTTCATATTTAAAGGAAATTCCCACCTTACATGGCAACAAAGTCCATTTCTCAAAAGTCGACTTAGTGTTCACTAAATGGGAACAAACTACCTCGGTGGAATTAGTTTTCGGAGACTTATTTCCCTGCACCATGTATTTCATACAACAAAGCAGACAAATTCTTTGTTTTTTTTTCGTCCAATGTGATGTTCAACGTGGTTCTATAAGTTCTTGAGATTGGATTAAGATCGTGCGATGGCGCTGGGCCTGTAAGCAACTTTTCACTAGCTTTGACGTGTACTTAGAGCCATTGTCATGCATTAAACGCCATGAGACTGGCAAATTCTCTTCGGCAAATGGTATCATATGGTCCAAAAGAATACGTTTATATAGGGTTTTCCATAGGGGCTTGACAACTTTGTATTAAATTTGTGAACGCACCCTTTCACCAATCATCGAACTGTCATTGACAATTTATTCAGTAAACTCAACATTTTCATCATGGTAAAGTACAGGAGCCAGCAATGTCTGCAAATCGGAATCAGTGACCGCAACTTTAAGAACGTTGAATTCTTGAATTTCATCGCAAAATCATCTTCAGTGACGAAGCTCATTTTTGGCTCAATATGTTCGTCAATAAGCAAAATATGCATTATTGATCGGGTGAAAATCCACATTTGCTTCATGAATCACCACTTCATCCACAAAAAATAACTGTTTGGTGCAGTTTGCATGCTAGCGGCGTTATTGGGCCATATTTTACGTCGACGATAACGATCTTCACGTCACTGAATGGCCAGCGTTATCGCTCCATGATTATCGATTATTTTTGGCCTGAATTGGAAAATATGGACTTGGACGACATCTGGTTTCAACAGGATGGTGCCACAAGCCACACAGCAGAACTTACAATCGATTTATTGAAGAGTAAGTTTGATGAGCGTATGTTATCTCAAGAAATGGGCCAGTCGATTGGCGATTTAACGCCTCTAGACTATTTTCTTTGGCACTACGTTTAGTCATTGGTTTATGCCAACAAGAAATGGCGGCCGAAATTTGTGGCCGAGTCATCGAAAATTGGGTCCAACGCATCGACCACTGCAAATGTGCCCGCGGTGGCCACATAAATGAATTCGAGTTCTATTCATAAATGTTTTGATTGTACTTCAAGCCGATAATAAAGTTTTTGGAATATCTCAAATGGTTTGCGTTTTATTAAAAAAAAAAAAATTAAGTTAAGTCCTTATTCGAAAACCCTTTACAATTGCTTGTCCATTTTGGTGTCAATTTTAACTATAGGACTAACGCCATGGCAAGGAAAAACCTACCCAGACCATACATTTCCACCAGACAGTTTAAATGGTGTCTGGGATCATGTTGCATATTTTTTTGGATCGGAACCGACAGAACTTGGATTCATCGCTCGAAAACACATTTTTCCAAAAACTGGAGGTTTGTCCAGGTCAAAATCGGTGAGCAGTTCCCGAGATTACACGGAACAAACAGACAGAAAGACAGACAGACCGACAAAAAAATTTAAACGGTGTTTTTGTTATAAGTACATCAAGTAAAAAGCTGTTATTTTGATTTTAAAAACAGACGCTTAATTTTATTTATGTGTATAGATAAGCTCTGGACTCTGAAGTAATTTTCATTACAAGCTTCTCCAACAAAACACATTGTTCCACCAAACCATCATTGTATATATGTACATTCCTATAAATATATACAGTTTATATACAATGCAAACCATTACAAGAAGCCAACAACATTATCATCTGCCATTACCTAAACCGAAGCAAAACCTAAAACAAAAAATTATTGTTATACAAAAACCAAGGGTAACTATAACCCTTGCCCCCTACAGTTCTGTTTCATCAAAACAAAAATATTAAAACAAAAACTATTGCTAGTTATTTGTTGTTGTTACATTCTTCTTCTTAATTGTTCTGTTTCATCATTCATAATCATTAGAATCAGAACAAAAGAAAAAAAACATAAATTTATTACAAAAAAAAAATCGTCTGCGGTGTTGCCCGATGACAACAAAAACAACAAGAAAACCCGTCATCTGTTTTTTTCTCTTTTTTTTTTTTTTTGTATACATATCCGCAAAATGGACACACCGCTTTGGATTCATTATAAAAACAACAACAAAAAAATGACATTTCGAATAGACTGCAACAGCTATAGACCATACGCAGCAATAAATTCCATCTACACGACAGAGACAAATGTATGAATTTTCGCAAAAGCTGACACACGAACAAGAAATCGAATAAAATTTTATCGACCCGTTCTGTGGTCGGTTTTCTGATGATAAATTCGAAATCGAAAAAGAATTTCAAGAAATTTTAAATAAAAACTGGGTAACAAAAATTCTTTTCAGGCTAAGATAACTTATAGTACAAGGCATTCAATAACCAAGACATTAGCTTACCTTCAGAGAGTTCCAAATCCAATTCGGCCAATTTCTCCCGGATATCATCGGGCAGGGCCGATACATCCAAAACCATGTCGGCAGTGGAAGACATTTTCTAGTTGATGCTCTTCCTACTCCTTGCCGTTGTTGTCGTCTTCGTCGTTAACGTCTTCGTTGGGCGCTGATCTAATCGTTCTCTTGGGGTCGTTGGTTGCTGGAGGATGATGAGATGTTGCGCCTATTACGGCGGCACGAAACCCCCGCGGTTCGGTTTCTGTGCCCGTAAACAATAAAAATACACAAATTAACACTCACAGTCGGCAAAAACCAGAAAAATAGAAAGAAAATAAAACCAAAAATGGGGCTTTTTTGGGTCGAACGCCGGGAAAACTCCGGAAAAAATGAGAAATTCCACACCGGGCGAGACTGAGTATGATTGATTTTCACTCACTCCACTCCACTGGTCACACAACACACTTGGGTCGGTCTCGGGATGCTTCACGTGAAAATTTCGCACATTTTCCACTTTAATTTGTTTTTTTTTTATTGGCAGAACAACTCTTGCCGAATTCTGATTGAAAAATTGATTTGTTTTCAATCAAATTGGACGTGCCTAGGCGGCACAGACAGACACTTGCACTTTTATCCCTTCTATTCTCTCCACGATTCTTTTTTTCCTTACAGGATTTATCACTCAATTGGAAATTTTTTTTCTTCTTCACCACACTGAGGTTTTGGGGATTTTTCTTTCTAAATTGCTCTCTCACTGGTTCCTAAAACATTTTCAACAAATAAAGAAATTGAAAAATCGAAGAGAAATGAAAATAATTACTAGAATTTTATTAAATATTTTTATCTATTTATTCGACGCGGCGAAGGAACGTTGTTTCTACGGACGCAGAAACAACGAATTTATCTCACGATTTTTTCAACTCAACTAAAATGATTTGACTGGCTGTCGCTGTTCGTATCGGACGAGGTGAGATTTTCTTGTTGGGTTAGCTCTGCTCTCGGGTGGATCTTTTCTAATTTTGTTTCTGTTTTTTGGATAATGGTAATGGTAAAGAGAGACAAATAAATTCATGTTGTGGGGAGTTGAGTGAAGAAGAAAAAAAAAATTCTAGTTCGAAATGCGATGTAAATTGGGGAGTTTCTCGCTTGCGATGTTTTGACGTTTAACTCAAAGTGATATCTGTTGTGAAATAGGGGAAACAATAGAGAATGAATTAGTTCAGTTAGATTTTGAAAAATAAGTTTTTTTTTATAATAATTCATAGTTGTGTTTTTTTGCGCGCGTATATACGCTTAAATATATTAACAAACAAAATACAACAACAACAAATTTCTATCTTAGATAGCGGTGATAAATATCCACGCTTATTAGGTAAGAAAATATAAAAACAGTGCTTCCAAAAAATCAATTCCTCTTTTTCGATGAATTTTTAACAAAATTCATTTAGAAATTCATTCTATTTCACTGATATAATTCCCAAAACCCAAACAGGCTACAATTATTGTTTTTTTTTTTTTTTGATCATCATAAAAGTTATGTTCAATTATCGGGAAGGACACTTAAACATATTTAGAAGAAAAAAAGCACTTTTGGCAGAAATATCAAATTGAAACTTTACTAGTGATGTCCAAATGTTGAAAAATAATATCTTAAGCGTTTTTCTGTCCACTTTTATTTTAATACTACGTTTTCATTACATAATTTACTGGAATCAAATCAAATCAACTACTGAGTGGTGAAACCCTTCCACTAAACTTTGACATTTCCATTTTCCGTGAAGAGAAGAAGGGGATTTTACTAAACTGATTTTCATATCATTCAACGGATTTAAATTAATAAACTTTATACCAGACAAAAGTGATGGAATAAAAACTGATAGTTAGATGGCTTAAAATCCATCAACATCAACTATAAAAGAAATACTACTATCAACATTGAAAGAACTGTTTTTATGTGTTTCAGCGATTTAGAATGAAATACCTCAAGCTTAACGAATATTTTATCGAACTGCGCCACCAATCCATTAGGTACTTTCACGAACGTAACTTTCAGATTAGTTACCTTGGTTTTGTTGTACGTGGCATGGTTAAAAATAGCTGTTTTCTAACTGATTGAAGAACATATGGAAACAGAGAGCAAATCTAAAGGTATCGTAAAATTTGCTGGATACTTTTCTCAACACGTGAACAGCTGACTGTTTCTCTTTTGCTACGAACTTTGAGAGGTAATCTATCAGGTTGCATTTGTTCGTTCACAAAAAAAAAAAAAAACACACAAGCAAGGTAACCCATCCTAAAGATACCTACGTTGAACGTACGTAATATTACGGTATTGTGAGTCGTTAACCCATGCATTTTGGCAGTAGATACCCGTTCAGCGACATATGTGTACCGGTCCCTGTACATTTCTTATAGGACTACTAATACGTTTGCATTTATGTGGGCAAGAAACGTATGGATGATTGGCTGCTTCTCACACGAATCTCACACTTATCAAGAAAAAAAATTCAGGGTTTGCAGGGCATGGTCGGTACGAGTCGCAATTCTTTTTTCTATACTCTGAACGGAGTCTAAACATACTCTGATAATTATTTGAACCGAGAATGGTCTGAGCGCTCAGGTATATTTTTGAAATACTTTTGAGCACTTGGCTGTCACAAATTGACACTTTTGATATGGCTCTTTCACAGGCAGCATTATTATGCATTTAATACTATTGTCTCTTTCACTTTGGCATCTATTTTTCGAAGAGTGATGTAGGCAATTTTCAACTCAGACTCTGCTCTAAACGAAAAAATAGAAACGCCTAAACTCTTCACTTGTGCGGTTCGCCAGGTGGGCTTCAGAAAACGTCGAATTTTTGGATTGTTGGCTGAGGCTAACTTTATATTACAGGCGTCATTGCATTTTTTTATCCAGGATCTTCTGTGCTTACCTCTCTTCCTTTTAACTAAGTGCGTTATTTGTTCAAATGACAAGGAGAGATATCTTCGTATATCATGTCGTGTGACGTTTTATTTTCTGCAACAGAGTGAATCGTTATTATCGATGACGTTTATGGTCGAATTATTATATTTTATTAACTTGTTTCCAAATGTCAGCAAATTATTAATTGACTTTTGCGTATCTAGCATTGTTCTCTTTGATTCATTAATAAAAATCGCCAAAAACAATCGTTCCATTCATAATTCCCTTTAAATACATGTGCAATGGTTTTACTTTAGCTGTCAAAGAAAATAATTTTAACTGTCAAAATACCAACCTTTTTATTTTTCCATTCGATGCTTTGTTCTTCCTACATTTCTACACGCCTATATATTGTTATCACAAAGAAAAAACAAAGAAGAGGAATTGTTCAAAGATTATAAAATTTTGGTCATATATTAGGTATGTTCATTAAATCAAATTCAGTTTGACATAAAAATAAGACGAAACTTGCACTCAACTTTAACAGAAAAAAAAATGAAAATATCTTTTCTGTCTGCATACATACATAAATCAACAATAATTTTATTTCTCCTCAAAAATCCAGTTCAGAGAAGTGAGGCTCATCTAACTCTCTCTTTTCTGAACACACCTATTATACTAAACCGTCATTCATATTCAAAACACAAGCCGGAACCTCTTAAATGCTCCTCACTCCACTCATCAAACTTTTTCGACATTTCCGGTGAGAAAATGCTTTTCCAATCTCCGATTTTTCCCTTCCTTATGAATTTGGCATTGGAATTGTTATCCTTATCCAAACCTCCAATGTTCATGTATTCCAAATTAACTGCTGGATTCGATTGCATCCGATCAAATTTTAAGTGATCGCAGATTTTTCGTAAATTCTCATCGGACATCTGATAGTCTACTTCCAGAAAATGTGCACATTTCTTGATAATTGCATTTATATCACGTTTCATGTCCTCGTATTTTAGAAATAAAACATTTGACTCATTGCATCGCTCCCAGAATGGTAGAACATGATTCCAATATGAACCCATAGGAGAAGAGCCAGTCAGAAATAGATCACTAAAATCCTCGAAACTTCCTTTTAAATTATGAACTAGCTTGCAGTAGTAGAAGAAAGATACACAAAGATCCTTAGGATTACGAGCTGTGTAGATAATCTAGAGTATGCAAGAAATTATGATAACATCTCTGAGAATAAAGCTTGAAATTTACCTTTGGACGAACTTTCTCTAGATCTTTTGGAAGAAGATCCCATGGCAGATGAGATCGCACCAATCTGGGACGTGGCGTTTTTTGAACAAGCTCCACAGTATTACCGATGGCAGAGCTAGAATTATAGACAAAATCAGTTTTCCTATTTTAGAATCAGGGATTCCTTAGGACTGACCCCACCCATTCCTTATGATCCTCGTCGAATAAAGCTGCAAGTTCAATCAGTGGGCATCTTGCTTGAAGTATCTCCTCAGCACCTTTATAATCAAGATTATTGGCCAAAAGCCAGATCATTTCCTGAGCCCATGTTGAACCTGGAAAAGCATTTGTCTTTACATATAAAACTTTGGGATAAATCAGAAGAAAAAACCTAACCTGTCCTTGGATATGACACTAGCCACGTATCGTCCTCATAAACCGTTAAATTACGAATGGATTCTGCAATTGCTTCGTACTTTCTTGGCAATATTACATTTCCTGGAGTGACTTTGATAAAACAGTCGGCTATTGGAAAGAGGTTGTTGATTCTCTTGGAGATCTGCTCATCCGGTCTGGTGAATGTTATTTTCATATTTTCCTTTGGATCGCTCTGGGATTGAAAGTACTTCACTGATCACTGCAATGTCAGGCAACGAACTGAAGCACTGTGTGTGGATGCAATTCAATCTATGCTTAAGCCAAATAATGCAACTTGGAGAAAGTTAGTTGGTAAAACTGGATAGTAGAGCTATTGCACTTAAACTTCATTACCCTTCCATGTTGAGATTCATTTGAATGATGCTGCTGCAATAGATTTCGACTTCCGAGTGGGAAATTGCTGTGACTTAAGCAAGTATTTTCGCAGGCATTAAGATGGGGTATGTGATGGTTCATCAAACAGATGCTCTGAGTGAATGAAGTGCTTCTCATAGAAAATGTTTTGTTTTGGGGACCATGGTTTGGAACTATACGTACTATAATGGCCAGTTATGGATTGATAATAGCAAAAAATATTTAAATAACATCAAACATGGCATAATGATGATACTTACAATTACTAATATATAATATATACTCTATTTAATTTATATTTTCAATACAGGCCTTATGGAAGAGAGCTTTCAAACACAGTGGTACCTGCTAGTGTTTGCATCGCACTCAACTTAAGTATTTGCCACTGACAGCTGTCACTTGATTTATGCTCAGCTTGGTTTGCCATTTCATAATGAATAGACTTACTCCTGAACAACGTTACCAAAATCATGCTTCGGTTCGGGTGGAGCAGAGTATCGGAGAAGACCCCAATGAGTCCATCCGCCATCGCGCGCAACAATTGTAGCTGTGCCCATCCACTTTATGGAAGATTTTGCGGAAGGATCTTGGTTTCCAACTCGTGCAAAAATTGCAGCCGAACGACCATCAAGCGCGTCGCACATTCGGTGAATGAGCCCAAAACAAGATGGCCACCGATCCCGATTTTCACAAAATTGGGAAAATTGGGCCTCTCGGCTGAAATTTATTTGAGCTATTGTTTGAAATCATTTTTAAAACAGAATGGCAAACCCTTATTTTTATAATTAAGCTAAATTTTTGGCCATAATATTAAATTATATGCATTTTATTTCTTCTTGAAAACCACGCGTCTAAAAAAAACACCCTTTCTTTATAATAGTAGCAACTACTTATCAGATTCTGATTAAGGTAAAGTATGTTTAATATTTATATATTTATAAATAAATAAAGTGATATTTTATTTTTTTTTTTTTTTTTTTTTATTAAAAATGGTTAAGGCTTACTGTAGATACCCTTTAACAAACTCAAATATTTTCTAACCTCATGGTGGTGTGGAAAAAGATAAATTAAATTTATGATTTTTTAAAATTGTTATTGTCAGATTTAACCTACAAGGTGGCAACGCTAGTAATTTTTTACTCAAGTTATTAAGCACACAGCGGCATCGCTGCAGGAGCTTTTTTATTCAATAGACTTATGGAAAGTGTTACAGCCAAACTGAGATGCCTGTACTGACAATCTTTGTCAGACAGAGTATAATATTCCATAATCCCACATACATTCTAATTCTACCATGACCTGTTTGCTGTGTGCTCCCCGGCTGTGAGGAACTAGGAACTAGGAGACTTTGATTTGATTGCCAATTCGCCTCTCGCTTGTTGTGTTTATTTAAAAGAAAAAAACACTGATTCAGAGTTACCATTCGTCGTTGATGCAAATTATAATACCTTTTTCTTTGGTTTTTGCTATAGAGCTTTCAGAATTGAAGCTTAATTTTTTAGAGCTTATGGACGCATATTTTAACTTTAAGCTGCTTGTTTTTCTGCTCATATCTTTTACTTTTTTTTTGAAAAACAGTTAAGATACAGCGCTGTAAAATATTTCTCGACTATTATTTTGAAAGAAGAATTACTATTTGAGCAATTTTTTTCATGGAGTTCGGTTCATTAATTAATTAATAAAAAATATGTACGGTGACATTTCTAAAATAAAATTTAAGAAAATTAAAGTGAACATCAAAGCATTTATTCGATTTTTGTGACTTTTAATTGTTTGAATAAATTACGTTAAATTGTATTGAGTGAAATAATTTAAACGCCATTTTATTTTTTTAAGAAATACTAAAAAGTGTGAATTTATTTTACAGTTTTTAAATAAAACGGTTTTTTAACAACTTTAAAAAAAATAAAAAAAAATAATTTAAGAATACACACTTAAGCACAAAAATAACATACATTTAAAAATAAAATTAAAAAAAAAAAATCTTACCCGTTTTCCAAATATTGAATAATAATTTTCAAAAACTTTGGCTGCATTCCATCTAATCGCATTTGATTAGATGTTAATTCCAGTAACTGCATTATTCATATTCAGAAACTCTTTGGAAGCTGAAATCTTTAGAGATTTATTGGTATGAGTGATTCTTCTATAACGTATGGTGTGTCATCAATTATGTCCCGTTCATGAGAGGCAATTGAAATGGAAGCAAACTCTCTGTTAAACTCACTCTTTTCACAGACATCTCCATTATCTGTCTTCTCATTGGAAGCTCCTAAAGCTTTAATATTCTTCCAAGATTTTGAGGTATTAAGATCAGGCCTAATCTTAGAATTAAAAAACCTGAAAAGATAATTTTATTTTAATTTAAATTTTGTAATTTTTTTTTAGATTAAGTTACGGTCTACATGTTTCTGTTCATTAAATCCTAGGAAATAGTTGGTAACCCTACGAACATTTGTAGGAATATAGGTTGAATAAGCGTTTTTTATTTATAATATGTGAAATTATAAACATATTAAACCGTTAGGATAGGAATGTATTCAGAGTAGCGTTGCCACTTCTCTGAATAATTTTCGCAGCAGATTTACAAAAAAATGCAGTAGATGGAATATTTTCGCAGTAGATTTTTTTTTACAAAATATATTAGGTAGCTATTTGAACAAAACAAATACAAATAAAAAAAAAACATCACGAAATTTAAACAATATTTGAATTAAGGGTGTGTTTAGAAATTGAGAATGGCTGCATTCAACACCCGATTGGAAATTAAGTTATTTATTTATTTGTGAAGGCATGAATAGAATTTTTTTTCGTAAATAAAGTGCAGTAGCTTTTATTTTAAGGCAGTAGATTTATTTTGAGGAAAAATTGCAGTAGATCTACTGCAATTGCAGTAAAGTGGCATCCCTGACCAGAGATAACGAAAGTTTAAACTACCAATTATAAAAATGACGAAATCTGTATTTATAATAACCTCATGGATTAGATTAATATTGACTTCGTTGTTCGTTGTTCGCGACAGTGACTCAAAATTATATTTATAAATGAATTTAAATAACCATATATTCTACTTAAAATAATAAACATAGGTATGCAAATTAATGTATTGATAAGTCAAAAGATTAAAATTTATATAAATGTTATTATTGTTGACTTAAAAATATAAATAAATTGGTTTGTTGCGATTCTCTTGTTGTATCCGTTTTTACTTGCGATTATAGGTACTATAATTCAAGTTGTGGATTCGTGAAAAAAAATCTGACAATCAAATATGACATTACGATAATAGAGAAGTTGAAAAAAGTTTTAATTTTTGTTCTTTTCAAAATCGTTTTGTTAAAAGTTTTTCTGATAATAACTACCAGCTGCTAGATGTTGGCATACTAAAAAAAAAATTGGAATATGTTTTCGAAAAGTTTTTCAAAAAAAAACAAACGGTTTTTTGAAAAAAACTGGTCAAAAGATTTTCAAAAAAGGTTTTCTTAAAATTCAAAACTGTAAAAGAAATTAAATGGCTTACTTCATTTTTTCCAAAAAAACGTTTTAACTTGTGAAAATTTATGTGATTAGCAAAATTTCAAATGATTTTTTGCCCCCTTTTTTCAAAAATCTCAAGCCCCAAGACCACTGTCGCACATTAAAGCAAGTTCGTGCGACCCAATCGTGCACTTTATTTTTTACTTGCGATTATATGTACTATAATGCAGGTTATGTTTTCGTGCAAAAAAAATGTTTTCTAACAATCAAACATGACATTACGATGCCATACAATTTTTAACAAAAAGTTTGATTTTCTCGAACACGGCTCTAACGATTTTGATAAAACTTTCAGAGTGCTAATTTTTTTTTCAACAATACATCTTTCAGTTAGATTTCGATTTTTCGAAATTTGTTCTATAACCGGTTTTTTCAAATTCGGTTTTATCGTTAACCATTTCCCGATTTATAATTTAATTATTTTGAAATATTTTGAAAACGAGTTGATTGAATTTTTTTAAAATTATAATCCGAGACTACAGATTTTCTTATAATGACATACTAAAAAAAATAATTATTTTTTCGAAAAGTTTTTCAAAAAACGACTTTTTTAAAAAACTGGTCGAACGATTTTCAATATTTTTTTCCTCGATAGACATTTAGTTTTCAAATTTTATTGCATACTTAATTTTTCTGAGAAAACTCTTAAACTAATTAAAAAAATTAAGGAATTTCCGTAGCATTTTCCCTTAATATAGTAACTGATTTCATAGTTATTATCTGCCTTTCATTATATAAACCAAGAATTGAAGTTGTAAAGAAAAGAACAAAATATTTCTATATCACTTACCTACAATGAAATGTAAATCAATTACTTGTATATTACGCTACAAATAAAAAAAAAAAAAAAAAAAAATACGGAATTTCCGAATTTTTTTTTTTTTTATTTTAATACACATATACATACATGCAGCAACTACGCAATTTTATAGTATAAGTACAAGTTCGTGCAACCCAGTCGTGCATTTGATTTAAATTTTAATCGACGATGTGACCGCACATATGAGTACTTGCGATGCAGTCGTGCAATTTTTTTTTCTAATTATTTGGATCCTATAGTACACTACCTTCAACGTTGATTGGAGGGTCGATAGGGCATTGAAGATTGAAAGCTTATAACAAAATTGTAGTAAAATTATGTCTACATACGTGTATACATATGTCTAGTAATCTACCGACCTAAACGGCTAATCCAATACCCTTTAAATTGTACGTTACTCCATTATGTAATGTCGTCTTTGATTGTAATCTCAATTTTATAAATCTGTTCGAAAGAATAACTTGCCTTATACTTATAACCTATAAATCGCAGTTAAAAAGGAAGTTAAAAAATGTGCTATTGAGTTGTAGAAAAACAAGTCTCACTAAAATATGTCGATCAATATTATTTTATGGAATGCAGTTTATGGTGTCTATTTAATTAGTTGAGCATTTCGATCTCTGTGGTCTTATGTTTTAATTAATATTTGCTTATTTTTTCCTACTCTAGATAAATTTATTCAAGAGTTTCTTAAAATTGAACAAAATCACAAAATTAGTCACTTTGTTGATAAATACGTAATTTGAACAGCTGAAATCAAGTTTTATGGGACATTTTTTGTTTTCATTTCTTATAAGCTTTTCTCATTAATTCAGAGTGAATAATCACTCTATTTAATAAATGACGATAGTATTTCAACTTCATTTGATTGCTCATAATACAATGGTTGACATTTGAGGCAAGTTGTAGCCCAACAAATCTATATTTAGCTTTTTTATGGGAAATCCTTTTAAAAATATTTAAGAAAGGAGCTTTTATTGGTAAATTCACATGATCCTGCAACATAACATCGTTTCCACCTACGATTATAGGTACTACTCGTATAAAGCAAGTTATGCGTTGATACACACACTAAAAATGAGCAGGACTGTGCTCTTATGTGTAAACAACAAAATGCAAGAAATGTTACTTTAAATCCAAAAGAAACTTTAAATACCCAACCTTGCACCTACCTCAAATATTATAGTAAATTAGTAACCCTATCCCCAAGCAATTAATTACAATTTCCTAGAATTTTGTTGATTTTCATGATTTGCCACTCGTATTTCGTATACCGACATTTAAACACTACTATAGCTCATTTCAGCGGTTGCTTCAAAACATTGAAAAAGTTGGATTTTTTGTTCTTGTTGATTCTCATCAGTTAATGTAACTGAATTCATATAAATACAAAATAAGGCAGATTTATCCTGTCTAGTGTATTTTGAAGCTTGAACAGTTGACCTGAACAGTTCAACCACGAATCCTTAAATTTAGAACACAATGTTATTTGGATATTATACAGGGTAAACATTTTTTAACTCAAATATTTTAGCTAAAGGCCGGTATCTAAAAACATGTGAAAGTTTTTGAAGTTCAGTGCTTATGTCAACCGAACTAGAGCTTAAGCGGTTCACATCCGTACCGAAGTTGACAAGATTCCTGATGCTGGTAAGAATCATACAAAACGCTAGAAATCACCTATTTGCAGTCTTAATGATCAATGGTTTGAAGTGTGTTTCATTTTAATGTCCAGAAAACATTGATTTTATTTCGTCGCACTTTTTCACTAAAAAAAAAACTTTTTTTTATGTTCTTCATCTAAAGGGGCTTGAGTCTGAAGGGTATCTGTGAGGCGTTTGGAAGAGCAGTATTTTACTTAAAACTAGCTGACCCACCCGGTATTGTTCGGGTTTACATTTTCTGGCTTCTAAAATCAACGCATTGTAGCCTTAGACCACGAGAAACTACTAGTTGCGATGATAAAAAAATGAAAAGGACCTCTTCGTGTCATCGACCAATATTTAAAAGGCACTGCTTTCTAAGGATCTCAAGCACGACGATCCGGCAAAGAGTGGTGGATGGTGACTTGAAATTTTATAAAAAAAGCGATTTACTTCCATACAAAATCGACGAGTAGGACTAGAGTTTACCAAAGCCCACATTAACTGGACTGCGTTAAAATGAAAAACTGTTCTCTTTTCTAATTAATCAAAATGCAATTTACGGGATCTGACGGGTTTCGTACTTTACGGAAGACAAAGTGTGAACGCCTAAATCCCCTATTTATCAAGAGCATATAGTTAAGCACCGTGGGAACAAATTTTTTGTGTGGGGATGTTTTTGCAGTCAAGGAGTCTGTCCAATTCGATTCATTTATCGGGAAATCATCCAAAACGTCAAGCTTCCAAAGGCGGAGGAAAACACGGCGCGGCGTTGCAATGAATTTTACAAGATTACAACTATCATAAAAATACCGCTAAATTTGTGAAGTATCGGTTCAAAGAAGATAGTATAACCATTATGAAGTGGCCTGCACAATCCCTTTATATCAACCTCATAGAACAACCTCATTGCCTCGATGCCTCGTCAAAATCGCTCCATAAAGAAGAATTTTCGAAAAAACGACCCGAGCGCCACCTTGTACGTAACAAAAACAGTTTATGTTACTCCCTAGAACATAAACTGTCTGCCAGTGATAGTCCCTACAAAATGGGTGCAACCGTTTCTAAGATAAGCCGGAACAAACAAACAGAAAGACAAAAAATTTAAAAGTTGTTATTTTGGAATCTCGTAAAAAAAATTTTTATTTTTATAATCCAAACTGACACTTAAATTTTATTTATGTGTATAGATTTAATACAGTGTTGAGGAAATAGTAGAGGGGATATTTATCCTTTCAAAATAATTAAATTAAAAAAAGTCCTTCGAATGGATTACAACTTTGAAGAAACAAAACGGCGATTTTTTCAACATTAATCTTGCATTTACCTCCTGCTGACCACAAATTTCGCATTTAAATATCCATTCGTATTTTATTACTCTCCCAACTCGCAACTACAAAAGTCATTAGGGCTTACATAATTCCTAAAGTCCAATAAAAGTTTAATAACCTTTTAAAAAACCTATCAACTTACACCTTCTCAAGAGTGTGCAATAAATTACCAAAAATCGTAAAAAACATTTCGGGAATTCAGACATAATTCATTTAACAAAATTTCTTCAAATTTATTAGTACTCCTTCGAAGTGAACTCATAATTTCTTTGGCACACAAATTTGTATGCCAAGCATTCAAATAAAACTACAAAAGATACAAAACCTGGGCAATTACAAAGAATCTTCTTGAATGCATCTTCTCCTCAGCATTATTGGCCCAGTATCATCCTCGTTGTTGTCGGATTATTATCCATTCACCCCTGAACTCGCAGTCGGCTTGTGAGTCAAGTTCAAGGTGCCTCCAATAAACTACAAACTGCATGCCAACTCGTCTTTCTGGTTTTCGAAGAACATCTTTAAGAAATCATCAACCGACACAGAGTTCCTTGCCTCTTGGTATCTGAATTAGTTTTGCATTCTGCCAATCAATATAAATACACCTGAAAGCCTCGCTCAATACAATAGTATTCAAAAGAGACTTCTTGGCGCAACAGCAGCAAGAATGGCGCTGCTTAATCTTCCAAGTCTTATCACAGTTTTGGCCATAGCTATTGGTCTGACATCAGCCATTAAATCATCGGACAAGGACATCGAAAATCTTCGAAAGCATCTGGCCGAAATCCGTGCAATCACCGATGAGGCTCACAATCCTTGTGCCAATTTCCCGAAATTTGCCTGCGGTAACTTCCACAATACATCGATAGGAGAGAATTATCCCAATGATCGAGTGTATTTATCCGAGATTGCTGATGATCTAGGCATATTGACGGATATCAAGCTCCAATCCACACACAAAGCAAAGGATTTCCTGGAATCATGCATGAAGCATCAGAGTCCAAAGAATATTCTACAGAAAGTGGATGTTTTCAAGAAGCCATCTGAGTTCCGACTTGCCAAGACTTTGGGTACATTGAAGACTTCCGGTATCAATACCATTCTAAAGGCCAACATCAATCCTTTGGATGATAAAAAAGTACGCATCATCATCTCTCTGGATCAGGATCTCTTCCTGTCGAATGTTTTCAATGAGAAAACCATCAAACGTAATTTGGAACTCATGGAAGTCAACGCTGCAGAGCGTGGAGATGCAGAGAAGAAGGTCTTTGCATTTATTCAAAAGGGAAAATCCATCCTGACTAGTTCAAGGGAGAACGCAGTTGTTGGAAGTGATATAAAGACCCTGAAGAACTTCGAATGGGATGAATATTTGGCTGAATTAAAGAAACTTCCTAAGCTCAGTCAAGCTTCGATCGAATATGTACTGGAAGATGTTGTGAATTTGCAAAAGATCATCGATCTCGCCCATGAAACTGAGCCTCAGATCTTGCGTCTGGTTACTGCTTTGGAGCTAATGGCTGAAGTCATAGACACAGGATGCGATATGGTTGTGGACTATTTCAGGGTACCTCTCTTTTCTGAGTTCTACCGTTTGTATTTTACCCCAACCGACCAGGCTTTCCACTTGGACGTTTTAAAGGAATTCGAAAAGTCACAAAGTACCATCAAATCGAAGCTTAATAATTTTAGCGGTGGAGTTCTTTCTCGAATTCAAGAAAAACGTCGAATCCTCGAGACTATGTCCCAGATTTTGGATGGTAAGAAGATCGACGAAGATTACAAGGATGTTCTTATTGAAAAAGATAACTTCTACCAGAACTACCTGTACGTAGCTAGATACAAAATTCAAAAGTATCTTTCCAAAGCCAATTCAAAGAGTGACCAAGCCGAGGAATATCTTTTGAATATCCTGAACCCGGTCAACCGCAACAAACCGGTGTTCTATCATTTCGCCTCTCAAGGACTCTATCTGTGGGAGTTGTTCTTCCGTGAAAGTCGTCCCAAGTACTCGTACGATGATCTGCGAGATTGTCTGGACGCCCAGCAGGATAAGTACAGACTGTTCGAATTCAATGATCTGGACTACTTTGAATATGCGGAGGACTTTGCTGCAATGAAACAAACTTACCTGGATTTCAAGCGTTATTGGGATCAGGAGTATGATTCAGGACACAAACTAGATAACATATTCAAGGAATTCCACTTGACCAGTGAGCAGGCGTTCTTCCTGAATCTGGCTCAGAGGGAGTGTGCACGTGTAGAGAGCGGAAATAATATTCCATTCAGGATATTATTGAATCTGGAAGATGCCAGTAAGGCATTCAGTTGTCCTTTGGGAAGTCAACTGAATATTGAGGAGAAGTGTTCGGTGTGGTAAGGGGAAAGAGTTTCGTTGTGGCGTTGTGTACTTTTAGTTCATTTTTTATTGTAAATAATTTAATCATTTTTTAGTTAAGTCGATCAAATTAAATAAACATACATAACTCGTTTTTTGTCATTAAAATACAAGATTTTTTTTACTCAACTGGGTGTTTTATTGTGACGGTTAAAGTATATCGTTTTTATTGTTAGATTTGAGAACATCAATTAAAAAAACAAGTTTTTTCTTTAAATTGGGTTTTTAGTCTAATGAGAGCATTTGTTTTGATTTTTTGAAACACAAAGAGGAAGAGATTAATAGTGGTGGCGAAAGATTTATTCAAAATTCGGCTGTCAGTTGAGGTTCAACAAATGCTATTGAACTTTATTAATCAGTATTGATGATTGAAGCGCAATTTCAAAAGTTGATTTTTGAAAACCTGCTTCCTAATGTGATTAAGTAAAATGATCTCGATAGGAATAAGCCGGTCAGCTAAATTTATCTCAGGAGGTAATTATTTTTTATTGTAAACTGAATGTTTTTTTATTTAAATAAATTGATTATATTTTGTTAACTTAAAAGTTTTTGTTTAAAAGATGTTAAAATGTCAAATTTAGAACCACAAATACAAAAGAGCTGATGTTCGAACTCTGAATTAAAGTTGCTACTCGACACCTATTTGCCGAATAGCTTCGTACGACTTCAGACATTATCATCTCTAGTCTGGAGATAATATTGTATTGGTGTTTGAAACTAATGCAAATTTCCTCAATATGGAGTCGAGGTAAAGAAGTGTGCGTACCTAAAGCGCGGACCAAAGCTCTCAAGTTAATCTAAAAGATTTAAGGCCGATTAGTCTCTCTATATTCCTTCTTAAAATTATAGAAAAATTGATTGATATCCATCTGAGTTATGACATAACACCAAATCTTATTTCTTCAACAAAAACTATCACCGCAAGAAAAAATCGATAGAGATCGATTTTGTTAGCCTGACTCAGGTGCCGATAGCACCGATGGATGAGGAGCTATTAGGGATAAAAGGGAAAAGAGTTAAGGGAGAATTTGAGATCCTTACACTCATTTCTATTCTAGTGGAAGAAGTACTCAGCTGGGATCTCTTAATAACGAGATAAAGGCGTGAGCTAATAAAGCACTTTTTGTCATACAATATTTCATTCCGCTCCTGGAGGAGCGGTCGACTTTTTGTTAATGGATCAGGTAACTTATGTCAGTATCCATCTAGCAGTGCACTACCTCCAAATAACTAGATATAGGCGTGTGAAGGCGTGAATTAATGAGGTACTTTTTGACATACAACACCTCATTCCGCTCCTGGAGGCGTAATACATTTCTTGTTCGACTTTTTGTTAATAGATCAGGTAACTTATTTCAATACCTATCTAACAGTGCAACAATCACTTAGTTACTACCTCTAAATAACTAGATATAGGCGTGTGAAAGAGTGAATTAATGAGGTACTTTTTGACATATAATGCCTCATTCCGCTCCTGGAGGCGTAATAAATTTGTTGCTCGATTATTTCTTCATGAATCGGGTGGCTTATTTCAATATCTATATGGCAATGCAAGAATCACTCAGCTAGAACTAAATGGCTGCATTAGATATATAGTCATTTAGGATGTGGCAGTATTATGGACTGTCTTGAACTTGTTCGGATCAATCACAAATCAATGGACTAAATCACCACCAAATTTGTTTTCCATAATTATTTTAACTCACCATTACATAAGTCAACTTGGGACGATGAAAACTTACCTAATGGCCAATTTATCCATTTTAATTCAGATGGTTTGACAACAAAAGATGGGGTCAGTTGGGCAGTATACTCAGAAAGACTCCATTTTAATTTCTCATACCTAACCATTGTATTGCATTCCAAGCGAAAGTTCTGGCGATAAATGAAGCACTGTCTTGGCTAAAAGAAAACGTGATATCCATATCCGCATCCCCTAAGACAGCTAGGCAACTTTAATTAGTCGAATCTGTCTTAAAATCTACGCAATTGCTTATTTCGTTCAGTAAAATGTTGTCAATTATACGTAATTAATTACCGCGTAATATGCTGGCATCTAGTTTTCTGAATTCAATCTGAGCCAGGGAAGTGTGAAAGTCCACATTTGACCAAATATCCCCTTTATGCAAGAGTTAGAAAAAACTCATTGTTGGTCCAACAATTAGGTTCGGGGAGCATGAGTTTGAAGTAGTGCAATTCTTTAACTCCCTTGTGTCAAAAGAAGCACCTGATAACAAAATAGAAACTGCAAAAAATTCTGCAGTGTCCCAAAGGCAGTAAAAATTTTTGGTCATTTGTAAAAAATATTAAAAACTCCTCAACATCTTCGGTTCCAACGCTCATCGACAATAACAAACCAATTGTTTACTCTTCAGAGAAGGCAAAATTGCTCGCCGCCCATTTCGCTGCCAGCTCCACGCTGCCGCATAGCAACGTTGCCCCTCCTGTACTTGAGAATGTAAATTTTTCCATGGGACAGATTTTTTTCCGCACTCGTACAGTAGCAAGAGTTCTCAAAGATCTCGATATACACAAATCCGCTGGCCCGGATGGTATACCCCCGATTATTCTGAAGAGGTGTTCTTCCACACTGGCAAAGCCACTGCGTAAGCTTTTCCATCGCTCCTACTCTTCTGGAATCTTTCCTAGAAGATGGAAAACAGCATTTGTCCAGCCTGTCCCTAAGAAAGGTGACCCATCCTCCCCCTCCTCCTACCGACCCTTAGCACTGACATCCCTTCTTTCTAAGGTCATGGAAACACTGATTAACCGTCAGCTTAAGGAATATCTCGAAGATCGTAAGCTTCTCCATGACCGTCAGTATGGCTTCCGCAGCAACCGTTCCACTGGTGATCTGATGGCATATCTCACCGAACAGTGGAACAAATCTTTACATCGCTTTGGTGAAAGTAAGATTATTGCTCTTGATATCTCCAAGGCATTTGATAGAGTTTGGCATGAAGCTCTCTTATCGAAAATGCGTGCTTTTGGGATCGATAATACTCTTGTTCGTTGGATTAGAAGCTATCTCCTGGACCGTTCAATACAAGTTGTATTGGACGGATTCAAGTCTGATTCCCATAAAATAAATGCTGGTGTGCCCCAGGGCTCTGTTCTGTCTCCGACTCTTTTCCTCATTTTTATAAATGATCTTCTGTCTGTTACTTCTAATCCACTTAACTGTTTTGCTGACGACTCTACCCTCAGCTTTTCATATTCGTTCGATAATTCACGTCCTTCGCCTTCGGACGTACAATTGCAACGGTGCCGTATGTCAAGCTCATTAAACTCCGATTTATACAGCATTGTTAAATGGGGTAATAGGAATCGTGTGGAGTTTAATGCTTCGAAAACTCAATGCTGTCTTCTGTCGTTAAAGCTAAACATACCCCCAATGCCATTGTCCATGAATGGCACTTACATCGAAGAAACCGAAAAGCTCTCAGTACTCGGTATGTGTGTCAACGATGACCTCCGTTGGAACGACCATATATTTGAAATCGCTAAAAATGCTGCTAAGTGCTTAGGTTTTCTGTATCGGTGTAAGAAGTATTTTTCCCCATCTGATCTGGCTACAATTTATAAAGCGTTTATACGCCCTAAACTCGAGTATAAGTCCCACCTCTGGGCAGGTGCTTCGCAAACATCGCTTCTCCTGATTGATAGAATACAAAATAGAGCGTTAAGATTGATAGGAAATAGAACTGCCGCTGAAACAATTGCCCCTCTCGAACACCGACGCAATGTTTCATGTCTTTCCTTATTTTATCGGTTCTTTTATAAAAAATGTTCACTCGAGGTAGCCAGCTGCATTCCTCCCCTTAAAAGTTTCGCCCGTAATACTCGTCTTGCTAGGAATGCCCATCAGTTCACCCTTGAGCCCAATTTCGGACGTACCGTGAAATATAGAGATTCTTTTTTTAGCCGTACAACAAGACTTTGGAATGGTTTACCCGGCGAGATTTTCCCTTGCCATTTCAACTTGCAAACATTCAAAACCAATGTTAATCGACACCTCCTATCTCTCCCCTCCCTATCTTCCTAATGCCCGCGCAGTGTGTTACATTAAAAGGGAAACAAATAGTCCCTTGTGCGCGCGTTAATTATAAAAAAAAAAAAAAAAAAACAAAATAGAAGAAGAAATACGCGGGTGGCAAAAAAGAGCGAACTGTGATTTCCTAACTGTGATTTAAAAATCACAATCACGACCTGTGACCGATTTTATTTTAACCTGTGATTGGCTAAAACGTGATTTCAATTTTCGGTCTTTCCTATAATTTGTTGTTGTCAAGCAGAACCATTTATTAATTTTCTCCTGTTACGTTTTATATGACAAATAAATTGTAAAACGATTCGAGATAACAATTAAAGATGCCATTGCGATGATATATCTAAAGTGATCCCTTCAAAACTTGTGTCGAAATTCTGTATTTCTGTAGACTTCCAAAAGAAAATATAAAAACTGAAAAAAGTTATTTGAAAACACCGAAGCACACAAAATAACAATTATTTTTCAAAATTGCAATCATATAAATTATAAGTATATAAGTCCCCAACATTTTTATTAAGGTTGGATGTAAAAAGGTTTGGAATCGCCATTTTAACTTTGGAAAACAAACAATTTTTAAATTATACCTAATCTAAGCTATGAATTTTAATTAAAAATAAAATAAAAAATGTACTTGTTACTGAAAAAATAATATATAATATAACAACAGAGTGTTTCACATCAATGAAATATTAAGATTTACTAAAAAAGCAATAAATAGCAAAATATAAGAATTAAAATCAAATTAAAATGTGTGTCTCTTGCAATCGGAATTTTTTTGATTCACCTGTTAAAATACATATTTTAATTTTTGTCTTAAATATCTGGGTCTTAGCACCATCCATTAATAATGATATAATTAAGTTGTCGAAATATAAGGAAATTAAATTTTTTTCGAACCGCCCTGTGAAATAAATGTCTTTATTACATTTATCTTAAATATTCTGTTATGTATTTTAGTTGCCAAATAGTATCAATTTCATTATTTAATTTTATCAAAAAATAAGAAAGTAATTTTTTTGGAACCACCCTGTGAAATATATTTTTTTTTATAAATTTATTTTTATAATCTGGCTCTTAACAATACTCAATGAACATTTCATCATTACTTAGTCGAAAAAGAACAAAAAACTATTTTTTCCCTTACGGGAATGTATGTATGTCCGGAGTCTATACCGGACATACATACAGACATGCATACATCCATTTTATGTTATATGTTGCATATGTTGCTATATGTTGCGTTACTCTCGAGATCGTCCAAATGTATGTTATACCCTAGCAACGCCCGGGCGGTTCAGCCAAATCTGCACAGGAACCATCCATGGACTAAACTATATTTACAATAAAAATTCCATACAAATCCGTTGGGCGGTTTAGGAGTCCATGCCGGACATACATACATACGTCCATTTTAATAAATATACATAGATAGATTTACTTTTAATTTTTCATTGCAACGATTCTTAATAAAGAAGGTCTAAGCTTTCATTTGATATCCCATTTCTTTGTTGACCCGATGAAGTAGGTCAACACCAAACTGGAAGTGGCCATTTTACCTCCAAACGGATAAGAAAAAGTGTGTCCGACCAGCGCCAGCGGTTTTGTACATTTTGTACAATTTTAAATTGTTTTATGGTTACATGTTCTATTGACACGATCCTTCAATATAAATATAATCGTTAAAAAAGGTTACAACGATTTTAATTAAAGTTTTTGAGATTATGTTGGTAGGTGTATTGGCTTTCATTTTATCAAAACAAATTTACCGAAAAAGGGTATTAAGGGTTTGTCGACTTTCTCAGTAACTGCTTATTAGATTAACATCAAATTTTAATACAGGGTGGACCAAAAGAAGTCATCCATCCGATGTTGTTTGGCTCTCTTTTTTTTTCTCAATGAAAAACTTCGATTCTGTTTTTTGATTATGTTCATTTGAATCTCGAATTGTATTGGTCAAGTCGAGAAGATGATATCGGCCAAATGGACGCCGTCACAATTGATTGATTGATTTATGGCATTTTCATCACTTCAGCAAGAACTTCGGTTGACAGATTCTCGCACTCGTGTCGAATGTTGTTGAGATGAGGCGACCAGGGAACGCCGCCTTCAGAATATCGGTTCATGTCGGTTCATGTATCGCTCCATGGATTGTTCACTTGTATTCTACATCTGTCTAGTCCACAAATGTCAAAACAGATTTGACATTGGCGGCCATTTGCAAAAATGAGAGCATCTTCCAATAGGGTGATTTCTTTTTGCCCACATTGTATAATATAATTTATCGAAATCCACTTTCTTCTTCTTCTGCATTTTACTTGCCATTATAGGAACTATAAGGCAAGTTTAGAGTTCGTGAATATAAAAAAAATAATTGAGATAACAATTAAACAGGACATTACGACCATAGAGAAGCCTAAAAGTCATTGACAAAAAATGTCCGTCTGTCTGTCTGTCCGGGTGTATATCGATCTGCAGCAGTGCAGCCTAAACAGGTTAAGCGATTGCGTTCAAATTTGATATGTATGTATCTCTTGGTTTCCACAGAGGGGAAATAAAAATTTAATTTTTAGGGCTAAAAATAACGGTACCTGCCATATAACGATTAAGGAAAAGCTTATTTTTCTCGAAAACAGCTCCAACAATTTTGATGAATTTTTTTAAGATATTTTTTGTTGATTAGCTATCAGCTAATTAGAACCTAATTTACCGGAAAAGTCTACTAACGGTACATTTCAAATAACGTTTTTTTTTAATTTTCTACTTTCTCGGTAACGGCTTAATATGTAGATTTCAATAAATTGTATATTTGAAAAGGGTTAAGTATTCTATTTTTAATTAATTTTTGAACTTTTTTTTTAAAACTTATCAGAAAAAAAATTTAATTTTAAAATCAGGTGTAAATTTATAAATTCTAAGAAAACTGCATAGCAAAATTACAAAAAAAACTGTTTTTTTTTTTCAAAAAATAAAAAATAAAAAACAGGATTTTATCAAAACCGGTCCTACAGTTTTTGAAATTTTGTTGCGGAGCAGGATTCCACGGGGAATTTTTTGGGGCAGTAGAAGGGCGGCGGCACGCTTGTCGTTGCACGGCTAGGTTCGATGGATTGGGGGTGGTTCTTGCCGGATGAGAAAAGGAAGGAAGAGAAGCATAACTCTACTCTAAAAGGGTAAGGACATAGTTACACAAACACAGGGACCTTGACGACTTCCAAGGGAAAACGCGTAAGTAAAGTATATTTATAATAAATACCTAACCTAACTTATCTACTACAAAATAAAATAGTAATAAAACTAATATTACTAAACCCATCACCAAAATAAAATAAAAGTAATACTTATTCTAAATCATGCTACGCCCTAAAACTAATGCACTACACTTTTCTTCCCCCCTTGACATCGTCATGCTGAATCTCAAACACACGTCTGATGTTGTCGATGAGGTCTGGCCAGCACACCCAAGTATCTGAAGGATACTTCCGATTGCTACCTTCTTGGCCGAAATTCTTGAAGGTAGCTCCTAAAATGACGTACTTCATTTTTACTAAAAACCGTTAAGTATTGTGGTTTTGATACTTTTTAAAAGTTCAAACTGTGTCATTTTCAACGTAAATGTTAATTGTTTCTGTCAAAGATCTTGCCTTCCAATGTACTTAGGCACATAAGAGCAAATACGTGCGACCCAGTCGTGCCCATTTTTTAAAGAACGATAATGTGATCACGACTGGAACCACAACTCCTCCACTTTTCTTCTTCGCCCTAAAGCTCACCTTAGAACGAATAGGAACTAGCTCGTAGTCTTTCCGAACTGGATCCCATTTGTTGCTCCGTTGATGATGTTTATAATTGTAATAAATAAAACATTTATTTTTCGTTCAGGATTGCATAGTTTAGTTTATTTTTGTATTCATGTTCAATTCACTTCCAGAAACTATGTATGTTATTCCCAGCTACATTTTACACACAAAAATTGGGCAATATTATGCTCTTTTATTGGTTAATCATAATGTTTTACGAGGGTTTTTAAAAAAAATATAATAATATTTTATTTTCATGACAATAAACGCAGTCATTTCATATAAGTAAGAACTTTTTGTATTTTGATGAAATAATCGATACATTAAGCTGTAATTTGTTTGTTTAAAGCAATTGTTGTTTTCTATTTTATATTTTATTTGTTTTATTTTATTATTTAGTATTTATTGAAAAGGTCTAAAGTATTAATTGGTTGAACACTGAACACAATATTACCGGGATATCACGAGTTAATTGTATGTTTTAATAAAGTTTTATTATAAATAGTTTTTGTTTTTTTATGTACAACTATAATCAACCTGCTGTTTTGTATATCTATTTTTTTTAGTTTTTTATCTCTCGAAACATAAACAACATAAATTTGTTTTGTTTAAAAATAAATTATATATATAATTCAAATTAAAAATACCGATCAACGGTACAAATTAAAAAAAAAAAAGTGTTGTATACAAAGGGTTCTTTTGATTTTTAATTTTAGCAAAAAAAAAAATAATTATTTAAAAGCCGGGAATATATTTTATAGTACAGAATTGAGTAGGTTTATACCGTTATAATACCCTAGTTGAATTAGGAAGATTTTCCATTTTTCTTGGAACCATTTGTTCGAGACGATTGAATTTTCTTTCTTCGCTTTTCAGATGACCAATCTGCATCGTCTTCATTGTCGCTAACATTCGATGAGAAATAGCTGGAATTGCCTTCTTTGGCGTTGGCAAGCCGTCGGCTAGCTGTTCGATAAGTTTTTCTGCCCATTCCTAAAAAAAATATTTTTCTTAAAACAAACATACAAAAGAAAGTTTTTTTTTTATTAAATTTAATGTTTTTTTTAAACAAAACTCGATGCCCGCTTTTGCTGCTACCTTTAGTCTAAACAAAAAATATGCATGTATGTATGTGGAAGTGGATTAAGGTGTCCGCAGGTTTTTGTGAGCCCACTAACATCTCTCCATGAAGTGCATTATCATCGGATTTAATGCAATAAACGAAAGGCTGTGTACCCTTCGCATGCGAGGCAAATTAAAAAACATCACCTTCATAAACGTTCACGCACCAACTGGATAGTCCGAAGAAGACGATAAAGATTCCTACTACAAACTTGTACAGAGAACCCACAATTCCTACCCAAGTTATGACGCTAAAATCATCATTGGTAATTTTAAAGCCAGCTTAGGTAGGGAGCCGGTACAGAGTCAATACATAGGCTCCCATAGTTTGCATGAGAACACTAATGACAATTGGCTACGAGTAATAGAAATGGCAACATCGAGGAAATTGGTCGTTGCAGTACCAGTTTCCCGCGTTAAGGCATCTACAAGGCACCTGGAGATCACCTGGTAACCAAATTGACCACGTGCTTGTTCATCGCGGGCCACTACTCGAGCCTGATGGCGGTTCAAATTTATCGAGGTGCCAACATTGACTGACTCGGACCTCTATCTTGTTGGTATGGTGTTCCGAGGGTGGATTGCTCTGGAAAGATATATTGCATGAGGGAAAAGTTAGTCCTAGCGACAAAGCGGCGCGTAGATGAAAAATGGTCACGCCTTGAAACAAACCCATTAGTACTGCTCATACCATCTAAGGCAGTAGTTGCAGATATCGGAGTGAGAATGCTGCATACCTGGCAATGCAGCAGTGTCATAGAACGCGGACACGAGAAGATATTTAGAAAAAGTTCAGAACAGAGAACAGGCATCACAGGCAAAAAAGGAAAAATATTGTCTGTGAAAGAAATAGAGAGCGATGTCCGGTCCGCATCAGGCGCGGAAGTTCTACCAATCCGTCAGAAACATGTCGCAATATACACCACGCTGCACATACTATAAGGACGGAGAAAGAAATCTGATTACCGATCCTGAAGGCATTTTGGAGCGATGGGAAGTGTACTTTAATTAATTGTTGAACGGTTAGTTCACGGAAGAAATGGAGACTCCAACATTTCAAGAGGAAGACATCGTGCTGGAATCACCAAGGATTGAGGAGATACAAAATGCGATTAATCGGCTCAGAAATAACAAGCCTCGGGAGCCGAAGGCATACCTGTCGAGCTTTTCAAACCTGGAGGGCTAAGACTACATCAAGAAATTCGTGAAATTATAGTTCACGTATGGGAATAATGCCAGAAGACTGGAGAAAAGCCATCATATGTACCATACATAAGAAGGGAGATATAAAAAAGTGCAGCAATTATAGGGATACAACATTGTTGAGTACATCATATAAGATATCCTCCTTTATCCTGCAAGAATGAATAGCCGAATACCTGACTACGATAGCATAGCCAGGGTAGCACTTTATAAGGCCCTGGTAGAATTTGGCATCTCAAATAAATTGAAATGACTATGTAGGCTGACCATGGCCAACATTACAAGCCAAGTAAAAGTAGCCGGTTTGCTGTCCCAACCAATCAACATCTATAATGGACTTCGACAAGGGAGCATGAATTTGAAGGAGTGCAGTCCTTCAACTACCTTGGTGTCAAAAGTAGCAGCCGATAATAATATGGAAGAAGAAATACGCGGGCGGCTACTAAAATCCAAAAGAACCTACTTTAGTCTGTTAAGGCTCTTTAAATCCAGAAACTTTACCATAAAACCAAGCTGCTGCTGTACAAGACTATGGTCTTACCAGTACTCACATACGAATCCGAGACTTGGGTGCTTACAAAAAGGCTCTCCGATCTCTTATCCGCGTTCAAGAGGGGAGTGTTACGGAGAATTGTTGGCCCCGTGTTCGAGGGAGGATGGTCCCGGAGAAGACACAATCATGAATTGTAGTTATAAAATCTACCTCGAAGCAGATGTTGTGGAAAAAATAACCCGGTGGGTTGGGCTCGGTAAGTCTTTTGCAGTTCTTTTTATGGTAAAAGACAACGTGGCAGACCTTGCTTGCGTTGAAAAGATGGCCTAGACTAGGACGTCCGAAGCTTTTGAGTCGGACATGCCTTGTAGTCATTGTACGATTGCGGTTATCCCGACCAACCTCAAAAAGAGGAAATACATTTTGGACGTCTAGCGTTGAGCGGCTGCAATTGCAATAAATTTTCAGAACCCTTACGATCGAGGGTTAAGTACTCTTCGCCAACACTAAGCATTGAAAATCAGTGACAACTTTGTCAAAATCGCCATCAAAGAAGAACCTCTGGATTTTGCATGTCCACCAAAAAGAAACTATTGGTTGGGCAAAGATTCTGCTTACGAGGTCTACGAATTGATAACGAAAGAGGAACACTGACTGAGAAGCCTTTCAACTGATGAAATGGTAAACAAAATCCCTCTAGGCTGCATCCTGCATCGCTCTACCATAATACTGCAAGGATCAAAGGAACATCGTTGTGTAATGACCATTCCTGGAGACTGTTTAACGGCCATGACGAACCGAATTGTGCTGTCTTGCCATGCAGAATGAACCATTCAACCTTGGAAAAGTACATACAACAACAATTCCGCTAGAACTTATGGTCTACTTGCTCCAATCTCAAAAGCAGCAGGTAATGATTAGTGCGCGTATTTACCAAGCCATAAATTACATTTATTTTTGCCGAAGCTTTTTAAGGAGCCAAGGCCTAGTGTCTTACACTCTCCACCATTCCTGTGTGCCTAGGGGCGGAGGGCACCTATAATTTATCACCGAGTCCGAACGATTTACTCTTGGAAGCTTTGTCATTTCCTTGCAAGAGGATGTACCCTGGAAAAACAGGTGGCTACTTCCCCGTCAGAGCGCCACCATTTTCTCCACTTGCGAGAAAAACAAGAAGTTCAACCACATGACAGGTCTATACCGGTTTATGTTGAAAAGCCTAAAATCCAAAATAAATCTCCATTATTAAATCAGATATTGGGAAAAAACCAGTCTTCCAATCCCGACCTTGTCATGGCATTGTCTATAGTGATAAGAGCTAGACATTGCATCCCTGCCAAACTGGTCTGTTTGGACGCAGGACGACGATTACGAATTGAGACGGAAGCAAGAATATATATACCTCGTCAGGGGTAAAAAAAAAACATCCGATAGACAGCTTTAGTTTTGAGGAAAGTGGTCTTTGTCTTCAATAGAGACAAAATAGCGAACAATTTTTTTGGCCGGAAAATCATGCATGATACCACTG
Organism: Platycheirus rosarum; assembly: GCA_963971375.1. Classification (NCBI taxonomy): domain Eukaryota; kingdom Metazoa; phylum Arthropoda; class Insecta; order Diptera; family Syrphidae; genus Platycheirus; species Platycheirus rosarum. The sequence continues at coordinate 143,559,065 of OZ020508.1, forward strand.
AAGGATCTCATATCAAACTATGTCTTTCATTCGATAAAAGGGCAGCAGTATCTAAATATTTTTTCATTGATTTAGGTATCTTATCAGATTAAATTCCTCCAAGTTACACATTTCATGAGAAAAACAACCAAATAATCTATAAAAAAAAACCTTGTCATGAATTTGCTGCACCTTACGTAATTGAAGTGGTTCATTCGAGTTTTTATGGTAACAACAAGCCAGACGTCACACGTACATTCCTACGAACAGACAAATCTCTCATATTATTTTCTACATTAACTTACCCATACAATTCTCAAGATGCGGAGCAAATCTGCAAGCAGCCACCAATCGATCACAATTTGGACAATTGCAGTCCATAGCCTTACGAGCTGTACTCATTCCGAAAACATCATAGTTGGGTGTTTCAACAATTTTGAAAGATGTATCGTCTTCGGACTTGCCTTCTATGGCTTCAAGTGAGCCACTTTTCATTGAATAATGGACTTCTAGGTAAATGCCCATTACGGCGTCTTCCAGCAAAGATTCGTAAAGATAGTTAGCTGCTTTGTCTAAGCATTCTGGATCTTTCATAAAATTGGCAAATGCTTTCCTAATTGCCGGTGCCGTAGGATACTGCACCCGTGGACGGCTGACAGGTGGTAGTGGCGGAAGTTTTAGTGGTGGTGGCGGCGGTGGCAATGGAGGAGGTGGTTTGCTTGGATGTTTTGTCGTACTACTGCTATTGCTATCACTACTGCTGGTTACTGTGGTGGTACCGATAATGGAGCTTATTGGGGTGACAATTTTACTTCCGCTGTTGCTGTGGCTCACTTTGCTTGCAGTAGTAATTGCCATTGATGACGAAGACACTTCAGCCGACGTCGTTGATGGCGATTCTTTTGGCTTTGTTTTCTCAGTCTCACTCATTACAAATTGGTTATGGAAGGATGATGCGCTGATTTTAGGGGGTTTGGTATGTATATTTTTTAAAGTATTGGATAGGGAAATGTACGGAAAATGATGAGAAAATTCACTTTAATTACGAGAGGAAAAGTGATTCCGTCCGGCGTGAAATTTCCACGAAAGAAAATTTGACAGTAACGACCGGTAGAGTGAGAGGCAGGATAGGTTTTTGGTTATGTGGATTGGGTTGTAAACAAATAAATGTCAAAAGTGACTTTTATGTCAGCTGTTCGTTGATGAGTGAATTCAGCAGTTTTATAAATCGAATGAAAACTAAACGAAAGTTGTGGATGTTCGTTTACTTTTTTTATGTTAGTTCAAATTTAAACACAAAAATGGAAATGAAAATCGAAAACTATTTAAAATTAATAATGGAAAAACATTGTTATATATTGCTATAGAAACCGCTAAAAGTAAGTTTATATTATGTTCGCATCAAAATAAAGCGAGTGCGAATTTTTTTCAATTTATTATTTGTTTTTAGCTATTTTTATATTTTTGCTAATAAATACCTGCAAGGCATGCAAACAATAAAAACAGCATTAATAAAAATAATTTTCTCTTATTTTTATTAATGCTGTTTTTATTGTCATTCAACGTCATTCATGAAATGTCAAATTTATTTTTCCAATTATTTCTAAAACTAAAAAATGCCATTTAGATATCGTTGAATTTCGACGAAGTCTATCCTTTCGAAATCTTAAAAATGTATGAAGTAATGTGTAGATTTAGTTTAAATTGCAGATTTCCACTGGACAGCTGGCTTCTGATGGTGTTTGTAATGAAGAAAATTTGGCAGATACTTTCGCGGCATTCGGCTCATTATAGGAAGACGTGCTCATTTGACAAACGGATTAGAGAGTTTCGGTCGATTTTGATACTAGCTTCCATTTGCTTCCGACCACTATAGTGAACCCTTAATAATTAAGCAATTGGAACGTACGTTGCCGTAAGTAATAGTGCGAAAACATGTGATTTGTATAACCAACCCGAAATAACTTAGATACAGTTTCGTTCAGTTTTTCAGTTTTTTTAAGCGTACATTCCGTTCCGTCTTAAGGCTATTATTGTCAACTGATGCATTTGACAGAACAGATGAAACTTTTCCTTCTTTTTTGACACTAGCTTCCTATTTCATTCGCATACTGTTGTTGCGGTCTTTTAAATTGTATTCGAAATGTGTAATTGAGTGCTCTGCCACAACTGTTAGGTCTTAGCTGTCATTTATTTGTAATTTTTTATAGAAATGTGATAAGTTGTCACATGAATAAGTTTTGAATGTGATTTTTTGATCAAGAAATCGCAATAACAAAACATTTATGTTGTCATATTATTTCACCATTTCTAAAACGAGAATATTGCAAAAAAAATGTCATAATGTTTCTAAGGACATGATGAATAACTATAACGGCAATGGCTAGCTGTCATCTTTTGACTTTCAAATGCCAAAGCTTTTAAATTTGCATATGCCAGGATGATTGATAATGAAAAACACCATTCTTAACGAAACTTATCGAAGAAATGTGCATCAATTAGAGCCAATACCAAATGACAGTGTGTTTTGGGCATTAATGCATTTGATTTTGACAAAAGGTCATGTTGCTAGGACCTTAGACAATACTATCTGCCAGGACTTTTATTGAAAGTTGTCAAGATGAAACCAACACAATTCTTTTTGAAGAATTAACTACATTTATGTACATATATCATTACAATTTCAATTTATTTCATTTTATGATTTGTACAATAAGACTTTAGCGGGGTTCACATGGGACAATGCAGAGGCCAAGACGATGGGACAAGACAATCATTGTTCCATGTGAACAATTGTTTCTAGGACAAGACAATTGTCATTATATTGTCCTGCGAGCTAGCCTGCCGAGCTATCTCTTAGGACAATATCGACATCATCAAACCCCGTTCAAGAAGCTCGGCTTGATAATTGTCCCATAGTCTTGTCTGCGTGTGAACGCTGCTATAGTCTTTTTTAGTACTTAATATTAACAATTTAAACAATTTGAGAAAAAAATAAATTCATATTATAACTAATCTTTATACATATGTATATTCAAGAAGTTGTTTTCCATTTTTAAATCTAATATCACAGCCTGTTGATTCACAGCCAATAATGCTATTAATTATCGTGCCATTACTTGTTCCATCCAATTGATATATTTGCTAACTCTCGTGTAAATACCCGGCAGTCCTGGTCTGGCACACCCAATTCCAGTTGAAACAATACCAACGAGAAGATTATCTTTCGTCACAAGTGGACCACCCGAATCAGCCTGAACAAAAAACATACAAACCCATGAGCTTTCACAAAACAGAAATACACAAACCCATCTTACCCAGCATGAGTCAATTCCACCATTCACAAAGCCAGCGCACATTTGTGTCTCGGCTATGTAGTTTGTTCTTTTCCCGTTCGTCTGATACGACCTTTCACAAACATCATTATTCCATATTTGAACTGTAGCCTTACGCAATACATCAGCCCTTTCACCGTTTCCCTGATTTTCATGTGTCCAACCCCAACCTGATACGGTGGCATAGGCATCTTCGAAATTTCGACCTTCAATGTCAACAGATAGGCAAGTAGGTTTGATTTGGTCGCTGAATGTGATTGGTCTTGCAATCTCAAGTAGAGCTTAGAACACGGAATTAAAAATGAAATACAGTTTTGACCTATAAGAATATTTTCAAAGTTTACGGTTACCTATGTCATTTTTGACATGATTACAATCATAGCCTGGATGCGTGACAATATCTTTGAACTCAATTTGTGTTGGACTTAGGCGAAAATTTCTACTTTGCAATCCGTTAAGATAGTCCGATATGCTATGTAGTCCAACGACGCCTCGGATCTGTCCCGGTTTGATTAGGTTGTTTAATCCGTTGCAAACACAATGTCCGGCGGTGAGAAGCCATCGCTCGTTTAGGATCGATGCTCCACAGAAATGTCCACCACGACGGGTTAAGCTTACTATATAGGGCATCTCATTCTTATCTGCCTCTGATCCTCCGACGATTTTCGAATGGCGGGATCCCTGACAGGACAGTGATGAAACTGAAATTAAAAGATTTCGATATGAACATTATTTACTACTCATCAAAGTAAATATAACACATTTTTGTAAATTGTAGTTTATAAGGTTTTATTTTCAGCTGCTTGGTAAGAAAGTGCAAATTTGAAGCAAAACTTGTTATAACACATGTCTGACAGTGAATTATCAAATTCGAATTCGAAAAATGAGTTTAGCATCGAAAAATGGAAGAATATACTAGAAGCTCTATCAAACATGAACAAATCTTTGTCAATTTTGACATATTTCTCACGTGGCCTTTTTTTTGTGAGTCGCAACCGATCATCAAGAAAACAAGAAGAGAATTGATTTTGAGGTTAATCGCAAACAAAAAATTTGTTCGTTATTTGTGGATCGGATGTGGAACGCGAATATATATATGTATTTTGACAGTTCGTATCAATCAGAATGCAATGTCTGTTCAGAGTACTCTTGTCCGTTTTTATGATTCCCTTGCTTAACGAATCCTAACGAAAGCTAAATGTTCATTATAGCAACTGCCATATGAACGTGTGTTTCGTCATTAGAACATTTCTATTTTCACTTTTAACGAAAAAAAACTTGCTGGTGTAAGGATAAAGGGCTAACTATAATGTTCGGAAGCAAGCGAAAGCTAGTGTCAAAACCGACCGAAACGTTCCAATCTGTTTGTAAAATGAGCACGTCTACCCATAATAGACGGAATGCCGCGGAAGTATATGTCATTTTCTTCATTACAAACACCATTAGAAGCCAGCTGTCAAGTTTTCGTCCGTAAAATGCGCTCGCTTCCGCAGTTAACGTCCGTAAGTAAAACTCATCCTAATTTCACGAAACGGAGCAATCCGTTTAGGGCACAATATACGAATAACTTGTTCTCGCTCATTTACCGACGGGCCCGCCCGGGCCATTCCAACCATTATAGTTCAGCCTTAACATTTCTTTTAAAAAAAAAAACAACAAAATTATGTTTTCTAAACGAATATTTCGTAAAAAAAAAATCAAGAACGTTTAAAAAAATTCTAAATAAAAATCTTTCAACATTGCATTTGATTGGATTCTTATAAAAAATGAAAGCCTTTCAAAATTTAGGACATTTTTTACTCACAGCTTTTTTGACTATTTATTCGAACAATCAATGTCCAAATGATAAAATAAAATACAAACACTAATTTTCCCATTTTCCAGGAGTAAAATGTCGGAAGTAAAAACTTTTAGAACACAAAATAACGATCTCCACCAATCAACCCCCAACGGATTTGAACTGTTTACCGATACCACAATGCAAACATATTTATTTATATTTCCGAATCAAGTCGATAATTCACATCAAAACAAAAGCTTTTCACGACAAGCGACATTATCTGATAAGAACTGATTATTATAAAGAAACAACACTCTGTCACACAAGACCCGCAAAATCTAAGTCCAAACAAAACCTCTCTTAACTCTGTTTGTGCAATTCAATAACAAAAGCATGATGAAAACTTCCTCCCATGTATGTGCAGCTCAAATTTCAATGTCACTTGGCTTTTGTATTCATCATAACATCGATAAAGCGAGCTTCTAACCCGGGCCCCCTTGTAGCTGATAATGAGTAATCACACCTCAATGCACAACTTTCAATCTCAACTTATATGACAATCACAAAAGCTGTAGCTAAACATAGTACGTATGTGCTCACCGGTATGCATCCGCAAAAAAACTATCTATAGGAGCAGTTTTGACAATGACAAGAGTCGGTGACATTTGGAGTTTGATCAGATTTTTGTAAACAAAGTTGTTTATGTTTTGGCGACCTTCACATTGAAGCTGTCGAAGCTGCGATAGAGCAGCTTTCAAAGGCTTGTTGTGTATAACATGTATGGAAAAGGTATGGTGTCAACGTCCGGACAAATGTGAATTTTATGAAAATTTGGCGCTATTATTTGGTGTTGAATCATTTTACAGGGGTGGATTTAGTTTACCGAACTTCTCATTTCACAATTTAGGATTTAAAAAATGATCCCTGAATACTCAAAGGATTTGTTCGCTTTGCCAAGCTAGGATTCCCAAAGAGTTTTCACCAAATTCTCACATTGCAATAACCATTGAAAACCTCGATTCTTATCAAACCAGAACGAAATTTGACAGCTGGCTTCTGATAGTGCTTACAACAAAGAAAATTTTACAGATACATCCGCGCCATTCCGTCCATTATGGGTAGACGTGTTCATTGGCTTCCGACCATTGTAGTTAGCCCTTAATACTTTGTTAGCCCAAAACTGACATAACAGCAAGCTCAGATAAAGACCCATCTTTTATATGCATGATGTATGAACAAGTATACGTAGCGTCAAAACTTAACGAACAAATATGATGAATATAACTAAAATGAACATGGCTATCTGTCATTTTGTTGACTGTCAAATGCGGTAGACTTTAAATTTGCATGTGTGAGAGCGATTCAAAACAAAATACTACATGTTTAACGAAGCTTATCGAAAGCAGAATGTGTTCATTATAGCCTATATTATTTGACTGCCATTTGTATGTTTTGGGTCGTTGATACAAACGTTTTTGACAGAAGCCCATGCTTGGTCATGCCTCATACGTATTAAAGCTGAAATTTAAGGTGCTAACAAATGAGTGACAATATTAATAGATATAAGCGAGGTTCACATGGGACAATGCAGAGGCCAAGACAATGAGACAAGACAATCATTGTTCCATGTCAACAATTGTTTCCAGGACAAGACAATTGTCATTACATTAACCTCCGAGCTAGCCTGCCTTTCTTTGAGGGCAATACCGACATCATCCAACCCCGTTCAAGAAGTTCGGACAAGACAACTGAGTATTGTTCCATTGTCTTGTCTGCGTGTGAACGCTGATTTATGTATATAACTTTAATCAAAAAATTTTGACAGCTGAAGGTAAATTCGTAATTAAAAGCATCAAGGGATTATTATAAAAAAACGCTAATGCAGACAGTTTTATAAAAAAATCGAGGCCCTTCATTTCCACCAAAAGGCTTAAAAAAACAAATAAATCCGCTCCTGTTCATTTACTGTGGAAATGTATTCGATCGTGGTTGTTTGCAAATATTTGCTTCTATAAAACGTTCCGCATGATAAGGAAGTGATTTCTAGACAAATGTCATTTCATTCTAACGCCATATACCAGTTAACTATTCTGACAAAATATATCATTTTCTGATACCACGCCCAAAAATATATAATTTTGCTGCGCAACAATTAGTGACCCCATGCGAATGAACTAAAATCATGGTCGAAAAAAAGAGTTTTTTTTTTTAGAATATATAAGGTGATTCCGGAAGAGGTGTTGGGCCTGTCACCATTATGCCCAACCGGTACACAGCACTATGACGTTTCCTCTGACAACATGGATGACATTTTATGCTGGTTGGAAAAGTTATTGATTGCGACACGTGTGGCATTTGCATAACTTTAATGTAGACTCAGACAAAGCACGTCTCCCACATGAGTGAAGCAGTTCAAATTTCGCGTTCATTGTCAGTGTCGATCAATTGGGTATTTATAGCAATAAAAAAGCTTTTTTTTATTTTTATTAATAATATTGGGGGGCTGTTAACACTGCTGCATTTCGGACATTAAGTTATGTCATTGGCAGGTTGATGCATTCAAAACAGCACAGGAGTGACATAGTGACATTAAAATGTCATTCTACATTGGTTGATTGTTGCAGTATAATATGAGTGGCAATTAAATTGTTGTTGTTGGTGATGTAGGAATGCATTTTTGCTTCAATGTACCTACACGCATGTATGTATGTTAATTTAATTATCGGGTATACAGTTTTTCCGGAATGATACTTAAATTCAAGGCACTTTAAGGAGAGGGCCAAGGTGATGAGCCATTTAAAATAAGGTATGAGAGACAATATATGAAAATATTGGGGTTGTGCAACTGCAACCAACAATTTTCTTAATGTGAAAGTACTTAACCAATACGTAGACAGGATTTTTCATCGGTGTCATTACAGGAAGAACTCTCGGGAATACAATAAAACAACAAGATTGTTTTCGTTCATTTTTTTGTTTATAACGGGTGATTTTTTAAGAGCTTGAGAACTTTTTTTTTAAAAAATCTCATCGGTTCTTTATTTGAAACGTTAGATTGATTTACTTTTTGAAGATAATTTCATTTAAATGTTGACCGCGGCTGCGTCTTAGGTGGTCCATTCGGAAAGTCCAATTTTGGGCAACTTTTTCGAGCATTTCGGCCGGAATAGCCCGAATTTCTTCGGAAATGTTGTCTTCCAAAGCTGGAATAGTTGCTGGCTTATTTCTGTAGACTTAAGACTTGACGTAGCCCCACAAAAAATAATCTAAAGGCGTCAAATCGCATGATCTTGGTGGCCAACTTACCGGTCCATTTCTTGAGATGAATTGTTCTCCGAAGTTTTCCCTCAAAATGGCCATAGAATCGCGAGCTGTGTGGCATGTAGCGCCATCTTGTTGAAACCACATGTCAACCAAGTTCAGTTCTTCCATTTTTAGCAACAAAAAGTTTGTTAGCATCGAACGATAGCGATCGCCATTCACCGTAACGTTGCCTCCAACAGCATCTTTGAAAAAATACGGTCCAATGATTCCACCAGCGTACAAACCACACCAAACAGTGCATTTTTCGGGATGCATGGGCAGTTCTTGAACGGCTTCTGGTTGCTCTTCACTCCAAATGCGGCAATTTTGCTTATTTACGTAGCCATTCAACCAGAAATGAGCCTCATCGCTGAACAAAATTTGTCGATAAAAAAGCGGATTTTCTGCCAACTTTTCTAGGGCCCATTCACTGAAAATTCGACGTTAAGGCAGATCGTTCGGCTTCAGTTCTTGCACGAGCTGTATTTTATACGGTTTTACACCAAGATCTTTGCGTAAAATCTTCCATGTGGTCGAATAACACAAACCCAATTGCTGCGAACGGCGACGAATCGACATTTCACGGTCTTCAGCAACACTCTCAGAAACAGACGCAATATTCTCCTCTGTACGCACTGTACGCATTCGTGTGGTTGGTTTAATGTCCAATAAAGTAAACTGAGTGCGAAACTTGGTCACAATCGCATTAATTGTTTGCTCACTTGGTCGATTATGTAGACCATAAATCGGACGTAAAGCGCGAAACACATTTCGAACCGAACACTGATTTTGGTAATAAAATTCAATGATTTGCAAGCGTTGCTCGTTAGTAAGTCTATTCATGATGAAATGTCAAAGCATAGTGAGCATCTTTCTCTTTGACACCATGTCTGAAATCCCGCGTGATCTGTCAAATACTAATGCATGAAAATCCTAACCTCAAAAAAATCACCCGTTATGTATGTATTTGAAAATAAATTGCACGACTGGATCGCACGTACTTGCTCATATGTGCGGTCACATCGTCGAATAATATTGAATAAAATCCACGACTGGGTTACGAGAACTTGTCCTTTTTTTAATTAGTTTAAGAGTTTTCTCGGAAAACCTAAATATGCACTAAAATTTGAAAACTAACTGTCTATCGACGAAAAAGAAATATTGAAAATCGTTCGACCAGTTTTTTTAAAAAGTCGTTTTTTGTTTAAACTTTTCCAAAAAATATTTTAAATCTTTTTTAGCATGTCATTATAAGAAAATCTGTAGTTTTCATCTGGAAAATTAAACAAAAATTAAATCAATCCTTTTTTAAAATATTTCGAAAACTAATTTATTTTAGAAAATTAAAAAAATCAAAAAAAAGTTTTTGAAAATTTTTAAATGAAATTTATAAATGACTTCCTGTGTGCAAAATTCTATTGAAATCGGGATAATAGTTTACGATAAAACCGCATTTGAAAAATCCGGTTCTATGAGAGGTACCGTTATAGAACAAATTTCAAAAAATTCATTCTAACTGAAAGATGTACTGTTGTAAAAAAATAACACCCTGAATGTTTTATCAATATCGTTAGAGCCGTTTTCGAGAAAATCAAAATTTGTGTTTCAGAAACCGTTATTTGTCGACCTATAGCAAAAATGAAAAATATTTCCCGAGCTACTACCAAATAAATACTAAATACCAAGTTTGAAGCAAATTGGATGGCCATCCGTTTAGGCTGTAGAGGTGCGAACAGACAGGCAGACAGACAAACAGACGGACGGAATTTTCGGACCCACTTTTTTGTCTTCTCTATCATCGTAATGTCATGTTTGATTGTTAGATTTTTTTTTGCACGAATCCATAACTTGTCTTATAGTACCTATAAACTCAAGTAAAAAAAACATCCAAAAAATAAACACGTTTCGTTTTGACATTTGCGTTGCGCATGTGTTCGTCATTCGTTAGTGGATTCTGACTTCAAATTTAGAAGTAAAGTTCTCTTCTCAGTACTGCCCCGAAGAGTTTTTGTGCCAATGTAGGTGCTCCAAAATGATTTCGGACGGTTTTCAAATTTCATAACAGTCAAACATGACATTACCATTTACGATCACAGAGAAGCCTACAAAAGTTAGTGACAACAAAATTCAGTTGTACGCCTAATTTATATTCATGATGTGTGATGGCCTATTTCAGCTTTGCTAATATGATAAGACACATAACAGCAACTACATGCGACCTTTTTTGTTTCATATTTGAACACCAAAAACAAACAAGTTTCTCGAGTGTATATAAATTAAATATAATATAATATAAATATATAAAACAAACAATATTTTGTTGGGTAAATAATAACAGGAAGTTAAAATGATAATTTTATGCAAAGTTAAATTTAAACAAGAAAATTACCATAATTCCGAATTGGTACACATCTTTTGATGTCATCCCTTACAGTTATTCCATAAATAAAGTTGTTGATGATAAAAAAGTTTGAATTCATTAATTATTATAAAATCTCTATAATAAATTTTGTTGAATTGTCGGTTTGTAAAATTTAAATAACAGCTTTTTACGAGATGCATATGAAAGTAAAAATTGGACTTATACAAAAAACAATTTAAAATTTGTTTGTCTGTCTGTCTGTTTGTTCTGGCTAAACTCGGAAAAGGCTGCACCGATCTTGACGGTTCTGTGACTTCCAAATAGTTGATGTTCTAACGAGTTAGGCTATATAAATTAACACTAGGTGGATTCGTTTTTTCGAAAATTCTTATTTATGGACTGATTTGACTCACAACATACATATCTTCTTTTTTCTTTATATATACAAATCTCTTGTCACCGTGTTTGTCGCCAATGGACTCCAAAACTACTGAACCGATTTTGATGAAATTATATATACCTATTGTGTGTAATTTGGTCCAACTTGAGGCATAGGATCGTTTTTCTTTCGATTAATGGACTCAATATTTTTTAATTGCAATGTCAAAATTTTACTGTACTGTAACTGGCGGATAGCCGATGCTCTAAGAAGTAACTTAGGCTTTTTTAATCACCTAATAGATGGCGCTGGGGTCAGTTTTGGAATTACCGCATTTATGGACGGATTTTGACAGGACTGTCACAGGCTGATAGCTGACGTTCTAAGGGGTAAAGTGGGCTACATTAATTACCCACTTGGTTGAGGTCGATTTTTTCAAAAAATTCGAATAAAATTAATAAAAAATAGTCTTTAGGAAAGTTTCGACAAGATAGGTGGCACTGGATGGAAATTTAAAAAAATGAGGTTTTTCCTGAACCCTTATAAATTTGTATATCAATAATTTTAAATTAAAATGACTACCGATTTTTCCTTGCGATTAAGGTACTATAGATATAATGCAAGTAATGCATTTGTGCAGATTAAAAAAATTGATATAACAATCAAACATGACATTACGATCATAGAGAAACATATTTGAGTTACTGGCAAAATTCTATCTGTCGTGTCTGTCCGTCTGTCTGTACGTATGTATTTTGGACTACAGCCTAAACGGTTATGCCAATCGTCTTCAAATTTAGCATAACAAATTATTTTGAAATTCTTTAGAGGACTTATTTTCCTCAATAACTTACTTTTTGTAGTTGAAAAAAAGTTGATTGGCTAAAAACGTTACCCCCCATAGGAACATTATTTTTCTTTGACTTCTTAAGAACTATTTAACCAATTACAATCAAATTTTATATTCAGGAAGATGTAGGGAGCCAAAATAAGTTCACATTAAAATATTTTCAAATAGTTTTTTCTTTGTATTTTATTTTTTTTTAATTTATTTATTTTTTTTTTTTTTGTTTGAAAAAATCAATATTTTGAAAACGGGTTAGTGGATTTTTTTTAATGTAAGTAATTTTTTCGTTTAAGTTTGCATTCTTGATTTTTTTTAATTAAAAAAAAACGGTTTTTACGATTAAAAAAAATCACACTTTTTCACATTTTTTAAATAAATAAAATGGCGTTTAATTTTTTAAGCTGAAAACTATTTTACGTACTTTTTTCAAACAATCAAAAGTTCCCTTAAAATGTTTCATATTTTATTCGAAGCTGTGACCGCACATAAGAGCAAGTACGTGCGATTTAGTCGTGCAATTCATTTTTTTTATAACTGGCCCGCGCAAAAGGGATTTGGATTTTTATAATTGTGGTTAAACATAGGGGAGGCGTTTGGAAAATAGGGAAGGGTTAAACTGAAAAAGATGACGAATTACATCTCAAAACCATTTTCAGTAATAAAGCGCAGGTCAAAAAACAGAATATGGGTTATTGGAAATTTGACCTAACTTTATCCACAAAAAAATACTTATATATGATGTAGTCTTTTTGCCGGTATAACCGTCACGTCATATACATATTTAGATATCTGCAGTGGTGCCCAGGTTCGTCCCGAACTCTAGCGCCCACTAAGTAAGCTGTGGTGCGGCGCGGCGCGGTGTAAGGATTTTGGCCAAACCATACATTATTGCGTTCAAAGAAATTACTGTAGCAACTGCGAACGTTACAACGTGTCCGTGGTTGAAATATGAATGGGCACGTTCATTGACTTTTAGTCAATTAACTTTTAGTCAAAGTGTATCCATTGAATAACAAACTGACACCAATACACTGTAAAGGGGAAACTGTCAGTTAAAAGTCAACAAATCTTGACGAACTTTTTGACTAAATGTCAACTAACTTTTACGGACAATTGGCCAATCAGAGGCGCGTTGACTGACTTTAAGTGGACGTATTGAATGCCAGGAATGACATTTCAAAATTCAAATCAATTGTAAAATGGTCGAGATATATTTTAAATGGTTAACGTTTTGTTATTTTTACTTAATAAAATGAAAAAAAAATACAAGAATGCAACTTAAACACATCGACACTCACATTAAAAAAACAAAACACAAAAATATATTGACTCATCCATTTTCCGAAAATTCATTTCAAAAAATTAAAAAAATATTATTTTTAATTAAAAATCTATGCTTTATAACTGTTTGACATCGTTTTTTCTTACAATCGACAAAGAAATTCTTTTTTTTAAATACGACGCCCTAATGAGCTACTTCGACGTATTTGGAGATAAGGTCATTGGGAAAATTCAATGCAAGTCAGGGCACTGAAATAGAGATGGTGGCGGATGAACCCTTAATGGGCCAACAGCAGCGCTTTTATCCCCGAAGTGGGTTACTGACTCCGGATTCTCCGGTTCCTTTTGTCTAAGGAATCCAACAAAGCACCTGACCCTCCAGGTTGGGGGTTATGCGTGGGGTTAACAACCCTGCCATGGAAAAGAGAAAAAGTTGCGAAGCGACCAATAGCCTCGGAAAAGAACGGATTAAGTGTTGACGACCCGGAAAAACGAATTAAGGACAACGATCTTCTGATCTGCACGTGGAATGTTCGAACTCTTAACAGATCACGTGCAGCCAAACAACTAGTGGAGGCCCTAGACTGCTACAGAGCAGGAATTACTGCCATCCAGGAAGTGCGATGGGATGGGCCGGGCAAAAGGAGGATGAAAAACGGTGACGTGTACTACGGTGATTGCGCAAGAAGACCACAGCGTTTATTTGGGTGCGGATTCGTCATAAGCGGTAGACTTAGGCAAGAAGTCTTGGGCTTTCGACACGGAAGTGAGCGACTTGTGACAATCCGTATCAAGGCAGAAAAGACGGGAAGAACACCGGCCTCTCCAAAAGAAAAAGAGAGAGCATGAGAAGAACGCGATCGAAGATATTGAGAGATGCTACTCCAGGAACAACGTGCGGAAGTTTTACCAACAGGTAAAAAGAACATGCCAAGGAAAAAAATCCCGCACAGAAGCCTGTAGAGATAGGAATGGAAACCTCGTAGTAGAGTCACAGTCGGTGCTGAGTACATGGCAGGACCATTTCTACAGACTGTTAAACGGCGATGAAGGCCAAAATCCCGCTGTCAGGCAGAATGAACCATTCAACATGGATGATGACAGACAAAACTTCCGTCCACCTGACCAAAATGAAGTAAGGATAACAATATCTAAACTAAAAACCAACAAAGCTGCTGGACCCGACGGACTACCCGCCGAACTTTTTAAAGCGGCCGGAGATGACCTGGTGGAGTGCATACACCAACTCATCTCTACAGTTTGGTCAGAAGAAAGTATGCCTGATGAATGGATCCTCAGCATCGTTTGCCCGATCCACAAGAAAGGAGATCCTTTAAACTTGCGCCAACTATAGAGGAATTAGTCTCCTGAATATCGCCTACAAGATCCTCTCTGCCGTACTATGTGAACGCCTGACACCTTTCGTCAGCAACCTGATTGGCCCCTATCAGTGTGGTTTCAGACCAGGAAAGTCCACAATCGATCAAATGTTCACGCTACGGCAGATCCTGGAAACGACCCAAGAATTCCAAATCGATACCCACCACCTCTTTATCGATCTTAAGGCCGCTTACGATAGCATTTATAGAGACGAGCTATACAGAGCCATGTCAGGTTTTGGCATCCCTACGAAACTCGTCCGACTGTGCAGAATGACGATGGAGAACTCTCATTGGTACTTGGAGAACTCAGGTTGGTACTGACCTCACAGAAGCTTTTGACGTCAAAAAAGGATTCCGACAAAGTGATGAAACTCGCAAGTCAATTGTAGTGGGACAATTTTTTTCAAGTCTGTGCAATTGTCAGCATACGCTGACGACATAGACATCATTGGCAGAACTCGGCGAGCTGTCACTGGAACGTTTGCTAGCATTGAAGCTGAAGCGGCTAAGATAGGACTAGCAGTCAACGAGGCCAAAACGAAGTACCTGCTGTCCACAAAAATGGACAAAACATCACAATAGACAGGTACAACTTTGGGGTAGTTAGGGACCTTTGTGTACCTCGGATCCGCTGTAACATCTGACAACAACATCTCGTCAGAAATAAAACGAAGAATTATTCTTGCCAATCGATATTCTATGGGCTAGGAAGGCAATTGAGTAGCAAAGCCTTCTCTCGAAAGACAAAGGAGACTCTGTATAAGACCCTAATCATCCCAGTCCTGCTCTATAGCGCCGAGGCGGATGAAGATATCCTTAGTCTTTTCGAGCGTAAGATTCTTCGGAAGATTTTTGGCACTATCTGCGTTAACGGGCTTTGGAGAAGACGGTTCATCCAAGAACTATACGAGCTGTACAGAGACATTGACCTGGTAAAAAAAACCGGATATCACGTTTAAGATGGCTAGGTCATGTAGAGCGAATGGATAAAAATGCTCCGGCTCGCAGGATCTTCGATTCCATCCCAGAGGGTAGACGCAGTCAAGCAAGACCTCGCCTTAGGTCACGCGCTCAAGTGGATGACGACCTCAACCAACTTGGAGTGCGAACTAGCTAGCCAAAGACCGAGCTGGCGGGAGAGGCATTTGGTTGAGGCCCAGGTTCGTCCCGATCTGTAGCGTCCCCTAAGTAAGTAAGTAAATAGAAACAGCTGTTTTTTTAATCATAATAAAGAAATATTTCGAAAATTGGTTTTAAACTATATTTTTTTGTTGAAAATTATAAATTTTACTGTACACATTTTGAAATATAAGCAATGCTTGGGAGAGTTTTTTTTATATAAGTGGAATATCTAGTCATGGAATTTCGTTGAAAATCTGGTATGAATTTATGCATCTATTGTTTATTTCTTTTGTCAATAATAATCAAATTAAAACAATTCTCAAACCAGCAGAAAAAATTGAAAAAATAAAATATTCTCACCTATTAACCAGAATAAATAAACTTGTTGATTATAAAACAGCAACAGCTGACACCACGGAATACAAATTTTTCATACGAAAAAACGTAAGCTTGTTTGTGATCCACCGGTGCGACGACGCGGGCATGGGGAATGATGCACGAAGCACGATGCACAAGTCCATATGGTAGTTGAAAGCACCTCACGGAGGCGGCAGTAAAAGAGTGACTATACCAAGAAATGGCAATCAATCTGCTAACAACTCTGAATTATAGCGAGAAAAGGTTAGGATAAAAATAACTGCCTTATAAAATTTTTGTAAACCACCCGTTTGATATTTTTAGGAAATTCCCGACGCAGATTTCTTTGTATATAAACGAGTGCAGGGAATGAATATTCTATCAGTCGATAGTAAGCCAACTCAGACAATTCTCCAAAATGAAATTCACTGCTGCACTACTTGTCGTTGCTGGTAAATAATTAAGAACTTATACTTTCTTTAGTCGAAGCAACTTAATTTAAAACATTTATTATTTGCAGCTTTCTTAGCCGTTGCATTGGCCGTGCCACATCACAAGGAAGGTCATGTAGGTACTTCATGCGAATACCATTGTGATGAAATCAAAGTTGACAAACCAATTTGCGCCAGCGATGGATCTTGCATTAGGAATTTGCCCAACGAATGTGAACTCGAGATGTACAATTGCGTGAATCATCCAGCCAAGCAGTTTGAACTTCTGGATGAGAAGAAATGCTCTGAAAAGTCGTTGCCTTTATGTTCATAAACACTTTAAAAATCCGTTAATTAATTTCAATCAAAAATTCATAATTAAATGTTGGATTTTTTGAAAACAATTTCTTAAGTGTTGGTGTGACAAATAATTTGGACCGATTTTGAAAAAAAAAATGTATCTGTGTATTAACATAGTTGGCTTAGTAGTTTTAAGGTACAGTTGTTGTCGAAATCCAGCAAATGTATGTTATACCCCAGAAACACCTGATGGAGGTGATGGGTAGTACAGACGTCTCCATAAGACCACCGCCAAAGGATTCAGATTGCTTTACTTTGCGGGGTGCAAATTGATTTAACTAACAATTATAGTAAAGCAAGTATTAGACGGTCCTTGTAATTTGCCATTGCCGTGACACTGTGACGTCACAACAAAATAGGTCCTACCACCGCTACAGTGACTATCACACGAATGACAAATGTCTGTTATTGTTGTCCCAAAATACAATGAACGTCAAAGTGTGTCACGGTGATCCCTATGTCTTGGTGTCACGGCAATGACATGCAAAACAATGACGATCACACGACGTGACAACTCTTAAACAGCTGATCGTTGGCGGTGAGCCTGAACTGCAATAACATTTATCATTTTTAGCAGTCACTCAAGTGAGTCATTGTGTCTTGGTTGTTTTGGTTGTTTTGGTTAAATATAGACGTGAGTTTCTGAAGTGTTTCAATCACCTAAATTAATTTAATTAAAAAAAAGAATAAATAATACATTTCCAATTACAGTGATTAAAGGCAAAAGTGAAAATAACATTAAGGTGGTGATTCTCGCGGCCTACATCTTGGAGAGCAGACAGTGACGATGACTCTGACAACAAGCAAAGGTATCTTGTGGTCCAAAAATTGGTTGTTGCGACGTGAGAATGAAGGTTTCTGCGCAAAGATAATGCGAGAATTATGAGCTGAGGACCCAGAGCTCTATCGTGTCGTCAAACAGCCGCGTTTTGACGCCGCGTTTTAGCGCCAAGTTTCAACGCCGCGTTGTAATATTCCGCAATACATATCCCATGTCACAAGAGATGTAGGGTCAAGACGCGGCTTTAAAATAAATAGCAAATAATTTTTTTTTGACGCCACGTTAGAAAATATTATTTTTTGGAGAATTAAAGGCTTCGTCAAACAGAACGCGTTTTTAACGCGGCCTTGAGATTATTTTACGGGGCGTTAAGATTATTTTACGTAGCGTTGAGACTATTTTGACGCAGCGTTATAAATGCGTTGTTAGAGAACGTCAAAGAGAGATCCGCAGCGCGGTTCATATTTGAATCTTGATTTTAATTTTTTTACCAAATGCCAATGAGGTTATTATTTTCTATTAAAAAAATTTCTACAACAAATTCAGAATAACTTAATTAAACAAGAACAAAATAATTTAAAAATAAATCTTTCTAACGCGGCGTCAAAAAAATAATTTGTAATCAACGCGGCGTTTTAACCGTTTAACAGTGACATGGCTATGATACGGTTACGGTAATTTCTCGATGCAGTGACACAAAAGTGACGTGTCACGGTGCTTGTCACTGTTTTTTGTCACGGAAATGACACGCAAAACAATTACGATCACACGACGTGACACTCTTAGGACAGAAAACTACGTCATAGTGACGTCAGAATGTCACGGCAATGACACATTACAAGGACAGTCTTATATTAGGTTAATGCTACATCTCATACAGAACTTGCACTATAATGCTTCAGTATCATGAATGTCTGCTCATTCCAAAGGCCAACCTTGTCTAGTTCCAGTTTGATGCCTGACAAAGTTACCTCTGGAGGATTTGTCATTACGTCACAAGCAGGCAGTAAGTAGAATGTTAATACATATATGTCATGAACTAAAGGAAGACAGACAGAACTTTTCCACTAATACTATCTTATTAATAATTAGTTGAACAAAAAAGTTAATCACGTTTTGAACGTGAAAGTCATATGATTAAGGCTCCCACATACGGACGAAAAACGCGGCAACACTAGCGTTTGTGACTTTTTGTGAAAAAGTCGTATTTGCTTCTATTTAAACTTCAAAGCGAAATCAAAGTTGATAAATTTTACTTCCAATAGAAAAAAAATTATCAACTTCTATTTACTTTTCTTGTTTACAGCTGGAATGCGGACCATCCTCGCCGCCATGTCGTAGTGGCCAATGAGCAAAACGCACAAGTGCGTGTATTAGGCTGCGGTTTCAGTGAAAGTGAATTTTACTCGCTTGAAGTAAGCGAATTATTATTTATGTAGATTATTGTGCCAAAAAAAGGTTCTCCGAATCTATTTTCTACGAAATTCAATACACACAACTACTAATATAAGAACAAATCCTTCAAAAGTAAACAAAAATTCGCTTTAATCGCGCGAACTAAATAGAAATAAAATCATCGCAAACTTTATTCGCTCAGATTCGCTTAGTTCGCCCCAGTAAATTTTAGGCACCGAAACGAATGAATTTAGCGAACTTTGCGTGTTCGCGCGAGTGAAATTCGTTTACATTACCGGAACCGGAGCCTTAGTCGGTAGATAGCGCACGACCACAAACGCGACACGTACTTGGTCATATGGCCCATGCGGCGCTCTATTTCTCTATATTTTTTTTTTATCTGCACGATTAAAAGGTCATAACTTACAAAACAGAAAATTGCCAACACATGTAGTACTATATTTTCAAATGAAAAACGTAAGGTTGGGTTGTGACCGTTGATGCACAAGCCCTGCAGCAAAATAAATTAACGAAGTAGCAAGCAACCTGTTAACTCTGAATTATCGCAAAAAGCGTTTGATAATATTTGGGAATTCCCGACAGTGATCTAGTTGTATATAAGCAAGTGCGGGAACGAAACTTCCATCATTCGATAGCTACATAGCTTAAATTCAGGCAATTAACATGAAATTCAAAGTTTTAGTTTTTTTCGTTGCTTGTAGGTAAAGAATTACTAAAATAATCTAAAACTTTATTAACAATTTACTCTTTGCAGCAATCTTGGCTGGTGCACTGGCAGTACCTCATCCCAAAGAGAGTGATCTGGTAACTTTGTGCAACTACGAGTGCGACCGATCCAAACTCGGTATACCGATTTGCGCCAGCAATGAAACCTGCGTTAAGAATTTCCCTCATATATGTGCACTACAAATGTATAATTGCTTGAAATACCCAGTCAAGTCGTTCCAGCAAGTAGATGATAAAGATTGTTCTAGAAAATCATTGCCCTTATGCTCATAAACGTAATAAACAAATTAAATAATTAATTCGATATTTTATTACTTTTTTCAAGACAAAACTCACTGTCACTTTATTTTTAGTTCGCAGTTTTTAAGAATGTTATTTTTGAAGGTTATAGTTAAGGCTTAGTTAAGATTTTGAAATATTGGAACTAAAAAAAAGCCGTTCAAGAATTTTAAATAGTCTTGCAACGTCATTCTCAAATTAAACCAACATTAGTGATCCAGTAAAAAAACAACAATATACGAAATCAAAAACAAAAATATTCTGAGAAAATGTAAGGGTTTTCTGAAAATCTGTAGGAAAACATTAGGAGTTGGAAATCCTAATGTTTTCCTACAGCAATTTTTTTACTCTTTTTTATTCTGAAATGCCCGGAAAAAAATAAATGGTTATTACAACACCTTTTTTATATATTTTTAAGACAAATAAAACATTTTTGTATTTGTCCAAAATATGTTGTTCTGTTCTCAAGAAATGAAACATTTTTGAAAACAAATTGTACTGCAAGATAAAAACACATCATAACCTAACTCATGTTAATATACAACTATTTTGTTCTGTGAAATGGAATACGTTGAAGAGAAGCTCAAAAAATTAATCAATTGTCACTGAGATGTTGCGGAAAATGCACATTCCATTACTGGCGCAAATAGTTTCATCTAACTTGGTGCACTTGTAATCACACTTCCTTTAAGGTGTTGGTGGCACTGCCAGAGCAACAGCAAAGAGAGCTTAAAAAATAAAGAAATTATTTTATAATTATTCCAAATATTATTTTCATTGGAACTTACCAGCAACTATACCAAAACTAATAATGAACTTCATGTTTGCAAAATGATTTTGGTATTTTTTCCGGATGTGTTCAGGATACTGGACTGAATGTGATTGTTGATATTATCTCAACTGGCATTGGCTTTTATACTAAATGTTTCTCCTGTAAATGCATAAGAATGTAAAAAAGGATGATGCAAGTACTAATTGAACGTGTGTGTCCTTAACAAGATGATTCTATTTTTGGTGGTCTTGCAGACGTGGAGCGAATTGAACTTCATGAAACAAATTTGCCCAACACGGAAAACGCAGTAAGTAATGATTTTTGCTTCAATTTGTTGAAGTGAACTTAGTGGAGAGAATTCTTTTTATATTTTACTTCTCAAAAAAAATTGGCAGGCAAAACATATTTACCGATGGATTTTTGTTTGTATCCTTAAAATACACAACTTCACTTTTGTCGTGAAAACTTAAAAATAAATATTATTTTTTATTCAAAACAGTTATTCAAGAATGTATGTAAGAGAAATTCTGGTTAAATTCATTATGCTTTAAAGCATATTTGTATTTTTAAAGTACTAAAACTGCAATTCAATTTCTTTTAATTTATTCATTCTGCTTGGGTCTTCGACTCAATAACTTGGTGGTGTCTTCCAAAGGAACATGTATGTACTCTTTCTCAGTACAATCGCATAGGAAAGAAACATTTGGAATTTGTTAAAGTCAACCTAATTCGATTTTTGCCAAATTTTACTTTTAGAAAAAATTAGATTATGTAGTTCGCTTAAAAAAAATCTACAAAAAAATTAAAATAATACTAACAAAACTAGAATTAAAACGAAATAAAAAAAACATTGAATCATTTCTAAAATATTGAATTGACAACGTTGTTCGAAAACATTTTTACGCAAAATTACTCAGGAAATGTACATCTTCATGAAAGTCAATTTTATTTGTAATCTGTTCAGCTGTTTTCAAACACCCAAGAAAAGTACACTCGGTTCTGGATAGTGCACTTAAACATAAGTCACACTTACAAAAGTATTCTGGATTTTGTTTATTAAAATACTTGGCCCTTTTCCGAGCAAAAACAAGCTTTTCCTTTATGGACGGTGTCTTTAATATTTGAGCTATAAAAATAAAATCTTTAATAGAATGTCAAAATAACCAGATGTTCTAAATTTGGAGAAGACTGGTTGAACCGTTCAAGCTTCACTTCAAAGTTCATCTGTATTGACAGGCTGACAAATTTTCCAACTAACTCTATAATGCTTCTCTATCATGGTAATGTTATGTTTGTTATCTGCATGACATAATAACTTGCTTATATAATGCCTATTTCGCATGTAAATATATTGGAAAGAACTCACAAAATGGTATTTAAAAACATTCTTTTTTTATTGAACACTAAAACTTCAATGAATTCAACTTGTAAGCCTATAATGGAACAATTTCACTAGACTGTAAATTATTTCCCAGAGCAATTTTCAAGCTTTCAAATAAAAACAAAAGAGCTGATGCCAAAACTCATAATTTTATTTTTATTCATAAAGAACACAATTATAACAGGAATAATAACTTCTTCCAACTAATTCATTCTCAAATCCTTCCCAAAATGATAATTTGTTGGATGTATATAGAAAAATAGAGAGACATTTAATTTGTTCAAATTATTAAATACATTTGTATTTAGGTACATTTTCCCTTCATGCTTTTAGTTATGTCTAAAAGTTATGGAACAATTTTTTTTGAAAATGAGCTTTTAAATTTGAGTTCTTGCATATATTTTCATGCTCGTCGATGTATTGATAATATTATTTTGCATTCAATTTGTAACTCAGTAGGCATGTTTGCAAATATTTTATATGCATTATCAGGCATTTCCCAGATTCATAGCCTGGTTTTGAGAAATAATTTTTTTCAGCTACTGCCCTATTTGTTTCTTGCTTTTTACTTGTGAAATATTGCTTTTTCTCACTATATTTTCTTTTTCTCAAAAAAAAAAAAAATTGACATTTTTATTAATTATGGATTAGCCGTTTTAATAAATTTAAAAAAAGACTGCTATTATTCTGAACAGAACACATCAACTTGCCTTGAGCGTGGTCACCGGACTCCCGTTGACAAGTGAGGATGATGTCAATTAATAGCCGCGAAAGACTTAAAAGTTAAATCTATCATAAGACTGACAACATTTTTCAGCAACGTAGGATTTATTCAATTTTAATATTTTAATAAATTTAATTGCATTATGAAAAAAGCTTGGAATAAAAATACAAATTTCTTTTGTTTAATACTTTATTGTTCTACTTTATTGCACTCAGTTCGTCCTTGCAAATGTTTTTTGTATTTAATGAAAATCACCCTTTGTGCAAAGGGGTTGCCCACTTTTCTTGCACTTATGGTCGTCCAGTTGATGGAATTGTTTTTGTGGGTTCAAACAGTTGTAAGTTTGCAATTTGCACAGACTTGAGAAATTATCAATACAAACGCCATTTGAAGCACATACAGGTGTATCAGGTTCCAAGCAATTGTAGCTACACCGTCCTTGGTCCTCTGGAATGGGAGCTGATCCTCCAAGAGCTGCAGCAAAGATGGCTGGAAAAAATAATATTAACTCTCTATATTAAATAAAATCAAAAAAAATTCTTACTAGCAAGAAATACAACAACAAGAGTGAACTTCATGTTAATTGAGATGGTCAGTTGTAATGATTACAAGATGAAAGCAGAAAACCGTTTGTTGATGTCCTGATCCAAATAACTTCTTTTTATACAAAAATCTCAGAGACGTAAACAATACGACACAGGAAATGAAAATCCAGTCATTCGTATCTTAAGCGACCGGATGCTATTTTTGTTGAAACCAAATTTTTGTTTTCTCCCATTTCCTTCCTTATTGAACATAATTTTCTTGGTTTGTTATTTGCGTGCTTATTCTCAAAAAATATTAATATTTTTTGATATTAATATTGAAATTCATAACATTTTATAAATAATTTCAATTTAATATTGGTCTTCTTTTTGAATTCCATTCGCAACCTAAACGGATGACTTAACTCGGTGGCTATAAAAGCAAACATTCTGATCCACATCCTTACACACTAAGTTCACTCTTCTCTTTGACGTCAACACAACCAATATGAAGTTCATAACTGTTTCCTTCGTCTTTGCTGGTAAGAAAGTTGTTTTTTAAATTTGTAAGTACCACAGAGTTTAACTGTTATTTTTTATTTTCAGCACTATTTTCTGTTGCCTTGAGTGGAATGGCTCCTCTACCGAATGATCTTGGACGGTGTAACTACATTTGCCACAAAACCGATGTCCCCGTGTGTGCCACCAATGGCATGTGCATTGATCACTTCCCAAGTCTATGCAAACTCCAGACTTACAACTGCTTGAACCCACAACGGCAATACCAACAGCTTCCCGACCACAAATGCAAGGACATTTCGCAACCCCTATGCACACGGGGCGATTTTCGATGAACGCAGATCTGGACTTTGTAAGGGGACATGTCATTTAATTTTGTGATTCGAATAAATTAATAATCTATAATAAAATACTTTAAGAAAAATTAATTATTTTTGATTTGTTGGGATGAAAATTGAACTGTAGAATGTAATGAATTTTAGGAAATTATGTCTTTAAGCTTGCAACTCAAGAGGAGTTATGACCTTGACTTATGTCGTTTTGGGGTCATTCTGAACGTGTCTATGTAATTTTTAAGGCCCGATTGCACCTCCTTCATTTTGCGCTTATTTATTAAGATTTTGTTATTGTGAAAGCCACTATTGAGTTATGAAAACTGCATCAATAATACATTTACCGTAAGTGTAATTTGACCCATAATCGATGGATGTAATTTCTAAAAAGATTGTGGAAAAATTTAACTTATCCTTGACGCTTGTATGCCAGGAACCTAACTTAAGGGAATCACATAAAACCTAGGCCAGTCCTTACTGAATTCGTTTTCATGTTGGATGCACAGGCAGACAATTTGTAGGAATAACTTTTGAGGCTTCTCTACATCAGCGTTATGTCATGTTTGATTGGAATCTCATTTTTTACTTACGATTATAAGTACTATAATGCAAGTTATGCATTCGTGCAGATTAAAAATTTTGAGATAACAATCAAATATGACATTACGATGATAGAGAAACATATTTGAGTTACTGGCAAAATGCTGTCCGTCTGTCTGTCTGTCTGTCTGTCTGGACTGTAGCCTAAACGGTTTGGCCAATCGTCTTCAAGTTTAGAACATAAGGTTATTTTCACATTCTACAGAGGAGTTTTTTGAATTTTATTTGTATCTCAAAAATTAACGGCACCTGCCATATAACCGTTATGTAAAAGCTTATTTTTCTCGAAAACGGCTTCAACAATTTATGAAAAAAATCAGTGTACTACTGTAGGGTAAACATTATATTTTGGTGGAAAAAAAAATGTAATATGGTGAGCTAAAACGGTACCTACCATAGGACCGTTTTTTTTGTTCTTCGACTTTCTCGAAAACTAGTGATCCAATTACTAGAAAAATTGATGTTTAAGAAGATGTAGGTAGCCTAAGTAATTTGGCATTAATTTTTTTATGAAACTTTTTTTTGTATTTTTATTAATTTAAAATTTTTTTTTTTTTGAAAAACAATATTTTGAAAACGGGTAAGTGAATTTTTTTCTAAATTTTGTTTTTAAATGTATGTTATTTTTGTACTTAAGTTTGTATTCTTGAATTATTTTTTTTAATTTAAGAAAAAAATTGTTAAAAAAACCGTTTTATTTAAAAACCGCTCCTACGATTTTGAAAACAAAATTCACACTTTGCTTTATTTATTTTATTCTACAATGTGACCGCACATAAGAGCAATTCATTTTTATCTGCACGGATGCAAAGTCACCTAGCAGTTCTTAAATTAGATATATCGCAAGACAAAAACGGGAGTAACATTTGCAAGCCTTTCACATTGTTTGCCAAACTCATTGACATAAAAGGCACGATTTGGGTCGCCCATTTTATGTGGCAGTTTCATTGTAGGTCAAAACCACTGAATTGTATGAATCAAAATTTTGTTAAATTAACTGACAGCTCAATATTTCTCCCAAAAGATCAAAAATAATTAATTAGTTCTTTAAGTATTTTATTGTAAAACATTAATTTATTTGAATCGAAATCAAATGGCAAGTCTCATTACAAATTCCTTTTCTGTGTTCATTGAAAATCACCCCGCGTGCATAGGGGTTGCGAAATGTCCTTGCATTTGTGGTCGGGAAGTTGTTGGAATTGCCGTTGTGGGTTCAAGCAGTTGTAAGTCTGGAGTTTGCATAGACTTGGGAAGTGATCAATGCACATGCCATTGGTGGCACACACGGGGACATCGGTTTTGTGGCAAATATAGTTACACCGTCCAAGATCATTCGGTAGAGGAGCCATTCCACTTAAGGCAACACAAAATAGTGCTGAAAATAAAAACATAACAGTTAAACTCTGTGGTGCTCACAAATTAAAAAACAACTTTCTTACCAGCAAAGACGAAGGAAACAGTTATGAACTTCATATTGGTTGTGTTGACGTCAAAGAGAAGATTGAACTTAGTGTGTAAGGATGTGGATCAGAATGTTTGCTTTTATAGCCAACTCGGTGGCATCCGTTTAGGTTGCGAATGAAGTCAAAAAGGAAATTATTTATAAATTGTTACGGATTTGAATATTAATGTATTAAAATATTAATATTTTTTTAAGGATAAGCACGCAAATAACAAACCAAAAATAAAAACAATGTTCAATAAAGTAGGTATGCGTGAAAACGAAAATTTGGTTTCGGCAAAAATAGCATCCGGTCGCTTTGAATACGAATAACTGGATTTTCATTTCCTGTGTCGTATTGCTTACGTTTCTGAGAATTTTGTATAAAAAGAAGTTATTTGGATCAGGACATCAACAAACAGTTTTCTGCTTTCATCTTGTAATCATTACAACTGACCATCTCAATTAACATGAAGTTCACTCTTGTTGTTGTATTTCTTGCTGGTAAAATAATTAACGTTTTTTATTTAATTTAGAGAGTTAATTTTATTTTTTTCAGCCTTTTTTGCTGTAGCTCTTGGTGGATCAGCTCCTATTCCAGAGGACCAAGGACGGTGTAGCTACAATTGTTTGGAACCTGATACACCTGTATGTGCTTCAAATGGCATTTGCATTGATAATTTCTCAAGTCTATGCAAATTGCAAACCTACAACTGTTTGAACCCACAAAAACAATTCCATCAATTGGACGACCACAAGTGCAAGGAAAGTGGACAGCCTCTTTGCACAAAGGGTGATTTTCATTAAAGTAGCGCACATACATAGACGTATAAGGACGAACTGAATAAAAATAAAAATAAAGTGCTAATAAAAATATACTTTCTTCTTATTTAATTTTATGACAGAAAATTTATACTAATTTTTTGCCATATCTCTTTCTTCAGAAATAATTTATCTTCTTCTTCTTATATGATTTATCACCCATGTTATTGTTATTGTGCTTTCTAACCATAACCAATTCTATCAGTTCTTACACAAAAGAAGTCAAATCATTCTCAATACAATTCAAAATTAATAATTTCTGACGCGGCAAGAAAAATAATTTGTAATTTATATCAAAGCCTCATTTTGACGCCACGTTGAACGTTGAAAACGCACCCTGTGTAACATGTAATACAAACTGCTGTATATTACAATTCGGCGTTGAAATGCAGCTTCAAAACCAGCTCTGTTTGACCAGGCTTTAACTCTTGCCTAGTTACACTGATCCTTCCTCAACTGTTATGCGCCATGTGCTTTTCGACAGTCCAACTCTTCTTCCTTCTGTGTGAGCGGATTCCATTGCATTACATTGTTGCAATACAGTCGTTGCATTTTCGAAGCGGAGGGGTTTTACAAGAGGTTCTCCTGTGATATCGGGTTAGCAACCTTACTCGAAACGAAAGGAGGACACAATTTCGTCACATAAATAAAAGAAACGATTGTTTTTTATTTTATAAAAAAACAGGGATCTTAATATTAAAAATAAATTAAATCTGTTTTAGATAGCATTGCAATAAAAAATGTTTGGAAAACAAAAATAAGTTTATCTTCATAAATTTATACTTTGTTGACTTTTTACAGTAGTAAACAATTTCCTGCCATTAAAACGAATTTATTATTTGCCTTCCAAACAACTTTTTACATTTTCGACGAATTTCACAGTTTTGCACACCAATTGGAACAGACCCAAAATTTGTATTGTACGTATATAGTCCGCTATTTCACAGCGTTGCATGAGACATGCTGCATGCATCAAATAATGGCAAAAAAGAAAGCAAAAAAGAAGAAAGAACACAGAAAACTAATTTTCCCGTGATTTGTGTGCCGAATTTCAATGCCTCTATTTTTGCGTTTTTCTTTCCTCTGTTTGTTATTTTACAAAATCCCTTTATTATGTTTCGTTGTTTATAGAAACTACATATATGAATATTCGTATGGTGTTTTTAAGGCAACAAAGCAAAGCAAAATAGGAGAATATAAACCTTTTGAATTTGAGTCATGTCGACTTTAACTGTCTATAATTTTGCGCCATTATTTTTGCAATGACAAATTGATACAGTGACATATATACATTATATACATATATAAATACCAGTCTACCTACATAGATTGCAAATCTACTTATCCTACCGCCACATGTTTCAAGTCTGTTATGTTTGTTATGTTAAGCAATTTTTCAAGCTCCAAGCGTCCAATTTTGAATTTTTTAATAGATCTTTAGGATATACATAGTAATGAACATACTTTTATAACTATTATATGTATATAATCATTTTAGAAACCACCAAATTAAACGAACACAAAATTCTTCAAAATCGATCAAGCCTTTAAAATTTTATGTTATTCGTTATATGAAAATTAACACCAAGAAAAACTTAATTTTCGAAAATATCTACACCCTTTCAGGATCACCCGCTGAGCAAATGCAACGATTGTATGAAAATTTCAACAAATTAAAAAATTCTAGGCCGTTAAATATTTAGTAAGATATGTATATTGCCGACCTACAACCCCCCTACTTGGGGCCACTATAGGATTTAGAGAAGGTGCAATAAAAAAAATGAAGGAGGTGCAAGCGCCCCTTAAAAATAACATAGACACATTCAGAATGACCCCGAAAACGACATAAGTCAAGGTCATAACTCCTCTTGAGTTGCAAGCTTAAAGACATAATTTCCTAAAATTCATTACATTCTACAGTTCAATTTTCATCCCAACAAATCAAAAATAATTAATTTTTCTTAAAGTATTTTATTATAGATTATTAATTTATTCGAATCACAAAATCAAATGACATGTCCCCTTACAAAGTCCAGATCTGCGTTCATCGAAAATCGCCCCGTGTGCATAGGGGTTGCGAAATGTCCTTGCATTTGTGGTCGGGAAGCTGTTGGTATTGCCGTTGTGGGTTCAAGCAGTTGTAAGTCTGGAGTTTGCATAGACTTGGGAAGTGATCAATGCACATGCCATTGGTGGCACACACGGGGACATCGGTTTTGTGGCAAATATAGTTACACCGTCCAAGATCATTCGGTAGAGGAGCCATTCCACTCAAGGCAACAGAAAATAGTGCTGAAAATAAAAAATAACAGTTAAACTCTGTGGTACTTACAAATTTAAAAAACAACTTTATTACCAGCAAAGACGAAGGAAACAGTTATGAACTTCATATTGGTTGTGTTGACGTCAAAGAGAAGAGTGAACTTAGTGTGTAAGGATGTGGATCAGAATGTTTGCTTTTATAGCCACCGAGTTAAGTCATCCGTTTAGGTTGCGAATGGAATTCAAAAAGAAGACCAATATTAAATTGAAATTATTTATAAAATGTTATGAATTTCAATATTAATATCAAAAAATATTAATATTTTTTGAGAATAAGCACGCAAATAACAAACCAAGAAAATTATGTTCAATAAGGAAGGAAATGGGAGAAAACAAAAATTTGGTTTCAACAAAAATAGCATCCGGTCGCTTAAGATACGAATGACTGGATTTTCATTTCCTGTGTCGTATTGTTTACGTCTCTGAGATTTTTGTATAAAAAGAAGTTATTTGGATCAGGACATCAACAAACGGTTTTCTGCTTTCATCTTGTAATCATTACAACTGACCATCTCAATTAACATGAAGTTCACTCTTGTTGTTGTATTTCTTGCTAGTAAGAATTTTTTTTGATTTTATTTAATATAGAGAGTTAATATTATTTTTTCCAGCCATCTTTGCTGCAGCTCTTGGAGGATCAGCTCCCATTCCAGAGGACCAAGGACGGTGTAGCTACAATTGCTTGGAACCTGATACACCTGTATGTGCTTCAAATGGCGTTTGTATTGATAATTTCTCAAGTCTGTGCAAATTGCAAACTTACAACTGTTTGAACCCACAAAAACAATTCCATCAACTGGACGACCATAAGTGCAAGAAAAGTGGGCAACCCCTTTGCACAAAGGGTGATTTTCATTAAATACAAAAAACATTTGCAAGGACGAACTGAGTGCAATAAAGTAGAACAATAAAGTATTAAACAAAAGAAATTTGTATTTTTATTCCAAGCTTTTTTCATAATGCAATTAAATTTATTAAAATATTAAAATTGAATAAATCCTACGTTGCTGAAAAATGTTGTCAGTCTTATGATAGATTTAACTTTTAAGTCTTTCGCGGCTATTAATTGACATCATCCTCACTTGTCAACGGGAGTCCGGTGACCACGCTCAAGGCAAGTTGATGTGTTCTGTTCAGAATAATAGCAGTCTTTTTTTAAATTTATTAAAACGGCTAATCCATAATTAATAAAAATGTCAATTTTTTTTTTTTTTTGAGAAAAAGAAAATATAGTGAGAAAAAGCAATATTTCACAAGTAAAAAGCAAGAAACAAATAGGGCAGTAGCTGAAAAAAATTATTTCTCAAAACCAGGCTATGAATCTGGGAAATGCCTGATAATGCATATAAAATATTTGCAAACATGCCTACTGAGTTACAAATTGAATGCAAAATAATATTATCAATACATCGACGAGCATGAAAATATATGCAAGAACTCAAATTTAAAAGCTCATTTTCAAAAAAAATTGTTCCTTAACTTTTAGACATAACTAAAAGTATGAAGGGAAAATGTACCTAAATACAAATGTATTTAATAATTTGAACAAATTAAATGTCTCTCTATTTTTCTATATATATCCAACAAATTATCATTTTGGCAAGGATTTGAGAATGAATTAGTTGGAAGAAGTTATTATTCCTGTTATAATTGTGTTCTTTATGAATAAAAATAAAATTAAGAGTTTTGGCATCAGCTCTTTTGTTTTTATTTGAAAGCTTGAAAATTGCTCTGGGAAATAATTTACAGTCTAGTGAAATTGTTCCATTATAGGCTTACAAGTTGAATTCATTGAAGTTTTAGTGTTCAATAAAAAAAGAATGTTTTTAAATACCATTTTGTGAGTTCTTTCCAATATATTTACATGCGAAATAGGCATTATATAAGCAAGTTATTATGTCATGCAGATAACAAACATAACATTACCATGATAGAGAAGCATTATAGAGTTAGTTGGAAAATTTGTCAGCCTGTCAATACAGATGAACTTTGAAGTGAAGCTTGAACGGTTCAACCAGTCTTCTCCAAATTTAGAACATCTGGTTATTTTGACATTCTATTAAAGATTTAAGAAATGATTCAATGTTTTTTTTTATTTCGTTTTTATTGTAGTTTTGTTAGTATTATTTTTATTTTTTATAGATTTTTTTCTAAGCGAACTATATAATCTAATTTTTAATAAAAGTAAAATTGGCAAAAATTGAATTAAGTTGACTTTAACAAATTCCAAATGTTTCTTTCCTATGCGATTGTACAGAGAAAGAGTACATACATGTTCCTTTGGAAGACACCACCAAGTTATTGAGTCGAAAACCCAAGCAGAATGAATAAATTAAAAAAAGTTTTAGTACTTTAAAAATAAAAATATGCTTTAAAGCATTATGAATTTACCCAGAATTTATCTTACATACATTCTTGAATAACTGTTTTGAATAAAAAAACAATATTTTATTTTAAGTTTTCACGGCAAAAGCGAAGTTGTGTATTTTAAGGATACAAACAAAAATCCATCTGTAAATATGTTTTCAAATAATTGCCTGACAATTTTTTTTTTGTGAGAAGTAAAATATAAATAGAATTCTCTCCACTACGTCCACTTCAACCAATTGAAGCAAAAATCATTACTTACTGCGTTTTCCGTGTTTGTGCAATTTTTTTCATTAAATTCAATTCCAACTCTGCACGACCAGAAGACCACCAAAAATAGAATGATGTTGTTAAGGACACATACGTTCAATTGGTACTTGCATCATCCTTTATACATACTTATGCATTTACAGAAGAAACATTTAGTATAAAAGCCAATGCCAGTTGGGATAATATCAACAATCACATTCAGTCCAGTATCCTGAACACATCCGGAAAAATTACCAAAATCATTTTGCAAATATGAAGTTCATTATTAGTTTTGGTATAGTTGCTGGTAAGTTCCAATGAAAATAATATTTGGAATAATTATAAAATAATTTCTTTATTTTTTAAGCTCTCTTTGCTGTTGCTCTGGCAGTGCCACCAACATCTCTAAGGAAGTGTGATTACAAGTGCACCAAGTTAGATGAAACTATCTGCGCCAGTAATGGAATGTGCATCAACAACTTCCCCAGCAGATGCCAATTGGAAAAGTACAACTGTCTGTATCCACAGAAGTCTTTCCGACAAGAAGAGGACTGGAAGTGCTCCGAAAAATCTTTGCCTCTCTGTGCTCTGGGAGATTTATAAACAATCATTTGCTGTGTTGAAATAAAGATCAAGGAAATTTTAAACAATAGGTGTTTTTTCTTCTTCTTTATTTAATTAAATATCAAATTTGAAAAAAGGAGGTTTTTAGGAAATAATAATTTTCCGCAACATCTCAGTGACAATTGAATCATTTTTTAAGCTTCTCTTCAACGTATTCCATTCATTTTTCCGGGCATTTCAGAATAAAAAAAAAGTTAAAAAATTGCTGTAGACTAACATTAGGAGTAAGAAGAGATTTTCAGAAAATCCTAACATTTTCTCCCAATACTTTTGTTTTTGATTTCGTATATTATTGTTTTTTTTATTGGATCACTAATTTTGATTTAATTTGAGAATGACGTTGCAAGACTATTTAAAATTCTTGAACGGCTTTTTTAGAATTCCAATATTTCAAAATCTTAACTAAGCCTTAAGTAATAACCTTCAAAACTTACATTCTTAAAAACTGCGAACTAAAAATAAAGTGACAGTGAGTTTTGTCTTGAAAAAAGTAATAAAATATCGAATTAATTATTTAATTTGTTTATTACGTTTATGAGCATAAGGGCAATGATTTTCCAAAACAATCTTTGTCGTCTACTTGCTGGAACAACTTGACTGGGTATTTCAAGCAATTGTGCATTTGTAGTGCACATATATGAGGGAAATACCTAACACAGGTTTCATTACTGGCGCAAATCTGTATGCATAATTTGGATCTGTCGCACTCGTAGCTACGCAAAGTTACCAGATCACTTTGTTTAGAATGAGGTGCGGCCAATGCAAC
Organism: Platycheirus rosarum; assembly: GCA_963971375.1. Classification (NCBI taxonomy): domain Eukaryota; kingdom Metazoa; phylum Arthropoda; class Insecta; order Diptera; family Syrphidae; genus Platycheirus; species Platycheirus rosarum. Next base: position 143,592,628 of record OZ020508.1, read on the forward strand.
GACTAATATTGCTAAAAATAGTAAATTCTTAACGAAGTTTTAAATTGTTCTAGTTATTGTTTATCTACAAGTGATGAAGAAAATTAGAGCTGTCAATTTCATGTTGAATTAATTTCTGAGTATAAACTTAATGTCGACAGATGTAAGCTTCGTTCCCACAGTCATTTATATACGAACGCAACAATGTTGGGAATTTCCTAAAGTTATCAAGAGCTGTTCGCCATAATTCAGAGAAGTAAACAGGTTGCTTGCCACTTCGTTATTACTATGGTTACACTTCTGCCGAAGGGCTTGTGCGTCAACGATCATAGACGAGTCTTACATATTTCAATGTAACATATAGTATTCTGGGTTGCCATTGTCGTTTTTGTTTTTAATGTTTGTATAGCAATTAGTAAGAAAAAGGTTTGTCTGTTTGTCTGTATGAATATCACTTTTAGGTCTAAGCGACTGAATAGATAACTTCCCAATTTTTCCAAACTAATTATGGTTTGTAAAGCTTTTTATTTAGAACATTTTAAAAATTTCAGTTTTTGGTTAAGGATAACGAAATTTGCCAACCTTTAGGCTAACAATATTTTCTTGCGGGTTTTGTATCCCTCGGGAATAGTATTTTTTAAAATAAGAGGTACACTCGTTATCACAACTTAGATATTTTGCAGCGAATATAGAGAAACTGGTTGTTGTTGAAAGAATCAAAGTGTTTCTGTGAATGTAGTGCCCTCGACATGAAAAAAGACAGATAGAGTGTTTTTCAAATGGACAATTTTATTACTAAACAGTATCCTTAAAGCTTCTTATAAGAAAATATCAAATATCATTAAGATACAAATATTTTTATAATAAACACCTATTGAACAAAAATTATTTGCCAAGCAAAGCGAATACGGGTCTGATAGTAAGATAATCAAAGAAATATCGATGAATAGGCCCTATTAAATTGTTTGAAAAGCACATAACAAGCGTTAAAAAAAATTAAAAATGTGTTTTATAAATTGAATGTTTGTTAAGCAAATAATAAAAACCTTAAAAAAACAGTAGGCTATAAAAAGTGAATATTTCATTTTCACGCAACAAACGAAGACAAAATGTTGAAGCAAACGGTTGCAGCTTTAATATTAATAAATTTCGCGAAAGGACTTTTAACAGTTTCCACTGATAATGTCAAAGTATATTTAGACCGGATTATCAGAGGGGACGATGTGTCCATTAGTAATCATCCTTATCAAGCTTCATTACAATACAAAGACAAGCACACATGTGGGGGTTCCTTGTACAATAGTCAAATAGTCGTGACTGCTGCCCACTGTGTTAATAACTATATGTCAAATGATATACCATATCTAAGCATAGTTCTCGGAACATCTACTTGGGCCTCTGGAGGTGTAAAGATACCTGTTAAGTCGTTTGCCATACACCATGATTTCAATTCATTTAGTCTGAACTATGACTTGGCGTTGATCAAATTGAAATCACCCGTCACCTTTTCCAATTCAATTCAGCCAATAAGTTTGTCAACCAAAACTCCAGCAAGTGGTGCCCAAGTTTTTGTTACGGGTTGGGGTGTACTTGACAATATGGATGTTAAGCCTTCATCTTATTTACAAGGAGCGCAGCTTACTTTTATTCCAAGAGCAGCCTGTGGCGCATCACCAAATAAATATGATTCGACATTAATATCACCAAATATGATTTGTGCTGGAATTGCAGGGAAAGGAGCATGTAGGGGAGATTCTGGAGGTCCGTTGATTGATTTAGCTACGAAATCATTGTTGGGTGTTGTATCATGGGGATTCAATTGTGCAACCAGTGGTTATCCTACTGTTTATACCAGTGTACCAGCTCTGGCTAATTGGATACGTAGTTCAGAGGAAGTTTAATTAAATAATTTTGATAAATACTGTGCTATTTTTAATCAATTTCGTTTTGGAAATTAAGTGTTTTCTTAAAAAGTGAATTTAAAATTTAATATATTTCTTGCTGACACAAAATAGCACGCATTGTTTTCTTTTTGAAAAGCAAACAACTTGTGAAATTTAAGTTTGCAAACTGAAGTATATAGTTAAATTGTATTGTGATGTATGTTCATAAATATCGTTAAGCATGGAAAATAGTGCCCCGCTACATAATTAAAGAGTTCTTTTTACTTAAAATTCCGATTTTTATAAAAATATCAGCATGGAAAATAGTGCCCCGCTACATAATTAAAGAGTTCTTTTTACTTAAATTTCCGATTTTTATAAAAATATCAGCATGGAAAATAGTGCCCCGCTACATAATTAAAGAGTTCTTTTTACTTAAAATTCCGATTTTTATAAAAATATCAGGTAACCATCAGATTAGGCCAGCTGTGAAGTTTGGTAGCAGCTATCGGATCAACAGTTTTCTTCTTGGTTTTTGGCAATTTTGTTAAAATTTCATTATAGGACTATCACACACATCCTTCCACCAGGATTCATTCGATCATTGATATAATAAGTGCATCCCGTACAACATCGACGTCTTGGAGAAAACATCACCATAGACAGCTAAATCTTTGAGGTAGTTAGGGACTTTGTCAACCTGGCTCAGACAATAACACCAGCGCCAGCTGCTTCTTCGGGCTTAGAAACCAATTGAGTAGCAAAGCCCTTCTTTCGGGCAACTAAATTGTCCCTTTATAAGACCCTCATCATCCCAGTCCTGCTCTATGGTGCGCAGACGCAACGAAGACCTGTACTGGCTGTACAGCGACACAGACCTAGAGCAAAGAGTAAAAATTCAATGTCTCAGGTGGCTGGGTTATATAGAGCGGATAGACACCCTAGAGCCTAGAGGGACAGCTCAGTGGAGTAAGACTGAAACTCAGGTGGCGCACACAAGTAGAACAGGGCCTGGACCGACTTCCCGTGCGAAACTGGAGGCAGCTTGCTAGGGACCGAGCTGGCTGGAGAAGCTTGTTGGTTGAGGCCCAGGTCCAATCGGACTGTAGCGCCACCTAAGGTATGGTGAGGTAAGGCTGACCTATGTTCCGGGATGAAAAGCCAGTTGCAGTTGTATTTGACTTGTATACTAGCCAAGAGTTTTAATGAAAATTATACAAAGATAGAGAAAAGCTTTGTTATTGCAATTAATCACTCACTATAATCTCTTCAGTGCCTAATAAAATTTTCAGTGCGGGACTTATGGGCGAGCTTTTTTCAAAACAGTGGCGCCTGTGTTTATTATCACTACACTGAATTTTTAAAAATTCTACTGAAAAAGATACAGATCCACTTATTAACATTCGCACCCCTATTTTGAGTATCAATTGATATTTGATAATCGATATTTTTATGGAAACGAAATACAACAATTCTGTACAAAAATCAATTATCAATTGGCAATCATAATAGAGGGGTCAGGAATTGTGTTTGTCTTTTTATAATCGTAGGAGCGGTTTTTAAATAAAACCGTTTTTTTAACAACTTTTTTTTAAAAAAATTAAAAAAAATAATTAAAGAATACAAACTTAAGTACACAAATAACGTACATTTAAAAACAAAATTTAAAAAAAATTCACTTTTTTTCAAAATATTGATTTTTCAAAAAAAAAATTTGTTTAAATTATTAAAAATACAAAAAAAAAGTTTTTGAAAAAAAAAATTAATGGGAAATCACTAAGGCTAGCTAAATCTTCTAGAATATCAATTTTGAAAGTAATCGGATCACCAGTTTTCGAGAAAGTCGAAGAAAAAAAACCGGTCCTATTGTTTACCAGAATATAATGCTTACCTACAGTAAGTAGTACACTGATTTTTTTCATAAAAATTCTTGGAGTCGTTTTCTAGAAAAATAAGCTTTAATATAACGGTTATATGACAGGTACCGTTAATTTTTGAGCTAAAACAAATTAATAAACCCATCTGTAGTATGTCAAAATAATCTTAAGTTCTAAATTTGAAGGCGGCCCAATCGTTTAAGCTACAGTCCAAAATACATCCGTACAGACAGACAGACAGACGGACAGAATTTTGCCAGTAACTCAAATATGTTTCTCTATCATCTTCGTAATGTCATGTTTGATTGTTATCTCAATTTTTTTTAATCTGCACGTACTTTGAATTATAAATAAATGAAAACTAAAATTAAATTGTGTTTAAACTGTGCAGTGCTAACAATTTTAATAAAAAGTGAATTTATATTTTTTTAAATTAATAGTATCGTATTATATATTGTATTATCTGCAAGTACATATAATATAATAACGTACATACCTATCGGATTTGTGATGATTTACTTGCGAACCAAAGTATCTAAGCATGACTTTTGATGATAAGTTTTAATAAAAGAAGAAGCTCGCTAAACGAAAAGAACTCCATATTAAGAGACGAACATTTAACTGGCTTATTGAAAAATACTCCTAAGTTTCTACCACAGACTGCTTATCTACAAGTAAACCATTGTGGCCGTACGGGCACAATTTGGGGTGATAATCAATATTGCAATTTAATTATTCAGGCTGTAGACAGAAAGACGAACAAACAGACAAACAGAATTTTACTACTAACTAAAATGTCTTTCTATATCATTGTAATGTCATATTTGATTGTAATCTATTTTTTTTAATCTATACATAACATATACATATATAACTTGCCTTGTAGTATCCATTATCCGAAGCAACAGGAGATTTAGGACAAATGATTCCTGAAGCAAATCCGTCAAATAGGTGGGTTTTGACTTTAAACATAAGATCGTTTTGGCGTTATCCAGGTTCCGAATGAACAACTAACTATATTAGCATCTATGCCAACATCTCACAAAATTATAGATATAATTAATAACAGAAACATTTACATCTCTTGAGCACCGCCGCCGTAATGTTTCGTGCCTTTCGTTATTTTATCGTTATTTTTACAAACAATGCTCTAGCGAAATAGCCAGCTGCATTCCTCCCCTGAAACGATTAAACTGTAATACTCGAACTGCTAGGAATGCCCATCAGTTTACCCTTGAGCCTAACTTCGAACGTACTGTTTAATATAGAGATTCTTTCTTTAGTCACACCACACGAATGTGGAAAGCTTTGCCAGGCTCTGTTTTTCCCTCCTATTTTGATATGCGGAACTTTAAAACTATAACGCACGCACAAGGGACTATTTGTTTCCCTTTTAATGTAGAACACACAGCGTGGGCATTAGGAAGGGAGGGGACAGATAGGAGGTGTCGATTAACATTGGTTTTGAATGTTTGCAGGTCAAAATGGCAAGGGAAAATCTCGCCGGGTAGACTATTCCAAATTCGTGTTGTTCGGCTAAAAAAAGAATCCCCATATTTAGCTCCCCTTTTATACCTCCTCATTTCCTTAATGGTCGTGCGGTGTTTAAATATTTAAAGGGTACACCCAAACACCTTTCGCGCGTGTAAATTATAAAAAAAATTAAACAAAAAATTAAATTTTCTGATTCAAGCCTTCGTGTTTATTTAAGAACTTGTGTGTTGACTTCGCTTGGAAGAAAACTTAGCTTTTATTTTAAATTAAACAAGAAGATATTTATTTTTAATGCCTTGAATCAACGGGAAACATGTTGTAAGTATCCACTTAATTAAAGCCTCCTTTTCAAACAGTTACGACACAAGGACCCACATTTTGTGATATATATTTTTATTGATCCAACCGGAAAGATATCAAAAAGTTATTAAAAGAACCTACGGTTTCTTTGTTACAAAAATGTTGTAAAATGCATACAAAAATAATAATTTTATTGGCTATAAATAATTAAACTCCAAAAGGTTAAAAGAACGATTGGTGTTCCAGTTTTGTTATTCTTCTTTCAAACTTCCTGATTTTTAAATCAACATCCAGTGTATATAAAAGGTGGTTCGCATTACATCATTGACCAACAATTATCGCTGTCAGTCTTGTTGAATAAACCAGTCTCTAATCCGATTAAATAATGAAATTGGTTATAATCTTTTTTATTTTTGCTGGTAAGTTTTTAATTATTTCAAAATAATTTCGAATCAAACATTTTAAATAAATATTATTTTTGTAGCAATCCTTGTGGTTGCTTTTGGAGAAGGACCAACCCCACCAAGGCGATGTGACTATCAGTGCACCAAGTTAGATGGCAATGCTTGTGGCAGTAATGGAAAATGTATTCATAAGTTCCCGAGTGTTTGCCAAATGGACAAGTATAATTGCTTGTTTCCACAAAAGGCTTTCCGCAGGATAGACGAATGGAAGTGCAATGAGAACTCAATGCCTTTGTGTTCTATAAGTGATTTGTAAATAATTGTGAATGGATATAAAAATTAAATAAAATGATTTCGAAAATGGAAAAGAAATGTATTCTTTTAAGATTCTTTTTGGTCGTTAGGTGGGGGATAAGGTGTCAATGGAAGAAATCTACTTGAATTAGTATACGTTTTGATAATTCACAGACTAACTTTAATAAAAGAAATCGGTGGACTTTGGATGGTGGGCTTAGAACCTCAAAAATGGACCGTATTTTTCCTGGAGGCTATCGGTATCTGATCAATCGAATTTAATATTCAAAAAGATGAATAAGCTTTACCTTACCTTTGTTGGTGCTAAGAGTTCGGAAAGGGCCTGTGCTTTAATTAAAAGCTTCTCCTATACTCTGTTCTAAGAACTAAGATAGTACGTTCGTTTTTTTAAAGAGTTTTCCAGAAGGTCTAATCTCGTTTAACGTAAAAATAATGTTTGTTGCTCTGCACTATCTTAAATATTATACACGAAACCATTATTTTCACTTTCATGAACAAAAAAACTATTTGGCATTTTAAAATTTTAAATTGCACATAATTAACTAACCGAACTCCATAAAAAAATTCTTCAAATAGTAATTCTCCCTTAAAAATAGACAAACAATATTATATAGCTGTATTTTAACCTTTAAAAAAAACGAAAATATGTAAACAGAAAAACACGCAACGGCAACACCTTTTTCTTTAAACTTAAAATATATGCTCTCAAAAGCTCTAAAAAAGTTTCAATTATGAAAGCTTTATAGCGAAAACCATAGAATACGGTATTATATAATTTCCATCAACGGACGAATGGTAACTCGGAACAATTTTTCTTTAAATTAAGGCAATTAGTCTCATCACGCTCACAGCTGGGGAGCAGAAACGTCTTGTTGTAATGTACGTGGCTTTATGGAATATTACAAAAACCAATTTAATTTAATTTGGGGTTCTGCTTTTTTATTTCAGTGGCAATTTCTTAAGTTGAATGCGAAGCAAACGTCAGCAGTTACCAGTGTGTTTGAAAACTCTCTTCCATAAGGCCTGTACTAAAAATATCGTCTCCTTACTAGCTTAGCTGCTTCCAGGTTTGGACGTGAAGCTTACGTGTGTCACCTTATCGTAGCTCTTCCTCTCCTGTGCGGTCTCTCCTAAGTCGTAATGGAATGAAAAAATTTTCGAGGCGGGCCATTGGTATTTATTTGCTGTATATGACCCAGCTATCTAAGACGTTGAAATTTTACTCCTTATGCAAGGTCTTTGTTGAGCGTTTTTCTCTCGAAACTACCTATAGCATCTACGAAGCAGCCTAAAGCTGTGTTCTTCCAGCTTTGTAATTATCACCGGCGCATAGACGGAAAAGGACGCAGAACGAAAACTTACTCCTGTCGCAGGAATAGATCAGCAGAATGCCATCTTAAACAATGATTTCTTTGTGAACGAAGATCCCTTGGTGAAGATGGAGGAGAATAAGTATATTCCTCTTCAAATCACGACCTGGAAAACACAGTTCATCTAAATAATTTTTATCTTCGAAACAGCATTATGCAATGGCGATCTGAGTGTCTTGGTTGTACCGCCGGGTTCAATGACGAAAACTTGACCAACACAACTATAGCCCAGCAGACGAGGCCAAGTTCCTTGCTCATTTCGAATGTGGAACTCCAAATCATTTTCGAATCACTAAATAAAAAGAATTCAGAAGAGCCAATGGTACACCAAATTTGTACTACCGCATCTCCCTGAGGATGCTATTGACATATACACAACCCTGGATTAACAAACTTAAGCTTTTTTTAAAAAAAAGAGTTTCAAAATAAATAGATAATATAAAAATTAGGAGATCAATTACATATTTTGAGCATGACCATAATTTAAAGCGTCAGTGCTCTAGTGAAATAGCAAGCTGCATTCCTCCCCTGAAGCAATTCAGCCGTAATATTCGCATTGTAAGAATTGCCCATATGTTTACCCATTAGCCCAATTTCAGACGAACTGTTAAATACAGAGATTCTTTCTTTAATCGCACCTCACGAATGTGGAACGCTTTACCTGGCTTGTTTTTTCCATCCCATTTTCATATCCAGAACCCTTCTCTATTTTTCCCTATTGCTCGCAATGGTGTTTTTAACATTTTAAGGGTAGAAAAATAACCACTTTCTCTATCTAGGGTAGGGGAGAGCTTTTGTCCTGACAAAATGGTTCTTTTATAGCCGCTGCATTGGTGGTAAAGGTGTTTCGCTACATGACCCTCATTAGGACTATGATTGCTTATGGATGCCTTGTGTAGTTAAGGGTTAAGGGTTCGTATTTGCCTTGATACCTAAAGGCTCTACATGTGGGGTTCGGAGTTGTGTTTAAAAAAATAATAATATATAATAAAAAAAGATGTGCACATGGCTAGGCACATCTTTTTTTGGTATTTGATCTCTATGCCAATGATCTGCAGTCGTGTACACCCATGAATATAGTTTATTCTAAGAATAAATTAAATAATAAAGATTAATATTCCTCAAAAAAAATATTTTGTGTATTGTTTTTGTAAGTAATAATCATCTTTATTTAACGCCGATTTAGTTTACAAATCTCCTAAGGAACACTGAGGCAACGCCTTTTCGGAACACGTCAATTCATCGACTTGGTTAAAAGCCTTCTGTGGATACAAGCAATTGTACTTTTCCAATTGACACTGACTTGGGAATCGGTTATTGCAGATTCCATTGCTGGCACAAATAGTTTTGTCAGGCTTAGTGCACCTATAGTCGCATTTCCGTGGTGGAGTTGGCCGAATTCCAAGAGCGACAGCGAAAAGAGCTGAAATTAAAATTTAAACAAAAATTAGTAAAAACGTCACTAATTGTTTGACTTACACTAATCAAAAACTTACCTGAAACAATAACAAGGACAATAGTGAACTTCATATTTATTGTTTTTTTTTTTAAATTGCTTCTACCAAACTTTTGCAGTGTTGCAAGAATCGGTTGTTTGTGGTGACTTCGATACACTTTGCCTTCGCTTTTATACAAAATTATCCCAAAAATAAAACCGTTGTGAAAAGGGATGTGAAGTCGTTGAATTTTATTTTTGTATTTTTTTGTATTTTATGTTTTTACATTTTGCTCAATAATATACAATACAAAGTTAAAACGTTAAATTTAGATGCAAAAACAGTTGTTTTGAGTATGAAAAAAAATGATTTTATTCATGCAAATTTATTTAAAATGTGTAAACGATGCGGCTTAAACCGTTATTCCTTTTTTAAGCTTTTTTATGTTATTTTCCCGTAAAATGTTTTAAAAATTATTACATTATTGGGTGGGAAATTAAAATAGCAGTAACAAGCAACGTTGCAATATTTGTGTGGTAGCGATCAATGTTTAAATAAAAACATACTTTTATTAACATCTGTTGGTTAAAACAATTTTTAACCAATATTTATATGTACAAGAAAAAAAATATAAAAACCCAAATAGTCGTTCTCGACAAAAATAAGCTTTTCCCCTAAATGGTGCATGTATGTCGGCTAGTCAAATATGATTTCAGGGAGAATGAATTTATTGGACAGCTCCTCAAGAAGCCAATGGCTAGTGACTTACATATAGTCTCAAATGTGTGTAGTGTTTGTTGTGAATCTGCAGAAGTGGAAGGGACCTACAATTTACCACCGATGGAGTAGTGGGGGACTTTTACCGCACTCAAACCGCCGGTGAATCAGGACCAATCTATGAAAGATCGATAAATGATTTTTCTTTCTTTATTTTTGAATCGCTTTGGGGAAGTTTAGATTTATAACACTTTCCCATAGCTTTTAGACCATCAGCTTAACTACTTCTGTAACCATTTCAATTTGAAGGTAACTATGTAGATCGCTATTTCTTATATACCAAGGAGCATTAAGGGTGGGTGTCCCATGTAAAAATGTGGTGGAGTTTTACCTCAAACAGTGTAGCGTTCGCAATTATTGGAAGATTTTAATGAAAGTGCCTCAAAATCGCCAAACAATCGGAAAATTTGTAAAATTTAGATAGACGTTTGCTTCAACCAATGAGAAATGCGTTAAATATTATTTTTTTTTTTTTCTATATTTTATTTCTAGAGACAATACATTTATTGAATTCACCAGTATGTTCGTTTTTTGATTGTCTTATTATTTGTTCCAAAAAATTTTTTTAAGAACTATGAAAAATACAGGAAATTCATTAAAAGATATGAATGTTCTATTTGGTACAACAAAAGGTAACAAAGTCAAATAACCTTTTTTACGAAGCCAATATATATGTGATATTACCTGAAATTTCATTAATTTTTTTTAATAATATTTTTTTACGTCACGAAGACGAAAAATATATGGTTTTTTCCAAACATTTTAAGTTTTATGCCTGGGAAATCGATTAAAATATTTTTTTAAATTTTTGAAATAATTTTTTTATAAGAGGCAAATATATGTTTGAGCTAGTCAGGGTATTATAATTAATTTGTATCTCCTGTAAAATACTTTAAAGCGCATTTCATAATGTCAATATTTGTAATGCAATTGTAAGTGAAGCAAAGTCAATAAAAGTACAACATATTTTTTTTATTTTTTTCCGATATTTTTTTTTATGGAATACAATCGGTTTTTTTAATTTTAATTTTTTGAAAAGTTGTCTTTTTTAACTTTTTTACTTGAAAATTATCATGTATGGAATTTTTTTTAGCGGATGGGTAGACTTGCTGGAACCTGGAATTTCGTATGCACTTGACGTGGTGGTGGATTTTGGTTCAATTTTGTTTAGGTACTTTTTTTTTATTTTGAGAAAAGAATCTATAAACTGGCTTGTATAATTTTACAACAAATTTAGGACAATCCTGAAGTCTTTTGTGCCATTGCTAAAAAAATGCTTTATTTGTTTTGGTTAGGTAGCAGGTACTGAATTTAAAATTGTTCAATTGCTTAAATAATAATTATTGCGTCATAATGGTATTCACAATTCCACTCTGACAATGGTGTAAAATACTTTTCTCCTTTTGACTTGAGTGTCAAGTCAATCAGCAAGGAGTAGAAAATAGATCACTTTTTGTTTCCGTGGTTGCCTATTGCACGTTGAGTGAAAAGGCAACGTGGGAAGAAAGAGTGTGGCAAATTAGCCATTTACTTTGTGAATTTTTTACTTGCGATTATAGGGACTATAAGGCAAGTTTAGGATTCGTGAATATAAAAAAATTGAGATAACAATCAAACATGACATTACGATCATAGAGAAGTCTAAAAAAGTCATTGACAAAAAATGTCCGTCCGTCTATCTGTCCGTCCGGGTGTATATCGATCTGCAGCCTAAACGGGTTAAGCGATTGCATTCAAATTTGGTATGTGTGTATCTCTTGGCATTCCTCAAAGGGGAAATTGAAATTTTATTTGTGGGGCTAAAAATAACGGTACTTGCCATACGACCGTTTAGGAAAAGCATATTTTTCTTGAAACGGCTCCAACGATTTTGATGAAATTTTTTTTAGAATTTTTTTGTTGGTATTGGCTATCATTTGATCAGAGCCACATATACGGGAAAAGTCTATCAACGGGACTTTTAATATAACGGTTTTTTTAATTTTTGGCTTTCTCGGTAACGGCTCTATGGATTTCCATCAAATTTTATATTTGAGAAGACTAGGTAGTTTAATTAATTATGCGTATCAAAATTTTTAATAACTTTTTTTTTTAACTAAAATAATTTTTTGAAATTTTTTTTTTAAAAATCAATATTTCTAAAAAATAATAAAAAAAAAACATTTTAAATTTTATATTTACATGTATATTAATAAACTCTAAGAAAATGCATACTTAAATTTAAAAAAAATCAAAAAACTAAAAATAAAAAACAGGATTTTATCTCAAACCGGTCCTACAATTTTCGAAATACTTTTTTCATAAATTCTTTGTTATTTAAGACGTGTGATGGCGTACTTCATTTTTACTAAAAACCGTTAAGTATTGTGGTTTTAATACTTTTTATAAGTTCAAACTGTGTTATTTTCAACGTAAATATTACTTGTTTCTTTTAAAGATCTTGCTTTTCAATGTAATTAGGCATATAAAAGCAAGTAAGCGCGACCTAGTCGTGCCCATTTTTTGCATGTACTTTTGTGATATCTTAGAACTTAGAAGAACAAAATCAAAATGAAATCTCAAACTTCGGACTTTACAAGTGAACAAGGTACCGAAATACCTCTACCAATCGGTTTTCGCCTATTACAATAAACATATACCTAAACAGTTTCAAAACAGGTCAATGACCTATCTCACATCAATTTCAAATATCTAAAAGATAGACTTTATTTTGTTTATGTACAGTACATACCTACCATGTGCATGTTCATTCATATAAAGTCCCTGACCTATTTTCATGATCGAATTCTAAACGACTTCGCAAGTTTTTTTGTATCTACAGCTACACCACATAATATGTAGATATTGTTTTTAAATAAACAGCAAGTCGAATATGAAAGAACACGAAACGAAGAAACGAACAAATTCAACTGCTAAACTAAAGCTAAAGGAAAATAAAGATACCCACAGCAATAATTAGAAAAAAAATCTCACAAAAAAATTACTAAAAGGTCTCACCGTCGGGTCGCAATGGTCGTTCACGTCACCATTACTTTTCAATAGCAAGTTCTTTCCGCTACCTGTGTCTACATTATACAAATATAGTGCCGACGCGCTGCAGCCGCCTACTTTTAATTGATTTTTATTTTAACTTTTACTTATATCTACTTAAATGCTAGACAAAAATCTTAAAACTCGCTAAAACTATCAACTTAATTAACTTACTGGCCCTATGCGGGCGCTCTAAATTAATCTCTAACTTAATTTTAATTGCCTTTTGGCCTAAAAATAACTTAATTTTATCTTATCTATATTGGGGTTTTATTTTTTACCCAGAAAAATATAAAAACTAGGTCATCATTATCATGTTTTAATCTATCTTAAACTACTTAAAAACTAACTTAAAATAAACTAAAAATAAGCTTAAACTTACTTAAAATAAACCTTAAATACTTAAAATTACAAAACAGCCACAGCAGCCTTTTTTTTTTTTTTTTTTTTGGTGCCGCCGCAACTGCCCTTCCTAACTTAGATACTATAGATATATGTAAGTCGGCCATAGGCGATATTTCGTCTATGTCGACTGAAAATGGTCGGGTTTTAGCTAAGCCACCAAAATTGGTGGAACTGATCTAGGGCTTCCTTCCGATCCCGGTCGGGCACGGCCCTACTGAAACGGAGGCGCTCTGCTTCGCTCCCAGCGACTATGTCTCGGTCGTAGAGGAGCCGCCTATCGACTGTTCTGCGGCCGACGTGGTAGATCAACGGAATCGCCGATCTATCCTGAATCAGCCCTCGACTATCACGGTATAGGAAAGCCTCGGGCGGGATAAAACCACTCGAACGTGTGCTTTCAAAATATTCATCTTGGGGGTAGAAAGCCCCGAAGATTTGTCCATTAGTTGAGGTCATCGCCCTTGCAATGTGTCCGCGAATGAGCTTAATTAAAAAGTTATCTATCCTGTTTGTATTGGCCCCGTTGTAAAGGACCTCGTTGGAATAATAATGTTTGTACTCCGACTCTGGTGTTCTGTGTAATCCAAGACAGGTACGAAGACATTGTCTCTCAAACACCCGAATCTTTTCCATTAGAGATGGTGCAACGTTGAACCACACAGGGCATTAGTAGGCAATCAAGGGCCATGTAGCAAATCACTTTCACCCTGCTATCAAGACGGCTGCTATAAAACAACCGTCTTGTCAGGGCAAAAGCTCCACTAGCTCTGCCCAGAGCAGCCTCTATATGTCGATTGAAATATAGATACTGATCTAACCAGATGCCAAGGTACTTTACTACATTTTTACTTGCCAGGGGATGTCCATGTGACCCAGCGATCACTAGCTTGCGCCAGTTCTTTCTCGTATTCCTAGAGGCCCTAGACAAAGGGGTTCTAAAAAGGATAGTTTCACATTTCTGGAAGTTAATTTTCAGCTTCCAATCATTACAGTAGTTTTGAATTTTATCGAAATCACTTTGCAAGAGAATTCTGATGACTTCAACTTTTGGACCTGTTCTGTACGCAACTAAATCATCGGCATACGCAATTGCATGAGGTAGACTCCCAATGAGATCGCTGGTGTAAATACTAAAGAGAATCGGCGAGTTCACCGCTCCCTGTTGCAGACCGTTTTTAATATCAAACGTTGTGGTAGATGTTAAATTGCCATTCTTGACAACAAACTTTCTACCATTAAGCATGTCGTATAGCATATATAACAGTGGTTTACTTATGCCCCATCTGGTAAGCTTCAGATATAGACCTTCTAACCATACGGTGTCAAAAGCCTTCTTCAAATCAACCAGACAGGCACCCGTGCATTGATTCTTAGCATTGTTCCATTGGACAGCAGATACTAACTTTGACGCGGCATGAATTGTGTCATGTCCCGCCTTAAAGCCGAACTGGGTGTCTGGAATTATATTTTTGTCCTCGGCCCACTTGGACAGAGCTCTATTGATAACCTTTTCGAATACCTTGCTGATACTCGGAAGAAGACTTATCGACCGGAGATTTTCCGGATTGGAATTGTCCTTTCCCTTTTTGGGGAGAGGATGTACCACAGCTGTCTTCCAACTCACTGGATAATATGAATTATTCAGCGCGTTGTTGAACAGTGTTGTGTATATATTAATTGCATCCTCGGGGAGATGTCGTAGTACAACATTGGGTATACCATCGACTCCTGCTGACTTCTTTTTCTTTAATGATGCGAAGATCATTTGTAGTTCGACCTTCGAGATGAGCAGGGAACTTGGCCCATTTCGCTCGGCGACGGTGGCATTTGCCAGATTGTCTTCATTGAATCCGGTAAAACCAAGATTCTCAGATCGCCATTGCGTGATGCTATTTCGCAGGTAGAAGTGATTCAGCAGAGCTCTGTTCTCCAGGTCGTGATTTGGATGAATGGACTCATTCACCTTACACACTTGCTGAAAAGCAGAACCCACTGTCTCAACCTTCTCCAATGGATCTTCGGTCACAAAGAAGTCGTCGTCCAAGACGGCGTCCCCCAGATCTACTCCTGCGGTCAGGAGTATGTTTTCGTTGTCTGTCGTTCTTTGGAGCTTAAGACACGGAAGATCATTTTGAGTGTTCTCTCTAAAGATTTTATTAATCTCGGGAAACATACTCGGGTCGCTAGAATTAACGGCTCGAATTCTGTTATCCCAGTAAGAGTTAATAGACAATCGATAGTTTTGTTTAATGAGCGAGTTGACATTTTTGATTGACGAAAGACACGCCGCCGCTGCGCCAAGTATGTACTTAAACTTATATGACTTAATGAAATTAATAAAAAAGCAAAAAAAAAAACTTACCTACAACTTTCAAAAAAAAAAAAAACAAGAAAAAAAAGTCTAGTCTGATTGATCTCTCGTAGCCTCTCGCGTGCTAGCCATCCACACATGCCTGTTGGGAACAATTTTAGGGTTGTTTTTTGTGTGTGATTCTTCTTACACTGTAGTCTCTATGCGCGTTCGCGATCGCGATGCAAAAAAATCCTTATCCGCATGAAAGAGATCACGCCAACGACAACGAGGAACTTTAGTTTTTTTTTGTACACAACAAATCTCCTAGAAAGGGATATTTTTACAGCAATCCATGCAAACGTTTTTACATGAGATTTGAGTTTGCTTCTGCGGGAGACCTACCCTTAATTATTCCACGAAGGGCCCCGCTTTGGAGTTTTTGG
Source organism: Platycheirus rosarum (assembly GCA_963971375.1). Taxonomy (NCBI): domain Eukaryota; kingdom Metazoa; phylum Arthropoda; class Insecta; order Diptera; family Syrphidae; genus Platycheirus; species Platycheirus rosarum. Next base: position 143,608,634 of record OZ020508.1, read on the forward strand.
ATATGGTTTCATTATTTGTTTTCTTTGTACAACCCCATAGTTGGATGCATGTCCAAAGGGGTTTCAGAGCTCTGTCCTAGTAACCAGTACCTACATTTTTCTATGCTTCAAGTTTAGTTCTTCTCTTTTCCTTTGTATGTCCCCTTTCCATTTAAGCTTTGCATCCAAAGTCATTCAAAAGTATTTGGCGGTATTGGAGTAAGGTACTGCTATACTGTTTATAAAAATTGGAACATTGCTTATGTTTTTGTTGGTAAAGTTTATATGCGTCGATTTTGTTTCGTTTTGTTTGATACGCCATTTTTGTGTTCAACCATTAACTTTATCGACTGCATTTTGCAATTTTTGAGTAGCCTTTGTAACTGATTTATCTGGCACCAATATTGAATATTATCAGCAAAGGTGGTAATGATATCATTGCTGTTCACTGGAATGTCCCTTGTATAAAACAAATACAGGGTTGGTCCTAGTGGTACACCGGGCTTCAATTTTCTTTAGTTCCGAATAATGTTGGCAGTACCGTACTTTAAAGAGTCGGTTCGTAACGTAGGATTTCAGTATTTCGTAGTACTGCCTGGGAAGGTCAACATCCGTAATTCGATGCACTTGGTCTATAGTGGAATGTTTATTTCTAAATCTAAACTGATTTCTTCTTTGAGCCTGACAATAAGAATTTCATATTCGTCATTTCTATCAACAAAACGAAAGGGATCTTCAGCTGTGTTTTCTGGGAATGGCTTAAAGATATTCGCGATATGTTTAGGTTTCCGATCTATTTACCATCATGAGATTTTATTGGCGGGTCTTATGTCTGGGGTCTCTTTGGGAGCTTCCCTGCTTTCCATAAGGAGTAGTCGGTAGAAGCATCCGCCGTGAGACTTTTCAGGAATTTACTAAGTGAATCATTTTTTAACTCACAGATTATTTTTTACTGCCTTATCATCTGGAAATCTCGTAGCTTGCCATTTTCTTCGCTCTCTTTTCTTTTTTCTATATCAGCTCCCTTAATTCGACAGGATATTTTATTTCTTTTTTTCTCGTGTTTGAAACAGTTGGAGTACTTTCTTCTGCAGCCTGTTGCACATCAGCAATAAATTGTTCTACTTCATGATCAATTTGTTTACTTGTTTGCATAGGGAGTTCTTAGGTTTATAAAACTTTCAAGTTTATCTCTGAATTCGTTCCAGTTTTATTCACGAGCAAAGGATTACCTTTTTCTACAATTTCTTCTTCATTTAGTGATAAAATAGCTGGAGTATGATCTGACGATAAATCGTAATTAACTCCTACACTTATATAATTTCGTTTAATACCTTTAACGACGGAAAAGTCTGTTAGGTCTGGAATTTTGTTAGTATCAAAATTCGCAGTTGTATTTGCGGCCTGTTTGGTATAGCCGTTTGCCTTTTGTTTTTATAAGCCTAGATCCCCAGTGGGTGTATTTAGCATTGAAGTTAGAAAAGTTATGTCCTAACAAATTTAGGAGTTCCGCATAGTCTTCTTCAGTTGGAGAGTGCCTCTTTCTTTTTTCTTTTCATTAGTAAACTTAGTTTCTTCATAGTGTTTCAAGCACTTTTTTATAAGTATTGCTGACCCTTCTCTAGCTTTGCAGCTGTGTGCGGAGCGTGATAACATGTTTGTATAGTTTGGCAATTTATTATCAAGACTTTGTTCTAAAGGGAGGTGAATTTCGGACACCAAACAGATGTCTATATGCTCTCTATCTAAAAAGATGTTTGTAAAAGACCTTTTGCATTCCATGTTGCTACATGATATGAACTTTTTTGAGATAAATTTTGGAATATTATACACTTTCGCGGGCACCTGGTTTTTTGACTGTACGAAAATCAAAACGATGGACCGATTTTCATGATTCTTTAAAAAAAAAATTCTAAATTACCCCAAGTCAGATTTCAAATAGTTTTTTAGCTTTGAATTTTTTTACACTACCCATTTGAATTCACGATTCAACAACAACAACAACAGTGGGAGCTTTAAGAATTGAGTCAAATTATATATCGAATCGTCATACGAGCTTGGACAAAAAGGAGCTACTTATAAAACCTTATAAGCAAAGCAATATCCGACTTTTCCTATCCACTTTACTCAGCTTAGAAAAATTCATATAATGCTATGGTAGAACTAGATCCATCATAACTTTTAAGGGAAGGTCACATCCCCGTTGGTGGATAGTAAAATTTATAATTTACTTATAAACAAAATTAGTAATTTGATTTCTATTTCGGATATAAAAAGAAAATAATAAAAAACAATTTTTTTTATTAATACTTTATTGTTCAGGTCGCCCTAGCACGTATATACATTGTTATCAATGAAAATCACCCTTTGTGCAAAGAGGCTGTCCACTTTCCTTGCACTTGTGGTCGTCCAATTGATGGAATTGTTTTTGTGGGTTCAAACAGTTATAAGTTTGCAATTTGCACAGACTTGAGAAATTATCAATGCAAACGCCATTTGAAGCACATACAGGTGTATCAGGTTCCAAGCAATTGTAGCTACACCGTCCTTGGTCCTCTGGAATAGGAGCTGATCCACCAAGAGCTACAGCAAAAAAGGCTGAAAAAAATAAAATTAACTCTCTAAATTAAATAAAAAGTAAATTATTTTACCAGCAAGAAAAACAACAACAAGAGTAAACTTCATGTTTATTGAGATGTTCAGTTGTAATGATTACAAGATGAAAGCAGAAAACCGTTTGTTGTTGTCCTGATCCAAATAACTTCTTTTTATACAAAAATCTCAGAGACGTAAACAATACGACACAGGAAATGATAATCCAGTTATTCGCATTTAAAGCAACCGGATGCTATTTTTGCCGAAACCAAATTTTCGTTTTCACGCGTACTTCCTTTATTGAACATTATTTTTCGTTGTTTTGTTATTTGCGTGCTTATCCTTAAAAAATATTAATATTTGAATACATTAATATTCAATAACAATAACAATTTATAAAAAAATTCCTTTTTGACTTCCATTCGCAACCTAAACGGATGACTTAACTCGGATACTATAAAAGCAAACATTCTGATCCACATCCGTACACACTAAGTTCAGTCTTCTCTTTGACGTCAACACAACCAATATGAAGTTCATAACTGTTACCTTCGTCTTTGCTGGTAAGAAAGTTGTTTTTAAATTTGTAAACACCACAGAGTTTAACCGTTATTTTTTTATTTTCAGCACTATTTTGCGTTGCCTTAAGTGGAATGGCTCCTCTACCGAATGATCTTGGACGGTGTAACTATATTTGCCACAAAACCGATGTCCCCGTGTGTGCCACCAATGGCATGTGCATTGATCACTTCCCAAGTCTATGCAAACTCCAGACTTACAACTGCTTGAACCCACAACGGCAATTCCAACAGCTTCCCGACCACAAATGCAAGGACATTTCGCAACCCCTATGCACACGGGGCGATTTTCGATGAACGCAGATCTGGACTTTGTAAGGAGACATGTCATTTGATTTTGTGAATCGAATAAATTAATGATCTATAATAAAATACTTTAAGAAAAATTAATTATTTTTGATTTGTTGGGAGGAAAATTGAACTGTAGAATGTAATGAATTTTGGGAAATTATGACTTATGTCGTTTTCGGGGTCATTCTGAACGTGTCTATATAATTTTTAAGGCGCGATTGGACCTCCTTCATTTTGCGCTTATTTATTAAGATTTTGTTCTTGTGAAAGCCACTTTTGAGTTATGAAAACTGCACCAATAATACATTTCTCGTAAGTGTTATTTGACCCATAATCGATGGATGTAATTTCTAAAAAGATTGTGGAAAAATTTAACTTATCCTTGACGCTTGTATGCCAGGAACCTAACTTAAGGGAATCACATAAAAACCTAGGCCAGTCCTTACTGAATTCGTTTTGATGTTGGATGCACAGGCAGACATTTTGTAGGAATAACTTTTGAGGCTTCTCTATATCAGCATTATATCATATGTTTGATTGGAATCTCATTTTTTTACTTACGATTATATGTACTATAATGCAAGTTATGTCTTCGTGCAGATTAAAAATGTTGAGATAACAATCAAACATGACATTACGATGATAGAGAAACATATTTGAGTTACTGGCAAAATGCTGTCCTTCTGTCTGTCTGTCTGTCTGTACGGATGTATTTTGGACTGTAGCCTAAACGGTTTGGCCAATCATCTTCAAGTTTAGAACATAATTCTACATTCTACAGAGGAGTTTTTTGAATTTTATTTGTATCTCAAAAATTAACGATACCTGCCATATAACCGTTATGTAAAAGCTTATTTTTCTCGAAAACGGCTCCAACAATTTTTATGAAAAATCAGTGTACTACTGTAGGTAAGCATTATATTTTGGTGAACAAAAAAATGTAATATGGTGAGCTAAAAACCGTACCTACCATAGGACCGTTTTTTTTGTTCTTCGACTTTCTCGAAAACTAGTGATCCGATTTCTATAAAAATTGATATTTAAGAAGATGTAGGTAGCCTAAGTAATTTGGCATTAATTTTTTTATGAAACTTTTTTTTGTATTTTTAATAATTAAAATTTTTTTTTTTTTTGAAAATCAATATTTTGAAAACGGGTAAGTGAATTTTTTTCTAAATTTTGTTTTTAAATGTATGTTATTTTTGTGCTTAAGTTTATATTCTTGAATTATTTTTTTTTTAATTTAAGAAAAAAATTGTTAAAAAAACCGTTTTATTTAAAAACCGCTCCTACGATTTTGAAAACAAAATTCACACTTTTCAACATTTTTTAAAGAAATAAAATGGCGTTTCAATTTTTTTCCTCAATACAATTTAACGTACTTTATTCGAAGAATCAAAAGTCACAATAAATCGAATAAATGCTTTATTTATTTTATTCTACAATTTGACCGCACATAAGAGCAAGTACGTGCGATCCAGTTGTGCAATTAATTTTTATCTGCACGGATGCAAAGTCACCAAGCAGTTCTTAAATTAGATATATCGCAAGGCAAAAACGGGAGTAACATTTGCAAGCCTTTCACATTGTTTGCCAAACTCATTGACATAAAAGGCACTATTTGGGTCGTCCATTTTATGTGGCAGTTTCATTGAAGGTCAAAACCACTGAATTGTATGAATCAAAATTTTGTTAAATTGACTGACAGCTCAATATTTCTCCCAAAAGATCAAAAATAATTAATTAGTTCTTTAAGTATTTTATTGTAAAACATTAATTTATTTGAATCGAAATCAAATGGCAAGTCTCATTACAAATTTCTTTTCTGTGTTCGTTGAAAATCACCCCGCGTGCATAGGGGTTGCGAAATGTCCTTGCATTTGTGGTCGGGAAGCTGTTGGAATTGCCGTTGTGGGTTCAAGCAGTTGTAAGTCTGGAGTTTGCATAGACTTGGGAAGTGATCAATGCACATGCCATTGGTGGCACACACCGGGACATCGGTTTTGTGGCAAATATAGTTACACCGTCCAAGATCGTTCGGTAGAGGAGCCATTCCACTTAAGGCAACATAAAATAGTGCTGAAAATAAAAAATAACAGTTAAACTCTGTGGTGTTTACAAATTAAAAAACCACTTTCTTACCAGCAAAGACGAAGGAAACAGTTATGAACTTCATATTGGTTGTGTTGACGTCAAAGAGAAGACTGAACTTAGTGTGTAAGGATGTGGATCAGAATGTTTGCTTTTATAGCCACCGAGTTAAGTCATCCGTTTAGGTTGCGGATGGAATTCAAAAAGGAGACCAATATTAAATTGAAATTATTTATAAAATGTTATGAATTTCAATATTAATGTCAAAAAATATTAAAATTTTTTGAGAATAAGCACGCAAATAACAAACCAAGAAAATAATGTTCAATAAGGAAGGAAATGGGAGAAAACAAAAATTTGGTTTCAACAAAAATAGCATCCGGTCGCTTAAGATACGAATAACTGGATTTTCATTTCCTGTGTCGTATTGCTTACGTTTCTGACAATTTTGTATAAAAAGAAGTTATTTGGATCAGGACATCAACAAACAGTTTTCTGCTTTCATCTTGTAATCATTACAATTGACCATCTCAATTAACATGAAGTTCACTCTTGGTGTTGTATTTCTTGCTGGTAAGATAATTTATTTATTTTTTTATTTAATGTAATGTACAGAGTTAATATTATTTTTCCAGCCATCTTTGCTGTAGCTCTTGGTGGATCAGCTCCCATTCCAAAGGACCAAGGACGGTGTAGCTACAATTGCTTGGAACCTGATACTCCTGTATGTGCTTCAAATGGCATTTGCATTGATAATTTCTCAAGTCTATGCAAATTGCAAACCTACAACTGTTTGAACCCACAAAAACAATTCCATCAATTGGACGACCACAAGTGCAAGGAAAGTGGACAGTCTCTTTGCACAAAGGGTGATTTTCATTAAAGTAGCGCTAGCGCACATACATAGACGTATAAGGACGAACTGAATAAAAATAAAAATAAAGTGCTAATAAAAATATACTTTCTTCTTATTTAATTTTATGACAGAAAATGTATACTAATTTTTTACCATATCTCTTTCTTCAGAAATAATTTATCTTCTTCTTCTTATATGATTTATCACCCATGTTTTTGTTACTGTGCTTTCTAACCATAACCAATTCTATCAGTTTTTACACAAAAGAAGTCAAATCATTCTCAATACAATTCAAATTTAATAATTTCTGACGCGGCAAGAAAAATAATTTTTAATTTATATCAAAGCCGCACTGCTGTATATTACAATTCGGCGTTGAAATGCAGCATCAAAACCAGCTCTGTTTGACCATACTTTAACTCTTGCCTAGTTACACTGATCATTCCTCAACTGTTATGCGCCATGTGCTTTTCGGCAGTCCAACTCTTCTTCCTTCTGTGTAACCGGATTCCATTACATTGCTTGAATTAGCCACGATATATATTTTTCAGAACAAATAAACAAACTAATGGTCTCTGGCTGCCGCCATTTTACTTCGATCTTGAGAGCTGCGCAGAAGATTGCAAATATATAAGCTCTAATGATATTACCTTTTTTTCTCTTTTATGATTATTAATGATTCGATTTTATTTTGCTTTTCCACTTAATCGGTGACATAACGCATATGTATGTATGTATGAAGTTATAATTTTATGTTTGTGGTTGAACATCAGTCATGATGTTACAGCACAATATAGTGCAAACAAACTAGACGTGTCTTTTTCGTCGTCCGATTTAATTCCTTTTTTTAAGTAATACTCTCAGTTTAAGTCATCAAAATTATAGAACATTGTCATTTGTCAATCTTGCTCTTCGTCTCTAGAATTGAACTGAATTAATCGCTAGTGCCTTACTTATTTCTTGTGCTTTTTTTTTACTTTTGCAATCCAAAATTAAATACAATATGCCCCCTAGAACAACTAAGCGAACCCGCACACAACAACAAAACAGTGATACCGATTCCCCTGCGAGAGATACTGATGTAAGCAACTCAAATGGCATTGCTGACAAACTGTGGAGCCGTATTGAAAAGAAGTTGGAGGAGTGGATGCTGACATTTACTCAATCGTTGGATGCTAGATTCGCCGCCTTAGAAGAACGACTAAATTCCAAGATTGGTGAAAATGCACTATTTTTCGACCAACAGCTAAACAAAGCTCGTCAAGAGGTAAAACAACTTGCGCTTGTCATTGATCAATTGGAGTGTGATAAAATTAGTTCTGATGCTGTAATTGTTGGCTTGCCTGAGTTCCCTAATGAGAATTTGGAAAACATCTACAAAAAGATATGCAACACTGTAAATATTACGCCCCCACACATACAAAACATTTTTCGCGCTAAAACCAAACAACATACCCTCACGGACTCCAACATCATACTAAAATGTATAGATAAGCGAAGAAAGCAACAATTTATGCAAGCAGTAGCGAACTTTCGCAAAACAAAAAAAGCTCCGCTTAGCCTCTCTGATATTTTCTACCGAACATTATGCGACTTGAACAACCAGCAAACGATAGACAGGAAACATTTTCTTTATGTGCTGTAGATGAATACCAAGTAGGAAAAGCAATATTCTCTATTAAATCCAAATCAACCGGTCTTGAAAATATTCACCCAGACCTTATTAAAATCCTTCTTCCTTTTATACTCTCTCACATAACACACCTCTTTAATACAATAATCATGACCTCAACTTATCCTGCATCCTGGAAAATATCCAAAATTATCCCTATACCTAAGCCGGGTAAGAAGAAAGAGTACAGACCTATAGCTATACTTCCTTTTCTATCTAAAGTTTTCGAAATGATGATAAGTAATCAAATGAAAGCATATATTAAAGAAAAACGTCTTCTTAACCCTTAACAGTCAGGATTTAGACCAGGACATAGCTGTATTTCAGCACTTCTAAAGGTTTCTGACGATTTTAGGCTAGCTTTAGACAATAGTAATATAACTGTGATAACTTTACTTGACTTTTCAAAAGCATTTGACTGTGTTGACTTCAATCTTCTGTGTGATAAACTGACAACGTATTTTAATTTCTCTGACACAGCTAAAAATCTTATTTATTCATATTTGACAAGTCGCTCGCAAGCAGTATCGTGCAATAATAAACTGTCCTCGTATCTTTCCGTTAATACTGGTGTTCCCCAAGGATCAATATTGGGACCTTTACTGTTTTCTTTGTTCATAAATGATTTGCCATCTGTTTTGTCATATTGTCAGTATCATATCTACGCAGATGATGTCCAACTATACACTTCTTTTCCTATGGGGAAGATTGACGTTGCGTTAGCTAAAATGAACCATGACTTGCAATCCATATACAATTGGTCGACCAGAAATGGACTCAAACTGAATCCTGAAAAAAACGAAATCCATCCCGATTGCTAAAAATAAACTAAATCTTGAAAACATTCCGCCCTTATTTTTAAATAAATGTCCAATTCAATTTGTGTCCCACGCAAGAATTTTAGGTATAACATTCAACGATAGACTGACGTGGGATACTCATATTAACTCAGTAATTGCTAAAATTTATGGTTCACTCAGAGGTTTATCTGTTGCTAAATCTATTCTATCAACCGAGGTCAAATTAAAACTCGCTAAATCACTTATCTTACCCATATTATCATATGGATGTGAATTGTTTTCAGATCCTGACTCCCAGTCACTTCAAAAGCTTAAGGTTACCATCAATGCTACTGCACGATTCGTTTTTAATCTTAGCAGATACGATCATGTTTCGTCTTATATCTTATATAACTTTTAGGATGTAACTTGGAAGCCTTCTTCAAACATCGATGTTGTTCTTTTCTCTCTAAATTAATTGTTAACAAGACTCCTCACTATCTTTTTAATAAACTTAACTTTTGTTCGTCTCGTCGTAACATTCTTCTACGCTCCTCGATGTTTACTACATTGAAATCACGCAGGCAATTTTTCGTTTATGCTGTTAGACTGTGGAATAATCTTCCCAGTCGTCTGAGGTCAAGTATCGAACACCGAAAATTTCATGAACTTTGCTTTGAGCATATCTCAAATTTGAATTGAACATACTTGAATATACTAATTTTTGTTTTATATAACTTTTTTTTTTATTTTATGTTTCGTATTGCGACTTTAAAGTTTTAATTTTTTAATTTTTCAATTGTTTTTAAATTTTTTAAATTTTTTAATTTCTCTAATTTATAAGTATTTTTTATTATCATTTTTTGTTCAAATTAATAAGCTTTTATTTGCTTTGATTTGTTTAGTTTATAATATCTGTTTTCTTATTCTTTTTTTTTTAATTTTTGTAATTATGTAATTTTTAATAATTTGTGATTATGTATGTATTTAACTATCCTGTACAACTTTAAAGTTAAAGTTAAGCTCGTTGTACAGATGTTTTTTATTCAATAAATATCAAATATCAAATATCAAATGACTTCCGTACTAGCCAAAACGACTCTTGTATATCTATTTAACACAATGTTTTTTTCGATCTTATCGATATTTTCGATAAATGTTCTAGAAAACCCTTCTCTATCAACTATCTCGCTCCATTCAAATAAGTAAACAAACAAACCTGTTCCAAGCTAGACGTCAAAAGTCAATTTAATTTGTTGTGATAAACATTAATGTTGACCTAAAATACAATTTTTCTTTTTTCTATAAAAATTAAAACAATTAAAGAATGGATAATTACGAAATTACACTTATTAGTAACCTTAAGTTATTAGAATCGGCAATTAAGCAAAGTGAAGCAGCAGTTGATAAAATAAATGTTCTTCAAGAAACCTGTCGAGTTTGTCTCATTAGAACAGCGGACAACAATTTGGAAGACAATTTGGTTTTGAATGCAGAATACAAGCACCTTGAATCTATGGAAAACCTATTAACAATCAGAAGAGTTCTTGAACTATCTACTGGACTAGGGGTAAGTAAGGCAAAAGCAAGCAGTAAGTTCTTTATCTCCATTCGTTCTGTTTACCTCTAGATAAGCCCAGATCATGATTTTATGCCTTCTCAAATCTGCAACAAATGCTTAGGTAACCTAAACTCCTGTTATTCATTTCGCCTTCAAGCCCAAAATGCTGATAAAATTCTAAAATGCTTTTTGGCCAAAAACAACACCACAAAACATCAGCCACCTCTAACCAGCAACGAGACGGTTGCACCTAGTTTGCCAAGCAGTTCATGTAACGCGGTAAGTTAATGAATTCCCGTGCCAATCATATATATAACTTCTTTGTTTTCAGACATTCTCAGGCAAAACAGACTTGGTCAGATCCAACAACATAGAAGCAAGCTCAGTACAAGTGTTTGAAAATGAACAAATAGAATGCAAATATTGCTTGGAAAAGTTTAAATTCAACAATGAATTGGATAGCCACATGAATGTTTGTCATCTGGGCCTTAAACAACTTTCATGCAAAGTGTGTAGCAAGACTTTCAGAAATCCTAAAACTCTGAAAAGGCACGTGAAAATATCATGTGTTTCATTGGAATTAGTTGAACAATGCAAAAGAAGGGACTTGAAATCGGGTATACCGCTGCAAAGAGCTATAGATGCCTGCGAGTTGGCTATTCAAGCTGCTGGGTTCAGCTGCTGCTTGTGTGATAAAGTAAGTTAAACCAACTGCTTTAGTTGATAGTAATACTTTTTTTTATTATTGTAGGAGCACAACTTCAATTTTTCCACATTGCTTGCGATACATTCGAAAAAATGTTGGTCGACTGGTGTGCCTCGACTCCAACGTCTGTTCTCAATGATAGTCCATTTGTTAGTTCTTAAGAAGCTAACTCAAGCTAACTCTTTGGCTCGGCAGTTTGCCGCTAGTTCTTTAATGCCAGAGAGTGTTGAGGCCCCGCCCGTTAAAATCTGCTTTCGCCCTTGTACAGTGACTAGAGTTTAAAAGATTTCGACAAACATAAATCTGCTGGTCCAGCAGGTATACGCGCTATTGTTCTGATGAGTTCAAGTCTGATATCCTCAAAACAAATGCTGGTGTGCCCCAGGGCTCTGTTCTGTCTACAACTCTCTTTCTTATTTTTATAAACTGCTTCGCTGATGATTGTACACTTAGCTTTTCATGTTCGTTTCTGGACTCACAACTCTGCTCTTTGGACATAGATCTCCAACGGCAACGTATGCTCAGCTCATTAAATCTGGCCTTGACAGCATTTTCCAATTGGGAATCAAGAATCGCGTGGAATTTAATGCGTCGAAACTACAATGCTGTCTTCTGTCTCTAAAGCGGAGTGGAACTTGCATCATAGAAACCGATTGTCTCGAAATTCTCTATCACTCGAACAACGACGCAATGTTTCTGGTTTCTGTTTTTTCTACCGTTATTTCTACGGTCATTTTTCTATAGAAATAGCCAGTGGCATTCCTTTCCTCTAAACAATTCCACAGTAATATTCACGCTTCCAGGAATGCCCACCAAATTAGCATCTATCCCAATTTCGATCGTACTATTAAGTACAGGGTTTCGTTCTTCAGCCGTACAACTCGAATGTGGAATGTTATGTTTTGTGATGTTTAAAAGTTTAAAACCAATGTGAATCGGCATCTCCCCCTCGCCCTCCTTTTTTCCTAAGCTCGCACTGTTTCCATTTACATCAGAAGAGTACCGCAAATCCGTTTGGTAAATTAAAAAAAAAACCTTTTACCTCTCTGCCCTCTGCACAAATCTTAGGTCTCCGCCCAGTAAAGAGAGAGCAAAGTATCAACTAGTATAAGCCAAGTTGGACATTCTGTATTTTGTCCAACATGGTATTCTTAATGTGGAGGCCTCGCCGGATTGTCTTCCTTCTTATTCGATCATGCTTTGTTGTTCCTGCATCGTGCCATGCATCTTCACTACAACATTGTCCAATAATGAAACCCGAAATGAAGTGCTGGGCAACTTACGGCCGTCTAAAGCCTTCCTTTGAGCTTTTGGACATTTTTCATGTAGATTTCAAGAACTACTCCGCGTTGCATTAGGGTAACACTTATCAGGATGGATGGGCAAGCAGCTTCATCTCACTCGGATCTCAATGGATTCATTGCGGGGGGAAGTAGGGAATAGCAAGGAATTTAGTTGATAATAAGGTACGGGTTGCCTCATTAAAAACCATTTTGAAGTATTAATGCATTTTAGGATGTTAAGTATATATTTCTTCCAGCTCCCGATACATGTGCTCTGTACTCACTGTTGTTCGGCAGGCGTCTTTGCTCTTTTTTTTCTGCAACGTCTGTAAACAACTCCAAGACCTATTTATATTTCGCAAGTAAAGACATTTACAATTTGATGACAAAACATTTTTTTATATTTTTCTAGAGTTTTAAAACAGAGTTCGAATATATCAGTCACATGCCTGAACATGCAGACAAGAAAAACTGTCACATATGCAATCAGGCATTTGGCCGGAGTCTTTATTTGGAGAATCATTTGAAAAAGCATTTGCGCCAAATCCCCTATAAATGTCCGTTTTGTAGGCGTGCCTTCTGTTCGATGACAAGCGTTCGTAATCATGTCAAAGAACACAGCAATAGGGCAAAGTACGTCTGCAACTTGTGTGGAAAAGTGTTCAGGGTTTTGAGAAAATTCATACCACATATGAAAAAGCATGAATTAGAAAATGGAAGTAAACTAGATTCCTGTGATGCACGTGACAAAGAAATAAAGGAAGGGAATTCAAATGAAGAAATCGAAATGGATCAGCAAGAAACTGCAAGTAACGTCATAGAAGAAAGACCTACAAATGCTCAATTTGAAATTGAAACACTTTGTACTGAAGAACTCCAGATTAAAGTCGAGCAAAATGAATTTGATGATTCGAATATGGAAGAACAAGCTAATAATGTTAAGGCGGATGACAACTTTACTAGTGGTGATGCTCCGTATCAATTCTACGAAATAAAACAAGAAATCATTGAAAATGAGATAACTGACCAATTATCATCCCATAAAGCCAACCAGGAAGCAACTTTTGAAATCACAGAATTACCAGATATCCATGAAATTCAACAAGCTTCATATGGTTCCAATAGGCAGCAGGATTTTACTATGAAAATTGAAAAAGAAACGCCGGATTTAGATCTTATGAATATGACTGTTGATCAACAACTACCTAATAACGATGACGCTTCTTCAGCCAACTTAAATAAGCAAACGAAGGTCACAACAGCCGATAACCAACCACCAGCTTATGCTGCTTTCAGAACATTCATATGCCAAATACCAGATTGCCGAAAGGTTTGAAATTTCGAAAAAAAAAATCTTATTTAAACTACTATATTCGATTTTTTAGGAATTCTACTACGGACCAGACATCGCCAATCACTACATGACTCAACACTGCCCCAGTAAAAGGCCATTTATATGTCCAATCTGCCCGTCAGAGGAATTCCCCAAAAAAAGAAATATTCGCAAACACCTAAATTCAAGTCATATCGATAACCGATATAAATGTACGATTTGTTCGAAAAAATGCAATCTGTTGCGACAAATGCAGGATCACATGCTATTTCACACAAAAGACCGTCCATTTCCCTGTACAATATGTGATAGCAAGTTTAAGAATGACAATGCACTCAGAGTTCATATGATTACTCACGATAAGACAAAGAGATTCCATTGTAGTGTTTGTTCGAAGGCATTCTATTCCTATAATGGACTCTATTTGCACTCAAAACTGCATTCGGTTCACAAGGAGTTGCAGTGCACACTTTGTGGCAGACAATGTTCAACGAAATTCCGACTACAACGACACATGAATAATTGTGAACGTAAAACTGGAGTTGCAAAAGACTGTGACACTGCCGAGGAAGCGACTGAGTCGAAATCAAAAGAATAACGATTCGTAGACAAATAAGCATTCAGGTTTGAGCGTAAATTATTTGGTTATTAAACTAAACAAAACAATCAAATTATTTTATAATTAAAAAAAAAATAGAACGGGAATGTATTCGAAAAAACTACACGTTCGTTATAATATAATTATTATCTATGATTAGGGGGAATTTAGAATCTTTTAATTATAATTATTATCGCAACAAAACGGCGATAAACTAAACCTATATCCAAGGGAGGATAATACAATAGAGGAGATAAAATATTGGATGATTCATCAACGTCGAAAAGCTTAGGACGTGGGTCAATCCAATGCAATATATTTACTTTAGTTTAACATATAAGAATAAATAATGCCTAGTTATGTAAGTAGATAATCAAAAAATATCATTTCTTGTAGACTTGCTCATTTTATAAATAAAAATAAAATATGTTATAATATTAACTAGAAAAATATTTTGAAAGCTTACATAATTAATGTACAACATAATTTTAGATTTATACATATATTTAAGAAATTTTATTTTAGTTTCTAAAACTCTAAAACTTGTCGACTTGATCGATTTTGATTATTTGTTTGCTTATAACGAGTTTGTGGTCCGATTAGTGGCGTTGTTATCAGGATCAAGATTTTTGTTTAGTAGCAAAACAAGACGAGTTCAGCTGCATAGTTCGAGTCAAATTTTTTAGTATGTACTCCTTAGTCTTTAACTTAGTATTACACGGTTATCGAAATGGGTAATCGCGACGATATATTGGCGTCACAAAAAAAGTTCATTGCACCGCCAGCGCAATATCATCTTTCACCTTGTCATCGCTAGCTATAATGCTTACTTTCTTACTTAGGGGGCGCTATAGTTCGGGACGAACCTGGGCCTCAACCAACATGCCTCTCCAGCCAGCTTGGTCTTTGACTAGCTGCTTCCAGTTTCGCACTCCAAGTTGGTTGAGGTCGTCCTCCACTTGAACGCGCCATCTAAGGCGAGGTCTTCCTTGACTGCGTCTACCCTCTGGGATGGAATCGAAGATCCTGCGAGCCGGAGCATTGTTGTCCATTCGCTCTACATGACCTAGCCATCTTAAACGTGATATGCGTATTTTTTCGAAACGACTAAGGATATCTTCATCCGCCTCGGCGCCATAGAGCAGGACTGAGATGATTAGGGTCTTATACAGAGTCTCATTTGTCTTTCGAGAGAGGGCTTTGCTACTCAATTCCCTTCCTAGCCCATAGAAACAGCGATTGGCAAAAGTAATGCTTTGTTTTATTTCTGACGAGAAGTTGTTGTCAAATGTTATAGCGGATCCGAGGTAAACAAAATCCCTAACTACCTCAAAGTTGTACCTGTCTATTGTGATGTTTTGTCCAATCCGCCGGTGTTGTGTGTCCCTGTTTGTGGACAGCATGTACTTCGTTTTGGCCTCATTGACTGCTAGTCCCATCTTAGCCGCTTCAGCTTCAATGCTAGCAAACGTTCCAGTGACAGCTCGCCGAGTTCTGCAAATGATGTCTATGTCGTCAGCGTATGCTAGCAATTGCACAGACTAGAAAATCTTGTCCCACTACAATTGACTTGCGACTTTCTTATAATTTTTTCAAGTATTAAGTTGAAGAAATAGCACGATAGTGCATCACCTTGTCGGAATCCTTTTTTGACGTCAAAAGCTTCTGTGAGGTCAGTACCAACCTTGACGAAGCAGCGAGAGTTTTCCATCATCACAGTCGGACGAGTTTTGTGGGGATTCCAAAACCTGACATGGCTCTATATAGCTCGTATTTATAAATGCTATCGTACGCGGCCTTAAAATCGATAAAGAGGTGGTGGGTATCGATTTGGAATTCTTGTCAAGAAGTCCGGAGGTGGTGGGGAAAAGTTTTTTTTAAATGGCTAGTGTGAGTTAACGCAAACTTTAATGAATTGTGCTTCTTTCCAGGTGGGAATGTGGAAATAGGAACACATTAATACTACCTTAATTAGAGATTACAGTTTTTCTCTTCACAAAAGTGCTACGCACATTTAAAGAAACACTGCTGTATTACTCTTAGCATTTGAAGAAAAAAATATAAATATTTTGTTGTGTTTATCTGATTAGATAAATAATTTTAATTTAATTTTGTAGCACCAAAGTACCTTTATGTTTTCAGAGCTCATTTTCAACGGTGTAGGGGTCGTTAAACATCGATAGTATATCGATAGTAAAAAAATATCGAATCAGTTGATTGTTTTAAAATACTATCTATAGTTTTTAATCACAGTTGGGAATTTCATTGCAACGCATTAGTTTGAGTTCATTTCTCCTTTACTGGATGAACACATTGGAAAAACGGAGCTGGAATACTAGAGAATAGAATAGCTAGATCTGTATTAGCTGTCAAACGAGGACGTCCGTTCATAGACCTTGTATACATGATTCTTTTTTTCTGTAGTTTCTTCTTTATTCATTCTTTCTTTTTGACAATTGGTTAAGGGGTGTAGAAAAGTAGGGCGAATGAAGTAACGAATAGAAGAATGAAAATTTAAAGATTTTTGTGGTTGAGCTTTTGACGTTTCTCGTTTGAGAAAGAAAATGCTATGCACGCACTAAAAAAACATGAATTTTTACAATTGAAACAAATTTCCAATCATTATTTTTTTGTGTAAATGGATAGTTTTTAATTGATTTTTTTTTTAATTTCCAATTTTTTTTTTGAATAAAACAACCCAGTTTATGTAGCAATATGTATGAATTAATATTTTAAGTTTTCTTATGTTAGTTGTTTTTTCTTGTTTCTGTGAAAGTTTTGCATCAATTAAAATAATTAATCAAAATATTTAAACAATTTATTTTTTTGTATTTTATTATTAATTAAACCTGCCATTTACATTGATTATATTTTGTTTTATTTGTTGTGATAATTTTACTAAAAAAGCATTTGTATGAATCTGGGAATTTATTCTTTATGATGTTTAGAAATAAGGCTGTAAATCTTTCACTAGTTTTTATGGTTTGAATATCGTAAAAAAATATGGATAGTCTCGATAGTATCCATATTAAAAAAAAATCGATACTATCAAAACCTATGACTATCGATGTTTAACGACCCCTACAACGGTGACAGTGAGTTATGTTGAGCAAAAAAAAAAAGTATATACTCGTATTAAGAAGTTTTTATTTTTAAGCTCTGAGCAGAGCACGGAGTAGAGCCTGAGCAAGTCGATTACGCTCTGAGCAGAGTATGATCAGAGCTCTCCGATTTAATTAAGAAACACACTTGAGCACTGATCTGTCAACTGTCATATGGTCCACTTTACACCTTAAATATAAAAATTAAATTAAATTAATGTTATTTCCTTAAAAAAAATCATTTGAATATTTTACTTCGACCGACGCCATTTTGATTTTTGTTTTTTTCCAATCTGTCATTTGTTTAGGCACACAAAATATATGAAGTTGGCCGTGCTCAGCTTTTGACTTCATGTGCTCGGTCATTTTATTCTGAGCTCATAGAGCGCGCTCTGAGATAGCTCCGATTGAAAAAAAGAAACACAAGCTGAGCGCTCAGAGCGCACCGAGTTAAAACAGAAACAGATCTTTTTTAAGCCATTAGGCGTTTTTCTTTTTTAGCTCCGAGCGGGACACTGAGCTGTTAAAAAAGAACTGTGTTTCTTTTTTAACTCGGAGCGCTCTCATCGCTCAACTTGTATTTGTTTTTAAGCTTGCTCGATGAGCTCACTAAAAAATAACAGAGCACACTGAACATTCTTAATACAAAATGACAGTCAGCTGCTTTTCTCCATTCATTTTTTAGGATAGCTTTAAATTTTTCTCCGTGTAATCCATGTTTGCTCTCCTTTTAGCTGTTTTTGGTCATGCCAAGCTAATTAAAACAAAAAGTTATCAAATCTATAAAACAAAATATTGAATACATTCTGTTTTTGCTCAAAAATCGAGTGCAGAAAATCTTGTTCTGAAACAGTTTCAGTCAGTTTTATTAACCAAGAATTCTTTTGTTTCTCTTTCATTTAAACTATAGCAATGTGGCAACATTGTGAATGTGGGTGCATCACTGCATCGATCATCGGGCAACGTAACACCGAATATTCTTACTATTTTTTTTTTAAATACCAGGCAAACAAAAAAAATATGGCCATTGCAATTTTTTTATAATGTGTTTCTTGTTGCAAATCGATGGAAAACGTATTCTCTGCACCCGGCGAACATGAAAAACAGCTAGTAAATCCTACAAAATAATTACGCTGACTCACTGTTTATAGCGCTGACTTTTGGGTGGATGTTAGAAAAAAAAGAAGATGGTTGGGGTTTTCTTATTGATGTTTAGGAGGTTTAGGTAATCAAGGTGTATCTGTATGGCATAGAAAAAAGAAACAAGAACGACAACTGAGAGGATAATTCTCTCTTCGCCAACAAACTGAAAAATACCCTATCAGTGACATGTATGGGGACCGGTGGTCCCTGTACATTTCTAATACGTCTGCAGTATTGGGGACTAAAAATCTGCTTCTTAGCTGCTTCGCACACGTATTCACATACTCAAAATATAATTAAAGTTTGCAGGGTATGGTCTGTACGGGTCACAGTTCTTTCTTCTTTTTTCTATGCTTATGACGTAGGTATGAGTTGAGTGAAGCCTAAATGCGGGTGGTGGTGCTTTCATGTTTCACCATCCTCACATTCCATTGATCGACGACGAAAAATTAATTGCAATTGAATTAAAAATACCAGGTAAACAGAAAAAACCATTTGGCAAGCTTATTATTTTTAAGTATTTCTTGTAGAAGGGTGGAAGAAGCTTTTTCGTTGATGATCGATCGTCAAACACCCAAAAACATGGACATCATTACCAATCCCAAAAAATCGAACGAAAACGTATTATGCACACCAGGCGAACATAAAAAACAACAACCAAATCCCCTAAAATAATTACACTGTTGGTAGCAAACTTTTGTGGTTGGTAGAAAAAGACAAAAAAGGATAGATGGGGAAGTTCTTTTCGTTAATAAGGAGGCTTGGGTAATGATGGCGATGGGTCATTCATTCGGCGACCTGGAGTCTAGTGACGTATGACTTTATGTAAGTATGAGTTCTATGAAGTGTAAATGTGGGTGGTGGTGGTGTTGGCTTGCCTCATTATTGCCTAGACGATCATCGGCAACTTAAAGCCGACGAAAAATCCATCCCAATTGAATTTAAAATACCAGGCAAACGGAAAAAACAATATGGCGACCGTAAGCATCATTGTCAAAGAAATCTGATGGCATTATTTTTGTTTTACCACAAACAATTGCGTTGGATGAACTCCCTATCGAGTGTGCTGTGATTGTGTTTGGTTTTTGGTACATTTAAGCTTAGTAATTTCAACGCAATTTCTAAATGTCTTTTTCAAAATAAAAAACCTCTTCTTCGTAAATTTGTATCTCTTAACTTGTTTTATGTTGATGTTTTTATTGTATTTATTTACATACATATGTAAGTATAGCGTACAATCACTTGGCATTATAGATAAAAAAATCGAACTAATTTTAAACAATAAAGTTTTACAATTAAAATTATGTTTTACATTATTTTTTTTATTTTTTTTGCTCATAAATTTGATTTTCCTATTAACTATATTTAATCATTCCAATTAATTTTCTTTTTGAATATTATTTAAAATAAGCCTTAATTTTTCTTGAGTTTAAGGAAAATAAAAACACTACCAAATCAGTCTTCATTTTTTAATTACAAATATAACAAATTTTCAGATTCAAAAGAAAAAATGAAAGCTATATATACGGAGGTTTGAGAAGCTTCTCTAGACTTTATGCCTACTTAGCAGGTTGTTTGGCATTTTGTTAGCCTTGGCAGACATTTTTTTTTTCAAACCTATAATTTTTGGCTTCATCTGTGGAGGTTTTTTAATTTCTATTCTAGATACCTACCGATGCGAGTGCAAAAAAAATGTCTTAACAGTTGATGAATTCCAGGACTTGGCTGGTAACTTTATAAAATAAATATTTTTGAAGACAATAAATAAAATACTTTAAAAAACAAAGTTGTTTTTCTGAAAAATTTGGAAGACTGATCCACTATTTGCAATTTTTCCCTTATATTTGTTTAAATTGTTTAAAATAATAAGAAGCAAAAGCTCGGAATATTGGAACGTTCGAAAAACTGCTAAAAAGAAAAACAAACAAAATCAACTTATTCATAAAATTTATTTTTTTATAAATAAAACTTTACATTTAAAACAATTATTTCTTATGTAAACATTATAAAGAAGTAACGATTGCGCGCGTTACAAAATAATGGTAATAATATTAGTTTTGATTTTTTTTACTTCTTAATTTTTTGTATTAAAATCTTTCTTTACACAAAAAAAAAACATTAAAATTATATAAATCTAGATTACTATAAGGTAATAAAATAAATGAAATGAACATTATAATTAATAAGGCATTTTTTAAATTTCTTTTGTTTAATATTAATTCTACACGCAGGTATAAAAAAAACGAATTATTCAACGACACAACTTTTGCCAGCTAAAAAAATTTCATCTAAATTTAATTTTTTTGTTTTTTTTTTATCAACTACATACAAATATCAATAACAAATATTTTTTTTCCACAATATAGGAGTATATTTTTATAGTCAATTTATTTTTCTTTACTTTTTTGTGAAAGTTTAATGATGTGAGATTTTTTTTTTTGTTTATGGTACAAATAATGATTTTTTTTAATTTAAAATTTATTTTACTTAAGATATTATTTTATTTTAAATTTATTTATTTATTTTATTTTTTCGCACTCCGATCGATGGGTTTTACTTCCAATAGTTGAGGATAATTTTCAACGATGTTGAGCAGGATGGTGTCGATGTAATGTTTGAGCCGCGTGTTTTCATCTTCTTTTTCTTGGAAGGCTTGTTGGAGCTGAAATGAGAATAAAAAAATGAAGTACCAATTAAAGACATAGTTGAATCAGAACATCAAAGACTTATAGAATAAGTCCGAAATTGATTCTAAAAAAATCTTAAAAAAGCCAATATTTATATAAATTATTAAAAAGAAATTATTTGCAGGCAGGGCAGTCAAAATAGTTGAGTATTTTTTTGCTTAGTTCTCCTAAGAAAAAGTTGTAGATTTGAGATGTTATTTGATTACTTTATAGTCCAATCACCAGAAAAAGAAATGTCAAGCTTATAATGCATTTAATTTGCTGACAAGAGCAAGAAGGAAATATTATTTGGCATGTTTACAAAATCAGTTTAAAAGCTCTAGGAGGGCTATTCGCCCAACAACTCTTGTCTTGAATGGACGAAACTTACAATGTTTTGCAGAATCTACTTCTGGCTCTAGAGGGCATCGACATACACTTAGTTCTATGATATTCGAGAATGCATCTAGAAATCACTTGGAAACCTATCTGAAAAAATGATCTCCATCTTTAAAAAATCCCGTAACAACGCAACGAGAGCTTTTCGATGCATTTTAAGTGCGACAGGGAATGAGGAAAAGAAATTTTTGTCGCCAAATTTTGTTCTAACTGGCGATTGACAATGTGAGGACTCCACAATGGGTCCAAAGGAGACACTTCCTTTACAATGGAGACCATTTTTTAAATAAACCATTTGGACTGTGTTGATGATTAATTTGTGTTTGGAAAGATTTTTTAAGTCGACTTTTTGGTCACTGTAGTTTTCGCAATAAAACAACTATGTTACATTTGCTTGCTTTTCCCGACATTTCGGCAGGGGTTGCTGCCTTCCTCAGGGGAACTTTATTTGAACAAAATATAAATTGACAATTACGACAGTGAGAATATTACACTTCGAATGAAGTTTCGACTGTGTATTTAAAAAAACAAAAGAAAGAAAACTATGAGAATGTGTGTCTTGTTTTCTATTCATATTATTAATGTTATTTAGTATGTGTAATGTTTCTAAGGTATAACGTTTAGATACATGTTTCTCTGTTTGTAGGATTTTGACATCTTCGAAGTTTGGAGAATGACCACTCTCGATGCTGTGACTTTCCAGGGCTATTTTCCCAGAACTGTTGGATCTTATATCAGATTTGTGGTTTGCGATCCGCTGTCGAAGAAATTGTTTTATGGTTCCTATATAGCATAGGTTGTAAGGTTCGTTCGGTTTGCCGTTGCAATTTATTTTGTAGATAACGTCCGTTTGTTTGTCTTTGTCTGGTTTTGTTTTTAGTTAAGTACATAGATGGTTCAGCGTTTTGTTTGATTTGAAAGCTAAACGAACATCTTTTACACTTTTGTTGATAACTTGTTTGAAGTTTTCAATGAGTTTTGGAACGTACACTATACTTTTGTAGAAACCATTGTTTGGATCCTCTGTTCTTGTAGCTCGTGTTTTATATTTGTGTTTGAAGATTAAACCACGAATTATGGCAGAGGATAGAAATTATCTTTGAGGATTTAAGTTATTCTTTTTTGGTTGAAAGGGTGAAATTATTCGCTGCTGAGAGCGAAAACCTTTCTTACGAGGTTGGAGGCAGTGTTCATGATGATATGTTTAGCTTGGTTCGAACGAAAATTGATTATTCTGCCTGACGCTGTACGTTTTTGATGCCAGTTGTACAATAAGCTGTCGCTTTCCCTGTGGACTTTAACATCAATAAATGAAATCGCATTATTGTGTTCCATTTCAACAGTGAATTGTATTTTCGGGTGGAATCCGTTGACGATAAGAAGCACTTTGTCAACTTCCTGTTTGTCAATCACAGCAAATATGTCGTCTACATATTTAGCGATGAACGAAGGTCTCTCTTTCATGGCATCGAAACATTCGTCTAGTACGTGATCTAGTACTAAGTCAGCGATTGTAGGTGAAAGAGGGTTGCCCATAGGCATTCCAAAAATCTGCTTGAAGATATCATCTTTGAATTGTAGATAATTGTTTTCCTTGAGACCAAAATCTAGTATCTCTAAAAATTTTTTCTGATTGATATTGGTATTCTTACTTATCAATTCCCATTTCTTTTTTACTACGGTGACAGCTAGTGATATGGGAATGTTTGTAAAAAGAGACACTACATCACAAGATACTAGAACCTCGTTGGCTTTTAATTTAATATTTTTTGATTTCTCAATAAATTCCAACGAATTTTTAATCGAGTATATCGATTTTGATTTTTGTAAAAATCTTACAAACAAATTTTGCTGAGGAAGGCAGCAACCCCTGCCGAAACGTCGGGAAAAGCAAATGTAACACAGTTGTTTCATTGCGAAAACTACAGTGACCAAAAAGCCGACGGAAAGAATCTTTCCAAACACAAATTAATAACTCCAAATTGGTCAATAAAATATTCTTAACTGTGTTGATGATATTTATTTCCTGCAAACTATAATGGTGTTTCCAACCAAATGTATCAAATGTTACAGCAGAATAGAGACGACAGGTTTAAGGATTACGCCAATAAAACAAAAAATAATGTACACTAGCCCAAACCAACAACAATAGGTTGATCTGGGGCTAAAGACCTTAAAGGAGACGACGCAGTTCATCTATCTAGGTATAGTCTGTCTGTACTAAAAATTGTCAGTACACCTCATGAAAGAGCTTTAATTTTTCAAACGATGACAGTTGGTGGTTTTGCTCCCTGAAATTAAAATCTAAACCATGACTAATCAACGAATTATAACCTCTTCGTGCATATTCAAATCAAGCGCGTCATTTTAGAGCTACCATACTTCTACGTTAATACAAATCATGGTGGATTTTCTTTGGATATTTTGAAAGAGCTTTCATAATGGGCGCTTGTTAAAGCTTTTTAAGACTAATGATGTATAATGGTAGTGGAATCTCATTAAGCTGTGAGAGAAGATTAATGAGATTCCACTGCAGTTAGATTGAGAGATGAACGTCCTTTCTTCACGGTACTGTCAAATTTTAGTGGACAAACTATAGTGCTGTATTAGTCGATGTTGGAAGGGACTAAGACGTCAGTAAGAGAATGAACAAATCCTTCCTCCTGTGTGGAACTTGAAATGCCTGCCGTTAACGCCTGTGAAAAATGAAAATGCTACGCCAAAATCTGGAGCCGGTAGCAAGTTTTTGAAAGTCGCTGTCTGCATCACATCTTGAAAATCCGGTGGCCACAGTTAATTTCCAACTTCGAATTGTGAAGTAAGATTGGACAAACAACAGTGTGGTGAAGCACTGAGGGAAGAAACCAAATGAAAACAGACCAGAGCTTTGAGTGGAATCTTCAAGGTGCACGGCGAGCTGCGGGCCAAGAAAAAAAATGGAGGCCAACAGTTTTGACGGATGCTCAGTCCCAGAATCTGGTTGATTGATCTCTGCAGGAGAAGTTAATGTATTGTTTGAATGCAATTTCCGTAACACAAAGAAAAGAAGTTCATTGATGTTCAATGTTAAAAAAGGAGTATAAGAATTGAGCCCTGAGTAACTCCTACAATAATCGGAATGCCAACTGAAAACGCTGGTTTTCTTCATTGAAAGTAGGACGTCATCAAGCCCACTTGGTTTGTGATAATTTTTGAAATCTTTCTCCCCCGTTTGCTTTCAATTGCTCTTATATTTTTGTAAAAAAAAGTATTCATTATTAAGTTGTAAAATAAAAAATCAGTCTTTTTCTGTTTAATTTTAATCACTTTTTCTATAAAAAGTACTTATATTTGGAAACCAATTGAAGCATCTTTCATAATCAATTAATGTATATAAAAAAGTTTTTTTCCGTTATTTTGAAAATATTTAAAATCTTAGTTTTTGCTTGTATCTTAAATTAAACACACATAGTACAATTTTAGGCAGTAAAATAAAACTTAAAAGTGAGACGTGCAACTAAGGGTGATGGTAAATGTTTAATGTTAAATAAAGCCTAATTAAAATAATAAAAAAAAAATATCAATTTTTTATGTACAAGCTTTGTTAAAGCATCTTTATGTCATTTGGATTAAGATGGGAAAGAAAGCTCTTATAATTTAGAATCGACTGCACCACCCAAAATATTACCTGGCTCAATGACGCCATTGTGGCTGAATCCACAGAGTCCTGTAAAATAAACAATATTACGTGTTGTATATAAGAAGCTATTTTTTTTTTATTTTTTTTATTGTGAGTGTTTGTGTGTTTTGTGTGGTGAATTTTACTAAGCAATTTTGGTGAAATGATAAAAGAAAAAAATGATCACCGCCAGCTGCCCAATCTATACATGCTATCTAAAAAAGAATACTTTGCAAATGAACATACCTGCGTTTGAGACATTTCTTCAAGTTCTTGTGCCAAACTATTCAAAGTGCCATTGAGAAGATGTCTCCCTTCTTCTACGCCACGAGTTAGAACTGCTGCTTGGAGTTCTTCATTTTGTTCTTCGAGAGCTTAAAAAAGGTTTTTATTTTATTTCAACTTATTATTTCTTATAGGTATGTTTATAAATTCACCTTTATTTTGTATTCGCAATTCATCCAACTCCTGATGCAGTTCTTCCAGTCTTAGTGCCTCGGGTGATGTACTTGGCATTGCAGGTCCAGTTTCTGAACGCAATCGTTCAAGTTCGCGGCTCAGCTCCACCATAAGATCCTCGGATGCCTTCTTTTCCTGTTCGAATTTGCGTTCGAGCAACTTAGCAGTGCTGAGGTCCTGTTGCAGGGATACAATTGTATCTCTGGCGAGTTCCAACTTCTCTTCGGTATTGTGTAGATCACTCGCCTGTTTGTCACATAATACTCGTAATCTTTGTGCTTCTTCTCGTAGGACATTCGCCTCGATCTCGATGGTTCTTATTTTAATTTGGCAATTTTCATTTTGTAAAGCGGCTTCGCGCTCGTGCCGAGCAAGAAGTTCACGATGGCGTTTTTGTTCTTCGGCTAGCCGTTCTTCGGCACGAAGTTCCGACTAAAAAATAATAATTTTGTTCTTATAATTTATTCATTTTTATTGTGTTAATTATTTTACTGAGTCCTGATTATGGCCGTAGTTGATCGAAAAAATATTATAAAATGCAAGCATGAATCGTTTAAAAAACCTAAACATAAGCCAAACAAAAAACAAATATTTATTTCATGCAAGAAAATATGGAACACTGTGGCGTATGAGTGATTAAAAAATAAATGTATCCTTTGTCAATATGTTTATGAAGTTATTTGCTTACATTACAAATATGGGAGCCTAGATTTTTCCACGTAATGAATAAGTTGTCAATAAACTCTGATTAATTTTATACCGTTTCTAGGATTATGGCGAATGATGAACTTATTGGTAAAAATTTGGTTAATGTGCCAAAAATCTGTTCGAGCTTGGAGGTTGCTTACCGCAAAAATTCTGTTCAATTGATGAATGAAAAAAATGTTCTTTTTAGCTAGAGGAAACTTTTAGCAGTACTTCTTTAAAAATGACGCCGGATAGAACGTTAAGGTTAATAGAAAACGCTCAAAAGCAATAAAGGACCGACTTTTTATTTTCCAACCGGGGGAAATAATATGAACGAGATAGGTTTTCAAATAGGATTCATAAAACGTTCCAATCAATTTATTAATTTTTTATTAGTCTATGCGAACAAATTATCATCAAAACACTGTATAAATAAACATTATTGATAAAACACGGCCTCGAATACTCGAAATAGTGGCCGAAAATAGATTAGGCACTTCTTCTATATATATGATCAGGATATTATTTTTACTTTCGATTGTAGATACTATAATGCAAGTTATGCATTCGTGCAGATTAAAAAAATTGAGATAACAAACAAACATGACATTACGATGATATTTAATCAATTTTGAGTTACTGGCAAAATTCTGTCCGACTGTCTGTCTGTACGGATGTATTTTGGACTACAGCCAATTGTCTTCAAATTTGGAATGTCAGTTTATTTTGACATTCTACAGAGATTTTTTTTAATTTTTTTTAGCAAGTATTAACGGGGCCTACCATATAACGGTTAATTAAAAGCTTATTTTTTCCGAAACGGCTTAAAAAAAATTAACTACTGGAGGTTTCCATCATGTTTTGGTAAGACAAATTTAACATCACGGGACCGTTTTTTCGGACTTTCTCGAACACTGTTTATACGCTTACAATTAAAATTGATATTTAGGAAAATGTAGGTAGCTTAAGTAATTTCACATTAAAATATTTTCAAAAACTTTTTTTTTGTATTTAATACTTTTTTTTGAATTTTTTTTGGGATTTTTTTTTTGTTTAATTTTGTTTTTAAATGTAGTTTATTTTTGTACTTAAGTTTGCATTTTTGAATTATTTTTTTTAAGTTTACAAAAAAAGTTGTTAAAAAAAACCCGTAAGAACCGTTCCTAGGATTTTCCAAAAAAAAAAAAACACTTTTTCACATTTGATTTGATTTGATTGATTGATGTGGCCAATTTTAGAATTAGAAATTCAGTTGTCTATCACGAAGAATACCAAATCGCCATTTGGAATCAACTATGATAGAAAATAATATGTTGTAAGGGGGGTAACTCCAAGAAGTTATGCTTGCAGAAAGTAAGGACTCTGTTGGTCGTTTTTAAAAGAACGAATGTGTGTTGAATAAATGAATTGAATGTTTTCAAATTTAAATGGCAAGGGATTCGCCGGTTTGGTGTGTGTTTCATATTCATACCCGTGTTGTTTGGGTAAAAATAAAATGAAAGTGAACGCCCAAAATTGGGCTCCAGCATGACCTGATGAGTATTTCGAGCAAGACGAGCATTACGATTAAATTTTTTTACAGTGAGGAATACAGCTGGTTACTTCTAGTGATAACGATCTGCAGCCTAAAGTGCCAAAGTGATTGTTTTCAAATTTGGAGAGGTAAATTGAGATTTTATTTTTAGGGTTAGAAATAACGGTACCT
This sequence comes from Platycheirus rosarum, assembly GCA_963971375.1. NCBI lineage: Eukaryota > Metazoa > Arthropoda > Insecta > Diptera > Syrphidae > Platycheirus > Platycheirus rosarum. Next base: position 143,636,774 of record OZ020508.1, read on the forward strand.
GCCATATATAAGGAACATTTTCGACTTTCTCGGTAACCGCCTATTGGATTTCTATACAATTTTATTTGTGAAAAGATCATGAGGGGTATATATAGGGTTAAACGACAGAAGACAATTGAATTTTCGAACCCTAAAACTTAACACGACTCATTTCCCCCTTTTGATAATATTGTATAAATTGGAGTTTAATGAGCTCAACGCTACCGTTGCGATTGCTCTTACAAATACAAAAAGCTGAGCGTAGATTCGTCGGCAAAACAGTTTAGTGGATTAGAAGTAACAGACAGAAGATCATTTATAAAAATGAGGAAATGGATCGGAGACAGAACGGAGGAGCCCTAGGAAACACTAGCATTTATTATTTTATTTGTAGGAAATAAGATTTTAAACCGTCTTTGGAAATATCAAGCGCAGTAATCATACTTTCACCAAAGCGATGTAAGGATTTATTCTACTGTTCGGTGAGATATGCCATCAGATTTTTGATTTTTTTGAGGGAGGTATTTGAAGTTAATCCATCTTGTTGTGAATTTGTAAACTAAAAATGTGTATGATCTTCGAAAAACGTTATTTTGAAGAAAAAAAAGTAAAGGCATTTCGAAAAAAATGTGACTTTTTGAAACATTTTTTTTACTGAAATCATTGAAGAAATTATATTTGACATACAGGATAAGTTATGTGGTATTTGTGTTGTATTCAAAGGCGACAAAAACGTCGTCTTGAGCTTACGGTGGTATTTTAATTTGGGCTAAGGATAAGGTGGGCAGTAGCATGTTTCGAAGTTGAAGCCTTGATGACATTCAAAAATGTTTAATGCTAATTTGGGCATGAAATAAGATCGAATCAAGTTTGGAAAACTGATTTCTTCACTATCCACGTGGTCCTTATATCAAAAAATAAAACGATAGAAGCAAGCAATGAAATAAATATAATATAAATAAAAATAATATTTTACATATGTCTGTAACGCACAATATGCCTTTTTACGGCTGTAGGAGTTGCATAGGAGTTAGAAAAATTGCTTCCTAAGATCAGATTCGAAATTACGATGCCTCGTTATGCAAGCAAACATTATATCTACTGCGCCATCACCGTTTGTTTCTTTTAATTAAAATAAAACTATAAAATTTCCTGCATCCCTTCCGGGCTTATCCACCAGAGGAAAAGAAGCCTTTAGCAGGTGTTCACATAAACTGATCCATTTATTTTTTCATAATTAAAATTAAAGCTAAAATCGAATAAACTAATTGCAAAACTATCCTGCCTCTAACAAATTTTAAGTTATATCCCTGATAATAGTTATAAAGAACCAGATTGCTCATATAAAGTCAAAAGCAATTTTACAGAAACGAACTGCAGCATTGCACTTTTTCATTGGTATTTTGACCGGAAAATGCTTTTATCAACGCCCGAGGCACGTTGTGGCAATTAAATTTAATATTCGAAACATAAACTTTCATTTGAAACGAGATAAACCAAATATAACAAGCTTGCAATAAAAAAAAAAAAACAATAAAAAACAAATTCGAATAAAAATCATTTAAAGACTCATTCAAAGCATTAGGACCAGAAAATAAAAAAAAATCATTTTAAATAAATTACTTATTCTCTGTGATTGATTTATGTGCCAAAACAATAAAAACGCATATAAACAAAATGAATTTTGAATGGCAAACAAAATAACAAAATAAAAACAAAAAAAACACTCACCTCTCTAAACTGCTCCTCGAGCATATGGTACCGAGTCTGTAGTACTGCATACTCTGTTTTTGTACGCGTTGTTCTGTCTGTTTGAGTATCCGCCAAATCCGTAACTTGTCGTTGCAACAATTCCAACTGAAAAAAAAAACAAAAAATTAATTTAACCAATTTATTGAAGCACATACAAATGACAAAAAAAATCCAACCCACTAACACAAGAATTTTTCAATTGAAGTATATCATCCAACAGATCGTCAACATCCATTGAACGCTTTAGATACATTTGCGTGGAACTGAAATATCTTCTGCCAATAATGTATCTAAATAGTTTTTTTTTATATGAGAATGTATTGTTGGAAAAATGCTAAATAGCGATATCGGTATATCGGTATATCGGTATTAGCAAATTTACATGCCCTTGTTATGTATCTGAACACAAAACTGGGACTCTGGCATGTAAGAGTGAAGATTCATGCGCGAAAAACCATCGTTCCCTCACATCGACTGATCGGCCGGCACTGTTTTCGTTTTGTTTTTGTTGGCCGAGTTCAGATACATTCAGCGGCACTCGAACATCAACCGAACGGCGAAAAAGAAAATATACAATTTTATATTCTAATCAGCAAGTTGTGATTGTGATTCATATTTTTCGTTAGCCATTAAAGCCCAGAACGAACCGAAGCAGAAGCACCATCAAGCTTCAATAAAGCGTTTATTAGTCGCGTTGACGTTGGTCGGAGGTGTTGCTGGCGTCGATAGACAATTTGAGGTCAGTTGAACTTTTACGGTCACAGATACTAATAAGTATCTTTTTTTAGTTTAAATTAATTAATCTCTCAATTTAACGGTTGATTCGTTGTAATGGTGGCAGAATGACGTATAGAAGTGGCTTCTTTGACGACTGCCCTCCAATGGTCTACTGAGGAGCGGACCGTTCAGCATATTCCATAACGACCCGAAGTTGGCCGGCAGAAAGTTCTATTTCCGCACTCCATTCTCAAAAAACAAAAAAAAATCTTCCAACTAACGAAGAACTTAGAGAACTATGGGGATCTGAAGAATGTGCGAGCACATTTCTCCAAACAGCTCATCGCTGGTGTCTTTGCTACGCATCGACCGCTGCCGCCGCGCTGGCCGCAGCCATTTGCTTACATCTTGTTGAGTCGTTGTAATAATTGTTATGTGCTTCCCTTACAACCAGCGCCAGCGGATGCAATCTTTCTCACATTGGATCACCGACTAGGCCACTCTAGAATGAGGCACCGCATTTGTTTCGTAATGAAAGATATTAAATATAGAACGAAATGAAATGTCATGTTTTGTATTTTAAGTCACTTAAAGCTGTTGTTTTGGCAACTTAAACTGACGCGGTAGACATGTTTTGAGAATTTTTTGGCCCAAAAGAGAGGCAAGTTTGAAGAAAAATATTTTCGTCATTGAGGTGGAAGGGGGAGGGGGGGGGGGTAGGACTTGTATTTGAGTTATAGGGGGAACATATGGCTGTCTGTTGGTTTTGGTTGTGGTTTTGTTGGAATCTTTGGAATATCTCACGTTAGCCATGTCGAAGAAACGATGGATGGCTAAAGAGTGCTTAAACGGAAGACAGGTTCCATTTAATGGGTGCACGTACTCCCATCACCTTTTAATGGAGAATGATCATAACATTAAGTTGTTTTGGTTTTAAGTTTTTTTTTTTGTATTTTGTTTTGAGAAATGCCGAGTAAGTTAATTAACTTGGGGGAATGTAGGAGCTTTAGAAACTTGCTCTAAGATGGAAGTTTTTTTCGAGCAATGGAAAAATGGTTATAGTAGTTTAAAAAATCTGTCATTTTAGAATTGTTACGCCAGGATACTTTCCATTAATTTTAATTTAGTTTTTTAAACGTAAGTTTTATGTGCTTACATTTGCATTCTTATGACCTTTCTTACAAATGTGAGTTATTTTAATGATGGCATGTGAATATTGAAAACTTAACAAAAACAACAGTTTTGGCCCTATTGCTGAGTCTTCTTTTTTAGTTTAATTTAAAATTTTATTTTTCTTACGCCGTGGTATATAGAGTATGTATTAAAACCTTCAATTCATTTAAGTTAGTCCCTCATTCTTTCCAACTTAATGATTCAAAATTTAATCTTGTTGGATATACATATGTACATAATTCACATTAGGTTTTTGTCAAAAACTTTGTGTATGTTGAAAAAATCGAAAGTTGCATCTTGACAAAGGTAATCACTGTCAACTGATGAGTCAAAGTGAGTTACCGGGATGAAACGCCGATTTTTGGAGGACTTAAAAGCCGAAAAAGCTATTTTGAATCAATTTTGGGCCTAGTTTTTCAATAACCATAATTCAAGTGGCCGCCTTTGTTTTTCAAAACAAAATGTGTCTTTTTTCTGCGTTTTCCATCACTTTTCGAAAATTTCGGCGGTGGGTGTATAAAGATAATAATTTCGATAGCAACGTTTACCTTCTCAACAAATAAAAGTCCAGATAAGCCAAATTGGGAAATCTGGGGGTTCAAGAACAAAAGTGGTAGAAGTGCATAAGAAAGACTTATTTCATAAGATTAGCCATGATCCTAATATAGAGTAGAATTTATTAACATAAACTTTTTCTAAACAGTTAAATGCCAGTTATCGTTAAATGAAGCCCTAAAAGCTAAATTTCAAAAACCCCAATTTGTTCACAGTTGACTTTATTCTACTGAAAGTTACTGCAGCAAAGTTATATAAACCATAAACCATTGTTGGATTGCGGAGTATACAACATAATCACCACAGGATGTAAGAATTAAAGCACTTTCTATAAGCGGTTCTTTAAAAATTTACAAAATATATTCAAATACATATTTCCAAGGTAAGCCAGCTCGGTCTTTGGCTATTTGCCTCCAGTTTCGCACTCCAAGTAGGATGAGGTCATCCTCCACTTGAGCGCGCCACCTAAGGCGAGGTCTTTCTTGACTGCGTCTACCCTCTGGGATGGAATCGAAGATCCTGCGAGCCGGCGCATTGTTGTCCATTCGCTCTACATGACCTAGCCATCTTAAACGTGATATTTTTTTGACCAGGTCAATGTCGCTGTATAGCTCGTATAGTTCTTGGTTGAACCGTCTCCTCCAAAGCCCGTTAACGAAGAGAGGGCCAACAATTTTCCGAATAATCTTACGCCCGAAACGTTAAAGGATATCTTCATCCGCCTCGGCGCTCGGCGCCATACAGCAGGACTGGGATGATTATGGTCTTATACAGAAACTCCTTTATCTTTAGAGAGAGCTATGCTACTCAATTGCCTTCCTAGCCCATAGAAACAGCGATTGGCAAGAGTAATTCTTTGATTTATTTCTGACAAGATGTTGGTGTCAGATGTTATAGCGGATCCGAGGTAAACAAACTCCATAACTACCTAAAAGTTGTACCTGTCTATTGTGATGTTTTTTCCAATCCGCCGGTGTTGTGTGTAAATTTCTGTTGACAGCAGGTACTTCGTTTTGGCCTCATTGACTGCTAGTCCCATCTTAGCCACTTCAGCTTCAATGCTAGCAAACGTTCCAGTGACAGCTCGCCGAGTTCTGTCAATGATGTCTATGTCGTCAGAGTCCCTATGCTAGCAATCGCACAGACAAAAATTGTCCCACTACAATTGACTTGCGACTTTCATATAATTTTTTCAAGTATTAAGTTGAAGAAATAGCACGATAGTGCACCACTTTGCCGGAATCCATTTTTGACGTCAAAAGCTACTGTGAGGTCAGTACCAACCTTGACGGAGCAGCGAGAGACGTAGCGTGAACATTTGATCGATTGTGGACTTTCCTGGTCTGAAACCACACTGATTGGGACCAATCAGGTTGCTGACGAAAGGTTTCAGGCGATCATATAGTACGGCAGAGAGGATCTTGCAGGCGATATTCAGGCGACTTATTCCTCTATATAGTTCGCGCAGTTTAGAGGGTCTCCTTTCTTGTGGATCGGGCAAACGATGCTAAGGTTCCATTCAACAGGGCATACTTTCTTCTGACCAAACTTTAGAGATGAGTTGGTCTATGCACTCCACCAGGTCATCTCCGGCCGCTTTAAAAAGTTCGGCGGGTAGTCCGTCGGGTCCACCAGCTTTGTTGTTTTTTTAGTTTTGATATTGCTATCCTTACTTCATTTTGGTCAGGTGGACGGAAGTTTTGTCTGTCATCGTCCATGTTGAATGGTTCATTCTGCCTGACAGCGGAATTTTGGTCCTCATCGTACATGTACTCAGCACCGACTGTGACTCTACTACGAGGTTTCCATTCCTGTGTTTACGGGCTTCTGTGCGGCACGTTCTTTTTACCTGTTGGTATAACTTCCGCACGTTGTTCCTTGAGTAGCATCTCTCAATATCTCTGATCACGCACTTCTCATGCTCTATCTTTTTCTTTTGGCGAAGCCTATGTTCTTATTTTCTGCTCGTAGAGCTCTTGAGCAGCTGTAGTCCTTTTTTGCAGCGCCGTCAAAGATACATTAATGTTTAAAATGATAACACATGTCAGGTCTATATGCCCGACTATACGAAAAGTTTGTAAACTTTTGTCTTTATTACTCATATCACGAATTTGTTACCCTTATTGAAAAAAGAAGTATGAATACAATCACTGGATGTTAAACATCCGGTTGATTTCTTCAACAATTTAAGATAAAGCAAATTTTCAAGGAAATCATGAAGAAAACTATATTTACAAAAAAAAAAACATATTCGAACAAAGAAAACAAAGTTTCCATGGAGAGATATAAATGCATATTTACATTTTCCATATCAATTCTTTTACTTAAAACTGAAGAATAGGAATATAATGCAGAAATCAGTATTTAAGTAACAGAATTCAAAGACATTTCCTTAAATGTTTTCGAGCCTTCGTTTATACTATTTTCAATGTCTACTTATTAAAAAAAACCTTTTACATTGCGAAGGAAAAGGAATTTTCCACGTTGCAATTATTGATTTGAATTTTAAATCACGGTTTACTCTGGATGTAACTGCATGTATAACAAACCTACATTATGTACTTCAAAAATAATTTCAATTTGCTGACATTAAGGGAAGACCTTGGTAAAAAAATAATACCCAATAGCTTTATATGTTTGCTTATCGATTTAACATTTTCGTGACGAAGAATAAACAAAATATTTTTGAAAGAAAATTTGCTGTTCTGCTTTTCACTTAAATTATGAATTGATATCGATTGACAATGCGTCAAAGACTTTCTAGCAAACTTGAGTTTTCAATCAATATTACCTGAATCCAAAAAAGAAGGTTGAGTCAATTCACCTGAGAGTTCATTCTTGATTTTGTGTTTGCAACTTCAAACCTATTGAACCTATATATCCTTTGGGCCGATTCCTTGAAACTGCATAAAAACAGATTTTTTATTTTTCATTTGATTTTTCTTAAAATTATTTTTATAACAAAACAGTTTTCAAATATTATCATCTATGTTGAAACCGTCATCGTTTTAAATACTTAAATAAAAAAACTTAACTAAGATCAAGGTTTTCAACCTAGATTAATACATTAATACCTTCTTCTACCTGACCCCAACCTTAACACAATAAGTGTTGCTAACCCAAACGTCATTATTCCGTATTTGGACACCATTTTAACTATGGTTGAACTTTTATCAGCTTCAGGTTCTGATGGAATCGCTGTTGAATTTTATAAACATGCTACCCCTGAGTTCTTGGAGTATATCCTAGAACTTCTAAATAGAATATTCTGTGAGGAGACCATCCCTGAAAATTTTCCTTTTTCTAGAATTTCAGCTATTTTTTAAAAAAAGGTGACCGTAATCTACCCGAAAACTATAGAGGTATTGCTGTGCTAAATTCTTTGAGGAAGGTTTTTACGCAAATACTCTATAATAGACTCATAAACTGGGTTGAACAAAAAAATATTATAAGCTGTTTTCAAGCGGGTTTCTGAACAAAGCTTTCAAAAATTGATCAAATTTTCGTACTCAGTACTATTGCTTGCCGTTTTATTGACAAAAAGACATGTTGACTTGAAAGCGGCTTTTGATACAGTTAACATAAATTCCTTGCTTTATAAGCTCGCAGAGTTAGAGGAATTTATGGAAAACTCCTTGAAAATATGACCGCAGTTGTCCAGAATGGTACAAAAAATCAAGAGTTTTTAAATGCGCAACAGGCGTTCCTCAAGGAAGCGTTTTAAGTCCGCTTATTTTTACATTGTTTACTAACGTAAACGAAAACCATGTCCCTGGTGGTGTTCTCTTTGGAGATGTGACTATTAAAATGTTGCTCTATGCAAATGATCTAGTGATCTTAAGTGATAATCCGTTTCACTTCAACTTCAGATCAATAAGCTTAAACAATACTGTGATTTATGGGACTTCAAAGTCTAAAATAATGGTGTTTAGGTCCAATAACAGATCTATTGGTTATGAGCGTAATTGATGGTGAAATCATTGTTGTTGTAAGGGAATTCAAATATCTTGGGTATTTAATGACATACAACACGAATATTCACGCTCATATTAAAGCTAAGATAGTTGCGGCGAAAGCTGCAATAAATACTATGTGGTCACAGTTTTGTGACGATTAGTAGCTGTCTTTGCTATGGAAACGAGGTGTACGGATACGAGCAGTTGGAAGAAATGGAAACATACAAAGGTTTTCTTCAAACGAGTTTTCAAGCTACCTTCTAACACCCCCAATTACGCCATTAACCTTGAGTCAGATTTAGCCACCATATTTTTGAAAAAACTTAAAGGCTCATGCAAATTACATTGTAAGAGTTATGAGGATTGTTTCTATTTATTTTTCTGGGGGAACCTCAAATGTACAAAAAATTGGCTTTTTCAAAAATGATTTAAGAAAGCTTATAACAGGTAATGAAAAGTTTTTACTCGGGGGTGATTTCAACAGCCGGCATCGTAATTGAGGTTGTAATAAGGCAAATAAGTGGGGTAACTTACTGCTAGATATAACTATGCGTTATCCTATAAGTTTACTCTATCCTAATGGTCCAACATATTTTCCAACCAACAAAAAATCTTCGCCATCAACCTTAGATCTGATTATAACGAACTCACCAGAAACCGTTACCCAACCTATAGCTGTCAACGCTCTGAGTTCGGATCATATTCCAATAAACTGTGATATTATTCTTAATGGTAGAATTAAAGATGTGCAATACTTAGATTTTAAAAGGGCAAATTGGGATAGATTTAGAACAACAATGAAACAACGCCTTAAAAATACAACCTGTGATATAGATAGTATAAGTAGTTCCCATCAAATTGATGAAAAAATTGATTATTTTACCAATTCATTATTGGAAAGTGTTAATGAGTCTGTTCCTAAAAAATCAAAAACGACAAGGACAACAATTCTTCCACAATATATCTGGAATTTAATCAAGCAAAGAAATAGATTAAGAAGCCAGTGGCAAAGATATAGACAGGTATATGACTTCAATGAAATGAACACATACACAAGACAAATAGCTTTTGAAGTTTCAAAGTTCAGAAACAAAACATGGAGTGATAAACTTAATTCTCTTGAACCGAAGGCCAAACCCTTTTGGAAAATAGCCAAGGTTCTTAAACAAAAAAACAAATTTATTCCTCACTTAGAACACAATGATTCCTTGTTGATAACCTGTGAAGAAAAAGCTGACATTTTTGCGGAATTGTTTTTAATAATCCGTTAGTAAATGAAACCAGCTCAGTTAACGGACTAGTAAGCGAGTCAATTAACTTTATTAACAGTAATGATGAACCTTTGCCAGTAGATGTTTTTGCCACAAACGATGATATTAAAGGAATAATTCAAGGTATGCGGAACAATAAAGCACCAGGAGTAGATACTCTGAAAAATTCCTACTTTAAGGAGCTACCAATAGTTGGTGTATCCTTTATATGTTTTATTGTTAACGCTTGTCTAAAGTTAAAATACTTTCCACGCAAATGGAAAACAGCGAAAATCATACCTATCCTCAAGGCAGGAAAACCACCAAACAAACCTAATAGTTATCGACCAAGAAGCCTCCTTAGTAGTTTTAGCAACATATTAGAAAAAATTATAAAAATTAAACTTCTGGATTTTATCGAGTCTTCCAAGGTTTTGCCAAACCAACGGTTTGGTTTCAGGCAAGGTCATAGTACGACACATCAAGTTCTTAGAATTTGCAAACATGTTAAAGACAAAATGTATGAAAAAGAATCAACGGGTCTTGTCCTTCTGGATGTTGAAAAGGCTTTTGATGGCATATGGCATGATGGTCTACTTCATAAACTCAAGTTATTCGGTTGTCCTTTATATATAATAAAATTAATACAAAGCTTCCTTAGAAACAGGCAATTCCACGTTAATTTAACGCACTCCTCCGTTAAAAATATTACATCGGGGGTACCTCAAGGGTCGGTATTAGGTCCATTATTGTACACTACGTATGTTGCTGATTTTCCAAAAATATGGAACTGTGAAATAGCAATGTTGGCCGATGATACCGCCATTTACAGTTCAAGTAAAATTGGCTATGAAATTGAGAATGATTTGCAACATGCTCTCAATAAAATTCATGATTATTTTAAAACATGGAAAGTAAGACTAAACGCTGAAAAAACACAGGCAATCTTTTTCACCAGGAAAAGAAAAGCCTGTGCTTTACCACTTAATCAGCTTATGATAAATAACTGTGATATCCCGTGGGTTGATTCTTTCAAATATCTTGGTGTATATTTAGACAAGACATTAACTTTTCGGGACCATATTACAAATACCCTTAGCAAAATTAATATTGCCACTAAAATGATATACCCACTTATATGTAGGAAATCACCTCTGAGTAAGTTCAACAAGATTATTATCTGTAAAGTAATTTTCCAGGCTATTATTGTTTATGCATGTCCAGTATGGGGAACTTGTGCAAAAACACACATAAAAAAATTACAAGTTTCTCGAAACAAAACATTAAAAATGAAGGCAAATTTACCTTGGCATTTTTCCACCCAACTCTTACACGGTCAAACTGGAGTTCATCAAGTTACAAGAAAAATTGAAACTCTCAACCGAAGATTTTATTTAAGATGTAGTGATTCAAATAATATGTTAATACAAAATTTAGTAAGTCCATAATATCAATGTTTGTAAAATCGAAATTGTAATTATTTATTTGTATTTAATAATTATTATTGTTATTTATTCATTTATCTATTTGTTTATTTGTTTATTTATTTATCTATGTATTTATTTATTTATTTATTTATTTACTTATTTATTTATACAAATTTAATCATTTCTTCTTAAATATTATATATTGTATTATTCAATTATAAAATACTTATATACCAACTTAGGAATTCCTCTAGTTTGTAAGTTTAATCTAGTCATTTTTTTTTTCTTTTTATAAAATATATCGAATGAAGGTTTTTTTTTTTTTTTTTTTTTTATCATAGTTTTCCTTCAAATGTAATTTGAATTTTTTCAATTCAAATGTAATTCTTAACTTCCAAAACATTTTTTCAGTTGTACGATATATTTCAAATATCAAATCTCTAAGCAAGCGTACTACGCAAATTTTTGTAAAGCCTTATATATGAAAAATAAAGTATCTATCTATCTACCTATCTAGAGTTATGAGGAGATCTAATCAAAACGCGGATCCTTTATGATCTGTTTTAGATGTGGCTATACTCCTATAAAAAACTGGTATGATATCGCTGTAACTCATCAATTTGCAATGTCATTCACAGTGGACAGTGTAGAAGCACTGACAAATTCGTTGTACGAATGCATATTTAAAATAGATGATACAATATATGAGAAGTGTCTTGTACGAGGGAGAGAATTAACCTCCAGGAGTACATATAGGCAACTCAACCATAATCTAGGTGAAAACAACTATTTTAGGCAAGAGTTTACAATGTCAGAAATGAGTACGATTTTCAAGGTTAGAACTGAATTGCTTGACTTGAACTATAAGCCAAACAGAACAGATCTTAACCCAATTTGTTCACATTGAAATCTTGATCAAAACGAAAATGTTTTCCATTTCTTAGCGCTTTGTCCAATTTTACAAGAAATCCGAAGACTTTATTTTTGCTCTAGTTTAGAATGTGTCAGCATTCTAAACGGAGATCGTGGTTGGAAGACTCTAATACGCTATGTTTCACATTTTCGAAGTGATTATTTGAGTATGTTTTGAGACCCAATGGAACATAAATTATGGTTCAAATCTAAAATAATATACATTATATGCAGTTCCTCTAACAATCTATTAAGATTAAGCTCAATAATTTTTGTTTTCGCTAAACTTTTAGTTTATTCTTAATTTATTTTTATTTTGACTAAACTAAAAGTCCCTTTTGTTAAATCAATTTTAAAAATTTAATTTGAATATTCTTTTCTTTTATAATGTTTTTATACATTAAATTTTTTGCTTTGTTATTTTTTTTTCTCTTATGTATTATAATATAACTTATTTTCCTCTCTCTTTATTGTAATATTTATTTGATTTTTATCCGGCAGACGGCCATGCTTTGTTACTCTTTAAGAACAAAATTTTGTATCTTTTTAATTTTGAAAAATAAAAATAAAATAAACAAAATAAAAACATTACATACCACAATGTAAACAAATAAATAGGCAAACATTGCATTATGGAATATGTCGAAATAGTGGAACTGCAATACTCTTCAGCTGGTAAAAAAAACAAACTGTCTCAAAGTTCGTTTTCTATTGATTCAAATGAAGCATAATTAAACAATAACATTCATAAATGCTTTGTTGACAAAATAATGTTGAAAATATTATTACCTACACACAAAAAGAAATAAAGTATCTTAAACTATGGAAATAGTGACCTTGCATTATATACTTTAGAAACATAGTATTGCGTGGGTGATAAGGTCTATTAGTTGACTAGTTGTTAGTTTTAAATACACCTTGACACTAATTTTAATGGTTTTCGAAGTTTTTAATGAGAATAGATTAATAAATATTGACGCAAGGAATTTGAATTTTTTATTTCATAAAAAAGGCATTGAGACTATGTTGATGAAAATTACTTATAGTTAAAGTGGACGAAATTGAGTAAATATTAAGTTCTCTCATTTCGTATCTTTTTAAATATCTAATCTAATCTAATCTAATAATATATAATTTCTAATTGGTTTAGCTCGAAGATTTTATAACTCGATAACCGCTGGGCCGATTTTCATGATTTTTTTCGCATTTTTAATATTTTACACGTTGGGGTGTCAACATCTAAAAGTTGATTTGTATGGCGGAATTATTTTGTTTGTTAACAGTGCTCGTTTTAGGATTTGTGAATCGATTCAACAGTTTCATCGGTTTTATACAGTTGATAAAGAAATTGTTCGGTTTTATATACAAAATCAATCAAAAATTCAGATATTTTAATGTCAATTTAAAGTCACCGCCGAGAGAATATTCGCGGTTTTATCTATGTACGCCCCACCGTCTTTATTTTCAAATTGCAGTTTTCCTAGAAAAACTAAAGTAGTTACTATTTATAGTATTTAACATTTCCCTTCGAAGTACTTCGAGCCTTGAAGAACTACGGGCCCGGGGGTAATACACAGTCACCCTCCCTCCCGTGTCGCTTGTCTGTATAAATGTATGTTAAAGTAAACATAAACAAAATAAAAAAAGAAAAAAAAAAAGTTGGTAAACTTTTTAATATGTACAACATGTATGTATATTAAAACAATTAATTAAAAAAAGAAAAACCTTATTGGCCTTAGATGGACTTAAAAACAGTGTCAAAACAACAACTCTTAACGGTTTTTAGTAAAAATGGAGTACGCCATCACACGTCTTATATAATAATGAATTTATGAAAAAAAGTATTTCGAAAATTGGAGGACGGATTTTGATAGTCTTGTTTTTTATTTTTAGTTTTTGAAAAAAATTTTTGTTTTGAAATTTTGGGAGTTTTTTAGAGTTTATTAATATGCATGTGATTATAAATTTTAAAATAATTTTTTTTGATTAGTTTTAATAATATTGATTTTTCAAAAAAAAAATTCAAAACTTAATTTTAATTAGAAAAAAAAGTTATTCAAAATTTTGATATGCTGAATTATTTTGCCTTCTTAGATCTTTTCAAATGTAAAATTTGACAGAAATCCAAAGAGTCGTTACCTGGAAAGCCAATAATTAAAAAAACGTTATATAAAAAGGTACCGTTAATAGACTTTTTTCGTAAATTTGGTTCTCATCAAATGATAGCCAATACAAACAAAAAAATTCTCAAACATTTTCATCAAAATCATTGAAGCCGTTTTCGAGGAAAATAAGATTTTCCTAAACGGTCATATGGTACCGTTATTTTTGGGCCTACAAATTAAATTTCAATTTCCTTCTGGGGAATGCCAAAAGAATCACACACATCAAATTTGAAGATAATCGCTTAAGCCGTTTAAGCTGCAGCTCATTATGCATACATACTGACAGACAGACGATTTTTCTCGATCACTGTTTAAGACTTCTCTATGATCGTAAGGTCATGTTTAATAGTTCTCTCAATTTTTTTTAATATTCACGAATCCTAGACGTGCCTTATTGTTCCTATAATCGCAAGTAAAAATACAGACAATCTAAAATAACTGTGTAAAAATGATCTTTCAACTAAGATTCAATATTTGTTATAAATTGGAGTTGAAACCCAAGAGCATTTAATTTGAAAAGAATAATGACGTAGAAAATTTTGTTCAGCCCAATCACAGGTTCCGTTTAATAGAATCTTACTACGAATCCCGAAAAAAGGTAACACTGTTTGTAAGAAATTCGGAGTTCAGAAAAAGGAGTATCACTAAATCCGAACGAATAATAAAATTTGTTTTGCTCGGATGTCGCGTGAAACATTTTGTTTACACGTAAGTAAAAATTTAAGTAATTTCAGTCTAAGGAAGAACAAATATTTAACGTTAAACAAATATTTAACCAAAGGTTAAAAGTGAGTAAAGTGAAAAGTGAACAAAGTCCATTCAAAAAGCTTTTGGATTTCGTCAAGTGGATTAAATAAGTCTCTTAAATTTTAATTTCTATTTATTCCGCGCGTTTTCTTAATTTATTTCATAAATAACAATCACAATTGAATCCATTTTCAGATAACTTTTTTCAAAACACAATAAAAGTAAAATTTGTTTTGCTTTTCACATTTTGTTACAAATTAGCTGATTCCGAAAGCTCGAAAAGTTCTTTGAATCATGGCTGATTCCGCGTGTGATTTGAATTTTGTCGTATTCGGAGCGTAACGTTTCGTTCGGAAATTTTCTACGAGGGAATCTGTGATAGGGCTTATTAAAAGTTTTCAAAGGATCAGTAACAATTAAAACGACTGCCTAACCATTTTCTAGAGAATTAATTATAATAAATAAAAACTATGTATAATAATAAATTAAAAAAAATAAGAAAGTACCCACAAACTTACCTGCTCATTGAGGTTCTCGCACAATTCAGCATTAATTCCGTTCATCCTTCCACCCACAACACCCTCCGACTGTCCACCGATACCGTTGTTATTCTTCTCCGAAAAATCACAAAGCAGTTTATTTTTGAAATTCTTCAAATTCTCCAACTTAAAACCGTTGGTATTGTTGTTATTTGGCTTGCAATTCAATTTGTTCGTTAAAGCTTCCAAATTGATTAGTTTGCCATCTGTTCCGGCAGATGGCGATTCGTTGAATTTATTTTCGATAAACACCAGCGAATTCGGTCCCGACGAACCGATATCATCGAAATCGTTCGGATTCAAACTCAAAAACGTTTCCTGATCAATAAGGATCGGTTGTTTGCTAAAATCACTTCCGCTCCAAGTTGGAGTGAAATTCAAATTCAAATCCTCCAGACTTTCGGTACTGCGACTCTGACTAGAATTTTTATCGTTAAATCTATATTGGGTGCTGTTGTTGTTTAGAATATTGTTATTTGGTGTAGTATTGTTGTTGTTCTGTGGTGAGCCGACAAATTCGAATTGGCCAGCCCACATATCATAGGCTAAGTCGATACTCTCGGGCTGGCTCACCGGTTGGCTATTCATTTTTGATTTCTCAAAAGGATTTAATGATGAAGATGTTTTTTTTTTTTATTTATTGCACAACTATATAATTTATTATGGCATGTGAAAATGATTAAATTTTGTTTTTAGTCCAATTTCTATGTCACGCTTTGGAGTGAATATAGTTTTGTGTGTCAACGATGCATTCCATGGTTGTGATTAATTTTTGAAAATTTGTTACGCTGCGTTTAATTTCATGTATTTTTTATTGTCACTATAATTTTTTTGTCGATCTTCTCAATGACTTGAATTTACGTCAGCTAGAGAGGCGGAAGTTTTATGGTTCGATTAGTTTTGAGAATTTTCTCTTCTGGTTAGTTTTTTTTCCTCATTATCACTTGTGAAGAGTAATTAAGGAAAAAAAAAACTGCAAATGATGGTGGAATCACATGTGTTGGAATGTGGAACTCTGCCATCAGTGCTCTGTGATAAGTTCGTTATTTGGTTAGAGATACATGTTTACTATTTTTGTGAGATACACTTCTTGTTGTTACTGAGATTCAAAAACAATATTGCCAGCTTGGCGCAATAACAAATAAAATTTTACTGTTTTTTTATCAATGGAAAAACTAACTAAGATAAGGTGTTGGAATCTTAAAGATCTTCGTTTTTTAAATCCAAAAACTATTTTCTTTTCAATTTTTAATGACTTATTGACACAAAAAAATAATTTTTTCTTCCCAAACTTCTTTCTAATCAACCAAATGTATCCAATTTCCAACTACATATTTTCATAATCTAGCTAAGTTGGCAATACTGGAAAAAGTCTAGGCATGCAAAACATAAGTCTATCATTGCATTCAAGTATCTTTATGGGACTTCAGTTAACCAGTAATGGCCTAGAGTTTATTACTGCGGTCTAAACCAGTGAAAGTTGTAAGCATGTATTCCAGACTAATGTAAGCCTTATGGTTTTGCTATGGATTGTATCAAAATACACAACTTGCAAGCCTTTCAAAAGATTATTATTTAAGTGACAACTCACAACAACGCCTGTCAGCTATGCAATTATAATTTATGTGTTAATTTTAAGGTGAGAGATTTTTGTTGGTGTTGTTTTGCGCATTTGATCGGTAAACATTGTTGGATACATTACATAGTGATGGCAATTATTTTTTCAAGATATTTAATTATGTAATTAAAAGTGTTTGATACTTGGAAAGAAATTGTGCAGTTTCAAATCCAACATTGAACAAAATGTATTGATTAGTAAAGAAATAAAGGAAACTAGTAAATATGGCGATATCGATATTTGAAAAGTTTGGTTTGAGCGTAATTTGAAAGATACAATTAAATAAATATGTAATTTATTTTTTTTATTTTATCGACACTAGAAAGTGTGAGCATTAGGAAAAAAATATTTTGATTAATAGATTGCTGTTGTGGTTTGTATTGGTTATGTGGCATTCAATGGCCAATTTTTTCTTCGAATGGCAACATATTTATTGTTGGCATAGATTGAGACAAACAAATTTGTTTTCTTTTTCGAGTGAACCATATAGCTTGACATTCAGTGTTAGTCTTAATTTTCCATTTAGTAGAAAGCTGACTTGGCCACTGAGTGTGTCTTGAGGAAAAAAACTACAAAACTACAGTTTTGTATTAAAATGTCTGATAGAAAAATATTAAAAAAGAATTGGGCTAAGAACAAAGCCTTGTGGAACTCCACAGCTAATATCATATATGGAAGACTTTGTCGCCACAGCGTAAACAAAATATTTGCTTTTATTTAAAAATGTCTGTAAAATTTTGATGAGTTAATTAGGAAAATGGAACAGGGTTAGTTTGTTTACATGTTTTTCGTGCCATACTGTGTCCATTTGGCACCAATTTAGCAATTTTCCATTTTTTTCGGGGAAATTGAAAGATAAAAAGTTGGTTATCATAATAACAACAACATTTCATTCGGGTTTAAAAGAAGAAATAAGGTGTAATTCTTTTTGAATCTTTTTTTGGCAATTTATTGCATTTTTTTGTAAAATTTAAAAAATTATACTTTTTTTCAAAACGCCGTAGCTCAAAAACGAATTGTCATAAAAACATGTTTGAATAGTCAAAATGTAAGAAATTTAGCGTTCTACAAAAAACACACAAATACTTTTGGCGTAAAACGCGAGAAGAAAAATTGTTGATGAAAAACTTGAGGACGGTCAAACATTATGTAGTTTTCCCCCACCCTGCCCTTTTTTGCACAGAGTCCTCGAGGTCCAAAATCTTGAGAAAATGTTAACTAACCATCCCTGAATAGCATCTCAAAATTTCATTAAGATCCGATTTTTGTCATCTAAAAATACCTTCCAACTGAACCTATAAAGGCACTTAATTGAATTTAAATGTTGTTATAGATTTATATAGATTTATTATATAGATTTTTAATAATTAACCCTCATTCCGTTGTACTGGTCACAAAATAAAAACCAACAATCATCATGATTCAATCATCTAAGAACTTTTGCGCTAAATCTACCAGTTATGAAGTTATCGCGTTATTAGTTTTACAAAAACCTTTATTGACTATGCAGGAAATTTTGTTGACTACAAGTTGCCAATTTGAGTCATTTTGCGTTAAAATGCACCAGATCGGAGCTATGAAAGAGTGAAGAAGTGACGATTTTCAGTTTTTTTACCTGAGTAAGGGGCGGAGGGGGCGTAGTTGTAGATTTTTTTTCTAGCAGGCATCCCGAATATCATACTAAAAACTACCCACCCTTTTTTAGGGTATAACCTCATTATTTACTAAAGGCTGATAGAAGTAAAAAAAATATAATTTTATTCCACATACGCCCAAGTGTACTGATAATGAGTATTTTTTTATTGTCTTAATGTAGACGTAGTGCCCCGTGGCTTAGTGGTTAGTGTGTCGGACTGCTAAGCGAAAGAACCTGGGTTCAAATCCAGCTCATAGCCACCTTTTTTTCTGGGGTACTGCCTCTTGCGAGGAACTGACAAAACCTCCCAGAGTATAATTTGTCTCGAAAAAGTGCATCTCATGTAGCCGTTCGGACTCGGCGGTAAACTGTAGGTCCCTTCCATTCTTGCAGAGTAACAACACACACACAGGAATGGTTGGGAGTATAAGTCACTAGGCCTTGGCTCCTTAAGGAGCTGTCGCGCCAATAAATTTATTTATTTATTTTATTTAATGTAGACAAAAGCAATGAAATCGATTTACAATTTTAATCAAAGAAACATTCTTATGATGGGAAAATAAAATAAAAGGCACGACTAGGTCGCACGTACTTGCGTCTATGTGCTAATCCTTTTTAAGTGCAGGCGTCTTTTTGACAAAGATTTAATTTTAATGTTTTTTTTAACGTGCAACTTCTTTAGAATCGTTGTGGTTTGAAGCTCGAACGTACATGCGCGATAAAGGGATAAACACATAAATATATAGGATTGTTAGCTTTTGCAGTTTCTTAGTGTATTATCTTTCCACTTGTTGTTTACTGTTTATAATATAATTTGCTAATAGAAAGATATAAAGGACTTTTTTCAGTTTAATTTTCATTTTGGTATGGAAAAATTTGAACAACAATCGTTTGACCATTTTTTTCAAAAAAATGTTTTTTTTAAACTTTTCGAAAACATATTTTTAATTTCTTTTGAGTATGTCAATTTAAAGAAATCTATAGTTTATACTAGGAGAAAAAATTAAAAAAGAATCTATACACCCGTTTTCAAAATATCCAAAAAACAAAATAATTTTTTTAAAAAATTATTAAAAATTAAGAAAAAATGTTTTTGAAAATTTTAATAAGCAATATTTTTTTAAATCATAAAACACTATATATTTTAAAAAATTTCATTAAAATCCATGAATTAGTTAACGAGAAAGTCTGATTTTAAAAATCCGGTGATATGGGAGGTACCGTTATAAAACTTTTTCTGAAAATTCCATTAAAACGTAAAGATAGATTTTGCATAGAAAACACTATTCAGAAAGTTTTATCAAAATCGTAGACGCCGTTTTCCAGAAAAATAAGTTTTTCATTAAAAGTTATATGGCAGATACCGTTAGTTTTGGAGCTAGAATGCCAATTCGAAAAATAGTCGGGTAGAGTACTCTAAAAATACTATATAACAAGTTTGAATCAAATCGGCCCAACCGTTTAGGCTGTAGGAATCGATACGGACAGACAGACCGACAGACAGACGAATGCATAACTTGCCTTATAGTCCCTATAATTCGTAATTTTCTAAAAACATTTGTTTCGTTTAGTTTGATTTCAAAAACAAGTTTATTTTATTACTTCAGATTGAATTTCTTAAATTTTTTTTAAGAAAAGTTGATAAAAACGGTTTTTTAAAGAAAAGATTTTGAAAAAATAAATCATTCCTATGCTCAATAAAAATAAATTGCACGACTCGTATGCACTTACTTGCTCTTATATGCGGTTACAGCATCGAATAAAATTTGAAAAAAAAACTATAAAGGCAACTTCAGTTTTTATTAAATATTTCTATTTTTTATTTTTATTAATTTAAATGACGTATTATTTCTTTAACAAATGTGAAAAGGGTTAAATTTTTTTTCAAAATCGTAGGAACGGTTTTTAAATAAAACGGTTTTTTTTACAAAAATAATTTAAGAATGCAAACTTAAGCACAAAAATAACCTGAGTTTAAAAAAAATTCATTTAATCGTTTTCAAAAAAATTATATTTAAAAAAAAAATTTAAATACTAAAAAAAAGTTTTGGAAAATATTTAAATATAAAATTACTAAAGCTACCTTCCTCTTCCTGAATGAACATTTTGATTGTAATCGGATAACCAGTTTTTTTCAAAAAGTCAAAGAAAAAAAGCCGGTCTATGGAACCGTTTTAAGCCCACCATTTTAACTTTTTTGTTTACTAAAACATAATGCATACCTACAATAAACAGAACACTGATTTTTTTCATAAAAAATCTAGGAGCTTATGTTCTAAATTTGAAGACGATTGGCGGCCAACCGTTTAGGCTGTAGTCCAAAATACATCCGTCTCAATTGTTTAATTTGCACGTATGCAACTTGCATTATAGTAGGTACTTAAAATCGCAAGTAAAAAAATATATTAAATAGCGAAGATTTCGAGTTCGAATTTTGCCATCGCGTATCAAATGCCGCAATTTTGGAAAAATGGCACATTGAAGCCGGCCATGCGTTGCTATGGCTCTTTTAATTTGCAATACATTTGTTTTTAATCGAGATAAGTTGAGTAGATATAGATAGATAAGCAATCCTGCCGGCTTCATACCGGATGCACTAATTATCTATGACCGAATGACTCTTGGTAGAAGGTGGAAGAATGTGGGCAATAGTCATGTGGCGAAGTTTTACTAAAAGTGTCAAAAATCAAAAAGAAAGCTGTTGATGATGCTATGAAACTTCCCAGGATCACCCACTGGCCTAAACTGGTAGCCTGATAATTTTATTGGAATTGAAAAAAGTACCACACCCCAAAGCTAATCGATATTTCCGAACAAATACTAAATTTTTGGATACTTTTTATATACATGAGTTTGCAATTTGAATTTCACAAGTTGTTTGCTTTCCAAAAAATAAATGAAAAGCAAATGTTTTTTGTAAAGAACAATAATAACAGTTATTTTGTGTTTCAGCAGCAAATATATTCAATTTTAAATTCACTTTTTAAGTAAACACTTAATTTCAAAAACAAAATTTATTACTAATATTTGCAACAAAACAATAATTAAAATGTGGAAAAAAAATTAGTATTTATGAACTTTTTAATAAAGTTGCCGCTGAACTACTGATCCAATTAGCCAGAGCTGGTATACTGGTAAAAACAGTTGGAAAACCACTGACTGCACAAGTTGATCCCCATGATACAACACCCAACAATGATTTCGTCGTTATATCAATCAACGGACCTCCAGAATCTCCTCTACATGCTCCTTTTCCGTCAACTCCAGCACAAATCATAGTTGGACTAATTAATGTCGAATTATATTTATTTGGTGACGCTGCACAGGCTGCTCTAGGAATAAAATTAAGCTGCGCTCCTTGTAAATGTGGTGATGGTAAAACATCCTTATTGTCCACTACACCCCAACCAGTAACAACAACTTGGGCACCACTTGCTGGAGTTTTTCTTGCCAATCTTATTGGATGAATAGAACTGGTAAAGGTGACGGGTGATTTCAATTTGATCAATGCCAAGTCATAGTTCAGATTATCTGGATTGAAATATTGATGTTTGACAAACGACTGAACAGGTATTTTTACACCTCCAGAGGCCCAAGTAGATGTTCCAAGAACTATGCTTAGATATTGAATGTCATTTGATGTAAGTGTTTTAACACAATGAGCAGCAGTCACGATTATTTGATTATTATACAAGGAACCACCACAAATGTGGGAATTTTTGTATTGAAATGAAGCTTGATGAGGAAACTTAGTAATGGACACATCATCTCCTCCGATAATTCGGTCGAAATCTTTTGCGATAAAATCGACGGAAACACTTAGAAGACCTTTCGCGAAACTTATTAATATTATAATTGCAACTGTTTGCTTCAACATTTTGACTACTTTTGTTGCGTAAAATAAAATGTTCGCTTCTTATAGGAATTTTTTGTTGATATTTTTATTATTAGCTAATCAAACATACATATATGTATTCAATTTCAAAAACACATTTTTATTTTTTTTAACGCGTGTAATGTGCTTATTCAAATAATTTAAGAAGGCCTATTCATATTTTTTGTATTCTGTTACTAGCAGACCCGTTTTGGCTTTGCTTCGCAAATATACGTTATTCAGTAGATGTTTATTATACAAATATTTGTATAATATTAATATATAAATACCTTGCTGTTTGACTATCACAGCTGAACCACTGAATCACACCGTCACAGCTGAACCACTGACGCTATCCGTTTAATTTGACACCAAATTTTGTCATATTGTTTCAATTCAATTGAATGACCAAAATTTTTCTTAGCTCAAAAATTCCATGGCATTTAATATTTAAAATAATTTCTGGCATATGGCCTCTGAGACTTCGCCCCTTTATGAACGCCTTAATATCGATCCAGTTTTGCATCACTTTTTCGAGCATACCCAGCCTTATTTCGTCAACAGTGCGTCGAATTTTGGCTACGAAATCAATCATTGCTGGTTTATCAGCATAGACCAAAGATTTGACGTAGCCCCCACAAAAGGTAGTCCAAAGGTGTCAAATCACAAGAAAAAGGTGGCTTTCGAATGACATGAATCATTTGCCTGTAACGTTCGCCATTTACGGTAATGTTTGCACCGTGGCGAAGTGCTCTATAAGTTTGGCGAACAGAGCGCGAATTGTGAGTCTTTGCATGGTGATTTGCCAAAATATATTAAAAAAAAGAAGTCAAACACCTTTATTATTATGACAGCTAGTTTGACAGTTAGCCCTATCGGCAGTTTTATACCTATAAGAAAACACCCTTTATTTGCTTCAGTTTGACATAAACAAAATAATCGAATTTATACATATGTATTTTAATATGTGCAGCATCATAATTTTGTAATTTTTTTTAAAAGGCATTCCAGCTTTTGGATGAGACCGCTAATAATAACGTTTGTCAAACCAAACAATAGTCACCGCAAAACGATGAACAAAACGCATTTCAACAGATGTTGTAATGAGTGTATTCTTATTAAACTACAAACTAATTGAGTTGAGCTTAAAATGTTGCTCAAATATTTAAAGTGCTCACAAACGATATAATTCATACTAACAATGAAGTCCAAAGTGCTTCTCAATTATAGTCAAGTTAAAGCAGTTCAAGACAACGACTATTAAAGAGCCGCTCTAGAAATTACTGCATTTGATCTCGTTTCAATGCAGCACACAGATTTATAAATCTGAAAAAGTCAAATGTCATTACCTATTTGTTCAAACAATTTAAATAAACAAATAAGTAAATCAAACATATTTTCGAGCTTTTTTTAAGACTATGAGGAGGGCAAAGTTTTGCAATAAAAAACGTTCTTCAAAAAATAAATATTTAAAAAAAAAAAAAATATTTAAAAAAAGATACAAAATTGAGATAAATATTTATCTTTTCTTTCCATGTGCTATCAATTAGGGTTGTTTGGCGTTTATGTTCCTCCATCTGACCTAATATCACGCATCCACAAAATGTTTTGCGCACTTAAGAGTGAAAAATTTCAATTCTGATTTCATCGTTTAAATTAATAATTATGCCATTGACGAGAGGATGAGTCGTGGCAATTTAAAGAGAATTCTTTCTGAGTGTATTAAGAAACGAACACAACTATTTTTCTTTTTAAATAATAAATTGACGGCAATTTTCCAACATTTTTTGAATGTGAATGATGCATGGTTTTAAAATAAAAAAATGTCATATACCCTTTGCCAGATAAAAATGATAAAAAGATAAAACGATTTTCGAAAAAAAATTGATTTTTGATCTATGAGTTGAGTTGAGAAGATTTTTAGAAAATATGAAAAAAAAATTTCAATGTCGGCATTTTGTTAGGAAAGCAAGAAATTTTATGACAAAAGGTAAACAAATTTCTTTAAATTAGGTTATAAGCAAAACAATAAGTATACAGTACATCTGCAATGATCGGTTTTAAAAAAAATATAAATCAAGAACTGCGCTAAAAAAATCAGCATTTTTATGACAAATTTCTAAAAAAACTAAACATTTATCTCACAGATTTTTAAAGTAATTGTAAAAAAATCTTTGAAAAATAATAAAAACGACGCAATAACAATTTGCAACGCTTGGAGGATGTTTATGACAGAGCAATCCGACTTGTCAAAAACGCAATTCTTTACTTAGAAATTAGCTTCCTCTTTGCTTGCAAAAATCTGACAAAAATATGACACATAATACACGGATGACTTGACAGAAGCTAGATTTAAAATAATAATTTTTCAAATAAAAAATACAGAAAATTTAATTTGAAAATCAGTTGCAAATCACGTAAAATAAAAATGATTGAACGGCGGTTGATCGATGGTTTTTGAAATATCTTTCGAAATATCTTTTTCTATATTTTTTTTAAACAAATTGTTCCAAAAAAAAACGAAAAAAAAGGATCATTTAAATATACAAATATATCTAGGAATATATGTATGTATGTATGTATATAAAACACATACATAACATTGCTGAAATTTCATGAAAATAACTTTATTGATAAGGGCTTGATAAATCTACATTTCTACATTTTTTTTGAAATACTGCGAAGTAGAAAACGCATTATCACTAAAGTGAAGACTCCCTTTAAAACATTTTTCAAAATAAAAATGAAAAACTTTCTAAAAAGCAGGACTTAAACCCATTTGATTTCTAAAAACCATACTTTTTAACGCGGTTTTCAGTTTAACTAAACAAAAATAAGAACAGAGAGGTTTTTATTACGGCTCAGTTCTTTTTCCACTTCTGCTTGCTGTCCAGATTTCAATTTTTTGCTTTTGACTCTTTCCCCGACAGAATATTTTGAAAATCTTCTATAAGTACGGCGCTTACCATGAATATGATATATTTTGAGAAGACTTTCTTGGAAGTCTAATGTCAAGATCGACCAATATTCCTCGCAGATAAAAACAAATTTATACATCGATAGGGTGCCTAAAACCCAGGCATATACTGATTTTTGAAAACTAAATTTTGAATACCCGGGGTACTGTCTCTCGCGTCTCGAAAAAGTGCATCTCATCAAGCCGTTCGTAAAATAAATATTACACTTTTTCACATTTTCTAAAGAAATAAAATGGCGTTTAAATTTTTCCGCTGAAAACTATTTTACGTACTTTTTTCAAACAATCAAAAGTCAGAAAAATCGAATGAATACTTCGAAATTCTTTTAATATTTTTGTAAATTTTATTCAAAGCTGTTACCGCACATAAGAGAAAGTACGTGTGATCCAGTGTTGCAATTTATTAGATTTTCCTAGAGACTTGATGTTTTTCCATAACTTTTCAGACGACATGTTTACGAATTTTGAGTTAAAGTACATATCTTTTCTTGGAGTTTTTTTATTTCGGAATTCACAAGATTTCTAAGATATTTATACTCTTCGTAAAAAGATGGTAGTCTGAATCGTTTCCATAGTTTGTAAGCGGTATTTCATTTGCAAGTAAGATTTTCGATATTGTGAGAGTTATGGTTTTAATCGGAACATACAAGTCAAAAAGATTATTAATACAGTTTGTAAAAAACAAAAATATATACAAATATTTCCACTAGGTGCTCATTACTTGGCTCAACATAGCTTCTATCTTAATGGCCTTGAAATTTCTGAAACTGGATAGTTTCTGCTTCAGATCGGTTCACATTTAGGTCATACAAAAATATTATTAGATCTTGCTTAGAGCATCCAGGTACTTCCAGTTGACTACACCAAATTATTTTATCAGGTTGGTTAACGAACAACAAAGATCGAGGAGCGTAGAACTAAATTCAGTAAAATACGTGGGTATGGTAACATTAGAGCTAGATAAGTTGAACGAGGTTAAGCTGCTGCAAAAATTATTAACGTTACTGCTTCGAACATCAAGCAAATTAATATTAAAATCCCATGCTATTGGGATATGGTTATAGCTTGGCGAAACTTCTTCGATAATATTAATTATTATTATAATTAGGGGGATGGCAACACACCCTCCCCTGCCTGATATATCGGCACGGAAAATATTGTTATCAGCAAAAGCCAGAATATTCTAACCTATATTTGGATTCAACCATGTTTTTGACGCACAGACGACATCTATAATACCATCTTGGAATGTGCTCTAGGACAGAATAACTAAAATCGATGACGATCGAAATTGAGCTTTTCCTTTAGATACAATTCGCCGAGCATTTAGAAATCACCTCTCTGTTTTTCTGTACCTTGTGCTAGAGTCTAAGATGCACCAGAAATTTTCTAGGATGAAAACTGAATGTTTGGCAACAAAGAAAAGCTGTCCGTCCCATCTATTGTTAAAGTAATAGGGGGCGTTAGGACATAGCCCTCAAGGAAATATCGCCCAAATTGATTTGGAAATAACGCCCAAAATGTCTGAAAAAAGGCCCAAAAGTTTTGGCTAAACGCCCAAAATTCTATTTCGCCCAAATCCGTTAATGGCAATATCGACCAAAAAATTTATGTGGGAATTGTTTTTGTAAGATTTGGGCGATGTTTCCTAAATTTTGGGCATTGTTTTAAATCAATGTTTTGAATAAAAATGTGTGGTTCTCATCGCCCAAAAACAATTGGGTAGACAGACAGTAAGGACATATTTTGTTCAATTTACTGTTTTTCATAGATTTGAGAAAAATAAATTCCAAAAAATAGGGATAAATTACAACCATTAATTTCTAAAAGATCATTCCGAGGAAGAGAGTTGTAAGTGTCGTTTGTTAATTTGGAGGACGAGGCTTTTGAAATTGTTAATGGGAAAAGAATTGATTCTAAACTTATTTATTTATTTCATGATAAACAATTGTATAAGAAATAAATTGCACGACTGGATTGCACGAACTTGCTCATATGTGCGGTCAACATCGTAGAATTAAATTTAAGAAAATTAATTAAAGTGTACATCAAAGTATTTATTCGATTTTTGTGACTTTTGATGGTTCGAATTAAGTACGTTAAATTGTATTCAGTGAAATAATTTAAACGCCATTTTATTTCTTTAAGAAATGTTAAGAAACGTGAATTATTTTTTCAAAATCGTAGGAACGGTTTTTAAATAAAACGGTTTTGTTTAACAACTTTAAAAAAAAATTAAAAAAATAATTAAATAATACGAACTTAAGGACAAAAATAACTACATTTAAAAACAAACATTTAAAAAAATCACCTATCTGTTCTCAAAATATTGATATTTCGAAAAAAAAAATATTTTAAAAATTATTAAAAATAGAAAAAAAATTAAAAAAATATTATTGCGAAATCACTTAGGCTACCTACATCTTCTTCAATATCAGTTTTGATAGTAATCGGATCACCAGTTTTCGAGAAAGCCGAAGAAAAAAAGCCGGTCCTATGGGAGGTACCGTTCTTAGCAGATTAAAATTTTTGAGAAAACAATCAAACATGATATTACGATGATAGAGAAACATATCTGAGTTACTGGCAAAATTCTGTCCGTCTGTCTGTCTGCCAGTAACTCAATTATGTTTCTCTATCATCGTTATGTCATGTTTGATTGTTTTCTAAAATTTTTAATCTGCACGAATGCATAACTTGCATTATACATTGTACCTATAATCGCAAGTAAAAACAGTGTTATTGCTCTGCGGTGCTTTAAAACGATGCCAACTCTACTATTCGAATGCGTAAAGTGTTAAGGATGTAATACATATGTCGAAATAACCCACCGGGTCAGGGGGGGGGGGCGGTGCACCGCCGGAAAGCCCGCGTGTCGCCCCCGGCCCGCACCGGCTGCACGCGGCATTATGCAGGGAAATAGTAGTATTAAAATTTTTGTTTGAAAAAAGTCAAGAGCAAAAAAAATTATAAAATTTTGGGCTATATTTCCTCACATTTGGGTGTTTTTTCTTTGTTGGCTTATTTTAGACGATATTTCCTATTTTGGGCTTTTATTCCTTTTTGACTATTTAAACTTTTATGTTGGGCTTTAACGCCTGTTATGACGAAATAGAACTGCAACAAGGAAATAGCGCCAAAAATAAAAAAAAAATACAACAATTTGTTCGGCAAATTTTTGGGCGTTATTTCCAAATCAAAAACGCCGACGTTATGGTCTACACTTTGGCACCGCTAATACAAAACCATGATAACAACAAATAGGACATCACAATTATGGAGAGGTTCAAAACTGCTTGTGAAAATCTGTTTTAATTAATAAAACTTAAAGTTGTCAGTCTTATGGAAAAATCGATGTTATTACGCTAAAAAAAGATTTCCCTATTCAACAAATGCCAAAACGGTCGATATGTCCTTACAAACGGACACCAGCCTTGTCACTTAAGGCCACAGCTGCTCATACTTTCATTAAAATAAAAAGCTCAATTCCTCTCTCCAATGAATACATAGCTCCATCACATACATTATGTAAATTGAAAGTATTAATGTTTAACTCATATTGATAAAATACCTGCACAAATGCAATTATCTTTGCTATGATAGTTCAAGCAATCATTGAAAATTCAACATAGATACTTTCAACAAAAGTAATTCATCCACTTGGCAATTACCAGAAAGCTTTGCAATCATAAAAGCCAAATTTAAATGCACTAAATAATTTGAATTCAATCCACTGTCGTCCACTGTCAATTCCGAATTGCAAAACTCAAGACCATTTATAACAAGTTTCTGTGAAGTCCATACGCTCCAAATTGTCTTGCGTGCAGCAGTTGGCAAGTCTAAACCTCATGTAGACAGTCAATGAAATTGCAACAAGTGTCATTGCATTTAGCTTTGAAAAAAAAAAATATATAAAACAAAGTAGTCACCCATATCTCGCCAAGTGGAATGGCCATTTTGACTTATAGCCTATAGAGTTACCCATTAAGAAAGACCAGATGTTTTTTCCACTCCAAAGAACTATGGAATTCAGGGCTCCACTGTTTTTGTTTGTTTCTTGCCAACTGCAGATGCAAAGATATACAGATACCATTCAAAGATTACATCCAACAGATACACCGATTCGCCATTATTCACTCTACAGATACATGAAAACTTCTTCCGTTATTCTATGTGAGTTTACACTTTGCAAACGTAAAATTACCTTTAATGGTTATGACTTGACGGAAGAAGTCACAGTCAGATCTCTGGGTATGAATCTCCTCCCGTCTGGTTAATTGTAATTGTTTCTGTTATATAATTAAAGACCAATTTGCATGAGGCTTTTTCCAAGACTCATTTATAACTCGATTTTGAGTTAAGGTCATCGTTCTGGCAGAACTTCCAATGACCCTAAGCCAGCTTGGGTTTGTTGGCAAAAGAATATACACCCAGCTAGAGATTTTGGCTTAGATTCAATGCAAAAAAAATAAATCGTTATGATTCACAGCAGTGATTCGGTGTCAAACTCATTAGTTAATTGGGCTTGGACACTAGAGTATGGCTTCTGTAGGAGGAAATTGAGGAGACAGTGCTTCTAAAGTGAGGTGAGCAAATAGTGAAGGTTATTCGGCTGTAAGGTGTGCCATTGTTTCTAATGGTGTAGGCAAAAAAAAAATGTAAGCTGATGTGATTGCTATTAAGAGCCTCGATTATATTCATGGGAAATCGTTGCAAGTTGTGTGGCGTAACAGAGGTTGGAATGGATTTTCTATCGTTATCAGGTGAACAATGTGTTTCAAATTAGTAGAAGGATTTTAATGGCACTTCCTTTTAGAAATGTTTGACATGCCAAAATTGGTCTGAATAAAAAGGTCAAGAAGTTGAATTTAGTAAGTGAGAATATTATAGAGGCGGTTTTCCATTATTTACATTACTTGAAGTGGACATTTTCTTAAATGCAGAAATATCTGCAACAGAGAATTTTTAAATCAGAAAAAAAATTAATGTTAAGTAAGATTAAAAACACCGCGCGTCGTCTGCCAAGATGGCCAGGATGGCTAGGATGGCAGCAGCTTCACTTAGGTTGGTACACGGAGGCCACACCGACCTTCAAATTCCGATCTATAGAATCCCGACTGATTTGCTACTTATTTAAGTAATACGAATTTAAAAATTTAAAATTCATACAATTGCTATCAAAATGTTCTGTGGTTCGTTCTTGTTGATTCTCATAAGATCGTGTATCTTTTTTTGTATGAGTTAGTTTTCTTGTACTAAACATTGGATTTTAAATTAGCAAAAAGGATTTAATGACACTTTCTTTTACCACAAAAAGAAGTTTTTGAGTGACAAAATTGGTCTGAGTAATAGGTTAAGAAGTTGAATTGAAAAAGAAGGAACATTATATAGAAGCGGCTTACCACTACATTGCAGAAGTGGACATTTTTTTAATTCAAAAATATTTCCGACAGAGATTTTTTAAGCTGGAAAAGCTTTTATAAATTATATATTAAATAAGATGACAAGACGACTCAAATTGGAAGCGACCGCCATAGCCTATGCTGTTAACGTTTCCCTTGTCTAGCGAGGATTCATCTCCGAGAAATCTCTGGTTCGACTCTGAATGTGGTCAGAAAACAAAGCAACAACGGGGACAAACAGGTCGTGGTTCCACAAAAGAACTAGATCATCTTAAGAACTCTACGTTGAGCGAAGGAAGGATGCGAAACACTTACTCAGAAGAAAGAAAAGAGATCACCAGCATCTGGAGAGACTACTTCAACCAGCTGTTAAATGGTGATGACAGCCAATACCCCGCAAATGATCGATTTGGACTAGTCAACCTAAATGGCGACCAAGAATGTGACAAAATAGCCATTGCTAGACTAAAAATAAACAAAGCAGCTGATGCCGATGGGCTGCAAGTGGAATGTTTTATACACACTGGAGGTGCATACACCAACTCATCTGCAAAATATGGTCTGAGGAAAGTATGCCTGATGAATCACATTACCATCTGCCTGATCCACAAAAATGGAGATCGACTACTCTGCACCAACTAAACAGAAATTGGCCTCTTAAACATGGTCTATAAGATCCTGTCCAGCGTGTTATGTGAACGTCTTAAACCGTTTCCTGACGGAATATGTCCCTAAGCAAATCTAGGATCGACCAAATTTTCATATTAAGAGAGATCCTGGAGTACACCCGATAAGAATTTAACATCGAGACCTACGACCTGTTCAACGATTTAAAGGTAAACTACGACAGTGTAAACAGGGATGAACAGTACCGATCCATGTCTAGCTTTGGAATTCCTGCTAAACTGGTACGTTTTGTCAGGATGACGATGGAGAATGCTCGCTGCTCCGTCAAAAATATTAAAATTTTCTACTGAGTCTTTCGACACTACCAGCGGGTTACGAAAAGGTGACGTACCCAAGGGACTCAGAAGCCAAGGTAGATCTTATCTCCGATGTAGTATGAAATTGGAAACCGCATGTTAGAGATCAAGCAGGCTGGGTAGGCATAATAAACCAGGCCCAGGAGCTACGCTGTAGCGCCAACAAGAGAAAGTAATTAAAAATACAAGCACTGCGTTGAGTTCTAAGATTCTTGTTTTTTGCTTTTAAGGGAAATCTAAGCGGTTTACCAAAATGGCCAGGATAGCAGAACTTAGCCTGGGTTGGGTACTAAAAAGCCACAATCTCAAAAAACAAACTTTAAACTCCGATCATTAAAATGACGACTGATTTAATATTTATTAAAGTAAAACTAATACAAAATTTTACATTTCATACAATTTTCTTTGAAAATATTCTTAAGTTTGTTCTCGTTGATTCTCATAAAAAATTATAAATAAATTTATTGGCGCGACAGCTCCTTAAGGAGCCAAGGCCTAGTGACTTATACTCTCAACCATTCCTGTGTGTGTGTTGTTACTCTGCAAGAATGGAAGGGACCTACAGTTTACCGCCGAGTCCGAACGGCTACATGAGATGCACTTTTTCGAGACAAATTTTACTCTTGGAGGTTTTGTCAGTTCAGTCAGGTGGCTATGAAGCTGGATTTGAACCCAGGTTCTTTCGCTTAGCAGTCCGACACACTAACCACTAAGCCACGGGGCACATTTGATTCTCATAAAATAGTGTATTATTTTTATGGGCTGGATTTCTTGCCTTGTTTTTTTTTTTTAATCAAACATCTTTGCCATATAAAACAGCATTCTTCTCAAAAACAGCTTTTACAAGTTTTATTAAATTGATATCTGCCTCCAGATTAAGTAAGACGATCGTTCAATCTTTTTCGTTTTACGTGAAAACCTTCCTGATCAAAGCAGTGTAAAGAAAATTGCATTTATTTTTAGAGCACATAACATTTAAGTGTTGTTCAACAAAAACGTGCAACAGATTAGTGCATTAAATTTAAATCAAAAATTAAGCTCATTTCCCACGTTTCTAGAACCGACATTTTCCAATCATCTAGCCAAAGCTCAAAAATACAGTCTTTTGTACTTCAAAGACTCTATCCATTGCATAATGAACAGCAGATGTTTCCGCACCGGTGGCGGTCCCTCCTTCTGCCCCCTAAAAAAATAAATACAATACACTTTAAGCTCTTCATCTTCAAGTGTTTGCCTCTTAAAAATGCCTTCCTTATTTCCATATCTCACGCGCACCTAAGAACTATAAGAGCCATACTTGCAACAAAGAGGGGCAAATCGTTCCGGCAAGCCGCCCCTATTTGTGTGATGGTTTCTTAATGGACAAAGATTATACCCGACCGACCAAACGACCCGGCAACAACACGAAGAAGAAGACCCACACAGGAAATCATAGTGATTATAATGTATATTTTCGAATCAGAAAATTGCATCTGGAATATATATTCTTCTTGTCTTTGTTAGAAGTGGAGAGTTATAAGTACGTTTGCACTCCAGCAAGCACACTGGTACCTTCGTCTGTCTGGATTCACAGCCAAAGCCATCAAATCAACCAGAAAGCAAACCGATTTGCCCCCAGAAAATTCATGATCTTCTTGGTTTCCATTGCTGTGAGTGCAGTGCAGTGGATCCATCAAAGTGGAAAATGACTCGTCTGTCCAAGGGAAGGCAACTTGGAAGTGTCTACGATGATATGACGACGACGACGATGACGATGATTCCATTGGAATCGTGTTCTGGTTCTGATTTTATGATTCTCTTGGCCTGGCTTTGTTCTTAGTGTGCAGTGCTGGTGTTGAGTATTTGGTTCTAACGTTTATTGTGCTTCGGTGAACATTACCGGCAAAGATGCATGTGTTGCTTATAGCTTTACTTGGGAATCAGAGAAAGAAGTCGAGTCATCAACTAGTTCCGAGTTGTTTCTTATGGTTATTCTTTCGAACTAAGCAGTAAACGTTCACGGCTGATAGCAGAGTATTCAAGGGTTTTCATTTTTTTTTTATATATAAAAACTATAAAATGCGATGTAAACATGTTGTACTGAGAGATACTTTACGGTGGGTGGGTACTGACTGACTATGGATTAAAGATACTAAATTAGTGAGGGGAGGTTACTTAAATGAGGTGATGGTATCCTCGCGGTCTGGGTAATGTTCGTGTCTTATTCCATTATGGTATGATGATGGAATCTTTAAAAATCGCTTTTAGATAGAAAAATTATGAATGCCGATGAATTGGATTTTATTTTCCATCGAAGAGCGGAAGTATTTGTAGTGCAATGCAAGTCTATTAAGTGGATGTTTTCATCGAAATTGAGCTAAGATATGCGGTGAGCTTTAATAAAAAGGAGATAATTGAAGTTGCTGATTGAAAACTCAATCTTTCACTTTGCAATTGGGTGGTTACTTCTATAATTTCCTGGTTTTTCCGTTGAATGAAAAATTTAAAACAAATTATTATTTGTTGAAAGTTTAAACAACATAAATCTTCTGTAGCCATCCTTATTTCGATTCAATTCATATCTCTGGTGATTTTGTATGTGATTTGGAGTACAAAATTCTTCGAAGGAATGATTCGTAAATTGTTAATTTGTTGGTGTGTTAAAATTTAGTATTCACTGAAAAAAAACCTACATCCGAGCTGATAAGAACGAAGTTCAAATATTGTTTTGGCTCTTTTTCGGATCATTGCCCTTGTCGAGAATTATAGCATTGCAATAAAAAATGTATGCCAGTTCTGATAAGAAAGCTAAATGATGTAAAATAAATATATGTAAATTTATTATTAAATATTAAAAAAAAAATGCTACACAAAATATACACCGGAAATAATATTCGATAATAGGCTTCGTATAGATACAGATATGTACCTACTTAACATTTTGATATGGAAGAACTAATTTTCAAAAAAAAAAAAAAAAAAAGATTGTATCTCTCTTTAAAAAATACAAAAGAAAACCGCACACAACAGTGTTGAAATTTCCCTAGAAAATCGTTAAGAAAAACAACTTTAGTTAAGAAATGTGTGAATTAATTAACTAATATGATGTACGGCTATGAACCTCTTCCTATTTTGCATATTTTACATTGTTTACAAATTTTTTTTGTGATTTTTCTTTGCGTGGAAAACTTTTACTTTTATTTGCATACCAAAAGATACAAAAGAGATGCAAATCCAAATGTTTGAGTTTAATTTGTTTCTTTGAATTTTCTGGAAACAACATTTGAAAGAAGTAATTTTTAATGAAGTGTTTTTTTTATTTTAAACACTATTTAACGAAAATAGTTATTCTATCGCGAGAAGATATTAAGCACTGAGATTTATGTATAAACAATAAGCTCTTAAGCTGTAAAAACGTTTTACTTGAACTAAATTAGTTTTTGTTGTTCATAAACATAGGTATAATGGGTGTTTTTTTAAGAGCTTGAGAACTTTAAATAATAATACGAGACAGAAGTATAGTTGGAATGATTTTTTTTATTATTATAATCCGGTGGATAATTTAATGGAATTTCGTGTTTTTAGAGACTATAAGGCAAGTTTAGGATTCGTGAATATAAAAAATGAGATAACAATCAAACATGACATTACGATCAAAGAAAAGTCTAAAAAATCCAACGATTTTGATGATAAATGTTGAGATTTTTGTATTTGTATTGGCTATCATTTTATCAGAACCAAATTTACCGGAAAAGTCTATTAATAACTTTTTTTTTTAATTTTT
Source organism: Platycheirus rosarum (assembly GCA_963971375.1). Classification (NCBI taxonomy): domain Eukaryota; kingdom Metazoa; phylum Arthropoda; class Insecta; order Diptera; family Syrphidae; genus Platycheirus; species Platycheirus rosarum. The sequence goes on from OZ020508.1 coordinate 143,672,199, forward strand.
GGCTTTCTCGGCAACGGCTGTTTGGATTTCTGTTAAATTTTATATTTAAGAAGATCTAAGCAGCCAAATTAATTCTGCATATCAAAATGTTGAGTAATTTTTTTTCTAATTAAAATTAATTTTTAATTTTTTTTAAGTAAAAAATAAATATTCTTATAAACCAATCAAAAAAAAATATTTTAAATTTTCTAATCAAGTTTTTTTCCAAAAAACTTAAAATAAAAAACCTACAATTTTCGAAATACTTTTTTCATAAATTCGTTATTATACAAAACGTGTGATGGCGTACTCAATTCTTACTAAAAACCGTTAAGTGTTGTTCTTTTGTCACTTTTTTAAGTTTAGATAGTGTTATTTTTCTACGTTAATGAATTAATTTATTTTTTTTTAAAAATCCAGTCGTGCAATTTATTAAATATGAAATAAAACGAAACGAAAGAGGGGCCAGTTAGTAGTTAGTAGGATAACTTCTGGAAATAAAGTTGTCACCAAATTGATTTTGCAACAAATTGATGGTTAAGCGAACTGTATGGTCAGTTGCGCCGTTTTGTTGGAACCAAATGTCGTCGAAATTTAGTTGATTAATTTTTGGAAACAAAAAATCAGTCAGCATGCCTCGACAGCGCTGCCATAACGGCAATATCTTTCTCATTTCGATAGAAAAAATTAGCACGACTCGGTCGCAAGTACTTGCTCTTATGTGCCTAAGTAACATTTACGTGAAAATAACACAGTTTGAACTTATAAAAAACCACAATACCTAATGGTTTTTAGTAAAAATGAATCGCACGTTTTAAATAAAAAAGAATTTAAGAAAAATGTACATATTTTGAAAATTGCAGAACCGGTTTTGATAAAATCCTGTTTTTATTTTTAGTTTTTTGAAAAAAAAAAAATATTTTGAAATTTTGGTATGCAGTTTTTTAGAGTTTATTAATATACATACATGTGATTTTAAAGTTTAAAATATTTTTTTTTGATTAGTTTTAAAAATATTGATTTAAAAAAAAAAACAAAATTCAAAAATTAATTTTAATTAGAAAAAAAAGTATAAGATATTCAACATTGTGATATGCAGAATCAATTTGATCTCATCAAATATAAAATTTGACAGAAATTCAAAAAGCCGTTAGAGAGAAAGCCCAAAATTAAATAAACCGTTATATGAGCGCTACCGTAAATTTAGTTCTTATCAAATGATAGCAAGCACCAACAAAAAACATTTCAAAAATTTTCATCAAAATCGTTGGAGCCGTTTTCGAGAAAAATAAGCTTTTTCTAACGGTCTAACGGCCGTTATTTTTAGGCCTAAAAATCAAATTTCAATTTCCCCTCTAGGGAATGCCAAAAGAATCACACACACCGAATTTGAAGAAAATCACTTAAGCCGTTTAGGCTACAGCTAGTTATACATACTGAAAGACAGACAGACAGACAGACATTTTTTGTCGATCACTTTTTTAGACTTCTCTATGATCGTAATGTCATGTTTCATTGTTATCTCAATTTTTTTCATATGCAGGAATCCTAAACTTGCCTTATAGTACCTATAATCGCAAGTAAAAAGGACCGATGATGCCACCAGCGTGTAAACCGCACCGAGCAGTCAATTTTAATGGATGTAATGGTTCGTTAATGGCTTGCGGATTGTTTTCGCTCCATATACGGTAATTTTGCCTATTGAAGAAGCCATTTAACCAGAAATGAGCTACATCACTAAACGCAATTCTTGGGTAAAAGTGAACTTCGCCAAAAGATATTATTTTTTCAAAGTATATTTCGAGAATTTGGAAGCGTTATTCTGGCGTTAAACGATTCATCACTAATTGCCAAACCTTATTGAACAGAAATGTCAACACAGTTTGATATTCTCAACTATCAAACTATAGACATCAACCATCGAAACTTCTCATGCACATAAAATACAAATATTTTATAAACTGAAAAGTTTAAAATTAGTCCGGACAATTTTCGGAAAAAAGATACGATTTTCTTCTAATATCTTAAATACTATATTGAAATCCAATAAGCCGTTTAGACTATAATTTTTGGTGCAGACATTTAAAATAATTTTTTTTGCCATCGTATTTTTCACACCATTTTCTTTTCGAACATCCCTTTAAAGAATTTAAAAGGGAACCTGCAGGGTGTGAAATGTGAATTGTAAAATAAAAATTTAAGTTTTGGATATTTCCATCTTTACAAGGAAGTTCGATATTATTAATTTATTTATAGAAAACGCATTAGGGTTTGGGGTAACAGCGAAAATAGGCCATAGTCTGGGAATATGATTTAACAGGAAGTTAACCCATTTTGATGTTGATAAAATCATGCGAACTTGACATGCGACTCTAATAGTTTGATGCCATGTTGAGAAACATTCATGGTCATGCTCTAATTTTTATTTTATAGATTAAACATTTTTCCATATCGCTTGCCTTCACATGATAAAGTTGTGCAATAATTTTTCCCGGAAGCAGACTTTTAAACTAGAATAATTCTTTAGAATAAAATTGTGCAATGCCCGGCTTATAAACTTTACTTTTATTAAGAAAATGATAAGTAAAACACACAAACTCTTACATCTGTTAATGAATGTTTTACGTTTAGTTAAATTTTGATTTTAAATTAAATTTTCTTTGAATTGCCTAACATGTAAATAAAAGAATATTTCTTATCCAAAAAAATCAAAAGAAATTCTACCCTTATAACATAAATAGAAAACATTTAATTTTATAGTAAATTTATTAAAATAAAAGATTTTAATTATATACTTACAAAATGAATTGAATATCATTTTATTTTTCTAAAAAATTTGCAATAAATGTTTTTTTTTTAAACTCTTAACTTTTAAACAGTTAAAAGAAAAATTATTTAATAAAAAAAAAATAACACTTTTGACATTTTTTTTATTTTGGTAAGCTCTTTAAAGTATTTAAAAAATATATAAGCCTGATATTTTTTTAATTAATTAAAAAAAATATTTTTTCATTATTAGTGCTTTTAGTCAAATTTATTTGAAATTTAATAAGGCGTTTCTCAGAATGAAATGTATGTAAAATAATTTTGTTTTTAATACCTAGTGTCGCATGTACTCGCTGTTTTGTTCCGGGATCGTTGACAAAAGCAAAGGTACGCAAAAGAATAACACATAAGATCGTGATTTCGTAATGTTATGAAAAAAAAGTATTTTGAAAATTTTAGGACCGATTTTGATAAGATCGTGATTTTTATTTTTAGTTTTTTTTTTTTAAAGGAAACATTTTTGGTAACCTAGTTTGTAAGAGTTATTCAATTTACAACTGGTCATACAATTTTAATTTAAAGTGTGTGATTCATTTTAAAACTATCAAAAACTTAAAAAAAAACAAATAAAAAACCTAATTAAAGTTATAATTGCGAATGTTACTTTGTCTGTTAATTTTCAGGCCTTACATACTCAGCAATATTTGGCAATCTTGGTCTTTTCAAATACACAAGTTTTTAGGAAAACCAATAAGTTAATACGGAAAAAGTTTTTAGACTTTTCTGAAAAAAAATGTTTTTTTCACCAAAATCATTACAATCGTTTTTGAGAATAATATAGGGTTTTCCGTTACATTTGCATGGCACGTACTAATATTCCTTGAGATAAGAAAAAAACTGAATTGGAAATACATACGAACCTTAAGTCCAAAGTTTGAAGTTTTGTTTTTTGATAATTAATTGCGCACACATATATAGCCTTTAAATGTCTGTTAATCATGATGGAAGGAATAATCGAACCGGGTAAAGCATTTTACATTCGTGTAGTTCGGCTAAAGAATACTGTTAATCAGTTTTCAAAATTGGTTCAAGGGTACATTAATGAGCGTTCCTAGCGATTCAAGTATTACGCAAAAAACTTTTGAGGGGAGGATTGAGACATTTCGAAACTGAAAGCAAATGTTTCAGTTATGCCTCAATCCCTTATCATTTTTAATGCACCATTTTGGATTCTAACAAGGAAAAGCAAGTAAGAGTAAAAGAGGCACTTACCACAATATGAACATTTTATTCAGGCTTTTACCAATAGTATATTGCTACGAAAACCGTATTCCCGGCTATTAACAATTACCGTTTCTTTGGATATTTTTAGAACTGATAGTCTATCATCGTTTCTATGACTTTGTAAAGAAGGGATATAAGTGCAATTGGTCGGCAGTTTGATGGGGATGAAGATTTAGACTCTGGCTCAACGGTCGTCATAATCGTCTTACCGAAAGGACTATTCGCAGTGTGGTGGATATATTTCAGTCCACTGGTTCAGTAAACACTCAACCAACACCCGTTCGACGACGAAACGTGAGAGTGTGCAGGAGAATGCAAGGCAGTCGATTTCGCGTCGCTCACAAAAACTCGGCCTTTCGCAGACCACAGCTTGGCGAATTTTGCATCTTGACTTTGGCCTGCAGCCGTACAAAATTCAACTGACCCAGGAGCTGAAGCCTAATGGCCATAGACAACGACGTGTGTTTGCTGAATGGGCTCGGACGTTGGAGGCAACTGACCCTTATTTTCATCGAAAAAACATCTTCAGCGATGATGCCCGTATTTCTGGACGAATGGGTATTTCTTTGAGAAAGTTGGCCAGGTCATCGCCGTCAACGGTGAGTGCTATAGGTCGATGATTACAAACTTCTTTTGGTCTGAATTGGATGATATGGACACCAACGACATCTGGTTTCAATAAGACGGTGCCAAGTGCCATTCTGCACGAGCGATGGTCATCTCACTTGGAGGTGATGTGAACTTGCCACCGAGATCGTGTGATTTGAACCCATTAGACTTTTTCTTGTGGGGTTTTCTTAAGTCACAGGTCTATGCGAATAGGCAACCAACCACACAGCGGCCCTCAAAGCCAACATAACCAATTCCATCGGTCAAATTAATCCTGATTTATGAGTTAAATTCATGGAAAATTGGACACTTCGGATGCGTGCCACCAAGAGAAGCTGATGTTATATTCCACACATAATGGGATCGATGGGCCTTTCAAATACAAAAATTTCGTTGATATTTCACACACACTTTGTTTTATTTAAATTTAAAGTCAGGACGCGCTTAATAAAATCGCTTAATAAAAGACTTTATAAAATTGTTTGATAACAGAGATAAGATCTATTGTTTTTATTTAAGTTTGCGATATAACGAGCTGATAAAAATAAAATAAATATTATTATTTTATAATATTTTTTAAATAGATAGTTGAGTTCTGTAATTTGCCAAGCAAATCCGTGAAGCATTTGAGCCTATTAATAACAATAAATCAATTAACGTGAATTTTTTTTACAATATTTACATGTAAACCTTTTTAATTTAGTATTATTTTTTTGCAAAATTTGTAAAAAAAATACTTTTATTTACTTCAGAACTTTATCTAAAAAAACACACCTATCTTTGGTATCAATTTCACAATAAATTTCAATCGAATGCGGTAAGACCTTAATCGATTAGATTCTCTACTCAGAAAATTAATAAACATTAATTACTAGTATTTAGTAAGACCATGAAAACATACATACATTTGTGGGAAATTCTTTTTTACGCATCATTAATTGTCATCGCACAGAAAATAAAAAGAGGTTATTACATTCTTCGTATGGCATGTTGTCATACATTTTTTCGGTTTAATATACAAAGTGTGGTTTTTTGAAGAAAAAATAAAATAAAAAAAGTTTTGTTCTGAGACATAAACAAGGTCAGTTATTATTTCACACTATTTATGTATTAACAAGGTCATATAATACTGATGCAAAACAAAATTTAATTTTCAGATACTCAAACTCAAATGCAAATCTGCAAAAGTATATCCAACGAATTTTGTTTGAAATCAACTGACAAACGTAAATATGGCCGCACCCCAGGAAACAGAGCTCCCCTATTATGTGTACATATATTTGCACAAAGCTATATTTATGACAAACAACCAAATACGTAAATTTATAATTTTATCTGAATGAGCAAAAATACAAACAAAACAAAGATAAACGTTCTACAACGATACCAACATGTACAAGGAAATTGCCCACTAAGTTGAGTTGAGATACAATACTGGGCCATTGAGACTTTTATTTGGATTAACAGATAAACAAAATTCAATTTGCTATAACTGACAACGAGTTGATCAGATAAACTAGGGGTGGGCAAATGGAACTGTTTGTTTAAACAAAAATTAACACAAAAAGATACATCTGCGTAGATATTGCTTAGCAAAAGTTTGTTTGCGGGCATTTGTCTATGTCAATACAAAATCTTTATCTTTTGAAGGACATTCTGTTTATTTTAATTTTATTTTAAGAGAATCTTAGAGGTTATCTCTGTTGGAGTTCAGCTAAGTCTGTAGGACTGTGGCATAATGTTTTTTTTTTGTCTGAATTCGGAGACGCGAAAACTAAATGGTTGAACTGAGATGACTCCAAGCTCATAGAAGATAAGGAGCTCATTATGAACGGTGGCCTGATTTATGAACTCATGTTTAATTATATCCCAATATAAGTTGGTCGATTTAACTTAAATTGCTTTAAAACATTTTGAATAGGTATTCTCTGAAAATTTAAAGCCAACTTTTCCAATTTGTTTTGTCAAAAACGGTTTTCTTTTATGTTCTATCTTTATCCTAATAATATTATAAATATTTGTATGTTTGGATGATTATTCGGCAATCACGCCTTAACGACTTAATGGGTTTGGATGAAATTTGGTAAGTAAGGTAAGGCATGGTTTCTGTGGGAAAGGCTTAAATGTCAATTAAAAAGTAAAAACGTTACCAATAGTTTGAATTTCGACTGGAATTGTCGGCATTTTCCAAATCAATTATTTAGGAATCGACATTAAGATCAGTCCACATTGACGGTCGTCGTTTTCACAATAATTAATGATTTTTAAACAAGACAAGATTATTAATTTGTGAAAAAAGTATTTCGAAGATTGTAGGACCGATATTAATAATTTTTGTCTTTTCCTTATCATTTCTTAGAGTTTATTAATATACTGCGGATCAAAAATTAAAAATTAAAAATTGTGATTGATTTCAAAACTTTGAATGGTTTTTAAAAAAATGTTTCCATATCATTAGGTAATAGAATGGTACTTTTAATCGGCGCGTGCTGCAGGAAATACTATTAAAATTTTGAACAAGGTACAGCAGTGCGAATATTTCGGTAAATTTTTTTTCAAATGCTATTGTCACTCCACTTGAAAAGAGAGAAAAATAGAACTGATGGAAAAGTTTACGCAGTAGTATTGCCAGCTTTGAAAGAGATCTTTTTAGACAAAAAACCGGAATATTATTCGGCCCAGCTGATTTGCTAATATCTACATATTAAGATATTTAATATACTTTCGACAGAAGATTGGTTCCATTAAATCAGTTCTGCTTTTGATTGCATATCATAATGTCTGCTGCCAGAGTTTAGTTAGCCGTAAATTAGGCTGCAAATAAATTAGAAATTTTTTAAGAGATCACAGCAGGAGTGTCGTTGAAGACAAGCACAGGAACCATTGGCATAGCTAGGTGGCTAAGGCCCTGGTGCATCGACAGAAATTTGGGCCCCCTCTTTTCATGTTGCTTACACTTAAATTGAGTCTCAAACTTAGCGATAGTGATAAGATAAGAATATACTGAATTATATTTATCCCTAGTAGGTTACACCCACACCCAGGGCGCCGAGAGAATATTCGGGCCCGTTGGACACCATGTACGGGCTCCCCTTTAAAAAAATATACAGTTTTCAAAGAAAAAATTAAACCCTAAGAAGAACTTCGGGCCCTCGAAGAACTACGGGCGCGTTACCCTCACCTCTCGACTGCCCTGTCCACACGTCAGGTGTAAGATCCTTCTTTGTTTAGTAAAAGAAAATAAGAATGCAAATATAAAATATTTTTTATACAGATGAGATTATTCAATGAAAAAAGATGTGATTTATTACTTCACTCAAATCCAAGTTTAATCCCACTTTGTTTTCTACCGCAGTCTTATATATAAAAGGGAACAAGGAATGTGTGTAGGTATGCAGTTATGTATGTTACTTATGGACTCCAAAACGGTGTGAACGATTTTGCTGAAATTTTCATATATATTTTACGTTAGCCTCCTGGGTGATCCTGTAAAGATCATTGCGGTGAAGATCATTGAGGTTTGTTACGATGCTTTAAACTTACAAACATTTAGACCAAATTGGATACTTCCTTTGCAGGTTTGTTCGAAATTGTTGAGCAAATTTGTTGGAATCAAAAAGTCGAAGGTTTTACAAACTGCATTCATAGTGATTAAACGCGCATACTTTATACTTGATTTATCATCGAACAAATTTAAGTTCAAATGAAATTTTAGCAGAATAAAATACCAGAAGAATGGAGGTACGGAATAGAATAAGTGGAAACTTCATGAAAAATTGCTGGTGGTAGGAGAGGTTGTTGCTCGCAGTTTACTTGAGAAACATACTTTTTGAGGCACTAAAAATTTCACTAACAAAAAAGAACTCATGAATATTATCGGTTGGTCGGTCAAAAGTAAGGGGAGTTGCGACCGAAAAATATCAATATTTTTAACATCATTATCGATCGCTCCAAAAGCAACGGTGTTTTGCGACCGAAATCTACGAAGTTCATCTTCAGCTTGCACAAAATATGACGCATCGTAATCACAAAACCAATTGACGACACATCTTGCCTTCATTATCGTTATTCCTAAATAGTGGTGATTGTGACCGAGGACGCGAGGTAGAAAAAATAAGCTTTTGAGCAGAAAAGTGACGCACGCTGCGATACTGTGGTTCTCTTTCAACCAATATCGATCGCAAGCACCAGGCGAACATGAAAAAGAACAGGCGCAAATTCCCAAAATAATTTCACTCAAATTCAAAAAGAACAGGAAGAGAAAAAGAAATACAAAATAGGCGGAGTTTTGTTAAAGCAGAAAGTAAATGTAGATATTGGGGTGTGCTTGTGTGTGAATTTAACGAGAGGGTTTGTGGGTGTGAGTTAACCGGCTGTATGTTGGTCTTGCTGCCATCAATCCTTTCTTATGACGTTATCCCGTAAAATTATCGTCCCGTTAACCGACTTTACAGACAACCAACTCTTTTTTTTTACTAACGATATCTTTAGAACTCGAATCAAATTGAGGTATTTTACAATATTTTCTTCTTTCCTAACTTCTTTTGACTTCTCTATCATAGTTATGATTTCTTTAATTTATCCCTCAACTTACCCTTACAGTACCTTTGAATATCGAGTAAAAATAGCAATTATGAACTTATAAAATGGATGGAGACCATTTTAATTAAACATTTAATAAGAAATATGAAAAAAAGTTAATTTATTTTTTACTTTTCGAATAGAAAAAATTGTTTAATCTGGTTTAAGTCAACATCTACTTAAGCACACTTTTCTATAAAAAAATCAAATAAATAAAAACTGACATAATAAAAATAAAGAAATAATAAAAACATTACATGGAAGGTGCTATTTATTGGATCGTAAGATTATTTTTTTAAAAGATACCAAAAAACTGGGCCCGACTGGGTCGCACGTACTTGCGCTTATGTGCCTATTTACATTGGAAAGCAAGATCTTTGACAGAGACAGGTAACATATACGTTGAAAATAACACAGTTTGAATAAAATCCTGTTTTTTATTTTTAGTTTTTTGATTTTTTTTTTAATTTTGGTATGCAGTTGTATAGAGCTAAATATACATGTGATTATAAAATTTAAAATAATTTGTTTTGATTAGTTTTAAAAATATTGATTTTTCAAAAAAAAAAATTCCAAAATTAATTTTAATTAGAAAAAGAAGTTATTCAAGGTTTTGATATGCAGAATTAATTGAACTACTTAGATCTTCTCAAATATTAAATTTGACAGATCTCCAAAGAGCGGTTAACAAGAATTCCCAAAACTAAAATAACCGTTATATGAAACGTACCGTTCGTTAATAGACTTTTCCTGTAAATTTGGTTCTAATCAAATAGCCAATACCATCCAAAAAATTCTCAAAGATGTTCATCAACATCGTTGCAGCCGTTTTCGAGAAAAATAAGCTTTTCATAAACGGTCATATGGCAGGTACCGTTATATTTAGGGCTAAAAATTAAATTTCAATTTCCCTTCTGGGAATGCCGAAATAATTACACACACCAAGTTTGATAATCGCTTAAGCCGTTTAGGCTGCAGCTCGTTATACATACTGACAGACAGACAGACAGACAGAAATTTTTTCTCGATCACTTTTTCAGACTTCTCTATGATCGTAATGTCATGTTTGATTGATATCTCAATTTATTTTATGTTCACGAATCCTAAACTTGCCTTATAGTTCCTATAATCGCAAGTAAAAAAGTACCGTTATTCAAAGTATGTAAAATAACAGTTGGAAACTCTAGCATAACGATCTGTATTTATTTAATTAAACATATGTTTTTTAAGCCAAAATGCAATTTTTGGTCACTAATATTTTAATTTTGGGTTCTTATATCAATTGTATATACTATGTATATATATCACATATATTTACGAATTCATTTATTTAAATTTTTTTATTTTCTTCGTTGAAAAAATAAATTTTGATTACTAATTCAATAAAATGTTATCAAAGTATTCCTAAATTAATTAAATTGTTATTGAAACTTGTAGTGTCTCAACCGGATTTTCAAGACTTAGTCTGAAGTTATTTGTTTGTATTTATAAATAATAAAACATGATTTTTGTATCTAAATTATAATACAAAAATACGTCCTTTTATCATCAAAATATTAAACAAAATTATGAAATATAGAACTTAAACAGGGCGTTTTTGAGACCAAATCAAATTGAGAAAGGAAGCCGCAAAACTGACATAGTTGTCATAAAGAAGACGTCCTTGGATGCTTGTATGTTGTATTTATCACAACTTAATAAAAAATAATATTTTTTTAAAGAGTTTAGCTGAAACTAAAACAAAATTGAGGGAAACAAAAAATTTTCAAAAGGATCTTGTCTTTCTGAAAAAACATCAGCGCAAGTGGTATCGTTTCAGTAATTTCATTTTAAATTAATTTCTTTATATTTATCTTTAACAATCTTACGGAATATATTGCAAATTTTACAAAAATATAAAACAAAACTTTAATTTTATTTAAATGACAAAAAATTAACAATTCCGTTCAGACGTTATTTTAGATGACAAACTTTACGTCAATATTGACGAAAAACCTTGGGATCAGCTGGACGGCATGCCTATCTCTATTAAGGGATGGATTTTGCTGCATTTTTCCCTATAAATTCAATATAGTTAGTAATAGCTTGCCACGGACTCTAAGCCATGACCACACATGCCTTGAAACTACTTCGAGATGCTGATTCATACCACAAAAACAAGATTTAAATTAAATTGTTATTTTTGTGAAAAGATGGATCTGAAGTCTGACTATAATAAAACCCCAATGCCCCAATTGCGTATTTATCTTTTTGGTATGTGCTTTCCTGGTTTTAAGCACACACCATTTCTGATTATATATCCCAATCCACCAGAACTATTCCCTGAGACTAGTTTCCATCCTTCCCTACTAGTGGTACCTTTAGTTAGCATGTTTGTCCTAGCAGATCTTGATTATTAATCCCCACATTAATTAAACTGTTTTATTATATTCGCTTTCAAAAAGGCAGATACATCCAATGGATGGATGGTCATCCATATCCTGTGAAATATCTATTCAAATAGTTAATAAAAGTATCTCAAGTGTGTTTTCAAGTGTATCTCTCTCCAAGTAAATATGTATCTCTTTGATCAAAGTAAATTTGAATGGATGAGTTATCCATTTATTTTTTAATAAGCAATTATTTATAAAGATGACATAGAAGACGATACTTGCAATTAAATTAATAAAACGATATGTTGTGTAAGAGTAATCCAATAAAATGCGTAGAACTTTAAAGAATAACTTTAAGTGGAACTGTAGTTAAATAATATTCCCAGAGGCACACAATTCACAAACAATTATTATTATTTTTATTAAGGCACTTTCAATTGACTTTAATTAGACTTAATTCCGACGACGACACTCTTATCACTCGTTCATGCTTTTGGCGAACTGAAAAATATTTTTTTTTGTTTTATAATTTTTGCACTCATACACTCAAGAGTTAACTCAGAAATTCTGACTCAAAGATGACCGGCACGGGGATGATTATAAAACTAATATTTTTTAATTACATCATCTTTATTTTTTGTTTTAAATAAATTTTATATTTTATAAACAATATTTCGCTGTTCAACCGAATGCAAAATAAACAATAGAAAAAGATACAAATAACAAGCGCAGCAACTGGCAATGAAATTAAAAATGCAACAACGAAAATAAATTCGTGATTCGCTTGGATACGAAGATATTGCACAGTGTGCTGTAGTGTTAGTAGATGGCGGTGATAATCTCTACCCCGCACGAAGACGGTCCTGACGGATTAATTTTACTTAACAACCGGACACCAGTTCATGGTGTGTGCTATCGCTTCAAACGCTTTAGATACTCTGTTCGAAGCGAATACGAATTGAAATACATCGAGCGCATGTTAGTGTTTCTGCTGCTCTGCCCTTCCGCCTTTCCGGTGTTTTTTCTGGGGGTTAGTGTGAAAAACGAAAACGACTACTCTGGCTCACTGGCGCGGTTGAGTTCGATGCAATCATTGTGTTTTGCTTTGTTTATTGTGATAGTGAGCGCTTGCGAACGACGACGGCAATAAATAGAACTAGTTTTAGTATGATAAAGCTACACTGGGGGGCAAGCAAACATGTATAGGCGAATTAGTTTGAGTTAGGGTAACAACACACAAAAGTGTTGCCATGGTAACTTTTAACAAATTAATTCGACATAATAAATAATACCTAGGCCTACAACTTTATGCAAATGATATGTTACCAAGGATAAAAACCAAAGTTCTGTACTGTATCTGTACTGCAGATATATGGCATTAATTTTACTTGAGATATTATGTTCGGACTCTATTGGCAAATTTAGGATTCGTGAATGTCAAAATTTGGTATGTGGGGTTTCTGAGAGGGCTTTTTGGATTTTCATTTTAGGGAAAATGGCTTTGATGAAAGTTTTTGATAGTATTTTGGTACATAGGTTGACAATATCATTTTTATCAAAAAGAAAATCACGGGAAAAGTTTTTTGTTTCATTTCCGACTTCTTGTTAAAGGCTTATTGCAACTCTATCGAATTTTATATTTGACAAAAAAATTGTCAGAGTTTCCATTTTGATTGTTCACATGGATTTAAAACATCAGAAATCATATTTTTGTTCGTTTAACTCGACTAACACTGGTACTGGTACCTCCAGAACAACAATTTTGGTTTCTTAGAATATTCTCGAAAACAGTTCTTACAACTTTGATTGAAAAAACGGAAAAGAGGTTGGCCAGATGAGATATTTTTAAAGTTATAAAAAATAGGTTTACGATAGATTTAGAGATAAGCTCTAAACTTTTCAGCTGTGATCAAACGTTTAATCAGTGGAAAGAAAGTTAACTTCTCACAATCATATTGGAAATTGATGTCACATACAATGAAAACCGTTGAGCCGGTATTGGATGGACGTTTTCGAAGAATAATACGGCTAGTTGGTAACCAGTGCGAGTTTCGGATAAATCAACCACAGATGCAGTCTAGGTTTCAGAAATTGTGTTAATTGATTTTGAAAAAAAGCAGCCGATGGACAATACGAGTTCTGAAGGGATCTGAAACTGGTTATGGTTACCCTAAGGCAACGCGGAGTTCCGAAAATCTATGTGCAGGAAATCTCAGAGATGTAAGAGCAAACACAAAACCAAGGGAAAGATTTCGTGCAGAAATAACCAGAGAATTCACTATTAAACATCGATGTTCAACAGAGGAGAGTGTCCTGGGACCTTTACATTTTATTACAATGCTTGGCTTTCTAAAAAAATTAATCAATTACTTTTTGAATATGATTAAGCAATCATAAATGAAGATCCTCGTCCTTACAACGAGTACTTTATTATAAATCGAACAATTCTAGTAAGAGCTAGTAGTCTAAATATTTTGAATCTGTGATCAATGGCGTAGGGTTTTGTATGACGATATCAATCATCGGATAAATGCAGAGTGGAGAATTGGCTCTCCACGGCACGTTTGCAATGTTGGCCAATGTAAAAGACTTACTAGAAGTGTTACAATAATGGCAACTCAAATGAACATGCCTTTCATGGCAGTAGAAGGTGAAACAGAAGGATATCGAATAAGCAGCAAGAAAATCCAAAGATGCCTCCACATTAAGCATACAATTTTGGGACAAATACACCATATTTAACTTAGCTGGTTTCTTAAAGAAACTAATCCAACAAAAGGCAATGCATGCCGCGTTCAGACACTGAAAGGCAGGTGCAAAAAAATCGTTGATCCAGCAATTGCAACGATATCTCTAAATTAAACATACCGGACATACATACAAGCATACATCCATTTTTACTTGCGATTATAGGGACTATAAGGCAAGTTCAGGATTCGTGAAAAAAAAATTGAGACAACAATGAAACATGACATTACGATCATAGAAAAGTCTAGAAAAGTGATCGACAAATTTTTTTTGTCTGTCTGTGACCTGCAGCCCAAACGGCTTAAGCGATTATATTCAAATTTGGTGTGTGTGATTCTTTTGGCATTTTCCAGAGGGGAAATTGAAATTTTATTTTTAAGCCTACAAATAACGGTACCTGCCATATGACCGTTTAGGAATACCTTATTTTTCTCGAAAACGGTTCTAACGATTTTGATAAAATTTTTTGAGAATTTTTTGTTGGTACTGGCTATCATTTGATTAGAACCAAATTTAAGGGAAAAGTCTATTAACAGTACGTTTCATATAACGGTTTTTTAATTTTGGCCTTTCTCGGTAACGGCTTCTTGGAATATTTGAAAAGATCTAAGTAGCCAAATTAATTCTGCATATCAACATTTTTAATAACTTTTTTATTAATTAAAATTAATTTTTTTAATTTTTTTTTTTTTTTGAAAAATCAATATTTTTTTTAAAACTAATGAAAAAAAATATTTTAAATCTTATAATCACATGTATATTAGTAAACTTTATACAAACTGCAAACCAAAATTTCAAAAAAAAAAAAAAAATCAAAAAACTAAAAATAAAAAACAGGATTTTATCAAAACCGGTCCTACAATTTCCGAAATACATTTTTATAAATTCTTTGTTATTTAAGACATGTAATGGCGTACTTCAGTTTTACTAAAAACCGTTAAGTATTGTGGTTTTAATACTTTTTATAAGTTCAAACTGAGTTATTTTCAACTTAAACGTTACTTGTTTCTGTCAAAGATCTTGTTTCCAATGTAATTTGGCATATAAGAGCAAGTACGTGCGACCCAGTCGTGCTCATTTTTATATATATAGAGATGAATGCCTTTTTTAATTCATTTAAAAATGATTTTGTGTCTGATATTAAATTTATTTAAAAAAAATAATAAACCAGAGATTATACTATGAAGTTTTTTGTAATCATTTTATTAATTTAAGATTAAGAATATTATTTGTTGAAAGAAAACGAAAAACACAAGCTGACCAAATCGATAGGAGATTTTTGATTCAAACAAATATTTTTTTGAAAAGACTAACGAAAATAATATAATTATAAATTTTTTTAAATTAAAAAAAAAAAAAAAACATATTTTGAAATCACAAATTAGAGATCAAAAATAAAAAACTAAAAAATGTTTTTTATTGTTTCTAAATACTGAATTTTATAAATGCATACGAAGTATTTTCTTAATAATTTTACTCAATTCATAAAGATATTTTCCCGACTATTTTCTTATATACATAATTCCGTACAAAAAATTAGTACTTTCTTTTGACATTGGCAACACTTTCCATCGTTCAACTTTGTTTATAATTTCAAAGAATAATGAATGAAATATTTTTTTTCATTTTGTTTTTCTTCATAGCTATGCCGACAAGATCATTTGCTATGCAAGTGTGGGGTGCATTTTTAATGTTTTCTTTTTCTTCTTGTAACTTAACTTTGTGTGGCTTTTTCGTTTACAGTATAGATACTTTATTGGAGTCAGTGATCGAACGGAAAAACAAAGATATATCCATAAGATATTTTAACAGCGATCGTGGCCGGCGGGTTGCATGAGGTAGCACATTGAATTTATTCAATATAGTCAAATAGATACAATTCGGCTAGCAGATAATAAAACAGTTTTGTTTTTGTGGTTAGACAGGTGCGCATTCTTAAATTGGCAACAATGTATGCTTTAAGTATTGATATTGCAAAATTAATTAGTTTGCAAATTTAAAATATTCTCAGTTTTTATATAATTTTATCAAAAGAAGGAAAAAATAATAAAAATCAGCAAGATGACAACATAAAGCAACACAAAAAATTTCAATAGGAATCCGGAATTAAAAGATGTAAATGTTATACAAAAGCCCACTTAGTTATTTCCGCAACAGCCATTGTTGAGAGGAATAACTATTAAGGGGATGTAACATTACCAGAGGGTGCTAGAACTAGAATTAACAAATTGTTTGGAATTAAACTATTAGAGGGAATGTTTTATAGTTTCAAACTAAGCATTGAGTAGTATATATAATATATATATTTTAATTGATGATATACTTAACTACTGCCATTAAAGCTTAAAATCATTTAAGGACAGTATATTTGAGTAAAAAGTACAGGGTGGCACACGAATCGTGCTACAAAAATAAAACGTAATAACTTTTTTTCTGTGTGAGTAATCGGCTTATTTTTTTTTTTTATTTTGTAGGTTACTATTTAGATTTATAAAAATGGATGCTTGGGATACGGAGAAAAGAATTTGGATAGTGCAACGGTACCATGCTTTGCAGTCCGTCATTTCCGTCCAAAGGGAATTTAGGCGGGAGTTTGGCGGTAATCCTCCGAGTAGATGGACCATTATGAGGTTTGTAAACATGTTTGCTGAATCTGGAAGCATCGCACGAAGGCCGTACCATCGAGATGCCAATGTTCGGGTTCAGGATACAATCGCAGCAGTAGCATCTGCAATACAGGCCAATCCGAGCGTTTCGACCCGAAACTTATCGGGCAAATTGGAATTAGTAGACGGTCATTACAACGGATACTTCATGACGATTTAAACTTGTTTCCGTACAAAGTCCAAATTACTAGCAAGTTAAACCCTGTTCTCCTGGAATTTTGCCAAAAAATGATATCAATGGCCGAAGAAGACAACACATTGATCAATTGTTTGTTCATGTCTGATGAGGCCCATTTTGATCTTAACGGCAATGTAAACAAGCAAAATTGCCGTATATGGAATGAGTCTAATCCAGAAATGCTCCATGAGACGGAACTGCACCCAGAACAAGTCACTGTGTGGTGCGCAGTTTCATCAAGGTGTATTGTCGGGCCGTACTTCTTTGAAGAAAATGGTGTAACCGTTACTGTCAATTGGGACCGTTATTTAAAGATGTTGAAGGAGTTTTTTTACCCAGAACTGCGCTGAAGACGTATACCATTCAACAGCGTTTGGTTTCAGCAAGATGGAGCAACTGCACATATAGCCAGACCAGTTATGGCGGAGCTAAACAAAAAATTCGCAAACAAATTAATTTCTAGGAACTCCACTCTTCGCTGGCCCCCAAGGTCACCTGACCTGACTGCACCAGACTTCTTTTTATGGGGTTATGTCAAGCAAGAGGTGTATAAAACGAAGCCCAGGAATTTAACTGAATTAAAGCAGTCCATAACGACAATAATTGAGGCGATCCCAACTTCAACTCTTCCGGCCGCAATGAATAATTTTTTGACCAGGTGCCGCATATGCGTGGGAGAGCGTGGAGGTCATTTGCGGTCTATAATCTTTAAAAACAACTAACTATTTAAAATAAAATTTAATTTTCTAAGCAATAAAAGAAAAATGAAATACATCGATTAAAAAAAAAGTTATTTGAATTTCTTATTGTAGCACAATTGGTGCGCCACCCTATACAAAAAAAATACTTACATGAATAGCATTAAATTAATTATTTAGTGAATTGCTTACCTGTAAAGAAAAATGAAATACATTAATTAAAAAAATTATATATAAACATAAATTTGAAAAATGTACGTATATCATACAAAAATAAGTTTTATTTGAAAAAAAAAGTTAATTTAAGGTTTTTTACAATATCTTTTAGGTGACAGCAGTGACTTAGTCAGAGCAATAACGGTCTTTCTATAGAAGGTACAATCTCGAATCCAAAAGGCTCAAGGTACATAATATCGGCACTCTCCCTACTATAAGATGGATGACTTTTCCTTTATTTAAGTACTAAAATAATAATCCCGAAAACCATATAACACTGTAATCTGACGTAATGGATGACAATAGCCTGCGAATGGCTCTAATTCACCAATCGTAAGTTTTGAAGATCAGTTTAAATGTTCTGAAAGTTTTATATCAGTTACGCTTAGAAAGACTCTCAATACAAATCAGTTTTAAGATTATTAAAAATATTTTTTTTTTAAAGAGAACAAACGAAGTATAACAACCCCACCAAAGATTTGCATTCAACTATCCCACTTCTGAATGCTTGTGATATGATTACAGAATTTTATTTAAGATAGCCTCACCTTTATGATTATTCCATTTCATCATAAACTTACAAAAAACAAAGAACTTGCTCATTGCTAATTATATGTAAAAGAAAAATTGAAATAGATAAATTATACCTACAAAAAAAACTATTAAGTTCACTTGGTTGCTCTAAAAACTTATAAAAGCTTCTAACCAAATTTTAATAGCTAAGGGCGTTTCAGACAAATCGAAATAAAGGTATTAAAAAATTTATTTTCACTTTGTGTGAGACTGAGCATTAATCGCAGTCTAAGCCAAGACCTTCTCGTAATGGGAGTTATTATATAATTAATAATTTTGGTCAAATAAAAAAATAAAGAAAAATTGTTCACTCGTTTATCAAAGACTAATTTTCTGGTAGTGTTCTCTCTGTATTATATGATTATTGTAAACAAAGACCCAAATTTGAGAATATGATACAACATTTCAACTTACGTGCATTTTCCATTTGTAAATATTATTATTTTTTTTTTTAGTTTTATTAAAATTGTTAACACTGACTTTACTGAAGTAACTGCAGACCTCTTACATGGTAATCGAATGCACTATACCCCCAACGGCACGAAACACTTCAAACGTGCCTCTAAGTCTGATAATTCCTTTTAAATATTGGTTACTTTGTACGAGAACATTCTTAAATTCCATGTAATCCCCTGCCTGTATAACTTCGACATCTCCTAAACAAGCTACCCCTCACCGCATAAACATCTAAAAGATACTATCGCCACTAACTTAATTTGCCCACATAACTTTATTCGATGTCATGGTTAAAAGTTCATTCCTAGACTTGGAAGAGAACTCTTTTTTCTGTCCATATACGTTCTGACCGCATTTTGCCCGGTTCTTGGTTTTTATGTTGATGTCTTCATAGCAAATAAAAAAAAACTGCATGCACATTGTGTAAAATCTATCGATTTGTATTTGTGGCTTCTTTCTTAAGACAATAAAAGAAAAAAAAATTAAATAACATGAACACACATTATTATATCTTTTGTGTTGTGCATTTTGTTGCGTCAATTTTAGAGCCCTTAATCGGCTACCCCGACGGGGCGTTCTAGGTAAATGCAAATATCCTCAAAAGTATCTGCCAACACAAAGATAGTTTTGTTGACGGAATATATTTTATTTTGTTTAGTCAGTCTTTTCTATTTCTAATGCATTTATGCAAGGGATTATATAAAAAATAAAAACAAAAAAATGGAAAATTACAACGAAAATATCCAATACATGGAAGAAAAAAAAAACTGTCCGGCGCATATTGGAAACAAAAATAATAGAAATTGTTACAGGTTCATTTGGGTTACGGATTTAAAGGTCGACGCAGAGAATTTGTACTAGATTTTATCTGGAGTAGGTTTTTATCTCATACGTTTGTGTCTGCGTAATGGTGAACAAACGCAATGCGTGATTGGCATAGTTTGAAGAAATGTTCTTATGAAAGAAGGTGTTCTTATTTCTAATGCAATTGCAATTGCAATATCTATCAAGGGGTGTTTGCGATCAATAGGAATTAAAACAAAAAGAATTATAAATGAGGCAGTGTAAATGTGCAGTTTAAAAGCAAATAAAACTCGATTATTTAAAAATTGTGACAAAATGTTTTGTTCTTTAAAGCTCAATTAGGTGAGCAATAACTTTTACAAGTTTAATACACAACTCAACAAAAAAATCATAAAGAAAGTTATTCATATAAATCGCTTGTAGGTGTCAACACGTTGATGTGGTTTTATAATTCTATTGAGAAATAAATTGCACGATTGTTCTTATGCTAGATAATTATTTAGTGGCTGCATATTTATGTATACATATATTAAAAAAATAACTTTTTTTCGAAAATTCTTTATTTTTTTTATTAGTTCAAAAGAGTTTTCTCAGAAAAGAAATAAAATTTGAAAACTAAATTTCTATAGAGCAAAAAAATATATAGAAAATCGTTTGACTAGTTTTTTTTTAAATTCGTTTTTTTGAAAACTACGAAAAAATATTTAAATTTTTTTTAGTATGTTTTCATCTGGGATTTTTTTTTTAAATATTCAATCAACCCTTTTCAAAATATTTCAAAAACCAATTTTTTTTAATCAATATTAATTCAACTATAAATGACTTCCTGTATGCACAATTTTGTTGAAATCGGGATACCGTTTTAGAACAAATTTGGAAAAATTCATCTAACTGAAAGTGAAATAAAAGGCACGACTGGGTCGCACGTACTTGCTCTTATGTGCTAATCCTTTTTAAGTGCAGGCGTCTTTTTGACAAAGATTTTATTTTAATATTTTTTGTATGACGTGCAACTTCCTTAGAATCGTTTTGGGGTGAAGCTCGAACGAACATGCGTCACGACAAAGGGATAAACACATAAATATATAGGATTGTTAGCTTTTGCAGTTTTTTAGTGTAGTATTATCTTTCCACTTGCTGCTTACTGTTTATAATATAATTTGCTAATAGAAAGATACAAAGGACTTTTTTCAGTTAAATTTTCATTTTGGTATGGAAAAATTTGAACAACTGGCATAAAGATTCGTCGGAATCAGCAGTATGGCAATAATGCTAGGTAAAGGGACCTTTATACGTCCCAATATGGGACCAATGGAATTTATAAAGGATTTAGGTAGGTTGTCACTTTCTTTTATTTGACTAATGGCTTGGCTAGGGCTTAGCCGAGCAATATGAAATAAAATGTTGGGGAACAAAATTTATGAATTCAAAAAAACACTACTCATAACGTTTTTTGGAAAAAATGTTGTAAGCCATCTTATTTATTTTGCTGTTTTCTATTTTATGAATTTTTCATTTCAAAATCGTTCGACCAGTTTTTTTTCAAAAAAATGTTTTTTTTGAAAAACTTTTCGAAAACATATTTTAAAATTCTTTTTAGTATGTCAATTTTAAGAAATCTATAGTTTATACTAGGAGAAAAATTTAAAAAAAAATCTATAGATCCGTTTTCAAAATATTCAAAAAACAAAATATTTTTTAAAAAAAATTATTAAAATTTAAAAAAAAATGTTTTTGAAAATTTTGATAAGCAATATTATTTAAATCATAAAACACTACATATTTTGAAAATTTCATCAAAATCCGTCAATTAGTTAACGAGAAAGTCTGATTTTAAAAAACCGGTCATATGGGAGGTACCGTTATAAAACTTTTTCTGAAAAATCCATTAAAATTAAAAGATAGATTTTGCAGAGAAAACATCATTTTGAAAGTTTAATCAAAATCGTAGGAGCCGTTTTCGAGAAAAATAAGTTTTTTAATAAAAGTTATATGGCAGTCGGACGGAATTTCCGGACCCACTTTTTTTGACTTCTCTATCATCGTAATATCATGTTTGATTGTTAGAATTTTTTTTTTTTTTTACGAATGCATAACTTGCCTTATAGTCCCTATAATCGCAAGTAAAAATAGCACGCTGAAAGTTTTATCAACATTGTTGGAGCCGTTTTTGAGAAAATCAAACTTTTTGTTAAAGAAGAATGCATAATCTTCATTTAAAAACAAAATTCAAAATAAAATATTAATTTTCAAAATATCGATTTTTCAAACAAAAAAAAAATTATTATTAAAGATACAAAAAAAAATTTCGAAAATATTTTAAATAAATGTTACTTAGGCTACCTCATCTTCCTGAATATCAATTTTGGTTATAATGGGTTAACCAGTTCACGAGAAAGTCGAATAAAAAAAACGGCCCTAATGGAAGGTACCGATTTTAGCCCACCTTCTTAATTTTTTTTTTACCAAAACAATGCTTACCTACAATAGCACAAATAGAATTTTTTTCATAAAAAATCTTGACAGGTACCGTTAATATTTGAGCTAAAAAAAATGAAAAAAACCTCTCTGTAGGATGTCAAAATAACCTTTATTCCAAATTTGAAAACAATGGGCCTTACCGTTCAGGCGTAGTCCAAAATACATACGTACAGACAGACAGACAGACGGAATTTTGCCAGTAACTCAAATATGTTTCTCTATCATCGTAATGCCATGTTTGATTGTTATCTCAAAATTTTTAATCTGCACGAATGCATAACTTGCATTATAGTACCTATAATCGCAAGTAAAAATGGGCACGAGTGGGTCGCACATTGGAAAGCAAGATCTTTGACAGGAACAAGTAACATTTGCGTTGAAACTTATTTGAACAGTTTAAACTTATAAAAAGTATCAAAAGTACAATATACTTAACGGTTTTTTTAAAAGCTTTAAAAATAATGAATTTTCAAAAAAAACATCTAAAATTAATTAAAAATAGAAAAAAAAATAATTTCCTCTCTGAGCAATGCCAAGAGATACATACCAAATTTGAAGGCAATCGCCTAACCCGTTTAGGCTGCAGCTCGATATACACCCGGAACGGGACAGACAGACGGACATTTTTTGTCAATGACTTTTTAGGCTTCTCCCTGATCGTAACGTCATATTTAATTGTTATCTCGTTTTTTTTATATTCACGAATAAAAAAAACTAGATAATTGTGTGCGAATTTTTTTTAAAAACTTCGAGTGAGAGAATAGTCTCCTAATTTTCGATCTACTCCGCCGAAAAATTAATGCTCTATCAATTCTAAGTCAAAGGCTTAACTAAAATACGAAGTATGTTCAATTCATAAACAAATACATTGCAAGGAAATTTTATTGAAAAAAAAATTCAATTCGAATGCAAATTGGGCGACACACTACAATGTTCGACACTTTTAGAAAAAAATTTGCCCACATACACTTTTGCTTTCATTTAGCTAATAAAAGAGAGCCCCAAGGACTCTACGTTGATAGATATCTCAATAGGATGTGAACTTGTACAGTCGTTTTTCAAATATCCACCGACATCTTCCGAATCATGGAGTGCTAGAGCTAAAAATGAATGAAAGATCATCTGCTGGATCAGTAAACTTGTAATTTGGATTTTTTTCCGGAATAATACCTCCTTAAGTAGAAGAGGGGTAGCTACTCTTCTTCAAGTGCTCTACCTTACACCAAAAAAGAAGCTAATTTCAAGCCATTGTATGGTACAATTTTCTGTCATTTTAGATAAATTTTTTGAATACCATTTGATGGGAAATGTAAAAATAATTACATTGTAAGCCAATTTGAACAAAAAACCTAAAGCCACTGTCAAGTTCTAAAAATAAATAAATTTATTGGCGCGACAGCTCCTTAAGGAGCCAAGGCCTAGTGCACTACAAGTTCTAAAAATGCATTTTTTTGTGTAGTTTTATTCGAAGTTCTTGAAGCAGTTTTTTGATAATGTACTCAAGTCCAAATACAAAACTTTACCAAAGTCACCGTTAAAAAAAAAATAAGTTTTTTTTAATCCTTGCATGACAAGTACCGTTATTTTATGATGGTTTTAAACTAGATTTCCAGGATATTGCAGGATTCTAAATATCGATTTTTCAAGAAACACAATTTAAATGTTTTCTTAAAAATATAAAATAAAATACTTCTGACATTTTTTTTTGTTTTAAGTAGTTTCGAGGTACAGACATTTTTTGTAACTAGCTCCGTTAGGTTCTTCGTTTTTTTCTCAATTCTTTACTTACGATTATAGGTACTATAAGGCAAGTTATGGATTCGTGCAAACAAAATAAAATTCTAACAATCTAACATGACATTGCGATGATAGAGAAGTCGAAAATGGGTCCGGAAATTCCGTCCGTCTGTCTGTCTGTCTGTTCGCACGTCTACAGCCTAAACGGATGGGCCAATTTGCTTCAAACTTGGTATTTAGTATTAATTTGGTATTATATCTCGGGGGGTGTTTTTCATTTTTGCTCTATGTCGAAAAATAACAATACCTGCCATACCATCTTTAACAAAAAGTTTGATTTTCTCGAAAACGGCTCTAACGATTTTGATAAAACTTTCAGGGTGCTATTTTTTTTACAAAAAAATACATCTTCCGGTTAGAATGAATTTTTCGAAATTTGTTCTATAACGGTACCCCCTCTAGGAACGTTTTTTTTTTCGACTTTCTGGAGAACTGCTTAACCGATTATAATCAAATTTGATATTCAGGAAGACGTAGATAGCCAAACCAATTCAGCATACAAATATTTTCGAATAACTTTTTTTTGTATTTTTTGAAAAATCGATATTTTGAAAACGGGTATTTGAATTTTTTTCTTAGTTTTGATTTTAAATATAATTAATTTTTGTGTTTAAGTTTAAGTGGCGTTTAAATTTTTCCGCTGAAAACTATTTTACGTACTTTTTTCAAACAATCGAATAAAAACTTTGAGTTCCTCTAATATTTTTTAAAATTTTATTCAAAGTTGTGACCGCACACAAGCGCAAGTACGTGCGATCCATGAATTTTCAAAATTTAGAAATTCTGAACTTTAAAAAAATGAGTCAAAAACACTAAACCAAACAGATTTTAGTCAAATTAAGAAAATATGCTATCTCTATGTCGAACTCATAAGCTAAGTCATCTCATAGCTAAAAGTAAACTAATTTCTGTGCCAAGGTGATGCCCTATGAACCATCCAAAATACACACTCATCAACACACTTGGGTACAGTGCAACTGCCACCTAAACGTGCAACTGAAAACATAAGCATTTCGAAGTTAAATCACCGAATCGATGACAACTTCACGCAACACACTGCTCCAACGAAACAATGCATCGCGTTAGCGTTAGCCTTTATTCCATATGTAAGTTTACTCCTATCTTAAGTTGGAGTTGGAAAATATGCGCACGAGTTTGCCCAGAATTCCTTGTGTCTTCAAGCCGTAACTGAGGCCCAGAAAATTGTCATTTTTTTTTTCATTTCAATTGTTGCGTAACCCGATCTTTGGCGAGAGTGCACCTACAGAAATATAGTTAAACGTACTTCGCCACGATGCGATGCATGGTGCTGCGCAGGAGCCCATGCATAGAAGTTATTTCTATTTTTTTGTGTGTGAAAAACGTTTTTTCTATGTTGTGCTACACAAATGCAGAAGTCACACATTATGAAAGAGTAACAAGTATCATTGTCAAAAAATAAGAAAAAAAATACAAAATAATTACAATGTAAACCTTTGGCGAATGCCAGTACTTAATACCCACAGTCTTACTTAGTTTTTTACTAACGTAGGAGGTGGTGTTGCCTGGCGTGCCCTGGGGTTTTTGCGTTATTTCAGATAGTAGGCTTGTTTTTAGTGGATGCATGCAAAATTTTTCAAATTTTCTTAGTTTTTTGTTCAAACAAATATTTAATTAAAAACAAAATTTTTCCTGAAAACTTCTAAACTGATTTTAACCAAATTTATTTCTGAAAAAAATCCATTAATTTTCTTTTTATTGACGAGTTTAGAATTTTTTGAAAAAAAATATTTTGAAATCGTATCTTTAAATAAGTGCCATGTCAGATGCGCTATGTACATTCCGAAGCTATAAAAATACTGCTTATCCAAATGATACTTTTAATAGGAGTCAATCATTCTTGTGAAATTCACCTTTTTCGTGCTCCCGAAGCCTCACTTTAGTTGAATTTCGGACCAGTTGTTGAAAAAGAAGTTATTAATCTATGTTCTTGGATATGTTGCGTGGTAAGGTACACACATCCAGTAGTTGTGTGATGTCATTTCAATTGAAACAAAAAATCTATTTTTAAATCTTGTTGCAAATGTTAATTTGTTTCCTATAACCAAATTGGGTAGGTCTGCCTCACTACAACAATGTGTGGGCCGCATAAACATCGAAATTTGACATAATTTGCTCATGAAAATAATCCCTCGATTATCAGGTCTAAATATGGGTGGCCCAACACATGAGCCTTGTTGCACTGAATTGAAAAAAACACAAAGTGGGAGGATGCAGGTGGTCTTTGATGCAGAGATATAAGCTTTGCAAAGGTGCAGCATATATGAAAATGCATAATGCTAAGAGTCTTATGTTTCGCAGAAAATTAGAAGAAAAAAAGCTGTTATTTCTTCTTATTGTTGTTCTAACGTTTTATGTATTATTTTTCAGAACATTCAAGATCTTATGTGCTCCGGAAAAGGCGTACGCAAGAATTAAGTTTCGTTTTCTTTAACGGTCTACTGAACATAAGTATCAAACCGTTTTCTAAAGAAAAATACAAAAAAGAGTTAATTAGTTAACGTCCGTCATCACTCATGATATGTGTGTCGAAGAAATTTGAATTAGACCAACAATGGGAATCATTGTTTTTTTTTTTTTTTTTTTGAAGTTGTGGGGAGGGTGGGTGTTTTCATGAGACACTACCTAAACAGTTAGTTGATGGAGGAGTTGCATATATTCAATTCCAAAGATACTTATTAGGGACAATGCGTAAATTAAATTAATTCACAATGCTGACGCACGCCCCAAGTAGGCATATAAATAAAACCACCTGGGGTTTCTATGGCCATGTGGGGAGTTTTTGTCGCAGCTGAATACGTAAGCTGTAATGTTTTGTGAGGTAAATTTGCATTAAGTTGAGGCAAATGCATTGTTGTAGGTAAAATTGCTGTAAATTGTAGTAATTGAAAATAATTTTTAAAGATCTTGTAATGACTGATGGATTTTAAGTGATTTTGTCATATAAAAACTAACTGTTGTTTCCGGTTCCGGTTCAAAATGCTTTAAACAAAATTGCAAAATTGAAGAAAGGACCGTTACATTCGAAATGTGTTTAAACTACAAATGATTTTTTGTATCGTTTGTCTTTTATTTTATAGTTTAAAGTGACAGATTTTATGAGCCAAATGCTGGCATTTATATTGGTTATGCATCAAAATTTCAAAAATTGTTTGTATAAATATAAGTAATAAGTGGATGGTATTGAATAATGTAAGAAGATTTACATAAAAAGGGTGATAATCAAATAAATAAATTTATTGGCGCGACAGCTCCTTAAGTAGCCAAGGCCTAATGACTTATACTCTCAAATCAAATGGCCTCACGTTAATCATTTGGCAAAAGCTTTAATTTTTTTAGAAATGAAGAATTTTGGTTCTACTTGTAGATTTTTTTTTTACTTGCGATTATATAACGCAAGTTTAGGATTCATGAATATAAAAAAAATGAGATAACAATGAAACATGACATTACGATCATAGAGAAGTCTAAGAAAGTGATCGACAAAAAATGTCTGTCTGTCTGTCTGTCTATCTGTCAGTATGTATAACGAGCTGCAGCCTAAACGGCTTAAGCGATAATCTTCTAATGCGGTGTGTGGGATATTTTGGCATTCCCCAGAGGGGAAATTGAAATTTTATTTTTAGGACTAAAAATAACAGTAAATGACATATGACCGTTTAGAAAATTTTTTTTTTTTTTTAAACGGCTGCAACGATTTTGATGAATTTTTTTGAGAATATTTTTGCTGGTATTGGCTATCATTTGATAAGAACCAAATTTACGGGAAGAGTCTATCAACGGTACCTTTCATATAACGGTTTTTTGAGTATTTGGCTTTCTTGATAATTGGATTTATGTCAAATTTTATACTTGAGAAGATCTAGATAGCCAAATTAATTCTGCACATCGATATTTTGAATAACTTTTTTTTCTAATTAAAAACACATTTTTGATTTTTTTTTTTTTTTTTTTGAAAAATCAATATTTTTAAAACTTATCAAAAAAATTATTTTAATTTTTATAATCATTTGTAAAGGTTGTTTTTTTTTAGCCGTGTAGTTCTTAATCTGGCAATACTTTTTTCGAAATTGGTCTCTTTGACAGCTGTCACTTGATTTATGCTCAGTTTGGTTTGCCATTTCAACTTGAATAGACTGAAAACATTCGCCGCGTTATTGCTGACATATGGCCCTAAATGCTGCAAAAAGTGGTCGAACATTTGGCTTCTCGGCTGGAATTTATTCGAGCCAGCCGCGGCGGCCACTTGCCCGAAATCATTTTTAAAACATAAATCTTTATAATAAAGCTAAATTCTTGGCCATAATTATATGCGTTTTATTTCTTCTTGAAAACCGCACGCATAAAAAAACACCCTTTATATTAATAAACTCTAAAAAACTGCATTTAAAAAAAATATATATTTCAATATTATTAAAATCCGTCCTACAATTTTCGAAATACTTTTTTCATAATTTCGTTATTATACAAGACGTGTGTTGGCATACTCAATTTTTACTTTTTTTTTTAAGTTCAGATAGAGTAATTTTTCTACGTTAATGTATAATTTAATTTTTTTTTTTAAATTTTATTCAACAATGTGACCGCACATAGGAGCAAGTGAGTGCGATCCAGTCGTGCAATTTATTTTTAATGAATTCAATTTGTTTCAGTCAAGTTGAGAAAATAATATGGGTAAAGTGGCCGCCGTCAGAATTAATGACCATAACGGGCTAGTTTTATGGCATTTTCTAGAACTTTCGAAAATAGGTTCTCGAAATCCTTTCGGATATTCTCTTTAAGGGCTTCAAGACTTTTAGGTTAGTTAACATAAATCCGGATTTTAAGTAACCCTAACAAAAAAAATCCGAGCGTGTGAACGCTGAAGGAGAAATTACGTTTGTTTTAAGGTCTCTATCTAATTTTAAAAAGGTACAAGAGTCCAAATTTTTTGAGAGGAGAGGAATCTGTCTCAATTCATAAATCAATTATCATTTGAGGTTTCTGCAGCGATAAAACGGACTACCCTTATCTTAAAGTTGACCAGTCTTCTCATTTAATGCAAATATGTAATTAACTTGTAATAGTATATTTTCCTTCATATTACAAATTCGCACCAACTAAAGAATGTTGGTATAAACATGTTTCCGGAAAGCGTCAAAACGCTGCGTTAAAATAAATATAATTTCATTGTCTTTCCGACACTTTTGTGGCTCACTCTTGGTGTACTCTAGGGAAGTCATCTCGTCCCTTTACTATTCATGTTTGCTTTAAATGATGTAATACACAATCAAGTCAAATTCTCATAATAAGCTGATGATGATGACCTAAGGATTTTTAGCGATGACCGCATACTTCTGCAGGCAAATATTGATGGCTTTGATATTTGGGCACAGAAAAAGTGGTATTTTTCTACACCTAGTAAAATGTCAGACTATTATTTTATACATTTACGTGAAAAAGTAATTGTTTGATTTGATTTGACAATATTTAGTTTCTAGCAGTTTGTGAGGGAGTGTCAAATAAATTGTTTTGAAAAATGTTGTATCATCAGCGAAGAGTAAAATGTTGCATTGTATGACGATCATTTAAATATCATTTAATAGTAAGAATAAAAAGGAGAGGCTCTTAATGACTCCCTTGGGGGACTCCAGAGTTCAGTAGAGAAAACATTTACTTCCTTTCTGATAAGCGATTAGCTAAAAATTTTGGTGGTTTGGGAAGGGTTAGTAAAATTGCGGGGAGATCATCGGGGTCAGGGACAAATTCATCATTAAGTTCATTTAACTTATTTTCGATAAGATATGGGATGACGCGGCAGCAAGAAGAAGAAATAGACTTATGCGAAAATTCGGCATTTAATCGAAATAACCTGAATCAGGTTTGAAGGAATATAGTCGGTGAAAGATTACTTGAACAATTTTGCAACTAATCATGTAGAAAAAATCTTTCATTTCGGGTAAGTCAGCTCGTATTCATTGAAGTAAATAAATGATAATTCAATTTTTGTCACTTTAATTGCGGTATTTTAAAATAAGAAAACAACAGAACGTTACAATCAGTATAATATGTATTTATTTTCTATCTCTTAAAAAGAAAAACTAATGTTGAGATATCTTTGTTTACATTGCATTACAAACAATCGCTTTGTTTTTCCATTTCCAACATAAACTCTTCTTAACTATCGTTTGTTGTTTTCCCTTTCAATTGCAAGCCATTTGAATATTAATTTATTGTTAGGAAGCTGTCTAAATAGCGACTTCCTTGCAAAACAAGTGTATGTACTTGCACACAGGATGCCGAGTTCATCGAACACGAAATTGATGGATTGTTTTGTTTGCGCGGCACGTTTTCAAAACAAAAAACCTCAATACGTGGTAATACTGCATTATATCGTTTATTTTTTTCCTGCTACTTAAAACCTCATCTGGCACACGTCACTGGTAGCATAAGCCACCTCAAGTGTATAAAAGTATCTCTTTTTTTTGCAGCGATTGCCAAATAACTTTTCACAGAGAAAACCTTCTCATTACCCGTGTAGCCTCAAACAAAAACAACTGTCAAGCCATCAAAAGTCACAGCTAACAATCATTCAACAAGCTGGCAATCCCTCGCAATCAATCGCCCACTGCTGCCATATAAATTTCGTCTAATTAATTTTATATGTGTCTCGTCAAGTAATACCTATATGGTGAATGGAGACCTGAGGAGCTGCAGTTTTTCCATCACATTCCGTGGAAAGTGCTACACATTGTAATTTATTTTCCTTTCCATCATTTCATGTGAAATAAAAGAAAAAATGTCTTCATTAACATTAATCAGCAAGCTGAAGACCAAAAAAAAATGGAGTTGACTTGTTGAAAACCTTAAGGCTGCATAATAAGTGAAATTCACATCTTCAAGATACAAAACAATGTTTTTTACTTGAGGCTCGTCTATAATAAAATGAAAACGAAACCAACTTACGATTTCGACGGAATTGCGGTGGCGACGGCGGCGGCGGTTGAGATTGGGACTTTGGGAGGATTTACGGTTTAGCAACGAATTGAGGTCTTAAGTCTTGGCGTGGCTAACTCCCACAGCAGCAACCAAGCCAGTTCAACCTGAGTGGGAAAATATAAATCTTGAGGAAAGGAACAAAAAAACTTGTTCGTCCAATAAATATATTTGGAATGAAAAAATGCAGTTTATTTTCCTTGGGGTGGTTTGGAGACAGAATGATATATTGAACCATAATCGGTAATTCCTTGAGATCAATGGACGATATGGATGCAGGTGTTTGAATGTCACACATAGATATCGACAACGCCGCCGCCGATGCCAGCCACCGAGTAGATGGCGAACCTGATTTATTTGTATTGGCGTTAAACTATGCGATTGAAAATTAAACTGAAGATAGATGTCTCCATAAATTTAAAGACAACTTTGTTGACCTTAGATAAAGAATTCAAAGACTGAAACCGAAAGGGAAAAAGCTGTTCACCCAAACTGGAGAGCCTGAGAAACAACGAAGCAGAAAGTTTATTTTATAATACTTCTATGGGAAAGTATGGATTTTACGAAAGGGTTAGTGAATAAGCAGAAACGAAATAAATAGGCTTTTATACTTTTACAATTTTCTTAGTTGTTCAGGATAAGGCCTTGAGATTACTTGACAGTCAAAGGACATTTACCACTGTCGCAGAAGCAAAATAGGCGCAAAAACTTCTGGAGTTGGCTTCAAAAATGGAACAATTCAAAACCAGGGGGCTCGCCGGCGTTTCCTGGGGGAAATCTGAAGTACCCCCCAGTTTGCAACAGTTAAGCGGGAGAGTTTTGTTCCCAGTCGTGATTATAGCAATCGTCATTTTATATAGACAGACGACTTTTATTAGGAGGCCAAGACTTAACATGATTCAGTAAGCTTTTTTTCTTAGCTGTCTATCTGAGCTGATATTTCGATCGATTATTAATTTTACTGGCTTTAGCCTACATCACTTTGCTGACAATCAGAGGTTCACATAATTAAAAGATTTTTAACGCAATTTTCAGGAGACTCTTTCGTCTAGAATTGGGGGAGTTGAGGAGGTTTTCTTTTTGCACGACAAATAATCTCTATTAAATAATTTTCAACCATTTTAGATTGCACAGAAGGGCCAGCTGTATATTTCAAGTTAGGTAGGGTAGAACCGTGTCGCCAAGATGAAACACACATCCATAGGTTTTTTTTTAACTCATCTACGTGTATCAATACTCCTAGTCTCACCTTTACGTGGTGACCATCAGGTGCTTAGTACCTCAAATTTTGGGATCTAAAAGCTTTATGGAGCTGTTTATCTAGCTTATGGTCTTTGGAGTTATATTAAGGCCAGGTCCTCCAGGTTTGGGGGTCATGTCGTGGGGATAACTTCCCGATCCTTCATTGATGACGAACCGTACAAACGAAATAAGGAAAACGAAATTCAGATCTGTACGTTTAATGTTAGGTCTCTTAAGAAAAAACATGCAACCGAACAGTTAGCGGAGGCCTTAGACAGCTGGTGCATGCCCTCACGGAGGACAAGATAAAGAAGCAGA
Source organism: Platycheirus rosarum (assembly GCA_963971375.1). NCBI lineage: Eukaryota > Metazoa > Arthropoda > Insecta > Diptera > Syrphidae > Platycheirus > Platycheirus rosarum. The sequence continues at coordinate 143,704,981 of OZ020508.1, forward strand.
TTCCTAGGACTAACGAACCAGGCAGGGAAAAAAGAGAATTAGCGGGAAACAAATAGTCTTGATTAAGGACGGAGTAATAGCACAACTTATTCTTTTAATCAAAATGTATTCGTGAACTGTTTAAAAAAAAAAAAAAAAATTTGTAAATAAAAAAAATTACAATTAAATAAAATATTTAAAATTGTTTAAGTAAGCTTTTAAGTCGATTTGGAGGTTTTAAGACTATTGGTTTTTTTCAAACAATAGTGCGCGTATTAGCTATTATGTGAATCACGCTCCAATAACTCATGGTTCCAGAAAAAAGAATTCAGTTCTCACAAACAGGTCATAGGTAAACAAAATTCTTTGCAATTTAACTATAAATAACTATATAACTATATAAGGTCGAAAAGAATACGTTTTTTCTAACATTTCATTTAAAACAAATATAGTCAATCAGGATCATCAGCATCACCATCATCGGCGCAAAAACGAGAATTTAGTCCAGGCCTAATCCAAAAAGCTATTCCATGCATCCTGTCTTTAGTAACTAAACTGATGCATTTTTAAAATTGGTAAACTTATTGTTCAGTTTAAGTAAAAGCCAGCACTTATCGCCAACTATCGGTCGGTTTGTTTATAGACTGAGTAATTGGAAAAACTCCAATAAAAAAAAAATATATAGTACAAATATGTATGCAAAAATTCACATTCAAAGAAATACAAAAAAAAAACATTTATGGCTCCTTGCGATTGCCTTGAAATCTGTTATTCCAATCAATGGCGTTAGTATCTTACTGCGGCAGTAATTAATTCCAAAATGTCCAAATGCAATTTCTCTGTAACCAATAAGTGTATATGTTTTCGTTGGCTCTAATTAATAGTCTTTGGCCAATTTCTTGGATTCCCAAGACAGTGTTTTGTTTTTTTTTTTTTTTTTCTCTAATTGTATTTTAAACTTATTCAAGTAAAAGTGTTGCACATTCACCTTATCCATAGTGTGGCACGATGATACCTGTTTTCTGCTTACTTTCCTTCCATACATGCGACCTTGCGGCAGGTTTCATTCATCTCTGAAACGAGACATGCCAGGCTGGGATTCCTTATAGGTAACTTCCATAGTATCACTCCAATATCAGTTTGCCGACGAAACACTCTCCCTTGGATGGATGTGAGTGGTATTACTGTGATTGAATTGATGATTAGTTAGTTTCTTGGTTTGTGAACTTCATCGGTGTATATTTTTAAGTGCAACTGCAACAGTAGTGCCAATATCTTATATACTTTTTGCATTGAAAGAGTTGGCCTATGAGGTTTGACGCGTTTAAACGGTTTGAGGGGCTTTCTTTTCCATGGCTCATAGAAGGTCGGTTGAGGCTTGGTAAATGAAGGATCAAGTATGAATATCTTGAGAGGTTTATTAATTTTTTTTCTTTAAGACTCAGTGGGCTTGCAACTTAATGGGCGTAACAATAATGACTTTCAGATGGTAAGTTTGGTGTTATTATCCTATTTTTGTTGCAATTTTATAGGTTTTCTTTGAGAATGATAATTGGTGGTTAAGAGGTTTTCAGAGATTGGGGGGTCACAACTTACTTAGTATTACTTGCGGTTAAAGTTTTATTTGTATATTTTGTTCTATCTTTCTTTAGATTTGTATTTTGTAATGTAAAGCAATTATTCAAGGAAATTTGAAGGAAAGCGAGTCATTTTTATTTATAAAAATGTTGTCAGTGCATTTATTCACGCTTCCTAATGGAGGCCAACAAAACCGCTCTCAAATATAATTATCTCAAAAATACAATAATTTAATTAAAATCAATATAAACTCACCTTATGACTTAAATCTTGGACGTCTTCTAGACTAACATCGCTGTACATGTCTTCAGTTGTATCACAGTTTGAGCTCCTACCTGATGAGTTAAAACTCGACGATCTGTAAAGATGACTGAAGGTGGATAATTTAAAATATATTTAAAATAAAAAAAGAAATTTAAAAAATATCTAAAACTGAAAAAAAGCAGATAATAGAAAAAACAAAAAAAAACATTTATATTTGTGTTAACTGTTTGATTTGATTAAACTGAATTAATCCTTGCCTTGGATATAGCTTCTTTTGAATTTCTATAAAGCTTATTTAAAACAGATCTGCTGCTTTTAAAACACATTTTTAATAAAAACAAAAATTTAATAAAAACTGTATTGCTATGGGAAAAGTATTCGTTACCATTTCAAAAAAATGTTAACAGAAATCAGAAATCCGGTAGGAGTGCGTGTTATTGTCATTGAGGAACGAGGAAGTACTCTTAAAACTGTACGAGTGCGAAAGAAGGTATGTCCCATAAAACCATTTATGCTCAAGTACAGGAGCAACTATATAACTTTGTGGTAGCGAATTAACAGGATACTGTTTTGCAAATAAATCGATTCCCGCCGAAGTGTCATTAAGATAGTTTTTAAACTTAAAAAGAATAGAAAAAAATAAAAAAAAATGAAAAAAAATAAATAAAATAAGCGTCGGAACCGACCCAGTTCACACGTGAAATGGAGTTTTCAAAAAAAAATTGCTTAAAGAATATCGGTTCAACCATTTAGGTGTCAGTGTGAACAAAATGTTGCCAATCTTTTAAATATTTTTAAACATTTAATGGCTTATTTCATCCTTATCCTATGTAATTAATATGTGTAACAATTAAAACGGTTTGGTGCTTAGTTTGAAGACAATTAGCTTAAAATTTTCAGCGACAATTTAAAATAAGTAAATCTCTTCAAACAGATAAACAGAATTGCTCGACTTGAGTAAGTTATTGATCTTCTCAGTTACTAAAAAAAAATATTCGATTTTGATGAAGAAAAATGTACCAACAATCAATCTTTTATTTATTAATTTCAATTTTTTTTTAAATTTAAAAATAAAGAATAAACTAATTTCACTGTTCATGATAAAAATCTAACTGTACCAATAGCAATCTCTCCAACAGCGAAATCGATAGTGCTCTACTCCAATTCGAGACTACAGTTAACAACGCCTTGGAAAAGCTTAAGACTGAAAGAACCAGCAGAGACCGATATGCGAATATGCCGGATCATAAACAGGCCATATATACTCACAGACAGAGACTCCGCAAAAAGCTTTAACGGATATACCACAGGTTGCTCAACAGAGAGAATGACGAGTATAGACGCATATACTCCGAACTTTAATGCACCAACACCATGTTTAACCAGGCAGTGAAACATCACCAGGAGAATAAATTTAGGAAAAGACTTGCGAACATCAAACCGGGACCCGATGACTAAAAAAAAAATAACCAGCTCGTTGGGAAAAAGAGCTCGATGCCAGATACTTCAATGCACGGGCAACATTCTGCAACAACACCAACGTTAAAAACAGAAGCTTTCGCTAAGCATTTTAAGCAGACCTTCAAGGATCGCTCGCCCAATCACTTTCCTGAATTCATCGAAGAAGTTGAAAACAAGTTTGAAGAAGTCTCCGCCTCTAATACTTCAGTCACCAACTTTAATGGAGAAAATCCTGCACTCGCACCAACTGGAGATGCTTTTCCATCGAGGAAGTAACTGACATAATCCACGCAGGAAATTCTAAAAAGTCAGCAGGAAATGATGGGACTTCTAACTTTGTGCTTAAAAAGCTACCAAATCTCCCCATCCTACTGCAGACAATCATCTTCAACAACTGCCTGAATAACAGCTACTTCCCCGAAACATGGAAAACGGCAAAAGTGGTGCCCGTTCCAAAGAAGACCAACAGGCCTTGCGTTGAGGGATATCGGCCGATTTCGCTGTGTCAGCAAAATACTGGATGGACTTATCTTCAGAATGTCAGTATGGTTTCCGAGCACGACACTCCACCATCCATTCACTTCTTGGACTGCACTCCGACGTGACAAAAAGGACTCAAAAAGAAAGAGACGACAGTGGCCTGTTTACTGGACATCAAAAAGGCCTTCGACACAGTTTGGATAAAAGGACTTATATTCAAATTGTCAAGTCTAAAACTACCTGAACACTTGGTAAGATTAATCAAAAATTTTCTAACCCAAAGAATATTCACGAAGAAAGACGATCAGCGCTGGAGTTCCACAAGGTTCCAAGTTGGGCCCCATACTATTCAACATTTACACAGCTGAACAGCCTACCAACATACCAGAGACGAAAACGAAGCTATATGCCGATGACTCCTTAACATATGCAACATCCATTTCACCAGAAATCGCAGCCAGGAGAGTTGGAGGTCACATACGAAACTTGTGTGACTACTACCTTAAATGGGGATTAAAGATAAATAGGGATAAGAACGAAATTATCTGCTTCAGAACCCCAACAACAGCAACAAGAGGTCGAAGAGGTTTCGCATCACGCTGTGCTAATATCAGTATCAAGCTAGGCGACAACACAGTGATAAGGACAAAAACAACAGCAAAATACCTTGGAATGAATTTCACTAACCGCTTCAAATTCAACAAGCACGCTTCATTTATGCTTAAGAGAGCCAACTTCTCCCTACATCTGGTCCACCCGCTTCCATTGTATATAAATTCTCTATAGCACTCTCATGCTGTCATTTTTCGTGTGGCCATCTTCCTGGTTGATTCGGAACTAACTCTTAATAGTAGAGACGAGAATATTTCCCGATATTTTACCAGTATTTCACACGCTTTTGTTATTTGTTTTTATTATATATCCACACCAATTGGCGATTTCAGCGCGCCTCAATGCGACTTGATTCGGAACTAAAAAATGATGATCCATGATAGTACTATATATGCAGTTTCTTCTCCTAGGAGAAGAAACGAACTAAGCACAAATACCAAGCTCTTCATGTATAAACAGCTGATCCGTCCCGTTCTGACGTACGCTTGTCCTATTTGGTTCACCATATCACAAACATATATAAAGAAGATCGAAGTTTTTGAAAGGAAGATACTCCGTAGCTGTACAGGTCTACACCGAAACCCCATTACAAGGAAATATGTCCCAAACAAGAAGCTATATCAGGACACCAAACTGATCCCAATAAATCAGTTCCTGACAGAACTCTCCAAAAATATTTTTAGGAACTTGGAGGACCACCCCAACTTGGAAATCCAGCAACTACTCTAGCAACAACTAGAACCCAGTCATCGCTACCTCAACATTCGAACCATCACAGACGACCGATTCGAGGATATAATGAACAACGACGGAGCCCCGTTCTACGAGAGAACCAGCAACGGATACAACAGAGGATAAACAATACCGCATCCAATTTTTAAAACCAAAGCAGACAGTATTTTTAAATAAGAATATCAATCAAAAGATTATGCAAACAAAAATATGATATAAGTAAAAATATAGCATTGTATTGTCACCTGTAGTACGTCGGGCCCCTGTTGTTGAGCCGACATGATTTATTTTAGTTATAAGTTAGTTTAAAGCCAAGTGTACATACATTTTAACGAATAAAATAAAATAATCTAATCTAATAAAAAAAATCAAATTGTTTCTATTGTGAATATGACTGCATTTTGTGGTTCAATACTTTACTACAATAACTTATGTTAGCAGATATTTTAACCAAACAATAAGTCAAGACTTCCGAATATTTTATAAAAGCCGAGAAATAAACTACAATACTTAGCAAATATACGAACCGGTAGCAATTCACTATAATCTAGTACAATGTGATGAGATGTCTTCTTTTTACTTTAAATAATTTAAATTCAAAAAATAAAGAAATGGAAAGTAATATTATTTCTTTTTTCTCATTATATCGATTGCCATGATGATTTGGCCAGGGAGCAGAATAGAAGAGAATGATGGCATTTGAATGTTTTTATTTAATTCGTATTCAACCGGAAGTGTTATGTGTTTGGTATTTATCCAACTCATATGTTTATTAGGAAAATTGTGGTTTGGGATAAGACATGGCTGTTTACTGAAGAACGTTGACGAAAATTAAATGAAATTACAAAATCGCAAGAACGACTGATTTCTCTCCGTCAGAGTATCTCTCTAGAACTGCCATAAGAGGTTATATTAAAGTTCTTGAGGTAAGGTTATTCTTTTATGAAACCGTTATACCGCTATGCATTTGTTTTAATGCATTGCTGTAAAAATCATGACTTTAATTTAAGGTGGTGATTCTAAGCAAGCAATTGCCGCTATGGTGAGTACGTTTCGATACCATTCGATAAGGTGTGTTACCTCAAACACAATTTATTAGTGTTGAACATTCATTAGACCAATATGTGAATATGCGTTTCCTTGCACCAATGTTCAAGGAATTATGTCTCTAAATAGCAGTTACTTCACATGCGGCTAAATTATGAAATACTTCGCCTCTGTGATGCAGTTCATTAATCTGCAACTAATTAATTCGTGCATAATAATATTTTGTTGTTGTTTTGTTTTTTATTGAATATTTTCTTTAATTATGCATATTTCTTCACGCACACATTGCCTCTAATCGTGCGCACCACACAATGCGTTGCGTAAGAACGTTTCAAGAATTGTTAATCAAACAGTTAACTAGGTACAGCTCTATGAACACAAATGGAAATGGTTAAAGCAGCAGCAAACGTCATCGGAAGTTAAAGCTAAAAATACCGTATTAACGTTAGTTTGACTTGACTTACCTAGCTAAGGCATTGGAACCAAGCTTGCGTCTGCCAGAACTGAAAAAAATTGAAAAGAGATGTTAAATAGACGAATAAATATCAAAAAATATTATACATATATATGAAATTAATTAATAATATCGTAAGTAATTAAAAATTTTAATTTTGAAGAGCTCGTGCAACATGCTTAGAATTATTTTATTAGGAAGTGTGAAAACAAGTAAACTATGCAATTTTTATAAAATCTTTTTTTTTATAACGGGTGATTTTTTTGAGGTTAGGATTTTCATGCATTAGTATTTGACAGATCACGCGGGATTTCAGACATGGTGTCAAAGAGAAAGATGCTCAGTATGCTTTGACATTTCATCATGAATAGACTTACTAACGAGCAACGCTTGCAAATCATTGAATTTTATTACCAAAATCAGTGTTCGGTTCGAAATGTGAAAATCCGCTTTTTTATCGACAAATTTTGTTCAGCGATGAGGCTCATTTCTGGTTGAATGGCTACGTAAATAAGCAAAATTGCCGCATTTGGAGTGAAGAGCAACCAGAAGCCGTTCAAGAACTGCCCATGCATCCCGAAAAATGCACTGTTTGGTGTGGTTTGTACGCTGGTGGAATCATTGGACCGTATTTTTTCAAAGATGCTGTTGGACGCAACGTTACGGTGAACGGCGATCGCTATCGTTCGATGCTAACAAACTTTTTGTTGCCAAAAATGGAAGAACTGAACTTGGTTGACATGTGGTTTCAACAAGATGGCGCTACATGCCACACAGCTCGCGATTCTATGGCCATTTTGAGGGAAAACTTCGGAGAACAATTCATCTCAAGAAATGGACCGGTAAGTTGGCCACCAAGATCATGCGATTTGACGCCTTTAGATTATTTTTTGTGGGGCTACGTCAAGTCTAAAGTCTACAGAAATAAGCCAGCAACTATTCCAGCTTTGGAAGACAACATTTCCGAAGAAATTCGGGCTATTCCGGCCGAAATGCTCGAAAAAGTTGCCCAAAATTGGACTTTCCGAATGGACCACCTAAGACGCAGCCGCGGTCAACATTTAAATGAAATTATCTTCAAAAAGTAAATGTCATGGACCAATCTAACGTTTCAAATAAAGAACCGATGAGATTTTGCAAATTTTATGCGTTTTTTAAAAAAAAAAGTTCTCAAGCTCTTAAAAAATCACCCGTTATTATACGGATAGTAGCTAAATAGCTCTTCCGAATATATCGTCTTACAGACGTATGGAGACGTCGTTTTTATGTTTTATTTACGTCAATGTTCTATCTGGGTTGCTATTAGTGTCTATATAATTTTCTTTAATTTCATTGGCCCTTTCTCCAAACTATTAAGAGTTAGTGATTTGCCGTGAATATGGCCAGAAGCCAAATGGCTTTCATGAGTGTACTATAAAATGTATACAATGCTTTTTAAGTACTTTTTCAACAAAATTAATTAACCCACTTAAACGGTTTCGAGAACTGAAATGGTTAGAATATAAGAAGACTTGAATTTTTTTTTCTACACAGCACTGTATACAGTATACCTATCATAAAAGAGTTAAAGTGATTATTTATATAGAATCTTGATTTCTAATTCTTTTTTTGGATTATCACTTTTAATTTCGGTGATTTGATATTGAATACAATAAATTTCGAATTAGTACGAAATCCGCAAGAAATAAACACTTTAGTAAACGTTTAATCTACGAAAGTAAGAATACAAAGGTTTAGATTCTTGTGTAATTGAACTTACGAATCTAGAAGCTTATCTGACGCATAGATTCAGATAAAATAATCACATTTAGTAAAATAATCACATTTTATGATAAAGCCTGCGTCTTTTGTCTTATTAAGAGTCTCTCGAATATTGAGGTTAATCATGGGAATAATTTTCTGAAATTAAATACAATGTCTTTTTTTATTGAACTCAGTTTCACTGACTACTTTATTTGTATACAAGAATATCCAACTGGAACAATGTTATTGTTGAAATGCTGATTGCAAAGGCAACACCTGTTAAGAACGTGTAAACATAATAGTTCATCGCCTTATTATTTGTTAAGACTGACTCGACTGGAACAAAGACTTCTGTTTTTTTTATGAGCCTTTGTTTAATTTTTTCACCCAAAAACATGAAAGCTTAAGTTTAGAAAAAAATTTTAAGCTAAGGAATTATTTGAATAAGAAATTTTACGAAGTCAACCTCCAAAATGTATGATCAAAATTATGAAAAAATTGTCTAAAGGAATGAATTTTATTGGAAGCACTATAGAAATTGGAACTAGGTTTGAGATGAATTGCAATGATGACGGAAACACAACCTACAATCCATTGGCGAACCACAACTACATTTCAGAAAAATACTTTTCCCGGTGATCTCATATAGCGACTTGAAGCTTACTGCTCAAATCGAAATCGAAGGCTTATGGTACCATAGAAGCATGAACCTCTATTAAGAGTTAGGGAATCGAAATTCCATAAAAATCAGCGACGATGGCCTTAATGTAATGTGTAAGACAACTCCTTACAAAAACCCATTAATTAATTTTTTTTATTAATTTCAAAAATATAAGTCAAACTTGTTGTCCAATTTCCAAGAAAAAAAAGAAAGGCAATTGTTTTCCAATCAAAACATAGGTTTACGTTTGCTTCCCTCTCATATCAACAGCCAAACCCAGTGTTTTGGTGTGTGTCCCACTGAACCTATGTAATTTTCACCAAAATCAAATTTATATTAAATTTCAATCAGTGTGCATATTTAAAAAAAAAATAATAATAGTGTACTTCATCACAATCGGCGCGCGGTATGACAAACAGGTGGGTTATGGCTTCACATGCAGGATTGTGTCATTCCCATGTCTCGAACACTGCCGTTCTGCTTAGTGATTTTTTTTTTATTTTTTTTTTAAATAATTTAAGCCACCTTCCGGTGGAAAAAAAATATGCCGACTAGCATATTCACATGTGGATGAAAAGAACTTACCACGTAATTTGCTATTTTTATTTCTACTTATTCTAATGGCGGAGTATTGGTTTTGCAAAAAATAATTACATTCAACGCATAATAGAATTCACTTTTTTTTTAAGTTTTATAAAGTAGGATGTAACTTCTACAAAAATAAATATTGTTTTGAAGCATGATATGACAGTTTAGAATCTTAACTTGTAAGGTTTTTTTAAGAGATTATGGTTAACTTTTAAAAGATTTTTTTTTTCAGAAAACTGCTGAATGCTATAAATACAGATAGCAGAAATAAGGCTTTAAACTAACCCTAATTTTTCATATTAGTGTACAAAATAATCTAATTTATCTTTCTGTTTAATGAAACCCTTATTTAATAAAATTAAATAGGTCAATATTGTTGCCTATTTCACTGAAAATCAAATGTTCATTACTATCATTGTTTTTATTTTATTCGCTATAATTATTACAATTATCGATATTAAATTATTTGTTTTTATATTTAATTTATAATAATCGCTGTTAACACCGACTGAGCAAGAACATGCGACAAGTTCAGGCATTTGTTTTTTGTTTTGGTTTAATTGTTTGACGTTTGTTTTATTTCTTTGTTAACAAAAAAGGCTAACGTCATTCATTTACATAAAAACTGATATTGAAACCAAACACAAATTATGGAAGCTCAGAAATTCCAATTGAATGTGGTTCGCATGATGTGTTGGTGTAATGTGGTGGGAAGGTATTTTTAATAGAACAAACTTTAATAAATTAGTTACATATTTCAGTATCATACACATCAGTTTGTAATGAATCACAATGTTCATTATAGTAGGTTTTAACGTGGAGCTATCTGTTAATATTGAATGCCAAAAATACCTATAACATAGAAAACATCATGTAGATTAGAATATCAAATATTAACGCTATCAACCATACCTATAACCATTAAGTAAGCTTGTTTTTCCTTGCAAACGGCTCCAAGAAATTTAATAAAAAAATTCTTTTGACTATTGCAGCTTTGGGCTAAAACGGTACGCTCATGGGACCGTTCTTACATATGTATTTCTTGGACTTTTTTGGGAACCAGTTAACCGATTTCATCTAAAATTAATATTCAAGAAGCGGAAGGTAGCCCGAAATTCAAAAATCTCGCAAAAAGCTAAAGGTGCTAAACAGCAAATCTTACAATCAGTACTAATTTGAACAAATTTTAAAGCCAGGCAGCCAAACAGATAAAGATTAGGCAGGTGATTTCGCTTTACACCTCGAGGAAACTTTTAGATCCTTCGGTTTAGACGGATAGGAGTTCTTAAATGAATCCGATGATAGCGTGTTCATTAACATCAATTTGGTTTAAGAACCAACTACTCAACAAAAAACCAGAAATAAGGAATAACAAACAAAATTAAGAAATCCTCCTAAGGAAATATCATATCCATATCATATTCTGGAATCCTACCTGGGAAATAGGCTTTTCCGAGATAAACAAGGAATAAATATTCGAAATTGAAAGAAGTAAATGCTGGTGTTCCGCAAGGATCAGTTCTTGGGCCAGTATTGTTTATACTTTATGTCCAAAATAAACTTCAAGACGAAGTCGATGGAAATAATGATCATAAAATAAAAATTAATAAAACATTCCCACAAATGTGCATGCAAATCCCTGGGTTGACAAGACGGTAGATCAACGTTGATTTGACAACAATGGAAGATCAAACAAAAACAAAAATGTGGCATGCGGAAAAAAAGCGCAAAAAGGCAGGCGCAAAAGCACTTGGATAAAACAAATGCAACGACAGCGTTTTGTTGGCCTTAGACATGGAGCAATCCAAAATCGGGAGGCCTATTGATAATTTCTGTAGTCGACCGGGCGAACCCTACAGGTGTAGCCAAATTTGAGATCACATAGTTTAGTGGATAAGTTTTATGTTTTTTTTGTTGATTTTAGTAAGTTTAGTCTTGTGCGGATAACAAAGGTTTCCTTTAGCTTAAATCAGCGCATTCAACCTTACTAACAATTTTCGTCTTTTTCTGCTAAATAATCGCGAAAACTAAAATACCGAAATACCGAAAGTTTATCAATTGCGAGTTTTGATCTGAACATCACCAGTACAAAATCGAAGGATTAATTTATATAAAAGATATTCTAAAGTAAGATCTTGATTTATGATCAAATATTCTTTGATTATGATTTTCATTGCTAGTTTTCAATTGTATTAGCTTCATTCTAAACGGTGTTTTTTTAGACGTGTGGTTTTCAGTCTGGCAATACTTTTTTTCGGAGTTGATCTTTTTGACAGCTGTCACTCGATTTATGCGCAGTTTGGTTTGCCATTTCATAATGAATAGACTTACTCCTGAACAAAGTTTGTAAATCGTGCAAATTTATTACTAAAATAATGGTTTGTTTCGGTGGAGCAGAGTATTGAAGAAGAACCGAATGAGTGCTGTACCCATCCACTTTATGGAAGATTTTGCGGACGGATCTTGGTTTGCGGGCATAAAAAATTTAACTCGTGTAAGAATTGAAGCCGAACGACCATCAAGCGCGTCGCACGTTCGGTGAATGGGCCCAAAACGAGATGGCCACCGATCCCGATTTTCACAAAACTGAGAAAATTAGGCTTCTCGGCTGGAATTTATTCGAGCCAGCCGCGGCGATCACTTGCCCGAAATCATTTTTAAAACATAATGGCAAACCATTCTTTATAATAAAGCTAAATTCTTGGCCATAACATTAAATTATATGCGTTTTATCTGTTCTTGAAAACCACACGTCTAAAAAAAACACCATTTATTAGTCTGCAAAAAATTATAACCAAATCTCTAGGCCAATATAGAAAGTGACAACTAAAACAACGAATTGTATTAAATAATTGTTGTAAACAATAAACGAAAGTAACTTTCCTTTATTATTTTGGTAAAAATGTATATGAAAGTGCTTATAAAACCATTTTTATGTTCATTAATGTTTTTTTCGTGAAAAGTATTGACCTCTCATGACGTCACAGAGGCAATTTAAAACGAAAGGCAACCTTTTTCAATTCAGTTTTTTATTTTATTTTATTTTTTATGTTATACCTCTCACCTCGATAATCAAATAAGTGTCTATCTTTTCTGATTTGAAAACTTTTCAAATTGACGTGGTGCCAGTTGCCAGTTCACGCATCTATACTTATCATCGCAATTTTAAACTCAAGGCCGCCACCAACCACACAAAACATGCCCATCACAATAATTTCGTAATCATAATGAGCTTTAATTTGCTAAAGTCGTGAGTTACCTTAAAAAAAGTTTTTAAACTCTTCAAACTCATTTTTTTGTTTTCTTCTTTTTAAAAGGTCAACTTCGGGCATCTTCTCTCTTCTAAAAATATCTAACAAATTCATTGTGATATTTAAGGTAAGTAAATATTTTTAATTTAATTGGAAGGTAAAATGTCAAATCTCCATAATCGGTTCATGGTTTTTACGGAAGATGATTGATTTATTCCTGAGCCACTTCCAGTCTCTACTTCAAAAACACTTAACACCTTTTTTTATTTTTATGTCCACACCAATTTATCCTGCCCCATTAACACCACTTACTATTTTTCCCTTTATTCCTTAGGGGAGTATCTATTGTGACTTGTTTTCTGTTCTAAAAGCTCATTGATGTCAACTCACATGTCCACTTGTGAGCTGATTCTTCCGCCAACTAATTCATATGGGATTAGTTTTGGTTTCGTGCTTCCAGAATGAATGACACCTTCTTCCTATATATTCGTGTGCCTGTTCAACTACCGTGATGTCTATTAATTTTTTAACAGGTAAACATACATGACTTGGCTGCATGGTTAGGGCTTGTTGGGTGAATTTTAAGTTCCCAAGCTCCAACCAAAACATTAAAAAAAAAGAAAAGAAGAGACGTCGTTGTGGAAACGTGTGTGGACTGCTTATTTTTTAAGGTTTCTTGAACCCATCCGATTTAATGTTAATTTTGTGTGCATTTTGTCAACTCAGACAAGGATATTCTTAAAAAAGGATGGCATTTGACAAAATATTAAAATGTATTACACGTTTTTTTTTTAATTAAATTCAAAACAGATTTGTATGTAATTCTTTGAATTTTATTCATGCGATAGTATTGAAATGGTTCACTACCTCATTTGTTTTGAGGGAGAACTAATTTTCCCTCTCCTGTTCACAAAGAATATTTGATATTTTTGGATAAAATTTACTGTTTGGAAATATCTTTATAGACGCAGTACTCCCGAAGAAACTTAAGACAGAATTATGTAAACATAATGGCATGTGAGCCACAACTTGGAAAAGTTGTAATTTTGTACAGTGAAATGATATGTGATATGATATGATGTACATGGTATATGGATCACCTTTCGCACTCGACAAATTTTGAGATTTGAATATGAAAAAAAACAACTTTTTCTATCAGTAATAAGCAGGTAAGCCAAAATAACGCTTTCTACAACAACTAAATCAGACAATCATAGTTTTATAAAAAGCCTCAGCACAAAAAACCGATTAATCCGAATTTTGGACAGTTAAATGTTATTTAAAACATGATTCATTTTACTGAAAATCGAATGTTTTGTTCCAGGGTTTCCAAGGTTTTCAAATGTGTTCGCTAACACATGCAGTCTAAGAAAGTATAAGGCTAGTAAAATGAAAAAAATATAAATTATAAAAAATTATTATATTAATACAATTTTACTTTATATAAATTAATAAATACAAAAAAGTATTTATAAAATTAAAGGACCGAGTAAAACAAAAGATTTTGGTAAGTAGTTTTTAGAGCATAAGGCTGACCATAAGATTACATTTATTTATTTATTTATTTTTTTAGAAATCCAGTAAGCCGTTTGAAAAGAACCGTGAATAGGCACTATAAGGCAAGTTATGCATATCATCTTACAGTCAGACATGACATTACGATGATAGAGAAACATATCTGAGTTACTGGCGAAATTCTGTCTGTCTGTCTGTCTGTCTGTCTGTCCGTCTGTAGGGATGTATATTGAACTACAGCCTAAACGGTTTGGCCAATCTTCTTCAAATTTGGAACATAAGGTTATTTAGACATTCTACAGAGGACTTTTTTTAATTTTTTTTTCGCTCAAATATTAACGGTACCTGTCATATAACCGTTAAGTAAGCTTCTTTTTCTCGGAAACGGCTCCAAGAACTTTTATGAAAAAATTGTTCGTTTTTTTTCTTCGACTTTCTCGAAAAGTAGTTTTTTTTTAAATAAAGTTTATTTATTTAAAAACCGTTCCTACGATTTAAAAAATAAATCTCACTTTTTCACATTTTCTAAGGAAATAAAATGGCGTTTAAATTTGTTCGCTGAAAACTATTTTACGTACTTTTTTCAAACAATCAAAAGTAAGAAAAATCGAATAAAAACTTTGAAGTTCCTTCAATATTTTTCAAGTTTAATTCGAAGCTGTGATTGCACATAAGACCAAAAAAAATATTGAACGATATTCATCGAAGACGTTACAATCGTTTTCGAATAAAAGAAAATGTTCATTACGGGTTTTACAGATGGCGCTGACAGTTTTGGTGGCCATGTTGTTTCATATTTGTCAAATTTGTTGTTTATTATTCAGTTACTGATGTCATACTATTGTCCAAATGATAAAGCTTTATTATAAAAATTATTTGGAAGAGGATATCAATTTTTGGCAACAAACCATCTTTAGCGACGCGACGTGGCGCATTTTTGGATGAATGGCTGTATTAAGAAGCATAATTTATGACATATATGGGACATAACTAACTTACAGTGGGTTCATCAGGTGACAATACATCCTCAAAAAGTTACCGTTTCGGCGCGGCGTTATTAGGCCTTTCCTTTTAGAAAACGACCGCTACATAACGATGATAACAAATTTCGTATAGCAAGATGGCCGGCCGGCGCGTCGCTTCGAGCCATAACTCTGACGTAACGATTGACATTCTGCATGAACCATTTAAGGAAAAATTATATCTCGCAGATGTAATGTGATATCCGCTTGATTGTTTCTTGTGATGTTTCCTGAAGTCGCAGTTCTATGCGAATAAATCACAATCAACTGATACTCCTAAGATGAGAATAGCCATAGCCATCGCTGAAAAACAGCCGGATCTATGCGGATGAGACATTGTCACCTCAAGAAGCCTAGGCGAGCATTTAAACGATGTCATATTCCATACGTAATGGCATACATAAGCCTTTCAAATAAAAATAAATAAAAAAACAGCTTGTTTTATTACATTTCAACATCTAAGGGCCCATATTGATAACCCCTTATTACGGGTATGGTTATTTTCATCCCTTAAATGAATGAACCAGTACATTCCAAATTTGAAGGTATACCCTTCACTGCGTTAAGGTTAGAAAGCGCTAGACCGACAGAAAGAATTTTCGGTGTTTTATAGGGTTTTTCAACAGGACGCTACAAAAGTAGAGCGACAGGGACTGCTATTTTGACATTTTTCTTCAGTAAGGTTTGCCATTTCATGATGGAACGATATACGAGCCAACAACGAGTCGAAATTATTAAAATTTACTACCGAAATTCGGAGTCAGTGGCCTCAACGTTAAGAGCGCTACGTCCAATTTATGGTCGTCATAATCGTCCTAGCAGATCAACAATTGAGCGTCTAGTTGAAAAATTTGAATCCACAGGCACAGTACAGAATGTTCCCGTGCCAGTGAGACAAAGAAGTGCCCGTAGTGTCGAGAATATTGCTGCCGCTGAGGCTTCAGTTGCAGAAAGCCCAAATGTGTCTCTCACACGTCGTTCTCAAGCGTTGGGCATCTCTGTGACGTCGTTGTGGCGAATTTTGCGAAAAGATCTTGGCATACATCCTTACAAGATTAAATTGACGCAAGAACTGAAGCCGCTTGACCACCAGAAGCGTCGTATGTTCTTGAATTGGGCTGAGCAACAACTCGAAAATGATTCGGATTTTCATCGAAAAATCATCTTCAGCGATGAGGCTCATTTCTGGCTGAATGGCTTCGTCAATAAACAAAATATGCGGTATTGATCAGGTAGCAATCCAAACGTACTCCATGAGTCATCATTGCATCCCGAAAAAATTACGGTTTGGTGTGGTTTATGGGCCGGCTTCGTCATTGGGCCGTACTTCTTCCGTGATGATCAAGACCGGCACGTTATTGTGAATGGGGATCGCTACCGTTCAATGATAACCGAATATTTTTGGCCTCAATTGGATGATATGGACTTGGAGGACATGTGGTTCCAACAGGACGGCGCCACAAGCCACACAGCGAATGTCACAGTCAATTTATTGGAAACCAAGTTTGGAGAACGTGTTATCTCACGAAATGGTCCAGTCGCTTGACCGCTTCGGTCGTGCGATTTGACGCTGTTAGACTATTTCCTGTGGGGCTACGTCAAGTCTTTGGTCTATTCCAACAAGCCAGCGACGATTGATGAACTTCGTACGAATATCGAACGTGAAATTGCAGCAGTATCGGCCGATTTATGCTTGAAAACCGTCGAAAATTGGGTTCAGCGTCTGGACTTCTGCAAGCGTGCCCGTGGTGGCCATGCAAAAGAAAACGAATTTCATACATAATGGCATCGAACGTACTTTGACAGGAATAAAGAATGTCATTGATATCCAAAACCGTTTTGTGCTATTTAAAAAACTTTTGTAGCGCTCTTATTGAAAAACCATATATATTTCTCTTTTATCGTAATGTCATGTTTCCTTGTAATCCCGAAACTTGCCTATAAAGTTTCCATATGTCAAGAAAACATAACTAAAAATGAGACCAACTTCAGAGAGCTATCAAAGAAACCTTATTGAGAATTTTTTTTCTACTTTTCGAGAGCTTTGGAAAAGACATTTGAACACACTTTTTTGTCCGAGCGGTTTTTAGTAAAAATTAAGTCTTAAATGACAATAATGTTATGAAAATAGGACTTCGAAAGCTTGAGGACCGATTTGGATTAAAATATTAAAATACTAAATATTTTGTTATTTTGCTTTAAAAAAATGTTTCCGATGTTGATTTCCAAGATTTATAGAAGTCGAAAATGGCATCATTTTTCCAGAAAAACAACTGACTTCAATAATTTCTTTAGGAATTTGAACTGGTCAACTATGTGACTATTTGCTCACTCAAAACCGACGGACGGCTCTAGCCTGCTTGGAGTTAGAAAAAATTGCTTCCCAAACTGAGAGTCGAACTTAGGATCTCTCGCTTAGCAAGCAAACATCTTATCTTAACTAGAATAGATCAGGTATTGAATCGAGATCAACTTGATCTTGAAAAATATGATGAAACATTCCTAGAACCCCATCCAAGAATTTAAGTCACCATATATGGTCGATTGGCTTTGGTTCCTGAGTTAACTTCATTTTATCAGGGTGCAGGCCAACATGAATCCTTTTACATAATTCGTCATAGTAGGATCTTAGCGATGTCCAGTTTTGACAGTTTGTATAGTTTTATTTGTTAGAGTGCCTTCACACTGAAAGTTTATTGTTGTCAATGTTGCAAAACCAATTAGGTTACAAGTCCTATTGTTGCTAAAGTTGGTCCCTTAGCAAACAACTATCGTTGATCAAAATATTTCTTGCTGATAAACTGATTATTAATCAGGGTTTCCATGACATTGAAATAAAAGAAGTTGTCGAAATATTGGTCGATAGTTGAGGATGACGAAGATTCGTCATTTTTCGAGACTAGCTGGACGAAAGGTCTGTGACTACTCAAAACAGCAGATTTGTGAATTAGAAGACCTTTCATTACTTTTGCGGCTAGTAATACAAGTGCAAAAAACGGTTAAGCCAACAAAACTATTAAACCTTTCGAATACAGATATAGCCACAACTGCTTGCAGCATTGTATTTGCCACCATTCAGCTTGCGTCATATGATCATTGCTGTAACAAAATAAATTTCATAATCACACACATATTTTATAATCAATAGTATAATCACTCTTCTCTATTAAATGAAATATGTAATTCACAATCTAGTATTAACAAATGCCATTGAAGGATAATTTTACACTTCCGTTGCTTTTTCAATACGAATTTTTCCCGCTAGGAGTTAAATTGGTCAATGGTGTACGAGTGTTGTATTGATTTTTTTTGGTTTTTTTTTTTTTTTGCTAAAAACGTGTGCACATTCTGATGGCCTACAGACATTAATTATAAAAAAAAAAAAAAAAAATAATGGCTATTTAAGTCAAAAGCGATTAAATCGTTCAAAATAATGCACGGAATGTTGTTGTACCTCATGGATTGTAGTATATACACTGTGTTTGTGGCCTAATGTTTTTTTTTAGGATTTTATTTGTAGTTTGATTTGTTTTATTTGTAGGCGATAATTAAGTTTCTAGTTATTGTGACTGCAAGTCGAAGAGTGAAAGTGTTTTATAATGTGATACTGAGGCAAGCAGCGGGCGCAGAGTCGTGTTTCTTTGGCTTCGCATGATTCTGTTGCATGCGGGATATTGGTTGTCTTTTTTTTTTTGTTACTTTTGTTTACAAAAGGCAAATTAGGTTTGGTTGTGCAACTTTAAAATAACAGTGATTATAAAGTTTTTTTGTTGTTTTAATTCAATCTTTTTTTGGTTTCGTTAAGTTTGACGTTGGTCAGTTTCAGCTTCGAGGTAAACCCCGAATTTATTCAAATAATTAATTGAAAGCTTGTGCAAAGAAACACGTGTATTATACATTTATTGATTGATTTGTTTATTTTAATTTGTTTTAAGTAGTTTTTCTTTTCACTCTTCATCATTGGTAAAAAACAAAACTTAACTAGTCCTCTTTAAAAGTAAACACACAATTGCTTAAATAAACCTTCCCTCAATAAACATGGTACTCCACGTATTTCAAAGAGTCTTAAGAGACAAACATTTTAACTTAAAACCATAATTACAATGGTCAGAATGGTCACAGTGGCGCTTTTCTCCTGCAAAAAAAAGGAATCAGGACAAATTGGGACTTATCTTTGCATATTACCCACTGGTGCTAATTAGAATGATACTTACACTTACGGGATGGCAGTTTACTGGACTTCCTTGAATAATGTAAGTTATCGTATTAAACTACCGATCAGCGCATGGTTCTCTACACTCCATTACTTTAATCTTCTCTTTTAGCCACGATATGTTCAGCGCCAGCTGCAAGCGCAGTAATTCATTAAGAAGTCATCTCTCAATCGATCAAAATAATCTTTTGTTCATAATATCATTCTGGATTCATTCGGATCAATCGAAAGTCAATCCGACTCCACTTTCTTACTGTTCCTTCGCAAGTTCTTCGGACAGTGATGAATTTTTGAGGGTTTCATGATTTTATTTCTACATTGATGGCTCAAATACTAAAAATGGCGGCGCGGTGTGTACTCAGACAGGCTATAAGTTCATCTTTCTATCTATCAGACGCTAGCGTGTTCTAAATGAAAATTCCGGCAGTCTTATCTTTACTTAAGGATAGCGTGATCATAATCATCATCATCATCATCATCAACAACCGGGATCTGTTCCGGGCCTTCTTCAACAAGTTCTTCCATACATCCCGATTGCTAGCCGACGTCATCCAATTGCGCACCACAAGGCTTCATGGGTCCTAGTCTACGCCATCTATCTAACGCAAGGAAGGTTCGCCATGTTGTCTTCTTTTACTTGGCTTGTTGGTCATGGTCAGCCTACATAGTCGTGTCATTTTATTTGGGATGCCAAATTCCATTGCCTTATAAAGTTCTACCCTGTCTATAAAAAGATGGTATGTTTGAATATTAAGTTCCAGACTTTTGTCCATCACCAAGATCTGATCAATTGTTGATTTGCCTGGTGTGAAACCACATTGATTTTTGCCGATTATGGTTTTAGTGTATGGGGCTATCCGTTCATGCAGGATGGAGGAGAACAACTTATAGGATGTACTCAACAATGTTATACTCCTGTAAATCCTGCCTTTTTTCGTGTAGTGTTGGCTCTCCATGTTTGATATGCTCAGCAGGTATACCGTCGGCTCCCGAGGCCTTATTATTTTTGAGCCGATTAATCGCCTTTTGTATCTCCTCAATGCTTAGTGGCTGCAGCATGAGGTCTTCCTGTTGAAATGTTGGAGTCTGTATTTCTTCTGTCGGATGACCGTTCAACAATTTATTAAAGTACACTTCCCATTGCTGCAGAATGACTTGAGGATACCAGATTTCCATCTCCGTCCTTTAAGTATGTGCAGCGTGGTGTATATTTTGACATGTTTCTGACGGATTGGTAGATTTTCCGCGTCTAGTGCGGACCTCGTTCTCTATTTTTTGCATTTTACAGACAATTTTTTTCTCCCAGGCTGCCTTTTTTTGTGAAGTCTTTTCTCTATTCTTCTGAGCACTTTATATTCATCTTTGCGTGCCCGCTTTCTATGAATGAATGCTGTATTGCTTAGTATGCAGCATTCTTACATTCAGACGCTAGTTTGCATTCATCATCAAACCAGTCGCTCCGATCTCTGCGACTGCTGCCTAAGATGGTATCAAAAGTACTAATGACTTTGTGCTTAAGGCGTGACCATTTTTCCTCTACGCCCGGCACTCTGTCCCTGGTCTTACTCTTTACTCATCGAACTTTAGCGCGCGACTGTATGTACAAATGTATTGCTTTTATTTTCATCGTGTAGGACAGCCGTGTTTATTCAAACCTGAGCGGCGGATGCAATACTACTTCGCAGAGCTATCCGCCCTCGAAACAACATACCAACAAAATCCGAGTCAATGTTGGCATTGGCACTTCGATACGTTCGTATCGTCATCAAGCTCGAGTAGTGGCGACGATCTATCCGTTGATAGAATGGTCAATTTGGTTACGAGTGACTCCATCAGGTACTTACAACGACCAATTTCGTTGATGCTGTCATTTCTATGACTCGTAGTCCATTGTGATTAGTGTTCTCATGTAAACTATGGGATCCTATGTACTGCCTGGGTACTGGCTCCCTACCTAATTTTGGCGTTGAAATCGCCAAGGATGATTTTAATGTCACACCTTGGGCAGGCATTGAGGGTCCTCTCTACAAGTTCGTAGTAGGAATCTTTTTCGTCTTCTTCGGACACCTCACGTTTGTGAGGCTGATGTTATTAAATTTGTCTCGCACGCGAAGAGTGAATAGCCTTTCGTTTATTGCATTAAAGCTGATAATGGTAGACTTAATTTTTTGGCTGACTAGGAAGCCTACCCACATGGTATTTTGGGTGACCGCTGTAATATATGCCATATTCTTTTTTCTGCAAAACACCATTCCCCGGCCATCTAATTTCTTGAAGTGATGTTATGTCAGCTTTATATATGGTCAGGACATCGGCTAGCTGATGTGCAGCTCGAGCTCTGCAAAGCGTTCGTACGTTTCATGAGAAAATTCTTAAATTGCCGTCGTATATCCAGAACATTTCCGAGGCTTGTTATGGGGTTCATAGTGAGATATTTTTAAGGAAGATGTTACCAGCCCCTCGCCAACCCTTGCGCTTGCAATTAGCAACACCACAAGGAAGTAAAGCAAGAGCTTCGGCGCAGGTTCCCGTGATACCCACTAGTATATCTGCATTTTCTTAGACAGACATTGTGCTCTCCAATAACTGGCTTCTTAAAACTTCACAATTGCCAGAAACTGTCGATCACCTCCAAAGGAAATGCCAGAACAGTTCAAGAATTATTTCATTTGGTTGGAGGAATATTATATTGTTATTAATATATACTGACCTCACAGAAGCTTTTGACGTCAAAAGAGGATTCCAACAAGGTGATGCACTATCGTGCGATTTCTTCAACTTAATACTTGAAAATTATAAGAAACTCGCAAGTCAATTGTAGTGGGACAATTTTTTTTCAAGTCTGTGCAATTGTTAGCATACGCTGACGACATAAACATCATTAGCAGAACTCGGCGAGCTGTCACTGGAACGTTTGCTAGCATTAAAGCTGAAGCGGCTAAGATGGAACTAGCAGTCAATGAGCCCAAAACGAAGTACCTGCTGTCCACAAAAAAAGACACACAACACCGGCGGATTGGACAAACATCACATTAGACAGGTACAACTTCGAGGTAGTTAGGGACTTTTTTTTACATCGGATCCGGTATAACATCTGACAATTACTCTTGCCAATCACTGTTTCTATGGGCTAGGAAGCAATTGAGTAGCAAAGCTTTCTCTCGAAAGACAAAGGAGACTCTGTATAAGACCTTAATCATCCCAGTCCTGCTATATGGCGCTGAGGCATGGACTCTATCTAAAGCGGATGAAGATATCCTTAGTCGTTTCGAGCGTAAGATTCTTCGGAAGATTTTTGGCTCTACCATCGTTACCGGGATTTGGAAGAGAAGGTTCAACCAAGAACTATACGAGCTGTACAGCGACATTGACCTGGTCACAAAAATACGCATATCACGTTTAAGATGGCTAGGTCATGTAGAGCTAATGGACAACAATGCTCCGGCTCGCAGAATCTTCAATTCCATACCAGAGGGTAGACGCAGTCAAGGAAGACCCCGCCCTAGGTGGCGCGCTCAAGTGGAGGACGACCTCAACCAACTTGGAGTGCGAAATTGGAGGCAGCTAGCCAAAGACCGAGCTTGCTGAAGAGGCATGTTGGTTGAGGTCCAGGTTCGTCCCAAACTGTAGCGCCCCCTAAGTAAGTAAGTAAGGAGGAATATTTCAAATAATTAAACATTGGTCGACCGTATCAATGAGCAAACAACCGTAGTTCAACAAAAAGCTAGGTCATCCACTTGGCTTATCTTTTATCTAAATGTGGTGAATTTTGTCACGGAACTTAGGCCTTTATCTGTATACAATGCAATATGCTATTGACTGATGAACTGAAATAAGACGGAATAGACTACGCATCTTTTGATGTTGACATTGCCAGCACCATCAAAAGAAAGCGTTACCAGCTATTACTTTAGCCAGAATTCAATTAAAATTCCAGTCAGTAGGCTCTGACTTGAACTTTCAAAAAAAAAATAGTGCTGCCAATGAGCCTCAAACGACTGATGTCATCAAAGACGACAGAACCGCTAAAATTGAAGTTCAGCTTAATGGAAGCTACAGCGGAAAACCCTTTACACAAATTTCGATTTAAAAGGATAAACTACGAGCATAACTTAAGGCCCAAGGAAATGCAGAGAAACCGCGAACAGAGAATACTGAATATTGTTGGTAAAGAAAAAAGAAAAATGGATTCGAAAAAAAAGCCTCAGACTCTACTACTTTTTATAATTTCCTTCCGTTTGAAAACTTTCGATTTTAAATTTCAAGATTACGCAACCACAATCAACTCATTGAGCCATGAGCCAAACATGACTTGTGTTAGGCCGAAGATACTGAAATCATGATGAGCCTCATTATTGCAAGTTTTCCCCTTCACTATTTATTAGTCAATTAACTAACTTCATTTCTTAAATTGCATCTTTTAATTAAGAGATTGACATTTAAACAACTCAAAATGTTGTCTTATAATGACTTCCTTACAATATCTTCAGGCACTTCAAATGCCCTTCTAAACTTTGGCATAATAACCGATTGTTTTCCACAAATCATCACACCAGTTTTCCCACAAACCCGTCACCGGCCGGCTGCCAAACTTCTTCTACTTTTATGACACTCAAAGACGTTTCCATTTTAGGGTTTGCCTCTAGCGGAATGTCCACTACTTTGAATCTTTTCCAAGAACTCAATCGGACCGGTCGGTTATGTTTATGAGTTTTGATATGCTATCGTGAATGTTTGCTCAACACTAACAGTCGTGTTTCTGTTCTGGGTCATGTGATTCATATGGACAAAAATGCACCACGAACCGGGTACAAGGGTTCAGATTCAGAACCAAATCTGCAAACTAAACTCACCTTTGGAGTGCAATCATTCAGTGGTCTTTACGGTAACCAGCTTCATATCGACGTGTCATAAACACTTCAATTAAAGCTCTTTCAATGGGTATAAATTATGCCACCATTGTGCAACAACTATTGTAGGATTGTGGCCCAAAGAACTCTGAGCTAAATTGGCTCAGAGTCAACATGAACAAAAGTCAAAAGCGCACTTTACAGATTTTTCCATCAAAGGCGCATTTTGGTGTGAACTTCGTTTTTGGTTCTCTCATAGAGAACGTGCAACATTCATTCAATTTGATTTTAATTTTTTTTTAGTTCAACTATAAATGGTTCACTGACTTTTTTTCACCTCCAGATACATTAGATAGTCTGGCAAGAAGCACAGTGGAAAAATGCAGTTTTCCGGAATTCATATGAAAAGTCAAAAACTTTATCAAACCATGCGTGGTCGTTTGGTGTTTTTTTTTGTTTTTTATTATGTGAGTGAATGTGAATATCTTTTTGGAATTTTGTCAATAGATACTCTGAATTGCGAATGCGAGGAAAGAAATAAAAATTTGAATAAACGTGGATGGAATGATTAATGTTTTTCGGGTGAAAATTTATTGGACAGAATGTTGTAATGGCTTTTTTCAGTGCCTTGGTGCAGAACTGAAGAAACGGTAGTTTTGTTCATTTTACAAATGGGATATGTAGAAGACCTCACACAATGCCAAAACAATTAATGCCGGAACTTGTAAACATGTTTTTAGGTTTTTTTTTTAACAAAAGGTTTAATGAATGTAAGCGGAGGGTAACGAAAGCTAGACGCACGACACATATGGAGAAAGTTATTAAGTTCAGCTACAAATCTGGGATGTGGTGAAAAATTGTAGATAAACTAGATAATTGGAAAATTTTGGGGGCTGGCATAGTATAGTGGTAAGATTAGGCCGCTGAAGTCTGTCCGAGTCATCTCATATTTTCCGGATTACCGCTTCTTATGAGGAAAGTGCATCTTATGTAGCCGTTCGAAATTGGGGATGTAGGTCCATACCATTAGTTTTAACTTTTAGAAGAATAAATATCTTTTTATTTTATTTTTATTTTTTTAAGGTGACCATCCGTTCATTATTATAATGAAAAATTCATTATTTGAAGTAAATGTTCATTATGAATTATTTTGTATTGAAAAACTTAAAAAAATAATTATTATTTAAAAGCTGTTCATTATTTGTTCAGTATTTTATTTAATTTTGTTCAAACAAAAACTAAAAAATAACTAAACCAACATTCTTTCCACAAAATGATAAACAAACGTGGTCTAATAGGCAATAAATGGCAACGAATTGCAAATCTTTAATTTCATAACACTCCCTACCCTACACCAATTCCGGAACATACCTAATGTCAAAACGTCAAATTCGAGCATTTAGATAATGGAACTAAGAAGTATGAAGGGCGTTCTTTTATTAACTATCGTTGACTATCGTTGTTGTGTCAAAAATGTTGGTTTGAGTGTCATTGTTAGACTTTGTTTGGATTGTTACGATTTTTAAACGATTTATTGTTAGACATTGTTAACCTGTCAAATAAATATTAAAAATCAAAATAAACGTAATTCTCGAAATGAATACCTAATAAAATATATATCGAGTAATTTAGAGCGCCTGCGTGAGGTCAGTAAGTTAGTTAAGTTATCATTTAAGCTAGTTTTTTAAGATTTGTTGTCAAGCATTAAGTTAGTTATAAGAAAATGAACAATAAAAAATTAATTCAATAAAAAAAATGTAGTTACCATCGAAAATAATTTAGTTTGCAATATCGTTGTATAAGATAATGTTTTTAATCATTGTAAATCCAAATTAATTTTTTAAACATCACCAAAACAAATAAAAAAGTTTGAATTTTGAATTTCGATTTGAATTCTAAATGACCGTTTGATTTTGACAGTTCAGCAAACTCAATTCATGTTATGGACCTTATTCTTCCTTCATTTTTCTTTATAACAGACACGTACATTGGTGTTTCCATTGATTTGGATTAAACCGAATATTTGCAATACTTTCATATAAACTGTTTTGTTCGAATGAAATTTGCGAAATTCTAAAAAAAAAAAATGAAAATTATAAATCCATCACCACAAAAAACATGATTGGGAATTGTTTTCAATTTTAAAAGTTCTTATTTTTAGTCCATGTCTTTCTCAAACGAGAAACGAGTTCTTATTTTTAGTCCATGTCTTTCTCAAACGAGAAACGTCAAAACTTAACCCTTCCTCTTAAAATTTTCATTCTTCATTTTGTTAGTTCATTCCCCCTACTTTTCTACTCCCCTTTCCATTTTGTCAAAATGAACATTGTATATAAACTGCCTATAGAACTATCATGGGACGCACGATCCTAACGCACGAATCATGTAAACGAGATCATGGCATGAATTGGAAATAGTTGTTATAAATCGTAGCTATTTGACACTTCAACAATGCAATTAGCAGTAAATACTCAATATGTTCGTCCATGATTCAGAATAATCAAGTCAAAAGCTTTTCAAAACTGAATGTAATTTTTTAAACATTTCACAGAAATTTCATAGAATTTCAGGCGTTGAATGTTCAACTGAAAAAGTTTTTTTTTTTTAAATAATGTTTGGATGAATGAAAAACGCAAATTAAAGTCCAAACTATGAAATCAAGCTTTCTAAATTTAACTATGAAAAAGAAAAATCAGATTTAATTATTTAAATCTCTACTTTAGAAAAGTATTTAAATATATAAACAAATAAATGTTATTTGCATTAGGTCCTGATTTTAAATAATAAAGATACTTTTTTAGTTTTTTTAGCGTTTATTTTGCTATTAAATTATCTTGTTAAAGTAAGAACTAAATTTTATTTATTTATTTATTTATTTTGCCTAACATAATATAAGTACATACATATATATTAAGAGTTCATTCTGTAATATCCTGTAATGCTTGTGTCATATTTTTATTGAGTTATTATTTAAGACAAAAACTGGGTATAATTATTTTTCTTTTTTATGTTCATTATTTGGAATTTAAAAATATGGTCACCATATTTATACCGTTCCTGGAGATTCAAAATACGCATTCAGTGGCCCCAACAACTATAGTATTTAATAGATAAATATGTTGATGTTGACCAATAACCATGCTATGTGCATGCGCACAAAAATGTTTTAGTGTATTTTAACAAAAAATCACTGGAACACACATTTTTTTCTAAAATCAAGGAATATGGATAACATTCAACACTGCGAATTATATGATTTAAAAATTTGGTGAAAACGATAGTGAAATGTGTTTTGGCGATTGAAAGATATCTTGTTATTAACTGGATACCACAACTCCCAGAATAGGCGGCAACACATACAATGTCAATAATTGTATAAAATGTTATGAAACACCATTTCCTAGCGAAAATAAAATAAGGCATCATAAATTTTACACGACAGATATTAAATTAACAAAGGTGTTTCGAAAATTGGTAAAGTTGTTTTTGTTTTTAATATAATTTTTTAAGGTTTTGATATGCAGTTTCTTTGAGTTCAATAATATACAGCTGGTTACTTAATAAAAAAGTAATTACTTTTAAAGCTATTTAAATGTGTGTTATAAAAAGTTAATTATAAGAGGAAAAAATATTTGATTCAAAATGTTAAAAGCATTTTTTTAGCAGTCTAAATATGGAATGCCGAGAAATTAAAAAATTCCAAAACCGAAGGTACTTTTTGAAATAATTTTAAATAAATATTTTGAATTTTGTGAGTTTATCTTATAAAAATAAAAAATGGGCACGTCTGGGTCGCACGTACTTTCTCTTATGTGCCTAATTATTTCCAATGTAATGCAAGATCTTTGACAGAAACCAGTAACATTTACGTTGAAAATAGCACAGTTTGAACTTATAAAAAGTATCAAAACGACAATACATAACGGTTTTTAGTAAAAATGAAGTACGCCATCACACGTCTTAAATTACAAAGAATTTATGAAAAATCTATTTCGAAAATTGTAGGACCGGATTTGATAAAATCATGTTTTTTATTATTAGTTTTTTTTGAAAAAATATTCTATTTAAAATTTTGGTATGCAGTTTCTTAGACTTTATTAATATACATGTGATTATAAAATTTAAAATAATTTTTTTGATTAGCTTTAAAAATATTGATTTTGCAAAAAAAAAAAAAAAATCAAAAATTAATTTTAGTTAGAAAAAAAAAGTTATCGCTACTTAGATCTTCTTAAGTATAAAAATTGACAGAAATCCAAAGAGCCGTTACCGAGAAAGCACAAAATTAAAAAAAAAACCGTTATATGAACGGTACCGTTAACAGACTTTTCCCGTAAATTTGGTTTTAACCAAATATAGCCAATACCAACAAAAAATTCTCAAAAATGTTCATCAAAATCGTTGGAGCCGTTTTCAAAAAAAAAATGTTTTCCTAAACGGTCATATGGCAGGTACCGTTATTTGTAGGCCTACAAATAAAATTTCAATTTCCCCTCTGGGGAATGCGAAAAGAATCACACACACTAAATTTGAAGATAATCGCTTAAGCCGTTTAGGCTGCAGCTCCTTATATAAACTGACAGACAGACAGACAGAAATTTTTTGACTTCTCTATGATTTTAATGTCATGTTCCTTTATCTCAATTTTTTTAGATTCACGAATCCTAAACTTGCCATAGTCCCTATAACTGCAAGTAAAAAACAGAATTTTGTCAAAATCCGTCCTACAATTTTCGAAATACTTTTTCATAAATTCGTTATTATACAAGACGTGTGATGGCGTACTCCATTCTTTACTAAAAATCGTAAAGTGTTGTGGTTTTGACACTTTTTTATAAGTTCAGACCGTGTTATTTTTCTACGTTAATATTACTTATTTTTTTAAAAGATCTAGCCGTCCATGTTCAGTTTGCCAAGCACATAAGAGCAAGTAGGTGCGACCCAGTCTTACCCATTTTTAATACTAAATTTGATAGAAATTTGATGAGTTCTACCGAAAAAGTCAAAAATAGT
Source organism: Platycheirus rosarum (assembly GCA_963971375.1). Classification (NCBI taxonomy): domain Eukaryota; kingdom Metazoa; phylum Arthropoda; class Insecta; order Diptera; family Syrphidae; genus Platycheirus; species Platycheirus rosarum. The sequence goes on from OZ020508.1 coordinate 143,734,444, forward strand.
TCATCCCTGTGGACCAAAACTACTAAAATACTTACTAAAAATCATTAAAATTATTAGAACCATTTTTGGTAATAAAAGCCATAATTTTAACCCTCAAAGTAAATTCAAATTAGTTGTTTAAGCTTGAGAGCGCTTGTAAAAAAAATGACAGACCGTACTCCCAAAAACAATGAAAACATGACTTTAGGTCATTCTACATAGTTATTTATTTATATACATTTTTAATTGTTTTCCAATACTGGAAGATAGGCCTGATAGATCTATGCACATAAATAAAAATCAAGTGACTATTTTTTAATATCGAAATAACAGCTTTTTCTGTCTGTCTGCTTCGGGTAATCTCGGGAACGGGCTGCACCGATTTTTAAGGGAATTTCACTGGCAGATTGCTGATGTTCTAGGGAGTAACTAAGGCTGTTTTAATCAAACTTTGTTGGCTAATTTTGAAAGAAGACCGCCGTTCGGGGTAACTTTTACGAAAATGTATGGTATACTCGAGCAATTCCGGGTGGGTAAGCTAGTTAATTAATAAAAAAAACATCTAACGATTTATTCAAACCATAAAAAATATTTTATCAAAATCAATAATGATTAATAGAACATTGTGCAATCAAAATTTTAGTATTGATAAGTCATTAACACTTTCTGTTTATATGAAATGCCTTACATTTTTAATAACTGAATAGAAGGTCAGTTAGGTGATTTGTTTGCATAAGACGTAAGCCTGACGAGCTTAACGATCGTACAATGAATTTGTTCAGATCAGTTTAAGCAGCCGTTATTTTAACAAATGGATTTTTTTTAGGGAACTCAAAGAAGTATCATACCAACCCAATGAAAAAATTTGTTTTAAAGAAATTGTTGAAATATTACAAACTAGCTTACCCACCCGGCGTTGCTCGGGTATACCATACATTTTCGAAAAAACGAACCGGCGGGTTGCGACCTAGCCTTAGTTATTTCTCACAAAATAAGCTATCTGCTTGTGAAATGATTCCAACGGCACCATTGGGTGATTAAAATGTCCTTAGTTACACCTTAACAAATCAGCTATCTGCCTGTGAAAGTCAATATCGGGGAATATATAAGAATTTTCAAAAAAAGGCATCCAGCGCCACCTAGTAGGTAATTTAAATAGCCTAAGTTACTCCCTAGAACATCAGAAATCTACCAGTGAAAATCCCGTCAAAACCGAGATTACCCGAACAAACAGAGACATACAGACAGAACAAAAATTTAAAAATTGTGTTTTTGTTATATTGTCTGGGTAAAAAATAATAAAGTCGGATAAATAAACTCCGTCTCACTTAATAACGAAACGGCAGTTTTTTTTGTTTTAATTGATACATAAGTTAGTTTTACGCCGAAAGAAAATTAATTTAAGATATTTAATAATTTAAAAATAAGTTAGTTAAGTTAATATTTAAGCTAGTTTTTAGTTTTTTTTTGTCTAGCATTAATGAAGAAAATAAAAAAAAATAAATAAAAACGACGTTATAAAGGACAATATGCAGATCGAGAATAAGGTGACTATTTTCTCATTTTAAAACCTATACGACCGGCCACTATCACTAGCGTACACTAGAAGTTTTTGAAAAATTACTTTCCGGCCATATATCGAACTCAAGCAAACACCTTATCTACGGCACTACTGACGTCTCAGATGGCTGGGTCATACAGAGGGGATTAATACCAATGCTCTAACGAGGAACACTTTCGATTCTACTCCCGAGGGACAGCTTAATAGAGTAAGCCCGAGACGTAGGTGGCGTACGCAAGTGGAAGAGGATCTCGACCATCTTCACGGGCAAAACTGGAGGCAGCTAGTTAGATACGTAGCTGGCTGAAGAAGAGTGTAGGTTGAGGGCCAGATCAATCCCAGACTGTAGCAACACGTTAGGTAGGAAAAAAAAACTTCTTTCAATCATCAAGAATACTTATTTTTCTAACCATCTTTGCAAAACTTAATTTTAGTATTCTACTCATCAACACCAATTGAAGGTCATCTGATCTCGAAACTCTGACATTGTTAAAGCTCTTGATCATCTAAATGAACTATTTGAAAATGCTTGTATAACAATTGCAATAATTATTCATGGATTATAATTGTAACAAATTTAAATTGTTAACTATTTCAAGTCATTTTTGTTATAAATTATAAACCAGTCAGTATTAAACACAAAAATGCAAATAAAAATGACGCACCAATCCAAAAATTGTTCAATTTTCTAAAATGCCATTGTCAAACGTCATCCGCAATGATAAATTAAAAAAAAAATAAACCTCACTCCCACAAAACCATACTTGAACCAAAACACGTGCACTTCGCCAGCCAGATACTCATGTTCCTATGGAAATTCTCTTATAATTGAATTAAATTCAAATAGAAAAAAACTAACATAATCAAACCAAAAGCTTAACGTAATAATAAAAAACAAATTAGATAGATTCTTACGAACTTTTTTAAGTAACTGTAGTCATATGGAATAAAATTAAAACAATCATCCTCCATAAATGCGTTTGTATTTTTCTTTATTTCCTTCCCCTGCCTCGCCTTGGCTTGAATATTTTATTATCTTTTAATCCAATTATCGCTGCAAAAACACTTTACAACAGACTTTTTGTCATGTATGTGTCGTGGTGACGTTTAAATAAAAAAAAAATTAAAAAAAAAACAGAAAATAATTATTAAATTAGGATAAAGCACTTAAGGAGCACTTAAGTAGCACTTTTGCAGCATTAATCATTAATTGTGTTGTAAATTAGTCGCATGCTCAAGCACAAGCAAAAAAGAGATCACTTTTACTTCATTCACAATAGTTTAACTTTCTTTAGGCTTCTTGTTAATAAATTTGTTAATTTTTATTTAAGCAAATTATAAACGAAAATATAGCACAGATGCGTGTTAAAAGTGGTTAAGAACAAAAAACAAAAAAGCAGTGCGATAGCTTTGATTCTCGTGCCCTGCCTCACCGACGTTTTACAGATTCTAAGGACAATAACTTTATTTATTTATTTATTTTTAATATTTTAAATAACTATTTTCCCCGATGTTATTTTCATTCACTTAACACACTGCACGCGTGATGTATCTCTTGCTAAATAGCTTAATAGAAAAAACACACATTTCGTACTTGCAGATACATTAGATGCGCACAATGTATCTTTTCATCAGCCGCTCTATTAATTGTTAAAGAAAGGCAACGAAAAAAACATATCACGGTTGCAACTGATGGTAATTTTCAATTTTAATCAGTGAAAATCGCGTATCTTTCAGATACAATTGAGATGGAAATTGACAATGCACTTTCTTTTGTTTATTATGGATCAAGTTTAGGGGGAGTTGTCGTATTGGAAGGGGGGGGGGGGGCTTCGGTCTTTTTTTTTGCATGCAGGTAACACAATTAAAAGGAGAAATTGACAAGAAGACTATTCATTACATTGATTATGGTGACAGATGCAGAGTATCTATAGAGTTTTTCACTGGTAATCCGATAGATTCACTACACACACAAGTTGTATCAAAGATACTTTGTAAGTAAAAATGTGTAAGGAAAAAATGTATTTCCTATTGCACATCTATAGATAAAATAAGTACATCCGAACCGGCAGCACGGTATCCATTAACTAAAACAAAAACAAAAGAACACAATCCCACTTCTGAAAAGGAAAAGAAAGAGAGCGAGTCGAGTGCTTCTGCTCTGCTGGAATGGAATTTCATGCTTTTGCTTTGCTTGTTGTTTTATTATGTTTGTTTGTTTGCTGGAGCTTTTGTTTGATGGAAATCTGTTGCATGCGCCACAAAGTTGAATGACAAACAAAGCTTTCCATCTATTGCAACTTGTATCTGTATCTTTTTAACGTAGTTCGTCTGTTCGTAGCTTGTAGATGGTCTGGCTCTGGGTATGGTAGGTGTGTATACCTTACAACATGTTAGAATGAGATACTTTAACACAAGTTTGATGTTCGAAATTGGGGTTTAGGAACTTTGGGGTGTTAGCAACAAAAAAAATGGATTCACATTGCCTACTTCCCATAACTTACGAGCTTACAAACATGAACTGAGATGATTTATTGGTCATTAAGATAGCATAGTAAGCCAGACAATCCGTAGGAATAACCTTCTTGGAAATTAGCTAATAATGCACTAATGTTTAAATGATGACATTGCATGTGCAATTTGGGACAGTTTTTTTTACAAGATTAGTGATATTGTGAACAATGGGGCATGAAATTGTTTAACCTTTGTTTATAAAGTGTTAAGTTCGGCTTTTATGTTTTTTTTTTGCTCTTATCACAGAGACCGATGAATAATGAGATAGTGTTTATTGTCATTTCTCACGAAAATAATTATGAGAAATAATATTAAACGGTTGAGCAATAAAGGTTTTAAAAGTGTTTTTTTAAATTTTCGGTAAGTTGAACAAAAGATTTTGGTATTGTGCAGTCAGAGCACCTATTTTAAAAGCAAGAGGTAAGTGCAGTTTAAAATCTTACTTTGACAACCATTACATAAATACCAGCAAACTTTTGACCTGCTGACTAAATTTAAAGAAATGGGCAAAATGGGAGTGCCGGCCTGTCAAACAAAAGCTTTTTTAGGCAATTGAAGGTAGAGCTTAAAAATTACAGATCGTTTTTTTTTTGGTACTCCAAAGCCGTCACAATCGGTTCAAGATTTCGTAGGATCTTAAAAACGATCTGTATCGAGCGACAGACAAATAATTTCGTCAAGCAAAGTGAGGAAAAGGCTCGTGAAAGCTGGACTTAGAGCACTCAATCCAGTAATGAAGCCGGATATGAGTCAGAGAAAAAACACTGCACTGGGCTTGGAAGCAACTTAATTAGACTGAAGATATGTGGAACAATGTTATCTTTTACGAAGAATTAAGGTTTAAGCTGCATGTTGGGATATGGGAGGATACTTGCCCGAAAAGAACTAAGGGAAAGACTGAGCTCTGAATGCAAATTACGAATGCCCCCAAAACTAAAGGTGTGATAATCTGGGGATGCTTCTATAGAGATAAAAAGATAGAATGGTCTTCCTAGAATAGAAAGTCCCTGCAGAAGTTTACCTATACTGGTTCTTAAAATGAATCTGCGTTGGAACTTTTTAGTGATACTTGCGGGTTAATTTTTCAATAGGACAATGCTCCTTGCCATACAACCAAAATTGTAAGTACGAATTTGTTTGTTTTTTTTTTAATATGAAAAATTAACAACAATCTTTTAAATTAACTAGAACTTTGATGACTAAAAGAAATATCGTTTTTTTTTTGTTTTTTTAGGTTTGAAAATATTTTGAAGAAAATAATTTTGATGTTTAAAGTTGGCGAAAAGAGGTTCCAGAGTCAATTGAAAATTAAAATAAAAATACAACCACATAAGAAAACAAAACCCCATTAAAAACTATGTAGTTATTGCCACAAATTTGACAGAATTCGAACGGCACTGTAACTGTACTTATGTATATCAGTAACAATACAGGAAAGTGTTAGCCAAGCCTCTCGAATATTTGTTTAGGCTTTTCCTTCGGCTGGAAAAGATACTTGTTAGTTTTTATTTAAAAAAAAAAGGCAAACAAGTTTGATTTTCTTTACAAATGTTTATACAGGATGGCACAAAATTAGTCACCCGATGTTTTTTGTTTCGCTGTAATTTTGTTAATGAATGAAACTTGTTCCTGCTTGTGAATTATGTTTAATTAATGAACTGCAATTTTTTCATCAAGTTCGAAAATAATAATATCATTCAAGTGGTTAGCATAACCCTGGGACCTTAAATAACCCCACAATAAAAGGTACAAGATGGGAAAAAAGAAATCACCCTATTGGAAGATGCTCTCATTTTTGCAAATGGCCGCCAATGTCAAATCTGTTTTGACATTTGTGGACTAGACAGATGCAGAATACAAGTGAACAAGCCATGGAGCGATACATGAACCGACATGAACCGATATTCTGAAGGCGGTATTCCCGGGTCGCCTCATCTCTCGTTTTGGCGATTTGCACTGGCCCGCAAGATCGCCCGATTTAACCGTTTCAGACTTTTTGTGTTTTTTTTTTTGAAGTCCCGTGTTTACGTGAACAAACCCGAGATTCTGGAAGCCCCCAAGGACAACATTCGACACGAGTGCGAGAATCTGTCGCCCGAATTTCTCGCTGAAGTGATGAAAAATGCCATAAAACGAGCCCGTATGGCAATCAATTGTGACGGCGCTCATTTGGCCGATATCATCTTCTCGACTTGACCAATACAATTCTAAAGGTTCAAATAAACATAATCAACAGACAGAATCGAAGTTTTCATTTAGAAAAAAAGAGAGCCAAACAACATCGGATGGATGAATTCTTTTGGCCCACCCTGTATGAAGCAGTCAAATCGCATGATTTGGCCGGTTAGTGTCGATCTTAAGCTCATAGCGGCCGGACGTCGGGTCGAGGTGCGCGCATAACAATTAAACAAAAGTCAAAAAAAAAAAAATTATTGCGCATTGTTATCGCGAGTGTTAAAAAAAAAATTATATTACACACTCGTTTGAGAAATTGGCAAAACCCCCTCGCGTGTGCTCTAAAGATAATAACAATATCCACTTGCGTCGTTGGAAGTCGATAAGATGCCCATTCGCGCTGTGAAAGAAAAAAAAAAAAAAATAATTCACACTTGCATAACAAATTAAATTATCCTCCTATCTGTCCCAACCCTTTGTGCTTAGCTTAACTGCCTCTTTCTTATCTACTGTAGGCATCGTATGCTTGCGGTAAATAGATAAGGGCATCTGAGTTTGTCCTATTGTGCTGAATATTTAAATTGATTTTTTGTATGCAAGCTGTCTTATGGGCATAACACCTAAGACAGTTTGATTATTACAGAGATTAATTTTGATTTTCACTGCATGGTTCGACTTATTCAGAATTGTGTTTTGTGTGTAAGTATTTTTAAATGGTAAGTGATTTTTGTGTCGTGTATTCCAATGTTCGTGGTATTAGAAAGAATTTCTTTCACCTGTACGTCTACACTGTTCAATACAGGCCAGCTGTTTTGGCATTAAGTGAAACCCAGGTTGGAGTAAATACTGATTTATCAGAATTTACTCTACATGGGTATAGCTTGGTGCCATTACTCTTTTCCCATCATGGTCTCGTGGTCTATGTTAGAAATGATATTGCTTGCCAGAGCCTTCCCCAATATGGGCAATGTTCCAACACGGACTTTAACTTCTTGTGGCTCAAATTCACTGTCCGCAAGCATGTCATTCATTATTGTTTTATTTACAGGAGTCCAAATCTCGACAGCAATTCGACTTGTAACGAGTTTGATGCGCTGTCAGATTCTATCTCGAAAATTGTTTCCCTTTGTCCTCGCACTGAAATCGTTATTGCGGGCGATTTCAATGTACACAATTCCAATTGGCTCCGCTATTCTGGTCAGACAACACCCGAAGGAAGGTATGTCGAGCTCTTTGCCGGGTTACATCACCTTACCCAGCTGATCGATGTGCCAACGCGTATACCGGATGTTGCTGGGCAAGCCGCCCATACTCTTGACTTGTTTCTTACTTCTCACCCTGATAAATATACCATTAGTGTAACTTCTCCATTTGGCACTTCAGACCATTGTGTCATTTCAGCTAATTTCTCATCCTCCACCCATCCAGTTAAAGAAAAACTTCCCACCAGGACCGTTTGGCATTACGAGAAAGCCAACTGGGACGGCCTGAATATTTTTTTCCGAAACTTTAACTGGTCACTATGCTTCCTCGATAGTGACATTGATGCCAGTGCTGAAATGATCACAAATGTGATTCTTCTAGGGATGCGTGCTTTTATTCCCAACAGAGTAAAAAGCATCAAACCTAAAGAAAAGTCTTGGTTTAATTCTGAGTGTAAAGAAGCTATCAGGCTCAAAGAAGTAAGTTTCCGTTCTTACAAAGCCAACCCTACAGAGGAAAATCGGAAAAAGCACAAACAAGCAAGAAACTCATGCAACTCCGTTATTGAAAGAACCAAATTTTTGCATGACCAAAAATTACGGCAAAAAATTCTGCAGTGTCCCAAAGGCAGTAAAAATTTTTGGTCATTTGTAAAAAATATTAAAAACTCCTCAACATCTTCGGTTCCAACGCTCATCGACAATAACACACCAATTGTTTACTCTTCAGAGAAGGCAAACTTGCTCGCCGCCCATTTCGCTGCCAGCTCCACGCTGCCGCATAGCAACGTTGCCCCTCCTGTACTTGAGAATGTAAATTTTTCCATGGGACACATTTTTTTCCGCACTCGTACAGTAGCAAGAGTTCTCAAAGATCTCGATATACACAAATCCGCTGGCCCGGATGGTATACCCCCGATTATTCTGAAGAGGTGTTCTTCCACACTGGCAAAGCCACTGCGTAAGCTTTTCCATCGCTCCTACTCTTCTGGAATCTTTCCTAGAAGATGGAAAACAGCATTTGTCCAGCCTGTCCCTAAGAAAGGTGACCCATCCTCCCCCTCCTCCTACCGACCCATAGCACTGACATCCCTTCTTTCTAAGGTCATGGAAACACTGATTAACCGTCAGCTTAAGGAATATCTCGAAGATCGTAAGCTTCTCCATGACCGTCAGTATGGCTTCCGCAGCAACCGTTCCACTGGTGATCTGATGGCATATCTCACCGAACAGTGGAACAAATCTTTACATCGCTTTGGTGAAAGTAAGATTATTGCTCTTGATATCTCCAAGGCATTTGATAGAGTTTGGCATGAAGCTCTCTTATCGAAAATGCGTGCTTTTGGGATCGATAATACTCTTGTTCGTTGGATTAGAAGCTATCTCCTGGACCGTTCAATACAAGTTGTATTGGACGGATTCAAGTCTGATTCCCATAAAATAAATGCTGGTGTGCCCCAGGGCTCTGTTCTGTCTCCGACTCTTTTCCTCATTTTTATAAATGATCTTCTGTCTGTTACTTCTAATCCACTTAACTGTTTTGCTGACGACTCTACCCTCAGCTTTTCATATTCGTTCGATAATTCACGTCCTTCGCCTTCGGACGTACAATTGCAACGGTGCCGTATGTCAAGCTCATTAAACTCCGATTTATACAGCATTGTCAAATGGGGTAATAGAAATCGTGTGGAGTTTAATGCTTCGAAAACTCAATGCTGTCTTCTGTCGTTAAAGCTAAACATTCCCCCAATGCCATTGTCCATGAATGGCACTTACATCGAAGAAACCGAAAAGCTCTCAGTACTCGGTATGTGTGTCAACGACGACCTCCGTTGGAACGACCATATATTTGAGATCGCTAAGAATGCTGCAAAGTGCTTAGGTTTTCTGTATCGGTGTAAGAAGTATTTTTCCCCATCTGATCTGGCTACAATTTATAAAGCGTTTATACGCCCTAAACTCGAGTACAACTCCCACCTGTGGGCAGGTGCTTCACAATCATCGCTTCACCTGCTTGATAGAATACAAAATCGAGCGTTAAGATTGATAGGAAATAGAACTGCCGCTGAAACAATTGCCCCTCTCGAACACCGACGCAATGTTTCATGTCTTTCCCTATTTTATCGGTTCTTTTATAAAAAATGTTCACTCGAGGTAGCCAGCTGCATTCCTCCCCTTAAAAGTTTCGCCCGTAATACTCGTCTTGCTAGGAATGCCCATCAGTTCACCCTTGAGCCCAATTTCGGACGTACCGTGAAATATAGAGATTCTTTTTTTAGCCGTACAACACGACTTTGGAATGGTTTACCCGGCGAGATTTTCCCTTGCCATTTCAACATGCAAACATTCAAAACCAATGTTAATCGACACCTCCTATCTCTCCCCTCCCTATCTTCCTAATGCCCGCGCAGTGTGTTACATTAAAAGGGAAACAAATAGTCCCTTGTGCGCGCGTTAATTATAAAAAAAAAAAAAAAAAAAGTGTAATCGCCAAAGAAAGAGAAAGGAAAATGTTCTTTAGAAGCTTTCCATGGGTTATTGACGTGCATTCTACACCTGTATAGGTCACAAATTTCAAAACAAAATTTTCATTTGCCGCCAGTTGCAAAAGTTATATCGCCTTTCAATAGGGTCATTAATTTTGTGCCACCCTGTATAACGCAAAGGAAATTTAGTTCTTGAGAATTTCGCTGGATTTACAAAAAAAAAAACACCTCCGATAAAATAAAGAGAAAACTACAAGTTTTTTTTTTGTGGCTTTTGACTTACCTTGGAAAATGCATCCGCAATCTAAGCGATGTTACAGAACCTTTAAGACGTTTAACTAAAACAGATCCGAGATTTTTTACGTAGGGACCCAGTCAAGAGAATACTTTTCAGCCCATTAAAAATCCCATTTGGCATAGGTACCAACATAGTCTTATTTTAACCCTACACACAGAATTAGTGGATGCAAGGCGTGAAGGATTGGGAGCTGTTTTGTTGCTGTTTCTTGGAAGTGAATCCTACAGTCTCTTGAGGTAGAAAGAAGATATGTACTTGCAGGCAGAAAAAGAGAGTCTTAAGTAGGTTTGGGCAGTTTGGGAGAGGTTCTACTATTACATAGCAGGCATTGAGTTTAAGCTTGTTAAAGACCATAAGCCATTAGAGGCCATTTTCAAACCGTCATCTAAGCCTCCAGCAACATTGAACGTTGGGTTTTTGTAAATTAAGCCCTCGTCCAGCTTACGTCCAATGTTATAAATCGAGACTTTAGACGAATAGCTTTCAAGATTGGGATATTGAGGGTCTATTAAAGCTGACAATAACCGGCAAATTGTGAGTCTAAGAGTTTAAAGCGTACTGCAAGAATATTTAACCGAAACCCATAAATTCGACACCGTATTGGTCTCAGGGCAAATAAGGACGAGAATTTGTCTGGAATTCTGGATTATAAAAAAGATATCGTTAAATGTAGATATTCTTATAATGAACGTTATACCTTATGGAATTGCTATTCAATCGGGTTATTCGAGACAAAATTCAATTCAAAGATGTGCCTGAAGATGTTTTTGTTTTTGAAGCAAGGAATTTATATCCGACTAGCTTACCCACCCAGCGTTGCTCGGTTATATAATATTTTTTTCGAAAAAACGAACCTGGTAATCAAAATAGCCTTAGTTATTTCTTACAAAATTAGCTATCTCCTTGAGAAACGACCCCAGCGGCACCAATGGATGAATAAATGGGTTTAATTACACCTTAACACATCAGGTATCTGCCTGTGAAAGTCCCGTCAAAATCCTGGCATAAATAAGAATTTTGAAAAAACACACCAACCAGCGCTACCTAGTGGCTCATTTAAATAGCCTAAGTTACTCCTTAGAACATCAGCAATCTGCCAGTGAAAGTCCTGTCAAAATCGGTGCAGCCGTCACCGAGATTACCCGGAACAAATAGACAGAAGTACAGACAGGCAGACAGACAAAAATTTAAAAAAATGTGTTTTTGTTATAAGTACTGTTTATATTTTCATATGCGTCTAGTAAAAAGCTGTTATTTTGATATTAAAAACAGACACTTATTTTTTATTAATGTGTATGTATAAATTAATAAAGAAAAAGATTTACAAAACTGATAGAGTTCGAGGGGCAACATTTTGTGACGTTGACAATGGGAATAGAGTGGTACTTCGAAATGTTGTATTTTCGCACAAACTTACTCCACAATTTGACTCCGAAGTATTTGAGGTAATTGAGAGGAAAGGCAATGAGATCTTAGTTAAAAGCAACACGAGTACGTTCAGGAGAAATATCAGTGATTTATGACATGATCATTAGCTGAGAGTGTTCTGTTCCATTTATTTTGAAACCGAAATTAATGACAGATTCAAAAAATTCAATTTAAAAGTATGATATGAAGACAGGTGGTAGGAAACAATGATCTGCGATTTGGCAGGATTAAAAGTTAACCCGTTGCACAAAGACCAATTTTTGATCTTTTGAAGATCTTCATTTACTGTTATCAGTTCCTCCAACAAGTTATATAGTCGGGAAAGGTATAATTGGACATCATCAGCATAATGATGTAAAATAACATTATAGCACACATGGGAGAGGTCATTAATAAACACGCAAAAAAGCATAGGGCCCAAAATTGAACCTTGTGGAACACTTCCAAGCGGCTTCATCGAATTCGGAATGTGTCACTAACTTTTACATTTTGACTTCGGTGTTCTAAGTTGTATTTAATTAAACGTAAACATCTTCTACTAAAGCCAGAGAACAAAATTCAGTTTACCCAAAATATTGTGGTAAAATCGTTCAAAGGCCTTGGAAACATCAATAACATGTTGATCCACATGTGGAACATTAGACAAATCAGATCAGTCGCTCAGCAACTGACGTGCTAACGATTTTCACAGTGATTAAGAGTTTTGGTTGTTGAAATTTATTTAATTTAATAAAAAGTATTTTGTAATTTGTAGCTATAATGTATAGCTATTTATCAATACCGAAGCCAGGTGGAGCAATAGCCTGCAGATAGAGTGGCCGAGCACGGCACAGAGGGTCCAGGTTCGAAGCCGGCCTATATAACTCTCTTGCAGAGTGACTTCGACAAGATTCAGCAATATTTTAACGATTGGAAAATGAAAATTAATTATCAGAAATGTGAAACTATCCTGTTTAGAACCTCTTTGTCTAGAGCTTTTAGCAACACGAGAAAGAACGCAATCTAGTGATCGATGGGCCACATGGACATCCACTGGCGAGTAAAAGTGTAGCAAAGTACCTTGGCATCTGGCTGGACCATGTTTTATATTTCAACCGACATGTAGAGGCTGTTCTGGCCAGAGCTAGGGGAGCTGTTGCCCTGAGAAGACGATTGTTTCATAGCAGGCGCCTTGATAGCAGGGTAAAGGTGATTTGCCACATGGCCCTCATTGGGCCGATGATTGCCTATGGATGCCCCGTGTGGTTCAACGTTGCACCATCTCAAATGGAAAAGATTCGTGTGTTTAAAAGACAGTGCCTTCGTACCTGTCTAGTGTCTTGGACTACACAGAACATCAGAGTCGGAGTACAAACACTACTATCCCAACGAGGTCCTATACAATGGGGCCAATATAAACAGGATAGATAACTTTTTAATTAAGCTGATTCGAGGTCACATTGCAAGGGCAAGACAAATATTTTGAGAGTGTGCGTTTAAGCGGCTTCATCCCGCCCGAAGCATTTCTCTATTTAGACAGTCGAGAGAGGGCTGATACAGAGTGGATCGCCGATTCCGCTGATCTACCACGTCGGCCGCAAAACTGTGGATAGGCGGCTCCTTTATCATCGCGACGTCATCGTAGAGAGCGGAGCAGAGCGCCTGCGGCTTAGTAAGGCTATATCTAATAGAGACCGTAAGGAACTATTTAAACAAGTTAACTAGTTTTGGTGGTTACAAGAACGATAGTGGCAGTCGATATGGGTTATCACCAACGGTCGGCTTACATAGGTTTAAGGTAGTTTTTAAGTTAGGTAGGGTAGGGCAGTTGCGGTGGTAAAAAAAATTGTTTACTATGGCTGTTCTAGTTTTAAGTAGTTGTACGTAGTTTAAGTTAGCTATAAGGTAGTTTTTAAGTTTAAATAAAAAGAAAAATTGATCCACAACCCAGTTTTTTACACTTATCTGGGTCAATACAGTTTAATAAAGTTGAATTTGTTAATACAAGTTAGGCTCACGTCGAAAGGTAGCAAAATAAGAAAATGTAGAGCACCCGCATAGGGCCAGTAAGTTAGTTAAGTTAATATATAAGCTAGGTCTTAAGATTTTTGTCTAGCTCTAAGTTATTTTTAAGACAAACGGAAAATAAAAATTAATTAAAATAAGACAAATCAGATACTATTATCAACTCAAGGAGAACGATGCGGACATGACATCAAACCGAGTAGCAGGAGAGTTAGTCTGAGGAAAGGCCTTTAGCTGCCATTTCACAAGTGAATTGGTTGGCTCCTGTATCATTGAGAAAAAGGTCGGCATTAAAATCACAACAAAAAATGATTTTCCAACACTTCTCGAATAACCGAAAAGTAAGGTTGCTATTAGGATTATAAGGAACACCTGTATATTTACTATGTACTACAACTTGCAATAAATGATGAGCCTTGAATCATAGATTCGAGCTCTCTTTAAGCTCAATGTGGCCGAAAATCTAATAAAATAAATCAAAACATAGTAATGCCACTCTGTAGCTTTGGTTTCCGCTCCGTTTTAACGACTTTTGTCATCGGAACCATGAAACACTTCCATTAAGCAATATTAATCTTTACATTATGGAGAGTTATAAAATAATTAATTACAATTCATAAGATTTCCATGACAAGTTTCTTTATCAGAGTTTCTACAGACAAACCTGCTGAATGCCATAAGAGCAAACCACCCACTCCTTTCACAATTTCCATCTTTATTTTCACACACAAATCAACTAATAAAGCAAAGTTGTTAATTTATCTGCATTTTGTGTGGAACTAACCAAAACAGATAGATAGAGATACTGCCTCTGACTAGTCATTAAAATAAAAAAGATACATGATTAAACGAATGTGGTTGCGGCCAAAGACGCTGATACAATTGCAATCGCAAACTCCAACCTAACATCTATCTGTCTAGCATTCATACAGCCGCCGCGCCGCCCGCCTGCTGCCATACAATTATGAGGCTCAAACCCGCAGAATTGGCGCGACTGGCATTGTTAACGTATAAGTAAAAAATATGCAATCCCACGGATACAAGAACCATCTTAGACTGGTGCTTCTGATTTTCTTAACAAATGCTTGCATAGCCATTATTGTAGGGTTTTTGTTTTAGTTTAATTTTTTGCGTGAGAAAGTACTCGGGACTCGGGAGTCGGGAATGTAGGTAAAGAGGGAATAAAAGAATATTTTTTTTTCATAAATTTTGCATGCTCCTGTGTGAGAACTCCAGAAGTTCTGTTGACAGTTTGAGGTAATGCAATTCATAGTTTTTATTTTGTCTGATGCAGAGCTGTTGATGTTCCGGTTGAAATGTGTTGAAAAATGGTTCTTTCTTTGAAGGGGCACACAGGTAATTAGACGGAAGTTGAAACAGAGTTGCAATTAAAGATGAAGGCAACATTAGAACAGAAAGAAAAGGTTTCTTTTGTTTACTTCGATGGAGAACCTAATCATAGATTTTGAAGCCTTTTCGAGGCATTGAATAAGCGAAATTCCATCAAAATGACCAGTTTACACATTTCCCAACACTCCCATCGAAATGATTTGCGCCTCTTTTAAGCCGGAGCTAACACTTTGCTGATTTAATGTGGCACTTGGGTGCGCGCAGCCACCATGCATTAAACATAAACAAAGGCTCGATACCCTCGAGGTGAGCCACAGCGCCGCGCCGGTCTTCACCGACCAACTCTTGGTTGGTTTATCATTCATTCCACTGCAATGACGTGTCATCCGCATGTGGAGACTGGAGAGCTTCTTTCTTCAACATGATCTTCCCATAACGACGACGACGATGATGCGATGATCAGAAAATTGTATCTTCCACGCGACGCGCGATGGTAATATGACTTTTGTCTGCCTCCACAAGGCTTACATGACACAAAGCCAACTGAAAATCAGGTTAACATTCTTTTTTCTGCCATAAGCATAACTGAACGGAGAAGCCGGTTTGACGATGAGGCATGCAACATATACAAAGCCTTTTTGTACTGCCCTCGCGCTGTGCCTTCTCTTGTCCTGATTAAAGTTTTGGATGCATGCTCGTTAAAGTAGATATTCATGTCAATAGTGGATGTGTGTACCATTGCGTCACAGAGTATATATATTTTTTTTACCTCACAGGAAAACGAAGAGGCATGTGAAATCTTCAAAAAGTGACCACACCGTCGTCCGTACCACAACAAATTACCCAAGCATCGTTGACTATGGATACAAGATACAGATACTTCCGCAATCTGTCAACTTGTTTTGGCCAAAGCCTCATAAACGCGACCGAACCCCTTAAAAAAAACAAAAAAAAATTCAACTTGAATGTAGGTTGGGTTATAGGTATCTTGCAGATACTTTCTATACTCGCAATATGTTTGGAGAAATTATAAAAAGGAATTTGACAAAGATTGGCAGTATCTGATAAATATTATCGTACTTACCCGAAATTTTTGCTGAAATAGAAATATCTATGACTAATGACACCGAAACCCAATTATTCGAACCCACCATAATATGAGCTTGAAAGATACATCCGCAACCAATTAATAAACCAAAAGTATCTATCTAATTAAAAGTACGGCATTTCTATATGAAAGAAATGTTTTCTTTTCTAAGATATGTCGAAATTTGTGTTGAAATGTTATTGTGAATTACATAAATTTATCGGATTAAATTAGTGGAAATAGATATACGAAATGCTATTAAGATATGGATTAATTTTATTTTACGTGCTTCATCCCCCTCAACCAAAATTTGGAATGAATAATGTTTATGAGTTTCTGATAAGCTTACTGTCTCATGGAGCCCCAACGACGATTGGAAAAGCTATCGGGATTGCTGTAAAAATAAATTTTGAAGTGTTTTAATGATTTTGATTTGGAAAAAGATTAATTTTTGTTTTTGAAACTAAAAGCTATGAAAACAGTATAATGAAAATGATTATAAAAATATCAAAAAAAAAAAACTAAATAACTATTCTTACTTTTAAAAAATTAAAAAAATATCTATAAGAACAAAATTGAATTTAATTAACGATAAAAAATGGAGAGTAATGAATTAAGTGACACATTTTGTAGGGCTGTCTTAAAATGTGCTAAAGTTTTGTTCTATGTATGCATTGCAAATGAGTTTTTAAATAAAGAACTGATTAGTTTTAAATTTTACAGCAGTTATACCTTTTCCATTAAAAGATTGAATTAATTCACGAGTTAAAAGGAAATAATCGACAAATACGCATTCAGGATGTTCGGCATTTTCGAGAATTCTTCCGAAAAAACAGCGAGTGAGCGAGCGATAAGCCCCATTTTAATCTCAATGGTATAATGAAAAAGAATGTGGATCATCCAAAATCCAAAAATAATTGCTGATCATCAAATGCACCACGTAAGATTCACAGTATGGCGTAAAATATCGAAAAGGATCATTGGACCATATTTCGTTCGAAAAGTACGAAGAAGTTGCAGATAATTTATATGAAATAAAATACCAGTAAATGATTGATATATTTTTAAGGCCAGTAGAAAACAATAGAGAATCATGGTTCTAACAAGATGAAGCCACAGCTCACACACCTCATCCAACTATGACTCTCTTGAGGAACATTTTTTTATTGATGGGATAATATTGCGTTTTTCTGATTTTAACTGGCCCAATTTAACGGCTCCAGTTTTTTTTGCTTTGGGCGACCCTAAATGTAAAGTATTTGCCAATAAGTCAAGAACAGCTTAAAGCAAATATCCGAGAAAAAGTTAAGGCGCTGGGACCTAAAGTTCAGATAAAAGTAATGGAAAATTAATTATTGTAATTTTACCACTATTTTTATGTCTAATTTGACCGGACTATATGCTATCGTAGGCGGCTTTAAAATGCTTAAGAAAATGGTATGTTGGAATTTTAAATTCCGGATTTTTTTCCATCATTTGGCAAATTGTTGATTTACCTGGTATGAAACCACATTTACAATCGCCTATGATGTCTTACTTGTAAGACAGATTAGAATATCTTATAGGATATGCCCATCAATGTACTACCCATGTACAAAATGGGCAAGAAATCACCCTATTGGAAGATGCTCTCATTTTTGCAAATGGCCGCCAATGTGAAATCTGTTTTGACATTTGTGGACAAGACAGATGCAAAATACAAGTAAACAAGCCACCGATATTCTGACGGTGGCGTTACCGGGTCGCCTCATTTCTCGTTTTAGCAATTTGCACTGGCCCGCAGATCGCCCGATTTAACCGTTTTAGACTTTTTTGTGGGGTTTTTTGAAGTCGCGTGTTTACGTGAACAAGCCCGAGACTCTGGAAGCCCTCAAGGACAACATTCGACACGAGTGCGAGAATCTGTCGCCTGAAGTTCTCGCTGAAATAATGAAAAATGACATAAAACGAGCCCGTATGGCAATCAATTGTGACGGCGCCCATTTGGCCGATATCATCTTCTCGAATTAACCAATACAATTCTAAAGGTTCAAATAAATATAATCAAAAAACACTCGAAGTTTTTCATTTAGAAAAAAGAGAGCCAAACAACATCGGATGGATGACTCCTTGGCCCATTCTGTAGCTATAATTGCTGGACGCTTTGATATTTTCCTTCTTATATGCGGAAGATAAGTATAAAAAGTATACATTCGAAAAATAGTAATTAGTCCTACTTCTTAAAGTTAAAATCCGATAACAAATCACAGTTATAAAAGTTATTCTTAGAGAGGAAATTTATTAACTAACCGGATATGATCCATGAACTGCAAATATTTTAAGCAAAATGTAATATTAATTTCAAATTCATCACAATGCCTATTAAAGAGTCAGCAATTATGAGATTTCAAGTGAATATTTAACTATAGATAAAGAAAGATTGAATTCGAGGGTGTATGAAGCAAACTTCTCAGATAGGCATACTTTTAATCAGAAACAACCAATAACCAAGATAGTCTTTACAAATTCTAAAATCTTTTTACATAGTTTAGCTTAAAAATATTAACACGGTTCCTAAGTTTACTGCTTCCAGAGTTTTTTTTGTCAAATCGAGCTGGTTCCTAGGTGTTTTTATTAGTTGAACTATTAAAAAAACGTATTAAAATCTTAGTCTTAAAAATTATCAGTTTTCATTATTAAATTGTGAGAAGAACTACTGACAACGAAATTTTCCCAAGCGTAATGATATTTTTTTTTATATACATATCTGCGTCTAGACAAAGGTATACCAACAAAATCAAAGCGTCAGACCGTGAATGGTAATATCACTTCACTTTAATGGTCATCAACTTAATTAACAAATTAAAGTTTTATTAATTGGATTTCTTTGTCTTAAAATCTTCGTATGTTATAAATCTACCACAAGATATTCACAACAGCTCTAGATTGATTATGACATAATGCTCAAATTTAGTCTGGCTTTGTCAAAAGAAAATTATTTTGACTTTTCACAAGAACAAATAACTTAATTTCTTTTATTAAAATTAACAAGTTTTGTTCATTGTATTTTCATTAGATTTTAGTAAGCATTTATATTTCATATATTTTTTTTTTGCATTTAGTTAAAATATGCTAACACAATTTCCCCTGAGGTGAAATATATCTTAAGAGAAAAAAAAACAAATGTTTAAAACAACTCAAGAGAGAACAAACTTAAACAGCTTTTCATGAAAGCTTTATTTTATTCGGTATAATCTAGTACGTTTTGGTTAGACAAAGCAAAGTTCTATAATGAGTATTAGTAATAGTCTTACTAACTTCACTCCACTCATATAATTATTCAGCTCGTTTACTATTTTAAATATACTCAAGAGAACACTAACTCCGAAAATGAGAGAACAAAACCTTTCTTGGAATTCACTCAAGCGTAAAAGTTGATACATATTTACACTCAAATTTAACACACACCTGCAATTCTCATCTCATCAGAAAACAGTAATAGTAATAAAAAGAAAACAAAAAAAGAAGTCTTCAACTCCAACTTACCTTGTAGGCGTTCTTCGAAGACTCATCCGAGCCCAGTTATCTCTTGGAATGATATTGCGGTCTTCATCGCTAAAATGATTTAATTTATTTTGTTTTAGTAAAAAAAAAGTAGATATAGAAATATAGATATGTATATAAATAGGTATTGTCAAAATTTTAAACAATTTCAATTTAAATTTTTTTTAAGAAAAAAAATTAAAATTGATTTATAAAGTAAAATTTCATTCTATGCTGCAAAGTAATAAAAATGTTTAATGTACCTAGGAGTAGAGTTTTCGTGAGGTGCCAACTCCAATTCCACACCACCGCTAGTATTTATGTTGTTATTGCCGTCGTTGGAAGCGGTATGTGCGCGACCGCCAACGACGCCACCGCCTTCACCTTCTCCAAAGCCCTCGAAGGACTCCCCCTCGGATAGTGAGGAGCACTGTGATTTTGGCACATCTGGAAGCCATTCAAATTTGTTTTTTTTTTTGTTAGGTAATATCTAAATTTAGCAAAAAGAAAAGTAAATACCTGTACTTGGCGGGCTTGACGGAGTTGGACTCGAATCACCAGAGTCCGCTGTAGAAAATAGGAATGTTGGTGCAGTTGTAGCACTTTTAATACTGGGCATCGGAGCCATACTGTTTATGTTTTTGGAACTGAAAAAGAAACAGAAAAACATTATAAAAACACAGTTTTTTTCCTCAAATGATGTGGTTTTTTGAAAATAAAAATACAAAACTATATAAGTATTGAAATAAATATAGTCTTTTATAAATAATCGTTTTAGACCAAGAGCCGACAGCAAATTTTTGTTTTGGAGGTATAACCAAAATTTACGAACTCGTATGTTGAGGTATTAGGGCCCGTATTTCGAATTCAATCGTCTGACAGGATTATTTTGGCGCAACACATAACCAGACGACCACCAAAAGAGGCAAAAAACACTGAACAATGTAGTGAAATTTTATATGTTCGAAAAGAAAAAAAATTACATTGCAGAAGTGTTCTTTTTTAATTTAAAAATAAATTGAGTTTTGTATATGAAATTTGTCCCTTTAAGAAGGCGTCTGGTAAGGTGTTACGCCACTTTAAACGTCTGGCACCCACATATGCGTAATGGGGGCAGTTTTTCTTGATTTTTCGACATATCGTTAATATTGTTATACCTCTAAACAAATAAACTGTTTTTTTTTGGCACTTTTGGTGATCAGCTCTTAGACTATTTTAAAAATTCAAGTTTGGAAACGAACATATTCGTTCGATAATTCACGTCCTTCGCCTTCGGACGTACAATTGCAACGGTGGCGTATATCAAGCTCATTAAACTCCGATTTATACAGCATTGCCAAATGGGGTAATAGGAATCGTGTGGAGTTTAATGCTTCGAAAACTCAATGCTGTCTTCTGTCGTTAAGGCCAAACATACCCCCAATGCCATTGTCCATGAATGGCACTTACATCGAAGAAACCGAAAAGGTCTCAGTACTCGGTATGTGTGTCAACGACGACCTCCGTTGGAACGATCATATATTTGAGATCGCTAAGAATGCTTCTAGGTGCTTCGCAAACATCGCTTCACCTGCTTGATAGAATACAAAATCGAGCGTTAAGATTGATAGGAAATAGAACTGCCACTGATTCAATTGCCCCTCTCGATTCTCGAACACCGACGCACAGTGGTTTCTCCCATAGGCCAAAAGTCAAAATTTCAAGGTTGAACGAACTAATTTTTTTTAATGCAATAATTATCTATGATAACGGGACAATTATGTTGCAGTAAGGTTTCTCCTCTAAAATTAGTTGTTGGCAGTCAGTCGCGTTACAAAGATCAGTGTTTTTCGCGGTTTTATAAAATACATTAGTCTGAAAATACGACATTGTGGTTTACCCATTTTTTGTCTGTTGTTCAAAGTAAATTTTGGAAAAAAGGTGATGTGAATATTAAAATAAAGTATACTAATAGCTTTTTAATAATTTTCTTCAAAAAATATATAAAGTTAATGTTTTGACTCCTATTGAAAATGGTGCATAATTTGAACTTTTTCATATTTCGTGTTTTTCTGAAGAGCCAAAACATCAAATTCCCATAAAATCCCACAATGATTCTTATAGAATAATTTTGAGTTATTTTTCCTCTTTTAGAATACATAAGATTTTTTTTGCGCAAATTTGCGCAAGTCCTAAAATTTCGACCCGAAGTAAAACACTTTTTTCCACTTTTTTTTAGATTCTAGCAATATGATCAAGCGAATTGATATTTTTAACATATGGCATGCGGCGAAGAAAGGTCGCAGTGATGCCAAAATTAATGAAACATGGACCATTTTCAAAGAAACTTATCAAATTGAAAGCTTAGCCGCTAAGAAAAAGATAAATACGCTATGTAAGTCTTTTCATAGAAGGTGGGAGGATTGTTCCCGAAAAAAAATGTGTTTTTATCAAAAAATAGTATTTGGCTTGACTTCATCGAAGACTTTAGTTCTTTGGAGGAGGCCCAAACAGAAAAAAAGTCGCCAAATAATCAAGGGAGACCAAAAAAACCATTTTTAGAAAGCTCGTCTCGCACTAAGAGGAGACGAATTGCTAAAATCGTTGAAGTCGATGAAGACATTGCTTGTGCTTTGAAACATTGCCAGTCTACAGACAATCTCAAAGTAAGACAACTCGATTCAAATGATGCTTTGAAAATTTTGGTCGAGGCAAAATTGTCAAAACATCAGTACTAAGTTATCAGGAACTTAGTAAATCAAAAAACTGAGTTTGATATTTTTCCAAGCTATGCCAAGGTTCTTCAAGCGAAACAAAAATGTTACCCAGAGCTGGATACAATCAACATTTCCGATTCTTCAGCCGAGGTTACCCTTCAAGGTCTCCTTAACCATACTGCCCAACGCATTGTAGAATCCCAACGGAACATTTTTGAAAATTCGGAGACTAATTTCGGTAATAATTAAAATATCTTACCAACCAGGTTTTGTGTTTTATTGTAAAACTTGTCTACTTTTTCTTTTGTGTTTGTTTGTGGTAAAAATGTCTCGTGTTTGTTACAGCCGATAAAGCTTCAGTTGCAATTCTAACAGTGTCTCTAGTCTTAATCTAATCACAGGAGGTAGAATAATGCAGTGTTCGTCTTAATGTACAAACAAAAATTTCAGTGTGACTAAATAAACTCTTGATTTAGGTGATCTGACTTTAATTGGGAAATGGGGATTTGGTGGAAGCAGTGGACAGTCCGAATATAAACAAAGAATGTCTGGCGAATTCAGTGATGCGGATATGTTTATAACATCTTATGTTCCGATTCAACTTTTTTCGCAAGAGAGTTCTAATTCTGAAAAGAAAATTGTATGGCAAAATCCTCGCCCAGGATCAACTCGTTATTGCCAACCAATACGTTTTCAATTAAAAAAAGAAACGGCAGAGTTGAGCAGAGCTGAGCAGGAATACATGCAGATCCAGATAAATAACTTAACTGGAACAATAATTACAGTAACTGACCGCTCTATAAATGTAAAACACATCCTCAAATTGACAATGGTTGACGGTAAAGTATGCAATGCCTTGTCATATACTTCTTCCCAACAGGTTTGTTATATTTGCGGAGCAAAGCCAAGTAACATGAATGATATTCAAAGCTCTTTACAAAGAACCATCAACGAAGAATTTCTAGATTTCGGCATATCTCCACTGCATGCGTGGATAAGATTCTTTGAATTCTTCATTCATCTAGCATATAGATTAGATTTTAAAAAAATGGCGAACCGGAAATATTGAAAAACCTCTTTTGGACACCAAAAAAAAACGAATACAAGCAGACTTCAAAACCATTGGATTGATAGTTGACAAGCCAAAACAAGGTGGTGGAAATTCAAACGATGGCAATACTGCTCATAGATTTTTTGCAAACCCTTCTTTATCGTCTCAGATAACTGGCGTTAAGCAATCTATACTTGAAAGATGTGCTGTAATTTTGAAAACTTTGGCAAGTTGTTTTGCAATTAATGCAGAATCCTTCCAAATACATGCGCAAGATACAGCTCGTGAAATTGTTGAAGAATATCCTTGGTACCCATTGCCAGCTTCGGTACACAAAGTCCTTATTCACGAAGGACAAATTGTGAAACATGCCATATTGCCTATAGGACAATTTACTGAAGAGGCAGCAAAGGCGAAAAACAAAGAACTTAAATTTTTTTGGTCGAACAATACTAGAAAAATATCTAGGCTGTCAACTAACACTGACTTATTGAACAGACTACTTTTAACGTCAGACCCTTTGCTTTCTAACGAAAGAAATTTAAAACAAAAACAAAAATCGACATTGTCTCAAGATATTTTGAATTTATTGCTTTAATACTAAAAAAATAAATAAAAAATACTATAAAATCATTAATAAAATTAAATAATATTTAAAATAAATCGCTGGTTTTATTTTCTATCATTTAAAATTAATTTTTGAGTTTTGACCGCCCTTCCCATACAAACGAAACCACTGTGCGACGCAATGTTTCATGTCTTTCCTTATTTTATCGTTTCTTTTACAAAAAATGTTCACTCGAAGTAGCCAGTTGCATTCCTCCCCTTAAACGTTTCGCCCGTAATACTCGTCTCGCAAGGAATGTTCATCAATTCACCTTTGAGCCCAATGTCAGGCGTACCGTGAAATATAGGGATTCTTTTTTTAACCGAACGACACGAATTTGCGGGATTTTCCCTTGCCATTTTGATCTGCAAACATTCAAAACCAATGTTAATCGACACCTCCTATCTCTTTCCTCCCTATCTACCTAATGCCCACACAGTGTGTTCTACATTAAAAGGGAAACAAATAGTACCTTGTGCGCGCGTTAATTATATAAAAAAAAATTGAATAGAACCAAATTGATTGCAATTAATTTAATATCTTAAAAAATCGATTTCCTTTTTATGCTCCTTTAGAGAACCTACCCCAAGGCCCAGCCCATACAATAATAGAGTATTCGGCATTCCCAATGGACAATGCAAATACTAGTAGGTGCAAAAACACCAACTGTGACTTCAAAAAATCAATAAATTCACAAAGCAAACATTGCCATCATAGAAAAACGTACACATGAAAGAAATTGTCGGCAATAATATTTGTTCTGGAAAATGGAAAAAGGAGTTATCCGTTGTGCACATTTGATGCATTATTAATGCTTAGGATTATTGCCCAAGAAACAAGTGGTGTAGAAAAATGAAATAAAGGATAAAGGATATTCGAGTCGACTTTTCTTCCGTTTCATGCTGCCTTTGAGTTCGAACATTTTTAGTTTTTTAAATACGAAATGACATGAACAAAAGAAGTAATTATAGCTATCACGAACCATTTCTTTGTCTTAATGCTAACAATGGTTTTTTAAGGTATGTATGTATGTATTCCAGTGCTAATAGGAAGTTTTTAGAAAATTCCCCAAAGTTATTTAAGAAATACTTTTTTTTTATCAAATTTGTTTTAACTAACTATGTATATGTACATTACATATGTAAATAAAAAAATGATAGCTCATTTAGGAACTAAGGCCTAGTGACTTACATTAACACTAATTTCTGTGTGTCCGTTGTGAATCTTCCGGTACGCGGACGGTGCCTACATTTTTACCGGATAAATTAATTAAAGCTCAAAGAAAACATGGTTATCTAGGTTATCTATTTAGCATAAAAGTCGGACACAATAACCACTACACTCTATACCACGGATCACCAAATAAATAAATTAAGTAAAATGTAGCTTTTTTTTTTGAAGATTATTTCTTAATTAACAATAATATTACATTGCCTTAGCCGGATTTCTTCACATAATTAGTAGGCTTGTCTAGTACCGGTTCTAGATAGACCAGGTCCTTATTGTGGTAACGAAAAGTTAGTACCTGAGCGTTTCTTTACATCAAGATTACAGAATGGTCCTATTTTAATTTTAATTTTAACTCTGATTTGATAATTTAAAAGAATTATCTACATATTTATTAATTTATTTATATCGAAGTACATACGTATGTATATACATACGTTTCTGTATATTCTGTTGAATGCTCGTAAACGGTAAAGCATTTTTACTTGCGGTTATAGGTACTATAATGCAAGTTATGCATTCGTAAAAAAATAAGATAACAATCAAAAATGACATTACGATAATAGAGAAGCATATTTGAGTTACTGCCAAAATTCTGTCTGTCCTGTCTGTACAATGAAATGTATTTATTTTGGACTGTAGCCTTAACGTATGGGCCAATCGTCTTCAAATTTTAACTCAAAAATTCATTTCATTCAATGTCATATAATGGTTATGTAAAAGTTTATTTTTTTCGAAAACGGCTCCAAGAATTTTTATGAAAGCATTATATGTATTTGGGTGAAAAAAAAATAATTAAACGGTACTTACCATAGGACCGGTTTTTTCTTCGACTTTCTCGAAAACTGGTGATCCGATTACCATCAAAAATTATATTATATATTTTAAAGTTGTTCAAAAAACCGTTTTATTTAAAAACCGTTCCTACGATTTTGAAAAATATCACACTTTTTTTAAATTTCTTAAAAAAATAAAATGGCGTTTAAATTATTTCACTCAATACAATTTAACGTACTTTATTCGAACAATCAAAAGTCACAAAAATCGAATAAATGCTTTAATGTTCACTTTAATTTTCTTAAATTTTATTCTACAATGTGACCATACATATGAGCAAGTACGTGCGACCTAGTCGTGCAATTTATTTGTTACTTTTTTAGAATTTTTCTCATTAATCAAATACAATAAAATAAAATAAAATTTACCTTAAATAAGGGCATAATTCTCATTTGTTTTATTTTTTTGAAACCCAATATTATTAGTAATTACGTTTCGAAACACCACAATTCAAGTTTCGTTCGACGGATTCAAGGCTGGCAAAATAAATGTTGGTGTGCCCCAGGGTTCTGTTTTGTCTCCGACACTATTTCTAATATTAATCAATTAACTTATCCATTGAACTGATTTAATGACGACAGCACTCTCAGCTTTTCATATTCGTTTCTACATAGATTTAAAACAATGCTCCTTGGACGAGAAACGGCACCGTATATGATAAGTTCATTAAGTTTTTATCTTAAAAACTTTGTCCAATGGAAAATAAGAAATCGTGTTGAATGTAATGCTAAAAAAACACTTAATATTGTATTTTGTCGTTCTGCGGAATGACCACATATTCGGGATTTTTTTTAGCCGTACCACGCGAATGTGGAATCCCGAAGATCGGCAACTCCGTTTATTCCCTCCCATTTTAAGATGCAGGACTTAAACAAATCTTCACTGGTACCTTCTTCTTCCTTTTTAAGTCTGGTATTCCAAATTCTAAGATTCTAAGCTGGGTATTAAGCATAGTAAAATAGACTCTCAATAGGTTGCGCCATTTCAAATCAGCGAATGTGTTTGAAAGATGATTGAAGGTGTATAAGCTGTTTGAATTAGACTTTCTTTATAAATATAATTTATTTATTTACATAAAACAACTTAAGTCTAAGCAACTTAAACAACTGAAACTTTCAAAAAATTTCCCTTTTCATATCCTAAACAATGAAATATTTTATTTCCCTCATCCTCGAATACTAGTTTGTGTATTTAAAAATTATTGCATCATTGCATTTTATGATGTTTTTAGGAGAATGGCTAAAAACATCATAAAATGCAATGAAATATGCATGACAGGGTTAGGTACCCTCGTATTTCCACTAATGGTAACTTTATAGTAAAACTATAATGACTTTCTCATGGAATGGACTCCCTCAATCTGTTGCAAGCCGAATCGCCGGAAGGGTAATTTAAACGCCAAACTACCAAGTCACAAGAAATATGCCTTCATTGACTTAAGCTTTAAAATTAACATGAAGTATCTACACATGCACAGTGAATGAATGAATCCATCAAAGAATAAAGATTTAGCGGTAGGTATACCTACCTATACCAACCTGCAACTTACTGTTGAATATGAAATGTTGTTCGCCTTGTAACGGCATAATAAAAAAATAACTGACATTTAATACGAATGACCGCAATATAATGCTTTGACGTAAGAATGTAAGTTTCATTTTTCATTCACAGAGTGCAAACTTAAGTTTGCAAAAATCAGGTAACTTCGAGAGGAACAAGGTCAGTTCCAGAAAATTGTGAAGTTTGAACTATTATTAGCAAATTTGTCAAAGTCGATGTTTAGAGGTTTTTTTAATTGAGTCTACATGAAGACAACCGATTACCTTCCTACTCACACACTGATAAAACCATCATTAACCCACTTGAAATGCGTTACTAATCTAGCACAAAGCAGATATACATAGCCTCCATTAGCAGCCATAGCCTTTAGCCTTAATTACTTTGGCGACTTTTCGATTATTTTGCTTCGACAATCGTACTTCGAACGAGGTTAACCGACACACCCAAACCGAAATTACAATTTTCCGTTGAAAATTACGTCTAATTGAAACTCTTCTATTGACAAAAAGCCGCCTTAACGTGTGCCATGCGTTTCCAAAATGTCAAGAAATAATAAAAAAAAAAGGAACAAATTGTTGGTCACCTGTTGTTTTAATTTTTCTTGTGCACCTATAATTTGTTTGAATATTCCAATTTCCAAATACATATTCGACATAAGGGTTACTCAAGTCCTTTTCATGCGCAAGATGGCGACGGTTGATGGCTAGAGCTCGGAGCCCGCCATTTGCATCGAAGAAATGCAACCTCAATTCGAAATTAATCGTACAACGTCCTAGTGGGGCTGTGCAGTGTGCGTGTTTCACATACTTGGACTACACTTCCGTATCAGGAAGCCGGATACATTGTTAATATTGAATTTCATTTCCCATGTTAAGTCTTGAGTTTTTTTTATTCATGTGTTCCTTCACTTTGTGTCTTTTTGATGATAGTTTCTTTTTCATTTACCGGTGGCGTCTCAAGGGGAGGCGATATATAGAAATGTATGTTTTGCACTCCAACTCTTATGTGGTAATAGTTGGAGCGATTCAATTTCGGTTATAAGGAAAGAAAATCATTTCCGAAAAGGAACATTAAGATAGAAATCAGCAGGAGCAAATTATAAGTGATTTATTTGATTGATTAGAGCATGAAAGTCAAATTGATTTGGTTTGCATTTTTTTACATTTGCATGTGGCGCCTCGATATTTTTAAACGAATTGGCAAAGTCCTTGACACAATATTGTTTTCAGGTCTTGCCTTTTTTTTACGCAATCCATTTGAGAGGTTCAGATATATTGGTTGGTTATTGGATGAAGTAATACGAAAACATTGATTTATGCAAGTTTGCAGAGGTTGATTCCATTGGAACTCCGTTTTCTTGGCACAACATATAACTTAAGGCTCATTTTTTAACTTTTTATAGATATGCTTCACAAACATCGCTTCACCTGCTTGACTGAATACAAAATAGAGCGTTAAGATTGATAGGAAATAGAACTGCCACTGAATCAATTGCCCCTCTCGAACACCGACGCAATGTTTCATGTCTTTCCTTATTTTATCGTTTCTTTTACAAAAAATGTTCACTCGAAGTAGCCAGTTGCTCCTCCCCTTAAAAGTTTCGCCCGTAATACTCGTCTCGCAAGGAATGCTCATCAGTTTACCCTTGAGCCCAATTTCAGACGTACCGTGAAATGTAGGGATTCTTTTTTTAGCCGAACGACACGAATTTGGAATAGTTTACCCGGCGAGATTTTCCCTTGCCATTTTGATCTGCAAACATTCAAAACCAATGTTAATCGACACCTCCTATGTCTCCCCTCCCTATCTACCGAATGCCCGTGCAATGTGTTACATTAAAAGGGAAACAAGTAGTCCCTTGTGCGCGCGTTAATTAAAAAAAAAAACAAAAAAAAATATATACTAGAAGCCTTTTAATATAAGAAAATAATTGTAACCTAATGAATCCTTTAAATTATTACAAAATCTGTACCCAAACTAATCAATAAGTGTCTGTGTATCTCAATCTCAACAAAACTCCCAAAGAATTATGTTCTCCAACAACTATTCCATCTGTGGTAAGAAAATAAGTTCGACACAATTGTTAAACCATAACAAACATTAAGGAGAACATAAATTCCAAAATTCCGACATAGTTTTCACTCCATTCTGTCAGTCAGTGTCCAACTATGTATATCTGCCAGTACTGCATCGATCCAAGTCCAATGGATTTAATGGGGTTGTTCGGTTGCATTCCATTTATAGTAAAGTTGTCCTCATATAGATGAAACACACTCACGCAGTAACAATATTGCTGCTGTTGATGATGATGTTTTAGGTTCCGGATTCGAACTTACTTAACGCAATTGGCAGGAGTTCAAATTTCTCGAAAGTATTAAGAAATGAGTGCTTTTATTTTCATTTAATTACTACTTATGTAGTTCATATTGCCTCTGGAGAGTCTTTAATTTGTCAAAGGACAATTTATTGTCATTTTATGTTTAGAGTAATTAAGAAGAAAGTAATCGTCTGAGACTTTTAAAATAAATTTGTAAGATATAAAGTTTGGAAAATATAACTCAATTAAAAAGGGTGCTGGAGGCACAAAATGCAAGATGAAGCGCCAGTGTTTGTGGTGAGGATCATAGATAGGCATACAAAAAGTTTAATGTTTATAGGACATTATTTGGTTTGACTCTTTCTTTAATAAAAATATGTCTAATCAACGGAAATATTAAAAAATAGCAAATTCATTAAATGTATTTATTTCCATTTATTGTGCATTTTATTTTTTATTTTGAAAAAAGCGTGTAAATTGTTTTCAGCCAATAAAAAATGTACACACACTATTATTTTTTTTTTAATTAAAAATATACAAATAAGTATGACATTTTAAGAGAAAAAAAATCAAAAATACATCCCTTAAATCATGCATACATTTAAAAACTAAATTAATAAAATGGGCACGACTGGGTCGCACGTACTTGCTCTTATGTGCCCAATTACATCTTTGACAGAAACAATTGACATTTACCTTGAAAATAACACAGTTTGAACTTATAAAAAGTATCAAAACCACAATACTTAACAATTTTTCGTAAGACTGAAGTATGCCATCACACGTCTTAAATAACAAAGAATTTAAGAAGAAAAAAGTATTTCGAAAATTGTAGGACCGGTTTTGATAAAATCCTGTTTTTTTTTAATAAAAATGTTTGTTTATAATTTTGTTATGCAGTTTTTTAGAATTTATTATTTTACACTTAATTTTAAAATTTTAAATATTTTTTTTGATAAGTTTTAAATTAAAAATATTGAATTTTGAAAAAAAAAATTTAAAAATAATTAAAATTAGAAAAAAATAATTATTCTTAATTTTTGTATGTAGAATTAATTTGGATACTTAGATCTTTTCAAATATAAAATGTTATTGAAATCCATTGAGCCGTTACCGAGAAAGTCGAAAATTAAAAAAAACCGTTATATGAAAGGTACCGTTAATAGACTTTTCCGGTAAATTTGGTTCTTAAAAGCTGATAGCTACTTCCAAAAAAAAAAAAATCTCAAAAATGTTCATCAAAATCGTTGGAGCCGTTTTCGAGACAAATAAGCTTTTTCTTAATCGTTGTATGGCAGGTACCGTTATTTTTAGCCCTAAAAATAAAATTTCAATTTCCCCTCTGAGGAATGCCAAGAGATACACACATACCAAATTTGAACGCAATCGCTTAACCCGTTTAGGCTGCAGATTGATATACACCCGGACAGACAGACGGACATTTTTTGTCAGTGACTTTTGTAGGCTTCTCTATGATCATAATGTCATGTTTGATTGTTATCTCAATTTTTTTTTATATTCACAACTTGCCTATAATCGCAGGTAAAAATCGCCAATTTAAAATACGTAAATATTAAATAATTAAAAAATAAAAAAAAAACGTTTTTAAAAATATTATTAAAAATATCAATAAATTGCACGACTGGGTCGCATGAACTTGTTCTTATGCTAGATTATTGCTTAGTGGCTGCATATGTATTGTATACATTAAAATAAAAAAAAAATCGAAAATTCTTTGATTTTTACTTGCGATTTATAGGGACTATATGCAAGTTATGCATTCGTAAAAAAAAACTCTAACAATCAAACATGACATTACTATGATAGAGAAGTCAAAAAATGTGGGTCCGGAAATTCCGTCCGTCTGTCTGTATGTCTGTCTGTCTGTCCGTATCGATATCTACAGCCTAAACGGTTGGGTCGATTTGATTCAAACTTGGTATATAGTATTTTTAGAGTGCTCTACCCGACAGTTTTGGAATTGGCATTCTAGCTCCAAAATTAACGGTACCTGCCATATAACTTTTAATGAAAAACTTATTTTTCTCGAAAACGGCTCCTACAAGTACGTGCGACCCAGTCGTGCTTTTTATTTTAATTAGTTTAAGAGTTTTCTCGAAAAAAACTAAGTTTGCAATAAAATTTGAAAACTAAATGTCTATCGAGGAAAAAAATATTGTAAATCGTTCGATCAATTTTTTTTTTAAAGTCGTTTTTTTTCAAACTTTACGAAAAAATATTTATTTTTTTTAGTATGTCTTCATAAGAAAATCTTTAGTTTTTATCAGGGAAAATTATTTAAAAAAAATTCAATCTACTCGTTTTCAAAATACAAGTCGAAAAAAGTTTTTGACCCTCTGTGCAAAATTTTATTGAAATCGGGTTAATAGTTTACGATAAGACCGCATTTAAAAAAAAACCCTTCTATGAGAGGTACCGACCAAATTTCGAAAAATTTATTTTAACTGAAAGATGTATTGTGGTAAAAAATAGCACCCTGAAAGTTTTATCAAAATCGTTAGAGCCGTTTTCGAAAAAATCAAACTTTTTGTTGAAGATGTATGGCAGGTACCGTTATTTTTCGACCTAGAGCAAAAATGAAAAAACACCACTTGAGATACTACCAAATAAATACTAAATACCAAGTTTGAAACAAATCGGCCTATTCGTTTATGCTGTTGAGGTGCGAAAAGACAGACAGACGGACGGAATTTCCAGACCTACTTTTTTCGACTTCTATATCATCGTAATGTTGTGTTTGATTGTTGGAATTCGATTGTCTGTCTGTTCGCATCTCTACAGCCTAAACGGATGGGCCGATTTGCTTCAAACTTGGAATTTAGTATTTATGTATAACTTGCCTTATATGTAGTACCTATAATCGTCAGTAAAAAAAACATTATTTGAAAATATATAAACTCAAAATCACTCGTGCTACCTATGTTCTTAAAAACCAAATTTAATTATAATCTGTAGAGCAGTTCTTGAGAATGTCAACGAAATAAACCGGTTCTATAGGAGATACAATTTTAGTCCAGAATCTTAAAATTATTTGTCATAAAAACATAGTCCTTACCTACAACAAATTTAATTTTACAAAAAAATTGCACCCATTTGCCAAGCTAAAGCCGTATAAGCTTGAAATGGACGGTTATATGGCAGATTCCGTTAATATTTGATCTAAAAAAAGTTTGATAAGTTGTCGTCTGCAGGAACTTAACATAAATTGAAGTTAATAAAAATCCGACGATGACCTAAATGATTGTTAAGATCTCGCCTGGAACCACAACTCTCCCAATTCACTGCTACGCTTTAAGGCTCCAAAAATGAGGTTCATAGGGTTTATCTAAAAAACGTCGGTAGGCCTACCGGCAACCTTAAAACCAATCATATTTATAGTTGAATAGTTTTTTATGACACCTTTATAGGAAAAATTACCGTTTCTTTGAAGTGCATGGAAACTCCTTAAAATACAGCTCTAGCCAACTGGCGTCAGCAACCTGTTATCGGTGTTCGTGCAAACCGGATGAAATACTATTTATGATTTAAAGCCAGACGATATCATAAACTATGAAAAGATACGCACACCATAAGGCTGCTAAACAATAAGTTGCTGTTGCACCCTCAAAATTATCACGACCTCAACCATAACGAATCCAACCTACAGCAGGTAGTCAGTCGCCAGTTGAGAAAATGTGGCATCAAAAATATAAAAACCCATTTTCTCGGTATTCCATTGAAAGCGAAACCTAAGTTATTGGAAAAAAATAGAACCTTTCTAGAACTGCAAATACGCACGTTCAAATGCAATTATTCAAGTGGGAATGCAACGATACAGTCGATGTTAATTTTCAACGCGTGACTTTAACTAAACATTTCATAGCAACCTTTTCCGTTTCCAACGATAAACACTAAAGCTAGGCTGATATTTACGAATAGAATTCAAACTCACATTTTTTTACCAAAGGAAGTAAGCAACGACGATAATTCTCCCTTGGATCAACACCATTCGCTCAGCTGTATCTTCTACTCTACATCATTGGAAGGTTCGAAGTGTGGGACCACAGATTATTTGAACATGTTTCCCAGCACTGGATTGTCATCTTCTCATCATCATTTACAATGGCAATACCCGGTGGCAAGATCTTGGTTAAATCTTGCACATCATGCAAGCCTTCCACAGCTTGAAACAATGAAATTGCCTTAAAAGTATCCCTCATGACAACACGTAACCATCAGCGATTATTGTCGCCGCTGCTGGGATATAAAAGACACATTAAATCAGCATCTTGCGGATTGCTAATCACAGTGAGCGCACAATTAGATGCAATAATGTACTTAGGAACATCGTAATTATGATTGTTCTCTCACCATCCAAGCCATGGTCCATGGTTTCGATGAAATAATGGAATTTTCTCAGACGTCCGTCAGCGCTACGACGTTGTAGTTAATAGGGATTCGTTTTTTTTTCTTCATTTTGCCATCAGATAATGACTTCTTTCCAAGAGAAAAAAAAATATCTCAAGAATACATCTGTTGATGGAGATGATTGCACGTGCATCCTTCGGATAGAATACGAGGAGTATAGATGCAACTACCAAGGTGATTCTAGTTGTAAGGTATCTGCAGAAGTATCTTAACAACATCAACGCATCGCAACGGTTCGACGATCTGCATTTGAAAAATTGGTTTCTCTGTGGTCCAAAGAAGAAGAGTTGAGGAATTCTCAAAGAATCTAGAGGTGAAGAAAGATAATTAACTATCTTGATTGCTTGGCTAAGTTTGGATAAGAATACGGAAATAGATGGAATTCTTCTTGGTTTTGTCTTGATAGGTATCGGTTGTCTTATATTTTCTTCGAGTTCGTTTGGTATTACCATAACCGTAAAATAAATATCAAGATGAACTGTAGCTAATTTATTTTTATAGCCGTTACGTAAGACTTGAGACCGTGGCACTGCTGTAATGCTATACGTACGTACTCTGTGGCTTCTAACAGTTTTTCAACATAGTTTGAACTTGCGGTCTAGATTTACTCAGACTGTTAGTTCAAGCAATATGAGAAAAACTCCAACTGTTATCCGATGATGCTATAGATAAGCTTGGTAAGGTTAGGAAGAACTAATACACAGTGAGGTCAATATGAGAAGAAGGCCTATTCTGATGCCAATTATCAAGGAGACCAATTTATTATTGAAACTTTTGATAAATCAAGAGATACGTTTGAGTTGGTTTAAATCAGATCATTGAGACTGCTCTATAGAAGGAACCATCTAAACTAAAATGTGGCTTAGATTATTTCAGTAATGCCTTAGATCGGGAAAATATATCCTTTGCTATTCTTTCTCTTTTATACAAACGATAAGCAAACTAAAGGAAATAGTTCTGTTTCAGCAATTTCACAACGCACTTGCAGGAATGCTTCTCTAATCATCATCAGAGAACCAACAAAATGTCAGTAGGAGAATTTATCCCACGAAACAGTTTAAAGCTTCCTTATCCACTTTTAACAAAGTCAATATCTGTTGCTTCAATTGAGCTAGACCCGTTCCTCAAACAAGCCCTAAATTGTCTTTATTCCACAAATTTACAATCAGCTGAAGAAACTCGCATTTGCCTTGACGTTATCATCAAATAACGCTATCCAAATTGCTAGCAAACATTACCAGCCAGAAGAAATCTTGATGAGGAACCCCAGGCACCTGGCACCATTGCTATTCCCATAGAGATCGACGACCTTACACTAACCCAATCGCCATAGACAATCCCACATTTTGCAATCACATTTAACAGAATCCAAAGTTATGGGTGGTGCTTTGTAGATCAAGGCTGTTACAGAAGTGTAGAGTCGGCTACTCCATCGATAAATCTTTTTAACGCTGTTAAGTCAGATTACAGCAAAAAATTATTACATTCAATGTGACTTAGAAGCTTTGAAGAGTTCTGCAACTAAGCCGTCTGCTCAAGTGCTCCGGTGGCTTTATTGGTTCTTAGCTTAGATATAACCAGCTTTACCTCGTTCGAATAAGCAAAATTGTTCTACTTCGCCCAGATAGAATACTTCATTTTACCTGACAGCGAAAATCAGTTCTTCATCGCCATTATACGAAAATTGGTTTTCCATATTTTCAGCACCTATTGAAATTTTATACATATATAGCTTTGACAGTCTTATAAAAGGTAAAATTATCAAACATAATTTAAGTAAAAGCACTCTTATTCTCAAATAATCCTCTTTTTTCCTTCTGAGAACATGGTGTTCTTCCTTCCTCTTCAGCCCGTAGAGCCCACAAGCAGTTCTGGTCCTTCTGTTTAGCGCCTCTTAATATGTGTCTGCGGGCACTTTAAACAGAGGTTTCATTGTGATGGCTATGTAAAACCACTTGCACTTCAGAGGTTGCCCCTTGATGACATTTTGGTAATTTTGCCACTCAGTTTTAATACTTGATGCTGGCGGTGAAGAACTTCTTTGGGTTTTCAAACCATTGACATGTGCCCCCAAGAGGGTACCATTATTCATAGACGTTTTTTCAAGACCCACCCCAACTCTTACTCTCACTTCTAAGTGGTGAACATCGAGTGCATAGTAACTCAACTTGAGATTGGGTTCCAATCGATTTGAACGGTAACTTGTGTTCACTAAGACATTTATTTTAAAATCCAGGCGGCATTGTCCTGCATCAGTAAGAAATTCTCACCAATATATGGTGCAAATGGAACGACATATTCTTCGAGTATGTTGTTGACATAGTAGCGCTAGAATTTACCGATCCTTCCACGATGCGCAGGTCAGTTTTTCCACTCAGGGAAATTCCTGCCTAAGCGATGACTGAAGTTCCCCATTAGTTTTCGCTTTGAACAACCGTCGCCGAAGAGTATCTCTCACCTGGTCGTCTCCAGACTCTGTTACGTCCATCTAGAGATATCAGTAAAGAGAACTCTGCTCCAGTCAGCATCGTTCCAATGCCTTGGTGAATGCGTGGAAACTCTAATGTGCTTGTGCTTCCGTGAACCAACACCTTCAACTTAGTGCCACCTAACAGTTTCAGCATTCCCAGTTGGTCTCCTTACCGTTCTGAGCATGTGAGACAGCTCAAATTCTGTTTGGTGCCGATTTCGAAGACTTTGAAACAGCAAGTATCGGTCATCTCTCGCAGAAATTGGTCTCGGCCTACCTAAACCTTAATGGCGAGTAAAGGAGTTTGTTTCGCTGAACCTTTGGATGGCTTTTCTGGCTGTTAACTCTTGTTTTCTGATAAAGAGAGCGGCATACCGCACACTCTGACTATTCTCAACTAAAGCTACTGCTACTTCTTCTGACTTCATTTGCATTGCTTTTACACAAAATTAGAAAAAAAGCTAACTATGTTGTAGAAGCATGGAGGTTGTTAAAAGCGGATGAGGACGCTTTAGGCTGCTTCGAGAGAAAACATTTTCCGGGTGATTTTTTGTCCCGTATGCATTAACGGAGAGTCGAGAAGAAGAAGCATTAGAGAACTCTACCTGCTGTACAGCAACACAGACCTAGCCAAAAGAGTAAACATTCAACGTCTCAGATGGATGGGTAATAAAGAGCGGATGGACATCAATGCTCCGGAAAATCTACGATTTCACCCCAGATGGATGGCGCAGTAGAGGAAGACCGAGAATCGGGTGGCGCACACACAAGTTTAAGAGGACCTCAACTGACTCCACTTGCGAAACTGGAGACAGCTAGATAAGGAACGTGCTGGCTCGAGAAGCTTGTTGGCTAAGGCCCAGGTCCACCCCGGACTGTAGCGCCACCTAAGGTAGGTAGGTATTTAGTTTCTAATATGCAACTCTGAGAACTAGTTTACCATAAACTTCAAAAGTGCGTCCTTTATCAACTGACCAGAAGAATATTTCCAAGAATTGTATCAAAATGTTTTGAATTAATGTTTATCTTTCCTTTCAGTTAGTTTATCTATCTCTTCCCAAATTTTACAACGCTTTTTGCGTTATAAGCATATTGCATAAGATATATTATAAGAATTACAATTTATTGCTAAATCTTCATTATAATGCTTCTTATGAGAAGGAAGTAAACAGAAATATTTGTGGTCAAAAGAACAACCTCCATTAAAAGAAATGCTTTAGAAACTTTTTTCTGACCCTAGTTAATTATTACCGTATAAAGTATGGCATTAACTTGACAGTTTCATAAACATTTTTGAGTAGAATTTTGGTTAATTAAACAAAATTGCATGCAAACGAAAAAAAAAACAATCAAGATTTTCTGCTCAAATAGTAAAATTTATCATTTGGCTAGACACCTCAATGACAGTGATTAATGGTTAACATAATTTTAACAACTATTGTTTTCTCCAAAAAAAAAATAAAAACTTTTACCATGTACCTACTGGAGTTTAAAATATAATTATTTCCTCCAAAAAAACATGCAAGTTTCACTTCAATGACCATAACTTAGGGCGAGCCTCCTCAACTTACAACTTCCCCAGAGATTGCAACTTTCAATTTGCGGAGCAACAACATTAGGGCTACGGAAGTGCACAATTAAATATCGGACGTCTTCACTATGCATATGTATGTCGTTGTGACTTGTTTAACGGAATGAAGAAAGCACTGAAGCGCGCTATTTAAAAGAATAAAAAACAGGGTAAAAAATAATATTAAGCAATACTTGGGACTATTGTTTTTTTTTTAGTTTCTTTACCAAAGACCCTCGTATTACTAATGAATCATTTGGGGCACCCTAAGCTATGTTATGCAACGAAGCAATAAGAAACCCACTAATCTTGGAAGACTAACTCGCTCTTTGATTTCTATGCTGGGAAGAGGGAATTTAATGTATGGGAAGTTTTATTTTGTTTTTCTATTTCAATGGGTTTACACTATAGTTATGGGTAAAAGTTTTACAATAGTTTTCAGTTTCGTTGAACTTTAAGCCTTGTTTTTTTTTGTGTTAACTTTCATTTGTGCAACACAATTGAGTTGCAAAACTTATGTCGTCAAGCTGATGGCGAAACCAAAACTTTGAAATTAATTGTAATTTGTTTTGTAAATAATGGATGAAAATAAAAACCAATAAATGGATCACTTATTTAATACTTAAAGTTTAAAATGATTTACCTTATTTTGAGTGATTTATAAATGACGCCAGTTCTGAAAAAAAGAAATAAATTATTAATATTTGTATTTAAACATTTTATATTTAAAAAAATGATATATTTAATGTTAAATGTGTTATTTAAGGAATTTATTTGATCCAATTTAAAAAATCATGATTTCGAATACATGCATATTTCATTCATTAATAATTTGGACAAATTACAAAAACACACATTTCCGGTAAGAAAAGAGTTCGTGTCATATTCCGACTTCGAATTGTAACCTAAAAAGCTAATATTCCCTTTTACCTCATAAAACCAATTACTTTACTTGAATAGACATCGAAATATATAAATAATGACTGACAACCCATCTTGACATCTAGTCGTGCCCAATTAAAAAAAACATCAACACATTCGGGATTGCAGCCAACTCCACGCTGTGTCACTCTCTGGAACTGGGGAAGAATCAATTATTCCTCAATCCACACGGCATGTAGTGGATCATTCCTCAATCTGCCAGCATATAACAATAACAATTTCCTTCCTTTCCTGCCCTGGAGAAGAAATCAAGAAATCAAAAGACCAGATGTTACTTCTTATGGTTTAGCTGGCGCACGTCCGCGGATCTATTAAACTGGCGCGATAAATTGAAACGCGTGCCTTATTCATCCGTCCAAGGAGTTATTGCACATTTTGTTACTCATCGCATCTCATAGCTGAGAAAAAAAAAACAATTCCGATGATGCGGTTCTTCAGAACTCCCAGAGGAGTCCTCTCATTTGTGTCGCCTTGATTGATCTTTTCTAATTTATTTTCTTTATTATGAGAATATCTTGAGATCAGATCACAAGGTGCCACAGTACGAGTTGAAGGCAATTACATAGTTTTTTTTGTGAAGAATGAAAATTTAAAAATACTTTTCATTCACAAAAAAAAAAAAATCGGTGAGTGGCATGAAAATAATCGAAAGTTTCCTTCGTGGAAAGCTAATTTTCTTTTTTTTTATGGTTTAATTTATTTTCGACGCCTTTGGCTCTGTTGTTTCACACTTGGTGGATGATTTGGGGATGAACAGAGTTGAAATAAGACCGAAAACATGATCACGACTTTTTATTGTTTTTGAGAATAGTTGTTGTTACATCTCTGGGCGGCCATGTGTGTTGAAGATGATCGAAGTTTCTTTGCTTGATCTACTTTAAAATCATTTTTCGCTACTTGATTGATGACTTTTGCAACATCATCACTTTTTAGTTTTACAGGGTGTTTCAGATTTCAGTTAGTAAATTATCGTAAGAAATATTGTTGTATGGAGATCAACACTAAAATTGGATGCTGTTTTCTGTTTCTGCGAGCTCCTTGCCAAATCGTAAGAGCAGTGCCCCAGACATTGGACTATTGCGGGATTTTGACGCCAAAATTGGGAGAGAGAACATCTTTGGTAATACTGAGGCTCATCTATTCTACTGCGTGAAAAAAACATGCCGTCTTAACTTCACATCCACAATGGAACAAGGCGGTCACCATATAGTGGAACTGCAACGAAATCATATATGTCGCCTTTGAAGAGGACGCTCTTCTACTATTCTAAACGTCCCTACATTCCGAGGGACAAACAGCGACTCGGGTCACTACTTAGTTGGTGCCAAACTTCGTACCCGGATACTTATGAAAGCTATTGGGCGCGATCTACTACTTCGCAAAGGATATAATACAATGTTGGACGTTTTCAATCCACCAAAGCCTATGATGATCGTGATGTATATCTGAGTTATCGAGAAATCCATGGTAATCTTGGACCACCTCCAAATAACCCCGAGACCGACTCCGAATGTGCTCATGCAAACAGGCATATAGGTCTTGGTTCCGAAACAGAACTGGGACATCTTATAATCTACACGTTGAGCGAAAGATGTATGAGAAACACTTGCTCAGGAGAAAGAATAAAGCTCATCAGCAATGTTAAGTCGAGGAGATGCAGAAAAGAGGTACGGAACTTCTACAGAAAAAGGAAACAGCCAACATAAGGGGTTCACAAGCTACTTTCGCATTACAAAAAATGGGGATTAGAAACGCTATAGATACGCAGTCGATGTTGACCATCTGGAGAGACTACTTCAACCAGGTGTTAAATGGCGATAACCGCTAATATCCTCCGATTACTTAAAGTCTGAAACTGAAGACGGTAGGCTAGAGATCGTGCCGGCTGGAAAGGCATGTTAAGCCAGGTCCAAAAGCACCATCAAAAGTAAGTAAATAAATTGCATGAGTGCATCGCACGTACTTTCTTATATCTACGGTCACATCGTCGAATAAAATTTTAAAATTAAGTAACAATAGCATAGAAAATAATACTATCTGAACCTAAACTTAACCAACACTTTACGGTTTTTAGTAAAAATGGAGTACGCCATCACACGTCTTGTATAATATCGAATTATTGAAAAAAGTATTTAGAATATTGTAGGACGGATTTTGATAAAATCCTGTTTTTTATTTTAAGTTTAAAAAGAAATTTTTTTTTTTTGAAATTTTGGTATGCAGGTTTTTAGAGTTTATTAATATACATGTGATTATAAAATTTAAAATAATTTGTTTTGATTAGTTTTTTTTCTACTTAACGGTTAATATTTGAGCTTAAAAAAAATTAAAAAAGTCCTGTGTATAATTTCAGAATAACCTTATGTTCCAAATTTCAAGACGATTGGCCAAACCATTTAGGCTCTAGTTCAATATACATCCCTACAGATCGATACACAGACAGAATTTTGCCAGTAACTCAAATATGTTTCTCTATCATCGTAATGTCATGTCTGATTGTTAAAATCGCAAGTAAAAAGAATCATGAAAATCGGTCCAGTTTTGAATTTTTTACAAGCCAAAAAATCAGGTGACCCCGAAAGTTTATAGTTACCAAACCATCAAAGCCTAAAGAGTAAAGTCTCTTTAAAGTTCCCGTTTGTTAGCAGAAGTGGGGGGGACCTATTGTTGTAAAATCCGAAATTCTAACAAGAGGTGGTAATTTTCAAAAAAAAAATTATTTCGTGCAGTATTTATTAGAGAGTTAAGAAAAACTTAGCTAGCACCTGGCAAATGCAAGGATCTTTCAAGAATAGTCACTCGAAACCATAACCTCTAACCATAGTAGCTTCAAATATTTACCTCATCATTCTTCTGCTTCTACCTCATAAATAAGAGTGGTATCTTGTGTCGTCTCTTCTTCCATTTTTTTTTTAATTCTCGTAAATCTTCGACAGAATTTTGTGAAACTATACTAAGATACTTCAAATACTTGAAGTGACCACCTGTTTCATACATATATTCTTATCATAGATGTGCGTTACATCACAAATAAAAGGAATAATGAAATCCAATACAATCCGCCTCTTAATTGAATGGAATTCAATTTGAATGGCATACGCCCATTAATAAATTTAGATTCTTCTTTAGAAAAGAGCATGAGCCACATGTTGCTGAAGTTGTATCTTTTTTTCCTGAAGCTACATATAAAAGATGTTTGTGGTATTTAGTCCACTTTAACAATAGATCATGTTTCAACATCTGACTTAAGTAGAACAGTCTC
This sequence comes from Platycheirus rosarum, assembly GCA_963971375.1. NCBI lineage: Eukaryota > Metazoa > Arthropoda > Insecta > Diptera > Syrphidae > Platycheirus > Platycheirus rosarum. The sequence continues at coordinate 143,777,017 of OZ020508.1, forward strand.
TGGTTTTCAACTTCAACTTACTTTTCTTTTCTAGAAGTGAAAGGAAAAATGGATAAATAGAAGTGTATATTTGTATGCTTGCTTATCCATATGTTGAAAGTTTCATATAAAGATAGTTGTTCTAATTATTAAAGGACATTAACGACGTTCGATTTTCGACTTCTATTTTGTGTTCCCCAAGAGAGCCATATTGGACCGCATTTATTTTTTGATAACCATTCAATATAGATGAGGTCTTCAACTCCCGCATACCTTAAGCCCAAGTAGTATGATTATGTTGAAGATAGGTGCCCCCTTTATTTTATTTTCTATGGCACCTACTGAACTTGATGGACATAAAAGTTTGCATAAGAATATATGAATAAATAAAAAAACATATTTCCTCATTTTACGTAAACGTCGGCCAGCAAAACGTCTTTCACTTTTCTATTATTTAATAAAAAAAAATATATAAATACTTTCAATAGTTGAAAAAAAAATGTTAAAAATACCATTTAGTCTAGGTCATGAACTTCGTATGTATTTATAAAAAAAAAGAATAAAAAAGAAATCAAAAAGTTTGTAAGCACTTAACAGTGTGACGGAGTTGGAGTAAAGATTTACTGTAAGCATTTGCATGAAATACTTTCGCTTTAGCAGGCTGAGAGGAGGTAAAACTATATTGGTAGACCTATGTTTGATAGGTTGTTAACTTCTTTGTCACGCAGAGTGGTTTTATAGGCTTTTTAAACTCTACGTTATCGTTTTTTTTGTTGGTTAAGTAAAAAAAACACGGCATGCAATTTAATGAAACCGAAATACATACTGATACAGTTAAAGAAGTTAAAATAAAAATTGGGATATTACACGTATAAGTTACCACTATATGAAAACTACGTACTAAGTAAGCTAATAGAGTTGCTGATTTGTAGGCTTTTAGTTCGGTAAGGTTTTCTTGGCAATCTAACACCTTTGAGTGCCATGAACTAATGGAATAATGTAGAAAGTCTAATCTTATTTTATAAACTAACAAGCAATTAGTACTTAACCATTAATACAAATTATATTTCCATCATTTTGTTTATAATTTGTTAAGGATTTAGGATTACCAATTGTTTTGAATTAATTTAAATTGTCATTGGTAACTCTTATTTTAATAATCCTTAAAGGGAAGTTATGAATTCGTGAATATGAACAAATATCTAAATAACAATAAAATAGTAGCATAAATATGATAGAGACATAAATAAAGTCGAAGGTAATAAATAAATAAATAAAAATAAATAAATCGCGCGATTTTTTAAACTATTCTGTTCAAAACCACAATAGCTATAGGCAATGTGAGTGGAAATCGAGCATTTGATTTTTGATTTTTGGAAAAAAAAAAGAACTAAAGCCATCACTGAAATGTGAACTAACGCCATATGGTGTATTAAAGATTAAGTTTATTTATATCTGAAGGATTCCTTAAATAAAAAAGTAATTTTGCATATATTCAACGTGACACCTCCTCCAAATCCTAAAGTGACTCCAAAAAGAAGGGTTGCAGGGGGCAGTATGCCGCCCCTTACCTATTTCACTGTTTGTATGCCGTAAACTTTAATACACCATATGGCGTTAGTTCACATTTAAGTGAAATTATGTAATTTTCACAAAAAAAGTTAATTTTTTTCTCACTCTTGGTTGGAATTATTTTCAAAAAAACAGTACAATTATTACCCTCAAGTGGAGGAGTTAATTCTCATGTGAAGTTAATAGTTGTGCAGTTAGGTCCGTGGTGCATGGATTTATGTATTTGTATTTATTATTTTTTGGAAATAAAATCGAATTTTTTTTTTATTTCAATTAGAATGAGTTTTTTATTGAGCAATTAAGTCGACTATTGAAATTATATCATTGAAGCGATCGACTTTATTTTCTTTTTTAAAATTTTTTTTTTGGTAATAAAGTCAAACACAAAAATAATTGAAATTCGACATTATTTCCATTTGAAATGGAAATAAAGCCGATTCGACTTTATTTCACGGTATACGCACCGGCAGTAAACTCGGTTGAATTACTTATGCTGATTTTATGCCAAATGTTTTCTTTTAGCTTTAGAACAGTTCGCAGATTGGTAACGTATGCAAGTAATCTGTTTTTGAGTCCAAGTCGAGTAATTTCGTGGCCACGGGATTTCCCTAAAAGTTTTTAAGGGAAAATTGTCCTATTGTAACTCCTGTGTTTTTTGAGAATGATGATTTGCAGGTTCGGCAAAAAGAAGTCAATAATATTCACTATTGGCAAGTCGCTTAGCCCCGCAGATTACAAAAATAAATTGAACGACTGGATCGCACGTACTTGCTGATATGTGCGGTCACATTGTAGAATAAAATTTAAGAAAATTAATTAAACTTAACATCAAAGCATTTATTCGATTTTTGTGACTTGATTATTCAAATAAAGTACGTTAAATTGTACTGAGGGAAATAATTTAAACGCCATTTTATTTCTTTAAGAAATGTTAAGAAGTTTGATTTTTTTTTTTCAAATCTCAGGAGCGGTTTTTAAATAAAACGGTTTTTTGACAACTTTTTTTTTAAATATTAAAAAAAATTATCAAAAAATGCAAACTTAAGCACACATCACGTTTTTTAAATATATGGATTTTCAAAAAAAAATTCAAAATTATTAAAAATACAACAAAATAAATGCAAAATTACTTAGACTACCTACATCTTCTTGAATATCAACTTTGATAGTAATCGGATCCCCAGTTTTCGAGAAAGTCGAAGACAAAAAAAAATGGTCCCATGGGAGGTACCGTTCGTTCGTGCCCATTATATTATTTTTTTTCCAAAATATACAGTATACACTGATTTTTTTTTATAAAAATACTTGGAGCCGTTTTCGAGAAAAATAAGCTTTTACATAACAGTTATATAAAAGGTACTGTTAATTTTTGAGCTAAAAAAAATTGAAAAAACTCCTCTGTAGAATGTTAAAATAATCTTAAGCTCTTAATTTGAAGACGTTTGGCCCAACCGTTAAGGCTACAGTCCAAAATACATCAGTACAAACAGACAGACAGACGGACAAAATTAACAACCAAATTTCATTCATTTCCTTATTTTTTTTTCGGAATAAGTAGTAGCCTATTTTTCCATCCAGCTCCTCACCCACCTACCAATAAGATTCCATCCAAATCCGTTAAACTGTTTAGGCGTGATTAAGGAACAAACACACAAACATTCACATTTATAATATTAGTAGAATTTTAGGTTTCTAATTTTTTACCAAATTCAAAACACAATTTCTGAACAATATTAAAACAAATTCGATACAAGCTGCAAGCTCGCACGTTGTTTACATTAATTAACAATCAAACAGTAGATATATTAAAATTTTAAAATTTAAAGTTGTAGAGTTATATTAAAATGTTAAAGTTTGCATTCTTAAATATTTTTTTTACTTGCGATTATATGTAATATGTAAGTACTATAAGGCAAGTTATGGAGTCGTGCAGATTAAGAAATTTGAGACAACAATCAAACTTGACATTACGACGATAGAGAATCATTTTTTGAATCAAAGTGGCAAAGTTTTGTCGGTCTGTCTGTCTATCTGTCTGTATGTCTGTATGGATATTGAACTACAGCCTAAACGGTTGCGCCAATCGTCTTCAAATTCAGTACGAAGGGTTATTTTGACATTCTACATTTTTTAAGAAATAAAATGGCGTTTAAATTCTTCCTCTGAAAACTATTTTAAGTACTTTTTTCGAACAATCAAAAGTCACTCTATTCTACAACAATGTTGTGCAAAGTAGTTTTTTGGCAAAACGCGTGTTTAGCTCACTTGGCAGCATTCTTACTCTGAAACTATTTATTTACAAAATATATGTTATGACATAAGGAAATCAAAGAAAATGTTGTCTTGTTTAATTTTATACATAAATACATATAATAAATAGGAAAGGAGTTATTGTCAAAAAGTTGTTTTTTAGGAGCCATTTAGGAGCATGTCAGAATGTATAAAACCACCAATTTTCAAAACTCCAGCTAATCTTTTCATGCAACTTATTTTTTGAGCACCGATTGACTTTTAAGCTTAAACAAATATTGAAATATTTAATTAACAGCTTTATAAAACACAGAAAAATATATTTTTTTTTCGAAAATCGTTCTTTTTCTGTGTACACTTTACTCATGTTAAAATATTTTTGGGACAATATTCAAAAGCTTTAACAGATGTTTCAAGCTATTTTCGAATAAGAATTTTATTCACGCTACCCAACTCAGCCATGATTTTTTACTTGCGATTATAGGGACTATAAGGCAAGTTATGCATTCGTAAAAAAAAAAAATTCTAACAATCAAACATGATATTACGATGATAGAGAAGTCAAAAAAGTGGGTCCGGAAATTCCGTCCGTCTGTCTGTCTGTCCGTATCGATATCTACAGATTAAACGGTTGGGCCGATTTGATTCAAACTTGGTATATAGTATTTTTAGAGTGCTCTACCCGACAGTTTTTGGAATTGGCATTCTAGCTCCAAAACTAACGGTACCTGCCATATAACTTTTATTAAAAAACTTATTTTTCTCGAAAACGGCTCCTACGATTTTGATTAAACTTTCAGAATGATGTTTTCTGTGCAAAATCTATCTTTTAATTTTAATGGATTTTTCAGAAAAAGTTTTATAACGGTACCTCCCATATGACCGGTTTTTTAAAATCAGACTTTCTCGTTAACTAATTGACGGATTTTGATGAAATTTTCAAAATATGTAGTGTTTTATGATTTAAATAATATTGTTTATCAAAATTTTCAAAAACATTTTTTTTTTAAATTTTAATAATATTTTGTTTTTTGAATATTTTGAAAACGGATCTATAGATTTTTTTTTTAAATTTTTCTCCTAGTATAAACTATAGATTTCTTAAAATTGACATACTAAAAAAAATTTTAAAATATGTTTTCGAAAAGTTTTTCAAAAAAAACATTTTTTTGAAAAAACTGGTCGTACGATTTTGAAATGAAAAATTCATAAAATAGAAAACAGCAAAAGAAATAAGATGGCTTACAACATTTTTTCCAAAAAACGTTATGAGTAGTGTTTTTTTGAATTCATAAATTTTTTTCCCCAACATTTTATTTCATATTGCTCGGCTAAGCACTAGCCAAGCCATTAGTCAAATAAAAGAAAGTGACAACCTACATAACATACATACTTACGTATTTTAAAGAATTTTTCATCATCATAAAAGCACAGAATAAATAAGGAACACACAAAAACAACTAACAAATAAAAAAAAAACTATTCGATTACTACTGAATGCAAAAATTTCAATCGAGAAAACAAAAGTTTACACCTTCCTATAAATAAACCAAACCACTGTGTTAACTTTTAATATTGTCTCTATACCTACTGGCTTAACAGTAGTTGGAACACGTATCTTAATTTTAGTACCTACCTTCCTTCCAACCTTATTATATGTACCTAAATCCTTTATAAATTCCATTGGTCCCATATTTGGACGTATAAAGGTCCCTTTACCTAGCATTATTGCCATACTGCTGATTCCGACGAATCTTTATGCCAGTTGTTAAAATTTTTCCATACCAAAATGAAAATTTAACTGAAAAAAGTCCTTTATATCTTTCTATTAGCAAATTATATTATAAACAGTAAGCAGCAAGTGGAAATATAATACTACACTAAAAAACTGCAAAAGCTAACAATCCTATATATTTATGGGTTTATCCCTTTGTCGTGACGCATGTTCGTTCGAGCTTCACCCCAAAACGATTCTAAGGAAGTTGCACGTCATACAAAAAATATTAAAATAAAATCTTTGTCAAAAAAACGCCTGCACTTAAAAAGGATTATCACATAAGAGCAAGTACGTGCGACCCAGTCGTGCCTTTTATTTTAAACGCATGTTTCTTCTTTTTACATATTTTATGGTTTTAAACGAAGATTTAATTTAAAGTTTGTTTAAAAAATGTTCATCCTGTTTATCTGTCATTATAAATATTTTTTTCTGGAACGAAATCAAATAAAAAACCACATATATCAAACAAAAAATACGAGTATCGTATAGAATTAGATAGGAAAATATCGCATCTCGAATATCGAAATTCTCACTTCCCTGAATTTTCTTCCCAACTGGGTTAGTGGGTGTTTATGTTTATACAAATGCAAAGCTCTCATCCACAAGCTGTCTATGGTCTATCTAATATGCATAAATAAAGCACGTATCTGAAAGTATCGTCATCATCACTCAAAGTGATGTATAGGTGGCTACACATTTGGATCGCACCTTCAACAACTCAGTCGGACATTAGTCGCTGGAAAAGTTTATATACCCGCCTTTGATTGAAAACTGAGGCGAGACCGGCGGAAGATAAATTGTTCATCTGATCTCAACCATGAACTTCATAAGCATCTCTATCTATCTATCTTTTTAATATGTGTGTGTGTATTATGATAGATTTTTTTAATTCAGCATTTAAGTAGAGAGAGATGGTTCTAATAAACGAGAATTCCACAGAAAACGACGAACCAAATTTTTCGTGGTCTTGTTTTAGATAAATCACTGACGTTTGTATCTTAACATTATTTGTATCTTAAGTTCTTTTGGAATATGAGTTTTCCTATGCAGGTGAACGCTTAAGAACAAGCGATTCCACTATCCTGACATCCTGGCAAAGAAAATATCATATTTCACTTTTACGTGCAGCATCTTCTTCCCAACATGTGCAATCCGCATGCGAAACACTCTGGAGGCACACTGCAGATGATTTTACTTGTGTGTTCCAATTTTTGTTTGGGAAGTGACTACTTATCGGAAAGATAAGTGCATGTTTCCTAAAAACTCATGCAGGTGCTGTTTGTTTGGTGTTTTTTTTTCTCAAGAGGAATTCTATTTCATTGCGGACTGTGGAGGGATGGAAAACATCTTCCCTGGCAGTTTAATAGGTCGTTATGGAAATATTGAAACACATTACATAATTGGTCTCAAGTGACTTACTGAAGGATCAAGGAATAATAATATGGAATTGAATGGGACTTATGAGTTCGTAACTCAATGTGGACTGGTGGCAGGTGTTTGTTTAAAGGAATATTTCGAAGTTTATTTATGTTTATTTTCAGTCAACACGCTTGAAACAATATCAGAAGGAAAAATTGGTATAAATTGCTTTCAAACTAACCGAAATGAAAAGTAAGGAAAATGAAACGAAAATAATTGAAATTAAGTAAAATGAAATGAATCAAACGATATTAATTGAAGTCAAGTGAAATGAAATGTAATAAAATGAAATGAAATTATATCAAATGAAATGATATGAAATTAAATGAAATGATATAAAACGATATGGAATGAAATGAAAAAAAAAATAATATGAAATGAAGAAAAATAAAATTATATACAAAAAAATATATTTTTTTATTTATTTAACAAAGTAAAAAAATTAATTAAATGAAATATAATAAAAAATGTAACATAAAATAAATAAAAAAAATAATAAAAAAAAATATTTAAATAAATAAAATAAAATACATTTAAATAAAATAAAATATTAAAAAATAAATTTAATTAAATTAAATTAAATAAATTTAAATACAAAATAAAAAAAATTTAAATAAATAAAAAAAAATATAATATTTTTTTTTATAATTAACGCGCGCACAAGGGACTATTTGTTTCCCTTTTAATGTAGAACACACTGCGCAGGCATTAGGAAGATAGGGAGGGGAGAGATAGGAGGTGTCGATTAACATTGGTTTTGAATGTTAGCAGATCAAAATGGCAAGGGAAAATTGCGCCGGGTAAATTATTCCAAATTCGTGTAGTTCGGCTAAAAAAAAGAATCCCTATATTTGACGGTACGTCCGAAATTGGGCACAAGGGTGAACTGATGAACATTCCTTGCGAGACGAGTATTACGGGAGAAACTTTTAAGGGGAGGAATGCAACTGGTCACTTCGAGTGGACATTTTTTGTAAAAGAAACGATAAAATAAGGAGACATGAAGCATTGCGTCGGTGTTCGAGAGGGGCAATTGTTTCAGCGGAGTAGGTGGAAGTTATACTAGAGTTTAGGGCGTATAAACGCTTTATTGATTGTAGCCAGATCAGATGGGGAAAAATACTTCTTACACCGATACAGAAAACCTAAGCACCTAGCAGCATTTTTAGCGATCTCAAATATATGGTCGGTCGAACAACTTGTATTTATTTATTGAACAAAATAAAATAAAAAATAAAAATGTAATATAATATAAAATATAATAAATAAAAATAATAATTAAAAATATTTAAATAAAATAAAATAATATAAAATGAAAACAAATAAAATAAAATACAATAAAAGCAAATTATACAAAATTAAATTATATATTAAACCCGTGAGTTTTGCAACAATTCATTCAAGATGAGTTTTGGATTTGTTAGGAGTGATTGAATCTGAAAAAAGGTATTTAAAAATAAAAAAATAATCTAAGATTTCAATAGGTATCCCGATTGCTGTAATAAAACTTCATCGATTAACTAATAAGCATAAAGATACACCTTGCGATTTGATGTAAGCTATAATAAAAAATAAATTAACAAAGCTAGAGGTTGTTAAGCAGTGTCAGTTGCAAAATCCTATTAAATATTTTTTTTTTATTATTATTAATTCTTGCAACACATTTCCAATTTAAATAAAATACAATTTTTTCTTGATTTATGAACATAATATCCAACTAAAACCACCAAGGTCACTATATGCATTAAAGATCACAAATAAAACTCGCAGATACGGTCAAAGCCTTTGCGGCAAAAAAAGCAAGTATTCGTGAGATACATTTCGTTCCCGTCTGCTTTCAGTTGTCTTTCTAATTTAATTTTGCGGCTGTAACACTTCTTAAGTGCCATATTGTACGTGGAGTGTTGATTGTGTTAAATTTCGCAGCCAAGAAAGCACAACTTCTAGCTAAACAAACTACGAACGAAAGATACTCACACCAAGGTTAACAAGGTATTCGTCATAAGCTTGGATGTTCTTTGGGGGGACAGCACTTTTTCACGGAAGGGTGATGTTGTCGTGTAAAGGGGCATCAAACAACAACAAATAAAAATAGAACCACTTTAGTATGACAGACAGTGAGGGAATGGAGGGAACACCAGAAACAAAAAAACCCCAACAAATGCCTCAGTGGAACGAGAACAACCGACAAACATTAATGTAGGTCAAATGTTTGTTTAGGCTATGGAGCTGCGCCCTAACAGAAACGAACCAACAAATTCCTATTTTACTGGAAAGTGTTCTAGTTTCGGTGATTTTAAATTAGGTAAGTGTTAAGATAAACTATACATTTTCACTCACACAATGTTGGCGATTTAGTGGAATATTTACTTTGCAAGTCGAAAGAAGATTAAGAGAAGTATCTGGGAGAATAGATAGTTCATCAGTGTTGATAGTTTTAAAAACTTTGTTTGTTTGTTTTTTTCCTAAAAACTAATTAACAAAATGTTGCGCGAAAAGTTGTTATTTAAACTCTGATGCCGACAGCCAGTTGCTTCAAGTTTTTGGTTCATAAGAGGTGGTCTTGATAGCTGGAGAGATTATTTTGATGTTTTTTTATTGCTTCGCTCTAACCGGTAAAAATGCTTCGATAAATTGTTTTTAATTAAGAATAATCGGATAACAGTGGTAATTAAAATGGTAAATTTGTGTGGCTACAAAACTGGTAAGGTTAGGAAATACAATTTTGTTGCCATATCACTCAAATGTGGCAAATGGAATCAAGTTTTAATTTGAAAGTTAAATAAACTAAGAGTTTGTTTATGTCATCGGACTATTAGTGTTGATAGGTACTTGAATAATACAGAAATAATTGTCCACAAAGCTTATAATCAATCAAACTAATATTGCAGTTTTTTTTCTGGAGACGGCAGCAATTGGTCGGCATAGGGGAATGTAGACGTTTCAAAAATGTTCAGAAGGATCTACATTGCTATCATGGGTCTGGAATCATATTTTACTTAGGTCCTTTCTATAAGATGGGCAAAAGTAATCAACTGATGTTGGCTTGGTAGGTTACACGTATTTATCTGTCAATAGCCTACAGCAAGGGGCGATATGCCAGAGTTGTCTTCGATATATTTGACAATAGCAGCGATATTAATAATATAATATTTTTAATTTATAATTCAATTCAATGTTGCAGGATACTAGATAGGAGTATAAAAAGGTAGGAAAGAATTTTATTCGGCGCAGTAGATCGAGAAAAAGTTGAATATTTGTTCACGCACCGCGCTGGCTTGCACTAGGAGTTCGAAAATTGCTTTCCAATTTGAGCATCGAACTTATGATCTCTGGGTTAACAATAAGCAATCATCTTGTGTAGTGCACCAGTTCCGCCCGCATATACATATTCGCAGCAGAACGGTTGCTCCGGAGCTGGCCAAACCTGGTAACATCGCTTGTTGCCCAAGAAATCTGCGACGAAATTCAGGCTGTGAAATTACCACGACTTATTGACGCATGTTCTGCATCTGTTTACATCACAAATGTAAACACAGAGTTGACGTTTGCCGTCATTTGCAAGAAATTATCTTTTTTTTTATCTTTCGAATGTTTAAATGTAGTGTTGAAAAAAATTGTTTTCTGTTAATTCGAAAGTTACATCTCGTCCAGTTAATTTCTTGTACACTTTGTGTTCAATGGTGTTGGTTCTTATCTAAGTGCACCTTGATCAGCTGTGTGCTGTCAAGCTTGACGCGGATGCGTTTGCCGACGATTTCAGCTGGGAATACCAAATCTTCGAGAATGACATCATACATGGAGGTGAGATTGCGGTAACGTGGCCTCTTCAGGAGATTCCTTCCTGGTAGGCTTAGGTAAGATCTTGCGTTCTCAGGTGATATTTGATGAACTTCTTCCAGATTTTAGCTTATCCAATATCTCTTTCTCCTTCTCTGACAAAAGAAACAATAACAAATTTACTTGCCACCTTTTTCAGTCATACTTATACGGAAAATTTGTAATTTCTCGAACAAAGCTAATTCAGCTACTTACACGGTTGAAAACAAATTTTTCAATAATATTTTGTTAACAAAATTGTAAAGTTCAAGGAGAGCTAAAGCCCTGGCCCCAATGGTCAGCCATCAATTTTTTTTTAAAAAGGGATGCATGTCCTGACGCAGCTTCTTTACGTTATCTTTTTCTCAAGGTATGCTAACCTATTTATGGAAAGACTCTTTTATTATATTTCCAAGTCATAAAAAAAGTAGTAAAACTGAAGTCATAAGCCTCATTGCTTAACTACCTTTGTATCATGTATTCCAATATTCTTGAAAAGTTTAGGCTATGACTTCGGCCCTTACCTTACCTTACCTTAGTTGGCGCTTCAGTTTGGGGTGGACTTGGGCCTCAACCAAAAAGCTTCTCCAGCTAGCTCGGTCCCTAGCAAGCTGCCTGCAGTTTCGCACGTGGAGTCGGTTGAGGTCCTCTTCCACTTGTGTGCGGCAGCCGAGTCTCGGTCGTCCTCTACTGCACCGTCCCTCGGGGTGGAATCAAAGATTTTCCGGGCCGGAGCATTGATGTCCATCCGCCCTATATCACCCACCCATCTGAGACGTTGAATTTGTACTCTTTTGGCTAGGTCTGTATCGCTGTACAGCAGGTACAGTTCTTCATTGTACCTTCTTCTCCACTCTCCGTTAATGCATATGTAACCAAAACTCACCCAGAGAATCTTTTTCTCGTCTCGTCCTCATCCGCTTTTGACAACGTCCATGTTCCTGCAGCATACAGCACGACTTGGATGATGAGGGTCTTATAGAGGGACAATTTAGTTGGCTAAGAGAAGGCTTTGCTATTCAATTGCGATTAGCAAGAGTTATTCTTCGTTTGATTTCAGCGCTGGTATTGTGTTGTCTGAGTTAATATCAGAGCCCAGGTAAACAAAGTCCCTAATTATCTCAAAGTTATAGCTGTCTATGGTGATGGTTTGTCCAAGACATCGATGTTGGATGTCTCTTTTTGATGACAGTATATACTTGGTTTTGCTCTCATTGACTGTTAAACACATCTTCGCCGCTTCCGTCTCAATACTCACAAAAGCTCTACTGACATCACGCTGTGTTCTTCCGATTATGTCAATATCGTCGGCGTATGCGAGTAATTCGACGGACTTTTGAAAGATCGTGCCTCTGGTATTGGCGTGGAAGTTCTGCAAAATTCTTTCAAGTTTGATGTTGAAAATGTCGCATGACAGCGGATCGCCTTGTCTAAATCCTTTTTTACTTCAAAGGTGTCGGTGAAGTCTTTACCGACCTTGACGGAATGGCGTGCGTTTTCCATCGTCATTTTACACAGGCGGACGAGTTTGGCTCTATACAACTCATCTCTATAAATGTTGTCATACGCGGCTTTGAAATCAATGGTGGTGGGTATCGATTTGAAGTTCTTGTGTTTTTTTCAAGATCTGCCGTAATGTGAATATTTGATCGATAGTGTACTTTACTGCCCTTAAACCGAATTGATATGGACCTATCAGGTTGTTGACGAATGGCTTTAGGCATTCACATAATACAGCAGAAAATATTTTGTAGGCGATGTTGAGGAGACCGATACCCCAGTAAATGGTGCAGTTCAGAGGGTCTCCTTTATAAGGATCGGGCAAATTATGCTGAGTTTCCATTCATCGGGCATCTTCATTCAATTCATCAAAGCATCTTCTATTCATATCTTTTTTTTTTTTTTTTTTTTTATAATTAACGCGCGCAAAAGGGATTATGTGTTTCCCTTTTAATGTAGAACACACTGCGCGGGCATTAGGAAGATAGGGAGGGGAGAGATAGGAGGTGTCGATTAACATTGATTTTGAATGTTAGCAGATCAAAATGGCAAGGGAAAATTGCGCCTGGTAAATTATTCCAAATTCGTGTTGTTCGGCTAAAAAAAGAATCCCTATATTTCACGGTACGTCCGAAATTGGGCTCCAGGGTGAACTGATGAGCATTCCTTGCGAGACGAGTATTACGGGAGAAACTTTTAGGGGAGGAATCTTGCTTATGAGTTGGTGCATACTTATAACCAAGTCATCGTCTGCAGCTTTGAAGAGCTCGGCAGCTAGGCCATCGGCTCCGTCGGCTTTGCTGCTTTTAAGCTTAGATATAGCTAGCTTCACTTCATTCACATGTGGTGGGCGGAATTGTTGGTCGACTTCGCCCAGATAAGATGGCATCGGTCTAGCGCGGTTTTAATAAAGGTTAATAAAGGATGATACATGGCAACTAATGCTGACAAAAAGCCTTAGGTAAAATTTATCATAAAAAAAATTACTCTTAAACTGAGATCTCTCGGTTTTCCAACATCGTATTTAAATTGGATTTTCTCCTACCTTGATAAAGGAACTTACGGAATTCTTTTTCGAAACTCTGTCTTCAAACCTATCTATGCCACATTCGATGTTCCTCAAGGAACTTCATTGAATTTCAATTCTCAAAGTGGCCAATTAATAATTAAAAAGGTTTATAGATCTCTTGGTTCCATAAAGCGTTGAGCTAAAAAATTCTCCATACATTTTGTATTTTGTACAATATTTTGACCTACATTGGGAGAGGCAGATGGTAGCAAGTACGTGCGATTTATAGTCGTGCCTATATTTCCTTGTTACAACTTTTTAAAGCGTTTATCGATTTACTGACTTAAAATTAACAAATCTACTATAAAAAGTGTTTTATTGCGTAGTATTTGAATCAATCTCAAATAGATACCAAAATCGTGACTAAAATCTGTTTCATATTATTTCAATGTGAATCAATATCGATTTACTTTTAATTTAACCCTGAATCAGTTGGATCTCCGTAAATGGCAACAAACACGAAGCAATATAATCGCTTTAACGAGTTACTTTGCGTCGACTATAACATTCACATTTATAGTATTGTGCCAGCAAAGTTGACCATTAAAATAAACATGAATCGGTCTCCCACGAACAACTCCCACTTATACTATTACTGACAAATTTGGTGAAATGTTTATGGCTATGGTATGAATGTATTTTTAAACACGACAGACTGACAACTGCCAGTTTTATATGCTTTCCAACTAAAGTATTTTAAATGGCAAATCCTCTTTTTTTTAGAAAAACATACATTTTATAGTAACTTTCATTGATGACATTTTTATGAACTTTTTATGAAGTGCTGCTCATAGATTTTTTTTCAAAATTGGAAAATGCTGTGGATTTAAACTTTATTTTTTTCTTTTGTCTAAAGCTTGTCTCCAGCGTATCACCGCTGCCCCCAAACTTCTTGCCTTTTGCGTAGAGACAAAGCCAAGACATAGAGTGGTGAATCTGGTGATATCTCCAAATGGCACAGTCAAGTCGAAGTCGAGATTGTAGTTTTATTTTATTTATTTTTCTTTGCGTTTTCCCTTCGTCATCATAACCATAGTATGTGCCACCAGGTAAAAATAATAAACTCGGTTGGTGCACAGGTAAATATACCTTACCTTCATAATTTACCAAAAAGCCATGGTTGCCACTATAGTAGTTTTATAAAAGTCACTGATTTTACTTGCGATTATAGGTACATACTATAATGCAAGTTATGCATTCTTGCAGATTAAAAAATTGATATAACAATCAAACATGACATTACGTGCAGTATCCAGTTGGATTCTAAAAGGCCTGGAAGGTTGGCCCAACCGTCTTAAAATTCAGGTTATTTTGACATTCTACAGAGGACTTTTTTTTAACTTTTGTTTAGCTCAAATACTAACGGTACCTGCCATATAACCGTTACGTAAAAGTTTATTTTTCTCGAAAACATTATTTATTATTTACGTGTTCTATTCTATTAAAGAAGTGGGTTGTTTTGGTGAAAAAAACAATTAAGATGGTGGGATAAAAACGGTACGTCAAGTCAAAGCCAAAGTAATTTCACATTAAAATAATTGCGAAAACTTTTTTTTTTGTATAATAATTTAAACAATTTTTTTTTGAATAATCAATATTTTGAAAACGGGAAATCGATTTTTTTTTTTAATTTTTTTAACTGTACTATATTTTTGTACTTTTTTGAATTATTTTTTTTTCTTTTAATTTTTAAAAACAGTTATAAAAAAATCACAATTTTTTCACATTTTTTAGAAATAAAATGGCGTTTAAATCATTCCGCTGAAAATTACTTAACGTAATTTTTTTGAACAATCAAAAATCACAAAAATCGAAAAAAAAACTTTGAAGTCCTCTTAATATTTTTCAAATTTTATTCGAAGCTGCGACCGCACATATGTAAGAGCAAGTACGTGCGATCCAGTCGTGTAATTTATTTTTTGTGTGTCCGACTCCGAGTCATAACTTGTTTCTTTCAAATTTAATGCTTAATAGTATTACCTATGTATACTCCTTAGCAAAAATGTTGACTTCTGACTGAGATAAACCGTATCTTAAGCTTGAGAGAGCAACACGGAACGGAAAAATTCTTCTGACCACAGGAATAGGTATGGGGAATGCAATCTTCGACAACGATTTCTTTGTGATCGAAGATCTTTTAGAGATTCTTCCGAGTAACAGCATTGTATTTCTAAAAGTTCTTATGGAAGCTCTGTCCAAGCTTTAAAGATTTGTTTCAAGTGCTGATGGAGTTATAAAAAAAATAATAAAAAATTAAAATGAATTTAAGAAAAAATTAAAATTTATATTGACAATATTGCTGCTAGGTTTTCAAAAGGGTGGCAACAATGTAGCCGACAAAGACACACAAAACCAACGGCCATGCAGACCCACAATTTTTGAATTGCAAAGGTGTTGTGGAGATATTAATGGCTGTTCTTGTGGGTGTATTTGTGTGGCATTTAAGCATGGATCGTTTCAATCCCAGGTAAATCCTCAAATCCAACTTTTTTTGATCAAATTAAATAAAACTGATATATGTACATTGTTTTGGATAAACAAACGTTAATTAAAAAAAACCATCACCAACGTTGGCATTTGGTGAATTGAACTGAAAACAACTTGGAAAGTAATAAAATTTGAAAATTGAACTTTGTGCAACAAATTCTATAAAAATTGGGGATTGTCACCTTAGAAATAGGAAGGCCAAACAAACCAACATCTTGGAGTATTTATAATTAAAGCATTCAGTTTATATAAACTTTTGATATTTTTTATAATACCTAAAATAATAATTTAGCAATGTGTCCGTGAGGCATTTCTTTTTGTTTTTATATTATTTAAGTTTTTTAAGATGCAAAGGTACCAGTTTGCATTTTTATATTGCAAAAATGCAAAACTCTTACTCAAACTCTTCTTTTCACCTACAATATCTGCTAGGCAGAGATAGTTCCCATTGTATCCGAAAAGACTTTACTCGTGCCAATTTCAAAATCCATCTCCTTCACGCCAAACTTTCCCCACATTACATTTAATTATAGACTAAAACACCATTTACTTCCATTAAATGATTTGCAAATTAAAAAAAGAAAAATCTACCAGAATAACCTAGTCTCGGGTGAGTATTCAGTGCTCCAACTTAAGCGCGCGACGGCGCACGACACCACGCAAAAAAAAAATCTACCGAACCAAACTTTAAATTAATCCAAGTCATCTCGGAAGAGTGTCCCTATATCTGCATCATGAATGTGCATCAGCAAAGATGCAAATGCACACACTACATTGGGCACTAAGTCATCCAAAAATAGTTCGGCGGCAATTTATTCGACATGCTGCAGCAGACCGTGCGTGGAAAATATTAAAAACGCACCAAAACCCAGACTGACAGGCAGACGAAGCACCAAAACGCTTCGTGGGGAAAAGCTATTTTTGCATTTTTTTTTTTTTTATTTTTAAATCTTGCCACACAAATCAGTCCAACAATAAAGAAAACTATTCGATTTGTTTTGCGTTCTATTTCTTGTCATAATCGTCATCTTCAGTACTGTATGGCGATATCGTATGCTAAATATTATGAATGGGAGGGAAAAGATAAATTTGTATCTTCAGACGATATTGTAGTTGTTAGGTGCCAAATGGAAAGTGATTTGTGTATTTCCACTTGATGATGATCCAGTTATTCGGTCTCAGGATTCAATTTGCATTTTTTTAATTGTGATATAAATAATTCAAAAATATTAAAAAAATTATCTAAATAGCACTCTTAAACTTAGGGTAGATGTCAAGTTGTAGTTATTTTCATATATGGATATGTAGCTATCTTTTCTTTTTTTTTAAGTTTTTAACACGACAAATTTTTCTTGTATAAATAAGTTGGCGTACTTAAACTTTTCAATGACATAATATTTTAAATGATAACACACTGGCTACCTAAGGGTATGAATTAGCCAATTTTTGTACATCTTAATCAATCTTCTATTTGAAAGTCAATAATTCAGTCGATTTATGGAATTTTATGGAATTCGAGATTCTTCGGCCTATTTAAACTGGGGAGCTTATAGAGGCTGGACCTTCCACTCCAAAGCTCGTTAATCCTAAATGTGCCGCAGTTCTTACAAGTCTTCCGCTCGAAACGTCTACCGATGTTTTAATCCGTAAGATTAGGATGAACAAAGTCTTACATTTTTTAATATTTGAATAAATTTGTTTAAAAATAATAAAAAACAAAATAGGCTTAAAATTTTGAACAAGATGCATTCGACTAAAAAAAAGTAAATCGCACGTTCTTGATCGTATGACGTACATATGGCGTGTCACACTATAAGACAAGATTCTTAGGAAAAAGGAAGAAATTAAAAAAAGTAATTTCATGTGAAGTTTTCTAATAAGAACAACATTTTCCATTAGAGACATTTAGAAATAAATTGCACGACTGATCGCACGTACTTCCTCACATCGTCGAATAAAATTTAATAAAATCGAACGAACTTGTTCTTAAGCTAGAGCTAGAAATTGCTCAGTGGCTGCATTATGTATGTATTATATTAAAAATAAAAAAAAAAAAATTCCATTCTTTTAATTTAAATTTAAAAAAAATTAAAATTAAAAATTTAATCAAACCTCAAAATATTTCGAAAACCATTTTTTTTAGAAAAAAATAAAAAATCGAAAAAACAGTTTTTGAAAGTTTTGAAATGCAATATTAATTGAATTATAAATGACTTCTTGTGCAAAATTTTATTGAAATCGTTTTAATGGTTTACGATAAAACCGCATTTAAAAAACCGGTTCTATGAGAGGTACCGTTACGGAACAGATTTCGAAAAATTCATTCTAACTGAAAGATGTATTATTGTAAAAAAAAAATAGCATCCTGAAAGTTTTATCAAAATCGTTAGAGCCGTTTTCGAGAAAATTACACTTTTTGTTAAAGATTGTATGGCAGGTAGCGTTATTTTTCTACCTAATATTCTAGTATTCTAGAGATACTACCTAATAAAGCTGAATACCAAGTTTGATGCAAATCGGCCTATCCGTTTAGGCTGTAGAGGTGCGAACAGACAGACAGACAGATGGATGGAATTTCAGGACCCACTATTTCGACTTCTCTATCATCGTAATATCTTGTTTGATTGTTAGATTTTTTTCACGAATCCATAACTTGCCTTATAGTACCTATAATCGCAAGTAAAATAAATTACGTGACTGGTTCGCACGTACTTGCTCATATGTGCGGTCACATTGTAGAATAAAATTTAAGAAAATTAAAGTGAACATCAAAGCATTTATTCGATTTTTGTGACTTTTGATTGTTCGAATAAAGTACGTTAAATTGTATTGGGTGAAATAATTTAAACGCCATTTTATGTCTTTAGGAAATGTAAAAAAGTGTAATATTTGTTTTATTGTAGAGCGGGTTTTAAATAAAACCGTTTTTTTAACAACTTTTTAAAAAAAAAATTCAAAAAATGATTCAAGAATACAAATTTAAGCACAAAAATAATGTACATTTAAAAACAAAATTAAAAAAAAATCACTTACCTACCCGTTTTGAAAATATTTATTTTTCAAAAAAAAAAAATTATATTATTAAAAATACAAAAAAATTAATGCAAAAATACTTACGCTACCTACATCTTCTGGAATATCAATATTGATATTAATCGGATCACCAGTTTTCGAGAAAGTCGAAGAAAAAAAACGGTCCTATGGGAGGTACCGTTCTTAGCCCACCATATTAAATTTTTGTTCACCAAAATATAATGCATCTACAGTGAGTACACAGATTTTTTTTTATAAAAATTCTTGGAGCCGTTTTCGAGAAAAAATAAGCTTTTACATAACGGTTATATGACAAGCACCGTTAATTTTCGAGCTAAAAAAAAATTCAAAAAACTCCTCTGAAGAATGTCAAAATAACCTTATGTTCTAAATTTGAAGACTATTGGCCCAACCGTTTAGGCTACAGTCCAAAATACACCCGTACAGACAGACAGACGGACAGAATTTTGCTAGTAACTCAAATATGTTTCTCTATCATCGTAACGTCATGTTTGATTGTTATCTCAACATTTTTAATCCGCACGAATGCATAACTTGCATTATAGTACCTATAATCGAAAGTAAAAAGTATGTACATATTTCAAAAACTGTAGGACTGATTTTGATAATAACTTTTTTATTAGCGCGTGTAGATTTTGGTGACTGTGGCAACCACGTTGTTTGGGTGACGTCTGTCAAAACTGCTGTTGAACAGCACGTCCAAATGATAAAACTTTTAAACACGAGTGTTCGTTAACGTAAACTTTGCGAGCTAGCGTTTTACGGTATACTAGGTACGTGGTGGCGCTTCACAATGAACTCCTTAACGTTTGCTGCCCAAATTATTAAAAGGAGCGCAAGATCGGCCTAGATCGCTGCGATCAGTAAAGGTGTACATTAGAACCTGATGCAATCGATTCATCATCATTCATAAATTTTGCGCCTGGACTTGGGCCTTTACACGTAGAAGATCCCACTGGCCCAGGAGCCCAAGGTACATGACCTTGACCAATGCTGTTTGTTCGCTGACTGAGCTTAGAAGCGTTTGGAAAAGAGCCCCAATTTTGGTGGAAAAATCATCTTTAGCGACAAAGCGCATTTTTTGATGAATGGCGGTGTAAACGACACACACCCTCACTTGCTCTTATGCGTGTTGAATAAAATTTGAAAAATATTAAGGAAACTTCGATTTTTGTGAATTTTGATTGTTCGAAAAAAGTACCTACGTAAAAAAGTTTTCAGCAGAAAAATTTGAAAGCCATTTTAATTGGTTATTAAATGTGTAGAAGTATGCATTTTTTCAAAATCGGAACGGTTTTTAAATAAAACGTATTTTTTTAACACTTTTTTTTAAATTAAAAAAAAATTTTCAAGAATGAAAACAAAAAACTAACACACAAAAATAGCATACATTTAAAACCAAAATTAAAAAAAATCACCTACTTACCCGTTTTCAAAATATTGATTTTTCAAAAAAAAATTGTTTAAATTATTAAAAACACAAAAAAAAGTTTCGAAAATATTTTACACTGAAGTTAGTAAGGCTACCTATATCTTGTTAATTTTGGTTGTTATCAATCGGTTAAGCAGTTCTCGAGAAAGTCAAAGACAAAAAACGGTCCCTTTTTTTGGTTCACCAAAACATAATGCACACCTTTAATAGTGCACTGATTTTTTCATAAAAATTCTTGGAGCCGTTTCCAAGAAAAAATAAGCTTTTTCTTAACGGTTATGTGGCAGGTGCTGTTAATATTTGAGCTCAAAAAATTAAAAAAAAATTCTTTATAGAATGTCAAAATAACCTTAAATTCTAAATTTGAAGACGATTGCCAGACAGGTAGAATTTTGCCAGTAACACAAATACGTGATCTTTATTTTTAAGCATTAGAAACTTAATTTTTACAAAATCAGAATCATTTACGGGAAATGTTGTAAAAAGGTACCTAAGTTGGTAAATTTATTTTTTTACATTCTCATGTCTTACCTGTTTTGTTTTCCAACTCCTTTTACGACAGTAATCCGAATCAACAGGTAGGTATCAAGAGCCTCGGTCTTTTCTGGTCAAAGTTTAGTCCAAAATTTGAATTAGCCGCACAAACTAACAAAATTAACATGAATCACTTCCGATTTCGATTCATTAATCACTTAAGAAGGTGGATTCTTATTTTAACCGAAAATTCAAATTTGAAAGATTTATTCAAAATAGAAAAACGCTTGATAGCGAATCACAAGAAAACACACAAAAAATTTCTCACAAGCGAGACGACGAACAACAAAATTGTAGTTTGTAGTTTCAACAAAACAGGTAACTTCTTTCCCGCACTCATACACACATAGATTACACGTGAGACGTTAAACAAAAAAAAAAACAAAAACAAACGAATTCCAACACAAAATTGTAAAATACAGGTGAGTTTATGACGATGATGACGAGATCGCTGTGTGGAGACGAAGCATTACCACTACTTGTCCAACTCACTGAAGCAAGGCAACAACAATGCACAAGTTGAATTTTAGATGTATTAGTAGATGGTTAATAGGGATACTGGATAGTGCTTAGCTAAGCTTAGTGGTTTCGCTTTAACGCGATGCGACGACGAGATCGAGGGAAATCTTTCTCAACGTCAACTTGGTGTTGAATCTTTCAAGATTTTTTTCGGAGTTTTATAAATTTTTCACAATTTTTCCAAACAACCGAATGGCGAATAGAATACGCACTAGTAACGGGGTAATCAAACTTGATGTTTATGTTTATAATTCAGGTACCAAAATACAGTTATTCTTGTTTCAGTACACTAATCACAAAACAATGTGGACGGGACAGGTGAGCTGCTTTTTTCTAGCACAAAGTTTTCGCTGAAACTATTGATATGCAAACGATGCACTTTTGTAATGAATTGGCATTTATAATGATTGATAAAATAAATTAATCCAAATCACAAAATAACCGAACACGAGCGAGGACCGACGAAACGTTCAACTTCATCAAAGCAACTCCGAAAACTAAAGTTAAATTGAAATGTGAAAGAAAACAAATCAAACCAAACGTAAAATACTCAAATAAAGCATTTCAAATCGAGTGGGAGAGGCGAAATGCATTTGAGTGAAAACGAGTGCGTGAATTGGATGTATTAAAAAACGGCCAGCGCTGTCGTATACGATTTTTATTGTTTGTAATTTAAATAAATAATGTTTTTTTTGTATTTTTTTATATTTTTTACATTTTTATATTTTTTTTATTTTGAATATTTATTATTGGAAAGAAAAAATATTCTTAACTACTTAAAATAAACTAAAAATACTTAACCTAAAACAGCCAAGCAAGAATTTTTTCTAAAGTTGTTTTTTTTTGTTTATTGTATTAATGCAGTTATTTTTAAAAGTTTATAAAAAAAAAACATAAAAAACCGGTGGTTCTATGAACTTTTTTATGAATATTGTTGACGAGGTCCAGGTACCTGATTTTATTCAGGTTAAAGGCAATTGTTTTGTTACATAGCACTGTGAGTTGAGTTCTCTGATGTCAGCTGTTTGTAAGAAGAAGTAGAGAAGAATTGTTGCTGGAAGCGTGGAAGCACCTACAAAACTACCAATTGTTTTGTTGGCGGAGCTGATGCAACCAATAGGCAAAACATTTCCCTTGAAATAATAAACAAAACATTTTAAAAATCGTTTCGCAATTGTTAGTTTCCACCAATCTTTTGACATTTAAGTAGTGATGCTCGAACATCCGACAGTTTATCGATAGTATAGATAGTTAAAAATATCGGCTACATCGATTGTTTAGAAAACAATCGAAAGACTCGATAGTTTAAACTTACCTTCAGATTTCGAGTTTGAGCTCATACTATTGCTTAAACGATTATCAGATCAGATATAGCACTATCTTATTTGGCTTATCAACTGGAGTCACTATTAATAAAGACAAAAACACCAGCGCTGAAATCAAACGGAAGAATAACTCTTGCCAATCGCTGTTTCTGCGGGCTTAGAAGGCAATTGAATAGCAAAGGCCTCTCTCGGGCGACTAAATTGTCCCTTTATAAGACCCTCGTCCTCCCAGTCATGCTGTATGGTGCAGGAATATGGACGTTGTCAAAACCGGATGAGCACGAAACGAGAGAAAGATTCTCCGGGTGAGTTTTGGTCACGTATGCATTAACGAAGAGTGGAGAAGAAGGTACAATGAAGAACAGCGGCACAGACCTAGCCAAAAGAGTAAAAATTCAACGTCTCAGATAGCTGGGTCATATAGAGCGGATGGACAAAAATGCTTCGGCCTGGAAAATCTTCGATTCCACCCCAGAGGGACGGCGCAGTAGAGGAAGACCAAGACTCAGGTGGCGCACAGAAGTTGAAGAGTACTTTAACGGACTCCACGTGCGAAACTGGAGGCAGCTAGCTAGGGACCAAGCTGGCTGGAGAAGCTTGTTGGTTGAGGCCCAGGTCTACCTTGGACTGAAGCGCCACCTAAGGTACCTTAACGTAACTGGAGACACGCCGGATTGGAATCAACCTTTTTCTTTTTCGTCAGGAGATGTACAACAGCTGTCTTCCAAATCACTGCATGATACATATGTGCGTTGATAAGTTTTGTGTACATGTGAACATGTCAATGGACGATGGCATATTCAGCGAGATGTCGTAGATGATGAGGATACCATTCACTCCTGTTGTTTTGTTTTCTTTAGTGGATAATAGTTTTTATCCCAGCTCAATATAAGTCATGCGAAAAGTTTTTGGAACTCTCCTATAAGGTTAACAGGTTGAGGTCTGAGGTGCTTCATGCGCATAAAAGACGTTTACATAAATTCGCGCCAGTGTTGCAGTATATGAGATGCAAGTCAGCATGTTGTCCTCAGAAAAGTCTGTTAGCGAGGTTTTGAACAGTTTATATTAGAAGCTTTTTTAATGTTGATGTTTCTGTATTTTTTCCCCTTTTTCGGACTTTACAAAATCCTCCTGATCTTTTAAGAGTTATGTACTAATGAACTTATTGGTCCATCACCTTACCTTCAAGCAGGTAGTCAAGGGCTCAAGACTATTCTTCGATGATCCATTTTCGTTTTTTCACTGTTCATTTGTATACTATCCATAACTATCGACACAGTTTCTTGAACTCTTCAATCTTCAAATTCTACCTTATTGGATCTCCTTGTTGTGTATCGAATGCCATCTCCAAGCAATTCATTTAAGGAATCACAATGTTTTTTCCAATCTGATTATTATTATACTTTGGACTGCAGCAGTTGTTGATGACAACCGCGGCCTGGTTTTCGCATAGAGCATAGACTTCCCCTCCATTGAAGAGCAGCCGGTTATTTTCTTAACAATCGGAGAATTTTGATACTCGTTAATCAGTTCAATCGCTTTGTCTTATCCGGACTTCCAACATCTTGAATTTAGATTTCGAGCACTGTTCCAAAGGTGGGTTTAGTAGTTGGTAAGGTAAGGAAAAGAGTAAAAGTTTGTTTTAATATTGTTGATAGTTGTGATGAAACTTATCATTCGCAATACCTAGTCTAGCCTTGTCAGCATCGTTAATGACGAAGCTACTTCCTAAAAATGTCCTCTGTTCCAAAGATGGTTGCATCTTTATTTTTTCCAATATTCTCTTAAAAAGTTTGCTCTGCATTATAAAATGGGAGTAGACATTTCTTCTAGCTTCCGATACAGACAGTATGAAACAAGAATATTAACAACTCACTAAATTTAGATAAAATCTAAATTAATATTTTTATTTCAATTACATTAAATACGAAGAGTAAAATATTTGATAAAAATCGATTCTATCGATAAAGAAAGAAATTCAAAATTAAAACCAACCAAAGAGGAATCTTTATCAACGCTTCTTCCGTGTCGTAAATTAATTTTGAAGACGTAGACAAGTTCTTCCTAAAACATACCTCATATCATGTCTTAATTAATTTGATCTATAAAAACACTCAACTGTTATCTAATATCTCATGTTTTTTATGTGTCCACTTACCACTAAAGGAAACGTATTTTATTCTTTATAATAGCCTTCGATATCTTTTCAATCCCTCTTCATGGGAACTGCCTCAGTTGTCAGTACCACCTATACCTACACAAACTGCAGTATGAAAAGCACTTTAACAATTTGCCTATAAGTGCAATGACTTCGTGAGGGTGCCTATTGGGTGAGCAGTGAGCAGATCCAAGATATGTTATTTTCAGTCTGATGCCAGTGACAGAAGCAATATTACAGCATTCCATGGGTACAGAAACAGCTTTTTGGTTTTGCTTGAGATAACACCACACTGGGTGCCCGGTGTCAGTTCATTGATAGGAGAAGCATCAACATTTCTTAAATCCGGTTTGTATCTTTGAAGTTGATATTCCTTTCGGAATGCTTGCCATGTGCAAGATTAATAGCAGTCAAGAAACTGGGTTGAAATTGAGGTTTGAAGTGAACGTAAATAAACGCCATGCCACACTTATGCACATTCATCTTTCACTATTCCATCATCGATAAGGTTCTTTTTCAAAAAAATGCCTAATGTATGTTCAAATCCTAATGGTGGTCCAAGAAAGATGTTTTATCTACAAAGACTTAACACAGTCTTGAGAAATCTTACAATTGTACAAAAGTATCCATCTGAACCAAATAAAATAAAATAAATGGGAAATTAGCCAAAAGGTGTAAATTGTAAGAAACAATAACACCTTTGGTATAAAATTCTTAAGGCCTGCTACGATAGTTACCTGCTGCAGTAGACATCCTCATCATCCTTATTCACTTCGAAATGTTACATAAATTCCATCGACAGTGCCCGCGACCGGTTATAATATAACCAAGTATGTCCACATTACCTTTTTCTTGAGAAACTATTTGAAAAACAAATCCTCGCTCCAAGAGTTATTTAAAGCATATTAATATTAAATTAAGGAAATATTACATTTCAGTAAGTAAGTCTTTTGGAATAAAAAAAAAAGAAAACAGTTGGATAAGGGAAGTGCATTTCATTTTTTGCTTAAACTGAAATTGAAACTTTCTAAATCTTGTTTCTTTCAGTAAGTTCAAAATATGTCCCAGCTTTTGCTTCCATGAGATTTTATTTAATTTTTGGGATATAATTTTCCAAGGCAACGAAGTTCATTCCTTAAATTCGTCATATTAACAAGCGTTTCTGTAATTCTTGGCGTTTTCTGTTCAGATTTACCAATAAACGAAAGAGCTGATATACGAACTTTATCCTACACCTAATTTAGGATTTCCAATTTAACTCTATCATTGTAGACCTTGAAAGGAGTTTATTTTGCAAAATCTGAGTCATTCTTGAACTGGATCAGGTGGGATAATATTTTACCTCAGACGAGTTAAAAGGTAAAATAAAAATGTTTCTTCAAGCAGTTTTTTTTTTTTTTGTATAAACTTCATATGTTAACTAACATTCGACACCCTCCCTCGCCCTTTTGAATGGCATTTTAACTCCATAAGAATGAGAATTCAATGACTGGTTCTATTTAAACTGGTTTTGAGTGTTGCAAATCGTTATGAATGTAGAATGTACAGTGCTGTGCAAAAATAACATTCAACAAACCACATGTTGGAAATTATAAAAGTTGAAATGGTTTTTTGACACAAGGTATTTCGAGCTTCAAGTATAAGAACGTGGCTGAAACAGAAAAGATTTCTTTTACTTTTGACAGCTATTAATCATTGAACTACAAGTTGACACCAATTCATCACAAAGGGGAACTGTTAGTTAAAAAATGTGTCAAAAAATCTAAATTTAAGGGCCAATTGACAAATTAGAGGCACGTTCAAGAAAAGATTTGCTATTTCTGTCGAAAGATTTTATCTTTTTGAATTTTGAGAGTTTTATTGCAAGAAAAAGAGCAAATCTATTAGATCAAACTTAACACAAAAGATTTAATCTTTGATGGGGTGGAAGGTGTGATCTGAATGCACAAATACATGTAAATAATTGTTTCTGTCAATGTCAATAGGAATGCAAGCAATTAGTCGCTGTTTTTAAACATCGATGTATCATTCATACCAATCGATGTCGTAACATCGATGAAACCCACTTAAACATCGATACAGCGAAATCATCTCAAATTTAGTTGGGGAAATTTCATGTAAAACCAGTTTTGTGTTATTCAAGTAAAAGCCCTAATAGGTCCTAAGTTAAAAGTAAAGGTATTACTTATGGGTATCGGTAACTTTGTATGAGTTATTTTGTGGACAAGTGAATGTAATATTTTCTGTGTAGTATTTTACTCATAACCACATTGTTGCTTATATCATTTTTGTTTAGTCGTCCAGAAGATTGCAGAAGCATTCCAATTAATTAATGGCAATTTATGTTCTGAATCGATTCTGTTCTCGTAGTTAGAATCTAAACCAGAAACACGCACACCTGGACGCAGTTTAAAATTCAAAAGCGTGAAATGTCATTTCCTTATTAAATTTATGAAGTTGTGATGTTCATTTGTGGGAGATAATAACAAAGTAAACATAAATTCTAAGAAAGAAAGAAATAAGGAAATAAAATGAAAAAAAAATATAATTGAAATAGAATTGATTGTGAAATATGTCTCCTTTTTCATTGCAAATAGGATACCATCCTACAAATTTGTATTTGCCATGTTTAAAAATAAATGAAATTCAAAGCAAATGGATTTGATGTTAACAATACAATAAAACACAAACTTCAGAATTGATAATGGGTGGTTATACTCATTGTGTGTTCAATTTATTGTTTTAAGTTCAATGATGAATAATAAATGAAATTTAGTTGTTTTTTTATACTTTTTTCTTAAGTAAATTCATTATGTATCTAAAAATCAGTTCACAAACATTTTTCTTAAACATCGATATCATCATAACATCGATGTTTTTATGAACTATGTTTCATCCCTAAATGCAAGTGACAGAGGAAGTGTGTCAGTCATTCATCAATACTACAATTAAATAATGAAACAAGTTTTATTGAATAGATCAAATCTCTATTTTCAGATCTTTGAAATTTGAATGAAACTTATTCAAGTCAGTTGTGCTATCTGCAAACAGACAAGTAAAATTTGGTTTGGTTTTTAACTAAAAATTCATCACGCTTAACTATCTCCAAAAACTGATCCTTTCTTTGAAACTTAAAGACTTTTTTCAGAACAAATATTCGCTTTGCTGTCAAAAACGGGGCCAAATAGGCGCCGTCACAATTCATTGCCATAAGAGCTCGTTTTATGGCATTTTTCATCACTTCAGCGAGAACTTCGGGCGACAGATTCTCGCACTCGTGTCGAATGTTGTCCTTGAGGGATTCCAGAGTCTCGGGCTTGTTCACGTAAACACGGGACTTCAAAAAACCCCAAAAAAAGTCTAAATTTAATAAAATTTATTGGCGCGACCCAGGGCCTAGTAACTTATACTCTCAACCATTCCTGTGTGTGTGTTGTTAATCTGCAAGAATGGAAGGAACCTACAGTTTACCGCCGAGTCCGAACGGCTACATGAGATGCACTTTTTCGAGACAAATTTTACTCTTGGAGTTTTATCAGTTCCTCGCAAGAGGCAGTACCCCGGAAAAGAAGATTGCTATGAGCTGGATTCGAACCCAGGCTTATTCGCTTAGCAGTCGGACAAACTAACTACTAAACCACGAGGCACTACACAAAAAAAAGTCTGAAACTGTTAAATCGGGCGATCTTGCGGGCCAGTGCAAATCGGTAAAACGATAGATGAGGCGACCCGGGAACGCCGCCTTCAGAATACCGGTTCATGTATCGCTCCATGGCTTGTTTACTTGTATTCTTCATCTGTCTAGTCCACAATTGTCAAAACAAATTTGACATTGGCGGCCATTTGCAAAAATATGAGCATCTTACAATAGGGTGATTTCTTGTTGCCCACCTTGTATATAGGCACGACAGCTTTTTAAGGAACCAACCCCTAGTGACTTATACTCTCAACCATTTCTGTGTAAGTGTTGTGAATCTGCAAGAATGGAAGGGACCTACAAATTACCGCCAAGTCCGAGATGCTCTTTGAGGTTTTGTCAGTTCCTCGCAAGAGGCAGTACCCCGGAAAAAGGTGGCTCTAACGGGAAGTCGAACCCCAACCATTCGCTTAACAGTCCGACACACTAACTATTAATCAACGGGGAACTACTACCCCTAACTATGAAACTGGCTAAATGTTTTATAAAAATGACGAAAGAATAAATAAATGTTTTCTTTTAATTTCTGTTCATAAACCATTTTTTGCACAGCACTGTAAAATATTGAAAAATACCTTCTTCTATCGATTTGTGGGTGATGGAAAAAGGAATGCGTTCATGTTGCTGCACTAAAATAAAATGCAAGAATTGTTGGTTTAAATTTAAAGGAGGTCATGAATCTTGAGTCTATTCCGCGTGAATAACTTGGAGGCCAAGAAAAATATATTTATAGCAAACCAAGAAAATATCCATCTTTGTTAAGTTTTTTTGCGTGTTCTTTATTTATGTAAAGTTAGCATACCTACACATACTAAATTAAAATACATATGCCCTTCTCCTACGAGTACACAACAACGAACAACGTGCCATGGCAAGGAAATCAATATTTTTTCAGCGGATTTTAAAGCCTTTGATAAAATTTTCAACTTTCCTACGGTGTCCCTCAGGGGCATTTAGGACGTCTTATTTTATTCTTGCAATCAACAACATTGAAATGCTAATTGAAAACTTCTATCTCAATGTACGCCGATGATACTCAGTGCTAGATCATTTCTTGTTTCTTCAGCTGATGACACTTACAACAATATCTCGACAATTTTATTTATTTTTATTTATGTTTGGAATTTAACTGGCAATCAGTGTACGCATTGAAGGTGCCAATACTTTGATCTTACCTCCTTATGAAAATCGTCTTAAATTAGTCAAGATGAATACCCTAGAAGCTTGAAGCTCATTCATCTACCATTTACTTATAGCATTGACTATTATAACCCTTTAAAAACTTCCCAACAGCAAGCAAATCAGTATAAAGGTCCTCGTCTCTTCTTCATCACTGTTTTTTTTACAGAAATTAATTTCGATTTTCACTGCATGGTTCGACTTAGTCAGAATTGTGTTTTGTATGTATGTATTTTTTAAATGCTACGTGATTTTCGTGTCGTATATTCAAATGTTCGCGGCCTAAGAAAGAATTTCTTTCACGTGTACGTCTACACTGTTCAACACAGGCCAGCTGTTTTGGCATTAAGTGAAACTCAGGTTGGAGTAAATACTGATTTATCAGAGTTTGCTCTACATGGGTATATCTTGGTGCTATTACTCTTTTCCCATCATGGTCTCGTTGTCTATGTTAGGAATGATATTGCTTGCCAGAGCCTTCCCCAATATGGGCAATGTTCTAACACGGACTTTAACTTCTTGTGGCTTAAATTCACTGTCCGCAAGCTTCATTATTGTTTTATTTACAGTAGTCCAAATCTTGACAGTAATTCGATTTGTAACGAGTTTGATGCACTGTCTGATTCCATCTCAAAAATTGTTTCCTTTTGTCCTCGCACAATGTACACAATTCCAATTGGCTCCGCTATTCTGGTCAGACAACACCCGAAGGAAGGTATGTCGAGCTCTTTGCCGGGTTACATCACCTTACCCAACTGATCGACGTACCAACGCGTATACCAGATGTTGCGGGGCAAATCGCCCATACTCTTGACTTGTTTCTTACTTCTAACCCTGATAAATATACCATTAGTGTAACTTCTCCATTTGGCACTTCAGACCATTGAATCATTTCAGCTAATTTCTCATCCTCCACCCATCCAGTTAAAGAAAAACTTCCCACCAGGACCGTTTGGCAATACGAGAAAGCCAACTGGGACGTCCTGAATATTTTTTCTGAAACTTTAACAAAATAAATGCTGGTGTGCCCCAGGGCTCTGTTCTGTTTCCGATTCTTTTCCTCATTTTTATAAATGATCTTCTGTCTGTTACTTCTAATCCACTTAACTGTTTTGCTGACGACTCTACCCTCAGCTTTTCATATTCGCTCGATAATTCACGTCCTTCGCCTTCGGACGTACAATTGCAACGGTACAGTATGTCAAGCTCATTAAACTCCGCTTTATACAGCATTGTCAAATGGGGTAATAGAAATCGTGTGGAGTTTAATGCTTCGAAAACTCAATGCTGTCTTCTGTCGTTAAAGCTAAACATACCCCCAATGCCATTGTCCATGAATGGCACTTGCATCGGAGAAACCGAAAAGCTCTCAGTGCTCGTATGTTTCTCAACGACGACCTCCGTTGGAACGACCATATATTTGAGATCGCTAAGAATGCTGCTAAGTGCTTAGGTTTTCTGTATCGGTGTAAGAAGTATTTTTCCCCATCTGATCTGGCTACAATCTATAAAGCGTTTATACGCCCTAAACTCGAGTATAACTCCCACCTCTGGGCAGGTGCTTCACAAACATCGCTTCACCTGCTTGACAGAATACAAAATCGAGCGTTAAGATTGATAGGAAATAGAACTGCCGCTGAAACAATTGCCCCTCTCGAACACCGACGCAATGTTTCATACTCGTCTCGCAAGGTATGCTCATCAGTTCATCCTTGAGCCCAATTTCGGACGTACCGTGAAATATAGGGATTCTTTTTTTAGCCGAACGACACGAATTTGGAATAGTTTACCCGGCGAGATTTTCCCTTGCCATTAATCGACACCTCCTATCTCTCCCCTCCCTATCTTCCTAATGCCCGCGCAGTGTGTTAAATTAAAAGGAAACAAGTAGTCCCTTGTGTTGTGTTAATTATAAAAAAAAACACTCCCTCTTGATCAAGCTTAGATCGTTAAAATTGGAAGCCCATTTAACTGATTGAAGCACTGTTTAAGACTTTTTATTAGCAGACCTCGAAGTAAATCCTTGCAAGACAATCAAAGGCACGTATCACAGGAGAATCGTAGTCAATGCTGAGAATAATTGAAGAACAGCGATGGCAAACTGTTTCCATGGGTCTCAGGCAGAATGGTCCATTCTTTTTTATCAAAGTAGAACAACGGTTCAGTCCACCTAACCCTGACTAAGTAACGCTAGGTTTTACGTTAGTTCAAGTCCAATTAAGCCGCCAAAGTTTATACTTACATTCTTAGGTCATTAGACCTATTAAGTCTTTGGAGACCCCTAGCGTGGCACAAGGC
This sequence comes from Platycheirus rosarum, assembly GCA_963971375.1. NCBI lineage: Eukaryota > Metazoa > Arthropoda > Insecta > Diptera > Syrphidae > Platycheirus > Platycheirus rosarum. The sequence goes on from OZ020508.1 coordinate 143,809,085, forward strand.
TTCAGCTTCACTTATGCGCCATTGTGTTCGATTTCGAAAATGTGTTATTCTACGGTTCCGCCTTCTATGAAGATGATACTCCCAA